>OY720328.1:12676200-15076200 GCA_963082935.1 Malus x robusta
TGAGGGTGAGGAGGACGAAGATGAGAGAGCACGTCAACGAAGATGAGAGGGAACGTAGAGATGAGGACGAAGGGAAGACAGGACGAAGGGACGAAGGGAAGACAGGATGAAGGGAAGGCAGAAACTCTCTCGGTTTGCTCTGGCTTACGAATCCGCCCAGTTTTGGGGTTGCTCGCGAAGACCACCTAAGGAGGTCCTTAGTCCAAGCGAGTCCGGGTTAAGCTCATTAAAGCTAATCCGGTTGCACACCAAACACAGGACTATAGTCTAGTCCAGTCCAAGCCTTGCTAATCCTGTCAAACAAACGTGCCCTTAGTGCTATATGCTGGCTTCGGCAAACATGTGCTGTAGGACTCACTCTTTCGTTAGGGGTGTGCTATCAACACACAATTTTTAACTTTTCACACATCTTTTTAATATTTAGCTGTCGGATTGAATAAATTGAAGAAAATCAAATGAAAGAAATTAATAGTCACTCAGTACTACGGTCTGGTGGTATTCCTCTTCGCTTAAAAGTGAGAGAAGTCTTATGTTCAAATCTCGCGGATGACGAATTCGATACCAAATTAGGCTGCCCATTGTGTGGCTTAGCCGAACTCCCCCTCCCCCTATTGTAAAAATATCGATGTACTAAAAAAAAATTGACAGAAATTAATAAAAGAATGTGAGAAGTAAAAATATGATGTGTGGATAGACCCTTTTGTTAACTCGCCAACTTGAACTGATAGACACCATTAATTTCAGTTTTTCTTCACTTTTTTTGGTTGTTGCTGTTGTTTCTTTTGGCCAGGATAGAACATATATAATTAACTAATACAAACCCGCAGTTTATATCGAATTATGAACGCTATTGCCAATTACAAGACTAGATGCTAAACCTTCTTAGTCGGACCTTCTATTCTACATTTATGGTTTTTCTTCCCATCTTGTAATGTTGTACATAATCGAAATCATTTATTTTCTACTTCATTTAAAAAACAATCAACTCTGCTAAAAACCAACCGAATTAGAAAATCGTTTATGTACTTGATTAAAGTTGTCAAACTTTCAATGTTTAACTGAACAACATCGTTCGTCTATTTATTGACTAACCATTAACTAACTAAACAAATTCAAATTTCATTACTTTTTGGCATAACTTATCTTTAAAAGGTGGCTTAAAAAATAACTTCATAAGATACATATAGAAAGGGTAAAATGAAAAGATTGCCGGCATTCATCTTTATGATTAGCTAAAAAATAATGCAGTTACCTTATACTAATATTAATGTAATTACTATTGCTCTTAATTTGTAAGTAAGAGATCTTAAGCTTGATTGTTGCCAAAAAGACAAATTTGAATCATATTATTATTAGCTTATTGTAAAACTAATATTATAATTCCCTGGTAATGTATATAATATCGTTTTTTAAACACAATGACAAATCCCAACAACCCAAACTTTGGACGATCTAATCCCTATTTTTTGAACAAGGATAATGACAAATCCCAACAACCCAAACTTTGGACGATCTAATCCCTATTTTTTGAACAAGGATTACCACTTTATGTGCAAGTTGCTCCATTTCCTTTTTAAACCCCACAATTTTGTCCAAGTCCCTCCCATTAAACCATCTCACTCTCTCAAATCATCTTCAACCCTTAGATAAAACCTAAAATTTTTAGCCCCTGCAACCTCCTTCTCTTGTCCAAGATGGAGCCAATCAACGACGAGATTGCTCGTGAATTTCGCTTCTTCCGGGTGTACAAAGACGGTCGCATAGAAATATTCTACAAGACACAAAAGGTCCCCCCTTCGACTGACGCAATCACGGGTGTCCAATCCAAGGACGTCACAATTCAACCCGAACCCGCCGTTTCTGCCCGTATCTTCCTTCCCAAGATCCACGACCCGGCCCAAAAGCTCCCCGTTCTCCTCTACCTCCACGGCGGTGGGTTTATCTTCGAGTCTGCCTTTTCTCCTATTTATCACAACTTCGTCGGCCGATTGGCAGCTGAAGCCCACGCAATCGTAGTGTCCGTCGAATACGGGTTGTTCCCGGATCGCCCCGTACCCGCTTGCTATGAAGACTCATGGGCGGCGCTCAAATGGCTCGCGTCCCACGCTAGTGGGGATGGAACCGAGTCGTGGTTAAACAAGTATGCTGACTTTGACCGGTTGTTTATAGGCGGGGACAGCGGTGGAGCAAATTTGTCGCACTATTTGGCTGTCCGGGTCGGGTCCATCGGGCAACCAGATTTGAAGATTGGTGGAGTTGTGCTGGTGCATCCGTTCTTTGGGGGCTTGGAGGAGGACGACCAAATGTTTCTGTACATGTGTACGGAGAACGGTGGGTTGGAGGATCGTAGGCTGAGGCCGCCCCCAGAGGATTTCAAAAGGCTAGCTTGCGGGAAGATGTTGATATTTTTCGCGGCGGGAGACCATCTGAGAGGGGCGGGCCAGCTGTACTATGAGGACCTGAAAAAGAGTGAGTGGGGCGGGAGTGTCGACGTGGTGGAGCATGGTGAAGGACATGTGTTTCACTTGTTCAATTCGGACTGTGAGAATGCTGCGGACTTGGTGAAAAAATTTGGATCCTTCATCAACCAAAAGTAGTTACCTTACCTTGCTGCCATGTGCCTTGACACCTGTAATAAACTTATTTTGACATTTCATCATAGTGTTTATTATATCATCGTTGTGTTGTCGTTATGTGATCTACTAATAGAAATAATGGAGGATGGTTGGGTTCAGTGCCACAAATTTGCCAGACAAGGTTGGTGGAGGGGGTTTCGTGGGGGCAGGAGCATGGAAGATCCCAGCATTCTCATCCGCGGTCCATGTCGATCTGCAAGCGGTGCTCCATGCGATGAGATTGGCCTCACATCGATGAGATTTCAAAGGAATTGAATTAAAATTTTACATAGAATATCTACCAATCAATTAGACTCCATAAAAATACATGGATTTATAAATCCATTGAAATCTCTCAAATTCCTAATTGAATACACTCCCCTTAGAGTCTTTCCGGACGAAAAAATTTGTTGGCCATTTCTGTATTGAGTGGTTCTTTCCCGACAAAACATATTTTGTCCCCATTCTTAATCCCTGACAATTCGTCAAAAAATGATTTTTAAGCCTCCGAAATGTACCTTTTAGCCAACAAGATGTGTTTGTCAACGGATCCTAGAGATCCTCACATCTTAGCCATTCATCGTATATCGTACGGTTAATTTTCGTCAGGTACTATTTGTATTTAATTTAAAAAAATAAAATTCAAATGATTTCTGACCGCACAATATACGATGAACGGCTAAGATATGAGGATCCTTGGAATCCCACCATTTGGGTCTGGATGGGATCTTCATCCTTTGTCGACACGCATTTTGTTTGCACAATTTTTCTCTACCGATAAAATTAGCTTTGTCGGGAGAGTATTTTAATTTATCAAAAAAATGAAAGCTTGAAAACACAATTATTGTTGTAGGTGTGGCAATAGCAGAGAGAAAAGAGAGATGTGTAATTGTGGGTGTGTTCTATTCCACCCCATTGTGCATTTATTTATAGTAGTAGAGAAGGTTAATTCCTCACCCTTTTAGGATTACAACTCTTAATATGTAATAAACTCTTAATAGGAATACAAGAGATATTCCAAGATATACTAGGATTTATATAATCACATTCTGTTGACCCTAAAAACTACCAAGCTTACGTGGCGCGCAGGCCGAGTAATCTATAAGCTAACTACGTCATTCGATGAATGCGGGGAGTGCCAACTCGTCGGTCGAGCTCGGCCGAGGAGTAAATTTGTTGATGTTGCGTTGGGTGCGCGGCTGACTTCTGCGTCTTGCGATTGCGACCGAGGAAGGAACACGTCTCGGCCTTTTGGGGTCTCGAACCTGAAGACAAGGCTACTATTCTTTACGAAGTTCACGAATCGTCGTCGTCGGATTCGGTCACAGTGATGTTATTCGTCAGAGTAAACTCAAGCCTAATCGACACTAAAGTGTAAGGGCACAAATATTCAAAGCAAATATAAGTCTTAATAGTGAACGTGGTTCGGCCGTCTGAATGCCGAACTCTAAATCCCACTTGAGAGTATCCAATCATAAAATAACTCGGTGTGCAATGCGCTGAGCTCAGTAAACTGTAACACCTCACTTCGCCGAGAAGGCTAATGAGATGACCTCAATCAATAAGGATTCGGAAATCCTTCTCGACCGAGACTTGGATAGGTAACCAACCGTCATCGCCGCAGTGCTGTTGATGCCAACGGAAGATGCTACGAGATCGTTTGATTCTACGATGACAGAGCTATCTATGCCGACTTAAGATATCATTGGTTGCTTTCACAGTGCTGTTGATGCCAACGGAAGATGTGTCAGCGAAAAGAGAAAATAAAAATCTCAAAGTTGTTGAGAGAATTTACGCAGGGCAATTGTGTGTTGAATTGGAGGGGGGTTGAATGATGGACAACCTCCTCTATTTATAGCACCGGATACCTCCACAGTCGAGTTAAAACCCTACCTGGATTAGGACTTCTTCTCCTGATCAAATACTAACTCGACCAGTCCTATTTTTACCATAACTGTGAACCTAGTCCTTTATTAAGTTGGATTCACTTCTGGGTCATTAATCTTGCCGAGACTTCTCATTGCACTAGGATTCGACTCGTCTTGCAGCATGGCTTAACCGACCCAGGTTCGGAAGCCCATGACCTAACCGGTCCAGAACTAAACGCTGGGCCGAGAATAATTCTATACTCGGCCCAAACTGATATTTTGGGCCCAAACATTGCCCCCTCGCTTCTGAGGTCCTCGGCCTGAATCCTTTGGTCGAGCTTCGGCCTTGAAGAAGTGAAATTAAAACTCAAAATCCAAATACTCTTATTCCCGAGGTGTATTTATTGAGCACGATTACACGATCTTGATCCTGCTAACCAATACACCACGTGACATCCTTTTATACGGCTAATCCCTAATAATGACGTTTAAAGCGTGCGGCTCCCTGAACCGTCATATCATCATGACCTCGTTGCTGAACATAACCATGCCACCTCGATCTGCGAACCATTCAGCATTGTGCAGACGCCAAAATGTCATTTACCATAAATCTCGCCACCACACGCAATCGTGCGTCCCCCGAAACACGAAACCCTCGGTCTTCTCAACTGGATTTTCTAAATGTTCATAATGATTAGCGAATTTCTTGGTCGATTTTACCCTTCATTTTGAATTTCGAACGATTGCCCTTCCTTCCATCGTTCTATAAATAGCGAAATTCTCTCATTTGTACTTTATGCTTTCATATTTTCTGAAATTCTTGCCATCGTTCTCTGGTACACTCCTTCCTTCTGGATCTTCGTCTTCAAATTTCCCAACCCGGAAAAGCTCATTTTGTCTCGCATTCTTTTAATCCCCTTACAATGGTTTCCTTCATCTCCAAGCTTTCCAAGGAATGCGATCAATGTCAGAACATTATTGATCGAAGTTCGATCAAAACCATACGGTTCGAAAGTGACATGATCACCCCTCATTAAATCTTGGGTCTGCTCTTTAAAGCGGCAGTACCATTGACCATCACTGGGCTTCTCCAGAAGCAATGCCTGTCACCCTTGCTACAAGGGTTTGAATGGCCGAAGTGGGATGTGGCGAGGCCTCAAGGCTCTTGGCCCTCGACCACTACAACCTGGGCAGCCTGGGTTGTACGAATGGAAAAGCTCTTCGGCGAGCAATGGAAAGTCCTCGGCATTTACGACGCCATTCACTTCTCGTCCATGGAGGTCATTTTGGACAAAGAGCTCCTCCTAGCGGCCTTATGCTTCTGGTGTTCGGCCACCAACACCATGGTCCTCCATCTCGGCCCTATTGGCCCCACCATCATTGATCTCACTGCCATTTTGGGGACTTCCTCGACTGGAATCCCAATCGACGCTGCTCTTTCTGGGTACCCGTCGAACCTTAACTTGAAGGCGCTATTCGACAAGCAGGCCCTTGAGACGCTAAGCGGTGAAGGCCAAATACCCTCGAAGGAAGAGGTTCACAAGCTTCACAAGAACTTCTTCAACTATAACACCTTCTATCTCTATTTTGCTGGCCGAGGAGAAGAAGCTATGTGAGAAGGAGAACACGAGGCTTTCCTCTTCTTTTGGTACAACAAATTTATCTGTTGTACCAAATCTAATAAGTGTCTGGTCGAGAATATGCCAGTGGTCGAAGCCCTAGCTAGCGGTCACACTCTAGCACTCAGCCCGGCCATTTTCGCCCATCTCATACGCTGCTTGGCCGAAACGACCTTAGATAAGGTCGATCCGCAGCAGAATAGTCCCCTATGGGTCTTCCAACTCTGGTTGCAGGTCTACTTTGCTCCTCTTCGACCAACGATTGTCGATTTCTCGCCTAAGGAAGCGCTCGGCCCTCAGCTGGCTTTTCGGCCAATCCCCCCTCACCAAGCCGAAGAAGTGTTCAGATACTTTTTTGCTCTTGATGACCTTTCTGATGACGAGTTCTTGATCTGCCGTCGTCGAGAGTACCCTTTGTCAATCAGACTCTCTACATCAGCATGGGGCGCGGACGAAAACGCCGACCTTCGTCAATCCTGGGGGTCTTTCGTGCTTGCCTGCGACCTGCCTTTCGGCTGTGAGGGTCGCCGAGCGGGTTGGGAAGTGTATCATCCCAACTTCCTCGCTCGGCAGCTTGGCTACCTCCAAGGTTGCCCAGTCCCCCTTCTCTCCTCACGATCCGTCCTAAACCGCGGACGCGAACCTGGCTCTTTCGAGAAGGAATGCAACGACGCCAAAAGAGAGTTCCAGGAGCGGTGCCAAATATTCCGTTTTCGACTGGTCACTCCAGAACCTCTTTGCACTGACACCTTCGGTGATTGGTAGGAAGAGTATACCCAACAGTTTTTTGGTGTTCCGGTCGAAACCGTTCTGAACAAAGTCTTCGGTGATCGACCTAAGAAGGTTCCTGCCCCCCAACCCCAAGGTAACAATTTATTTCTACCATCTTCCTTCAATTTTGAAATACTAATCGGCTTTGCTGATTTACTTTTACTTTTCCTGGTAGTCGATCATTGAAAAAGGTGGAAGTGGTTGCTGCGGTTGTGGCCGAGAAAAAGTCGATCGTTTTTAAGAGGGCCAAGACCGCTGTGCAGGCTGTGCTGAGCAAACGGCCTCGTCAAGAGGTCGAGCCGGCCATCGAAGCCCCTCGGCCTGCCAAACGGGTCAAAAAGCTGGAGAAGAAAGGGGAACAGAAGATTCACATTATCTCCAATCAAACTACAGGGGCGACGACTCCCAGTGTTTCCCCTTCTCCCCCATCACCCAAGCTTTAGTTGAGAAACGGTCAATTCCGACAGAAGAAACAGTTCAAGTAAGGCCTGTTTCTAAAGTCGGTGACCCAGTTGTTGTTCCGCCGGTCGAGGCTGCACCCGTCCTGGAAGAGGCAGTCCTTGTGACCGAGGGCACTTATCCTGAAAATCCAAAACCCTTGGCCTTCGTTCTGGAAGAGAGCGACAGGAGTGACGAGGTTCCACTGGCGAGTCACTTTCGACCCCACTGTCAACCTCCTCCTGTATTCGAGGCGGCTGTCCAAGTCGGCCCTTCTACGGTCGACCATGGCAAACGCCCTGCCGGAGAGGTAGAAGCCGCGGTGGAGACGCCCGTTCATCCGCAGGATCAGGGCCTCAATATTTCTCCGCAGGAAGCCACTTCGACCTTCGTAAGTACCCCTTACCGCCTTTACTTGGTTATTTCTTTGCCATAGAACTCTAAACCAGGAAAATACTAAATGTCAGGTGCCTCATCATGTGTCTGAGGCGGCTGTCCAAGTCAGCCCCTCTACGGCCGACCGTGGCAAACGACCTATAGGAGAGCCAGAAGCGACGGCAGAAACGCCTGTTCATCCGCAGGACCAGGACCTTAATATTCCACCACAGGAAGCCACTTCGGCCTTTGTAAGTACCCTCTACCACCTTTCCTTGGTTATTTCTCTTCCATAGAACTCTAAACCAGGCAAATACTAAATGTCAGGTGCCTGTACACTTTTTTCATCGAAAATTTTATGCGCCGAAGGGTGTTATCTATATTTCTTGGCCACCTCCGTGGCCTTCGAATGTAGATAACCTCCATCGGCTGCGTGAACTGAGAAGCAATCTAAGATACTGGGCTCGGCCATTAAGTTCTTTAGGTTCGAGCAACGATCCTGAAGACATGGCCGAAGTCTCATCCCGGCAGGTTTAAAAACAAACCTTCTTGCTACATTTTTCGTGATTTCCTTGAGCTTAAATCGAGTTTTATGTGCAGGCTTCATGGGAAGTTGAGTTCAAAGCTCTCCTGTCAAGTACCGCCGGAGCGGCTGGCCCTTCAGCCCCTACAACTGATCCCGCCGATTCAATTGCTCTGGTTCGGGTGCAAGAAGTTTTGTTTCTCTCTGCGTCGTAAGTCTTTGAACGCAAACGCCTCAATTTATTGGGTGTCTGCCTAAACGACCTCGGCGCAAATGGTCAAATGAGCACCGAAGCCATCGTTCAGGCGTCGTCTGCCTTAGAGCGAGTTCGGGCGACTTTTAGTGTCCTTGAGAACGCTCTTCAGGCTGAACAAGATCTGAAAGCTACCATGGCCGTCCAAGACGCTCTTCGTCTGAAGATTGATGCTTTAAAGACGAAAGGGGAAGCTTTGGCCAACCTTGACCGTCAAATAGCCGAACTCGTAAAACGAAAGTCGGCTATTACTTCCGAGATTGCAAAAGACTTCGAGTCGGGTGGTAGAGATTGTCTGACTGAGTATGCGGCGAGCGTAAAACGAATCGAGCAGTTGAAGATGGACAAGAAGAATCGGCAGGTTAAGGTCATAATAGGCGAGGTGCGGTGGCCGGAGCTTAAGGATCTTCTCGGCACTCTTTTTCCTTCTTCACCCTAAATTTATTTAAATATAAACTGATCGATCAACTCAATTTGTGTATTCTTCTATCAACCTTAATGAAATGAATTTCTATTCCTGCATTTCCTATGTAACCGGATAGTACTTCTTTAAAAACTCCCCATTGATTGGCAATTTGTGAACTAAACCAGTCCGGTCTCTAAGATGATACGTGCATTTGCCGAGAACCTTATGTATGACGAAAGGCCCTTCCTAAGTTGGCGACCATTTGCCGAACCTAGGGTCTTTAATTCCTACGGGCAACACTGTTTGCCAAACTAATTCTCATTCGCCAAATGTTTTCTGTCGGACATTTTGATTGTATGCTCGTTCGACAATCTGTTTTTGTGCCACCAGTAAGTTATAAGCATCGAGTCGCGCTTCTTCTAAGTTTTCTAACTCCTGTCTCATGGACTGATTATAGTCGGCACTAAACAAACTACTTTGTTCAATTATTCGTAACGAATTTATGCTTAGCTCGACTAGTAATATTACGTCGTGTCCGTAGGTTAGTGCATACGGGGTTGTCCTAGTCGCCGATTGGAGCGATGTTCGATATGCCCATAAAGCCCCATTTAACTTTAAATGCCACATGTCAGGCCTCTCTTTTATTATTTTCTCGAGAATGCCGATCAACACTTTGTTACTTGCCTCGGCTTGCCCATTTGCTTGTGGATAATATGGTGTAGACTGTTCAAGCCGAATTCTCAAACTTGTCGTATATTCTCTAAACCTCTCGACTGTAAAGATTGTACCATTATCAGTTATAATCATTTCTGGTACGCCGAATCTGGTCACAATGTGTTCTTCCACAAAGTCGTAAACTTCTTTAGACGTTAGCTCGGCATACGATTTTGCTTTGACCCACTTAGTGAAGTAATCGGTTGCTACCAGTATCCATGCGTGCTTGGCAGCCCCGGAAGATGGTGTGATTTTGCTGATTACGTCCATGGCCCATCCTCTAAACGGCCATGGTTTAGTGACCGAATGTAATGACTTGGCCGGGACCCGTTGTATAGGACCATGAATCTGACACTGTATGCACCTTCGTGCGAACTCGATACAATCCTTTAATATTCTTGGCCAAAAATAACCGTGTTGTCGAAGCAACCACCGCATTTTACGTCCGGACTGATGAGTTACGCAAACCCCTTCATGGATTTCTGTGATTGCTTGAGCACTCTCTTGGGGGCCGAGGCATAGCAGTAACAGACCATCCTCACCCTTTCGGTATAACTCGTTTTGGTACGTGACATAGTTTGTGGCGTGAACTCTTGTCTTGCAACTGTGTTTGCCATTGGGATTGTCAAGATACTACATAATGGGCTTTCTCCAATCATCTAGTATTGCCTTGACGACGCAAACATGTATAAGGTCTTGTCGGTCTAATAACGAAGGTAAGAACATGACTCTGGTATGTATCACGTTGTCGCGTCGGAGGACTTGCTGGTTAACCAAGGCCGGGTATAGCTGTCGTAACATCGATATTTCTCGGCCTAGCTTGCCCCCTAGGAGTTGTGCACCAGAGGCGATTTGAGCCAATTTGTCTACGTCGATATTATAGATCTGGGAAATATGCTCAAATGTAATACCGTCGAAGGATTCGGCCAAATAGCTGGCAACCATGTGGTAGGGTGCCAGGGTATAACTCATGCATCGAAAAGACCTATTAAGTTGGTTAATCACAAGTTCGAAGTCACCGAGGATGAGGGTATGGGTTGCCCGCAAGTCATGAAGGATGCCTAGGCCGATGATAAGGGCTTTGTATTCGGCTTGATTATTTGGCATTCAAAATCCAGCTTGAGCAAAAAATACCAACAATCATGGTTTGGGGGTTGAATGACAATTCCAACGTCGACCGAGGATGAAGTACTTGAGCCGTCAAAGTACATCATCCAGAAGTTATCACGCGTTTCCACCATGCCGATTTCGACGTCGGTGTCCCCAAAATCATAGGGCGAAGGGTGTTGAGCGAGGAAGTTAGCCAATGCCTGGCCTTTGACAGCTTTCTGGGGCACGTATTGCAAGCTAAACTCGGACAACGCCATTGTCCACTTCCCAATTCGGCCTTTTACGATTGGTCGGGTGAGCAAGTAGCGGATGATGTCGGTCTGGGCAATGACTTGTGTGACCGATAGGAGCATGTAATGCCGAAGCTTGGAGGCGGCGAAAAATATGGTGAGACAGAGCTTCTTAACGGCGAAATAATTGATCTCCGGTTGATTGAGATTTCGACTGAGGTAAAAAATAGCCTGCTCTCGTCCGGCCTCGTTGTCTTGGGTGAGGAGGCAACCGATGGACTCTTCGGCCGTCGAGATATATAGCTTGAGAGGCTTACCGCGCCGAGGTGGAACAAGGACATGTGGTGTCGTGAGGGAGACTTTGATTTGCGTAAACGCGACCTGATGCTCATCTTTCCACTCAAATTTATTTGAGTCCTTAAGTTTTAAAAGCGTAGAGAACGCTTTCATTTTACCCACCGAGTTAGCTATAAATTGGCAGAGAAAATTTATCTTATCGAGTAAGGACTATAGTTGTTTCTTCGTCGTTGGGGGTGGAACATTGATGATTGCGCGTGCTTTATTTTCATCCGCTTCAATCCCACGGTGATGCACGAGGAAGCCAAGAAAATTACCAGCCGATACACCGAAGGCACATTTGGCAGGATTCATTTTGAGGTTGTGTTAACGCATATGGAGGAAAACCTGGCGGAGATCATCCAGATGTGTTTGCCGGCGTTTAGATTTGATTACAACATTATCGATGTAGACTTTGACGATGGTTCCAATTAAATCATGAAATATGGTGTTCATTGCCCGTTGGTATGTGGCGCCAGCGTTCTTGAGGCCAAATGGCATGACAACCCATTTGTAAGTGCTGAGTGCCCCCGGGCAGCGAAAAGCAGTCTTGTGCACATCGGTTTCGATAATGAAAATTTGGTTGTACCCGGCATGTCCATCCATAAAAGATAAGATCGCATGATTCGCCGCGGCATCGATTAACAAATCTGAAATCGGCATTGTATACTCATCTTTGGGAGTTGCCAGATTCAGATTTCTGAAGTCGATGCAAATGCGCAAAGCACCACTTTTCTTTAAAACAGGAACGATATTGGCCAACCATTCAACGTATCGAGTTGTCCGAATGAACCCTGCTTTCAAAAGCTGAACCAGTTCATCCTTGATACCGAGTTGTATTTCGGTCGAGAAACGTCGAGGTGGTTGACGGAAAGGTTTACACCCAGGTTTAATACGTAACTCATGCTCGATGAGAATGCAATCTAAGCCAGGCATTTCATGGTAGCTCCAAGCAAAACAATCTTTGAATTCCTCAAGTAGGGCACGAAGTTCGACTTTCATAGGTTGGGGAAGTAAAACACTAATAAATGAAAGCCGTGGGTCATCGGCCGCCTCAACATTAATTTCTTCCAAGGGGTCCTTGACTTGTGGCCGATTGTCTTCGAGCTCGGCCGGGGCAGCTTGAATTTTGTCAAGAGATAAGACAGGGCCATTATCTCATTCGGCGAGGAACTCGACGAGGTTAACGCCCGAATTTGGTTGCTTAGATATAGTATACCAATGAGCCAGCAGTCGTTCCATAATAGATGAAACCGCGGCCTGACGTTTTTCCCGATCGGTGTCAAACATTGGGGTCAGGGATGAAGTTAGCTAAATCGAGTCTCGCTGAATCCTTGTGGACAGTTTCAGCGCCAACCTTGATAGCTTTTTGAACAGAAATTCGAGTCGGCCGTCCTTCATCATTGAAACCCTGTAGGGTGATGTAGCCGACGTGGTCATCATAATACCGTGCTTGGATCATGTTAGCTTCGAAGGGCTGACTATTGACCGGGTGAACAACGATCGATTTGCCATCCCAAAAAATGAGCACTTGATACAATGATGAAGGAATACAGCTGGTTTGATGAATCCAGTCTCGACCGAGCAATGCATTATACTCAGTCTTGGAGTCGACGATAAAAAATGTGGTCATGTGATTACGGTCGGCAATATTTACAGCTAAAGGAAACACCCATTTGGTTTGGGATTTGTCTTCGACGAAACTGCTCATTGTGATCGCGAAGGGAATAAGTTCGTCATTGGAACGATGTAACGCCTTCATGACGTTTACAGGCATGATATTGACAGTGGCTCCACAGTCGACAAAAACTTTGGAGATTGGATACCCTTCGATATGGGCTGTTACATATGATAGCTTCAAATGATGAAGTTTGGCCGATGATTCGGCTAAAGCTACTTTGAGGTTGTCATCTTTTGTCGTCGACTCGTCGTCAGCAATAGTTACAAAATCAATGTGACCTGCTTCTTCGGTAATTTCGTCACTATCGAGGAAATTCGGTTGAGATGTGCTTGATTGAAAATCAATGGGCAAAACATGGACCATACTGATTTCTATGTTATCCAGGACCGATGGGCCCATTGGGTTACGATCATCCTCTTCAGCCTCTTCCCTTTTCTGGTCACCGACTGCGGCATCTGCTTCCGTCGGAGTTGTACTAAGAGACTCCTCTACTCTTTCTTCAATGGTTTGTTCTCGCGGTGTCTCTTCGGAAGCCTATTTGTTCTGTGTAAGTGCATTAGGTGCGTCTGAAATCGGAATTGTGTCTGGGATTAATGCCAGGATACTAGCTTGCTCTTGGTACATTATACGGGCATTCCTGGTGTCGAGATAGGCATCCAACTGTGCAACTCCGAAGAGAGAAACGGTCGAAAAGACTTCGAAGTGGTATCGTAAATATTGAAGGTCCTCCATGGAGAAAGGAAGGTCGGCTGCATCGATATCAGTATATGGGTCGACTTCAAAGACAAGAATTCGAGCTTCTCGTATGTGCTGTGATAGGAGCATATTTATGCAACTTAGTTAGCTTGTTTCTTGGCATTTACTCAGTTTAATTCTAGTTATTTTAGTACTTTAAGCTATTTTCGTGTGTTTGTAGGTTCAAATAACAAAGTTAGCAACAAAGTGTTATTTAGAGCATTTTGGAGCATTTTTGGGCCAAGATTGGATAGTGTAAGCATGGAGACATGAGGATGGACGTTTTTGAAGATTTGAAGGCAAAAAATCAGCATGTGTGTGTGCAAGTGTGTTGCCTATAACTCCAAACATCTATCCACTACACCCATTACATCCACCCACTACAATCATTACATCCACTCATTACCAAACACTCATCCACTACACCCATTACATCCACTCATTACCAAACATCCATCCCCTACACCCATTACATCCACTCATTACCAACACACTCACCCACTACACCCATTACATCCACTCATTACCAAATACTCATCCACTACACCCATTACATCCACTCATTACCAAACATCCACCCACTACAACCATTACTTCCACTCATTACAAAACACTCATCCACTACACCCATTACATCCACTCATTACCAAACATCCATCCACCACACCCATTACATCCTTTCAATTTACTTATCCATTTGAATTAAAACTGATTTGTGTATGTTGGTTGAGAGTGCACGCTTAATTTTCATGCATAAATCTGATGCTAAGATATAAGGGAGTTTCACCTAATCGTTATGAACTTATATTCACAAGTAGTGAAGGTTGCTCGTCACAACTGTGTTAAGTAAATTCTTGGCATAAGTTTCATGCAATTCATAGTTACAAGTGTTTCGTCAATGCTTATGATTTTCATAGAACTTAATGATTTTTGCTTGTATCTCTATTATGCAATTCATGTAGGGAACCTGTGGGGAATGCTTTGGGTTGTTGTATGCAATCATCCAATTCAATGAAATTAGGAAAATCTGCGGGTTAATTAATGCAATTCACAGTTAATCAGGGGCATTGAGAATTCGTAGTTTATTGAAAAGCAACTGGAAATCATTTTGTTTGCAAGTGTGTCATGTGTGGAGAAGAACCTCTTAGCCAGCCTTCCATTCATTCAATTTACTCAAATTCGTGCAGATTTCATTAGTTCTTTAATTTACTTGTTTTGTTTTCAAATTCATCAAAACCAAAACCCCTTTTACCTTGTTGAGTCATATTAGTTAGAAACTGATTTAGTTTGTGCTTTTAAGTATTTTGAACCAAGTTGAAACCAAAATTTGTCCAAAAGTGTGTTTAGAGTCCAAATCTGCCCAGTTTGTGTTTTTAGGCAGATTTGAGTGTTTTTTTTGCTTGTTTTGAGTTCTTTGAGTTTGTTTTGAATTCTTTGAGTCTAGTTTAGTGTTTTTAACTTTGTTTATATGTTTTTAATCAGTTTAGAGGTTTTAGCAAGCCCTTCTAATCCCCGGTTTAGAACGATCTCTACTTGCATTTATACTACAATTTAACAACAAGAGGGTTTAATTTGTGTGTTAAGTTAATTTTCGCACCAAATTTTTGGTTACTGACTTTGTTTCTGTTTGTGTGTTAAGTTATTTCTTTTTGTATATTTTCATGTCTTTTGTTTTTAGTT
The DNA here is from genome assembly GCA_963082935.1 of Malus x robusta. Taxonomy (NCBI): domain Eukaryota; kingdom Viridiplantae; phylum Streptophyta; class Magnoliopsida; order Rosales; family Rosaceae; genus Malus; species Malus x robusta. The sequence continues at coordinate 12,691,555 of OY720328.1, forward strand.
ATTGACTTTGTTTCTGTTTGTGTTTTTTTTTTGTTTTTTGTTTTTTTGTTTGTTTTACTTTTGATATTTGATTTAGTTTTGTTTCCTTGATTTCAGGTACTAGAGAAGTAAGACATGGATTTTGCTACCATTCAAGCTCAATTGGCGAAACTTACATCTCAATCGTCACAATATCCCGAAAGGACCACAATGCAAAGTGTCCCTACATATAGTGTGTCCTATAGGCAAGGATATCCAACTCATCAATGTTCTCAATTCGCTACGAATGAAGATGCTTGGGGTTATCAAGGCCATAGCCAATCATGGGACAACATGTTTTCCAACGCTTACAATTCGGATTGGAGAGATTATTCAGATTACATGTGGGGAGAACCTCAACAATTCGAACAAGATGGATATTGGTAGCAAGAAGAGGAGTTCTATTCAAGACCTATGCAGCCACCACAACCTCCTCCACAACAATTCCAATCAAATTCAAGTATGCCTATGAGTTATGATGAAATTCTTGATGTACTAACCTCGTTGACGCAGGGCTCACAACAAGAAGAATATTTGCCGCCATCAGATGAGTTCTATCACTGGCCATATGAACCATCACAGCCACCACAACAATTCCAATCAAATTCAAGTATGCCTATGAGTTTGAATAATGATATGCTTAATAAGTTACTCACCTCTTTGAACCAGGAAGTAGAAAATGGAAACAAAAAGATGCAAAATCAAGCCAAGAAGACGGGAGAATTGGAAAAGCAAATTGGGCAGATTATGGAGTTCATGGCACAAATTCAAGAGCAAAGTGAACTCTCCAACTCAACTATTGAAAATTTGAAGGAAGATTTTGAAATCCATGATACTATCACTTTGGGAAGTGCTATGGAGGTTGGAGGTGAACCCAAGATATCCAAACCAAGCCAAAACATGGATGAACAGCTGCTGCTCGAAGAAGAGGAGAATAACAAGGCCACGGCAAGGGAAGAACCACCCTTGTCGCAGCCCCATATGCCTTCTATGCCGTCCACTACAACCAAGGTAAGCCTAAATTCAATTTGTCCTGACCCCATTTCACCAAATGTCCTTATTCCTTGCAGGATCATGCAATCCAAGGAAGAAGAGGGTGAGAAAGGCATCTTCGAAACCTTTCCAACGAATCAAGAGCAAGAAGTGGATGGGGAATGTCTAGAATTCATCAAGGAAGATACACTTGAGAAGAAAATTCCCAAAGAAATTGGATTTTATGACACGGGACAAGTCATAACTCTCAAAACACCAAATCTGTCCAAGTCCCATATCCCTGCAACCTTCAAAGATGTGGTGTTCGTAATTAAGTTTGTTTTGGAGCAAGCAAGTAAGCCATCTTCTCCAACTTCGATTTTATTATATACTAACTTGCTGATTTTGATGATTCAGGCACCTACACTAGAATTTAAACTATTGCCGGATCAAGCCAAGTATCACCGTCCATTCAAGGATCAATTCCATGCTATGGGCCCTATCCAAGTTTAGAAGGAAGTTTCGTTTGGCTGGAAGACGTTAAAGCAAGCGCTTCTTGGGAGGCAACCCTTGTATTCAAATAAGGAAGATTTTTGAATTGCTCCACGATTGGTTTTGCATTCCTAAAAACCTTCCCTTTTCTATAGTTTTATTTTGCCATGATTGTCATTTTTATTTGTTGCTTATTTAATTGTTTTTGGTGGGGGTTTATTTTTAAAACACTGGCAGTTATGCAAGGTATTTTTACATTCATTTTCAAAAAAAAAAAAAGAAGCTACAAGAGGGAGCCTTCACAAAAGCTGCTTAGGAGAAGTCTCAGTAATCGGCGGAGCCTCAGCAGTCGGCGGAGCCCCAGAAGGAGGAATCATCGGAGGTTGATCATTTTGAGCTTCATTACGCGGTACAGCCCCAGAAGACGAAGGCAAATGCTGTTGGAACAAACCCACAAACCTCTGATGATTAAGTAAAATCTGACCATCAGATTCCTGCATTTGGTCAATCTTTCTCTTCATGTTTGTAGCATAGTTATGTGCGAGCCTGTGCAACTGTTTATTCTCATGCTTGAGCCCTCTAATCTCCTATTTGAGACTGATCACTTCAGTCGCCAATGATTCAACTTGACGGGTTCGAGCAAATAGGCCTTGGGCCATATTAGACACACAACCTGCACACTGCATACTGAGAGCCAGAGAATCCTTAACAGCCAACTCATCAGACCGTTTGGCAAGTAGTCTATTATCTTTGGGAGTGACAAGGTTCCTGGCCACCACTGCAGCTGTCATATCATTCTTCATCACTGAATCCCCAACGGTAAGGGGACCAGTAGGGGATATGAAGGATGGGTGCCATATGTTGTTCGGAGAAGGTGGGACTGCCTCTTCACCAAGTAACAAGTCAAAACGATGGTCGGAGGGGTCAGACATTTTCAGAGATGTTAAAGAAAGAAGAGGTCGGACAAGTTAAGATCGTAAAAGTGCAAGAAGGGAGTTTCTACAGGTAGAAATTCAAGTGTGCTTTGAACGTCTTGCGTACCTCTATAAAAATCAGCACTCGATGGGATTTCAGAGATCGAAGAGGCGAGCTCAGAAATCAAAGAGGCCAACTCAAAAATCGAAGAGACACTAGCTTTCTCAAAAGCTGGGCTTGCTCAGAAACCACGGCCAATCTTCTTTTCCAGATTTATCCGCACTTGTCACATGCAACCTCTGCACTCGACGGGATTTCAGAGATCGAAGAGGCAAGCTCAGATATTAGAGAGGCATCTGCTTTTCTAGACGTGACAGCATCTGTCACATGCAGAGTCAGCTTTGCGAAAATCACGGGCAGTTTGTCGAAGCGCCAATTCCAAATATCGGAGAGGCATCTGCTTTTCCAGACGTGTCAGCATCTGTCACATGCAGAGTCAACATTGCGAAAATCATGGGTAGTTTGTCGAAGCACCAATTCCAGATATCGAAGAGGCACTTGCTTTTCCAAACGTGTCAGAGCCTGTCACATGCACACTCAGCCTTGTGGAAATTACGGGCAATCTGTCGAAGATCTTTGGTGAAGTAGAAAGCACGTGAAGTTTACTATTAAATCATCCAACGATTGCTGACAAGAGTGAAAGAATAGTACCAGTTATTAATTCCTATAAATGTCACCCTTCACCCTTCATTGCAAGGCAGACATACATAACCCTTCTTCTTCTCCGAGAATGCCTTCCCAACAAACCATCTCGAGTCACTCAGTGTTCCTTATTCCTTGGGGTACCTCTGCAAACAACTCATCGAAAGAAAAAATATTTCATATAATGTAGGTTGAAAGCAAGAGTATCTCATATCATGCTTTCTCCCTGTCCTTCTTCTTGTCATTGTTTTGGGAAAAAAAGAAAGAGAGCAATCAGCCAGCACTTGGTATCAATCTTCTGATCTGGAACCGACTGCTTGGAACCCCTTCCTGATTGCTTACCTAGCCTTGCTCTCGAGTACTCATCTTCATCATCTTATGCTCCCTCTTCGTCTACCACATCTGCCTGGGGAACAAATAAGGGAAGTGAAAATGATACCTCGAAGCATGTGGAGACAATTTGCCAATTCATCCTCAGCTAGGGACAAGGAGAAAGAAAGCAAGAGGTGGGCACTTGGAAAGATTGAAGAAAGAAACAGACCAACACCTTTACCTCGTGCCTGCCTGCCGTGTAGAAGAAACAAGCAGAGAAGAATGCAGACTGCACAATCAAATCAACCCAGCAGAAGGAGTCTGAATTGAAACCAAGGAACTCTGATATTCCTCGCTCAGAATTCCAAACCAGTTCGAGATCAAAGCTATGGAAAGACAACAAGATCATCTATCTCCAAAACCAGATTTGCGTTCTCAAACTCTGCTCTGTCTGGTTTTTACTTTGTCATACTTGTCATGTTTATTCGTTGTTTGTTTGTTTGCTTGTTTTTTGTGTGAGTTTATGCTTGAAACATTGAGGACAATGTTTGATTTAAGTGTGGGGGGGCTAACCATTGTTTTGCATGAAATTCGTAGGAGTTTATCACCCTTTACTTTTAGTGTTGTTCCTTGCTGTTTTAAGTGTGTTTAAGCTGTTTTGGAGTGTTTCAATGTGTTTTGACATAAAAATCCGAAAATCTCATAAAAATTTGAAAAATTGTTTTGAAAAACCTAAAAAGAGTTGTTTTTGTATGTTTATTTGTGTCTTAGGGTACCTTCCAACACAATGATGAGGATTTGGTTTTTAATTACATGACTGTTAAAGAGAGTTATAAACATGGATGAAAATTTGATTTACTCTTTGGTGTATGCTTGGTTGTGGTTATAATTTATGAATTCACATGCAATTCATAAGAGGAAAAATCAGTTTTGTAACATGCTTGAAAGAAGGAACTCAAATGTACGCTACAACCTTGTGAGACTTGAGCCTAAACGTTTATTTGGAGAGTTAATAATCTGTGCATCATTGTTTTCTAAAGTCGTTGCATGATCTCATTATTCTTTGCTTGGTTGCTACTTAGAAGGCGTTTCATCATTTAGTTCCAAATGCTAGAACTTATGCCTATTTCATTCAAAGCATGCTATTGATTTGTATAACACATTTTCAAGATGAAGTTGTGTAGTGACCACCAAAGCCAAATTGCCATGCCCCTATTTCATTATGTGTTTAAGTTTAACCCTGTTGAGCCTTGTTAAGCCTATGTTATTTGTTAAACCACACTATCCTTACCTAGCCTAGTTTTAGGACCATGCATACCCTTGTTCTTGAAGCATAGTAAAGCATGACTTAAAATGAACTCCTTTTTTATCATTGTATTGCAGAAAGCAAGTGTGGGGGAAGTGATTCTTTTATGTGTGTGTGTGTGCCAAAGTCCTTAATAAGGCACGGGTAGAAAAGAAAAAAAAAGTGAAAAGAAAAAAGTTTGTTAAAAAAGGGTCCAAAACATTGAATTTGGCCCTACGTGTTGCATGAATCTTCCCTTTGTATTTAAAAGTTGATTCTGCATTCTAAAGTGAATTCCAAGTGTTTATTTCATTGCTTTGCTTACTATCGCTTTAAGAACGTTTGTTAGTCCTATCCTTTCTTTATTAGCCATTACCCCCAAGCCCTGTTACAACCCTTGACTTCAATCTTGAGTGTTGTGTGTTTCAATTTGTGGAGTTCGAAATTGGTATGAGCATATGGTGTCACTGGTTCTCGCATCTAAGTAGTAGCATTCCATTCATGAGATCATATCTAAACATGCTTAATAACTCCAGAAAATTGCTTTCTTTGTTATAACATATGTGAGTCCTAGTTTTTCGTGTTTACATTAATCTTCTCACATATACTAGTGTAGGGTGTGTAGTCAGAAAATGTGTGTGAAAATAGAGAGTATCTTGTAAGGAATTGAGCAAATTCTCTAAGGCATGTTACTACATTCAAAACATTGTTTTAATTGGTTAATTGTGAACTAGTAAGTAGTGATTGTGATTAAGTTTGTGCTCAAGTGTGAAGATAACCAAAATTTGTGCGAATGATGATTTTTAACATGTCATGTGCATTGGAAATCCCTGAGGCAAATGTTGGAAGGTTAGGTTGTGTTTTGTTTGTTTTGTTTCGTTTTGTTTCCTTTGTTTTGCTCGAAGACTAGCAAAAGCTAGGTGTAGGGGAATTTGATAGGAGCATATTTATGCAACTTAGTGAGCTTGTTTCTTCGCATTTACTTAGTTTAATTCTAGTTATTTTAGTACTTTAAGCTATTTTCGTGTGTTTGTAGGTTCAAATAACAAAGTTGGCAACAAAGTGCTATTTGGAGCACTTTGGAGCATTTTTGGGCCAAGATTGGATAGTGAAAGCGTGGAGACATGAGGATGGACGTTTTTGAAGATTTGAAGGCTAGAAATTAGCATGTTTGTGTGCAAGTGTGTAGACCTACAATTACCAAACATTCATCCACTACTCCCATTACATCCACTCATTACCAAACACTCACCCACTACACCCATTATATCCACTCATTACGAAACATTCACCCACTACACCCATTACATCCACTCATTACCACAACATACACCACTACCACCTTAATTAGATGGTAGTCCTCTCCCTAGCCTATAAATACATCCACTCTTCACCATAACAAGAGGAAGAAGGAGAAAAGATCCATTGAAAGACACTACATTCACATCTCACAACTCCATACACTTACACTTTCATTCCTTGGGTGAGAACACAATCCACCCATCCACCCTTCACCATAACTCACCTATATCCATCCACCACCATAATTTACCACTCATCCATCAAACCACACCTTGTGCCGCAACAAAGAGAAGAAGGAGGACCCTTGGACGTGCTTGCTATTCAAGTTGGATTGTTGGAGCGTTTTTAGGTGTTTTCATTCATTTGTTTTCAATGTCTAAATTTGTTTATCTTTGGTTTGTGAGTATGAGGAACTAAACCCCCCTAGCTAGGGGAGATTTTGAAACCATGTTCATGCTTATAATATGATTTGATTACCTTCAGTTGTGATTTCATGATTTATGAATTCAATTTGTTTAACTGCTTGATTGATAACTTATTCGTGCATGTTTATTAAGATTGCATACTTAGTTTGCATGCATGAATATGATGCTAGAGTATAAGGGAGTTTCACCTAATAGTTACAAACTTATATTCACAAGTAGTGGAGGTCGCTTATAAACGATCGCGTTAAATAAATTCTTGGCAAGAGTTTCATGCTCATCATAGTAACGAATGCCTTGTCAATACTTATAGTTTTCATAATGCTTAATGATCTTTGATTGTATCTTTATTATGCTGTTCACGTAAAGAACTTTTGAAGAATGCTTGAATTGTTGTATGCGCTTTCCCATCCAATTCAATAACTTAAGGAGAACTTGAAGGTTAATTTAAGTGGACTTAATTAACCTGGGGTGTTGAGTTTCATGATTGATCAAAAGAACAACTGAAAATTGGTTTATGTGCAAGTATGTCATGTGTGGAGAAGAACCTCCTAGCTAGCCTTCCATCCATTCAATTTACTCAAATTCGTGCAGATTTCATTAGTTCTTTAATTTACTTGTTTTGTTTTCAAATTCGTCAAAACCAAAACCCCCTTTACTTTAAAGTGTTTTATTAGTCAAAATCTGTTTTGATTTGTGTTTTAGGTGTTCCAAAAGTGTGTTAGAGTCCAAATATGCCCACTTTGTGTTTTTAGGCAGATTTGAGCGTTTTTAGCTTGTTTTGAGTCCTTTGAGTTTGTTTTAAGTTCTTTGAGTCTAGTTTAGTATTTTTAACTTTGTTTATATGTTTTTAAGTCAGTTTAGAGGTTTTAGCAAGCCCTCCTAATCCCCGGTTTAGAACGATCCCTACTTGTATTTATACTACAATTTGACAACAAGAGGGTTTAATTTGTGTGTTAAGTAAAGATTCGCATCAAATATCAATCTTCCGATCTGGAATCGACTGCCTGGAACCCCTTCCTGATTGCTTACCTAGCCTTGCTCTCGAGTACTCATCTTCATCATCTTATGCTTCCTCTTCGTTTACCACATTTGCTTGGGGAACAGATAAGGGAAGTGAAAATGATACCTCGAAGCATGTGGAGACAATTTTCCAATTCATCCTCAGCTAGGGACAAGGAGAAAGAAATCAAGAGGTGGGCACTTGGAAAGATTGAAGAAAGAAATAGACCAACACCTCTACCTCGTGCCTACTTGCCGTGCAGAAGAAACAAGCAGAGAAGAATGCAGACTGCACAATCAAATCAACCCAGCAGAAGGAGTCTGAATAGAAACCAAGGATCTCTCATATTCCTGGCTAAGAATTTCAAACCAGTTCAAGATCAAAGCTGTGGAAAGACAACAAGATCATCTATCTCCAAAACCAGATTTGCGTTCTTAAACTCTACTCTGTCTGGTTTTTACTTTGTCATACTTGTCATGTTTATTCATTGTTTGTTTGTTTGCTTGTTTTTTGTGTGAGTTTAAGATTGAAACATTGAGGCCAATTTTTGATTTAAGTGTTGGGGGGGGGGGTAACCATTTATGCAACTTAGTGAGCTTGTTTCTTCGCATTTACTTAGTTTAATTCTAGTTATTTTAGTACTTTAAGCTATATTCATGTGTTTGTAGGTTCAAATAACAAAGTTGGCAACAAAGTGCTATTTCGAGCGCTTTGGAGCATTTTTGGGCCAAGATTGGATAGTGAAAGTGTGGAGACATAAGGATGGACGTTTTTGAAGATTTGAAGGCTAGAAATCAGCATGTTTGTGTGCAAGTGTGTTGACCTACAATTACCAAACATTCATCCACTACACCCATTACATTCCACTCATTACCAAACACTCACCCACTACACCTATTATATCCACTCATTACCAAACATTCATCCACTACACCCATTACATCCACTCATTACCAAACATTCACCCACTACACCTATTACATCCACTCATTACCACAACATACACCACTACCACCTTAATTAGATGGTAGTCCTCTCCCTAGCCTATAAATACATGCACCCTTCACCATAACAAGAGGAAGGAGGAGAAAAGATCCATCGAAAGACACTACATTCACATCTCACAACTCCATACACTTACACTTTCAATCCTTGGGTTAGAACACAATCCATCCATCTACCCTTCACCATAACTCACCTATATCCATCCACCACCATAATTTACCACTCATCCATCAAACCACACCTTGTGCCGCAACAAAGAGAAGAAGGAGGACCCTTGGACGTGCTTGCCATTCAAGTTGGATTGTTGGAGCGTTTTTAGGTGTTTTCATTCTTTTGTTTTCAACGTCTAAATTTGTTTATCTTTGCTATGTGAGTATGAGGAATTAAACCCCCTATAGCTAGGGGAGAATTTGAAAAAAAAAAAAAAAGGCATCTGCTTTTCCAGACGTGTCAGCATCTGTCACATGCAGAGTTAGCTTTGCGAAAATCACGGGTAGTTTGTGGAAGCGCCAATTCCAGATATCGAAGAGGCACTTGCTTTTCCAGACGTGTTAGAGCCTATCACATGCACACTCAGCCTTGCGGAAATTACGGGCAATCTGTCGAAGATCTTTTGTGAAGTAGAAAGCACGTGAAGTTTACTATTAAATCATCCAACGATTGTTGACAAGAGTGAAAGAATAGTACTGGTTATTAATTCCTATAAATGTCACCCTTCACCCTCCATTGCAAGGCAGACATACATAACCCTTCTTCTTCTCCGAGAATGCCTTTCCAAAAAACCCTCTCGAGTCACTCAGTGTTCCTTATTCCTTGGGGTACCTTTGCAAACAACTCATCGAAAGCAAAAGTATTTCATATCATGAAGGTTGAAAGCAAGAGTATCTCATATCATGCTTTCTCCCTGTTCTTCTTCTTGTCATTGTTTTGGGACAAGGAGAAAGAGAGCAATCAGCCAACACTTAGTATCAATCTTCTTATCTGGAACCGACTGCCTGGAACCCCTTCCTGATAGCTTACCTAACCTTGCTTTCGAGTACTCATCTTCATCATCTTATGCTTCCTCTTCGTCTACAACATCTGCTTGGGGAACAGATAAGGGAAGTAAAAATGATACCTCGAAGCATGTGGAGACAATTTGCCAATTCATCGTCAGCTAGAGACAAGGAGAAAGAAAGCAAAAGGTGGGCACTTGGAAAGATTGAAGAAAGAAACAGACCAACACCTCTACCTCGTGCCTGCCTGCCGTGCAGGAGAAACAAGCAGAGAAGAATGCAAACTGTACAATCAAATCAACTCAGCAGAAGGAGTCTGAATTGAAACCAAGGAACTCTCATATTCCTCAATCAGAATTCCAAACCAGTTCGAGATCAAAGCTGTGGAAAGTCAACAAGATCATCTATCTGCAAAACCAGATTTGCATTCTTTAACTCTACTCTGTTTGGTTTTTACTTTGCCATACTTTCATGTTTATTCGTTGTTTGTTTGTTTGCTTGTTTTTGTGTGAGTTTATGCTTGAAACATTGAGGACAATGTTTGATTTAAGTGGGGGGGGGGTAACCAAGTTGTTTTGCATGAAAGTCGTAGGGGTTTATCACCCATTACTTCTAGTGTTGTTCCTTGTTGTTTTAAGTGTTTTTTAAGCTATTTTGGAGTGTTTTAGTGTGTTTTGACATAAAAATCCGAAAATCTCATAAAAATTTGAAAAATTGTTTTGAAAAACCCAAAAAGAGTTGTTTTTGTATGTTTACTTGTGTCTTAGGGTACCTTCCAACACAATGATGAGGATTTGGTTTTTAATTACATGACTGTTAAAGAGAGTTATAAACATGGATCAAAATTTGATTTACTCTTTGGTGTATGCTTGGTTGTGGTTATAATTTATGAATTCACATGCAATCATAAAAGGAAAAATCAGTTTTTGTAACATGCTTGAAAGAAGGAACTCAAATGAACACTACAACCTTGTGAGACTTGAGCCTAAACGTTTATTAGGAGAGTTAATAATCTGTGCATCATTGTTTTCTAAAGTCGTTGCATGATCTCATTATTCTTTGCTTGGTTGCTACCTAGAAGACATTTCATCATTTAGTTCCAAATGCTAGAACTCATGCCTATTTCATTCAAAGCATGTTATTGATTTGCATAACACATATTCAAGATGAAGTTGTTTAGTGAGCGAAGAGCCAAAAAGTCTATCCCGTTCATTATGTGTTTAAGTTTAACCCCGTTGAGCCTTGTGTAGCCTATGTTCTTTGTTGCCCACACTATCCTCACCTAGGCTAGATTAGGACCATCCACACCCTTGTTCTGGGAGCATAGTAAAGCATAATTTAGAAGGAATTCCTTTTGTTGAACTCTTGCAGAAAAACAAGTGTGGGGGAAGTGATTCTTGTATGTGTGTGTGTGCCAAAGTCCTTAATAAGGCACGGGTAGAGAAAAGAAAAAAAGAGTATGAGAAAGAGCTCTAAAGTGTTGTTTGTTAAAAAAGGGTCCAAAACATTGAATTCGAACCTAAGAGTTGCATGAATCTTCCCTTTGTATGTAAAAGTTGATTCTGCATTCAAAGAGAATTCCAAGTGTCTATTTCATTGCTTTGCTTGCTATCGCTTTAAGAACGTTTGTTATTCCTATCCCTTCTTTGTTAGCCATTACCCCCAAACCCTGTTACAACCCTTGACTTCAATCTTGAGTGTTGTGTGTTTCAATTTGTGGAGTTCGAAATTGGTATGAGCATATGGTGTCACTCGTTCTCGCATCTAAGTAGTAGCATATCATTCATGAGATCATATCTAAACATGCTTATTAACTCCAGAAATTGCTTTCTTTGTTATAACATATGTGAGTACTAGTCTTTCATGTTTACATCAATCTTCTCACATATACCTAGTATAGGGAGTGTAGTGAGAAATTCTTGTGTGAAAATAAGAGTGTATCTAGTAAGGAATTGAGGAAATTCTCTAAGGCATGTTACTATATTCAAAATGCTGTTTTAATTGATTAAATCTGAGCTAGTGAATGGTGACTATGATTAAGTATGCTCAAAGGTAAGGAATGCTTAAATCTATGTAAGTGGTGATCTTTGGCATGTCATGTTTCATTGAAAATCCCTGAGGCAAATGTTGGAAGGTTAGGTTGTGTTTTGTTTGTTTTGTTTGTGTTGTTTCGTTTTGTTTCTTTTGTTTTGCTCGAGGACTAGCAAAAGCTAAGTGTGGGGAAATTTGATAGGAGCATATTTATGCAACTTAGTTAGCTTGTTTCTTGGCATTTACTCAGTTTAATTCTAGTTATTTTAGAACTTTAAGCTATTTTCGTGTGTTTGTAGGTTCAAATAACAAAGTTAGCAGCAAAGTGCTATTTGGAGCATTTTGGAGCATTTTTGGGCCAAGATTGGATAGTGCAAGCATGGAGACACGAGGATGGACGTTTTTGAAGTTTTGAAGGCTAAAAATCAGCTTGTGTGTGTGCAAGTGTGTTGAACTACAACTCCAAACATCCATCCACTACACCCATTACATCCACTCATTACCAAACATCCATCCATTACACCCATTACATCCACTCATTACCAAACACTCACCCATTACACCCATTACATCCACTCATTACCAAACACTCATCCACTACACCCATTACATCCACTCATTACCAAACATCCACCCACTACAATCATTACATCCACTCATTACCAAACACTCATCCACTACACCCATTACATCCACTCATTACCAAACATTCATCCACTACACCCATTACATCCACTCATTACCAAACATCCATTCACCACACCCATTACATCCACTCATTACCACAACGCTCATCATTACCACCTTAATTAGATGGTGGTCCTCTCCCTAGACTATAAATACATCCACCCTTCACCGTAACAAGGGAGAAGAAAACCAGAGAGAACACAATCCACCCATCCACCCTTCACCATAACTCGTCTATATCCATCCACCACCATAATTAACACTCATCCATCAAACCACACCTTGTGCCGTAACAAAGAGAAGAAGGAGGACCCTTGGACGTACTTGCCATTCAAATTGGATTGTTGGAGCATTTTTAGGTGTTTTCATTCTTTTGTTTTCAATGTCCAAATTTGTTTATCTTTGCTTTGTGTGTATGAGGAACTAAACCCCTCTTAGCTAGGGGGGAATTCGAAACCATGTTCATGCTTGCAATATGATTTGATTACTTTCAGTTGTGATTCATAAGTTGTGATTTCAATTTACTTATCCATTTGAATTAAAACAGATTTGTGTATGTTGGTTGAGAGTGCACGCTAAATTTTCATGCATAAATATGATGCTAGGATATAAGGGAGTTTCACCTAATCGTTATAAAATTATATTCACAAGTAGTGAAGGTTGCTCGTCACAACCGTGTTAAGTAAATTCTTGGCATAAGTTTCATGCAATTCATAGTTACAAGTGTTTCGTCAATGCTTATGATTTTCATAGAACTTAATGATTCTTGCTTGTATCTCTATTATGCAATTCATGTAGGGAACCTGTGGGGAATGCTTTGGGTTGTTGTATGCAATCATCCAATTCAATGAAATTAGGAAAATCTGAGGGTTAATTAATGTAATTCACAGTTAATCTGGGGCATTGAGATTCGTAGTTTATTGAAAAGCAACTGGAAATCATTTTGTTTGCAAGTGTGTCATGTGTGGAGAAGAACCTTCTAGCTAGCCTTCCATTCATTCAATTTACTCAAATTCGTGCAGATTTCATTAGTTCTTTAATTTACTTGTTTTGTTTTCAAATTCATCAAAACCAAAACCCCTTTACCTTGTTGAGTCATATTAGTTAGAAACTGATTTAGTTTGTGCTTTTAAGTATTTCGAACCAAGTTGAAACCAAAATTCGTCCAAAAGTGTGTTTAGAGTCCAAATCTGCCCAGTTTGTGTTTTTAGGCAGACTTGAGTATTTTTTGCTTGTTTTGAGTTCTTTGAGTTTGTTTTGAATTCTTTGTGTCTAGTTTAGTGTTTTTAACTTTGTTTATATGTTTTTAAGTCAGTTTAGAGGTTTTAGCAAGCCCTCATAATCCCCGGTTTAGAACGATCCCTACTTGCATTTATACTACAATTTGACAACAAGAGGGTTTAATTTGTGTGTTAAGTTAATTTTCGCACCATGCTGAAACCTAACTTTCAATCCTGGATCTGAGGTCTTCTGAATATTCGCTCGGCATCCGGGCAAGTTAGGACGAGATCGATTATATCTTGACATGCTTTCGGCAAACCATATAGATCGTTGGTCGAATGTTTTTTATGAAACTCTTGCATTTATTCCAAGGCCTCCCTGAGAAATGGTGGATGTAAATTTCGTCGAATTTTGATCAAAGGTTCTTGTGTGGTTGGCGGGGACAGTTGTCTTTCAGCTTTTTGCTTGAAATGCTCAAAACGTGCCTTCATTTCTCCGGGCCGAAGAAGAAGTTTGATCCGTTTATCAGCCTCCTCAAATGTGGTTTCAACATCTCGATTGACTAGCCGTTTCCCTTGAACCAGCTCTGTCATAATAGTTGGAGATGGTCGTTCATCATCATTGACAACTGTTTCCTTCGGCCGCCATTTAGGGACCGAAGTTTCTTGGGCTACCCGTCGGCGTGCCATGCCGTTTATTCTTTAGTGTCGACGTTTCTGGGATTTGGACAGTGAAATGTATACACCTTTCGAAGAGTGATATGTATACCAATGCTGATCTCGATGTTCGGGAAGTTTGAAAGTTTTTTGGCTCTGCGATGATTCCGAGCTGCTAGAATTACGGATGTAATAATCTTCATCATAAAACAGGGCATCGAAATCGAGGAGCCGTCTGATCGAATGTGTTTCTTCCACCCGCACTTTAGGGCCGAACCTATCAAAAACCCCTTGATGTTGGCCTGCGTTGAGCACTTTTTGCTGTGATGCAGCTGTAGGTTGTTCCATTATAGCCGAAGATAACTTTTCCTTTGGCTCGGCGTTGACATTTGCTTTCACTTTCTGTATAAAAGTGCCGACCCACCTTCTTCGTCAGTGCTGTATTCTGTCATGGGCTTGACAATAGCAAGTCCCGTTAGAGCTGTAGGTGGTTTGTTTGAACGAAAATCAACAGTGAAACGTGGCCGAGAATTCTAATTCAGAAAGCGTTGCGTTGTAACGGCTTCGGCCTTCCCTTTTCCTTTGTCCTTAGGTAGGCGTGCATCTACCATATTTACTGTTGTCGTGGGAAATGGGTCAGTATCAACACTCATCTTCTTCTCCGGAAATCTAAGTTTGCCATTATCAATCCAGCTTTGGACGTTGTCTCGAAACACGACGCAATTATTTGTTGTATGTTTGCTTGAATTATGGTATTTGCAATATATCTTTCCTTTAAGCTCTTTGGCCTTGGGAATGTTATGCCCAGGCCAAAGTTTGATGATCCTCGCTGATAACAATTGATAAAAAATTGCATCGGCCTTTGTAATATCAAAAGTATAAACTTTTGATGTTTTCATTGTTTCTTCAGTGGCCGAGCGGGTTTTGACTTCCTTAGAGTCAATTTGAGTCAGCGCCTTGCAAACGTATGGCTTATCTATTACTATCTCAGCTGCGTCCACGCTAACGCATTCACTTTCGGTTGATGCGTAACTGATAGTGGGATTTTTGTAGATTGTCCCTCGAGATGGAGCTTTCGAAATCTTTTCTTTGTGGAGAAAATAATCATATTGCTCGACATGCTGGGCTAGTTCCTACATATCCCGAAAGTTTGCCCCCAAGAATTTCTTTTTGTATTCTACGTCAAGACCATTCAGAGCAAGTCTGACAAATTCGACTTCGGGGAGAGGTACTTGGCACCAATTCCTGGCTGATTTAAAACTGGTAAGATAATCCATTGGTGACTCGTCGGATGCTTGAGCCATCCTTGCTAACGAGGACACTGACATTTCCATCCCTGGCCGATAAAACTGCTCATGAAATTTCTCGACCAACTCCTCCCAGCTCTGGACAGAATTTGGTAGGAGGTTGATATACCAAGCAAACGTTGAACCGGTCAGCGAAAAGTTGAAAAGTCGCAGCTTGTGAAAGTCGCTATTGACGTCTCCGCATTGTGCGGTGAAACGAGCCACATGTTCTAACAAGGATAAGGATAATTCTCCGGTGAAAAGGCTAAAATCCAGGATTTTGAAACCTCTAGGGTATTCGAACTATTCCACATAATCTGGATACGGATGTATAAATTTAGGGAACTTCGACCCTTTCTTCATGGCCGAATCGATCATCCGTTGGACCTCGGTCATATTAATGGGGTATTTGCTTCCACTCTCTGGTTGGATCCGTCTGACCTACTATTTGATCCTCCTCCTTTTTCCAAGTTAATTGGTTTGAGCCGAGCAGGGATTGACTCGGCCGGTGCACTTGGTAATAGATTATTTCTTGGTGGCAAGTGCTGGGCAAGATCGAAAGACCCACCGTCGCTGACCTTACTAACCAGTATTTCGAGTAATCTGGTTTGTACCTTACTGGTATTGCGTATCACGTCATGAAGTTTATCGATTCCTCGACTAAACGTCTGTTCAACCGTTCGAGATTGATCGTCAAGTCGTTTTCGAAGAAACAACCTTGTTGGTGGATCAGATCATTCGCCACCATCCTCGTCACAGTCCTTTATTATCCCTTCATTGAGAACGCAGGTGTTCCTGTTAAGGATTTCAAGACTGCGAAACTGACTGCCGAGATTAACTTCCCTTTCTCGACGAGTCGCGCTTGTGGACTTAGGTGTTACGGCGCTGATAGGATTCTGCTCTTGTGGCACACTTTGTCCTATGTTCTGAATTGGCAAATCGGCTATTGATTTTCCCATAGCTGCTTTCTTTTTTACCGATCGCGTTTCAATTAGAATGAACTTCGTAGTTTAGCACTGGGTCCCACTGGGCGTGCCAAAATGTTGACCCTAAAAACTACCAAGCATACGTGGCGCGCAGGTCGAGTAATCTATAAGCTAACTACGTCCTTCGGTGAATGCGGGACGTGCCAACTCGTCGGCCGAGCTCGGTCGAGGAGTAAATTTGTTGATGTTGCGTTGGGTGCGCGGCTGACTTCTACGTCTTGCGATTGCGATCGAAGGAACACGTCTCGGCCTCTTGGGTTCTCGAACCTGAAAACAAGGCTACTATTCTTACAAAGTTCACGAATCGCTGTCGTCGGATTCGGTCACAGTGATGTTATTCGTCAGAGTAAACTCACGTCGAATCGACACCAAAGTGTAAGGGCGCAAATACTCAAAGCGAATATAAGTAATAGTGAACGTGGTTCGACCGTCTGAATGCCGAACTCTAAATCCCACTTGAGAGTATCCAATCATAAAATAACTCGGCGTGCAATGCGCCGAGCTTAGTAAACTGTAACACCTCACTTCGCCGAGAAAGCTAATGAGATGACCTCAATTAATAAGGATTCAGAAATCCGTCTCGACAAAGACTTGGATAGGTAACCAACCGTCCTTGCCACAGTGCTGTTGATGCCAACGGAAGATGCTGCGAGATCGGCTGATTCTACGGCGATAGAGTTATCTATGCCGACTTAAGATATCACCGGTTGCTTTCACAGTGCTGTTGATGCCAATGGAAGATGTGTCAACGAAAAGAGAAAATAAAAATCTCAAAGTTGTTGAGAGAGTTTGCGCAAGGTAGTTGTGTGTTGAATTGGGGAGAGATGAATGATGTACAACCTTCTCTATTTATAGCACCGGATACCTTCAAGGTTGAGTTAAAACCCTACTCGGATTAGGACTTCTTCTCCTGATCAAACAGCAACTCGACCAGTCTTATTTTCACTATAATTGTGAACCTAGTCCTTTATTGAGCCAGATTCACTTCCGGGTTATTAATCTTGCCGAGACTCCTCATTGCATCAGGATTCGACTCGTCCTGCAACATGACTTAACCGACCCAGGTTTGGAGGCCCACGACCTAACCGATCCAGAACTAAACGATCCCTGATAACCCTGTTGTAAGGCCTTCTAGGCCGAGAATAATTCTATACTCGGCCCAAACTGATATTGTGGGCCCAAACAGGTTGTTTTAAATATCTTACTTTATTTTAAGCGTACCTAATTGGCAGAAAACAACAAAAACCTTTGAATTTGTAGAAGATCCTTCTCGGAGAGCCAAAATTGCATCTCTAATGCGTTGTATCACGTTCAACATAGAAAAATTAAATTGAATCAATAGCATGTAGATCAATTCAATAAAATAATAAATTCATCATAAAAAGATTAATTAAAAATGTAATACTCCCCTCATTGTGCCTTTATTTATCGTAGTAGGGAAGGTTAATTCCTTACCCTTTGAGGATTACAACTCTTAATAGGTAATCAACTCTTAATAGGAATACAAGAGGTATTTCAAGATATACTAGGATTTACACAATCATATTCCTAATCTAATAGGACTGCAACAATTATTTATTTTTTAAATAACGCTACATGTATATGTGCAGTTGTTATAGAGAAGTATTTATTATACAATAATTATATCCTACACTCTTTCCTCAGTTTCGGTTAACAGTAGTACCACAATAATATCCTGTAAAAATAATATAAATGGTAACATGTATGACGAGATAACAAAAAAAAGAAAAAGAAAACCTTAACTAATACCAAAATAATCAAATTGTAGCCATGAATCTTTTTTAAAAGCAATGATATTATGCAACTAAGATTCTGAAGAAGATATATTTAGTTGAAGACACTTTGACACAATAATTTATTAAGAACTAGAAAATTGGGAAGGGATCACAACTAAGCATAACTGCTTAGGTGACGAAGGGAAATCCGTCACGCAAAGGTAAATACGGTTTCCGGAAACATTGGGCGGCGAATAGAACGTTGCTCAAAGCTTGAGATGTTAGACATTGCACGACGGAGGAAAGTGCTTCGTTGTGCAAAATGAATGTTGCGTGATGGAATTGGTGGTCGTTGCGCGAAACGAAGAGCGACGAATGAGTGTTCGTCGCGCGTGATACTCTGAGCAACAAAACTGGGGTTCGACCCCCAAACCTTTGTGCGACAGACATATAGACCGTCGCAATAAGATTTTAAAATTAAAATTTTAAAATAATATTTATTTATTTATTATTTTTTCCTTTTAAATGTTAATAATATTGTTTTATGTATAAATTAATTTAATGAAATTAAAAACATAAAATGTAAAGAAGAATATTGAATTAAAAAATTATTGAAAATGTACATACAATGGAAAAAAAGTATTTTTAAATTTGAAAACAATTTAAAACAAAACTAAAATAGGTAGTTGCATAGTTCTAAAAATCCCCGCCTACGCGCTAGGCGGCTGGCCACCGGCCCGATTAATGCCTAGGCGTTTGAAAATTAAGAAAGAGCGCCTAGACCGCCCAGACCGCCCAAACCTGCCTAGACACTTGCCTAGGTTGTGTTTCACTTAGATTGAAAATAGATAACTTTCATTTCGCATTTTATTTTTCACAATAAATTATTAGAGACTTGTTGTATACTTAAATGAACACACATTATTTGCTTGTTCCCTGTATTTTCATTATGTTCCAATACTTCATAATATATATCATTCTACTTTGTATTTTATGATGAAATTATATATATTTTAAGTATAAACAGACACTTACATACACAAAATATAATAGATTTACTTAAATTTGCCTAGTCCGTCTAGGTGCTTGCCTAGGCCTTGTTGTCTAGGCGCTAGGTCCCAACATGCCACCCGACTAGTGCCTAACGTCTTTTAAAACGTTGGGTAGTCATCCACATCACAATCGCCTACTGGTGGTGTAGCTGTTGCGTTGGGGGGCTGGGAGGTTGTAGCTACTGCGGCCGGGGGTGGGGGGGGCTGGGAGGTTGTAGCTGTTACAGCGCAGGGAGGGGGGCTGGGAGGTCGTTGCTGGAGGTGGTTCAACGTCGGGGAACAGAATGCCATAGATTTGAAGGGTGAGACAAATTTGCTTCATCAAACTGCTTTGGGTCGTAAGCTAAGACTGCTGGGCAATAATCTACTCTTTTAGGTCCGCCGCTTCAAATGTCAGCAATTTGACCTCTTTTGTTCTCTGCCTGAAGGATGAGGCAGACGGATCCCCAAGGCTGGCTTTCCCAAGCCCCCGATGAACATTTCCATGCCTACGACTGAGAGTCTGATCGAGTGTGTCTGTCATGATCTAAAAACCGGCATCCTCAGGGGAAACACCTCCTTGAACATGCCAAACTCAAGAAACTTTGACCCCCCCCATGAAAAAAATAACATAGATTACCAATTTTGTAATAAAGAGTAAAAAGAATGAAAAGTTAAATTAAATATACAGTTACCTCACGTCGCTCCTCCAACCTATAAGAGAAGCGTCGTGAGCTGGAGCGGTGAAGAAGTTTCTTCTTCGACCGATTGATCGAGTTTGCATTCACTTTTTCTATTGAATTAAAAAACGTATTAGTTTAGATATTTATAACAAATTAATGAAAAAAAGAAAATTTTATTTAAAAGTAATTTTTTTTTTGTTAATATATCATTGAAATATATATTATACTTACGAGGTATTTCTCGTCTTGAAAATGGCCGCAGAGCCACTCCCATTCATCCCGTCGATCCACCAACTCTATAGGGCACTCAACTGCTAAAGTGACCTCCAAACCGTCATATTTCTCATAATGCTTGTAGAGGTCGCTCTTCCATTGAGTGAACCTACCGGTGCAAAGGTCGTTGACGTACTGGTTTTGATTGGCATCGAGGTTCATGAGCTCATAGTGATGTTGCAAAACTCAACAAAAAATAGTAGTTAAAATTTATAATATTTGTATACTTTAATAAAAATTTATATTTGAGGTTGAAAATACTTACCGATAATTCATGAAGAACGGCTTCCTTGACTTTTGGTGGGACATCTTTCCTTGACTCCCACAGGAGGGGGCAATGATTCCTGATAACCGAGCCACTGTCGATGGCCAACGCACTGTGCTGCTCCTTTGTTGCAGTTGTACGATGTCGAGGATCCCACATAATGGTGATCTTCTCGGTCGTGGTGTGAGTGGTCTGTGACGTCTTCAGAAGTCTGCATGGGCCCCTGTTTTTTTAGAACTACCAAATAAACAAAGTAAACATTAAACGAATTCTATTTTCTACAGAAAATTCGGCAGAACCTCCCCTAAAACTATAACATTTCCTTAAACCTGCAGACAATATAACAACAAAAACAACACATCCACCCAACAATTCAAACAGTTTATACCAATTGGGGACATTTAACAAAATTTACAACTTGTATCAACTGTTTTCATTTCTAATTGCATCACTGGCCGTGAATCTGTGAAGAAACTACACACATATTGGATTGCACATGTAATTAAGTAAGTTGAGAACAATATCGATGCGAGTAGTCTCGTTTCTTTGAAATTTTAACACATCATATCGTAACTTGAAAAATATACTAAAGATTTTCACTAATGAGAAAATCAAAGAATAAGAAAGATAACTTTTTAACAGTGTAACCAAAGAATTTATCAACCAACTTTTTCCAAAGAAGATTGGGGATCTTCTTTTGTCATCCACCACTAATTTTAGTATCTTCCTTGACAGTATTTTGTAACTAATGAATTTTTATGAACCTACCTGAAAAACCAAATAATTTAAAACTTTGATTTTCACAACAACCAAAAAAACTTTCAAAATTTTGATTATACAATGAGAAAGATGCATTACTTGTGTGGGACCCCTCTCCATGGATAGAGGAAGCCTCACCAAATTACTTAGCCTTCTTAGAACTTCGGGGCCGTCGATGAGTCCATCGGGCGCTTAGTACATGATGCGTCACCAAAGAAGTCGATGACGCAGGAGTTGTAGACACCGTTGGATTAGGCGTGACTGGAGGGACACCCGTTGTGCCCATTTCAAGTGGGGAGGTG
Source organism: Malus x robusta (assembly GCA_963082935.1). Classification (NCBI taxonomy): domain Eukaryota; kingdom Viridiplantae; phylum Streptophyta; class Magnoliopsida; order Rosales; family Rosaceae; genus Malus; species Malus x robusta. Next base: position 12,712,894 of record OY720328.1, read on the forward strand.
GCAACAACACTACCTGCTAGAGAAGGTGTCTGGCTGGCCCTACTATGGGAAATATACATTACTTGTCTGACAGACCCTATGAATAAGAGTAATTTCATGATGTTATTCTGCATAATACTTGCATCTTCATGTTGTTCTGATCATTTGATTCTTTACAACCTCTGTGCATATTTTCACTTAATTATCATGCAAACAATTCAACATAATTTCAGTTTACCTGATAATCTTAAGGATATTGAATCCGAAAGCTTACCTGTCAATAGTTTTAGTTTCTCAAAGTTTAGTGCAATAAAACAATGTCAAAATGCATGTAATGTGGTATTACATTAAGTTGAAGGTCAATTTTAGGATAATTGACTATTTTCCCATGATAATGTACTTTTTATGATATATGTGAATCTTAATTCTCCAATATCTGCACACCTATTTAATTTATGTGATTCTCTTTAGATGAATCCTAGGTTAACATTCTAAACTATTAGCTTGGTAAAAGCACTTAATTATCTTGAGAACAATTCAACATATAATGGTATCATTACATTCAAAAAACAACACACATTACATTCAAATATTACCAATAGGAGTTTGAAATAGATGCCACGAATTACAATTTTTAAAGCTTCTAAGAAAAATAAGTTAGGTGTTTGAAATAGATTTACCTTGCATCCTGTCCAATTCGAAAACCATCACCCAATATTCTCAATTCGAAAACCATAACCCAATATTCTCAATTCAAACCCTAACCCAAGATTCCCAATTTGAACCATAAATCCCTAACCCAGGATTCCTAATTTGAACCCTAAATCCCTAAATGTTCTTATTAAAACAATTCAACAGAAAAAATGAAAAATTCCACTACTAAATAATTGAATTAAAGGATACTGGGTGCTTACCTAGTATCGTTGCGGCGATGGTGAGATGGTGTGGTGTCGGTGTGCAGCAGATGAAAGAAGGAGAGTGACAGAGAAACAGAGAAACATAGAGAGAGCGAGAGAGGGAGGGAGGGAGAGACTCGAGAGAGAAAACTAGAGAGAATCGAGATAGAGAGGATAAAAGTGAAAGCTGGAGAGAATAGAGAGAGAGAGAGTAGAGTGAGTTCGGATAAAATCAAGAGAGAGAGAGGAGAGTGAGCTTCACATGCATAGAATGAGAGAGAAATAGAGAGAATGGTGAATTAAAGGTGCCGAAATAAAAAAGCGCCCAATTTTGGCAAAAAAAATCAAATTTTTACACATTTGTGCGACGATGGTGTTCTAATATTCGTCGTGCGACTAGTTTTTAAATAAAAAAATGAATTTTTAAATATTTGCGCGACAAACACTTCCAAAACGTCGTCGCGCGCATTTGTATATTTAATTTATTTTTTTGTTTAAATAAATAAATAAATTTTTTTTTGGTTAAAGTAAACTTTTGTTTGTATACAAAATAAATACCATTCAATAAATATCATTACATTTACATCACAAGTTTTCATTAATCCTCGTCTAAACTAGAATAAATATCATCACTGTCATCAGATTCAGACTCCCATTCCTCCTCGTTAGTAGGCATGTCAACATCGTTGTTCGCACGCTTAAGTGCATTGTATGGCGGTAGATCCCCGAGGTCAATCATAATAGAGTCGATCGATATTTTGATTTCAGGACCTCTGGCTACCTAATGTGGTTCTTGTACAATAGTCATATCCTGCAATGTATCTGTACTAAGTTCCGTTGAAGTCTCCAGTTGTTGGTCAACAACGTCACCATAATCGTCACCATCAGTAGGATCTTGGTCCGAAATATCATACAGCCCTCAGTGCTCAATCTTCTGAACTACTTTCCATCCCTTCCCGCCCTTAGGGTAATCTGTATAGAAAAATTGTTTGGCCATTGTTGCAAAAATGTAGGGATTGTCGTTATACCAATATTTGTTAATGTTGACCGATATCAAACCATCGTCTCGCTTAACACCTCCAACCCTACAAGGATTTGTATCAAACCAGTGACACTTAAACATGATAATGTGACAACGGTCTTTGTAAAGCAATTGCACAACACTTGTCAGTTATCCATAGAAATCAATGTCTACAATGTTGCCCGCACCAGGAACATGTACCCCATTATTTTACGTACACAGCTTGTCATCGCGATCAGCTGCCAAAAACTTGATACCATTTACATGATAACCAGAGTACAATTCTGTGCTTAAGGGCCCAATAGCCAAGTTATACAACTTTTTTGTGTAAGCGGGCGAATTCACGTCCTTTAATTTCTTCACCTAAATTAATGATAAAAAGTTGACGTGTTAGTTTATCATTTACAATTATGCAAATATCCTAAAACACAAACAACTTACATTTTCATGAAACCAACAAGGAAACAAGTCACGGTGCTTCATGGCATATAAATGTGAAGGATATTCCTGCTTCACCAACTCTTCATTCTCATCTAGGTAGGTAATTTTCTCTTCACAATTGTTAAGTACAAAACAATGTGCTACCTCCATGTCCATTTTGTTAAACAACTCCCCTCTAATTGGTTAGCCAAAGGGTCATGCAATTTGGGCAAAAACATAAAGCTTTTCACTTCTCACACCACCATCATTATTGCGTTACTGTCGATTAGACGTAGTCTCAACGTCTTGTAGATACATTGCACAAAACTCAAATGCGACCCATGCCTCCACGATTGATTCTTCAGGCTTTGCCCTGTTCCGTATACTCTTTTTTTAATTCACCTAGTAGTCTGCATTAATAAACAAAATAACGTGTAAAATTAGTCAAATTGTACATACATCACGAACTAAAGTATTTATGGCAATTAAAGTGAATCATGATGTGGATTATGCTTGTGAAGAAAGTTGGAGGAAATATTTGTTCAAACTTGCATAGCACTTTAATAATATTGTTGCATAACTGTTTAACATTGGACTTGTACAAAGATCTTGCAGTTAATTGATAAAAATATCTTGCCAACAACATAATCGGCTTCACCACATCTTCGGGTAGAGGTGTCGAATTCCCATTATGAGAAGGCGTTGAAGTATCACATGACAATCATGACTCCTAAGTCCTGAAAATTTACCTCCATCCACGTTTGCGCAACAGGTGATGTTTGAAGCATACCTATTCGAAAACTGTACAGAAGATAGAAACTGCAAAGACTCTTTCCTTATATCTGGTTTCACTGAAAACGATGCGAGCTTCTTTCTGGCTATGTCTTCGTTCCTCGTCATCCATAAACCTGGCCTAATGCCCAAATATCCAAACAATTCACTTGAGCCAAAATTTCATATTTGGACCATTCTCTGGGTCTTGTCCAAATCTTTGTGGCATCGAAGAAGGTTGTCTTGTTCTGACGCCACTCGTGGTCCCACGGCAAGCATCTACGATGCCCTAGGTAACAAACTTTTCTTGTGTGCCAACCAGACGTTGTGTTCTTTTTGCAAACTGGGTATCCGTAATAACCCTTAGTGCCAACCAGATGTTGTAAATAAACATCAATAGACGTACCCGAATCTTCGGTTATTAACGACGTCATCTTCATATATTCTTTTTTCATGCACTTTCAAGACAGCAAATTATACGGAATTGTGAAGATTGGCCTAGTGATGTGGTTTTGGTTTAGAACCCCAAACGGATTAAACCCGTCTGTCGCAAGTCCAAATCTAACGTTCTAGGGCTCACGGGCAAAATCAGGGTACAACTGATCAAACTCTTTCCAGGCCTCTCCATCTACATGATGTCTCATAACATCATCATCCACTCGTCTGTCCTTATGCCAGCTCATGTCGCTTGCAGTGTGCGTTGACATATACAATTGCTGCAAACTGGGATTTAATGGGAGAGAACGCATAACTTTTTGTGGAATCTTTTTGTTCTATTTTGAGAGGTTATTTTAAACCGTGACTCATTACATACAGGGCATTTATCCAATGCTTTATTTTCTTTGTAGAACAAAATGCAATTATTTGTGCACACATGAATTTTTCATATCCCAATCCAAGACCACTCAATGCCTTCTTTGCACTTTTATGATCTTTAAGCAGGCAATTGTCCTTTGGAAGCATCCTTTTGAAAACCCCAAAAAAATAATCAAAACAATGGTTCGACACACGAAACTTTAGTTTGCCATGCATCAACTCAACAATGGACGTGAGCACCTAAAATCCTTCGTAACCGGGCTATAATTCTTGCTTGGCACTTTTTAATAGTTTTTCATATTTTTCAAATGCTTCACTGTCAATGCTAAGAGGGACATCATCTTCAACTTCTTCATTCGTATTCGAACTAGCATTTGGAAAAGCATCAGTGATAATGTCCATAATTGGTTCATTGGGTCCACAACAGATTCAACTGTCTCCACTGCTCAGGGGATGTGTGAGGATGAAGCATATTGTATTTGTTATCCATGATGATTCCATGTAGTATAGGTCTCCATTATCCCATTTCTGACTAAATGGTGTTGAACAATTTCAAAATATTCAATCATTAAGTTGTCACACTTTCTACAAGGACACCGAATTTGAGTTGAACCTTGGTTGTTTTGCAATTGCAAAATCAATGAACTGATTTATTCCATCCAAATAATCATCAGCACATCTGTTCATATTATGTATCCACTGTTTATCCTTTTCACTTGCAAACATAAAAAATATACAAGGGTTACAACAACTTCAATTATGACATGCCACCTTATGCCTTCGGTATGGGTCCTATCTCATTTGAGAATGCACAATTATGTGCTGTAATTTACGGTTCCAACACATTAGAGTTCGATCCTGGGAAAATTTCGATAGCATCTCCTTGCAGTTCTTCAAGTGCACGATGTAGATACAAACAACTACTATGCACCCGAAGAAAGCAAAGAGATGCTCCCAAATTTCCCACGTTCAAACTCTAATGCGTGAATCGCAAAATACAACATGTAACTGTGCATTCTCAAACTGTCCAAAATTTTGGGACAATTCAAGAATTAATTGGACCGCAGTCATGCTTTCACATCTATTCACGAAATCCAACTAATTCTCAAACGAGAAACTAAGCTGATGTGAACATTGCAAACCATTTGTTGTATATCCATACAAAAAGGTTTGCATACAAACACATAAACTCACAACAATTATAAACTACATACAAAACAATTTAAATGAATGGAAATTAAATAAGTTAGTTAAGAAAAAATATACCTCTGAAGCTAACGCCAACACAAACGGCTAGAATTTCCAGCAAAAAGGTAGCTGCTACAATTGTTTTGCAGCTTCTACCTTCCTGTATTCTGGTTAAATTCAATAAAGTGAAAGATTTTGCTCGATGAAAGCACCATTACGCAAAACATCGTGCTTCCACTTTTTTGCACCATCCACCCACGCTTTGCCACGTTTTTATAACACATTGTGTGACGAACCATCGTTCGTCCCGCTTTACCTTTTTTTTAAATTTCATTTTTTGAAAAAAAATTTAATTTTTTCATTCAATCTTCAATTTTTTTTTTTCAAACCATTTAAATACTTAATAAATCAATAACTTATTTCATTTAATCATTTGTGGATAATTAATTAATGTAAATATTTATTAAAATGCATTAATTTTATTTAAAATAAACATTAACTACATGTCGCATCCCGGGCCGGGGCGGACCACTTCTCGAGCCCGCTCCACCACTGTAGCACGATATTGTCCGTTTTGGGCTTACCATTCCCTCACGGTTTTGTTTTTGGGAACTCACAAGCAACTTCCCAGTGGGTCACCCATCCTGGGAGTGCTCTGGCCTCCTTCTCGCTTAACTTCGGAGTTCGTATAGAACCCGAAGCCAGTGAGCTCCCAAAAGGCCTCGTGCTAGGTAGGGATGAGAATATACATTTAAGGATCACTCCCCTGGATGATGTGGGATGTCACAATCCACCCCCCTTAGGGGCCCGACGTCCTCGTCGGCACACTTCCGACCAGAGATTGGCTCTGATACCATTTGTCACATCCCGGGCCGGGGCGGACCACTTCTCGGGCCCACTCCACCACCGTAGCATGATATTGTCCACTTCGGTCTTACCATTCCCTCATGGTTTTTTTTTTTTTGGGAACTCACGAGCAACTTCCCAATGGCCTCCTTCTCGCTTAACTTCGGAGTTCCTACGGAACCCGAAGCCAGTGGGCTCCCAAAAGGCCTCGTGCTAGGTAGGGATGGGAATATACATTTATGGATCACTCCCCTGGGCGATGTGGGATGTCACACTACATATTTAATTAAATCGTTCATAATAGAAAAACTTCTAATTCAGATCTAACTATTAAATAAGCAATAAAATTAAAATAAAAAATACTATTCTACTCATCTGCCGGTAGTTCTACCGCACGTTGATTATCAAATTTCCACTCTGGGAAACGAGACTTGAACATGTTGTCAATAGCCTTCATCAACTTTGGGTTACTTTTGTCAATGTCCCAATTAGGCTGTCTTGCGAAAATTAATAAATTAAAATCTCACTATTATATTATATTTAACAAACATAATTATTATTTAACTAATAACTTAACACATCATAACCCCACCGCTTGTATCCTCCTTTCAACACCGGCTCCATCAACGTTATCAACTCCTCGTTTGTATCATCAAGAGTGTAGTTACACTATTACACATACATGTAAATAATTAATTCCAACATATAACAAAAAATTTCACAAAATTAATTATTTTCAACATTTGTCACACTTACTAATAATTGATCCATCACCGCCTTTTTCACATTCTTGGGCACATATTTCCAAGAACGCCGCTCATCAGTAGGACAATTATTCCGCATTGCTACACCAGTCGCACACGCAAACTCCACATATTGCCTCATATCATAGGGCTTGGAGGGCATGCTTTGCTCCCGTTTTTATCCTCCATTTGATCACGAACATAATTGTGAAGAATAAGGAGAGCAGAAGTGCATATTTATAGGAAGGTTAGGGACTTTACGTGATGAAACCTTTGTCGCGCAAACATCTCCACTAAATACAATATTGATTCCTCTGATTCTTATGCATTGAATGCTTTGACCCAAAACTGACTGTACTTTGTGCGACGAAGTTTTTGTTGCGCAAGTGTTCTGCTGATTCGCATGTGCTGAATGCTTTGACCCAAAAACTGAATGAACTTTGTGTGATGAAGCCTTTGTCGCTCAAGGTTTTCGCCGGAAAAACTTCATCGTGCTTGTTTTTCGTGTCAAAAAAATTTACTTGCGGTTTTTCTTACTGACTCGATTTTTTCTTTGTCGCCCAAACATTTGTCGCGCAAATAGTTTTTCCAACTAGTGGATGCAATACCACCATAGTATTACAATAAACAATGAAAATTTAACTATTCTGTCAACAAGAAAGCATGTACTTATATCAGACTTAAGTATCACTTGCATCTTGGATAATAAAGCATGTACGCATGTATTAATACTATCAAACATATAGTAAGTTTGATTAAGTAGCGGCCATTTACCATACATAAATTCTTTGACATAGGAAAGCTAGCTAAATTTAAACCTAACATTCATGTCGTGTTTTCTGTGTTCGTGTCATTTTCGTAACATAGCATATATCTTAATAGATTGTGTCGTGTAATACTCGTTAAAGTAAACGGGTAATATGACCCGATCCAAAATCGACCCGTTAATATTATTAGGTAATATGACTCCACCCATTACCTGTTAAAGAAAATATATTATAATCAATAAATAATGAAAACAAAAAACATAATTTGACAAAAAAAAAAAAAAGGAAAACGTAATCCTAAATTAGTATATGCATCCCACATTGTCACATAAATATTACTTCAAACCATAAAAAAGCATTTGTCTTTCAAGTATTACATACCCCAAAGTAAGTGCCTAATGAAAAAACATTAGTACATTACTGCAAAATACATGTTCAAGGATATGCAAAATGAAGATAGTTGCATTTCAAGGTTGAGGATGCAATCACGTGCATTGATATATGCTTTGACATTTTTTTAGACTTGTACATAATGATTATAAATTTTATTTATTTTGAACTTCCTTAAAAATACTATTCATAAGGTTTGTATGGTTCTAAAAATTCAAACGATGATATACCCATCCTCAAAGCGTAGAGGATGTGATCATGAGCATTTGTCTAATTTTTTTTTTTACATTTTTCACACTTGTTAATTAATTATTATAATTTTAATGTGCTTGGTATTTTTAAATTACTTGATATTTTTATTTTTAATGTGTTTTATAAATTTTTTAATCTCACTCTTGCCTTTATTATGCTATAAAAATAAATAAATAATATAAAATAATAATACAATAGTACATATTTAATATACAATATATACACATACATATTTAATATAGAATATATATACATACACTATGACTATTGTATTTTATAGTAAGTTTTTTTAGTAGTTTAAAAAATTGAAATCATCAAAACAACATTTTTCTAAACATGTCAAAACGGGTCATCCGCGTGTCACCCTCATGTAAACATGTTAAAGACCAGTTATTAACGGGTTCTTATTGTGCGACTCGATAACGACCTGGTTGGTTATCATGTTGACCAGAAACCCGTTATTTTTGTGTCATTTACGTGTTGTGTTAACGGATCGTGTAAGAAATTGTCAGGTTTAGTGTAATATCCCCGCCTGGGGCGGACCACTTCCCGGGCCCGCTCCACCATTGTAGCACGATATTGTCCAATTTTAGCGAAAAACTCTCGATTCTGTTCATTTTAACGAAAAATCACATTTTTACACTAAAAAGTCAATCTTGGTACTATTCACTTTACCCTTTATTTTGTCCTTATCGTTAAAACTCAAAGTTCTCAAGCCCTTTTCATTAGTTTTCCTAAAAAAAAAAATAGGGTTGATTTTAGTCCCCATCTATCTCACAAAATGGAGTAATTATCTAGGGGTGGTTCGGTATGGGATCTCTATTGAAAATGGGATTCTGAATTCCAATCCGAAATTTTTTGTGGCCGGAATTTGAAGACCAATCGTGAACTGAAATTTTGGTATTTCCAATTTTCGGTATTTCAGGATAGATTGCGATTGAATTTTGGCTTTTGGGCAGAAATTTGAGATGTTTGGGTTGTGGGTTGAAATTTGGGCTTTTTGCTTGAAATTTTATCATCCAATTCCATAGCAATTGAAATTTAGGCTTTTTACCTATTACCAATTTGAAATTTCTAACAAACTGAAATACCAATTCATTCTTACCAAGTCAAAGTGACGTTCCAAAGTTCCAAGCTACTTAATTTCATACTTATATTTCTAATATATTCTATTATCAAATTACTTAAATTCAACATTCAGCATGCATGCAACCATAATATATATATATATATATATATTTTTTTTCTGATTTGGTTCGGGAATTGAATATGTAATCTCGATTTTCGTACCGAAAGGTTCACTATCGGTTCGGTATGGATCCCAAAAATTTCAGTATTATCGGTTTGAGAATTTTTTGGTATGGGATTGAATTTTTTTGGTTTGGTTTAGGATTTTTGGGAAAATTTTCCAACCCTATAATTACTGGAACGAGGTTTGCTTCTACTAAGGATGAACAACTACCAATCTTTAGGTGACATGCTAATGTGATTTTGTGGAAAAAAAACATACATCAATCTTAAAAGGAAAAACACATTATGGAGACGCTCAGGATGACATCGTGTATGATATGAGGTGGGTGATACGGCAAAATGGCTTCATTAAAGGATTGAAACAGTCATGAATAGTTATTTCATTTAGAAGAGTAATAACATTGAAAATCAATTATTAACTAATTGGGTAAATTACATAATACCTTATCCCCTCAGGTTTGAGGTCTATTACAACCCCATACAACATCTTTAAAACATTTCACTTTCACACCCCACGTACTATTTTATTTCAAAATAATACCTCTGTTAGATTTTCCATCCATTGGTGTATTAAATGCTAACGTGGCTACCACATTTGTTGGCCGGGAAATATTATAATATTAACCCTATTAAAAAAAACCAAAAAAAACCCGAACCCAGATCCCTATCCTTCCCCTCACCTCTCTGCAACTCCCATTTACAAAATGCCACAACACCAACACCCTAATAGGAGCTGGTTCTCTTCTTCGTCGTTGATGGGAGGCAAAGGCATACGATTTTTCAAGTTGTTGGCCGTGATTTTCTGGAACACCAATTCTTTCTTCATCGGATTTGACGACGACGCCGTCATCATCTTAGCCTCATTTCCTTCTTTCTTTTTGGTGATGCGTCCATCTCAACCTCCCCAAGCAACTTGGTCGCAGCATTGCTGCAGGCCATGGCGAACAGTTCCACTCGAAAATTCGTCCAATTTTCGCGAGAGTCAAAGAACTCGGGGAGGAATCAGACCTCATAGTTTTGGATTTGGTTCGAGTTCATGATCCACAAAGAGGCTGCCATGGTCTCTCAGACCATCCGCAACATGCTCAATTCTCCAGGTATTAAGGTTTGAAGTTGGTTTCAGTAGAGCAACAATTTGGGGAATAGGGTTTGAAATTGGGTGCTTCTGCATCTGGAAATTCTTCTGCTTTTGCAGCTGAGATTTTAGGTGTTGGAATTAAAAACCTAGAAATTCAAAATTTTGAAATCACAGATCTGCCCAGCGAAAGGGACAAGAAGAAGGGGTTGGGTGGTTGGCCCCTCAAGGAGTTGTCGGACTTGAGAAACATGGCAGGAGGTTGGGGGAGGCAAGGCAGGAGAGGTCGAGGTTGGAAGGGTCGAAGAGAGAGAGACGTTGAGGTGGGACCCATGTTGAGGGGTGCTCGGGTGGAGAGGTGGAGGGGTGGAGGGGATGGACGGACGAGAAGGAAGAGATGGGAAAGGGGGTGAGGGTGGGATGTGAGGTTGTGGGGAAAGATTTCTGGATTTGGGTTTTTTTTTGTTTTTGTTGTTTTTTTTTGTATCTTTTTTTTAATAAGGTTAATATTATAATATTTGTAATGTATAATTTTTTTTGCCATGTGGTAGCCACATCAGCATTTAATAGACTAATGGATGAAAAATCTAACGGAGGTATTATTTTGAAATAAAATAGTACGTGAGGTATGAAAGTGAAATGTTTTAACGATGTTGTATGTGGTTGTAATAGACCTCAAACTTGAGGGGGTATTATGCAATTTACCCTAACTAATTTATGGCCGTGAATATTTGGAAAAATTATTATAAACGGTTGTCTTGACGAGTGCTACAACTTTCGTGAAGGATGGTATTCGAAAACCTACACCCATAATGCAGAGTGGGTGGTGGCCAATAATAACCTTCGATTTGTCGCTTTCGTTTGTGCTTTGATCGGGGATTGTCGTAAGGTGTTTTCGGTACTTCTTTTTTCAAAGTATCATCTTTTAGGGGGTTGTAAAAGATGAACGGTTTGAATCATTCACATAACATTCAGACATTTTTGGTTTGCTCAAATATTGCTCATGTTTTCTATGTTTTAGAAACTTAGTAAACACCGAGCAATATTTCAGCAAACTACAAAATCTTGAATGTGATTTGAACGATCTGAATTGTTCATCTTTTGCAGCCCTGTAAAAGATGATACTTTGAAGAAAAAAAATTGCCTGAGAAACCCTAAAGGCGATGACCAAAGAAGGCGTAAACGTAAATGATAATCCGACGGTTACCATTGCCCGCAACGGATTTTGCATTATTAGTATGTGGGTTGGACTTCCGTCCTTCGTGAAAATTGTATCCCTTCTCCATATGAGCATTGCTACTTTTGTTTTTTTACATTTTTTCCATTTATGAAAAAATTACTTCATTTTTTACAAATTTATGGCTAATCTAGTGAAACCACTATTCACCAGCATTTTGATCTTTCCAAAATTCCAAAGCGCCATATGACTGTGTTTATCACGTGGAGGATGTTATCTTGAGCATTTCCATAGTTTTTGGGGATTTTTAACATTTCCATATTATTTTCCTTTGAGTTTTTATTCCCTAAAAATTCCATATTCCTAGCATTTTCCACGTGGCATTATCTAAGCACACCATGTGGATACTTTAGGCGCCACATGCGGGCAGGAATTGAAAAATTTTGGTGATTCTTATCCCTCCAAATCCTTTTTTCTTATCAGCAGGCAGGAAGAAAAAAAGGATTTTAATCCCACGTTCTCACCAAAATTGGCCCTTAATTGCTTTCAACACAGTTCATTAACTCCCATCTCCCATCTTTATCTAATGCCCACCTCTCCTTGCATCTTTAATTCCCAACTTTCCTTACATGTGTACTATATCAGTAACTCAACTCAATCATCCCAACACCATTTAAGTGTTATTGGAATCAATGTTCATAAACTATCATAAATATTCATAAACAGTTATAATGTGTCACAACTTCTATAGGCCAATTTCAAACACCGATGCTACACTGAGTTTAGACCATGGTATAAGATGATTGTACCCCTATCTGTAGTGAACAAAAACATCCCCAGTGAAGGAAAAAAAAATTAAAGGAATAATATCTCAAACTCAACCCCTTCTCTAGCAGACAAACACCCTCAGTGAAGAAAAAAAAAAAAAAAAAAAAGGTCTAATATCTTAAACTCAACTCCTCTCTCTAGCAGACAAAAACACCCCTAGTGAAGCAAATAAAAATTAAAGGTCTAATATCTCAAACTCAACCCATCTCTCTAGTTGACAAAAAACCACAGCGCAGCAAAAAAAAAAAAAAAAAGGTCTATTATCTCAAACTGTCCCTTATGTTTTATTGTGGTATGACAAGTGCGGAAACCAACCTTATAAATAACTAAGGTATATGACAGTATATGAAACCATGACATACTTTTTATGAATTCTTTTGAATGTTTATGATTTAAAAACTTTTGATGTATGAAGCAGTGACAGTTCTAGAAACGAATGGTCGTGTTATGAAAACTTGTGAGCATCTATGAATTAGTTATTTCTGCATTATGGATATTTACTCTTATGTTTTTTAATGTGAGCAAATATTCAGAAATAATAATATGAGCCAATATTTAGTGATCACAAAAGCAAATATAATAAGGACTGCAAATTCGACTACTAAGTGGTACTTTCCCAACAACAAAAGGAAATTTGGCAAAAAACATTATGTCGCTCTGAACAATGTAAACCTTAAAACGTAAACCATCATAAACGTCAAACTTAACAATCTAAAACATTACTAAAAGCATGAAAACATAAACCTTAAACCTAACCATTATAAACCTTCATATGATACCCAATGTTCCCATTCATCACTAGTTTTCAGCCACGACATGACTACAACCTGCACCTTCACCTAATGATCATCATCTGTGTTTGGCAATGCAAGCCTCAAACCCTTAATACCCTCATTTGGTAGCACATTTTGATTATCTCTGAACATCTTATTCATGAACCAACTAATCCTTATCTTCCTCATCACATCCACAATTCTCTATTGTATGTCTCTCACAGTACGAGCAAACCTCAAATAGATTTTCGTAATTGATGAAAGTTGGTAGCTCCTCATCCCCGTTGATCACTAGAACCCGCTTGAGTGGCAAACGAATATCCACATCTATAACCACCCTAATGGCCATTGCATTCAGGGAATTAATAGACGCGACATCAAGCCTTATAAGCCGGCTGATGGATTAAGTGATGTTCTTCATGATTTCCACCTCCCTAAACTGCATTGGTATCCGAGGGATTTGTACCCACACCCTCTTTTTATCAATTGTAGCAAAGTATGTAAGTAGGGATCGCTCTAGGCCGGGGATTAGGAGGGATTGCTAAATCACTTGAAAACTGACTCAAAACGTAAAAACAAAGTTTAAAACACTAAACTATACTCAAAGAATGCAAAACTAAACTCTAAAATACTAAAACAAACCAAAAGACTCTAAACAACAATTAAACACTCAAAACTGCCTTAAAAACACAATCTGGGCAGTTTTGAACACCTAACACAAATTTGGACGAAATTAAGTTATTACTTGACTCAAGACACTTAAAAACTCAAACTAAATTGATTTCTAACTAGTCTAACACTTCAAAATAAATGGGGATTGAGTTTTGATGAATTTAAAAACAAATCAGAAACTTTGTAACTTGAACAGATTTGAAAACGAATTTGGTTAAAGTTAATGGATGGAAAGCTAGCTAAGGGGTTCTTCTCCACACATAACACACTTGCATACGAAACGATTTCCAATTTCTTTTCAATAGATTATAAATTCCCAACGCTCCAGATTAACCGTGAATTGCACTAATTAACCCTCAGATTTTCCTAAAGTTATCGAATTGGATGAATTGCATATGACAACCCAAAGCATTCCCTACAAGTTCCCTACATGAATTGCATAATAGAGATACAAGCAAGAATCATTAAGTTCAATGAAATTCATAAGCATTGGCGAGACACTTGTTACTATGAATTGCATGAAACTTATGCCAAGAATTTACTTAACATGATTGTGATCAACAACATTTATTACTTACGAATATAAGTTCGTAACAATTAGGTGAAATTCCCTTATATCTTAGCATCAAACTTATGCATGAAAATTAAGCGTGCACTCTCAACCAACACACACAAATCAGTTTTAATTCATGTAGATAAGCAAATTGAATTCACAATTTATGAAACGCAATTAGAATTAATCAAATCACATAGCAAGCATAAACATGGTTTCGAATCCCCCCTAGCCAAGGGGGGGTTTAGTTCCTCATACTCGCAAAGCAAAGATACATAAATTTAGACATTAAAATCCAAAGAAACAAAACACCTAGATGATCCAACTTGGATAGCAGGTGCATCCACAAGTCTTCTTTCCTCCTTGCTGCGGCACTTGGTCTAAAGTCAGGTTCTAGGGTGGTATTTGTATGGGAGAATGGGTATGGAATGGTATGGAAGGGTTTAGGATTGATGGGGGGTACGGCTAGGGTAAAAAGAATCAGAAAAATATGGAAGAATGGTGAAGGAAGGTTGCGGCAAAGAGGGGGAATGATTTCTGGCGAAAATTCTGAATATGGAGGGGTGGTCTATGCGGCATAGAGTGAAAACACATATATATAGGCACCACAAACCCTAGAGAAATCAGGTTAGGCAATAGGCTAGGGTTTAGGTGCGGCAAGGGGTGAAAATCCACAAGGAATTAGGGTTTTGGCCCACTTAGTTTTAGAAAGGGATTTGTATAACCCAAATCCACAAGGAACGGGCCTAACAAGTCAGAATCCAAGAGGGATTGGTTAGGAAGGTGTGGCCCAAGTCTAAGAGGGTAAGGATAGGTCATCTAAAAGCCCAAAGCCAAGAATAGAAACTCTCAAAAATGGAAACCTCCAAGAATAGAAACTTCCAACTTTAGAAACTTTGGTTTCCAATTCTGAATTCTTTGTTCTTCACTTTCATTTCTTCATTTCTTAAGGACCTTTGACCTTCAAACTCGTCCATTCCTTGTGCTTCATAAGCATACACTCCATTCCAGCTCAATTTTGCTCTAAAATGCTCCATTTTGCACTTCTTTGCATACTTTGTCTCTAAAACCTGAAATTGCACGAAAATGACTTTAAACACTAAAATAACTAAAGAAAAACAACATAAATGCACAAGAACAAGCCCACTAAGTCGCATAAATATGCCCCTATCAAATTCCCCCACACTTAGCTTTTGCTAGTTCTCGAGCAAAACAAAGAAACAAACAAAACAAAACAAAAACACAATCTAAACCTTCCAACATTTGCCTCAGGGATTTCCAATGCACATGACATGTTAAAAATCATCACTCCCACAGATTTTAGTCATCTTCACACTTAAGCACATACTTAATCATAGTCACCACTTACTAGTTCACATTTAATCATTTAAAACGATGTTTTGAATGTAGTAACATGCCTTAGAGAATTTGCTCAATTCCTTACTAGATATGCACTCAATTTTCACACTGATTTTCTAACTACACACCCTATACTAGTTATATGTGAGAAGATTGATGTAAATATGAAAACGAATGCTCACATATATGTATAACAAAGAAAGCAATTTCCGGAGTTAATAAGCATGTTTATCAATATGATCTCATGAATGGAATGCTACTACTTAGATGCGAGAACCAGTGACACCATATGCTCATACCAATTCTAAACTCCACAAATTGAAACACACAACACTCAAGATTAAAGTCAAGGGTTGTAACGGGGCTTGGGGTATTGGCTAACAAAGAACGGATAGGGATAACAAAGGTTCTTTAAGCAATAGTAAGCAAAGCAATGAAATAGAAACTTAGAATTCACTTTAGAATGCAGAAATCAACTTTTAAACACAAGGTAGGATTCATGCAATACTTAGGGTCAAATTCAATGTTTTGGACCCTTTCTTCAACAATCAACACCTAAGAGCACATCTCCACATCTTTTTCAACTCTTTTTCATATTTTTCTTACTATTTTCCACGAATTTTTTATTTTTTAACCCGTGCCACATGAAAGACTTAGGCACTCATATACATCCCTTCCCTCACACTTGTTTTCTGCAATACCATGATCAAAAGGAAATCATCTTGAGTCATGCTTAACTATGCTTCAAGAACAAGGGTATGGAGGGTCCTAATCTAGGCTAGGTGAGGATAATGTGGGTTAACAAACAATAGAGGCTAAACAAGGCTCAACAGGGTTAAAACCTACAAAACAAATGAACATAGGGGACACGGTAATTTCGCTTAAGTGGTGGTCACTACACAACTTCATCTTGAATATGTGTTGTGCAAATCAATAACATGTTTTGAATGAAATTGACATGAGTTCTAGTGTTTG
This sequence comes from Malus x robusta, assembly GCA_963082935.1. Classification (NCBI taxonomy): domain Eukaryota; kingdom Viridiplantae; phylum Streptophyta; class Magnoliopsida; order Rosales; family Rosaceae; genus Malus; species Malus x robusta. The sequence goes on from OY720328.1 coordinate 12,729,646, forward strand.
GAACTAAATGATGAAACGCCTTCTAAGTAGTAACCAAGCAAAGAATAATGAGATCATGCAACGACTTTAGAAAACAACAATGCACAGATTATTAACTTTCCAAATAAACGTTTAGGCTCAAGTCTCACAAGGTTGTAGCGTTAGTTTGAGTTCCTTCCTTCAAGCATGTTACAAAAACTAATTTTTTTTTTCCTTTGCGATTGCATGTGAATTCATAAGTTATAACCGCAACCAAGCATAAACTAAAGAGTAAATCAAACTTTCATCCATGTTTACAACTCTCTTTAACAGTCATGCAATTAAAAACAGAATCCTCATCATTGTGTTGGAAGGTACCCTAAGACACAAACAAACACACAAAACAACTTTAAAACAACTCTTTTTGGTTTTTTTCAAAACATTTTTTCAAATTTTTTCTGGAATTTTCGGATTTGTATGTAAAACACACTAAAATGCATCAAAACAGCCTAAAAACAGCAAGGAACAACATTGGAAATTATGGGTGATACAACCCTACGAATTTGCATCAAAACACTTTGGTTACCCCCTACACTTAAATCAAACATTGTCCTCAATGTTTCAAGCATAAACTAACACAAATAACAAGTAGACAAACAAACAGCAACTAACATAATAAACATGGCAGAAACGAAATAAACAACAAAGAGAAAGGTTTAGGAACGCAAATCTGGAATTGGAGTGATTCCTTGGTCTTCCTTTGTTGCATGCATGGGTTGCCTCCCAAGTAGCGCTTGGTTTAACATCTTGCAGCCGGACGAAGCACCAATTCACTCCCCATTGGAGCCCACGACATGCAGAGATATGTCATCCACAACATGCTCTTTGAAATATTCATACTTTGGCTCTATGAATGGAAGGGGGTAGTAATCCTTCCTGATTGGGGCGTTTTGCTTCCAAAAATCAATGTAAACTTCCCCACCACCTTGCATTTGATTATGTACCTGCACCACAGAAGGTAACAACCTATTAGTTGAAATTGGAATCGAAATTGGACTAGGTGGCTTACCTATGTACGACAAAGAAGTGGCAGCACAATGAACAGATGCACAAAGGGTGCTTTCGGCCAGATTTGGTGATTTCAAGGTTGGGGCCTTGCACCCCTTGTTGTTCACTCCAATTCCTTCCTCGATGGTGGTTCGAGGTACATTCTTCTTGATTAGTGTTGAACATTCCTGCTCTATATTTTCAATTACATTAATAGCACAACAAGAATGAACAACATTAGGAGTCTCAATAAATTCAGAAACTTTAAAACTAATCATGTCACCACCAAATGCCATAGTGACTTCTCCTTTGGCCACATCAATCTTGGTTTGAGCCGTTTTCATGAAAGGTCGTCCAAGTAAGAGTGGTGATGGTGGAGAATGGCCTGAATCCTTCATATCGAGCACGTAGAAATCTGCAGGGAAAATCAAGTGGTCTACCTGCACCAAAACATCTTCCAAAACTCCCTTTGGATAGGCATTAGATCGATCGGCCAATTGAATAATCACACCATCATTTTTCAACTCGCCTAAGTTCATAGATGCATAAATTGAATAAGACATGACATTTGTAGATGCACCTAAGTCTAACATGGCAGAATCAAAACGAGTATTACCAATTATACAAGGAATAGTAAAACTACCGGGATCCTTGCATTTAGGTGGTAGCTTCCTTTGCAACATGGCAGAGACATTCTCGCTTACATGTACCACTTCTTTCTCCCGAAAACGTTTCTTTGTTGTACAAAGCTTCTTAAAAAACTTGGCATACTTCGGGATTTGCTTTATAGCATCAAGGAGAGGGATATTGACATGCACCTTTCTAAACATCTTAAGAACATCTTTTTCCTCTTCTTCGTTCTTGGCTTGTAAAAGCCTGCTAGGAAATGGTACATTCGGAGGAATAACATTAGAATTAACTTGAAATGGACCTTCCTTACCCTTGTTGGCCGAATTGGAATGCTTGGGTGGTTGCGGCAAGGGTGCTTCTACCCTTGCCGTGGCCTTTGCTTGATCATCCTTTTCAATTTTCAACTCTTCCACCTCGTTGGAACGTGATTTGGAGGGTTGGGGATCAAATCTGACTTGCCTTCCACTTCGCAAACTTATAGCTTTTACAGATTCGAAAACACCCTTGGGATTGACCATGGTTGAGCTAGGCAACTTGCCTTGCTCTCGGAATTGCCCCATGAACTCCGCAATCTGCCCTACTTGCTTCTCCAACTCGTCCACCTTCTTATCCTTAATTTGCATACTCTGCGCCATAGAAGTTAGTAATTGAAAATTTTGATCATTATCAATAGAAGAACCTGATTTGTTTTGGGCAGGTTGTGCTTGGGGTTGAGTTGGTGCAAACGGATTTTGATAGAAACCTGGAAGTTGTTGCCTAAATGTGTTCTGTTGTTGGCCTTGTTGGGATTTTCGCCATTTGAAGTTTGGATGATCCCTCCAACCGGGATTGTAAGTATTAGAAAAAGGATCACCTCTTTGTTGGTATGGCTGCCCAAAACCCATGGCATTGAGGGTCTCTCACCCTCCGGTCTCAATCAATTGTGGGCACTTGTCCGTAGGGTGTCCTTGCATGGAACATACGCCACACGCACTTACATTCTGTACTTTTGGCCCTTCCACAACCTGAGAAAGGAAAGTAGCAAGGTTAGCTATTTGATTTTGAAGTTCGGTTATGGCACTTACCTCATTCACTTGGTGTTGCCGTGGGGTGCCTTTTTGCCCAACACCTTCATATTGTTGAGCGTTCAACGCTCGATTGGCAATCAAAGTCTTTGTTGCCGTGGGGGTCTTGTCTACCAAGGCTCCTCCCGCTGAGGCATCTAGCATTTGACGTTCGATTGGTAGAAGCCCCTCGTAGAAGTATTGTAAAAGAAGCTCCTCATTCATTTGATGCTGTGGACAAGAAGCAACAAGAGATTTAAAACGTTCATAATAAGTAGGAAAAGATTCACCTTCATCTTGTTGAATTCCACTTATCCTTTTCCGTAGGAGGATGACTCGAGAAGTTGGGAAAAACTTCTCCAAGAAAGCCCGTTTCATGCTCTCCCAAGATGTGACAGTTCCGGGAGCTAATTCATATAACCAATCTTTCGCTTTTTCCAAAAGAGAAAAGGGAAAGGCCTTCATCTTCAATATGCCCCCATCGACGTTGATTGGAGTCATGCTTGAACACACCACCTCGAATTCTTTCAAGTGCTTGTTAGGATCCTCCATGGACAACCCATGGTACTTCGGAATGTGGTGTAGCAAACTTGACTTCAACTCGAATTCCTCGGTCTTTCCTTGGGCCGCCGCGGGATATTGAATACATAGGGGTGCGGCATTGTCCAATCCCGAAGCCGAAAGCTCCTTGATTGTACAATTGTCTTGTGCCATGACTTCCTTTTCTTCACCCACTCTTGTCGTGGGTTCCTCTTCTTCAAACTCAACTTCGGCTTCTGAATTTGAACTTGATTCACTAGGTTATGGATTCTTCCTTTTTTGTCTCAATTCTCGCTCAAAATCGTCGTCAAAGTCCAAGATGTGTTCACGAATCGGATGAGAACTCCGAGTCATAAACTAGTACCTAAACCAAGAAACAAAAACAAGGTCAGAATCTGGAACAAATTAAAACAAACTGAAATAAAACAATCCAAGGGATTAGCAATTTTGCTAATCCCCGGCAATGGCGCCAAAATTTTTGATGCGAAATATATAAGCACACAAATTAAACCCTCTTTTTATCAATTGTAGCAAAGTATGTAAGTAGGGATCGTTCTAGGCCGGGGATTATGAGGGATTGCTAAATCACTTGAAAAGTGACTTAAAACGTAAAAACAAAGTTTAAAACACTAAACTAGACTCAAAGAATGCAAAACTAAACTCTAAAATACTAAAACAAACCAAAAGACTCAAAACAGCAATTAAACACTCAAAACTGCCTTAAAAACACAATCTGGGCAGTTTTGACCACCTAACACAAATTTGGACGAAATTAAGTTATTACTTGACTCAAGACACTAAAAAAACTCAAACTAAATTGATTTCTAACTAATCTAACACTTCTAAATAAATGGGGATTGAGTTTTGACGAATTTAAAAACGAATCAGAAACTTTGTAACTTGAACAGATTTGAAAACGAATTTGGTTAAAGTTAATGGATGGACAGCTAGCTAAGGGGTTCTTTTCCACACATGACACACTTGCATACGAAACGATTTCCAATTTCTTTTCAATAGATTATAAATTCCCAACGCCCCAGATTAACCGTGAATTGCACTAATTAACCCTCAGATTTTCCTAAAGTTATCGAATTGGATGAATTGCATACGACAACCCAAAGCATTCCCTACAAGTTCCCTACATGAATTGCATAATAGAGATACAAGCAAGAATCATTAAGTTCAATGAAATTCATAAGCATTGGCGAGGCACTTGTTACTATGAATTGCATGAAACTTATGCCAAGAATTTACTTAACACGATCGTGATCAACAACCTTCACTACTTGCGAATATAAGTTCGTAACGATTAGGTGAAATTCCCTTATATCCTAGCATCAAACTTATGCATGAAAATTAAGCGTGCACTCTCAACCAACACACACAAATCAGTTTTAATTCATGTAGATAAGCAAATTGAATTCACAATTTATGAAACACAATTAGAATTAATCAAATCACATAGCAAGCATAAAAATGGTTTCGAATCCCCCCTAGCCAAGGGGGGTTTAGTTCCTCATACTCGCAAAGCAAAGATACATAAATTTAGACATTAAAATCCAAAGAAACAAAACACCTAGTTGATCCAACTTAGAGAGCAGGTGCATCCACAAGTCTTCTTTCCTCCTTGCTGCGGCACTTGGTCTAAAGTCAGGTTCTAGAGTGGTATTTGTATGGGAGAATGGGTATGGAATGGTATGGAAGGGTTTAGGATTGATGGGGGGTACGACTAGGGTAAAAAGAATCAGAAAAATATGGAAGAATGGTGAAGGAAGGCTGTGGCAAAGAGGGGGAATGATTTCTGGCGAAAATTCTAAATATGGAGGGGTGGTCTATGCGTCATAGAGTGAAAACACATATATATAGGCACCACAAACCCTAGAGAAATCAGGTTAGGTAATAGGCAAGGGTTTAGGTGCGGCAAGGGGTGAAAATCCACAAGGAATTAGGGTTTTGGCCCACTTAGTTTTAGAAAGGGATTTGTATAACCCAAATCCACAAGGAAAGGGCCTAACAAGTCAAAATCCAAGAGGGATTGGCTAGGAAGGTGCGGCCCAAGTCTAAGAGGGTAAGGATAGGTCATCTAAAAGCCTAAAGCCAAGAATAGAAACTCTCAAAAATGGAAACCTCCAAGAATAGAAACTTCCAACTTTAGAAACTTTGGTTTCCAATTCTGAATTCTTTGTTCTTCACTTTCATTTCTTCATTTCTTAAGCTCTTTTGACCTTCAAACTCGTCCATTCCTTGTGCTCCATAAGCATACACTCCATTCCAGCTCAATTTTGCTCTAAAATGCTCCATTTTGCACTTGTTTGCATACTTTGTCTCTAAAACCTGAAATTACACGAAAATGACTTTAAACACTAAAATAACTAAAGAAAAATAACATAAATGCACAAAAACAAGCCCACTAAGTCGCATAGATATGCTCCTATCAGTAGCACATTCTGATTATCTCTGAACATCTTATTCATGAACCAACTAATCCTTATCTTCCTCATCACATCCACAATTCTCTATTGTATGTCTCTCACAATATGAGCAAACCTTAAATAGATTTTCGTAATTGATGAAAGTTGGTAGCTCCTCATCCCCGTTGATCACTAGAAGCCGCTTGTGTGGCAAACGAATATCTACATCTAGAACCACCCTAATGGCCATTGCATTCAGGGAATTAATAGATGCGACATCAAGCCTTATAAGCCGGCTGGTGGATTAAGTGATGTTCTTCATGATTTCCACCTCCCTAAACAGCATCGGTATCCGAGGGATTTGTACCCACACCCTTAAGTAAGCTATAGGGTTTGATTGTTTGATGTCTTCCATCCACCTTTCCAAATGCAAAATCTGGCCCTTCACATATGAAAGACGCCTTTCCAACAAATACCCCACTTTATCTTCGTCTGTGAACTCCAATGAAAACCAATTACGGTTGAAATGGTCCACAAAGACGATATTTTTAACATCTTCAATCGAAGATAGAGCGAGTTCCATGTGGATGACATTAGCTTTCTTGGGTTTGCCACACATTTTCCCCATCAACACCATTGTCTTTGTATGCTCCATGTTAATGGTGGACATGATGTTGGTGTTAACCCCTGTGACACCCCTTTCGATTGTGAACTTCCATTCTCACTTTCGACAATAACATGAAGGTCCCCTTGGTTAGGAAGTGGTGGGTTTGCCTAATCAGGAAGCCTAGGAATGGAGATTGATCTTCTAGGGTGGGAGAAAGTTGCAACAAGTTAGAAGTTGTAAGCTATTGCTACTGTAAAACAGTAACATCTAGTTTGCAGTTAGGGGTTTGAATGAAGGGATAGTAAGTGTGGTGTTGCGACACACAACTAAGAGAACCAATAAATACATATTTATGGTAACGTGCACAATCACACGAACAAGCAATAATGATTGCAAATGCCTCATTATGTGTTCATATATGACATTTATGTGTGCATGTACAATAAGTGGTATTTATTGCCGACACTGGGTTTCCCAATTTGAGTGTTTATGATGAAGCCATCTATTTAGTACTCTTCGAATGATGGGTTGTGAAACGTTATGACACTAAAGCTTGCCTTTGAAATTCGAAAAAGAAAACCTTAACCTGTCGAGGTGGGAGCCTATGATTGGGTCCCAATTGGGAAAGCCAAACATTGAAGTCAAAGTTCCCCACCCCTATCTTCTTAACCACCTGATTCAACATGTGGGAGGCTATGATTTCCATGTTCTTCATCAAGAACGATATTGCATATTCGGGCACCACATTGCCGCCTAAAATTATGGATGTGCCTAAGTCATGGGAATGCCATGTGGCATTTCATGTGTAATAACAAAATTTTGAAAAAATAAAGTGTAAATGTTAGAAAAGATGAATTGGGTTCAAACGCCAATATTGGGGTGTGGAACAATCGAAACAGTCATGAATAGTAATTCAATTAAGATAGGAAACTGTTTTTGAAAAAATACAAAATGAATTTGACAAGGGAAAATTGTGCAAAAATGGTGGAAACGCTCATAGTGACAAGGGCCAATCCCTGTGTACGAAGGATTGAACTCGAAAACTGTTAACCCATCATGCAAAAATCAAAGTCACAAAAAACTAACCATCAGATTTAAGTTTTAGGTTGACGCCATCATGGTAATCGCCGTTAGGGTTTATGGACCCTTATTTTTGTCAAATTTTCATATTTTGGTGGATTGAGAGAGATGAATGGTTTGGATTGTTCACATAACATTCGAAACTGATCATATTTTACGTTTTCTTTTTTTTTTTTACAAAAATGTTGTTATTGCACATGCAATTCCATGTAGCATCCTCTTAAGGCCGCCACCTGAATCATTTTAGGTAGCAAATCCAGGCGGTAAATCAAAACTGAAGAGGACCCTTTCCCTCATAATCCCTCTGTTTTCAAACACTCTCGCAAAAAGGGATTTTAATTCCATCTTATCACTTAAACCACCCCTACCTAATTGCATTCCACTTATTTCAAACGACCACAACCCTCTTAGCTCTGCAATTCTATTAACTGCACTAAATCATGGCAACACCACCCAATTTGACTCAATTTCAAATTAATACACCAACATCCAAAACTCCATCCCAAATCTTCTTAAATACACCAATATCCATAAGCAAGTAACTATATCGTAATTTCATGCTTAAGCAAGTATTGCAAGTACAAGTTTCATAGGCATTCCTATGTATTAAAAAATATTCATACGATCTCATAGTATGTCACCCGTAGTTGATCATACATTCCATCAATGTTGTGGTCTACAAAAACTTTGAAAAACCAATTGTGGTCACATGTAAATAATAGTTCATCCCCCTACAAAATTAACACATCTTGCATATAAAATGAATAGCCACAATTTAATTATTCACACCCACTTTAATGGTCATTCATTATATGTTCGTAAAAATCATCTAGTACCCCTGAATTAACTCCCGTAAGTTCTATGTTACTGCTTTGGGTTGGAATTGAATTAGGCTCAGGGTTAGCAGTTTTATTTTGCCCAATAACATCACCAGGAGTGGGTGCTCGGTGTCGCCTGTGTGCGTTCTTTGGGCTCGCTCCTGTAGGAACTAGATAATTAACAATTAATCCAACGTTTTTTCAAATTTTACAACCACAAATAAATTGTCAACCAAACCATAAGTGATATTTCATTTCATTACATTGCGTACCTTGTGTCTTGCCATGGACAATTCTTTTTCCCACCCCTGCGTCTCTAATTTTGACTTCGCTTCTCTTTTGTACTTCTCTTCGACGCCCTTTTTCTTTTAACTTGAAAGGGAACTTTAAACACCTTGGTTTGGGAACTCCTACCCCCTGTGTAGTCTATTTCTTTTCTAACCATGGTTACCATCACCCAAACAATTCAGCTCCGTATTTAACGCTTTCAAAGTCCGGGACAGAAGTACAATTTGCCTTGTCATTGTTGGCATGTTTGCCCACTTCTTTCCTTTCTGTGTCCAAAACATTGTCGCATTTAGCAGTTTAAAGCCACCTTTTTTAGCATTTAACACTCCGGAAGAAACTTTATTTGTTTCATTCTCAAATACACCAATATGTGTCGACAAAGATGTTCCCTAAACTCCATCTCTTTGCAGCTACATTTAGCCTAACCCGAGGTCGTATCAACCACCAACCTCTTCATCTTTGTCACCCTCGCTGCCCTCTCAAGTACCTCGTATGCTGCCTTATTCCCATGGCCGTACTGCTTCTTCTAGAAACAAGTCAAACTCTTCAATTCCTCCACTTGAAACTTTTCGAACATAAACCGTGTGTACAATTTGGCCATTTGCTCTTCCATTGTCGTGCAAAGCTACCATGGAGGGGCACGATTTTCATCATTATGATAACAGACCACCTCTTTTTGATGTTGCCGTCTAAGTGCTCGATTGAATGAATGATGAATTCAATCAAAGAATGCTTCATGTGCATATATTGCTTGAAAAAGAAATGACAACTCTAGGCACATCGAATGCTCCACATTCCGGCAAAAAAGCATGCTTACAAAATGTCGAAACCTATTGTGCCTGCAAGTCATAAATGTCCTAAAGCCATGTTTTATCAACCGACTTACGTTCTTCTACCAACACCTTCCACCTTGCCTCAAATTCTTCTTTTCTTTCAATATTCTATATGTAATCATGCAAATCCTTGAAAGCGCCCCCAACCAAATCCTTGTCAGTGAACTTGTTACTAATACACGATATGTAGTACCGATGAAACGTGGTTGGTAGTTTTTTGCCAATAGCCTTTGCTATGGCTCTACCTAGATTGTAATTATAACTTTCACCGGCTCACTCAACATAGCCTTAAGCATTTCTTCAAACCACTCTAAGCTCTTGGGTTTTTCATTTGTCAAGAATGCTCAACCGAATACCATGGTTTGACCATGGTTGTTAACTCCTAACAAAGGAGCAAACATCATCACGTAGACATTGGTGTTGAAAGTGGTGTCAAACATAATCACATCACCAAAAAGGCCGTAACCACGTCATGACTCAGCATCTGCCTAAAGAAATTCCCAAGTGTTTTGCCTTTGGTAATCTTCATCTTGAAATAGAACGAATCGTTTTTTCTTTCTTATCCTCAAAATACTCTTTCAACATTTCGGCATCATGCCCGATTAGATGAGCTCGCAATTAATGTTCCGCATTATACATATCCTTGGGGTGTAACCAATATTTCCAATTCCTCAACTTTGCCCCTCCAACTAAGCCACTTGTTTACTTATGGAAATATTGGCCTCCAAACATTGTTCAATAATTTCTTTCTTTGCCTTCAAAACTCGACGATGTGATCTAAATAAGTGTGTTGCACTTGACATATGGTGGTTGTGTCCTTCATTGAAAACCGTTACAACAAAATTTCATAACCTCTTCCCCTATTCAGCGCAAGTTTCGCCTTGCACTGAGTTCTAGCATTTCCCATTTTTCCTTTCTTATTAGGTTTAGGACTACCATCCTCCTTCTTTTTCCCTTGTTTGCAACAAATAAATTCTTTTCTTAACCAACATTAACCATTAATGGACTTTCTACTACTATGCTTCTGAATCCCAAACCACACACAAGTGCATAATTGTTGTAAAAGCTATACTCTTCATCTAACGAATCAAACTCCATTCTCAATTTGGGTTTCAACTCTTCATCTACTCTTGGTACCACAAATTCAACCCTCCCTACAACTAATTCATCCCCTCCATCTACATCATCTTTTTCGACAACAATTTCTTCTACTTCTACCTCACCCCCATCTCTTTGCCCCTCCCTCGCCGTCACAAATGCACCCACTAGACAAAAAAAATTATAGTTATGGGATTACCGAGTCCCAGCCATAACCCAACTCTGTCTAGCTCAAATCTGTTCCAAACTCCAGCTCCTTTTGTCTGACTCTCTTCCCATCTCTTTCCTTCTTCAACACGCGCAATGACCAACCCCTATTTCCCACTTGCTCCTTATTTCCCTCCCTCAGAAAAAAATTTAAAATTTTCTAAATGCACCAGATCACTACAACCCAGTTCTACTCATGAGCTCGTCGATTTTCAGCTGTTAGATCCTTGTCTGCATGGATCCAATCTTTAATAAGTGTGATAATAAGAGCGGGAATATTTCCTGTAACCAAAATATTATCAACATATACTAATAAATAAATAGGAATAGCTCTATGAATGTAGGTAAAGGAGAAGTGTCTGCTATTAAACCCACTATTAAACGAACGAAAGCCCAAATCTTCCAAATGAGTAGAAAAACACTGAAACCATGTGCGAGGTGCCCTCTTGAGTCCATATAAAGAGCGATGTAGTTGCATATATGATGAGGAAATTAGGGATCCACAAAATGATGAGGTTGTTATATATAAACCTCTTAAAATAGAGAACCATGAAGAAATACAATTTGAACATCCAATTGGCGAACATATCATTTAAACCGAACTGAAAGAGCCAAAATTAAATGAATAGTAGAATGTTTAACAAGAAGACTAAAAGTTTCACATAATCAAGATTGGGATGCTGATGAAAACCATTGGCAACCAAACAGGCCTTGTATCGCTAAATAAACCTATCGGAATTGCGTTTGATGTAAAATACCGATTTATTCAACATAAGATTCATAGAGGCAATGCGTTCAATTCATTTGCCAATGCATGACACCGTTCCAAATATTTACTGGCCTGGCTAGAACATGTAGGCTTAATGGGGTCATAACAAACATAATTAAAGTTTAATTCCAATAAATAATTTCAAATACAACAGAAAGTCATTGCATTACAACAAATATAACTAATTTTTAAACTAGGGGATAAAATCAATGTGGCTCGGTTTGTCTTCCCTTGGAGTGTATGGAACTTCCTCATCTTCCAAGTAAAACCTTCTTCTCATGGTGCAATTTTTTTCACTTCTCCAAAAACGTTTTGAACTAGAAGATTCATCGTCGATGCGTCGGGACGTATTCTCCTGATCCTTGTCGTCTTGCTTATACGTTAACCTGTCTCGTTCCATATTCAATGCATGTTGGTGATCCAATTCATCAACAATTTTTGAATAATCATTATTGGAAGACTCCCTCTTGCAACTTTTTTCTTAGCAGCCTTCTTACCAATAGGTTTTGTTGTTTATTCAGTTTGTGTGACCGATTCAATAGGGGTCGCCAATGGTGTCTCCAATGGTGACTCTTCAACAGTTGATTCGTGCAATGGAGTCTCATTCAACTGAACCTGTGGACTAATTGGTAGCACTCTATACTTTGGAGTTTGCTTCACAATGTTCAACATTTGTTCCTTGGGAATGATTTGTTGTGTTCAAGATTGAACCATATTTGAGCTTGTAGTTGTTGAAAAAAAGTGTGGGAGATCATAAAGATTTACTTAATAAAAGTAAAAAAATTAACATATTAATTACATTTTTATTAACAATAAAATAAGATTACCATATTGGCTAGATTAGTGCCACTTTGATAAATTCCTTCCGTTTTTGCAAGGGCTTCTTATCACATCTCAATCCTGACATACAACCAAGATCGACACGTGACGTCACCACATTCCTATTTATCTATCATGTCTCGCCTCCGAGACAAGACCAAAACACAATCAATGATTTAACCACGCATTCATTTTCTTTTATTTCATGGCTGCATCTAACCTTAGCATTAGACTGCCTACGTATCCTATGAAGAGATCAAGCCATTCGTAGTTCATCATTCACTACACTCCGACGTTTATCACAGTATGTTCAAGCAGAAAAGCACAGCATTCCTCAATCAATTATTAGAACTTATTAAGTATGAAATTACTATGTTCAGGGCTACATAAGAAACCCACATCCATCATATAAAGCTCTATGTTTTCAACACGATACCTCAATCCAAAACATGTAACATATCGAGGAATCAACGAAGCACAATATTATTCTCAAACCACATTGATGAACTATTCTAATCAGAATAATAACAATCATTACGTCATTCCACAATCACTCCAATTAATCAACCCCAAGAATCAAAGATGCACAATATTAACATTTAACTGCGTCAATCAATCAATAAGATCTCATATCAATTCACAAAATATAATAAAGTCTTAAATCCTTTGCAAGCTTTTTTTTTTCTTCCACCATACAGTTACGTAATGGAACGATACTATAAGAAACAATGCTTAAATAACTTGCAAGCTTTTGTTTGCTTTAATAAATTATGGAAGACATTACTATATCAAAAGATTTGGTTGTGCCATTTTTTTGAACCTTGGACATTTTAAGTTCGCCCCTCCCCTCGACATATCCTGGCTTCGCCGCTGGCTGCAATGCTGCCTGTCATATATCAATTGCCCTTATTTTTTCCAACTACTGGGGCAGTTTTCCAAGGATTAGGTGGCAATTACATCCAAATTGCAGGGGCAATTGATCACTAGTGGAGTTGCTCCAAGTATGAAAGAAATATTATTACGAAGGAGAGTTGAAAAACCAATATGGTCAATGGGCAAACCTGTACTTCCAATAACACCACCAACATATTTACCACAATATTCACAGGATTTAGACAAGTTATTCAGGGTCATTGTTGATATGCAAGTTAACACCATAATCAAGAAGCCAAGGCCAGGAGTGCTCGACCGTCAAAGCAGAGAGACGGGAAGATGTTGAGTTTTGGTTTCAATATTTGTTGTATATTTCATTATGAATGTTACAAGAGAGTGAAGGCAACTCTTATAAAGAGCCAAAAGAAAGCTACAATAGATTGTAGGATAACTACACAAACACAATCCCTAAAATCTGCCCTAACAAGTGGAAAAGCAAAAACCAAATTACAAGTAAAGAAGCTTTTACAAGCAACTAAGAAAGGTTGATGTAAGGTGAATGACAAGCTATGGAAAGTGACTTTAGCCTATGAATTAGCTAAAGTGAGGATGATAAGTCATACATACAACCCATCCCTACAAACCGGTTTCAATACACCTCTTCAAGTTGGATCAAGGGGATTGATTGATCCAAGCTTACACAACAAACGCTGAAACTGAGTAGAGTATAGTGCTTTTGTGAATAAATCAGCAAATTGATCATGGCTGCGTGTGAACACGATGTCTACCACCTTGGATTGAACTTGAGCACGAATATAATGGCAGTCAATTCCAATATGTTTGGTCCTTATAGTCAATGCCATAGGTTTGAGTAAAGCCTTGAGCTACTAACTGTGCCTTGTGTCTTTCAATGCTTCCATTGGAGTTGAATTTGGTCTTATATATCCACCTACTTCCCACGACCTTTTTTCCATTTGGAAGATCCACCACTCTCCATGTTTGGTTGTCATTCAGAGCTTGAAGCTCTTTAGTTATAGCATCTTACCACTCAGGCATGCATGTGGCTTCATGAAAATTCCTTGGTTTGAAAGTGTGGGAGACTTTGTTAAGGAAAGAAGTATGAGAATATGAGAATCTGTGATAAGAAATGGCTACAAAGATAGGATGCCTTGCAGTGTAAGTAACATACTTTTGTAACCTCACTGGTAGATGTCTATCTCGTGTAGGACTTATTCTTAGTGCACTTATAGCTTGTTGATTTGGTTGAGCTTTTGATGGTTCAAATGAGCTTGGCACTGCATCAGTTACACTCTCAGTGAGTTGAGAATTATCAGTGCTGATATGAGCAGGAGGGACTTCATGAATTTCTGCTGGAATAGGTAGTGGAAATAAGTCCATAAGATCTTCCATATTAGCATTAGTCTCCAACCCTTTTTGGAAATAAGGTGAATATTCATCAAATCGCACATCTCTAGAGACTGCCAGCTTCCTCGTGTTAGGGTTGTACACTTTGTAACCCTTTTGAGAACTGACGTATCCCATAAACACATATTTGACAACTTGAGGGTCGAGTTTGTCACGATGGAGAGCTTGAATGTGCACATAACAATTACAACCAAAGGTCCTGAGGTGAGGCAAGCTTATATGCCTGCCTTTCATGACTTCAAAAGGAGATTTAGTATTCAACACCCAAGTTGGCAGTTTATTAATGATGTACGTCGCAGTGAGTAGAGCTTGAGACCAAAATTTCTTAGGAACATTCATTTGGATCATAAGTGATCGAGTCTTCTCCAATAAGTCTCGATTCTTTCTCTCTGCCACACTATTTTGTTGTGGTGTACCAACACAGCTAGTTTGATGCAAAATGCTATGATTGCTCAAGTAATTACTCATGTTATTGGAAGTGTACGCGGTACCATTATCTGATCTTAACATATATAACTTAGATGAAAATTGATTGGTGATTAGGTTGTGAAAGTCCTTAAAAGCATCAAACAAATGACTTTTAAGTTTTAAAATACACAACCAGGTTACTCTAGAATAGTCATCAATAAATGTAACATAATATCTATACCCATCAAAGGATTCTACACGAGAAGGACCCCAAATATCAGAATGAACAAGCTCAAAAAGTTTACTAGTTCTAGAATTAGAGGAAACAAAAGGAAGTCTAGTGGCTTTTGACATTTGACAAGTTTCACACTCTAGTGTGTTTTTACAAAAAAAAGGGAAACAACTTGGTCATCACATGTTCTGAGGGATGGGCAAGGCGTTGATACCATAGTTGGTGTTCCTGAACTTGACTTAAGTTGACACTGAGCTTTTTGACAAAATTGGACTCATTTGAAAGATAGTAGAGTCCATTCAAGAAGAACCCTTCACCAATCTTCTTTTGAGTAACTCGGTCCTGAAACACAACATTGTGAGGGGAAAATATGGAAAGACAGTCTAAGGTTTTTGTGATTTTTCCTATTGACAAGAGCTGAAAAGGAAAAGAAGGTACATAGAGAGCAGTGGAATCAATATGCTCACTTAGCAATCTAATCTTTCCTTTCCCTAGAATAGGTTCCCCTTTCCTATTTGCAACAGATACATGAATTGGATCAATAGTTATTTGAAAATTGTGGAGACTAAAGGGTTTATTAGTTATATGATCAGTGGCCTAAAACAAACAGCCACAATTTTTTTTGTGGCTGTTTGTTTTAGGCCCACACGATTAAGGAAACATTTAATGGTTGGGCGTTTCTAAGTGTGGACGAAGCATGCGAACCATCCATGTAGACAAGGATCTAACGACTGAAAATGGATAAGCTCACCAGTAGAATTGGGGTCGTTATGGCCCGGTGCATTTAGAAAATTTTAAATTTTTTTATTCAGTTAGCATGTTTTGTCTAAGGAAGAGAACCAGGGAGCAATCGGGAAAGAGGGGTTGGCCTTTCTGCACAATGTAAAGGGAAAGAAAGGTAGAAAGAGGGAGCGGGAGTTTGGAATAGATTTGAGGAGGATTGAAGATGGGTTACAGCTGCGACCCAATAATCCCATACTTTAATTATTTTTTTTTTGTTCTGTGGGTGTGTTTTTTTCCAGCAAGGGAGAGGTAGATTAGGGTTGTCTCCTCTGGGAAAGAGGGGCAGAGAAAGAAGTGTTCAAAGGTGCGTATATGTGCTCGATTTATAGTGGATTGAAGCTGTGCTTGGATTGTAGTTGACACAGTTGATTCATCCACAACCTCAACAGAAACCCAAATTGTGAAGGTGAGTGTTTGAATAATTGCAGAACCTATGTTATAAAGCATTTCCATTCCAGTGTGCCATTTTTTTTAATCTAGGTTTTGAAACCTTAATGGTGGGTGGTTATCAGGGATTTGGTTGAAATCATGAAAATGGATTTTAGATATATAGGTGTAAAAGTTGTGCTGGCTTGTGATAAGTTGTGTTGTACTTGTGTAACTTTGTTGCAAGTAGACACTGAAGTATAACTTGATGGGGGGGGTGAGGTAGAAGTAGAAGAAATTGTTGTTGAAAGAAAAGACGTAGATGTAGGGGATGAATTAGGTGTAGGGAGGGATGAATTTGTTGTACCAAGAGGAGATGAAAAGTTAAAACCCAAATTGAGAATCGAGTTTGATTCGTTAGATGAAGGGTATAGGTTGTGTATTCTTGAAAATGAAAAAACTTAGAGCTTTGAGTGGTTGTTTGAAGAAATGCTTAATGTTATGCTGGGTGAGCCGACGAAAGCCATAATTACGGATCAAGATAGAGCCATAGCAAAAGCTATTGGTAGTAAACTACTAACCACGTTTCATTGGTACTGCATATGGCATATTAGTAACAAGTTCAATGACAAAGGTTGGGTTGAGGGCACTCTCAAGGATTTTCATGATTGCATTTGGGATATTGAAAGCAAAGAAGAATTTCACGCAAAGTGGAAGGTGTTGGTATAAGAATATGAGTTGGTTGATAAAGCGTGGCTTCAGAACATTTATGACTTGTGTGCACAATGGGTTCTGATATTTTGTAAGCACATATGAGTTGGTTGTCATTTATTTTTCAAGCCATATGTGCACAAGAAGAACTCCTTGATTGAATTCATCAATCGGTTCAATCGAGCCCTTGGACAACAACGTCGAAAAGAGGTGGTTGGTAACCATAATGATGAAAACTTTGCCCTTCCATTACAGTTTTGCACTCTAATGGAAGATCAAATGCCTATATTGTACACACAGTTTATGTTCGAAAAGTTTCAGGTTGAGGAATTGAAGAGTTTGACATGTTTATTGAAACAGTAGTCCAGGGATGGGAATGAGGTAGTGTACGAAGTACTTGAGAAGGGTTTGGGGGTGACAAAGATGAAGAATTTTATGGTTGATATGATCCAATTTACATTAAATACAACTGCAAGGTGATGAAATTTTGGGGACTTCCTTGTCGACACATATTGGCATATTTGAGAATGAAACAAATAGAGTTGTTACCGGAACGTTACTGAAAATGTGGCTTTAAACTGCTAAATACGACATTGTTTTGGATACGGAAGAGAAATAAGTGGGCAAACACGCTGCTAATTCTACCGTGTCCAAAAGAGATCAATTTTAAAAAAAAACTTCAGATTTAATTGACAAGGTGATGATGTTTGAGGAAGGTGCTATACTTCTGTCTTGACTTTGAAACTGTTATATACGAAGTTGAATTGTTTGGATGGTGGTAAGCATGGTCGAAAAAAAAAAAAACACTGATAGGGGGCAGGAGTTCCCAAACTGAGGTGTTTAAAGATCCCATCCAAGTTAAAAGAAAATAGGCATTGAAGACAAGTACAAAAGAGACGCAAAGTCAAAATCAGAGACGCTGGGGTAGAAAGAAGAATTGTCGATGGTAGACATTCTACAAACATTTGTGTTCCAAAAAACATGTACTCATCCCACTCCCACATCTAATTATGAAGACATTGTACAAACATTTCAGTACCAAAAAACATGTACTCATCCTAGCCCCACGAACTTAAATAAGTGAAACATTACCATAACCAAAGACCTTGTGTATGGCTGCTTGAAGAATTTCTTGATCATTGGTCAACATAAGTTAGGCATAAATCTTCATAGAATTAACCCTTCCTGTGCAACATGTTTCTTCCTCATTTCAACTTCCTTTCTAATGTAGGTGCACCATGTACTGGATAATTTTCATTCAAGTGTTTCATGTAGTAGATGCTGGATAGCAACCTAGTTGCCTCCGTCTTTAAATCTCGGTTCCACTTTTCAACAATACTCAACTCCCAACGAATACACTCGATTTCCATTTCCAACTCAAGGGGTATACTCTTCCAAAACAAAATACGCGATGTTGGGATATGTCTACCTGAAAACCACATGCTTGTAAAGATGCGTAGTAGCACTTGGCTTCAGATGTGGTCGCTTCTTACCATAGTCTAATTCTTTGGCAGTGGGTGTATTCACAATGATTGGATGCTAAGATTTGGAGTTTGGTGTAGGCCGAACACAATTGCCATTGGGAGTATTAAAGATGATAAATTTCTTTTGGGAGTTGGGGTATTAATTGGAGGAGTTATGGATGTTGATGTATTAAGAGGATTTGGGATGGAGATTTGGGTGCTGTTGGTGTATTAATTTGGACGCGAACTTGGTGGTGTTGCCATGATGTAGTGCAGTTAATGAAACTGTAGAGTTGTGTGGACTTAAGAGAGAGGCTTGGGGTTGGTTGAAATAAGCGGAATGTAATTAGAGGGGGAGTTTGGTTTTAAGATATGATTAAAATCCCATTTTTCGAAAGTGTGCAAAGATCAAGGGATTATGAGGGAAATAGTCCATCTCAGTTTTGATTTGCCACCAGGATTTTCCACCTAAAATGATGTAGGAGGCGGCCTCATAGGGATGCCGCGTTGCATGTGCAATAACAGTATGATCGGTTTCGAACATTATGTGAACCATCCAAACCATTCATTTCTCACAATCCACCAAAATATGAAAACTTGACAAAAATAAAGCCCATAAACTTAACGACGATGACCATGACAATGTCAACCTAAACTTAAATCCGACGGTTAGTTTTTGTGACTCTGATTTTTGCAAGATGGGTTAAGGCTTTCGAGTTCAATCCTTCGTACACAGTGATTGACTCTTGTTAATATAAGAATTTCCAACATTTTTGCACAATTTTCCCCTTCAAATGTATTCTGTATTTTTTTCAAAAATAGTGGCTATCTTAGTTCAATCACTATTCACAATCATTTTGATTGTTCTTCACCCCAATATTGGCGTATGAACTTGATCATATCCTATTGGATATCACCCCGACCATCCTCATATGTTTTTTTCCCATATATTTTTTCACATTTGTACTTTATTTTTTCAAAATTTTGTTATTAGACATGAAATGCTATGTGGCATTCCCATGACGCAGTCACGTCCATATTTTTAGGCAGCAATGTGGTGGAGGGATATGCAATACCATCCTTGATGAAGAATAAGGAATATCATAGCCTTCCACGTGTTCAATTAGTTGGTTGGGAATAGGGTGGGGGACTTTGACTTCAAGGTTTCGTTTTCCCAATGGGGACCCAATTATATATTGAGGAAATGAAAAGTCTTTTTCATTAATCTGAAAGAATAATATTACAGAGTATATATACACTCAACTGAGGTAAAACTAAAGATACCAAGAGTAAAAGAAATTATTACAACAGTAACTTTAACTAACTGTTAACATCTTTCACATTTTTATATACTCTATTATTCTCTTCACACCCCCTCAAGCTAAACGGAGAGGATTGGAGGGAAAGCTTGGACTGCAGATCAAGAAACCGTTGACGAGGAAGAGATTTAGTGTGAATGTCAGCAAGCTGATCTTGGCTGCAAACAAACTGAACAGTGAGAAGCTTAGCAAGAACAAGCTCCCGAATATAATGGTAGTCGATTTCAACATGCTTGGACGAGCATGGAAGACCGGATTCGAAGCCAAAGAGATCGCTGAAATGTTATCACACCAAATCTGAGGTAAAACAGGTAATCGAAAACCAATATCAGCAAACAATTTGCAAATCCAAGTAATTTCAGCAGCGGTATGGGCTAAGGATCTGTATTCAGCTTCGGTGGAGGACCGAGCAACCGTATGTTGCTTCTTAGCACTCCAGCTAATGAGGGAAGGGCCAAGAAATATACAGAAACCACCAGTAGACCGCCTGTCCCAAGAGCACCCAGCCCAATCTGCATCCGAGTAAGCTTTAAGGGTGAGAGAAGAAGAGACCTTGGGAAACCACAAACCAAGACCAAAAGACCCTTTGAGATAGCGTAAAATACGTTTGACAGCTTGGAGATGAGGAACCCGTGGAGAATGCATAAACTGACACACAAGGTTCACAGCAAAGGAAAGATCAGGCCTAGTCCATGTAAGATACTGAAGAGCCCCAACAATATTCCTATATTCAGTAGGATCTTCAAGTAAAGAGCCAGTGTGATCAAGTTTGGCAGAGCCGAGAGGAGTAAGGCAAGGTTTGGCACCATCCATGTGAGTTCTGGTGAGCAGGTCCAAAATATATTTGGATTGATGAATGAATACACCCGCAGGAGACCGTTGGACTTCTAAGCCAAGAAAATAATGAAGATCGCCGAGATCTTTAACAGGAAACTGAGCAGTTAACTGAGATATAACTGTGTTACAGGCAGTAGAAGAGGGGCCGGTCACAATAATGTCATCCACATAGACGAGAACAAGAACTAACACTGGTTGGTGAAGAACAAATAAACTGTGATCTGATTGAGAAGCATGGAAGCCAATCGAAAACAAAGCAGATTGAAGCTTTTCAAACCAAGCCCGTGGAGCTTGTCTCAAACCATACAGTGACTTCTTTAAGTGACACACATGATGAGGATGAGAGGGATCAATAAAACCAGAGGGTTGAGCCATGAAGACATCCTCTTTCAGAGTACCATGTAAGAATGCATTACTAACATCCAATTGATGTAAAAACCAGTTAGATTGAGCTGCCAGAGTAAGCAATATCCGGATTGTGACTGGTTTGGCCACTGGACAGAATGAAGATCATCAACAGTCGTATCAGCAAGACGAAATTGGACGGAATCAACAAATGAATCATAATCATCAGGAAGGCCATTGAGAATGATCATCAGCAGATCATGATCATCAACGGGGGCGCCAGCAGCCGCAAGAGCATCGGTGACTTCCTTGAGACGCTGAAAGTACTCAGAAATGGAAGATGTGCCTTTAGTAATCGATTGAAGAGTTGACCGCAGTTGATGAATGTGAGATCGCGACACACCGCCAAATCTCCGTTCAAGATTCTGCCATAATTCCCGAGCAGATTGAACACCAACAGTGAAGGGAAGCAAATCCTCAGAGAGTGTAGAATTAATCCAGATGATGATATTCTGATCAGTTTCATACCATAACTCGAAGGCAGAATTAGGAATCATATTGCCTGAAGAATCACAGAGGAATTTAGGCGGCGCAGGTTCAGATCCATCAACAAATCCAGCAAGCTTGTACCGGCGGAAGATCGGATCAAACAGAGATTTCCAAACGAGATAATTGTGGCGTTTCAGCTTTGTCTGAACCATGCTTCCAATGTTCTGGATTGTGATGTGATTGATCGAGACCTGAGTAGAAGAAAGAGAGGGAATAGCATCCTGAGAAGAAGGAGAGTGTGCAGGCGTCGGAGAAGAAGAAGTAGCCGCCATGGATACAAAGGATCAGGGAAGAAAAGAATGGAAGAAATCTGTTTGGTTGGGAAGAAAACAGCGGAAGGGATCTGTTTGGGTACTGAGAAAATGATTAGAGGATCGAAGTCGGTAGACTTCTGGCGGAGGATACCATATTGAGGAAATGAAAAGTCTTTTTCATTAATCTGAAAGAATAATATTACAGAGTATATATACACTAAACTGAGGTAAAACTAAAGATACCAAGAGTAAAAGAAATTATTACAACAGTAACTTTAACTAACTGTTAACATCTTTCACATTTTTATATACTCTATTATTCTCTTCATTATAGGCTCTCACATTGACATGTTTGGTTTTCTTTTCTAGATTCCAAAGCCAAGCTTTAGTGTCATATTGTTTCACAACCCATCATTCAAAGAGTACAAAATTGATGGCTTCATCATAAACACCCAGGTTGGGAAACCCAATGGTGGGAATAAATACCATGTACCGTACATGCATGCATAACTACAATATGTGCACACATAATGCAGTATTTGCAATCATTATTGCTTGTTCATGTGCTTGTGCACATTACCATATACTTGTATTTATTGGTCCTCTTCATTCTAACCTCTAACTGCAAATTGGAAGTTACTGTTTCATGGTATTAATGGCTCACAACTTCCAACTTGGTGTAACTTCCTCTCGTCCTAAAAGATCAATCTCCATGCCCAAGCTTCCTAAATAGGCAAACCCATTCCCACTTCCTAACTTAGGGGAACTTCCTATTGTGGTCGAAAGTGAGAATTGTAAGTTCACAATCAAAAGAGGTGTCACAAGGGTTGACACCAACGTTGTGTCCACCATTAACGTAGAGCACGCAAAGATAAGGGTGTCGAAGGGGAAAGTGTTTTTTTGCAAACCCTAGAAACTTGATGGCATCCATAAGGAACTCGCTCTATCTTGGATGGAAGGTATTTAAAAAAACCTTCTTTGTGGACCATTTCGACATCAATTGGTTTACGTTGGAGTTCACCGATGCAGATGAAATTGAGTATGTGTTGCAGGGACATCCTTGGTATGTGAGGGGCCATATTTTCCACTTGGAAAGGTCGGTTGAAGACTTTAAGGAATCAAACCCTATAACTTTCTTAAGGGTGTGGGTTCCACGGATATCGATACATTTTAGGGAGGTAGAAATTATGAGGAACACCACTTAACCTATCGACCAACTTATAAGGCTTGATGATGCGTTTATTAATTCCTTAAATGCAATGGCCATTAGGGTGTTGATAGATGTGGATGTTCATTTGCCACTCAAACAGGCTTAAGTGGTCAACAAGGATGAAAAGTTTCCAACTTTCATCAGTTACAAAAATCTGTTTGAGGTTTGTTTCTATTATGGGAAATGTACAGTAGAGAACTGTGGATGTGATTAGGAAGATAAGGATGTCAGTTGTTTCATGGTGAATAAGACGTTCGGGGATAATCCGAATGTGTTGCCAAAGAAGGGTGTTAAGAGTTTAGGGCTTGCATCGCTAGACATGAAGGATGTTCTAATCTTTTGCTTCCCTCAACCAGGAATTATCAAGGAAGATGGTCTAGGGATGAGTCAGGGGTGGGCCTAAAGAATCACGACAGGATAGTCACTCATGTGGTTGAAGCTCCGCCCAAAAAAATAAAATAAAAAATCCATTAGGTGAAGGCGCAGGTTGTAGTCATGCCATTGGTGAAAACTAGTGATGAATGAGAACATTTGGTATCATATGAAAGTTTATAATGGTTAGATTTAAGGTTTATGTTTTCATGTTTTAAGTAACGCTTTAGGTTGTTAAGTTTGACGTTTATGATTATTTACGTTTTAAGGTATACATTGTTCACAGCGACGTGATATACCACTTAGTAATCAAACTTCCATTCCTTAATATATTTGCTTTTGTGATCGCTAAATTTATGCTCGTATTATTATTTCTGAATGATAAATGCAAATGTAATATGTTAAAAAAACATATGAGCAAATATTCATAATACATAAATAACTACTTCGTAGACATTCAAAAGTTTTCATAACACATAATGGTGTTGCTAGAACTGTCACTGCTTCATAAGCGATACGTTTTTAATTCATAAACGTTCACAAGCATTCCTAAAAAATATGTGAAGGTTTCATACACTGTCACACACCTTAATTATTTATAAGGTTGGTTTCACCACTTGTAAGACAACAATAAACCATAAGGGACGGTTTGAGATATTGTACTTTTTTCCCCTTCACTGGGGGTATTTTTGTCCGCTAGAGGGATGGGTATAGTTTAAGATGTAACTTTACTTTTTTTTTCCTTCACAAGGGGTGTTTTTGTCCCTTACATCGAGGGGTACAGTCATCTTATACTATTTGATTTTACTAAACTCAGTGTAACGCCAGTGTTAGAAATTGGCCTACAAAAGTTGTGACACATGATGAACAATTATGCCAATAACACTTGCCTCAATTACTGAAGCGTGTCGCTACGATATACTTCAAAAAGTGCGCTAAATGTACATAAGAAGGGAGACTTGACCCTAAGGATCATTGCATGGCTTGTGAGCTGCTTTTATGCACTTATGGGGGAATGGGAGTATGAAATAGGACTCCACGGTCTTCGGAGGTGGGGTATTAACGGTGAGCGAAGGAAGAGTTATGGCTGTTGGTGTATTAGAGAGGAATCTGCAAAGAATTTTAGGTGTTGGTGTATTGAATAGGGTTGGAGAAGGTGACTTGGGTGGTGTTGGGATGATTGAGGGGAGTTACTGATTCATCATGCATGTAAGAGCAACTCCAACCTTGCTGGTTGCTCGGGCGTCAGGCGAGGAGAAAGGGCCCTCGGGCCGGTGGGAGCAAATCCAGCAGGGAAGGGCCCGAGCGAGGGTGGGAGGCCGAGCGAAGGGGGGGTGGGGAGTCGACGGGCCTGTGGCCCGAGGGTTTTGCAGTTTTTTATTTTTTTTGTGTCAAAGAGAGAGAGAGAGAGAGAGAGAGAGAGAGAGAGAGTTTTGTAATTTTTTATTATTTAAACAAACAAAAAAAATTATTATTTTAATTGCTTATTGCCAGGGGGAGGGTTCCAAGCGTGGAGATGTAAATGGCAATTACTGTTCATTAATGGTAATTACTATTCATTTAAGGCAGTTACTGTTCAATAGGGTGGATTGAATAGTGAATTGCCAGGGGGAGGGCTTCATGGGTGGAGTTGCTCTAAGGAGAGTTGGGAATTAAAGATGGAAGAAGATTTGGGCATTAGATAGAGATGGAAGTTAATTAACTGTGTTGAGAGCAATTAGGGGTCGCTAGCAATTAGGGGCCCCTTTAGGTGAAATCATGGAATTAAAATCCCCCTTTTTTGGCCTTCTGCAAAGACTGAAGGATTTGGAGGGAAAAGGATCCCCAATATTTTAAATTCCCTCATGTAGGTGACGCCTTAAATATCCACGTAGTGTGCTCAAATAATGTAGCGTGGAAAATGCTAGGAATATTGAATTTTTATGAATAAAAATGGTAAAAAAATAATAAAAAAAAAATGTTAGAAATCCCTTAGAAATCCCCAAAAATTATGGAGAAGCTCGAATTCATATCGTCTACGTGATGGACAAGGTCATATATCAGTGTGGAATTTTGGAACGATTGCAATGGTGGTGAATAGTGTTTTCATTAGATTGGCCATAAATTTGGAAAAAAAAAAAATGAAGTAATTTTTCCATAAATGGGAAAAATGTGAAAAAAATAATAACAACGCTCGTATGGGCAAGTGATACAACTTTTGTCAAGGATGAAAGTCCAAGCCACGTATCGATAATGTAGAATTCGTTATGGCCAATTGTAACCGTCTAATTATCGTTTACGAAAAAGGGTGCCTTTTCATAGACCATTGGGTTTCTTAACAGACACAATGATAGGCTGACACAAAACAGTTTACGGTTTTTCAGTCATAACGTTTCACTACCATCATAAAAAACACGCCCATTGGGAAGATGTGCCTTGGGAATAACTGCCACGATTGTCACCCATTGGCATGGAGACCTTTCGCGTTCTTCTGGAGGTCACTTTAACCCTATATTTATTGGTTGTTACTTTTATCCATCTTCACATAACCCAAATACTGCTCTAACATTACTGAAAACCCAACCTGCAAATTGCATGTTATTGTTTGACTTACAAGGATGCCCCAACTTCCTTCATGGGAAAACCTATTCCCACTTCCTAACCTAGGGGAAGCCTCAGTTTTCGTCCACAATGACAACTGTGTGTTAACAGTTGAAAGGCATGTTACAATGGTTAACACCAACATTGTCTACACCATGAACGTCAAGCATATGAAGCAACGATTTTTGATGGGGAGAGTATTTGGGAAGCCCGAGAGCACTGAGGTCCTACACAACGAGCTAATTATGTCGTTTGGTGAATGTGTTAAAAACACCTTCTTTGTCGACCATTTCGGCCGGAGTTGGTTTGCGTTGGAGTTCACCATGAGGATGAAGTGGAAAACGTGGTGGAAGGACGTCCCTGGTTTGTGAAGGGCCAAATTTTCCACTTACAAAGGTGGACAAAAGATTTTAAGGAATCAGACCTTATATCTTACTTGAGATTATGGGTTAAAATCCCTGGAATACCAATGCAATATAAGGAGTTGAACATCTTGAAGATTATCACTAAACCCATTAGTGACCTTGTTAGAATTGATGACCCTTGTATTGATTCCCTGAATGGAATGGCCATAAGGGTGTTAATGGAAGTGGATGTTCGTCTCCCTTTCAAGCAGGTCCTGGTGGTCAACGGGGACAAAGACTTGCCAACTTTCTTCATTTATGAGGGTCTGTTTGAGGTTTGCTCTTACTGTGGGAGGAGCACAATACTCAAATAGGGTTGTGATGTTAATGCATTAGATGCCAATTGGTTTATGGCCTACAAAGTGTTCACCGATGAGCCAAACATGCTTCTAGAGGGTTTCAATGATCCAAACTTGATTTTAGTTGACCTTGATTATGATCTCATCATTTGCTTCCCTCAACCACCAAAAGTTGGCACAAATGGTGCACACTTCAAGGTGGGTCCGGAGGACTCAGAGTGCACTGTCAGTTGGGTTCTGAGAAAAAGAAGAAGAGAGAATGATGGTGATGGTGAAGATGAAAATGAGGGTGAAGGTGAGGGTACAGGTCTAGGTTTAGGCGGTGGTCATGGCTTGGGTGTGTGAAGTGATCAAGTGCTCAAGTTGGTTTAAGCAATTTAGATTTAATTTTATCATGTTTTAATTAATGTTGTAGCTTTAATGTGTTATGTTGGACGTGTTACTGTGTGTAGCTGGATGATAGATTTAATTTTAATATGTTTTAATTTATGTTTATGTTTAAGTGGGTTGGTTTTAAGTTTGTAATGTTAATGTTTAAGCAGTTTCGTTTTAGTGTTACGTGAGATGTTTCTATCGATGTGTACTTTACAATTTATTTTGTTAGTTTCAGTTTCACTGTCTCGTATTATTTGTGCATGACCCTTTCCTACTACTTCTTCAAAAATATTCATAACATATAAGGATAACTTCATAGACTGTCACATATTTTTGTAACACATAAATGGTGGTTTGAAAAATTGTCTTTGAAATTCAATCAACTTGACTCATCCATAACGACAAATCATCTGGATGGAGATAATGAAAGCATCCCCAAGCCCATTACATTAATCCACACCAAGTAAAATGTTGGACAAATAATTTAAGTTTACTTTCCAATTTACTTCATGTAATTCATTTTCATTGTCTAACTTATTTGTGGAAAACCCTTTCATAGTACTCGAACTTTATATAGGTACACATTATGGCTCACAAATATTCATATCGCATAATAAAGGTTTCGTAAACTGCCACACACTTTCACAACACATAAGGGTGGTTTGAAAAATTGTCATTCAAATTCATTCCACTTAATTGATCCATAATAACAAATAATTCTAGAATGAGATAATCAAAGCATCCCCAAACCCATTAGATTCATCCAAAACAAGTAAATAAATGGACAAATAATGTAACATCATCCACAATGAAACACTTGGACATCAAATTATATTCCTCCCAAGTAATGGAACCTGCCTTAACATAATAAAAATATATATACCACTACATATTCACAATATAATACTTGTTTTATCGACTACAAGATTATATCAGCAACCATTGAATCATCCAGCGCCCCCTAGACATTGTGCACCTCGTGCAACATGTCAAGTGCCATCGTCAATTAGAATGCATGGATGTCTTGTGGCTTAAAAAGATCAAGATGAAGGCCAGCAGACAAGAACTCTATCACTTTTAAAGTGAAAATCCTGCAGTCCCCCCTGTCCCACAAGCAAGTTTTAGAAATAATTCATACACAATTCAATCATTTAACTAAACTAACAATTCAATAAATTTTTAATGGACCCGTTGTTTTGCTGTGGAGCCCTTCGAATTACAAGGATGGACCAAGGTCCTTCCTTCACCTTCTTCGACATGTTTCGGAGGACATCGGGCAAAACATATGAGATTGGAGCCAATTTTGTCGTCGCTTTTTGGAATGCACTGTTGTTCTCAAGAAGTCATATACAGTGATTCTCAAAGCTTTCAATCATTAACCAAGCATGATGCAAAAAATGGCTCCCCCTCCCCCTTCACTGATTTCAAAAAGATAGGTAAGAATGGAATGGACGATTAGGGTTTCCTGCCTCTGGTTGCTCTTTGAGCTATCCTCGCAGTGTGGTCGTACTGACAGTACGTCTGTAAATAATCAAAGTATAAAGTAAAAGATATGTACAACACTTCTACTGCCCAAAATGACACTCAACATCAGAATTGCACAAATTGTATTGGATACATTACTAGAAACCAATCGTTAGTGTTTCTGCTCAACACTGTCCTTACCCTCCGAGCCTCTTTGCCATGCTTCCAGAGGAGATACAGCTGCATATTAATATGTTGTAATACATAATTTTTAATTAAAATTTCACACTAACGCAATCCCAACAGTATGGAAACACTCCATCAAGAATATGGTTTATGAACCTACATTGGTTGACAGCCAACCTTCCTTGTCAACGAGCCATTTCCAAAAGTTTGTGTCTCCAAATGTCATATTCTCCAACTAGGCAACCAGACTAAATAATGTAACATAAAAACATCGACTGTCATCATTCTAGTCGTATACTGAATCTAAATTCCAAAGCACCAAAAGAAAAACACAAAGATCACTTGTTTTTGGCATTCTTTACACTATGAAATTGATAGAAATACTCAAGTACCTCAACTACATAGCCTGAGTCGATTGCTTTAAATGCAGCTCTCTTTTGAAGAATAGCTCCCTCGGCTCACCGTCTTGGAGCTTTTTGCACTTTGTCACGTCAAATGTCAAACTTTCGTCTTCGTCTTTTCCCCCTTTGATGCCTTAGTATTCGCTGCCACCTTAATGTAGCAGACTTTCCTCTTCATTCCAATGTGATCACCTTTAGGTGTGTAAATAACTGATCACCTTTAGGTGTGTAAATAACAACATCATCATCATTGAAATTTTGGACTTCTGCGTGCTTGTGCGCTATTGTTTCTCCGGCCAATGCAAGCTCCTTATCGCACACATCCGCGGGACTTTCCAAATCAACAGTCCCTACAAGTTTTTGGAAACCCAGTTCCTCTACACCTCACATAACCTCTTCCATCTTGACCCATCGACTTCCCCCCATTTGCCTTCTTCACCCCCATTTTCATCACCTTCTGATTCTTCTTTGGTTACCTAGATACCCTTTCGTACACCACCCCAACTTTCACCACCATTTTCTTCTTCTTCTTTCTATTCTTTACCTCATTCTTTTCCCTCATCATCATCATCTTCTACAACTTCTTCTTCATCTTCTTCTTGTTTTTCTTGTTTTTCTTCTTCTTGTTGTTTTTCTTGTTCTTCATCTTCTTCTTATTCCTCCTGAACTTCCCGTTCTTCTTCTTCGGCTTCTTCTTCTTTTTCCTTAACTTCCCTCCACAATGCTGTCACCTCATTCGTCAACTCTTCCACCTTCTTCAACAAATTCCTCTGAAAAAATATCCTTATCATGGGCTAAACGCTCCACAACCACCTTGAACTCCTTAATTTGTATTTTAAGCTCTCCGACATCATTTGTATCCAGAGTCAGGATTTTTGATGTCACAACATCAACATCATCTTCCTATGCCCAGTAGCCTGAGTTCCTCTCTGCTTTAATGGGTACTATCTCTCAAATCCCCACTGCCAGCCATTTATTACCAATCATCACAATTACATTTCTCAAAACAAGCATTCATAAACATTAAAAAAATATTCACGAAAATTCACACAGATATTCAAATATTTTCGCAATCATTCATAAAGTCTATAACTTTTGAAATAAGGTCATACCTTTATGTTCTCAGTTATGTACATCCAGACCTATTCATGGATCAGCTGCTTATTCGTTATCGACCACCGAAAATTCTTGAAATGGCTGTCAAATTAGTCATCTTGCAATACTGTAGTGGCTTATCCAGTTGTGCCATTTTTTTGTATGCCCACACCTGCATTACATTGATTTAGTGCTCATCACAATTACAACAATTTGACCCTTATTAGTACTCAATCAAACAGCAAATTGTACCTGAAAGGCATAACTAAACCTTTTACAGCCCCATCCAGATCTCGGCCTCCTCTTACTTTCCCTCAATTGTTCATTTTCATCCTCATCATCTCCTTCCGCATCACCATCCCCTATTCCTCTCACTCTCATAGCAGCAGCAAAATAGAGGTTGTCTTGTTGTTGTTCGAAGAATATCGCACCCTATGAATAAGTGTTGAACCTATTCATGTCCTCTACGAGGTCCAAGTGCGCTAGGTTCACACCCATATTACTCTTCACCCTTATCAACACAACCGTGGCGAAGTAAATTAGCCTCATCTTCAACGCGTCATCCTTATCCTCGCATTCTTTAAATGCCCTTTCAAGCTCAACACATGTTACTAAAACTTTCTTGGTTGCTTTCTTGGGGGCGGCTTTCAATTTACCTTTGCACTTCACACCCTTACCCTTACCCTTACCCTTACCCTTGCTACTCTCTCCAACAAAACCGAACTTTTGAGGAAAATACTTAGTCAACAGCCTAATGTTGGAAGGCTTAACCTCTAGATCATATGGTTTGTCACAAACTGTTAAATATGTGAGTTCACAACCTATTGGTTACTTTCTTCGAAGTTCTTCTTTGTGAACCAGGTGACCTCACAACATATTAAATATGTGAGTTCCTCTAGGTCTTTCACTATTTTCCACTCTACGGATCAACAATTCATGCACCGGCTGCCCATTAAGGGCTAATTTATCGACACTTTCTAAGTGGCCAAAGCATGAGGCCTTAAAATCAACTAGTTGTGCATCATTAAAGGTGTGATGCAAGACTCCTTGGACGTGACTAACTTGAGAAAGGTTTTTAACCCTTCCCTTATAAGATTCTTCCTCTTTTGTTGCGCGTTCAACTCCTTGATTTGCCATCTCTTGTACACATAATAATACAAGCATTCATCACAACCAAATTGCACAACATATACCCTGATAACAAGAAAATACAACAATGTTTTTCATTGACACAACTTGTCAACAAGTTCTCATAACTATACAAGTACTATGAACATACTTTCATAAGTTAAGAAATACCAAGTTAATTCATAAAATTAACAAAGATTCATTAACACAAATTACTCCCAACTCAACAATATAAATTCAATAGAACAAACTGAAGCACATATATCTTGTACTCAACCTGTAAACCCCAGTTCATAAACCTACATCTCACCAAAATTTCCAAATACTTCCACATCAACTAATTTCATCAACCCACTTGCATAATTAACCATAGACACTAAGAAAAGTGCACAATTTTACATACATAACAAAATTATTTTCTAAGGTTCCAAATTTCCAAACTCACCAAATTTCTAATTTAGTTTCCAGAATCAAGTTTGATGTTGACTTTTGCAGAAGCAACGACTTTGAACCCACTTCCATCAACGAGCCACCAGATTTTTTTCGTGTAATCAATTGCTAACCCTCAAACCAAAGATGCCTGAATGTCGAAGTGCACTTAGGCCGGAGACAACAACCACAACAATACACTGACTAGATTTCGAATGCTAGCAAACTTTTGAATGAGCACGATGTCGTGATGAGAATGAGATTTTTGGGAAGAGAAGAAAACTTTCTAGTTTCAACTATTGTTGTTGTAAGGAGGGAAGGGGAGAGTTTAATTCCCTATTTTTTAAATTTTCTTGGGTACCATTTTCATTAACTCACGGGTCTTTTTTAACCCGATCTCACAGTAAACCCTTTATGATGGATTCGTTTTTAATCATTCAAATTTAATCCTACGGTCTACATCATGTCCGCACATACCATCTATAAATCTCCGTTCGCACATTATAAATCATGTTTGATGGTTTTACTTTATTAAGTTTTAATTGGCTATATGTGGTTCTTGGCCATCTTTTTAGTTGGGCTGTACTATTTGAAGCTGCTTGATTTGCTGGTAAGTTTGGGCATTGTCAATCACCTATTGATTAAAGTTGTTTGGGAATGGCAGTCTGGGCTCATTGCATTCGAAGCAATCTAATGAATCAAACAAGAGAGTAAAACAAATCGTGACCAGTCTAATACTTTTGATCTTCACTGTAACAAGTTGCGTGCCTTGATTACCGAAGCTAATGTAGGTTCTCAACATAGAGTCAAGAAAGTGTCTGCCCTGCTTATTGATACAAGTAACAATGGTAAGGCTTTAAAGGTTTCTTTATCTGTTACGAATAATACATGCATAATTAACTCTAGTGCTACCAAACATATGACTTATGATTCAAAACAGGTATAAACCCCAAAACTATTTATCAAAGCTGTCGTGAGTGTTGGAATGGTAATGCTGCCCCCTTCTCCCTTTCATATACGTTTTACCTTGATACCGTACTTGTTGTTCCTTATCTTGATTATGATTTATTTATAATGCTCAAACAACTGCTGCCCTACACTGTCTTGTGATTTTTTGGCCCTCTTTCTATATTTTTAAGGATATTCGAACTCGTAAGACAATTGGTTTTGGTATTAGAAATGAGAATCTTTACTACTTGGAGTTGACATTGAATAGTACCTAGATATTGACTCAAGTTCTTGCCTTGGGAGGATCCTAGGATGAGCGGAATAAAGCTTTAGAGCTTTGGTTATGGCATCGTCGACTTAGACATGCTTTTTTCGGATATTTACGAAGATTGTTACCTAGCCTATTTTTTAAGAATGTTGGTGTTTGTGAAATGGCTAAAAGTCATCGTACTTCATTTCCGTTGAGTTTGAGTAAAAGTTCAGTTCCATTTATGATAATTCATTTTGATGTTCGGGGACCATCTAAAAGAGCTAAATTTGGTGGTGCTTACTAATTCGTTGCTTTTATTGATGATTGCACACATATGACTTGGATTTGTTTGATGAAGTCCAAAAGAGAAGTTATTTTTTTGTTCTAGTGGTTTCACAAAATGGTGCAAGTACAATATAAGCCATAAATACATGTTCTCAAAAGTGATAATGGTGGCGAGTATGTGAACTCTAAACTTCGCGCCTTTCTAGATCATCATGGTATCGCTCATCAAACTTCTGGAGGTTGCAGAGTGGATGAACTGTCAGCTTCTAGAGGTTGTTTATGCTTCCTTGCTTGAGGCACGTTTGGGGGGGGGGCAAGCTCTCACCTCATATGCATATCTCATTAATCATGTTCTATCCCGATCATCATATGTTGATGTTCCTTTAACCCCCAATCTTCCACCCCACATATTTGATACTCAAGCCTTACGGTTTTTGTTTGTGGGACATGCCTCCAATTAAAACGAATATCACTATTATCACTCTCTAATGGAAAAGTTGTTTGTCATCATGGATATTGCATTTCATGAAAACAATATGCATTTTACCAATTATGAGTCCACTTCAGGGGGAGAATCAGATATGAGTTCAAACTCTTAATTATAATGTTCCAGATATTAATGTTGTGAATCATTTGGATTTAAGTGGTGACATCTTGGAAACAAGTGATGATCATTCCCAAGAAAATAATGATGTGATTGACTTGGAATCAAGTAGTAATGTTTTGGAGCCAAGTGGTGATCATTCACATGAAAACAATGTTGAAAACCTCGAAAGCGACGAGCCGACACCGCTAGACAACTCACTATTTTCCTCTCTGCTGGATAACTCACTGTTGGACGACTTAGTGCCACCAGCTACCTCAAAATCAGTCTTGCCACTCTTTAGCCAAGATACTCATAATCAATCGTCTTTGATCCTGGATGCATCACCACCACATCGTTTCCCAAACTATGTCAACCGAGTATTCCTAAACTTACTTACGAACCTGGCCCTAAATACAAAACTAGGTATATGATGAATAAATCCGACCCTAATCTAATGTGTTAAACTCGTTAAGTAATTATGTGTTTACCAGTCACTAGTCATAATCAAATAAGTCATTTGTGTATCAATTATCTACGGTATCTATGCCTAATAGAGTGCATGAGACTTTAGCTGACGATGTTGGCAAGTTGCAATGAATGAAGAATTGAAGCCTTTGAAGAGGATTGTTACTTGGGAAATCATAGACTTGCCAGTTGGTAAGAGACCTGTGGGATGCAAATAGGTATACAATGTGAAATACAAAGTTGATGGCATGATGGATTGCCTCAAGGCGAGACTAGTAGCAAAATGGTACACTTAAAAAAATATGGAATCGACTATACATATACATTTGCCCAGTGGCCAAGATCAACATAATCCCACGTTTTGTTATACTTAGTTGCAAATCTTAATTAGACCCTACAACAATTTGTTGTGAAGAATGGCTTCTTACATGGAGATTTGACATAAGAGGTTTATATGAATCTTCCACCAGGATACATTGCTCCAGATAAATACAAAAGAAAGGTGTGCATGTTGAAGAAATCCTTGTATGGTTTGAAGTAGTCCCCTCAAGCATGGTTTGGAAGATTCACAAAATCCATGAGAGCATTTGGTTATAGACAAAGTAACTCCAATCATACTCTGCTTTTGAAAAAACGAAATAGGAAGCTTACTGCACTATTGTGTAGATGATATAGTGGTAACATGGAATGATCCAGAAAAACATGCGGCCTTGCAAAGATACCTGCCTACATAATTTGAGATGAAATACCTTGGATCTCAGAGGAAGCATATTATATTTGTTGTACGAAACTGGCATGTCAGCTTATCAGCCAGTAGCTACACCATTAGAGGAAGTATTGAAGCTTAGTGTTGATCCTAATCAAGCACCAGCTCACAAAAGGAGATACCAAAGATTAGTAGGATGTTTAATGTACTTGGCACACACAAGACCAGACCTTGCCTATGCCTTGAGCATAATGAGCCAATACATGCTTGATCCTGGAGAATAACATATGAATGCAATAATGAGGATTTTGCAATATTTGAAGGGAAGTCTGGACAAAGAAATTTTGTTTTAAAAGAATAATCATCTTAAAGTTAAAGGTTATACTGATGCAAACTGGGCAAGTTCAGTGGACGATAAATGCTCAACATCAAGTTACTTTATGTTCGTTGGGTGTAACTTGGTTACATGGAGGAGTAAGAAACAAAATGTGGTTGCTCATTCTAGTGCAGAAGCTGAAAACAAAGGTATGGCCTTAGGATTTTGTGAAGTTTTGTGGCTTAAGCTTTTGCTAAGGGATTTGGGTATAGAACATGATCAGCCCATGAAATTATTTTCTGATAATAAAGCTGCTCATGACATTGCACATAATCCAGTACAGCATGATAGAACAAAACATGTTGAAGTTGACTAGTTATTCATCAAAGAGAAAGAGGAAGAAAATTGAGGTACCAGCGATAAGAATGAAAGATCAGTTGGTAGATATCCTCATAAAAGTTGTTTCAAGTCATAAGTTTTTAAGTTTCTTGCTCAAGTTGGGCATGTGTGACATATAGCACTAACTTGAGAATGAGTGTTAACTTTTGTATTTATTATGATAATCTTGGGATTCTTAGTCTAGTATGATTTGATGTAAATTATTTCTTCCTTATTAATTGATTGTAACACCTTATAAATCCTCATTGAAAGACGAATAGACACATAAATTATTCCAAAGGGCATTCTCTTCTGAACTTGTTTTTTATTTCCATCAACTGAAGTGGTACTCTTGTTTCGGAATTTAGAGTGATCATTCTCATCGTTGATTATTGTACGTTTCAATGATAATTTAATAACTTTGCATCATTGAGGGAGTACTACTATATCCGTGGACCATAGGGCTGAGGGATTTGGATCCTGTCTTGAGTCCAAAGTGAGGATCCTCCTGACCAAGAAGTGTGGGCCGTTGGATAAAAATTCAACGACTATGATTATTATAACTTTAAAGGGACCCCCTATTTATAGCCATTGAATTTTCATCCAAAGACCCATACTCCTTGATTAAGAGGATCCTCACCTTAGGCTCAAGAGAGGATCCAAGCCCGGGGCTGAGCTGCGATTTGTACAATGCAACTTTTTTCGAACACGTATTAATGTAGCACAACATTAACGCAATGAAAAAATAGGAAGCTAACAAAAATCGTTGTTGCTTCCTTGTAACTCGTTGATTTTGAGTTCGAGTCAACAAAAATTATAGCAGTCAAAACCAATATAAAAGACCGATAAATGGAAACCATAAAAATTAGGGAACTTTAACGAAAAGTTTTCGATAATGTTTGTTTTAACGAAAAATCATATTTTTACACTAAAATGTCAATTCTGATACTATTCACTTTACCCTTTATTTTATCCTTACCATTATAACTCAAAGTTTTCAAACATTTTTCATTAGTTTTCTTAAAAATTAAACTAATAAATAATGAAAGAAACAATCTATTTTAAACATTGTCACAAGTGCGAGGGATTCCCAAGTTACACGTGTTTAGGTGGAACTTAGACAGTGAATTCTATCCCCATTCCCTAAAAATCTCGTCATTTTCGAAAAGGTAATACTAGGTAGATCAAATTTTTAAACTAAATTTGCAAATCAAATCACATGTCACCAGTATAAAATAAGCACGATAATCAACACTTAAATAATAATCAAATAATCAACAATCATATCATTTGATGTGAAAATTTGGTATCCTTACCATTATCCTTTTCAAAATACACTCATTTGAGTTTCCAAATTGGCCAAACTCCTTATTCAAACAGACCTTGGAGTCATATTTGAGAAGAAAAAAAAAAGAATCACAATTTACATCCCATAGAGATTAGAGCAGTTCCACAGTGGGCTATTGCCCGATGGAAAGGCCCTGCACGAGTTGCCAGCCCGAAGGCAACATGACAGAAGGCTGATGTCAGGGCAACGTCAACCACAATATAAAATTGATAAAAATATAAAATATTAATAAAAAATGTGAAAAATTAATAAAAAATGTAAAAAATTAATAAAAAAGTAAAAAAACCAATAAAAAAATTATAAAAATGTAAAACCCATCAGGCTTCGAACTCAACGGTTTTCGCTGAAGTTCGTCGCCGAGGCTGGTGATACACCCACAGACAAATGAGAGAGATCAAATCTCTCCTCCGCCACAGCTGCCGCCTCACCCCACACCACCTTCGCCCCCACGCACTCGCGAACCCCCTCCTTCCAATCGCGCACCCAGATTGCACGATTTGGGATTTGTTTTTGGGGGAAAAAAGGGAGAGAGAGAGAGAGAGAGAGAGAGAGAGAGAGAGAGAGAGAGAGAGAGAGAGAGAGAGAGAGAGAGAGAGAGAGAGTTTGGTTAGGGAGCGGGGAAAATCAGGACCGTTAATGGAGGTTGAGCTGGGTGGGATGGTGAAGATGGAGGAAGAGAGGCGGCGGTGGGGTGGTGAAGGTTTGGGTGCGTTGGGACGGGGGGAGGGGACATGGGTTGATGGGAAGTTTCCGCGAAGGGGAGGGATTTGGGTGTGGGTGGTTTTTTTTGGTTTTTTGTTTCTATTTAAATATTAATTATTTAATTATTTAATAGAAAATGGTACAATAAGACCGATTAAAAATTCTATCCGAAATTACAAATAAAATTATTTTGTATTATTTAAAAAAAAATACTAATATTTTATTGCCTATTGCCAAGGCTATTCAATGTAGGGGTGGAGATGCAAAAAGCCGTTACAGTTCATTAAGGGCAGTTACTGTTCATTAGGTGGATTAAATAGTGAATATCC
Source organism: Malus x robusta (assembly GCA_963082935.1). NCBI lineage: Eukaryota > Viridiplantae > Streptophyta > Magnoliopsida > Rosales > Rosaceae > Malus > Malus x robusta. The sequence goes on from OY720328.1 coordinate 12,767,615, forward strand.
CGAGGGGGGGGCCTTAGCAACGGTAGAACTACTCTTAGAGACGGCATCTATACCATGTCTAAAGAAAAATTGGAGTACTTGCCACGACAAGCTCTGCTTCTACGAACTATGAACTATACAAACAACAATTTAGCCAAACCTAATTAATATATATAAACGTATAAGTGTAGCTAATATGTTAGGCATCGTTATTTTGGATCTAAAGTGAGTGATTATTTCATTGGAAAGTGAAGTGGTCCTCGATGCCACTCAAAGTATCGGTCCCCCTTGATCATGTCCATAAGTTTTGCCAGAAATATTTTTGGCTTTCTCCTATATATGATTGATCACATGACAAATGCGCCAACCTCCAAGACTCTCTTGTCCTAGTCAATCAACTGCAATAAAAACACACCAACGATCAGAGCGAACAAGACATCCTCTTTCTTTTATTTATTTAAAAAAAAATCTAGACAGTACAGGAGAATTTTATGTAAACTTTAAAGCTCATTTGATACCAAATTCATTCTTAGTTTTTATTTTTTGTCTCAAAGGTAGATCGAGAGAAAGTATACAGTAAAAATGAATGTAGAAAAATGAGTAGAGGTTGGGATGAATGAGTGAGAAAATAAAGAAGAATATATGAAAATGGAAACTTAAACGTGGAAACAACTTCAAAGAATTTTACAATTAATGCTATGTAGTTTTGTTAGTTTGTTTCCCATTTCATATACATTTCATCCACTACTATATTCTTCTTTCTTCATTTCTCTCACTTTCTTTCTCTTTATTTATGTCACAAAAAATGAAAGTTAAAAATTAAAAACAAAATAGTGTTGTAGGCCTATTTAACTGAACTATTTTAGGGGAATAAAGAGGGGGAGGCCAGCGGCAATAAGAGAGAAAAGAATCCTTACCCTTTTCGGATCACAACTCTAATAGGTAATTAACTACTAATAGGAATATAAGAGATATTCCTATATCCATTAGGATTTACACAATCACATTCATATTCTAAATATGACTGCAACACTCCCCCTTGAGTGTGTAAATACTTAAACAAACATCGCATCAGATCTTCAGCATATAAGGTAGAACAGTTGATGAAGTCAGCGACACAATGGACGAATGTGAGTCTCAAATATAAGAAAGTATGTATTGGTGGTAAAACTCACAAAACCTTGCTATGGTAAAGACCAAGGTGGGAGAAAAACCCATAAACTAAGGAGAAAAGAGAGAAGTATACATAATGTCTAAAACAAACGTTAAACAGGACGAAAGTAGTGAACTCAACGGAGTATGATCATCCCATGATGGGTGCCTCATTAAAACCTCGTTAGGTAGCAAAAACCCAGTGGGAAAAATGCTCCTAATCGTAGGAAAAAGAGTAAATTAAGATCAAGTGAGTATGCTTCAGGATACTCCCCCTGAGTTAGACATAACTTCCAAATAAGAGAATTACAAGCGATTCAATTCAGATAATTTACACATACCGATTCCCTAGACGAGCTTCTAAAAAGTAGACTTGGGCAATGACTTGGTGAAGAGATTGGCTAGGTTGTCCTAGGAACAAATTTGCTTGACTTCAATGTTCTGATGCTATTGTTGCTGGTGAAAATAAAAGAATTTCGGTGCTATGCTCTTGGTGTTGTCTCCTTTAATGTATCACTTCTTTAACTACTCGATACATGCTACATTGTCTTCAAAGATTATCGTAGGAAGGTCAACAATGGAAGTAAGACCACTAGTGCTTCGAATATGTTCCATAACTGCTCTCAACCAAAAGCACTCACGTGATACTTCATGCAGGGCAAAAATCTCAGCATGGTTCGAAGAAGTCCCAACTAGCGTTTTCTTAGTAGACCTCCAAGGTATAGCGGTGTCTCCAACAATAAAGACAAAGCCCGTTTGAGAACGTGCCTTATATGGGTTAAATAGATATCCAACATCTGTGTAACCAACAAGGCGGGAATCAACATGAAGACCGATGGGGGCGATGACTCCTCTCGAGGATTTGTGGATGTAAAACAAGCCCAAATTCGTCGTCCTTTGAGGTAGCGAAAAATGTTTTTAACACCATTCCAGTGTCTGCATGTAGGCGCGTTGTTGTATCTAGCCAAAAGATTAACACTGAAGGAAATGTGGGGTTTAGTGCATTGAGCCTAGTACAATAAAGCCTCAATTGCACTTAGCTATGAAACTTCAAGCTTCAAAATCTCTTCCTTATCCTCCTAGGGACAGAAGGGATCTCGTTTAGTATCTAAAGTCTGAACGACCATATGAGTACTCGAAGGCTTCGCTTTATCTTCATTAAAACGTCGCAACACCTTTTGGGTGTAGTTCAATTGATGTACTAGGATTCCATCCGAACAATGCTCGATCTCCAAGCCAAGCCAATATCGAGTTTTCCCAAGATCTTTCATCTCAAATTCTGATTTCAAGTGTGTGGCAATGTCCTCATGCTTTGCAAGAGTTTCGATGAGGTTCATGTCATCGCCATAAACTGCAACCATCGTAAATCCAAAATGTGACTTCTTTATGAACACGCATGGGCATAATTTGTTGTTCACATAACCTTGACCTTTCAAATATTCAGTCAGACGGTTATACCACATCCCCCAGATTGTTTCAATTCGTAGAGTGATCTCCTCAATCTAATAGACAGTGTTCCGTGGTCTAGAACTATTTGAACCAGTCAATGGAAGTTCTTCTGAAACTTTCACATATATTTCTGTATCTAGATCCCTATAGAGATACGTAGTTACCACATACATAAGCTGCATATTCATTTCCCATTATGGAGGAATATGCCTACTCATTATCAATCCCAGGGTATTGCGCTATGAGGCATACTTTATATCACACTATTTCATTCTTCTCATTACGTTTCCTCACGAAAATCCACTTGTAGCCCACAGACTTCTCATGTGGTGGAGTAGGAGTTACAGGCCTAAACACCTTACATTTCGTAAGCGAATCGAGTTCGACCTGGATTGCATGTTTCTAGTTTGACCAATCCGTTCTACGTCGGTATTCATCAACCAAACGTGGTTCAATGTCATTGTTAAGCATGATGTTAGTAGATATTGTGTATGCAAATGCATCATCGACGATCATCTCATTCCGATTCCAAACCTCATCCAATACTGCGTAGTGGACCAAAATCTCGCGATTCTCGGGAGGTCGGGTTATCTCATCTAAGACATCACTGTAATCTAGAATAACCTCATGCGTTGGAATAGATGAGTGAACGATGGTCATATTCAAACTAGGGTCACTAGTTGGTGTTGATTTCATCTTCCAAGGTTGTGAATCCTTTGAACTAGGGGGTCTACTATGCTTCAGGGTTGTAGCAGATGATTGGCTAACTGCCAATGTAAAAGGTCACGTGGAATGTGCGACCTCCCCACCTTCGGGGACGGTCCAGCCTTCTCAAGCAGTGTTACGACGTACGTGGGGTACTTCTATCATTGTAAGTGCATTAGCAGTAAGTATATGTGATATTGTCACCTGAGCTAGATCAGTAAAAGTATTCGACATTCTTTGAGCAATGCTCTGAAGATCTATAATTTGTCGAACCTCAGTTTCAGACTGGGCAGTGCTGGGATCTAAATGAGACATAGTGGGAGCATACCACAACAATTCGCGGTGTTCTCTAGGAACGTTGGCATGCTTATCTCCCCCTAACGATGGAATATTGTCTCATCAAAGTGACAATCAGTAAAAAGTACGGTTAAGAGATTTCCTGTCAAAGACTTTAAATAACAAATGATTGATGGCAAATCATAACTGACATGGATTCCTATTTTTCTCTGATGACCCGTTTTGGTACCTAGTGGCGTTGTTATTGGCACATAGACTGCGCACCTAAACACACGTAAATGCGAGACGTCAGGCTCGTACCCAGTAACCAACTGTAACAGTGAATAAGGTTGGGTAACAATGAGCCTCTGGCGGACCAGCATAGCTATGTGCAATATTGCATAGCCCCAAGCAGATACCAACAGTTTGGTTCGCATAACCAAAGTCCAAGCTATCAATTGAAGGCACTTTATGAAAACTTCTGCTAGACCATTTTGGGTGTAAACATGGGGTACATGATGTTCAATTTCAATCTCTACTAACATGCAATAATCGTCAAAAGTTTGTGACATAAACTCTCTAGCGTTATCCAATCGAATCGACTTCATCGGATAATCAGGGTGGTAAGCCCTTAGCTTAATAATTTGTGCTAGGAGTTTCGTAAATGCAGCATTGCGTGTGGACAACAGGAAAACATGTGACCATCGTGTTGATGCATCAACCAACACCATAAAATATATAAGTGTTCCGCATGTTAGTTGGATAGGTCCACAAATATCCCCTTGAATCCTCTGAAGAAACTTAGGAAGGTTGTGAATAATCTTTGTAATTGAGAGTTGAGTATTCTACTCCCCCAATGAACAAGTTTTGCATGTCTCATACGGTCATGCCAAAGTAGCAAAGTTCTCTAGAACTTAGGTACAGGGCTGGCCACATGGTGGGCTTCTATGCCGCGAATGGTTGTGATGTACAACCCACTCGGAAGACGTTCCAACTTCTCGTGAATATGCTTCTAATCATACTCGTAAGAAGTGATACAAAGAAATTTAGAACCATTCTCTTCAGTGGTTTCAATATGATATTGATTATCTCGACTATCTCTAAAACTCAGCAGCGTTCTTCTAGAACCTGAAGAATATAGAGCATATTTAATGGTTAAGATTGTACCATTAGACAACATGATACGGGCCTTTTTGTATCCTTCAATCATGTTGAATGAGCCTGAGAGAGTCATTACAGGTGCTTTCTTAAGTACGAAGTTAGTAAAATAATGTCGCTCATGCAATATGGTGTGCGTGGTAGCACTATCAGCCAAACAATTAACTACCCCACTAGACATACCTAGAAATAAATTGATTGAATTGGTCACATGCATAAATATAATTCCATTCATTCAATTAATCAATTCGAGAAATAATATCCATAAAATTACAATCCATAATTCAAAAGAAACGAAAACCAAACAAATTATTCCAAATACTTAGAAAACTTGTCCAAAATTAAACCATAAACCTAAAAAATTAGGGGGGGGGGGGGTTCGACCACTAAGGGTAAAACACCTTAAAACATGTCTAGAAGAATAAAAATTATTCGCCCTTAAGAGCTGATACTTCTTAAAAATCTGATATCTCCATGGATGCAGTAGCATCTTCGGGATGTTCCACACGTGCAAAGTTAGACACATGACGGGAATGATACTTGGCAATGGCCTCGGGGGTAGCTCTGCATACACGTGACCAATAATCCTTTGATCCACAGCGGTAGCACATGTCCATTTCAGTGGAAGCTAATTGAACGGTAGTTTTTCCCTTGTTCTTGAAGTTTGGGGCCTTTGGGGCAAAGGGTTGGCGATTTTGGGTCAAATTCCCTCCCTTGGGTGGGCCTTAGCTCTGTTGACCTTGGGCCCATGGTGGGGCCCATTACCATGGCCACGACATTTTTTTCATCGTTTATGGCTGCTAGAATTGGTCTCATCCACTTCAGGCATAGTGTTTGATCCAATGGGCATCAAAAGCTGGTTTTGCTTTTCAACGAGAAGTAAAACAGAGATCAAATCCAAAATGTTTGTGAACTTTTGTGCCCTATATTATCGTTGCAGGATAATATTGGTGGCATTGAAGGTCGAATAGGTATTCTCTAGGAGATCCTGTTCGGTTAAGTCCTCTTTACAAAACTTAAGCGGTGATCGGATTCTACAAATTGTAGAGACTTAAAGTCTTAGAGGCATAAATGTTACCAGTCATGTCTTGTCTTTCTGGTAATCAAAACGATTGGCTAGAGCAAGCCAGAGGATGCGTGGGCCCTCCTCAGCAAGGTACTCAGTCTGCAGTGCATCATGGATGTGTTTTCAAATGAAGATCATGGCGGTAGCTTTCTGAGCTTCATCGATGAGTTTCTCATCGGCAAGTGCCTCATTGGTGGCTCTAATACCCTTTATAGTAAGATGGAGCTTCATGTCTTGAACCCACTTCATGTAGTTTCTTCCAAATACTTTCAGAGTGGTGAAATCAAGCTTGTTTAACTTTGACATGCCCCTAAGACAGAGGGTACAACAAAACGTGGTTAGTCATATGGTAATCCATAGACATACATTGTATAACATTCAGGTTCTATAGACATGTATTGATTTAATTTAAACATGAAAGCTACAGGTTTCATGTGGTAACTTTTGAGTGAAAACTTCAGGTTTCAAAGACACTAAATATGAAACTACAGGTTCAATTTAGTTCTATGAACGATTAGTTCATAAAGGAGAGATTCCTGGAAGAATACAGAATGTAATATGCTGATTGAAGTGTAGTTGATTTGAGTTGCTTTAGGAACTTAAGTGTGAGAGTTTCGAGACTACGAAAAGATGTCCACGGTTCAAAGTATACAAATAAATTATTGGATCGTTAATGTCCAAAAGTGATATTCATGTCAATAATTTTGAATTAATTATTAGATTAATGGACTGCATATCACTTTTAATTAATTCAATAGATCAGTGTCGATTATGGAAGCAAAATAATGACAAACGGGTCACGGAAGGGCTACAGGCCTCGGGCCGTGTGGTTGGGGAGCCTAGCAGACAAGGCTGCTAGCAATTGGGTTGAATGGGTGGACACGAGGCAAACCCAGCAAAATTTGGCCGTGGGTTAGGTCTAGGAAAGCCAAGCTTAGCAGCAAAGGCTACAGGCAAGTGGGCCGAAGGTTGGGGCAAAGCCCAGTTGGCTACGGGCTACTGCAAGTAGTCCAATCATGGGGCAAAAGGAAGCCCAGTAGCATTGGGCTGTTGAATCAGGCCAGGGACTCGCGGGACAATAGACCAAGAAGGCTACAAGCTTTCTTGGTTGGGCTAAGGGACTTCAAGCCCATAAAACTTATTAGGCCGAAGGCCTGGGGTGTATGGGTCTGCGCAGTAAAGCCCAGAGGTTGCTGCCATGTGGTCCAAGGGTGTCAAAACGACACCATGTCATGATATGCTCCTTGCGAATTGGCTTCAAGCCAGCGGTGGTCCATAACTGCCACGGTGGTGGTACCACGGTTGTGCTACACCATTCCCAATACCATTTTTTTTTTAACTTCTTTAAGGTTTAAGAAACCCAAATTGCTTCTAATTTATGAAACAATTGCGTAATGCAATAAACGTATATATATTGACAAATATATGAAACATATACAATATATATATATATATATATCGGAAGGAAAATATAAATATAGGGGGTTCATGCATCATGGGAAATGTTTTCATGCTTCGTGGACGTTTCAAATGTCTTACTTTATTTTAAGCGTACCTGATTAGCAGAAAAGAAATAAAAACCTTTGAATTTTGTAGAAGAGAGCCTCCTCCTATGACCTTTCAGTTCCTTAGCTTCTGGCAAGAGCATGCTGATATTGTATTGTAGGCCTATTTGACTAAACTATTCGAGGGGAATAGAGAGGGGGAGGCCAGCGGCAATAAGAGAGAAAAGAGAGATTTAATTGTGAGGTGTGTGTTGTATCATCCCATTGTGCCCTTATTTAGACCATCTCTAACCCTGACCTAAAACCTAAAAATATTTAGCCCAGCAAAATTTAGGTTTTAGCCCAGAAACAGCTTTTCTACTAAAACCCTTTTGGCCTAAAATTTTAGCCCCAGATTATCAAAAAATGAATTAAGGCTAATTTTTTTTTAAATTAACTTTTAAAAAAAAATTATGTAGACTATCCTAAATTAATTTTATGAACATTTTAACCAAAAAATATTTAAATTCCAATAAAGTTTGAAAAATCACTAAATCAATACATGAAAATCATGATAAACCACATAAACTTAATACAATCGAAAACTCATAGACTACATAAACCTAATAATGATATCCATCATCTTGACTTGGTGGTGGACTTGGGTGATAGTCTTGAGATGAATCATCATCTTGAAATATACTCCTTGTGGCATTCCTTTGTAAAATTTCTTTTGCTTACCACGTAAGTATCTCTTCCTCTCTGGAGTGTATTTGTCGAGGTCCTCCATTATCAAATTAGTTTTGTAGCTTTCTTGCTCCCTATCCCCTTCTTGCTTCATGGCCAAAAACATTTGGGCCGATTCTTCTTGCCGACAACACTGGTTTTCTTTCATTCTTGCCATTTCGCTAGCAAATTGTGCACGTATCGGATCTTGGGACTTCCCTTTTCTCTTTGCTTCCTTTTGCTTATCTCTACCCGAGGGCCTTGGCAAAGAAGAAGTTGGGCTCATTTGGTCGATACCTTCATTGTCGGCAAAATTCACACCCTCATTGACATCATTTGGGGGTGGGGCTTCATTATGAAATAATCTTCCACATTGTTGATTCGCATCGGTTCCCCACCTCAGACAATTCTTGAGAATGTTCCAAGCATGATGCAACTTAAAAGCTTGATTTGTTGGTGTAGTTCTTGTCTTGTAAATTGCCATTGCTTTGTCACCCTATGCAACAAATACATAAAAATAATTAGTTGCAAAATACTATTATGTACATGACAAGTAAAATATCAACAAAGAAACTCAAAATTTTTGAGGCGCCCCTTCCGCTAGGCATGTCAACCATGGCTCTCTCCAAGCTTCCCTTCCACAAAGTGCACGCTTTGTTGATAATCTTCCACCGATCATAAACACCACCAACTTCCCTTCGACTGGTGTTGTAGTTTTCATGGAACTTATCAACGATTTTACCCCACAAATCCTTTCTATTTTGATTGGTGCCGACGGCACCATCTTCACTAATAGAAATTCATGCCAAACATAAAGCAATATCTTCATCAAAGGTCCAATTACGACCTTTAACATGCTCTTTTGCCATCTTAAAAATTTTGGAAATGAGAAGCAATGGTAGAAAGAAAAATTGGAAGAAATGTAGGAGAAAAGTGAGTTTTGTGTGGATGTTTGAACAAATACATAGGTATTTATAGAGTTTTTGGTTGAATTTTAAGTTAAATAATTTTTTTTAATTATTTTAACCGTTGGATTTAAATTTGGACCTTAGATCTTTTTTTTTTACCGTTAGATTTGATTATATTCGATCTAAGCTGTTTGATTCACTATATATACATAAAAAACTAAAAAAAAAAATTGAACTTGGATGATATAAAGTAGCCAATGACTATTTTTTGCATTGGGTTGATGATATAAAGTAGCCAACAGCTACTTTTTGCATTGAAAGCTGGGGGAACACCCCCACGTGGGGTTGCTTTTCTTCAGCAAAAATGTGGGGCCCATTTTACTTTGTGGCGTAAAATGTGACAGGAATTTCGCCTCCATTTGGGTTTTAGGTTTTAGGTTTATTTTAGGTCATGGGTTGGAGTGGGTTTTTAGGGGGGGGGGGGGAAGGGGAATTTTAGGTTATAAGTCATGGTTGGAGTTGGTGTTATAGTAGTAGATAGGTAAAATCCTTACCCTTTTAGGATTACAACTCTAATAGATAACTAACTATTAATAGGAATATAAAAGATATTCCTAGATCCACTAGGATTTATACAATCACATTCATATTATAAATATGACTGCAACTATTAATGGTTATTTAGCAGAGACCTTTTTTTCCTTTGTTTTTATTAGGCAATCTTAAATTAACAGATAGTTTTGAGTTTGGGAGACGCCTATATATCAGGGAAGTGAATGTATCAAGTGGATGTCCCATGCTACACAACTCACATTTTTATTGGCTAGCAGATGCTAGAGAGATATTATTCTGACCTCTTGTATTTGCTGGTTGGCTGGTGAGGAGAGATCGATGGCAACATGTTATGGCCTATCCATGTTTTTATGGCCAAAACCAAAAACCCCACCTTCATTCACAAATCTATCTTCCCCTCTCTTCCCTCTCCCTTCTCTCCCACACAGAAAACCCGACACCATCAGCTTGTCATCGTCTTCATCTGCCTCCATGGATTCAGCCTTGAGCAACGAAGTGGCTCAAGACTTCTCTCCCTTCCTCAAAATATACAAAGATGGTAGAGTGGAGAGACTTTCAGGCACTGATGTTGTTCCCACATCACTCGATCCACAAACAGGCGTCGAATGTAAGGATGCCGTGATTTCTGCCGAAACCGGCGTGTCAGCCAGACTCTACATCCCCAAAACCAAAATTACCACAAACTCAACAAAGCTTCCTCTCCTTATTTACTATCACGGGGGTGGGTTTTGCATGGGGTCACCGTTTTGTGCCTACTACCACAACTATCTCACAACCCTAGTTGCCGAGGCAAATGTTGTTGCTGTCTCTGTTGATTACAGGAAGGCCCCAGAGAACCCTCTGCCTTTAGGGTATGATGATTCATGGGCTGCTCTCGGTTGGGTTCAATCCCATATTGAAGGGCAAGGGCCTGAAGAGTGGCTAAATTCCTATGCTGATTTCGAAAGAGTGTTTTTTGCTGGTGACAGTGCTGGGGCTAACATAGCTCATCACATGGCTGTGAGATTAGGGCATGAGGGTTTGGTTGGTGTCAATCTCAAAGGTATTATTTTGGTGCATCCTTATTTTTGGGGGTCAGAACCAATTGAGGGTGAGACTGATGTGGTTGAGAATAGGGCAAGGGCTGAGGCTATATGGCGATTCGCTTATCCGACTACTAGCGGAGCGGATGACCTGCTTATAAACCCGGGAAAGGATCCGAAGCTGTCGAAATTAGGGGCAGAGAGAGTGCTGGTTTGTGTTGCTGAGCAAGATGCGTTGAGGCAAAGAGGTTGGTATTATAGTGATTTATTGAGGAAAAGTGAGTGGGGAGGAAATGTGGAAGTTGTGGAGTCCAAGGAGGAGGACCATGTATTCCATTTGAACAATCCCGTTGGAGACAATGCTGTGGCTTTGCTCATGAAAATTGCTTCCTTCCTTAACCAGGATATATAAATGCCTGAAATTGGGTTCTGTATTTCTAAATTAATGGTAGTTTTAATAAGTCTTTAGTTCTGTAATAAGCAATAAAAACCTGCAATTTGAATTTGCTCTTCTCAGCAATTCGACCACTCGTTTTTAGAGTGATCACGCTCACTTCATTGCTGTACTTTGATCCCTTTCTTGATTATTGTACGCTTTATTGGAATTTACTATTCTAATTTATAGAGAAGCGAATTCAAACTTAAGTACGAGCACAAAACTCTAAGCCAGACTTGCATCTTTTATTAGGCTACTTTATTAGTACTATGAATATTATTGAGTTGAGTACAACTATATCTAATGGTTTGAGCATGACTTGTGTGGTGCACTTTTTTCGTAGATAAAAATTGACTTTTCAAAATACCCATTGACCATATTTTTTAATGCAAACTGCATTGAAGAGGAGGAATCAAATGTATGACATTGGATGAAAAAATAAAGGGTAAATGATATTTTAACACCTCAATTTTCTGTCATATAACAATTTCATATCTTATCTTTTAAACATTGCAATTTCATACGTCAATTTATAAATTCGTTGCAATGCTAGAACTTCGTTAAACAATTCGTTAATTTTTTCGTTAACTACTAATGTAGCAAGCGTTAAGCCCACCAAATTTGCCATGTAGACTAACAGATTAAATTAATTAATAGAAAATAAAAAAAATAAAGCCTCTCCTCCCCTTCTCTTTTTCCCTCTTTTTTGAATCCAGCACCGACTGGGCCTCTCGCCCCACTGCCCCACCAAAATTTCTTCAGGTTCTTGGTCTGCACCATTTTTCTTAGGAAAACCACCAAATAAAATTACAAAGGGGTAGGTGAGCAAGAGGTGGGTGATAGAATTTTTAGTACCTGCTCAAATATGGTTAAAATCATTTACAATACTTGCAAAAGTACAATATAATTATAGTATAATTGCTCATGCAACGTCGTTGTCCCAAAGAATTGTTTGACTAACTTGTAATTAAACCAACTCTTTAATTAATTATTAAAACAGATTTTTAATCAAAGATTTGAAATTTTGAAATTTTTAAAAGATTAAATTAACAATAAAAGAAATTAGAAAATTTGGAAATAATTGCAGCAAAGGAGAAAAACGTTTTTAGAATTAAAATAAATATGAGAAAGACTAGGGTTTAAAGGTCACTGTTAACAATCCTATGCAATTCCATCAATTACTTCTGAATTTTCACATACATGGTTTGAAGGTTAGGTTTTCCTAATGCATATTCTCCTTGTGATGTTAGAGGGAAAACGTATATATAACATGCAATCTGTTTGTGATGTTCCGATCAAATATAAACATGCAAGACTCATTAAGCTTTTTGAAAACCCTTTGAAAAATCATGCAACCCTTAAGAGCGTGATGTTCACCTTAAGTGAACTTACAATTACTAATCACAAGAAGCCCTCCTCAATTTTAGGGTAATATTCCAACATAAGTTGTATCAAATTACTTGTCTAATTAACCTAATGGTGGCCAATCACTAAGTCAATTAGATAGTTTGTACCTGTGATTAATAATTCAAAGCAAGCATGCATCCATTCGTAAGCAAATAATAAAATCACATATTCATGCTAAGGCTTATGGCCTAACCCTAGCAATAAAAATTAGTTACACATACTCATAATAAAAACTAGAGAAAATATTATTATTAAGAAAAATATCGGAAGAACCTTAAAGTAAACGTCTAAAATTCTTCAAGAACCCTTACCAAGTTCTTCTCTCCCAACCGCGCATAAAGGAACTCTCCTTATGGCCGGCTAAAAACTTTATTTATATTACATAAGCATTCTAGTTATTCCTAATAAAAGTCATAGGGTTTGACTAGGAAACCAAATAAAAATAAACTAAACTAGAAATAAAAACCCAATTAGGCTAGGAAAATCTACACTGCAACTGTGCAGCCACATCTCCAGAAAGAGTTGAATCCAAAATAGGTCATCTTGGGCTCCAAAACTGCAATCAAGCCTGTAACGTCACTTTTCCAACACCGCACACTGCTCATTTATTTCATCACCAGAAAATAACCACTTAGTAGAAAAATCTGATATTTCGACACAATCAAGCTAAACGACTCATGAATGTCTCCCAACTAGAAATTGTTCCAAAATTCATCCATTTGATCACGTTTCGCCTCAGAGGATGTCGAAAGTCCTATATAGAAAATACACTTCAAAGTATCAAAATTCTTTCGAAGTAATAACCATAAGAAACTAAGATTAGGAAAAAAAAAAATATGATATAAAAGTGACTCATCAGTGGGCGAGCAGGAGGAAGTGAATTCGTGATCTTGAAAAGTCTGCAACAAACAATATAAAATTCTCAGAAAAACCAAATAAAAAACACAAAAACCCCAGAAACCCAGACTTCCAAAAAACCAAAACAAAAAACCCTAGAAAGACAAAATCTAGAACGAAAAACATAGATAAAAAACCATAAAATCTAGAACATTCAAGAAATTAACTTAAAATTTAAAAAGTAAAGAAATTAAATTTCAAAAATTCAAGAAATCAAATTTCAGAAATTACCACAATATCATCATTGCTAGAAGTGGCCATTTGAAAATTTAACCAGAACTTCGAAATTTTGAAATCCTCCATAATATTATATGAAGAATGGGAGTTCATTCTAGTCCATTTTCTTTTTCTCTTTCTTTCCTTTTTGTTCACTTCATTTTTCTCTTTTTCTAGGTTCATACCAGGACCACCACTACTACAAATAGCAGACCATTGTAACATCCCACATCGCCCAGGGGAGTGGATCCTCTAAGCCTTATATGTATATTCCCATCTCTACCTAGCACGAGGCTTTTTGGGAGCTCACTGGTTTCGGGTTCCATCAGAACTCCGAAGTTAAACGAGTTCGCTCAAGAGCAATCCCATGATGGGTGGCCCACTGGGAAGTTCTAGTGTGAGTTCCCAGAAACAAAACCGTGAGGGCATGGTCAGGGCCCAAAGCGGACAATATCATGCTACGACGGAGTCGAGGCCGGGATGTGGTGGTGGCCCGGGCCGGGATGTGACACCAACCATCATCATCACCATCACATATATATTTCCCCAACGCGTGTCAATTATCACCATGTGTAGTGGATATGGATTTCATCGAAGACCAAATTAAAAAAAAAAAAAAAAAGGAAAAAACACATTTTCCAAGTCATTACATAACAGTCAATTTGACGGATTTTTAATGGAAGTCTAACATTGCAATGAATTCGTTCGTTAATGTATGACATTGCAATGTTTAAAAGATGAGGTATGTGTTTGTTATGTGAGCCAAAATTGAGGTGGAAAAAAGTAATTTACCCAAATAAATGTTCTTAACCATTTTAGCTCATTTTTTCTTACATAAGGAATGTTAACAATGAGCTATGTATCCAAATGGCACGGTCGGGCTCCGAAGACTGAGGGGTAGGACCATTTTATTAGTGGCCTAGCACAAAAAAAAATTGAGAGTTATCTAAGCAGTTCTCGGTCTATGTCGATCTCAACAATTGAGATCGTAATGGTGTCTAAGAGCCACAAACCCTTTCAATTGCCACCTAAGTGGGCTCTATTCGGTTTACCCAAGTAGCTCAGGTCGTTGGAGCCAACGGCCAAGCAACTCGGGGTTTGGCAGCTTCCTATTTTGCCCATTCGGCATTTTCAAAAGTGACTCCAGTAGGTCCTCCTTCATCAACTTAGTAATGGTTTCTGGGGCAAGTTTCTTGACAATGGTCCAAGGATTTAGTGTTTCAACTTTTGTTCATTAAGGTATCTGGAAGAGCTGGACTGTTTGGTGCTCAACTGAATCCTTGATGGACTGGAGCTCATAGGAGATCTGTAAATGCTTAGATGCAAATGCGCATGGTTTCTAGAGAAGTTTTGAAAGTGCGAAGAATAAAGAAAATATCTAGTTTTTTATGGCAAGATAAGTGGAGCAAAATTGAGAAAAATCTTTGAGAAATCCTCTAATCATCATGTTTTTGAATTTCAAGGCATCTGAGCCATCTTCACAACACCCAATTTTGCACAAAGCTGACATGTCTCGACTTTCAAGGCGCGTCTATCAAAGAGGGAAGTTTCAACGACCGATGCGTCTGGAGTGTGAGGTGTGTGAAATAGCTGAAGATAAAAAGGCATCATGAAGACTCGACGCGTGGCACCATTATGGTTGTCTAGGGGGTAGTGGCGCGTATGTAGGGACCATGTGTATATATGCTGGTGAGTGGGTGGTTAGAAGATAGTGACTTCTTTAAAACCTTTTGGCTAGATGTCCATGGCCAAAGATTTCAGAAACGAAGGGTAATATTTGGGCGTGGGTAGAGCAAGGTTATAAACCCGAAAAAGGGTTTGGATTCTTGGCTTAATTTTTAGTCTTTTAAATAGAATCGATTCCAATCCATGAACTATACTCGATCCTTGACTCCACAATGAAAAACCCCGTTATGTGTGGCCACCCCGCGATCGTGACCTATCATGCCCTTATCCAAGATTAAGTCGAAACCAAGGATTAGGACATGATAAGGTGGTATCATAGCACAGTTCATATGTTGTTTGTGTTATTCCCTACTGTTAGTAGTACTTACTAACATTTAATTTAACTAAAGGGATCTTAATATTGATTTTGTATTTTATGTATATTTGAATCGGTAGTATCTGGTGCAACATTAACATTGTATCTTCACATTTTAATTTGTTTAGATTAAAGTTAAAGTGTGAATCACATTCTAATCCTGGGTTTTGACTTAATCTTGGATTAGGGCATGACATAACCTCCAAGGGTAAAATGCCTTTAGTTTGGGACCTGGCAGTGACTCCTAGATTTGCGTGTCAGAATAACCTTCAGTGTCTTATCCTACATAGGTATGAAGGCATTGACCATGTTGACAATGGCTGGTGGGAAGGAATCATTGTTAACCAACATCTATGCCTTCTCTGGAAAATTGAGCTTGCCTTTATTGATCCAATCCTTGATAGCATCACGAAGCATAACGCAATTGTTGGTTGCCTTGTTGTTGGAATTGTGAAATTTGCAATAAACCTTTCCTTTTATGTCCTTGGCCCTAGGTATAACATGACGTGGCTGAAGTTTGATTATCTTTGTCGTAAGGAGTTGGTAAAAAAAAATATTATAGGCCTTGGTAATGTCAAAATAGGCCTTCGAAGGTTGGGCTGTAACCTCAACCAAAGCTACCTTTATCTTAATATCCTTTGTATTCGCATGAGACAATGCCTTGCACATAAATGGCTTATCAATTATGATTTCAACAACATCTATACTCACATACGGTGCCCCCATGTCTTGAGCTGAAACGTAACTCATGATTGGATTTTTGTATAGCTTTCCTTGGTACGCCGTCTTAGTTGATAATTCTTCTTTGAGCAACGAGTCATATTGCTTGACATGTTGGGCTAATTCGTACATATCACAAAAATTCATTATGAGGAATTTCTTTGGGGATTCCATTTCGAGACCGTTCAGGGCAATCCAGACATATTCTGGCTCAGAATGAGGAGCTAAGGGCTAGTTTTTAGCTAGCTTGAAATGATATAGATATTTGGCAGGTGATTCATTTGGTGCTTGGGCCAATCTTGCCAACGATGAGATCGAGACTTCCATTCCAGCTCGATAGAATTGCTTATGAAACTTCTTGATCAAGTCGTCCCAAGTATGAACTAAATTTAGTGGCCAGTTGATGTATGATGAAAAAGCAATTAAGGTATCACCATCGAACACTTGTTTGACTAGCTCTAATGCAAGTGGGACATTGTTGGAAATGTGCCCAAAAGCCAATCATGAGATGATACTTTACGAACATTTCGCATATTAAAGTAATCTAGTTTAAGGTAAGAGCATAGATTATTGTTTAAAGTAGTCTCATTAAATATTATTGTTGAAAATATGCCCTAAAGCCAATCATGAGATGATACTTTAGCAAGGAATATGTAATTAGGAGAATGTGATCTAAAGAAGTTAGATTCATGAGACCATTCTCCTTCATACACATATCTGAAACGTTCCTAATCATAGGATTGACAATTATGTATGTACTCAATAGAGAGTGAGTCCACTAAACACGATCTACAAGAAGCTCTCATACTTATGTCACATGAGAACTCATGGTTGGAATAATGTAAAGTAGTCATTTGACCTGAAAATTTATAATTGTCTTGTGGTTAGGTCCTTAGTCTCTCACTATGTTAAAAGGCATTCCATTTGAGGGTGCCCACCGCCCGGCTCATTGTAGCTTCATCCTTGCCTAAAGGTAGCTACATAGTTGATAGCTTTGTTGAACATGTAAAAATGGTTTTAGTATGTGTTATGTGAGTGAAAATGTGCATCGAACTTTCATGAGTCCTCTTTGAATGTTCTTCATCGTTCTTCATGAGTTCAAGAAAAGTGTTTGGATTTGATACACAAATGTTGTGGGCAACTTGACGGTGTATGTTTGTGTGCATTTTGTTCACACAACACCATATCCTCACACTTTTGAAACTTTGAAATTTTTTCTTATTTTGAAATTTTTAAAATCTTCGAAATTTTGAACTTTAAATCTTAGAATTTTGAATTTTGATAATTGAAATGTCACCAAATTTTCACTCATCCTCACCCTTCCAAAACCAGCCACTTTATAAAGAAAGGGTCATTTGGGGCTTTTTGCAATTATATGGAGTTATGTACTTTTGTGTATTTGCATTTCAAGCCAGAAGTTTATGCATTCGCATTTAGGCCCTCATTCACTGAAGGGAACAAAGTCCTTTGAATGAAATTTTATTTGGTCATGAATGTTTGGGGTTCTATTGTAATAACTTAAACGTTTTGAATTTTTGAGTGTTTACATTTGCCCCTAAAGTTTATGAATTCGTATTTAGGTCCTCATTCACTGAAAGATGAAATTGTTTTGTTCTTTTCATGAGACTTAAAATATGCATGAGTCTTAGAGATCTTGTTGTGATTATGTGAGGTTATAAACTCTCATGTATTTACATATGAACCTGAAAGTTAGTCTATTTGCTTTATGACCCAAACTTTGGGGAAAATTGCATTTCGCCCCTATTCCCTAACAATCTATTTGGATAATGGGAAAGCAATTTTCCCTCGTTTGGAAACTTCTAGCGAAAGAAAAGGAAGAGACATGGAAATTGAGGATGGAGATTCCCGAGTTTAATTTCTGTCTAAAAAGTGTAATTTCACAATTCCAACGATCGCGAGAATCGTACATTCGTATGTGGGAATTCTTGCCCACGCCAATTTTCATGATTAGGGCGCCAAATTTCACGAGAAAAAAAGGGTTGCATAGTCTACTTTATACACTCTCTTTCTTGAATTACTTTTAGCTTTTTGGTATACTTGGCAATTGTTAATTTTGCTGTGCTTATTGCGTTTTTTCTCTGATTGAATTTTGTATTGGATCTGTAACATTTTACTTTGCTATACCCTTATCTGGGAAAGGTGGAAGGTTTAGGGTTAAGATCATTAATACC
This sequence comes from Malus x robusta, assembly GCA_963082935.1. NCBI lineage: Eukaryota > Viridiplantae > Streptophyta > Magnoliopsida > Rosales > Rosaceae > Malus > Malus x robusta. The sequence continues at coordinate 12,786,022 of OY720328.1, forward strand.
CGATTATTAGTCCCTAAAATGATTATTTGATCACCTGAAGAGTCGATGATTTGAACATGAAAGTCGACATCATGTTCTGCACTCTTTCTACACGAGAAAAAGGGCTGCATAGTATACTTTATACACTCTCCAATCTTTGACGGTATTTTTGCCTCGTGCATCATCTTCTTTCTTATTCTAGGTCAAGGCTAGAATAGTTTATAATTACAAGAGATTAAATGATAATACATATGAAGATAGTTATAAGTTACCAAATAAGGATGAGTTTATAAATAAAATTCAAGAGAGTAAATATTTTAACAAATTTGATTGTAAATCGGGATTTTGGCAAATACGATTAGTGGAAGAATCAATTGAGTGGACAACTTTTACTTGTCTAGAAGGACAATTTGAGTGGCTAGTTATGCCATTTGGACTTAAAAATGCTCCTTCAATCTTTGAAAGAAAGATGGATCAAATTTTCAAAAAATATGATAATTTTTGTAATGTTTATGTAGATGATATTTTATCTATAATGGAATTGTGATTAGCAAAAATAAAATAGCATTAGAAAAATAAGATATAGAATTTTTAGGAATGTATATCAAGTCAAGTACAATACAATTACAAGATCATATAGCTAAAAAGGTTTTAGAATTTCCAGACAAATTAGAAGATAAGAAATAGTTACAAGCATTTTTAGGATTGTTAAATTATGCAAGAAATTTTATCCCTGATTTAGGAAGAAAAATAACAGTATTAAATAGTAAAACTAGCAAAACAAGACAAAAATATTTTAATAGTGAAGATATAAAATTAGTTCAAAATATAAAGGAAGAAATTACTCAATTTAAACCATTAACATTACCATTAGATGATAGTTACAAGATAGTTGAAACAGATGTTTCATCATTAGGATGTGCATGTATACTATACCAGAAAAAGCATAAGGAGTCACCAAAGGCTGACGAACAAGTTTGTAGATAATCGTCAGGAAAATTTAGTGATGTACTATCAAGATTACCATCAATAGATTTAGAAATTTTAGGGATAATTAATTCACTTGAAGTATTTTCTTTATTTTTACATAATGAAGTATTTACGATTAGAACATATTGTCAAAATATGGTTTCTCATTATAACAAGATACATGCTAATAAACAAGCACCCCGAAGATGGGTTAATTTTGTTGATTCAATTACAGGAAATGGTTTTAAACTAATTTTTGAACATATAAAAGGTAATGACAATACATTGCCGATATCTTATCAAGATTAATTTCTTGAACATGTATGAAATATCGTGGACCATCATCCTCAAATAGCTTAAGACCACAAGGCAGAAGAGCATCTTTCAGTAGCATAATGATGCACCATCAACCTCCACCATTTAGTGGATTGCAAAATAGTATAAGCAGACCAACATCACCACCGGTACCTAATTTCAACTTTAATGGCAAGAGCACCAGGGCTTTCTGATGTGCAACATGTTCTCTTAGATAATTTTTGGAATATCCAAATCAAGCAGCCAAGCATGAGGTTAGGTCATGAAAAATTAATTAGAGTCTTGGAACAAGAGTTTGATAGTTTTAATTTTAATTTACATTAAAGTCAGCATCATATTCATTCTCATGAGCACAACCTTCAAGTCCTCTCTAGGGACCACGAGTCATTACTTGGTAAGTTTACCAAAATGAACCAAGAACTCCAGTCTCTTAGAATGCAACAAAAGGCAAGTGACACCTTGAAAAGAGAATTGAAGATAGGTTTAGAAATTGATCAGCATAAGTATAAAGGAAAATAGGTTATTAAACCCATAGAACAAGAGGCTAATGAGCCCGTAGAAGAAATTAAGATTGAGCTCTTAGAAAAAGACATTGAAATGGAGCAACATCAAAATAAGGAGTAGCATCAGATTCTGAGTGACAAAGAAAAACAAGAAAAATATGAAAGTTTTCTTAGGAATATATCTTCAGACTTAATATTAGATGATATTTTATTAGAAGAAATTTCAAAAGCAAAATTGAGAATAATGCCACCAGATATGCAAAATGAGATCCTAAGCAGAGCATCATAATCCATGAAGGAGTTACAATTACAATTACAATGTGCTTTGTATCAGTCCATATTTGATCCAAAACCAGAGATAGATATTATTACAAAGATGTATCCACCATGTCTTTGTGATAGTACAAAGAATTGTATTTGTAAGCCAGAGGTTAACATAACTGTGGCCAGGATTAACATGAGAGATTTTAGACCATGACATTTTAGTTATGAGCATCAGAAAAAATATAATGTGGTAGAAGTTACCCCTGCTTTACTATTAAAGTTTGGCTATCTTGATAAAATATTCATTAACCATATTTCCCAATTAAAATCATTTCCTGAAAAGCTTATAAAAGTAGCAGAAGATTATCTAGAAAAGTGGAAAGAAATTTGCATAAGTTTTATCAGTAGCCTTCCAGATTGGTATGTACATATGCATAAGGAGAAAGCTAGGCATAGCCATGATTAATGAAGAGTCCTTTAGACTATCATCTATCTCTCCACACAAGTGGACTCCTTCATACAAAAGTATTCTAAAATTTTGAGGGATCCAAATGTTTACCTTAGATGAGTTTGAAGACTTTAGGTATGATATGGTATTAGTAGCAGAAGAAGAAGAAAAGTATATTTACAACAAGACAATGATCAGTTATCAGCCTTATTGGAAGCCTTAAAATTTCAAAGAAGAAACAGCAAAAATGTACTTCAGGGTGAAAGAAAATAGAGAAAGAGATGCTGAGCTGGTAGAAGAAGATGAACAGTACTGGAACAATTTGACAGAAGAAGAGTTGCATAACATCGACAACATGATAGAAGCATGAGAAGATGGTAGCAAAATAGTATAAGTTGAATAGCATCATGTAAAATAATGTATTTCCAGACGGAAATGTCAACATCATTGTGGACCCCACTATAATAATAAAAATGGCATAAGAGTAAGTAAAGAAAACAGTTTGATCCATTATGGACTTTTCATACACAAAATGTCCTTTTGATTAAGAATGAATAATGCCAAGCCCTTTTCGTTAAAACTCCATTTGAAAAATCCCTCCATGTAAAACAAGTTTTCCTGATCCACTAGAAAACTATCATCTTGTTTTCCTCCATTGAAGATGACCTATCTAGTGTTTTAGTAGGGTGTGTGAAAAGGTGGGGTGGGAGAAAGAATAGAGCTTTGCCTCAAACAATGCACAAAGTTCTTTTGTTTTTAATTGAGTGTAATGTGTTAAAATAAGTTACTAAGAATCTCAACCGATTGATTAATCTAACAACTACGATAAATTAGTCCCTCATGAGACATCAAAAAGTGGTCCTTAGGAGAGCATCCTTGATTAACCTAAACCATGATAATTGAGCTTTGTAGTTGGCCGTCAATCAAAATTGTTTGAACCATAGAAATGTGTAGTTTTGGTTCTGGGTGTAATTTGATTAGATCAAGTATGTTGTAAAAGGGCATATGACACACCCCGATCCAGAGGATCAAGGCGTGCTGGCCGTCACGTGAGCGTGACGTAACCAAAAGTGCGACACGGAAGCAAGATATAACAGAACATGAAGGAATTTAAACCAATCTCTAGCAGAACAACCTACTAGAATAAAAGGATGAGTTATAAGGTAAACACATAAATTCAGAGCATAGGTTTAAATTGTAGTCAAGTAGGACTAAAATAAAAGTACAACACCCGCAGGTGAGTCCTACATGTAGAGCGTCTGTCAGAATGTCGATAACGACCTCGAGAGCCACCAACAGCTAACTAGAACCTGGAGGGACGCAAAACAAAGATGAGTGGGTCAGTAAAACCAAAGATTTTCCAAAACGTTTCATTCAAAACATTCCTAACCCCTCACCGAAAAACCTGTATACTTTCCCAGAAAATAGTATATAAACATATATATATACATAACAACAAAACTCAGCTCACATCCATCAACATAACATTTCAGAAATGATATGCCATGCCATGCCAAAATATAATCAGAATGCATCAATATCAATCAGGTGAAATAATAAATTAACCGGAGACCCTACAATGGTCTTGTACGGCTGATTCTAAAGCTCAACATCCCACTCAGCCGGAGTCACCACAGTGACCTATACGGCCCAACTCTACACGTCACTCGGAACTACATATAGTAGTCTGTACGATGAAAGGTGTATAAATACGTTCTAGTGCTTCTCTCATCAATCTTCGGTGCGCATAACTAAGGTCACCCACTAGTCGGAATCATATCTAGTGATCTATACGACTAGCATATCGGAACCCTCACATGGTCTGTACGACATCCACCTACTTAGATCCAAGACGAGCGTGCGGTGTGGTGAATAATAATATAAGCACTAACACCTAGGGTGCAGGTTATGAGCTTTCAACGCAATTCACATAAAATAACTCATCTGAATAATAATAAAACTCACCTGTGCGTCCACCGCGTCAATTCACATATATATGCATCAATTATCAAACTAAATATCTCAACAATTGCATGCATGGCAATTTAAATCATAATTTTCATATAAACGCATTTTCTGGGAAAACAATTGTATATAGGTAATACGAAAACAAAACTGCCCACTCACTGATAAGTCGATGGGTCGTAACCCCCGTGACGTCCCTGGATGCGCTCGTCCTTGGGATAGGTGTCACCTATATGTGAAACAACTATAAAAACGTTAATTTAAACACATAACCAATAATTCGAAATAATTTCTCATACGATGCTCAATTTGGGTATATGAATATACCACATCGACCTACTCGACGTCACGGACGTCGAGAATTTTTTAAATAAATTTTTGGAGGTCGCACGCGCCCCCACGCGCCAGGAAAGGCACGGGGACACGCGCCCTGATCGGATCATATTTATATATATTTTTACTTCAAATTCACTCGTCTTTTCTTAGTTAGTTCCTTATATTTTTGAGCTATTTACGTTATTTTTGTGTTTATAGGATTTGTTATTCTTGGTCTTTAATCATGCCAAACTCAATGCTTATTCATGCTTATAATTTTAGTATGTGGAGTTTGATTTTATCACCAATTGTTTACTTGAAAACTTTAATTAGTGGGCAGCCTTTGGAGAAAAAGTTATCAAATTCTGGTGTTGAATATGGAAAATAAAAATCAATCCTTATCGTCAGTCAATCGTGAAGTAGTAATCTAACGAAATTAATATTTCAAGACTCTATATTTGATACGTGCTAGCACTCTTATCCACAGTTTCCAGTTTCTATTTGCACAAAGAACTTGCAGACATGTGGACTCCACCCAATGTTAGCGTGCCTCTGTTGAATCTAGTGGAATGCAGCGTGATAGTGGAAGAAAGAAAAATAATATAAGCCACATTGCAGGTGGTAGGTGAGAGGAGCACCTTGCAGCGGAAAAAGAAAAAGAAATAAGAAGCAGCACCTGGAAGCCACTTGCGGGTGGAAGAAAAGAAGAATAAAAAATAAGAAGCAGGAGCTGACTTGGGGAATAAATAAAGAAAGAATAAAGCTGCTGCTAGGGGGAGCTGGAGGAAGCGGAGAGAAACAAGGGGGGGGGCTTTTGCTGCCTTTGCAGCGAGCTTGAGGAAAACAGCACTGGGGTCTTGGAGGGAGCTCGAAAAGAAGCAGCGGAGGAATTGGGGGATTGGTGGAGAGAGCTGCCTTTGGCAGCGTGCAGCAGGAGATACAAGCTGCCTTTGGCAGCTGGGATGTCAGTGCGAGAATAGAAGAAAAAAAAAGCCAAACGGAGATAGAGAGAAAGGCAGGAGGGCTGCCTTTGGCAGCTTTGAACAGCGGGTCAGAGAAGAGTGCGTCAGTCAGTGTGACGCGGGAGAAAGGGGAGGTTAACGTGAGAAGGCAGAGGCGCAGAGAACAGGAGTCCAGATGATGGTGCGCTGCCTTTGGGCAGCGTGAGAAAGAGCAGGATGCAGGGCAAGAACGCAGCAAATCATCTTCTTTCGGTTTAATCTCTCCAAACTTCTATTTTATTTCTGTTTTAATAATGTGTAATTAAATTTATTTTGGCTAGTGGTTAATTCAAAACCATGAATATATTTGTAATATGAATTGATTACCTTCAGTTGTGATTTCTGAGTTGTGATTTAATTTGCTTAACTGTTTGATTGATAACTTATTTTTGTATGTTGATTAAGGATGCATACTTAATTTACATGCATGAATTTGATGCTAGAATATAAGTGAATTTCACCTAATCGTTATGAACTTATATTCACAAGTAGTGAAGGTTGTTATCCACAATCGTGTTATGTGAATTCTAGGCTGGATTAACATGCGTATTCCATAGTTATGAATGCCTAGTCAATGTTTATGATTTCCGTTGAACTTAATGATCTTTGTTGAATGTCTCTATCATGCGTATTCCATAGTTAGGGACTTTGATGAGGAATAATTTGGTTGTAATGCGTATTCCATTCAATCCAATGAATCTAGGGAAATCTAAGAGTTAATTTAAGCGGACCTAATTAACTTGGAACATTGTGATTTACAATTTATTGAAAGAACAACTGAAAATCAATTTAGGTTGCATATGTGTCATGTGTGGAGAAGAACCCTCTAGCTAGTTCGTCATTTATCATTTTACCTTAATTTTATGTTTTTGTCAATTCTGTAATTTAATTAAGTTTAATTTACTTTTCATCAAAACCAAACACCCATCCATTATTAAGTTATATTATTTAGTTAGTTTTCTTTATTGTTAGTATTTTAATTTAATTTCCGTCCATTTCAGTTCCTAGTGTTTAAATTGAGTGTTTCCATTATTTTGAGTCATTTTAAGTGTGTTTCGAGTTATTAGAGTTTTTAGCCTAGTTTTGTGTCCTTGAGTCTTATTTAATATTTTTTAAATTAATTTAGAATATATTAGCAATCCCTCCTAATCCCCGGCCTAGAACGATACCCTACTTACATCTATACTACAATTGTCAAAAAGAGGGTTTAATTTGTGTGTCAAGTAATTCTCACATCAAATTTTGGCGCCGTTGCCGGGGATTAGCAACTTTGCTAATCCCTTTATTTTTGTTTTTGTTTATGTTTATATTGGTGTTTGTGTATTTTACTTTTGATAGTTGATTTATTTTTCTTTCTTTGATTTTAGGTATAAATGGAGCGAGACATGGCACTTGCGACCATTCAAGCTCAATTGGCACAGCTCACTGCTCAATTGACTCATAATGCCGAACGGACCACAATGCCAAGTGTCCCTACACTTGATGTGCCCTATGGGCAAGGATATCAAAGTCCTCAATTTTATGCAAATGAAGATGTTTGGGGATATCAGGGCTATAACCAATCAAGGGGCAACATGTTTTCCAACGCTTACAATTCAGATTGGAGAGGTAATTCATATTATATGTGGGATGAACCTCAACAATTTCAACAAGGTGGATATTGGCAGCAAGAAGAGTTCTATTCAAGACCTATGCAGCCACCACAGCATCCCCCACAACAATTCCAATCAAATCAAAGTATGCCCGTGAATTATAATGAAATTCTTGAAGGACTAATTTCTGTGGCGCAGGGTTTACGAAAAGAAGAACAATTGCCGCCATCAGAAGAGTTCTATCAGTGGCCATATGAACCATCACAGCCACCACAACAATCAACCCAATTCAATTCAGGTACATCCTTGGATAATGATACACTTAATAAGTTACTCACCTCTTTGAATCAGGGAGTAGAAAATCAAAACCAGGAGATGCAAGACCGAGTCAAAAGAGTGGACGAATTGGAGATGCAAGTTGGGCAGATTGTGGAATTCATGGCACAGATTCGAGATCAAAGTGAACTTTCCAACTCAAACATTGCAAATTCAAAGGCAGAAAGTGAAATCGATGAAGCCATCACTTTGGAAGGTGACATGAAGGATGAAGCTGTCCCAGAACCATCCAAACACAGCCCGAACATGGATGAATTGCTGCTGCAAGCAGAAGAGGAGGAGGACGACCTGGGCAGTTTAGAAGAATTCTTGCTGCAAACTCCTCAAATCCCTATGTCATCCAACTCAGGTGAGGAAGTTCTAAATTCACTTCATTCTAACATTATTACACCGAATGTCCTTTGTCCTTGCAGGTTTTTGATTCCAAATACTAAAGAGAGTGAAAAAGACATTGTGGAAGCTCTTCCAAAGGTGCAAAGTGATATCCCAATTCTTGGTGCACCAAAACAAGTTCCCGATGGTATTGAAACATTCAAAGAACCTTGCACACCAAGAAAAGGGATTCAAGAAAATGAAGTGGTTGAAGCATATCAAGAATACATCCAAGAGGCTGTGCATGAGACAATCAAGCCCAAAGCAGTTGAGTTTGATGACCCGGGACAAGCCACAACCATCATAGTAAACCTGGCCAAGTTCAAAGTCCCGGAAATGTTCAAAAATGTGGTGTTTGTCATTGAGTTTGTGTCAGAAAAAGAAAGTAAGCCATCTTCTCCAATTTTAATTTTTATTTATACTAACATTTTTCTGATTTTGATGATTCAGGCACCCACTCTTGAATTTAAACCACTGCCGAATCATTTCAAGTATCACCTCCCATTAAAAGATAAATTCCATGCTTTGGAGCTGAGGGGAGTTTAAAGGAAAGATTCGTCCGGCTAAAGACATTAAATCAAGCGCTTCTTGGGAGGCAACCCAAGCATTCAACGAAGGGAGATTTTGAAATTGCTCAACAAATCTTTTTCCGATTAGATTTGCATTCTTACACCCTTATCTTTACTGCTTTCATTTTGTTTTGTTTAGTTAGTTGTGTTATTTGGTTGATTTCTGTGAGTTTGTGTTATTTAGTTTAAGTGTGGGGGAAGGTTAAACAAAGTCTTTTTACATTGATTTACATATTTTACATTGATAAAAAAAAAAAAAAACATAAAAGTAAAAATATTTTACAATGATGTGTAAACTAATAGCATTCATTGGTCAGGTGGTGCTTCAGTAGTTGGCGGGGCTTCAGCAGTCGGCGGGGCCACAGAAGGAGGAGGCAACAGAGGTTGATCAGTTGGAGCTTCACTACGCGGTGCCACTCCAGAAGACGAAGGCAGATGCTGTTGGAACAAACCCACAAACCTCCGATGATCAAGTAAAATTTGACCATCAGTGTCCTGCATCTGGTCAATTTTCCTCTTCATGCTGGTGGCATAGCTGTGTGCGAGCTTGTGCAATTCTTTATTCTCATGCTTGAGCCCTTTAATCTCTTGCTTGAGACTCTGTATTTCAGCCACCAGCGATTCAACGTGACGGGTTCGAGCATATAGGCGTTGGGCCATGTTGGACACAGACCCCGCACACTGCACGCTAAGAGCCAGAGACTCCTTAACCGCCAATTCATCAGATCGTCTAGCGAGCAGTCTGTTATCTCTGGGGGTGACAAGGTTCCGGGCCACCACCGCAGCTGTCATATCATTTTTCATCACCGAATCCCCCACGGTAAGAGGACCGGTAGGGGATATGAAAGATGGGCGCCATATGTTGTCTGGTGAAGGCGGGGCTGCCTCTTCACCAATGTTTAAGTCAAAACGTCGATCGGAAGGGCCTGCCATTTTTCAGAGGTGTTGAGAAAGAAGTGATCGGACAGATTAAGATTAAGGAAGTGCAAGAAGGGAGTGTTTACAGGAGGGCGCTCAAGTGTGTTGTGGAACACGATTAACGCCTCTATAAAAAGGAAGAAATCAAAGAGGCACTCCTCATAAATTGAAGAGGCGTCCTCTCGCAAATCGAAGAGTCAGGACTCCTTTCTCAAAAGCCGGATTCTTTTCTCAAAAGAGGCGTTCAATTCTTAAAAGTTGGGCTTGCTCAGAAACCACGAGCCGAACCCCGAATTTCGCAAGATCAATTCGTCCAGACGTGTTGTCACCCGTCACACGCAAACTCAGCTCTGCGAAAATCACGGGCAGTCTGTCGAAGTGCCGATTCCAACCATCTGTCTCTCTCAGCCTAGTCAGCACTTGTCACATGCAACTGGCAGCTTTGCGGAAATTACGGGCAGCTTTGTCAGAAAGCGCGTAATTTGTACTATTCATCCATCCACCGGCTGCCGACAATGAGTGAGAGAACAGTTCCGGTTGTGAAGACAAGTCCTATAAGTTTCTACCTTCGCCTTCCACAGCAAAAGCACACTCTCTCAGCACACCCTCTCAACACTTCTTCATCTTCGAAAATGCATTCCCAAAGAATCCTCTCGAGTCACTCTGTGTTCCTCATTCCTTGGGATACTCCTGCGAACAACCCATTCAAAGCAAAAGTATTTCATATCATAAAGGTTGAAAGCAAGAGTATCTCATATCATGCTTTCTCCATGTCCTTCTCCTTGTCTTTGTTTTCCGACAAGGAGAAAGAGAGCAATCAGCCAACATTTGGTATCAATCTTCCGATCTGTAGCCAACTGCCTGGAACCCCTTCCTGATTGCTTACCTAGCCTTGCTCTCGAGTACTCATCTTCTTCATCTTATGCTTCCGTTTTGTCTACCACATCTACTTGGGGGACAAGTAAGGGAGGTGAAAATGAGACCTCGAAGCATGTGGAGACAACGTACTGATTCATCCTCAGCTAGGGACAAGGAGAAAGAAAGCAAGAGGTGGGCACTTGGAAAGATTGAAGAAAGAATCAGACCAAAACCTCTACCTCGTGCCTGCCCGCCGTGCTGAGGAAACAAGCAGAGAAGAATGCAGACTGTGCAATTCTCGCTCAGAATTCCAAACCAGTTCGAGATCAAAGCTGTGGAAAGTCAACAAGCACGACCAATGATCACCTATTAGTTCTTTTCATTATCTGTTATTTTCATTTTCAATTTTTAGTTTGCATTTTTCTACATTTTCTTGCGTGCTTAACTGAATTATTTCTTTTCTTTGCAGGAACTTTTGGTTATTTCCACCCTTGAAGTTGATTGCAGAATTTTAGTATGGGGGTCATCGCTTGATTTTACTGCAAATTAGGGAAGTTTTCAGTCCAAGTGCTTTATTTTGTTTATTTTATTTATTTTTGCATTATAGTGTTTTCTGACATTGGGGACAATGTCCAGTTTAAGTATGGGGGTAAAGGGTAAAAATGACCAAATTGAAATTTTTTGTACCTTCAACTTCGAACTGGTTTCATTTGTTTGTGTGTTGTTGCTTTTTATTTTTTCTTAATTAGTTTTGTTTTCTTAAAAAAAAAAAAAAACAAAATCGAAAAATTTAAAAATCGAAAAATATTGTCTTGTTTTCCTTATTGTTTTGAATTAGATTTTTGTTAGTTTCCCGACCCAATGATATAATTGAATAAAATTTGAACCATGATCATCAAGAACTTAGTTAACATGTGTTTTGTGAAATTCCTAATTCTTTTGTTAGTTTTGTACATGTTTGATCATCTTTGAAAAACCAAATGCACATAGCCTTGTTGATGTGAAACTAAAGCATGACTTAAAGCTTCATATGTGAATTTAGTGACCATATACATCCTATGTGAGTTTTTGAGCCTATTGAAAGTGTGTGCATTTTTCATACACTCCTATTCTTTCATGTGTGATGAACTTATGTGAGATACATCTCTAGAACTTGCGTAACGATCTTTCGAAATGTTTGTCATTGATTGCTTGAACTTGGAAATGATAGAGGCATTAGGTTTACCACCATGGCCCAAATAACCATGTTTCCCAAAGAAAAATAATATCATTAGATTGCCAATTTGAGCTGTGTATGTTGAGCCTTTTATTTCTTATCACCAGATATGTCTACCCTTATACCTGAAACATTTTTCCTTACCCTTTCCAAGCAAGCTAGTGAGCAATGTGAGATTGTCTTATGAGAAACGTTTGTGAAGTACTGTGAAGATGTTTGGCAAAAGAATAAGTGTGGGGGTATTTCATGTTTGTGATTTAAAAAAAAAAAAGATTGTATACTAAGAAAAAAAAAAAAAAAAGTTTTTAAAGTTTCAATTTAAGGGTGTGATTGGAGGTATAAGAAGAATCGTTGGAGAGCTTGAGTTCTTATAAATCTAAACAAAAGAATTGCTTGCAATGTAGCTTGGAACTTGTGTTTTCCTATTCTTTCGTTTCAATAACCCTATCCCTAAGCCTCATTACATCCAATAAAAGTCCTCTTGATTTAAGTTTTGCAATTATGACTGTGGAGAAGTGATCTTTATGCAAGCTTATGGTAGAAATTTCACATTTGATTCTTTGAGCGAAACACATTAAAACTAAACACATGTGTGTTTGAGTGCATATCCCGTGAGAAGGTCGCTAGTTTGCATATGATGATTTTAAAAATAAAAACTTGAAATTGCATTAGCATGGCTATCTCACACACTACACTTCAAGGATGATTCAAAGATTACTGCTAATATTTGAATAAGGAAGATGAACTTGAATTAGTTTGTTTGGTGCTAGATATGGTTCTTGATGATTTGTTTTCTCGAATGAAATTCTATGAGGGTCACATAGGGGGAAACTAATGTTTTTCATGTTAGTACTTTTTCATGTTTTCTTTGTTTTGCTCGAGGACTAGCAAAAACTAAGTATGGGGGTATTTGATCGGATCATATTTATATATATTTTTACTTCAAATTCACTCGTCTTTTCTTAGTTAGTTCCTTATATTTTTGAGCTATTTACGTTATTTTTGTGTTTATAGGATTTGTTATTCTTGGTCTTTAATCATGCCAAACTCAATGCTTATTCATGCTTATAATTTTAGTATGTGGAGTTTGATTTTATCACCAATTGTTTACTTGAAAACTTTAATTAGTGGGCAGCCTTTGGAGAAAAAGTTATCAAATTCTGGTGTTGAATATGGAAAATAAAAATCAATCCTTATCGTCAGTCAATCGTGAAGTAGTAATCTAACGAAATTAATATTTCAAGACTCTATATTTGATACGTGCTAGCACTCTTATCCACAGTTTCCAGTTTCTATTTGCACAAAGAACTTGCAGACATGTGGACTCCACCCAATGTTAGCGTGCCTCTGTTGAATCTAGTGGAATGCAGCGTGATAGTGGAAGAAAGAAAAATAATATAAGCCACATTGCAGGTGGTAGGTGAGAGGAGCACCTTGCAGCGGAAAAAGAAAAAGAAATAAGAAGCAGCACCTGGAAGCCACTTGCGGGTGGAAGAAAAGAAGAATAAAAAATAAGAAGCAGGAGCTGACTTGGGGAATAAATAAAGAAAGAATAAAGCTGCTGCTAGGGGGAGCTGGAGGAAGCGGAGAGAAACAAGGGGGGGGCTTTTGCTGCCTTTGCAGCGAGCTTGAGGAAAACAGCACTGGGGTCTTGGAGGGAGCTCGAAAAGAAGCAGCGGAGGAATTGGGGGATTGGTGGAGAGAGCTGCCTTTGGCAGCGTGCAGCAGGAGATACAAGCTGCCTTTGGCAGCTGGGATGTCAGTGCGAGAATAGAAGAAAAAAAAAGCCAAACGGAGATAGAGAGAAAGGCAGGAGGGCTGCCTTTGGCAGCTTTGAACAGCGGGTCAGAGAAGAGTGCGTCAGTCAGTGTGACGCGGGAGAAAGGGGAGGTTAACGTGAGAAGGCAGAGGCGCAGAGAACAGGAGTCCAGATGATGGTGCGCTGATTTTGGGCAGCGTGAGAAAGAGCAGGATGCAGGGCAAGAACGCAGCAAATCATCTTCTTTCGGTTTAATCTCTCCAAACTTCTATTTTATTTCTGTTTTAATAATGTGTAATTAAATTTATTTTGGCTAGAGGTTAATTCAAAACCATGAATATATTTGTAATATGAATTGATTACCTTCAGTTGTGATTTCTGAGTTGTGATTTAATTTGCTTATCTGTTTGATTGATAACTTATTTTTGTATGTTGATTAAGGATGCATACTTAATTTACATGCATGAATTTGATGCTAGAATATAAGTGAATTTCACCTAATCGTTATGAACTTATATTCACAAGTAGTGAAGGTTGTTATCCACAATCGTGTTATGTGAATTCTAGGCTGGATTAACATGTGTATTCCATAGTTATGAATGCCTAGTCAATGTTTATGATTTCCGTTGAACTTAATGATCTTTGTTGAATGTCTCTATCATGCGTATTCCATAGTTAGGGACTTTGATGAGGAATAATTTGGTTGTAATGCGTATTCCATTCAATCCAATGAATCTAGGGAAATCTAAGAGTTAATTTAAGCGGACCTAATTAACTTGGAACATTGTGATTTACAATTTATTGAAAGAACAACTGAAAATCAATTTAGGTTGCATATGTGTCATGTGTGGAGAAGAACCCTCTAGCTAGTCCGTCATTTATCATTTTACCTTAATTTTATGTTTTTGTCAATTCTGTAATTTAATTAAGTTTAATTTACTTTTCATCAAAACCAAACACCCATCCATTATTAAATTATATTATTTAGTTAGTTTTCTTTATTGTTAGTATTTTAATTTAATTTCCGTCCATTTCAGTTCCTAGTGTTTAAATTGAGTGTTTCCATTATTTTGAGTCATTTTAAGTGTGTTTCGAGTTATTAGAGTTTTTAGCCTAGTTTTGTGTCCTTGAGTCTTATTTAATATTTTTTAAATTAATTTAGAATAGATTAGCAATTCCTCCTAATCCCCGGCCTAGAACGATACCCTACTTACATCTATACTACAATTGTCAAAAAGAGGGTTTAATTTGTGTGTCAAGTAATTCTCACATCACGCCCCCATGCGCATCATCCCCAACCTTGGTTCGCCGGACTGGTTTTTCTGGCGGCCGGTTTCCGGCCAAACTTCAAACGCCTTGTTCTCCTTTGTTTCTCAACCATTTTCTTCATATTTTATACCAACATGAAGCCCCAAACATGTAGAATCACGATACACTACTTTTAAGCTCCAAAAACAACTAAATCTCACTGGAAAAATCCAAGCAAAACCGGCCAAAATCAAACCTCGTGATCCCGACGTCTAAATCCTTCAAACAAAGCACTCCGAGCTTCCTTGGGACCTCACTAAGCTCACTATAAGCTTAGAATTCCCTGAAACACAACATTTCACGTGTGCATGAACAGTGACAAAAAATGAGGGGTTCGGGTTCACGTGAAATCGAAGGTTTCACCGTCTAAAATTAGTACCATTCAACTCAGGACGACGAAAGGATGAAAAATCTTACCTCAATAGCTTCAATCCATGAAGTTTTGAATGGTTTTGGGTGTGGCCGTACGATATGGGCGTGAGAGAGAGAGAGTGTCGTGAGGGAGGAGAGAGAGAGAGCTACGGGGAAAGAGAGAGGGTAAGGGGGTTTAGATGGTCCACATTCAATCCTCACCATCCATCATCTAAATCCCTAACCAAAATTAACAAAAAAAAAACCAAATTTATAATCCAACTCATCTTAATTATTTTTCTCCAAAACATATATAAGGTTAAACCAAATAATGTCACACACATACCTTAATACCCGCTAAGGGTAAATCCGTCATTTCACGTCCTTAATAAGAAAATCTCGGGACGGGCTGTGACAGCATAAGCTTTTCTTTACTTTATATACTCTTTTAATGTTTTATTTGATATGCATGCAAATTAGAGTAGTTGGTTTCAATGATGAGTAGATTTTATATTATATATTTTACCCTCATCTTAGTATATTTTGATTAATATTTTGAAAGAATTTTGATACTTTGAATTGTATTTTCAATATAGGATTTTCGACTTCCTCTGGAGCAAAACAGGCCAAATGGACGAATTTTAGAGTAATTCCAGTTGGAGGACGTTCGTGAGTCACTTAGCTTGATTGTACCAAAATTTGGGATTTTTCCACCAAGTGGTTATTTTCTGGCGATAAAATAAAGGAGCGATGCACATAGCTGGAAAATGACGTTTCTGGGCTTAAATTGCGTTTTGGAGCCCAAGATGACCTCGGATGGGTTCATGGCCTTCTGGAGAAGTGTTCAGAATATTCCAAACATTAAATCCAGCTATATTAGGCCAGTTTTGGAGCAGCTTATGGGTCCAAAACGTGGCTGTTCAGATTTTAGACGAATTTTACCATTTAATTTAGGATTATGTTTCCTATTTTATTGGGATTTTATTAATTTTAGTTTCCTAGGGCTTGTGTGAGTGGGCCTTAGCAGATTTATTGCTTGGCCGTCTTCCATATTTTCAGAACGTTTTATATTATGCAACTTGGGAGACAGAGAGAATTGCTAGGGTTTTGGAGATTTTCTACTTGAAGGTGCTTTCATTCATTTTCTTAATAATATTTTTCTATGATTTTAATTATGAATATGAGTAACTGATTTTTTTGCTAGGGTGAGGCCATGATCTTTAGCAAGAATATGTAGTTTCTTCTTAATTTGCTTATGAATTCATGCATGCAAGTTTTGAATTGTTAATCACCGATTTAAACTATCTATTTGTCTTAGTGATTCACGGCCATTAGGATATTTAGAAAAGTAATTTGATGCAATTTTGGCGGAGGGCTGTCCCTAAAATTGACTAAGGCTTCTTGTGATTAATATGTGTAATCTCTTAGGATGGACCGCACGTTTTAAGGGTTATATGGTTTTTCAAAAGGTTTTCATAAAATTTAATGAATCTTGCATGTTCACATTCGATCTGGACACCACGGACGGGTTGCATGTTAGATATTCGTTCTATGTTGAAGGTTCCAAGTAGGATATATTTTAGGAAAACATAACCTTCAAATTATGCATGCATGGTTCATAAGTAATTAGAAGAGTTACATAGGATTGTTAGGGTGACGGCGGAACCCTAGTACTTTGTCACTTTGATTCTAAAAATTGTTTCTTTCTCTTTCTTTAAAATTACAGTTTTAAGTAATATTTTTAATTAAATTTGTTTTTCTTAATTTAGGTCATTAAATCACCTTTTTCCAAAATTTTGTTCTAAATAATTCGTTGAGAATTGTTTTGGCGTTAATCTATTTAAATTAATCCTTGTGGAGAATGACCTTGCTTGAGCCAACTATACTACGACAATCTTGTTTCTCTTGCAAGTATTCTAGGTGTTTTTAACCCTTTTGCGCAGGTGGTAAAAATCCTATCAAGAAATTGGCGCCGCTGCCAGGGATTAATTTAATATATATTTTTGTTGATCCTATTCTCAATTAATAATTCCCATATATAATTTTAAAAAAAAATTTAATTTCGTTTTTTTTATTATATTTAATTCTCTGCAGATTGTGCATTGCATGGTTTGTACCAGATCACAAAAACAGCAACTTGCAGATTTTGATTCTGAACCTGAACGAACAGTTAGACAGAGACGTAGAGAGAAGAATCTACAGTGGGAATCTTCACTGCAGGAAACAATTTTGCATAACCTGTTTACTGGGGTTTTGGATGGTACAGAAGTTATGGCATTTGTTCTACCAACAGCGGGACAACCACTGAGGGAATTCCTGGCAGCTCATGCTACAGAGGTGCCAAGCTGCATTACCTATCCTGAAGTTGAAGATGGGTCTACGTTTGAGATACGGCATCATATGTTAGAGATTTTGCCCTCTTTTCACGGTTTGTCAACAGATGATCCTAACATGCATCTAACTGAATTTCTGATGGGGTGCAAAAATATTTTGGGTGAGAGGATTTTCAGTAGAATCTATCAAACTCAGACTTTTTCCGTACACTTTGAAGGATGGTGCAAGAAAATGGTTACTTACACTTCCATCTAGAAGCATTACTTCGTGGAACCAACTCAGTGCTGCATTTTTAAGCAAATACTACCCAGCTTCAAAAACACTTGATATGAACACTCAAATTTTAACATTTGCTCGGAAACCTAATGAAGCGATTCATGAAGCATGGGAACGTTACAAGGATTTGCTTAGGAAATGTCCACATTCAGGCATTAATGGTGACACTCAAATGAATTTATTTTACAGAGGGTTGAATTTGACTACTAAGACTCTTGTTAATGCTTCTTGTGGAGGAACATATTCAGATAAAAATGCACTGCAAGCGTATCAATTGTTTGAGAACATGGCGACAAAATCTCAACAATGGCCAGTTGATATACCTTTGACCAGTGGTGTTTTTGAGATGTCCAGTGGCTCACCTTATGTATATGCACAAATGGAAAAGATGGAGAAAAAGTTAGAAAATTTTGATGCAAAATTTGACATGCTTTTACAAAGAATGGTAGCACCTGTCCAGCAGCCTACTGCAGTAGCTTGTATCATTTGTGGCATTACAACACATAATTTTACAGGCTGCCCGCATAGGGACTCATATCCGGAGCATGTTACAGAATAGATTAATGCATTCAATAATTATCAAAGGCCTAGGAATGATCCCTATTCAAATTTTTATAACCCGGGGTAGAGAGATCACCCAAATTTCAAGTGGGATAGAGATCAACAGGTAAAACCACAATTTCAACAACAAATACAGCAACCTGCTGCTCAAGCTAAACCTTCTTGGGAAGTTGCAATTGAAAAATTGGCAGATCACACTAAGGCAAGTTTTGATGCAACAAAACAAGAGATTCAGAAAACCAACCAAAACATTCAGAACATACAAGCAACAATGAAAGATCTACAGCAACAAATGGGGCAGCTTTCACTCCAGTTTTCAGGCAGAGAACCGGGAAAATTTCCCAGCCAAACTATCCCGAATCCACGTGGCAATGTAGATTGTAATGCTGTCAGAGTATTGCGTTGCGGTAAAAGTTATGACAACCGTGATGCAGAAAACAGTGTTGGAACTACACGGGCAACACCTGTGCAGCCACAAACAAGTTCTGAAATTTCTGCAGAATCTGCACAGCCACTTGACAGATCTGAAAATCATGCAGTACCTGCTGTAAAAACTACAGAAAATTCCGAACGAGTTTATGTGCCACCTATGCCATATCCGGAAAGATTGAAGCAACATGAAAAAGATCAACAATTAACAGATTTCATGAAGACATTGGCTAAAGTTCAGATTAATCTACCATTAATTGAAGCAATCAAGAACATTCCCTCATATGCCAAGTTTTTGAAAGATGTGTGCACAAAGAAAAAGAAGCTTGTGGATTTCGAAAAAGTGATTCTCACAGAACAATGCAGTGCAGTTTTATTACAAAAACTGCCACCAAAGAAAAAAGATCCAGGGAGTTTTACAATTTCATGCACAATTGGAAATTCTGATTTTAAACGCGCTTTAATTGATTTGGGTGCTAGTATTAATTTAATGCCTTTCTCTGTTTTTCAGTGGTTGGGACAAGGAGAAATCAAACCAACATTAGTTATTTTACAGTTAGCAGATCGTTCGGTTGCTTATCCAAGGGGTATTATTGAAGACCTTATTATCAAAATGGACAATCTCTATCTTCCAGCAGATTTTGTGGTTTTGGATATGGACGAAGATATGCAAACACCAATTATTTTGGGGCGCCCATTCATGGCAACTGCTAGAACTTTGATAAATGTGGAAGCTGGCACATTGACATTTAGAGTACAAGAACAGTCTTTTGTGTTTAATTTATTTGAAGGAACTAATAGGCCTAGGGATATGCAAGATTGTATGAGAGTTGACGTGTTAGAAGGCATCATGCATGCAAATATTATGCCCAGATTGACAACAGATCCACTGTTAAAAGTTTTACATGGTTTTGAAGACACAAAAACTGAAGATGAAGAGGCTTTTGAGTATGTTACAGCTTTGGAAAGTGTCCCTTCACACCAGCCAAAGTGGAGGCCCATTTTTGAGAGTTTGGGAGAACCAAAAACACCATTACAACCTTCAAAAATACAACCACCTAAGCTGGAATTGAAGCCATTACCAGAACACTTAAAATATGCTTATTTGGGTGCTAATTCATCGCTGCCAGTTATTGTTTCTGCAGATTTATCTTAGGCATGCTGGGTTTTACAGACGGTTTATCAAGGACTTCTCTAAGATTAGTCGACCTTTGTGTAACTTATTGGCTAAGGATGCACAGTTTGTTTTTGATGATTCATGTTTGGAGGCTTTCAACAAATTGAAAACACTCCTAACTTCAGCACCAATTATTGCAGCTCCAAACTGGAACTTACCGTTTGAATTAATGTGTGATGCATCCAATTATGCAGTTGGAGCAATTCTTGGACAGCGAAAAGACAAGATTCCTCAAGTCATTTATTACGCCAATAGAACTCTCAATGATGCACAGTTGAACTATGCAACCACAGAGAAAGAATTGTTAGTAGTTGTTTTTGCATTAGAGAAATTTCGTTCTTATTTAATTGGGGCTAAGGTAATTGTCTACACAGATCATGCTGCTTTGAAGTATTTATTCTCAAAAAAGGATGCTAAACCTTGGCTTATTCGGTGGATTCTTTTACTTCAAGAGTTTGATTTAGAAATTAGGGATAAAAAAGGTAGTGCAAATCTGGTGGCTGATCATTTATCAAGATTAATAAATTATACTACTGCAGAAGAAGACACATTGCCTCTTAATGAAAATTTTCCTGATGAACAGTTGTTGACTGTCCAGCACAAAACACCATGGTTTGCAAATTTGGTGAATTATTTAGCCAGGGGAGTATTTCATCCAGATTTTAGTTATCAGTAGAAAAAGAAATTTTTGGCAGATGCGAAATTTTATTTTTGGGATGAGCCGTATCTGTACAAATATTGTCCAAATCAGATTATTCGCAGATGTATTCCAGAAGAGGAACAGAACAGTGTTTTAAAGTTTGCACATCATTATGCTTGTGGTGGACATTTTGGGCCTAAAAGGACAGCAGCTAAAATTCTACAAAGTGGGCTGTTTTGGCCTTCTCTTTTTAAGGATGCTAATAATTGGTGTAAATCTTGTGATCGGTGTCAGAGAGTAGGAAATCAGTCCAAACGGAATGAGATGCCACAACATGGTATTTTAGTTGTTGAATTATTTGATGTTTGAGGTATTGATTTTATGGGACCATTCCCATCTTCACATGGCAATCAGTATATTTTGGTGGCGGTTGAGTATGTTTCTAAGTGGGTCGAGGTGATTGCAGCACTAACTAATCAGGGATCAGTGGTGATGAAATTCCTCCAGGGGGTTATTTTTCCACTGTTTGGAATCTCGCGAGTTATACTTAGTGATGGGGGAAAGCATTTTATTAAAAAACTGTTTGCTACATTACTTGCAAAATATGGGATAACTCATCGTGTTGCCACTCCTTACCATTCACAAGCATCAGGACAAGTTGAGGTTTCAAACAGGGAAATAAAGCGTATTTTGGAGAAAACAGTTGGCTTCACTCATAAAGATTGGAGTTTGAAATTAAATGATGCACTTTGGGCATACAGAACAGCATTTAAGACACCGATTGTGATGTCCCCGTTTCGGCTTATGTATGGCAAGGCTTGTCATTTACCTATGAAGTTAGAACATAAGGCGTTTTGGGCTATTAAGGAGTTAAATTTTGCTTACGATTCAACAGGGGAAAAGCGTAAGTTACAGCTCAATGAGCTTGATGAAATTCGTCGTGATGCTTATGAAAATGCACACATATACAAAGACAAAACAAAAGCATTCCATGACAAACAAATTCTTAGGAAAGAGTTCTAGCCAGGGCAGAAAGTGTTATTATTCAGTTCCAGATTAAAGTTATTTCCAAGGAAATTGAAATCCCGTTGGAATGGGCCCTACTTGGTTACTAAGGTTTATCCACATGGAGCAGTTGATCTAACAAGCGAGATTAATGGCAACACATTCAAGGTGAATGGTCACAGGCTGAAACCATATTTAGAGTCACCATTCAATAATGCAACCGAGTCAGTGACTCTGAAGGATCCAGCGATTTAACCACTGGGTTTCTGTTCAGTCTAGCTACAGACGTTAAATAAAGCGCTTATTGGGAGGCAACCTAATTTTCCAACGCTTTCTCTACTTTCTGTCTCTTTTATTTCATTATTTTCAATCTAGATGCATCTAAATTCCTAGGCTGTCATTTAGTTTTAACAATAATAAAAAAAAAAACAAAAAACAAAAAAATAAAAAAAACAAAAAATAAAAAAAAATAAAAAAAAGTTTTTACTTGTTTAATTTTTAATTTACAGTTACTATTTTCTATATTCTATCTCTAATTTTATAATGTGGGTTTTTGCAAACAGCAACCAAAGCAACCACGAATTTATGTACAGAGATTATTCTAGGCTAGAATCATGCACCCAGCAACAAGTCTACATTACCATCAACCACATTCTTAGACTATGCTGACATATAATGCAGAAGTTACAAAGCTTTTCCAGAATCTTAGTTCCAGCCACAAAAGGATAGAATATTATACCTCTGTTTTGCTATGCCGCCATTCTTCAATGTAAACCTTAGACGCCATTGAGCTGCTTTTGTGGATATCCAGTGTTCCTGCAACAAAACAAATCAAGATGATAAATAATGAGGAGCTATCATTATTTTTATGTAGATCTACACCTTTTAGTTTCGAAGAAGCCGAGTGTGCTGTTATTTAAGTTTGGGGGTGAGTTCTTTATCCATCCTCAGAACGGGTCAAGTCCAAAAGGTTCGTACATATGTTCAAGGGTGATCCAGGTTGTCATTCCCAAATATTATGGGGAGAAACAGTGTTATCAGTCCAAAATGGTCCGCATACATGGTCCCTATTCAGATCTCAGTGTTATTTATTTTGTCCAGTAACAATAGTCTCCAGTTATTCCTTATATTCAGTATGGGGGGATCTTACAGATAATATATGCATGCCATACTCATCTACATAAGTTTACACATTCAACATGAAGGCTAGTAGAGATAAGGGTTATACCTTTCAACTCCGAAGTTGCTGCCACTTGGACGCTTGTTTTTCCATTTTGAGCCGCTGAATCTGCAACTTGGGTGTTCTTTTCTCTCGGGTATCAACTGGATCCAAGCTATCTACACACAGAGAGATAGAAATTTGAGATATGAACTGACATTTCACCTTATCTTTGCAGTGCGTAGTAAGAACATTTCAAAACACGTGTTTGTACCTTTTGCATGCTCGGATCTGTGCGGTCCGAGAGGGTTCTTTTATTTTTCTCCCTATAGATGACGAATCCGTGAGCAGCCTACACACATTTTCTCTCCGACTGTCATCATTCATGTAAACCAGCAGATCTTCAACATGCAAGAATAGCACAGTCGTATCCAAGAACCCTCGCAGGAAAAATGGTCGCATGTGTTAATTCTTTTGCTTTTCCATGAAACGCACCAGAAATATAACTCAATGGCAGCCAGAAAGAAAATTTTACCTTCGGGATTTCAGTTTTTGAATCGAGATTTAGTGTAGATGACGACTTCCGTGAACGGGACCGAGAGCCAATGCAGCCTTTGCAGTCTCAGATTGGGCGATTTGGAGACAATGGTGAAGTGGCTAAAGTATGAATGCCCGGTTGTGTGGGTTGAGAGAGTGGGTTCTTTTCACAAAATGAGAGAGAGATCTGACCTTTCATTTGGAATCCTAAGGAGCTCAAGCACGGATGCGTGCCATGTGTACAAATCTGGCTTCCTCAATGTCTGTTCCGAGATGGGTCTTTGAATTAATAAGAAGGGAGAGCCGTTTGGCCCTTGACTCGAGGTGCAAGGAATCCAATGCTTTTCAAAAGCTGGTGCTAGGTTTTGGTGCTCATGTGAAGTGTAGGTGTGTTGTCTGTATGGGTTAAATTTTTTTTGCTATTATTGGACCTTTTTTTTGCGGGCTGGGCTCCACTTCCATTGTTCCATAATCGGCCCGTGTGTTTTCTCACCAAGGCCCAAATTTTGTCTTGCACAATGGATTTCCATTTCAAACCAGATGCTCTTTTCTTTATCTTTTCTTTCTTATTTATTTATTTATTTTATTTTATTTTATTTTATTTTGTCACTTTGCATTTCGTTTTTGTTGGTTGTCTTTCCTATCTTTTAATTCTTGTTAGGTTTAATTAGGTTTTGTTTTACTATTTAATTTTCTTTGTAAGGTTGTTTCTTTATTTTCTTTTATTTTCCACACCTTGAGGACAAAGTGTGCAATAAGTTTGGGGGTGGGAAATAACA
Organism: Malus x robusta; assembly: GCA_963082935.1. NCBI lineage: Eukaryota > Viridiplantae > Streptophyta > Magnoliopsida > Rosales > Rosaceae > Malus > Malus x robusta. Next base: position 12,809,957 of record OY720328.1, read on the forward strand.
TTTTAGGTTTTAAATTTTTGTGTCAGGTTAAAATTTTCATTCTTCTTAAGTTAATATCCATAGATTATTTTAAACATTAGAACAAATAGACATGGTGAAGATTAATCCCACAGTAGAGTCTTTTCTATTTATCGTTGCTTAGACACTAATTCATGAATTATACTTTGAACTTTGCACATCACACCAACATGGTTTGTGGGGAGTGAGCTTGAAACACTTACTTTTAGTCTAAGTTTATTTTTAATTTTTGTTTTAAGTCAAGTCAGTTATTATTGTGAATAAAGTAATAATTGTCTCACCCGAGGTTTTGCCTAGTAACCGGGCCAGTCCTGCCTAATTAGCAATGATTCTCGAGTCAAATGGTAGAGTTTTGGCATGGGGCAGGATGGTTAGTTGGTTTCGTAGCCTTTTCAGCTCGGGTTAATAAGTCATTAGGGGTGTTCTACACCTAGTGCCCTAAAGCCCTAGTGGTTAGGGAGTCATTGACCTAAAGCTCGCTACATGGGTTGGATTGAAAGCTTAAGTGAACCGACATTGCACGACCATTACAGTTATTGAAAAAAAAAATTGTTATATATGAAAAGAAAAAAAAGAGAAAAAAAATTAATTAAAAAGAAAAAGAAAAAAACTATATTCAAAGTTAGTATGTGTGAAATAAAGAAGGACGAGATGTAAGGGTTTTAGTCCAGTCTCTTTAACTATGTTGGTTCACTTTACACCAAAGGAAGTTTGTGAATTCTTTTCTAATTGATTCTAAATGGCTTAGACTCTGTGGTGGGATTGGTAAGAACTTTTGAAAAGATGTTCTAGTTTTTAAAATTTGCTATGGATTGCAACTTGAAGATGAAAATTTTGTCTTGGTCAAGTTTTAGCTAGTTGTCTAGTTTGTTAAGTTTTTATTTTTGTTTGAGTCTTGTTTTGCTTGAGGACAAGCAAAAAGCTAAGTTTGGGGGTATTTTGATGAGTAGATTTTATATTATATATTTTACCCTAATCTTAGTATATTTTGGTTAATATTTTGAAAGAATTTTGATACTTTGAATTGTATTTTCAATATAGGATTTTTGACTTCCTCTGGAGCAAAACAGGACCAAATGGATGAAATTTGGAGTAATTCCAGTTGGAGGATGTTTGTGAGTCACTTATCTTGATTGTATCAAAATTTTGGATTTTTCCACCAAGCGGTTATTTTCTGACGATAAAATAAAGGAGCGATGCGCAGAGTTGGAAAATGATGTTTCTGGGCTTAAATTGCGTTTTTGGAGCCCAAGATGACCTCGGATGGCTTCGTGGCCTTCTGGAGAAGTGTTCAGAATATTCCAAACATTAGATCCAGCTATATTAGGCCAGTTTTGGAGCAGCTTATGGGTCCAAAACGTGGCTGTTCAGATTTTAGGCGAAGTTTACCATTTAATTTAGGGTTATGTTTCCTATTTTATTGGGATTTTATTAATTTTAGTTTCCTAGGGCTTGTGTGAGGGGGGCTTAGCAGATTTATTGTTTGGCCGTCTACCATATTTTCAGAATGTTTTATATTATGCAACTTGGGAGACAGAGAGAATTGCTAGGGTTTTGGAGATTTTCTACTTGAAGGTGCTTTCATTCCTCTTCTTAATAATATTTTTCTATGATTTTAATTATGAATATACGTAACTGATTTTTTTGCTAGGGTGAGGCCATGATCTTTAGCAAGAATATGTAGTTTCTACTTAATTTGCTTATGAATTCATGCATGCAAGTTTTGAATTGTTAATCACCGATTTAAACTATCTATTTGTCTTAGTGATTTGCAACCATTAGGATATTTAGAAAAGTAATTTGATGCAATTTTGGCGGAGGGCTGTCCCTAAAATTGACTAAGGTTTCTTGTGATTAATATGTGTAATCTCTTAGGATGGACGACACGTTTTAAGGGTTATATGGTTTTTCAAAAGGTTTTCATAAAACTTAATGAGTCTTGCATGTTCACATTCGATCTGGACACCACGGACGGGTTGCATGTTAGATATTCGTTCTATGTTGGAAGTTCCAAGTAGGATATATTTTAGGAAAACCTAACCTTCAAATTATGCATGCATGGTTCATAAGTAATTAGAAGAGTTACATAGGATTGTTAGGATGACGGCGGAACCCTAGTACTTTGTCACTTTGATTCTACAAATTGTTTCTTTCTCTTTCTTTAAAATTACAGTTTTAAGTAATATTTTTAATTAAATTCGTTTTTCTTAATTTAGGTCATTAAATCACCTTTTTCCAAAATTTTGTTCTAAATAATTCGTTGAGAATTGTTTTGGCGTTAATCTATTTAATTTAATCCTTGTGGAGAACGACCTTACTTGGGTCAACTATACTACGACAATCTTGTTTCTCTTGCAAGTATTCTAGGTGTTTTTAACCCTTTTGCGTAGGTGGTAAAAATCCTATCATTCAACACCAAATAGGGAGACAGTTTTATTTGATTAAAAAAGTAATTAAAATCAATCAATCTCTCTAGACTGAGATCCAACACTAGGCTCATGCTTGATCAAATCAAATGTTCATAATCATCTAAGGCCCTAAGGCAACTATATAAGTGGCCCTAAGGCAACTATATAAGTCCATCATAGAATGCAAAGCTTTCGTTAGTAGTACTATATACTCTCGCTTCAAAATCCATTTTACATAAATAAGGGGAGTATCATGATAGGGATTTTACCACCTGGAAAAGTAGGGATAAAAACACTTTAAAATACTTGCGAGAGTGCAAGGTTATCGTAGTATAGCAGCTCAAGCAAGGTCGATCTCCACATGGATTGAATGAATAATTTATGCTAAAACCAAATCTTAATTAACCATTTGAAAACAAAGTTTGGAAGAGGGTGGTTTTATGACCTAAAATATTAAAAACGAATTTAATTAAAAACAATTAAATAAATTAGCAACATAATAAAAAAGCAAAAGAAAATAGTTTTGAAAATAAATTTGAGCACTAGGGTTCTGCCGTCACCTTAACAATCCTACACAGTTCTTCCAATTACTTATGAATTACACATGCATATTTGAAGGTTAGGTTTTGCTAAAGTATGCCCTACTTGGAACCTCCAACATAGAACGTATATCTAACATGCAACCCGTCCGTGGCGTCCAGATCGAATGTGAACATGCCAAACTCATTAAGTTTTGTGAAATCCTTTTGAAAAATCATACAACCCTTAAGACGTGTCATCCATCCTAAGAAGTTACACATATTAATCACAAGAAGCCAGCGCCAATTTCAGCGACAGCCCTCCGCCAAAATTGTATGAAATTACTTTTCTAAATACCCTAATGGTGGCGAATCATCAAGACAATTAGATAATTTAAAGTACAGTAATTAATAATTCAAAACTTTCATGCATAATATCATAAGTAAATTGAAAAGAAACTACATATTCTTGCTAAGGTTTGTGGCCTCGCCCTAGCAAACAAAACTAGTTACGAACAATCATAAAACAAAATATTATTAAAGACATGGACAAAAAACACCTTGAAAATAAATTTGAATCCTCCAAAGTAGTGTGTGCGTTCTCCTCGTTTTTCCCCCTTTAACCTAATGGCTAAATATCTTATTTATACTAATACAAAATAAAACCCTAAAAGGTCTTAGAATAAAACTAGGAAACATAATAAAATAATAAAACAGAAAATAAATGGTTTCCTATTTAAATTGAAATTCAGACTTCTCAGAAAATAAATCTTTTGACTGACCACATCAACTCCAATTTGGTCCCAAAAGATCTCTTTTGAAAGCTGAAGAAGTCCCCTACAAATCCTCAGAAGGAATCTTAATCAAAATATACCGTCTTGACCTCTCAAATACCCAAAACGTCTAGTAACGTCAATCTGGGAAAGCTGTGCGCTAAGCCTTAATTTTATCGCCACGGTCAAACGGCTAAGTAGAAAAATCTAAAACTTTGATACAATCATCTTGAAAGACTCACAAACATCCTCCAATTAGAAACACTCCAAAATTCATCATTTTGGTTACTTTTTGCTCCAAAGGAAGTCGAATGTCCTATGTTAAAAATATAAAGCAAAGTATCAAAATCATACCAAAATAACCAATAAATTATAACTAATATTAGGGTAAAATATATAATAAAATATTGACTCATCATATCATATGCTACTAAATCAATCACATTGCCCAATAGTTGTGATAGGACCAAATTGTTTTAATGCGATTAAAATGCAAGCTTATATGTGGTGAGACCAAAAACCCTCAACCAAACTAAAAGTAAGTTGACAAACGTGAGAGTGCTTTGAACACTCTTTGTTTTCCTTCCACCATCGGTAGCCCTCTTACGAAGGTTAGATGGTGCATAGTACTTCACCCAATGATGGGGAACACATGGTATCACACTTACTGAAAGAGTCTACTATTATACATTTGATGTTGTGAAGGTAGGCAACAGTTATGGCCAATATGATATTATTCTTAGGTCATTCTTGAACCCCTATAGAAACTAGCATGGTGAAAATTACTTAACTAAGTGAAACAATGCCAATATGATATTATTTTGAGGCATATATTCTCTAGATGCCAAATAAGATGGATACTTAGAAGAGATGTAATGAGCAAGAGTTACTCTCTCATTATTATTAATGATAGCCAATAAGATATTATTCTGAGGCGGGCTTAGTAATGGTGAGCCTACCATACCCTACTAAGAGTTTCCTCCAAAACGCTCAAATTCCAAGTGAGGGATATGGAATTTGCCAAAATAGTGAGCAGTGCTATTTTATTTAACTCCTATACCCTGCTAAGAGTTTCCTCCAAAACTCTCAAATTCCAATTAAGGGATATGAAATTTTCCAAAATAGTGGGCAATGCTATTTTATTTAAACCTAGATCAAATGGCTTAAATTAATCAATTTATATTAATTATGTAATTGTTTACCAATATATTTGCAAACACTATCCAAAACTTGACAAAGAAAAGCCGAAGGCTAATGTTTCCTAACTTGTTATAACCATCCCATAAATTGTCTTGAAAGGATTGTAAATGTACTCAAGTAGTCTCATTCTCACCATCTTTATAGTGATAATGTATCTATGGAAGAACATGTTAGATATATCTAATATAAGGTGTTAAATAATTAAGTGTTGAAGTGTTCAATAATTAACTTCATAAAAACCATCACAATGATATTTGTTAGATATATCTAACATAAGATGTTAAATAATTAAGTGTTGAAATGTTAAATAATTAACATCATAACACCATCACAATGATATTCATATAATAACAAACTCCTTCACTCCAATATATATGTGGCGAAATGCAATATTTATCCATAAGAGAAACATCCTATGCCAACACCAAGAGTTAAATAATTAACTTCATAAACACCATCACAATGATATCCATCAAGGATATCAATTCATAATTCAATAATATAGTATAAGCAAATTACTCAATCAATAATAGAAACATAAGTACACAAATTTATCAATATAAGTAAATAATTAACTTATATCGTTCTACTTAATTATTAATCTCTAAATCCCCTACCTTGACTCCAGACAAGATAAAATCTCTTCCTTAGCTTTCCCAAGCTCTAAGGCACCGACGAGTCTAAAGCTGAACGTTAGAGTAAAAGGACATGACAAACAAACCAAACATTTATGTTGAGAGTTGAAATGTGAGAGACAAGTTGTTCTACATTGGTGAATGACAAAATTTGCTATGGGATTATATGGTCTTTGGCTACTCCCCATATTACCAATTGGTTTAATGGTGGAATCGCAATTTCATCATGCTATCAGAGCAGGTTGTTTCTCGTGTGAAAGCTCAAGGCCCACACGTGCTCATGCATCATCCAGTTGTTGTCCACATGTAAGTTTAAAAATCGGCTACACGTGCAAGGGCATGTTGAGAGTTGAAATGTGAGAGACAAGTTGTCCCACGTCGGTGAGGGATAAAGTTTGCTATAGGCTTATATGGTCTTGGGCTACTCCTCATATTGTCAATTGGCTTAATGATGGAACCCCAATTTCATCAATTTAGTAGTAAGATAAAATCACTTTTCAACTTCCCTAACAAAAAGAAACTGCAGAAAACAAAAGTTTGTTCTAGTTTTGTGGACACAAAACGAGCAGCTTTTTTCCTAATCAAATCTCGGTGAAAATTTATGAATTTATACTCGTTTTAAAGCTTCAAGGAGAATCTTTCCAACGCTGTAAAGTTTGTTAAAAGCCGAGCTCCGAAGTTGAGAGATAAGTTCGGAATTCGACCTTTCCTTATACGCGAGTCATGGACAAAAGTCATGAGTTAAAACAGGAAGTATGTGCAGAAAAAGAAAAATTGCACCAGTTCACGGGTTCAAAGACACCTTTTTGAACATGGTTTTGACTCGTCACATCTCAATGAAAATCTACGGGTAAATACTGGATTTAAAGCTTATGATTCTGTTTAGGTTCAAAACATTATTTTGGGCTGAAGGTAACAAATGGGCCGAGACTTTTGACCCAACGGTTGTAACAGGGATCATGGGCTGGCTGGGTATTGGGAGTTATCAAGACCTTTGTCGATCGAGTCCCTTTGTGAGAATGATTGATTTAGATGAATCCTTGAACCCCCAAGAGTGTTAAAGCTAAGGGCAATAAGGAACACATAAAGAATCTGGTTCATTGTGGAGATGTGTTCAAAGTCATAATTAAAGTAGGATTGGCCAAGTCTTAGTTAGATCAGGATGAGGAGTCCTAGTCCGGGTAAGGTTCTAACTCAGCCGGAAGTAGGTTCGCTACTATAAATACAGAGGATGAACACATATTCAGGCCTCTCCAATTCAACACACAAACTGCCCTGTGCAAACCCTCGTTCTACGCGAAACTTCTCAACAACCTTGAGATGTTTAGTTTCTTTTTCGCCAACACATCTTCCGTTTGGATAAACAGCACTGAGAAGGCAACCAGCGAACATTTTCAGTTTAGATATCAGCATTGTGAAGGTAACTGGTGAACATATTCAGTTTGGATAAACAGCACTGCCGTTATAGAATCAGCTAACCGCGAAGCACCTTCAGTTTAGAGAAACAACATTGCGTCAAGGTTGACTGGTTATCTATCCAAGTCTCGGTCGAGAAGGGTTTTCAAATCCTTTTTGGCAGAGGTCATCTCACGAGCCTTCTCGATGAACTGAGGTGTTCCGAATCACTAGACTCGGCGCATTGAACGCTGAGTGGTTTTATGATTAGATACTCACAAGTTGGGTTTAGAGTTCGGCATTCTGACGGCCGAACCACATTTATGATTAAGACATACATTTGTTTGGAATATTTGTGTCCATATAGTCTAGTGTCGATTCGGCGTGCTTATACTCTTATAAATATAATCACCGTGACTGAATCCGACACTGACGATTTGTGAACTTCGTAGAACTAGCAGCATTGTCTTCAGGCTCTCGATCCCGAAGGCTGAGACGTGTTCCTTCGTCGGTCGCAATCACAAGATCGAGAAGTTAGCAGCGCATGCAACACAACATCAACATATTTTAATCCTCAGTCGAACTCGGCTAACGAGTTAGCATGCTTGTATACAACCGAAGGACGTAGTTAGCTCATTAGTTACTCGGCCTGCGCGCCACGTAGGCTTGGTAGTTTTTAGGGTAAAAATTTTGGCACGCGTAGTGGGACCGAGTGCTAAAACTACGAAGTTCATGACCGTCGAAACACGATTGGTTAAAAAGAAAACAATCATGGGAAAGTCAACGACTGATCTGCTAGTTCAGAGTCCTGGACAAGAAGTGTTACTTGCACAAAATCCTCTTGTTGTTGTGACACTGGAGGCTGCAAGTGTGACACATCGAGAAAAGGAAGTTTGTCTCGTACCCAGCCTCAGAATATAGAAGTCCCCAACAGAATCGCAGGTGTTTTCATTGAAGGGATAGTGGAGGATTGCGACGAAGATGGTGGTGAAGGCTCTGACCCTCCAACTAGATCGTTTATTTGAAGACTACTTGATGAGCAATCTCGGCATGTTGAACAGACAGTTATCCAAAAAATGAACAGTTTACTCGCGGTGATATGAAGTAATGGTGATACACACACCAAATTACTCGAATTATTAGTTAGCAGAGTCTTCGAAAGGGGGCTGCTGGTCAGTCCTGCCAGCTTCCACTCAAAAGTAATTCGCTACAGGCTGAAACAGGATCTACTTGGCTCAAAACGATTGCCTTAGAAAAAAGAGGAGGATCAAGTAGTAGATCAGATGGATCAAACCAAAGAGTGGAGGCAAGATGGGTCGATATGATCGAAGTCCAAAGAAAGATCGATTCGGCCTTAAAAAAGGGGCAAAAGTTCCCGAAATTCATCCATCCATACCCAACTTATGTAGAAAAGTTCGAATATCATAAAGGCTTTAATATCCCAGATTTCAGCCTTTTTGCTGGAGAATCGTCCCTGTCCTCATTCGAACATGTAGCCCAGTTCACTGCGCAGTGCGGAGATGTTAATAGTGACTTCCATAAACTGCAACTATTCAAATTTTCATTGACGGGCTCGACATTCGCATGGTACATCAACCTTCCACCTAGTTCTATCCAAAGTTGGGAGGAATTGGTCGAGAAATTCAACGAGCAATTCTATTGGCCGGGGATGGAAAATGTCAGTTTCTTTATTGGCTAGGATGGCTCAAGCGTCTGATGAGTGACCAATGAAGTACCTTACAAGGTTTAAATCGGACAAGAATTGGTGCCGAGTCCCTTTACCCGAAGTCGAATTTGTTAGGCTTGCTTTGAATGGGCTAGACGTGGAGTACAAAATGAAATTCCTAGGGGCAAAATTTCGAGATATGTACGAACTGACCCAACACGTTGAGCAATATGATTATTTGCTCCAAGAGGAAAAGATCTTGAAGTCCCCATACTGGGGAACGATTTATAAAATCCCATGGTGAGCTACGCATCAGCCAAAAGTGAGGATCCCCAATATGTTAGTGTGGACGCGGTCGAGATAGTGTCAGGTAAATCGTACATTTGCAAGGCATTGCTCACATTAACTCCAAGGATGCTAAAACCTACTCGATTGCTGAAGAGACGGTTAAAACATCAAAAGTTTACACTTTTGACATCACCAAGGCCGATGCAATCTTCGACCAATTGCTAATGGCAAAGATCATCAAACTTTGGCTAGAACATAACATTCCTAAGGCCGAAGAGTTGAAAGGAAAGACGTATTGCATATACCATAATTCGAATAAGCATACCACAAACAACTGCGTTGTGTTTTGTGATGCTATTCAAAGTTGGATTGATACAGGCAAGTTAAAATTTCCTGAGAAAAAGATGAATGTCGACGTTGATCTTTTTCCTTCGACGACAATTGGCATGGTAGATGCTCATTTGCCCAAAAACAAAGGGAAATGGAAGGCTGAGTTTGTTCCAATACAACACGTCCTAAAGCAGAACTCTTGGCCGTGACTCAAGATTGATCTATTTTCAAACGAGCCACCTACAGAGTTTTTAGGACTGGCCATAGTCGAATCCATGTCAGACAGCAGTGCAAAGGAAGCTAAGGGACCGATGGTTTTGTGTAGCCGTTGTAAAGCATGCGTCATCCTAACTGAGCCAAAGGTGAAACTACCTCAGGCTCTGACACCACGACTACCATCTAAAGTCGCGGCAACATCTTCAAAGAAACTCGACGGAGGCCAACGCGAGAAGGTTTTCGATAGGCTTAGCCCTCAAACACGAACGGACGACCCCCCTTCAGCTAGACGGCGTCTTGATTTTAACGTGCCATTTTATAATGAGGATTATTACTCATGTAACTCCACAGCTCGAGTTCATCGGCGAATCAGAAAACCCTCAAGCCACCTAAACCACGCGACCAAGGTTGGTATAGTTACAATTCTCTTACTTTCGTGTATATTGCATTATCTAAATCTCAGAAACATCGACGTCAGGGATAGACTGCATAGCTTGACGACAGGCAGCACAAGCCACTTCAGCTACCAAATCACAGCCGAAAGAAGCAGTAGGAAGCGGAAGTTATCAACAAACCCCAACAATCATGGCCAAATTACTTTAAGGGAAAAAGGTAATTGATCGTGAATTTTAAACCACCATTGAAGAATTCGAGTAGCGAATCAAACTCTTCCTTCGGCCTAGGGAAATGAAAGCTCGTTTTGAGCATTTCAGACAAGAAGCCGAAACCAAGCTTCCCCCATTGCCCCAGCAAGAGCCGTTGATAAGAGTTTGACGAAATTTACATTCTCCATTCCTCGGAGAATCCTTGGAGTACATGTGAGAGTTTCACAAGACACATTCTGCCAATGACTTGTATGGCCTACCCAAGGCATCGCAAGAAGCTCTCGAACTGGCACTCACATACCCTGATGTTGAACAGATTATTCAGAAAACTACCGATCGAGTAATGAAGGCCAGGTTCCAGCACATACGAGAAGCTCGGTTCTTCCACTTCGAGGTTGACCCGTATACGAACATAAACACTGCCGAGCTCCCTTTATTTTTCAAAGACCTTGAGTACTTACGACATCATTTCGAAGTCTTCTCAACCGTATCTCTTTTCGGCCTTACGGCCGATAAGAAGGATCATGTGGCGTGTTTGGATTCCTACCTAGACACAAGGAACGCTCGAATCGCCTATGAAGAACGAGCCTGTAAAGCACTGCAAAGACAAAACCAAGCCCCAGCAATGATCGGGCTCGAATATGATAGCCAGAATGAAACAGGTTCAGTTGACATACCACAAGAGCAGGTACCCGATGAGGCGAGAGATGACCAGGTCGAGGAAGCCTAAAAACATGATACCATACTCGATAACCCAGCGGACAACGACCAAGACTCAATGGGCCATTCAATCCTTGACAATATGGAAATCAGCATGGTCCATGTCCTACCGGCTGAATTTCAACTAACTACACCCCAACTAAATTCCTTGGATAGGGATGTGGTTGCCGAGGAAGCAACACAAGTTGATTTCATCGCTACTGAAGACCATAAGCAACCGAGTGAAGCTGACAAACTTAAAGCAACTTTGGCCACACTGTTTCCCCGCTCTTTTTCGGTTAATCTTTAACATTTGAAGCCGTTGTACGTCACGGCTCATATTGAAGGTTATCCAATCTCTAAAATCTTCGTTGATTGTAAGGCTACGATCAATATCATGCTAGTGAAGGAAATTTTGTGAAAATCATGTTCATTTGAGCAACATCATATAACATGCAATTAACAATTAAAAGCGGAATCATGCTTGCATGCACTCAAAAACAAAACATTAACCATGAAATTCAAAGCCTAGTAGATTGGTGAACCATGACTCAACTCAAATCAAAGTGAGTTGAGAAATTTGTACCTTTGTAGATTCCTCTTTGCATAAGCAAGGGCTAATCACCCAAAGAGAGGGCCTTCATTCCTTGCATCTTACATCTATGGATTTGGATGGATGAAATGGTTCTCCAAGTTCCCAAAATTGAGAACCTCTAAGTCTCCACACCAAGGTAAGATTGATGAAGAAATGAGTGACCTTGGAGGAGAAAGATTACTAGCTAATCCCTCCAAGGGTGGCCGGCCTCTTTAGAGAGAAAAGAGAGCTTTTGTGTTCTCATCTTTTCTCCAAAAGAAAACCTTAATTCATTGGAGTGGCAAACTTGTAAATAGGTCCAAAACCCACTCCATCTCTAAAATGGCCGGCCATAGGGTTTCATTGGGGTTTTAAGGCCTTTGTGAATTATTTGTCATTAAGTTGTCATACAACTTAAGTCAATGGGCTTGACGTTCGAAGCCCATTGGGCCTTGAGGCCCAAAACTAACCCGTGGTCTTTTAACGAACTTATTCATTTGATTAATTAACATATTAATTAATCCTTGCCATAAATAATTAAACCATTTAATTATTCTTACTCATCTTCGTTGTTTCTTCAATCTCTACCTTACACGGTGTACGATCCATTAGGTTTCTTTTAGCGAGGCAGTGGGCGATTAAAACCATTTCAAATCGATTGTGAATTGAAACTTACTTTCAATTCTCCCTTTAGTGATTATACACGTTTAGGGCTTCCACAAACCATGAGTGACACCTAGCAGCATATCATGGTTACCCAAGCTAATCAGAAGAGGTGGAGAACCTATTCAGTTTAGGATTACAAAGGCAATACGGTCTTTCTCTAATACAATACTCTTGACCACATTGTTTGGTTTGATAGTTTATTCATGTCTACTATCCAATGTGATTCGTGTGCTTATATGATTACCTTGAATGTGATTTGGAACGACTTCCCAAATCTCATTCATACTCTGGCCAGAGATTCTTAATCATATCATAGAGTATTCTCGCTTAAACGGTTTGAAGGTTAGAGATCCCTTGTTGCGCATTTACTTGCCTCCATGGCTAAGTGGCTTAACCCCAACTATGCCGTGGACACCGTCGAATGGAGTGACTTTAACATAATCAAAGATCAAGGACCTAACCACAAGACAACTATGATGCCTCAGGTTAAATGACTACTTTGCATTATCCTAACCATGAGTTCTCATGTGACATGAGTATGAGAACTCCTCGTTGATCGTGTTCAGTGGACTTATTCGCTATTGAGCACCTACATGCTTGTCTTGATGTCACACACATCAATGACTCGAGACTAGTCACTCTCACTAAGAGAAGACATAGCATGTACTGATCTTAACGGACTGTCAATGCCTAATTGGCAATCCTATGATCAGGAATGTTTAGGATATGTATACGAAAGAGAATGGTCTCATCAATCTAACTTGTTTAAATCACATTCTCCTAATTACATATTCCTTGGACTTATCGTTTAAGCATATAACATTTATATGAGACGGCTTAAACAATAATCTTTGCCCTTGATATTAAACTAGATTAGTTTAACATGTGAAATGTCCATAAAGTATCATCATATGATTGGTTTTAGGGCATATTTCCAACAATCTCCCACTTGCACTAGAGCCAATCAGCTTGGTCATCAGTGATGATACCTCTTCTGTAGTCATTTCAAAAATGGCTGAGTAGTAGGCCTAGGCAATGGATATCTATATGTTATCCATAGAAGCAACTTTGAGAATAACGACATCACCATTATACATGATTCTTAATCATGTGGTTTAGTCTCTCATTTGAGTTCGGATCTTGATGAGACCTTGATTCCCTGGCTTGAGCTATCGCCCCATTAGTGTCGTAGTGTCGGTACACTAGAGACACTTTCTGGTTGGAACCGAATAGAGAGTTCATGAATGAACTTTCCCATCTAAACAACATTGTTGTAAGCTTCTATATGGCAATATATTTGCATTCATAATGGAACATACTAAAGTGATTACTTTTAATGTTTCCATCCAAATATCTCTTTAGTCATAATAAAGAGATATCTGATTATCTCTTCATTCATAATGAAGAAACATCCAATGATGGATTAGATTCATAATCTAATACATTTACGCTTCCTTTACGTTACTCTAATTCTTCCTCATTCTTTGAGGAATCTATCCTTTAGTATTTCTTAAATACTTAAAGATTCACTTGACAGTTGCCGTGGTTCTGATCCTGGGCTTGCACTGATATCGTCTTGTACCTATCTAGGTACAACTCATATCAATGTTTTTCATACAATATGAAATTCATAAATCACCTTTCTGCGTATGCATAAAGGATTCTATTTACGCATTATTTCTTTGGGAGTCAAAGGGCACGTTCCCTTTGAGAAGGGCAACTTGCTAGTCTCACTAGAGTCGTCCTTCTAATTGAAGTTTATCATCATATGAGAAATTTCCTAGCATCTATTGTCTATTATTAGGGATTGATATAATCAAATTATATCTTTAAATCTATCATTATAGATTTACTTCCCATGTTTATAGACTATGTCTCCCATATACATTCTATCGTTATAGAATGTTTAAAGTCATAACTTTAACGAAGAAGTATTCTTTTCATTTCCAAAATTAATATATCATATATGTGTATATATATATATATATATATATATATATATATATACAAATTTAGGAATATGATTAACTCCCATTAATCTTTTGTAAACCTAGTAAACAAAATATTCATTTACATCTTTATGAGAAATCAAACGATTTGATCTTTCTCTCATAAGATGCTTATAGCTCCCACTAGCTTGCTAAGATCCATGATGGATGGATCTCTACAACTTACATGTCTTGTGATTCATAATTTTAGACATATATTATCAAGACCATCTTAATAATGGTTTCGGAAACCCATATTATGTCCAAACATTGAATCACCATTTAGTTGTAGCTAGCAATCTTCAAATTAATTGAAACTAAGACTACGTCAAAGATGGTTTCTTCAAAGTCAACCAATCTCTTTGATTGTAGTCACCTTAAGCTACCAATTAGCTATAAAGGTTTCATTATTTCGGGTCAAATGGTACTTTCCCATTTCCTTGAGTATATGTCGCATATACACTCAATGTAGTCATAAGGATTTTCATTCTTATTTCTTTCGAATTAAGAGGTGTAACTCTATGACATAGTCATAAAGTTCAAACCATTCAACTGAGACAGTTTATAAATCCTTCTCGATTACCTTGGAGCTTGTGGTATAGGAACTAGGTTGTTATATTTGTTGATTATCATCTTGTCTCTCAAAGAACCCATTCTTTGAGTTCTATCTCTCGTCCATTGCTCTATCTTAGGCAAATCATATTGTAGGATTACAATGAACTACCCAACAAAACAACATTTGTTAGTTGGTTTATAGAAGTGATATCCAAAGGTTAATTTAAGGATATCCCTAAGATAATTCTCAAACAAATATTGCTTATTAGCACACAACCCCTAATCTTAACATGATTAAGATTTGTCTTTCTTTCCAACTACATCTTATGGAGTCATGAAAATTTTGGAAGATCTTCTAATTGACAATCATATTGTCTTAGAAATATATATATATCCTATATACATGGGTAAGTGATAACATCCAACGAACTAAATCTTATTCGAGTTCGTTCTTCTCTTAATGGAGAATTCCATTATCATATGATGCTTCTTTCCTTGATATCTTTCAAGGAAACTATTCTAAAGTGTTACCTTTCCTTGGATCAAATCTAAGGAGGTAAGTACTTTAAAGGTCTTACTCATCAACTTACATTTCTTGAATTCTTTGAAACCTTTTGCAAAGTATTCGAATTCGTGTTCATTCAAAATAAACTATAGTCCAACCGAGAGTGATCTTCGGTGAATGTCATACAACATGAGTAGTATTATGTTGTGGACAAGTGCCACTAACATCTAAGTGAATTAACCTCAATAACTTTGTGATTCTTTCTTCTTTCCAAAAGAATAAAGATTCAAACATTTTGCCTCTATACAATTTTAACAAGAAGGCATTGGATCCGGATCTAACGATCCAAAGCATCCATCTATTACCAACTTGTAATTTATGTTTTAGAGGTATCACAACTTTAGTTGGGATTAGTTACTACCTTGCAACCTTTTGGGTTTTAAGCATCGTTATATTCTAAACAGTTAACACTACCATATCATCTCTACTATAGAGACAATCAATTAGATTACTATAATCCAATCATTGACTAATAAAGAACAATGTTTTGTCAAACAAAACATTCATCCATCTCTACTATAGTGATGGAATTAAGTTCCTTAAATTGGAATCTAAAGACAATCTTTGGGTTTTCCAATTTCTTTGGTAGTTCATATGAGGAAGTAAGTACTATCTGTTTTCGCAGAGATCTTTATTTTATTCACGTTCCAAATGTGAAGCACCTTTTTCTTCTCTCATATATCTTCTACTTCTTATTAGTCACACTTTTACAACGATTGTAAAACATAGTTACTAATGGAATCAAGCATTCAAGTAGAAGAACCAAATGTTTTGAACTATTCAAGAATAATTTACAACGCCTTCGAAAGGTGTGTTCTTGACACTTGCAAGACATTTCTTGCAAATACCCCTTCCAATGTCCATCATTTCATAAAGAAAGTTTGTTCCCTTGGAGTTAATTCGCTTTCTTTATTTGACTTCTCCTTTGACTACAATAGTCATGGTCCCTAAGCTCCCACTATCTCTCTTGAAACTTATTTCAATTGTGTTACACACATCAAACGATTTGGAGAGTGTGTGGTTATTTGTTCACTATATAGTTTACAATAAACTTAGTGAATCATTTGGATAGGGACATAAAGTTGAAGTCCTTGCCTAGTTCCCGTCTCTAGAAGTGTTTTAACACTTCAACACTCAATTATTCAAAATAATCATAAGTCCACGTTGATGGACTATTTTTTTCAACCAACCATTATGTTCTAAAAATAATTACAAACTTTCAAGAGTTGTTCAAGGCAACTCTCATTTCTTCATACAACAATTTGTAAGTGAAGAATCATGGCACATAAAGTGTCCATGCCATTGTGCTTTCTTCTCAAGTTCTTTGTTCATTTAACAAAGAAACAAGCACTTGTGTTTGCATTGACTAAGGGTTGTTCAAAGCAACTCTTATTTCTTCATACAACAATTTGTAATTGAAGAATTATGACATTAAAAGTGTTGTCCTCTTTATGATAGACTTATCTAACATGTTCTTCTAATGATACATTATCAATTGGAAGATTGTGAGGATGAGACTACTTAGGTACATTTACAAGCCATTAAAGACAATCTATGGTTTTGTAGTACCAAGTCCAGAAACTAAAGCTTTCGGCTTTTATTTGTCAAGTTTTGGATAGCGTTTGCAAATATATATTGGTAAACAAATACATAACGAATATAAATTGATTGATTTTAAGCCATTTGATTCGGGTCTTTAAATCAAATAGCACCACCCACTATTTTTGGCAAATTTCATATCCCTCATTGGAATTCGAGAGTTTTGGAGGTAACTAGGGTATGGCAGACTCACTATCACCAAGCCCACCTCACAATGATATGATGTTGGCTAGCATTAATAATAATGAGAGGGTACAAGTACCCATTCACAACAACCTCTTGTGATTACCCATCTTTTTGGCCTCTAGAGAAAAATGCCTCACGATGATACGATGTTGGCACCTTTTCTCTTAGTCAAGTTTTGACCCACCATGCTGGTTTAGATAGGGGTTCAAGTATGACCTCACGGTGATACGATGTTGGCCACACTCGTTGCCTACCTTAACCTCATCAAATGTTTTAAATAAACTCCTCCTGAGTATAAGCATGCACTTTGCACTCCCCCATGATAGGGTGAAGGCGGTGTACAAGTCATAAACGATTGGAGCCTACCATGGTGGAAGGCCACGAAAGAGTGTTCAAAGCACTCTCACGCTTATCAACTTAATAATGGTTTGGTTGAGGGTTTTTAGGTCTCATCACATATAAATATTCATTTTAATCTTTATTAAAACAATTTTGGTCCTATTACAACTATTGGTCCATTTGATTGAATTTAGTTGTATATAATACTCCCACTATGCTTATAAAACGGTTTTTAAAGCAAGAGTATATGATACTACTAACATAAACTTTGCATTCATTTGATGGACTATATAGTTGCCTTAGGGCCTTAGGATGACTATGAACCTTTGTTTAGATTCAACACGAGCCTAGTGTTGAATCTCGGTCTAGGGATGGTGATTGATTTTAGTTACGCGTTTAATCACATTAAGGTGTGTTGTTCTATTGGGCGTTGGACCCAACTACTCCAATTTCATGCATATCAAAATAAAACAAGAAAATGAGTACTTTAAAGTAAAGAAGAGCTTATGCTCTTTTACAACAATTGATCAAAACAAATTACTTTAAAGTATAGAAGAGCTTATGCTCTTATACAACATTTGATCAAATCAAATTACAACCAAAATCTAATCTACACATTCCCATAGTTCAAACAAATTTGAAACGGCCTTTCACATAGCTCAATTATCGTAGGCTTAGGTTCATAATCACCTTTTCTTTAATTAATTAACGCTTTAACTAATTAAATTGAATGCAACATTTTCATTTGGTTTTTGTATCCATAAAATTGATTTAAATGGAGCTAAATGAAATGAAAATCCAATTCTCATTTAAAGAGACAAAACAATTTTGTTCTCTGCTTAATTTGGGCCATCATGCAATAACCACAACTTTTTGGGCTATATTGTGAAACACAAACTTTTGGGGTCACTTTGTAAAAACACAAAAGTCCACTACTTCATGTAATTACAACTAGAACGTAAACTTTCGGGTCAAAATACAAATACACAAAAGTCTCAAAACTTTCTGTAATTGCATAAAAGCCCCAAAAATACCCTATTTTAATAGGGTGGCCGGTTTTAGGGAGAAAAGAGAGGAGATAAGTCCACAAAAATTTGGAAATTTTTCAACAGTGTCATAAAACCATGCAAGTGGAATTTGGTTGGTGTGAATCATAAAACCATGCAAGTGGTGTGTAAGAGAAGTACTTCTTACACACCCATCACCATTTCTATCACCTTTCAAAATAAATGTTTTGATGATAGAAAATTCACATCAACCAACACAAAACAAAGACTTTATGAAATCAATCAAAACTTTGAATCAAAACACCAAACTTTTTGTTCTTGGTAAAAACCTCAAGAACAATGAAGAACATCCATGAAAACCCATAAAAGCTTCATAAACATTTTTCATCCAAAAAACATCCCAAAACCACTCAAACTTAAGGGAAATAAGATATAACCAAACTAGGGTACATAGGGGGTTCCAAAAGTCACCTTAAAACACTTTTAACAAGTCAAACAAGAACCCAAAAATCCACCCTTTAGATTTGGCCGAAAATTCCCAAAAACATGGCACCAAATTTTAGCTCTAATATTCATGCTCATATGAACTACATCTACAACATTTGAGATGACAAATTTTCTAGCAAAATTTACATTCAAAGAAGCAAGAATAAAGCTTGTAACAATTACAACATTCAAATCATAAACTATGAAAATACAAAACCCAAAAGGATTCACCAACTACTAGACCTAGGCTCTGATACCACTTGAAGGAAATTTTGTGAAAATCATGTTCATTTGAGCAACATCATATAGCATGCAATTAACAATTAAAGGCGGAATCATGCTTGCATGCACTCAAAAACAAAACATTAACCATGAAATTCAAAGCCTAGTAGATTGGTGAACCATGACTCAACTCAAATCAAAGTGAGTTGAGAAATTTATACCTTTGTAGATTCCTCTTTGCATAAGCAAAGCCTAATCACCCAAGGAGAGGGCCTTCATTCCTTGCATCTTAGATCTATGGATTTGGATGGATGAAATGGTTCTCCAAGTTCCCAAAATTGAGAACCTCTAAGTCTCCACACCAAGGTAAGATTGATGAAGAAATGAGTGACCTTGGAGGAGAAAGATTACTAGCTAATCCCTCCAAGGGTGGCCGGCCTCTTTAGAGAGAAAAGAGAGCTTTTGTGTTCTCATCTTTTCTCCAAAAGAAAACCTTAATGAATTTTAGCTATAAAGTCATATTTATACCTTAATTCATTGGAGTGGCAAACTTGTAAATAAGTCCAAAACCCACTCCATCTCTAAAATGGCCGGCCATAGGGTTTCATTGGGCTTTTAAGGCCTTTGTGAATTATTTGTCATTAAGTTGTCATACAACTTAAGTCAATGGGCTTGACGTTCGAAGCCCATTGGGCCTTGAGGCCCAAAACTAACCCGTGGTCTTTTAACGAACTTATTCGTTTGATTAATTAACATATTAATTAATCATTGCCATAAATAATTAAACCATTTAATTATTCTTACTCATCTCCGTTGTTTCTTCAATCTCTACCTTACATGGTGTACGATCCATTAGGTTCCTTTTAGAGAGGCAGTGGGCGATTAAAACCATTTCAAATCGATTGTGAATTGAAACTTACTTTCAATTCTCCCTTTAGTGATTATACACGTTTAGGGCTTCCACAAACCATGAGTGACACCTAGCAGCATATCATGGTTACCCAAGCTAATCAGAAGAGGTGGAGAACCTATTCAGTTTAGGATTACAAATGCAATACGGTCTTTCTCTAATACAATACTCTTGACCACATTGTTTGGTTTGATAGTTTATTCATGTCTACTATCCAATGTGATTCGTGTGCTTATATGATTACCTTGAATGTGATTTGGAACGACTTCCCAAATCTCATTCATACTCTGGCCAGAGATTCTTAATCATATCATAGAGTATTCTCCCTCAAACGGTTTGAAGGTTAGAGATCCCTTGTTGCGCATATACTTGCCTCTATGGCTAAGTGACTTAACCCCAACTATGCCATGGACACCCTCGAATGGAGTGACTTTAACATAATCAAAGATCAAGGACCTAACCACAAGACAACTATGATGCCTCAGGTCAAATGACTACTTTGCATTATCCTAACCATGAGTTCTCATGTGACATGAGTATGAGAACTCCTCGTTGATCGTGTTCAGTGGACTCATTCGCTATTGAGCACCTACATGCTTGTCTTGATGTCACAAACACCAATGACTCGAGACTAGTCACTCTCACTAAGAAAAGACATAGCATGTACTGATCTTAACGGACTGTCAATGCCCAATTGGCAATCCTATGATCAGGAACGTTTAGGATATGTATACGGAAGAGAATGGTCTCATCAATCTAACTTGTTTAAATCACATTCTCCTAATTACATATTCCTTGGACTTATCGTTTAAGCATATAACATTTATATGAGACGGCTTAAACAATAATCTTTGCCCTTGATATTAAACTAGATTAGTTTAACATGTGAAATGTCTGTAAAGTATCATCATATGATTGGTTTTAGGGCACATTTCCAACAGCTAGTATCCATCATGAATGCACTACGACGGTCTAACAACGAACTCATCCCATCAGGAATAACTATGAGCAGCTTCGTCGGTGACAAGTCTCAGACCAAAGAAGTGTTTCCTTTGGAGGTGAGCGTGGCAGGTCTCAATCACATGACCGCATTCTTTTTTGTCGACACAAAGATCGAGTACAATGCATTGCTCGGTCGGGATTGGATCCATCAAACAAACTGCATTCCCTCTTCACTATATCAGGTTTTCATTTTTTGGGACGGTAAATCCGTTGTGGTGCATCCGGCCGACAATTAACCTTTTGAAGCCAATATGATTCAAGCACAGTATTATGATGATCACGTCGGCTACATTACCCTCCAAGGTTTGAACGAGGAAGGACAATCGACTCGAATTTCGGTATAGAAAGCAATCGAGATAGGCGCGAAGATTGATTGGCCGATTGATCACAGATATTGATGTCTGACGACCGTGAGGACAGACGACAGGCCGTGGTTTCATCTACCATGGAACGACTGCTGGCCCATTGGTATATTATCTCCAAACTGTTGGAAGTATGCCCACAAAGCCACTCATTTGATGTAATAGCTTTTGGAATACTTATTGTATAAATTTTTTATATGTTTAATGAAGGGCAAAGCTTATTGTTAATCACTATTTATTGTATCATGTGTTTAAGCAATAAGGGAATCCAAGGGATGTAGTTGATCTAAGAGACAAGTGATTTAAGTAAGTTAGATTATCGAGACCTTTCTCTTATGATCATTTCTAAAACGTTCCTAGCCATAGGATTGCCAATTGGGCATTGACAATCCGCTAAGGTTAGTATGTGTTATGTCGACTCAAGCGAGAGTATGACTAGTCTCAAGTCATTTGGTGTTGGACACTAAGACAAACACATAGGTGCTCGAAAGAGTAATCGAGTACACTGAACTATGATCAAAAGAGAGTTCGAACATACATCTCATGTAAGAACTCGATAGTTGCAATATGCAAAGTAGTCCTTTGACCTGAGGCATTATAGATGTCTAATGGTTAGGTCCTTGACCTTTGATCATGTCAAAGGCATTCCATTGGAGTGTCCACGGCATTGTTGGGGTCAAGCTATCTAGTCATGTAGGCATATGAATACACAACAAGGAATCTCTAACCTTCCATGGTGGAAGGAGAATACTCTAAGATATGATTCGAGAGTCTTTGGCCAAAGCATATGAATATGACTTAGGAAGTTTGTTCCAAATCTTATTCAATAGAATCATATAGAAAAGTATCGCATTGGATAGTAGACATGAAACAAACTATCACTTAAACAATGTGATTAAGAGTATTGTATTAGAGAAGGACCGTATTGCATTGTAGTTGTAACTGGATAGGTTCTCCAACCAATTCCAGTTGTGATAAGTGGGGGAGGAGGAGCCTTCAATGCAGAAGCCGCCACCGTGGAAGTAAACAAGAAGAGGGAGTTTGGTTGTGGCGGTGGCTTTGGTTGGAAGGTAGAGCCTGGCGGATACTGGTGGTTCTTGTGAGATCACGACGTCTTTGGATTGGACACCGGTTTGGGGATGTGTTGATGGAGGAACTGTGGATGTGCCTAAAGATCTCTCGACTCGACCATCTTTGTATACTTTGATAATCGGAGAAAAATCGTGGGCTAATTCTTCGTCGCTCATGTTTTGGATTCAAGGAAGAGGTGCGGGGTGAGAGAACGGAGAGTATGTAGGGGTTAAACTAAGGCTTTACAGTTAAAAAAGACTCCCCAACAAAAACAAACCAGAGTCCTATCTCAACTAGGAACAGATACTTACATGAGAATATATATCATATCATAACTAACAGTTTTTCTAATATGAGTTTTAGATCGTTGGATTCCTTAGACTTTTTGACGAAGCTGTAAAGAGAAAGATATTGCTTATTCAGTGTATAGTATTGTAGATAGCCATTTAAACTTTTAATGTTACAGTTTAATAGTATTTTTTTCTTGTGATATATATACATCAGATTAAGGTTGAATTTATATAGATATGAGTTTTCACTTATGCATTAAAGCATGGTTGAATGACTACTTAGTAATACGTTTTAGTGATATTGTTTTTCATTTGTAAGTGAGGTTTTAGGTTGGATTCTTGTCAATACTGAATATACATCATATTATTGCCAACCCATTATAAGGTTAAGCCCACCATAATATCGATTGTTTGAAAGAAAAAAAACAACAGGGTTGAACGGTGTTTTAAGGGGAATCTAAATTTTTTAAGGCTTAAAAAAATCCCTTTTTACATTATAATCTTAATAGTTATTAAAACCTAATTTAGATCCTTTTTAATACTCAATACCAGTGCTACATCACACTATGGCTTAGTTCTATTCCATTAATAAACCATTCAAAATTCAAAAAAATTAAACTTTGTTTAAGCCGTAAGACGAATCCCAATAAGGTAAATTACATTTACTAATATGTCGTGAGTGTGTATTCCTCCCTACGTAGTGGTTTTATTTATAGTAAATAAGAGGAGAGGATTAACTTGTCCTACAAGTAAATACAATCCTATAGGTAAAAAATGACTAGACTAATAGACAATCTAGGAATCAAATTTATCTAGGATTTACACAATCACAATTAAAGAGCAGTGGTGTTATTCCTACCCAAATGTCTTATCTCCCCACCTACTTTTTAATGAAATTTTTAATTATAAGTTTGCTCATTTGTAAAATGACTGATAAAAACCTTAAAAGATAGCTCTCTGTTCACAAACTATTTACCTATCCTTAAACCCTCACCCAAAAAAATTCCAGTGCTACTCAACTTGAAATCGTTCTGATTCCACACTATTTTCCAAGGTTCTAAAAAACGCTAGGCACTAGTCGGGCGGCGGGCTGGCACCTAGTGCCTAGGCGGTTAGGTGGGGTCTAGGTGGGCGCCTAGACGGCCTAAGCGGATTTAGGTAAATTTCTTGTATATCTTGTAAATAAATAAGTGCATATTGACACTTGCAAAAAATTAAACTTGTATGAAATTCATTGATAAGATAATAAAAGAATAATAAAATGCAAAAAGAGTATCCAACAAGTCCAAATTTAAAAACACATTAAGCATATATGCCATAGAACCATAGTGAGGAGTATTGTAGGATGACGTATGTACAATAAGTTCATAATTTAAAAAGAAAAGTATATATGTATGAAAATATGTAAGAATTTAGGCTCTTTTTGTTAGTTTTGCATCATTTTGTAAGTCTATAAATAAAATGCAAGTTGGGCCATGTATTCCTTGTACATTTGAGTAGAAATGTCGTCCATTTATAGATGGGCTTAATGGACCCTAACAAAAAACCCAAAGTCATCCAATACATTTATTATCCTATTAGAATAAAAAAACCAAAGACACTAGTTTTTAGGCATCCCGGTTCCAATCATTTGAGTCACTTTCAAAAGAAAAAACCCTAAGATGCTCATCAAAAACCATTGTCGTCGTCTGCTTATCACCATATCTGCAATTGCAGATTCTTTTTTTTCTCTCTCTTTCTCTCTCTCTCTCTCAGACCATCGTCACACCGAGAGGAGACAGCGAGACGCACATCGCCCAGATTTCCCAGTGTCCGCCTACTTCTGGGTAGGCTATCATATTTTCCCAGGCCACCCAGATCTTCCAGCTTCTGTATATCCTGCCTAGCGACTGTTTAGCCCACCTAGGCGTCCCACTTATGCCACCTAATAACTTTGCCGATTTAGTAAACGATTTCGAGATAATCGTGGCGGAGCACCGTCGTCTAGCACCTAGGCGCTGCCTAGGCCGTGTTTTAGAACACTGCTATTTTCTACATTTTTTGAAAATTACTTCTCATGAAAATCTTGAAGATGAAGACGAACCCAAAAACCAAGCAACCAGAGTTTGCTTCTTCTCTTCTTTCTTCAGCTACTCTCCAGTTCAAATTTAATGTTGTTTTTTTTTTGGTTGGATGTTTCAACAATGGATATCAGCATGAATTGTATGTAATTTGAACTTGTTGCTTATGTATAGATGCTAATATTTACACAAATGTGGAAGAAGAACTGAGGAAGGGTATTCTATAAAGGGAGTTTGAACAATAGAAAAAAAAATGGTACAAAGTCTGTCACTGAGCTCTCTTAAATTATTTCTTACCGGTGCAATAATTATAGAGACAAGCTCGGAGAGAAGCGAGAGTGCTAATGAGGATATTTTATGAATAAAAGTGGGTGAGGAAAGAGCATTTTAATTTTTTTTAACTTTTTATTGTGGGTGATATTATAATGTGGGTGGAGAAATACGACAATGGGTGGGTCTAGTAGTTCTCTTAAAGAATATCCATAACACTCTTTCGTGAGTGTGTAAATACTCAAGTAGATTTGTCATCAGGTGAAGTTGAGAAAGTTGACTCGTCGGCATTGATCTGGTAAAACCCAATATATAGCAGAAACTCATAGTCAAAGGAAAAAGTGAGTTTATGCAAAGGCAATTTAAACGACTACAGGACGTACACAAGGGTATGACCAACCCAGGATGGGTGCCTTATTAAAACTTCATCAGGTAGCAAAAACTCAAAGGGAAAAATACTCCTAACCGCTAAAAAATTTTACGTATATTAATTCCTTGAACAAGCTTCTGGAAAGTAGTCTTTGACAAAGATTTGGTAGAGAGGTCGGCCAAGTTGTACTAGGAACAGATTTGTTTGACTTCAATCTTTTGATGTTCTTGTTGCTGATGAGAGAAAAATGACTTTGGTGCAGTGTGTTTGGTGTTGTCTCCTTTGATGTATCATTTCTTTAGTTGTTTGATACATGCTATGCTATCTTCATAGATCGTTGTAGAGACATCAACGACGAATTAAAATTTGCAGGTGCTTCAAATATGTTCCATTATTGCTCTCAACCAAAATTACTCCTAATTGGCTTGATGTAAGGCGATAATTTCAGCATGGTTTGAAGAAGTTGCAACTAAGGTATGTTTGGTTGCCTTTCAACATCTAGCGGTGCCTCCAACGATAAAAATGTAAGCAATTTAAGAATGTGTCTTGTGCCTGTCAAATAAGTAACATTCGTCAGCATAACCAATAAGGTTTGAATCAAGCCGAGAATTGAGGTGGGTTGCGACGTGCTTGTCTTTAACACCTATCCAGTGTCTGCGTGTGGGCGCACAGTTGTATCTTGCCAAAATATTGACAACAAAGGAGATGTCCATTCTAGTGACTAAGCTAAGTACAATAAAGCAGCAATCGCACTTAGGTATGGAAATTCATGCTCCAAAACCTCATCCTTATCCTCTTTAGAAGGGAAGTGATCTTGTTTTGCATCTAGCTATCGGATGACCGTATGAGTACTGGAAGGCTTGGTTTACCCTTATTAAAACAATGCAACACCTTTTGGGAGTAGTTCGGTTAATAAACAAGAATTCCATCGAAACAGATGCTTAATCTCCAGGCTGAGATAGTATCGAGTTTTCTCAAGATCTTTCATCTGAAATTCGTCTTCAGGTGCACAACAGTTTTCTCAAACTCTTCAAGAGTGCCAATGAGATTCATTTCATCGACATAAATAGTAACAATTGCAAATATGGAATGTGACTTCTTAATAAACACGCATGGGCATAGTAAGTCCTTCTAGAACTTTCATAAGCTACATAACCAGTTTTTCTGAAACTACCAAATTGATAAGGTAGCAAAACGTAATGAAGTTCATTACGGGAGAGTAAGTTTCCTCATAATCAATCCTAGGCGTTGAGGGAAGTCTTGCGCTATAAGGCATGCCTTATATCCCACTATTTCATTATTCTCATTATGCTTCCTTACGAAATCCCACTTGTAGCCAACAAACTTGATAGGAGCATATTTATGCAACTTAATTGGCTTGTTCTCGTGCGTTTACGTTGTGTTTCTTTAGTTATTTTAGTGTTTAAAGCCATTTTCATTTGTTTGTAGGTCTTAATAACAACCTTGGCAAGAAAAGTGCATTTTGGTGCATGTTGGATCAATATTGGGCTCAAATGGATTGCATGCATGAGGATGGACGTTTTGGGCATATGTGTGTGCAAGTGTGTGTGTGTAATTGCAAGGATAAACAATGACAACTCATACACATGCAAACTCAAGGCAAGAGAGGGAGAAAACACATGCAAAAAAGCCCACATGCAAAGTGAAAGGGACACACACGGCAAAGGGGAAGGAAATGGTGTGTTTTGTGGTTGAAATGATGAAGCATGTGTGTGTAAATGTAAAGGGGAAAACATGGCAGCAAACACATGGCAAAGAAAGCAAACACATGGCAAAGAGAAGAACATTGAAGCATACACATGCAAGGGCACGGCATAGGGCAGAAAATGTGGGTGTTTGGTGCTTGAAATGATGAAGCATGTGTGTGTAAATGTAAAGGAAAATAGGGCAGAAAATGTCTGTGTGTTGTGGTTGAAATGATAAAGCATGTGTGTGTAAATGTAAAGAGGAAACATGCCAACACACACCCACATAAGCTGCACATGCAAAGGAAATGGAGTGGTCCTCTCTCAAGCCTATAAATACCACCTTCCATATTCATAAAAAAGACAACAGATTTTCTCCTTGCTTTGGCCGAAACTTCCCACCACCATTCTCTCTAATTTCAGCCAAAAACCACCCCTAGCCACACCACCCATCAATCCTAAACCTTTCCATACAATTCCCCATCCATTCTACACCATAAAAACCACCCAAAACCGTCCAAAACCTCTAGTGCCGCTGCTTGCAAGGAAGGAAAGAGAATGAACATCTTGTGTTGTGCTTATGCCCAAGCCTTGGGAGTGTTGGAGCATTTCTAGGTGTTTTCTATCTTTGATTTCAATGTTTAAATTAAGTTATCTTTGTGTAATTGCGAGTATGAGGAACTAAACCCCCCTTGGCTAGGGGGGATTCAAAACCATGTTTATGCTTGCTATATGATTTGATTACTTCCAATTGCGTTTCATGAATTGTGAATTTAATTTACTTATCTCTATGAATTAAAACTAATTTGTGTATGTTGGTTGAGAGTGCACGCTTAATTTTCATGCATAAGTTTGATGCTAGGATATAAGGAAGTTTCACCTAATCGTTATGAACTTATATTCATAAGTAGTAAAGGTTGTTGATCACAATCGTGTTAAGTAAATTCTTGGCATAGGTTTCATGCAATTCATAGTAACGAGTGCCTCGTCAATGCTTATGTTTTTCATAGAACTTAATGATTCTTGCGTGTATCTCTATTATGCAATTCATGTAGGGAACTTGTAGGGAATGTTTTGGGTTGTCGTATGCAATCATCCGACCTAATAACTTGTGGAAAAACTGAGGGTTAATTAGTGCAATTCATGGTTAATTTGGGGCATTGAGTATTCATGTCGAAGAGCAATTGGAAATCATTTTGTATGCAAGTATAACATGTGTGGAGAAGAACCCCTTAGCTAGCTTCTCATCCATTCAATTTGATCAATCTCGTTTTAAAACCTATTTTGTTTTACAAAGTTCTTGTTTTGTTTTCAAATTCGTCTAAAATCAATCCCCCTTTATTTTGTTGAGTCATATTAGTTAGAAATCAATTTAGTTTGTGTTTTTAAGTGTCTTGAGTCAAGTTATAACATATTTTCGTTCAAATTCTTCCTTAGTGTTCAAAACTGCCCAGATTGTGTTTTTAAGGCAGTTTTGAGTGTTTAGGTGTTGTTTTGAGTCTTTTGGTTTGTTTTAGTGTTTTAAAGTATAGTTATGCATTCTTTGAGTCTAACTTAGTGTTTTAAACTTTGTTTTTACATTTTCAAGTCATTTTCCAAGTGATTTAGCAATCCCTCCTAATCCTCGGCCTAGAACGATCCCTACTTACATACTTGCTACAATTGATAAAAAGAGGGTTTAATTTGTGTCCTTATATATTTCGCATCAAAACTTCACATGTGGCGGTGTAGGAGCCATAGGCTCCAACACCTTTTGTTTTGCAAGCGAATCAAGTTTGACCTGGATTGCTTAATTCTAGTTTGATCAATTTGTTCAACATCAACATTCTTCAACCGAGCGTGGTTCAATGTCGTTAGTCAACTTAATCACAGTAGCTACTGCATATGCTACGTCGTTGATTATCATCTTATTCCTATTCCAGACATCATCCAAGCTATCGTAGTGGACCGAAATCTCTCAATTCTTAGGAGACCAATTCATCTCTTCCAGAGAGCTTTCGTAATCTAGAATATCCTCATGCGTTGGATATTATGAGTAGGCGATGGTATGGTCGGGTTCAAGCTAGTTTCACTAGCTTGTGTCGTGGTTCTCCTCTTCTGGGATTATGAATCATTTGAACCAATGAGTTTACCACGCTTCTGGGTAGGAGTAGATGATTAGCTAGCCACCAATGTTCTATGATCAGCCACATTATTAACGTCTAATCCTTCTTGGATCAAGTTTCGACATACATTACGCACATCTATCTTTGTAGGCACATTTGCAACTATTATATTTAATCTTGTCACTCTCGTTAGAGCGATAAAAGCATCCGACATACTTTGAGAACCGTTTTACAGATCTAGGATCTGTTACATTACAGTTTCAGGTTGTGCGATATGGGGAATTAAATGAGACATAGTGGGAGTTGTCCATAATAATTCACGTCATTCTTCAGGAACATTGACGTTCTTATCTCTCCCTAATGTTGGGAAGATTGTCTCATAGAAGTGACGATCTGCGAAACGAGCAGTAAAGATATCACCTATCATAGGTTCTATGTAACAAATGATTGAAGGAGAATCATAAGCAACATAGATTCTCATCCTTCTCTGAGGACTCATTTTGGTACTGAAAGGCTGCACAATTGACACATATACTGTAAAACCAAAGATATCTTGATGCGAGATGTCGATCTCGAACCAACATGGCTACATGAAGTATTACATAGCCTTAGACAGTGATTAGGATTTTGGTTTGTATAACCACTGATCAAGCGATCATTTAAAGGTGCTTAATAAAGGATCTTGCCAAGCTGTTTTGGGTATAAACTTGGAGCATCGGATGTTCAACTTTAATCCCAACAGACATGCAATAGCCATCAAAAGTTTTTTATGTGAATTCTCCAACATTATCCAATCAGATCGACTTAATCCTATAATCAGGGGGTGATCCCTTAGCTTAATAAACTAAGTTAACAATTTGGAGAATGCAATGTTTTAGGTGTACAAAAGACACGTGTGTGGCCAACACATAGAAGTATCAACCAATTCATAAAGTATTTAAATGGTCTATAAGGTGCTTGAATCGGTCCACCCTCTGGAGCAAGTTTGGCATGCAAGGTCCTACTAGATTTCTTCTAATCTTTGGACTAAAGGATGCCTGTGAGTAGAGGTGAAGATATAGCGCATCACAACTCGGTCAAGGTGTTCTAAATTGTCATACCAAAGAAAAATTTCATGTGCAATTTTGAGGGGGGCCAGGCATATAGTAGCATTCTATAGAATAAATGGTAGTAATACCTATTCCATTCAGGAGTAGCTCTATCTGTAGACATGTAAATTTTGTTGCATGCAAATGATACATCATAAAGCTCCACTTGGCATATGACTCATCATAAATGGGCAAGTCGTCAATGACACGTGGCACAAATCAAGCAAAAGAAGTGTAAAACATCCCCAAAATTCGGCAAAAAGGGAAGAAATCCTTTAAAATCGGCAAGGGGTCCAAATTGCTCCCAAAACTGGAAAGAAAGCTAAAGCATCTTCACAAAACAAGCAAGAGTTGAAGAATGCTCACAAAATAGGCATCAAGGCCTACAAATTTCGACCAATATAAGGAAGGTGGTTGAAATTAAGACACAAAACATGCCTAAATTCTCCCATGGACGAATCAAGACACAAATCAAAGCCAAATCCATCCAAAGGAAAGCTTTGAGAAGTCTATAAATACCCCCAAGACAAGCATAAGGTCGACAATTTTTATATTCAAAGTTAGAAATTCTACATTCAGAAGAACTTCTGCACAAATCTTTGAAGACTAATACGCTGTCAAAGCCTTCTTTGAAGAACTCACAACCAAAGTCGAAGCTTTCTTTCGACCAAAGTCGAAGTTTTCCCATGAAGAATCAACAAGCACTTGTGTCGATTCCTTCAAGACTTTGTTGTGAGCTCAAAACTTATAACGACGTTCGATTCAAGATCAAGACATCAAGACCCTTGAATAAAAAATCCTACAGCAATTATACCTTTGCCTCAGCTTTGAGGTGAAGACCATCTAAGCGTTGTTTCAAGCTCAAAAGTTGAAGCAATCGTTCAATCGTTCATCCGAGATCAAGTCATCGCGACCCTTAGATCAACAATCTACGCATCTACTGATGCGAAATATATAATCACACAAATTAAACCCTCTTTTTATCAATTGTAGCAAGTATGTAAGTATGGATCGTTCTAGGCCGGGGATTAGGAGGGATTGCTAAATCACTTGGAAACTGACTTGAAAATGTAAAAACAAAGTTTAAAACACTAAACTAGACTCAAAGAATGCATAACTATACTTTAAAACACTAAAACAAACCAAAAGACTCAAAACAGCACCTAAACACTCAAATTTGGAAGAAATTGGTTTACCACTTGACTCAAGACACTTAAAAACACAAACAAAACAGATTTTAAACACTTTGAAACAAGAAAGTAAAAGGGGGATTTTAGTTTTGATGAATTTGAAACAAATAAACAAGTTATAAAACTAGGCAGATTGTAAAACGAATTTAAGAAATAAGATGATGGATGGATTAGTTAGAGGTCCGTTCTTCACACATGACACACTTGTATATGAATTGATTTCCAATTGCTTTTCAATAAACTATGATGCTCAACACCCCAGATTAATTAGGTACGCTTAAATTAATCCTCAGATTTTCCTAATTTCATTGAATTGGATGATTGCATATAACAACCCAAAGCATTCCCCACAAGTTCCCTACATGAATTGCATAATAGAGATACAAGCAAGAATCATTAAGTTCTATGAAAATCGTAAGCATTGACGAAACACTTGTAACTATGAATTGCATGAAACTTATGCCAAGAATTCAATTAACGCGATTGTGATAAACAACCTTCACTACTCATGAATATAAACTTGTAACGATTAGGTGAAACTCATTTATATTCTAGCATCTAATTCATGCATGAAAACTAAGTATGCATCCTTAATAAACATACAAGAATCAGTTATGAATAAAATAGATAATTGAATTGCAATCACAACTTATCAAATCACAATTGGAAGAAATCAATTTAAATCTCAAGCATGTTCATGGCTTCAAACTTCCCCCTAACTAAATAGGGGTTTAGCCACTCATAATTGCAACAAAATTAGAAAATAACAAAGTAGACATTGAAAGCAAGACCGAAGTACACCTAAAACGCTCCAAAGTTCCAAGCTTGAAACGCCAAGGACCTTTGTTTTCACCACCTTGTTGTGCACAAGTGTCTAGGATGTGTATGGATATATGGATAGAATGGATTTGCACGACATGGAAAATGGAAATGTATGGAGATGTGTTTGAATGTATGGATGAAATGGAATGGAGCTCAAGGCAAGGGACTTGTGTTTGTGAATGAAGCTCTTTTGATGGATCAAGATTCTTTTTTGGAAGGGGAATGGTGGATGTATTTATAGGCTAAGGAGATGACCACTTCAATTCCTTGCATGTGCAGATTGCATGGGTGTGTGTTGTCCATGTTTCTCCTTTCCTTTTGCACACACATGCTTCATCATTTCAGCCAAATCTGCTTAGCCCTTTTCTGAACCTTTCAGTGTTACAATGCCCATAACTTTTTCTAGAAAAATGATATTAACAATCCGTAAATTGGTCCAGAAAATAGACATCCATAGCTTTCCAGGAATATAAGGCTCATTCTCTCATTCATTCTGAGCTGTTAGTAACATGCTTCCAAAGTCAGCTAATCTGCACAGGTAGTTTTGACGAATTTGTTGGCTGTCCATGTTTCTCCTTTCCTTTGCATGTGGGTGTGTCTTCTCTTTCTAGTTGTACATTTCCACTTGCTCCAAAGCCAAATGAGTGCAATTATAACCCCATTTGCGGCTGAGTGTTGATAACAAAGCAAAACACAAAACAAGTGCCTTTACTTTCTCATTTTATTAGTCAAATCTGCTTAGCCCTTTTATGAACCTTTTAGTGTTACAATGCCCATAACGTTTTCTAGAAAAATGATATTAACAATCTGTAAATTGCTCCAGAAAATAGACATCCGTAGCGTTCCAAGCATATAAGGCTGATTCTCTCATTCATTTTGAGTTGTTCGTAACATGCTTCCAAAGTCAACTAATCTGCACAGGCATTTTTGACGAATTTGTTGGCTGTCCATGTTTCTCCTTTCCTTTTGCACACACATGCTTCATCATTTCAGCCACAATCAACACATGTTCTCCATCACATGGCAGCTATGATGTTTGCTAGTTGTAGGTCACACGCTTGCACACATTCTAATCTTCCCAAAACGTCCATCCTCACTCATATCTCCAAGTGCATGCAATTCATTTCATCCCAAAATTGCTCTAAAATGCACCAAAATGCACTTTTCTTGCCATCTTGTTATTAAGACCTACAAACAAACGAAAATGACATAAAACACTAAAATAACTAAGGAAACACAACATAAACGCACGAGAACAAGCCAATTAAGTCGCATAAATATGCTCCTATCATCTATATCAAATTTGAAGACTGAATCAAAGGAAAATTGTAAATAGAGATTGTAGCCTACAAATTGAAATCAATACAAATCTGCTTTGTACATGTGCTCTTGTTCCATTTGATATAGAATTTTCGTGTTTACAAATTTGGCACGCCCTGTGGGACATCTCTGCCTCTCATCTCTGTCTCCAAATCCTCAAGAAGCACAAATGGCATCAAGAATGGATCAAATTGTTCCCGTTACCAATGCAAAGAACAGGAACATCCTTGCCATAAGTGGTGGCACTTTGGGCGTCACAACCCAAAGCAAGGCAAGAGCTCTCTACCTCTACATCAACTCTGTCGAATGAGCAAGAGCACTCGAGGCACGAGCCCGTGATCACTTTGGCCTCGCTAAGAGCACCGAGGGAAGAAAGCCTGAGGAGGTACTTCGAGTCGTTGACTTCCGATACCGACTCAAGCTACAGCTCGTATCCCAAAGCCATGCAAGTCATGACTACCGGTGCAACTTTAATCGAAGAGCAATTGGCACAAATGAACGAAGCAATTGCAAGGCTGACAAGGACTATAGAAGAGAATGACTTGCAAATTGCCACACTCGTCAACCGTCTGGAGGCACATCATGATAGGAAAGCTAACCCAAAGTTTGATCAGCCAAAGGAAGAAACCGACGAGAAAGAAGAGCCTCTGGTGGAGAAAACTGAGGAGAGGCTAGAGGTGGACCGAGCTGCGACACTCATGGGGTCTCTTTCTATCCAACAACTGCAAGAAATGATCACAAGCACAATCAAGGCATAATATGAAAAAAGCTCGCATGACTTTATGTTGTATTCAAATATCTACTCTAAGAAGATTGGCACCTTGAGGATGCCCAAAGGTTATTGTCACATCCCGACTCGAGCTCCCACAACATCCTTGACTCGACTCCGCTGTAGCACGATATTGTCCGCTTTGGGCCCCGACCACGCCCTTACGGTTTTTTTAATAGGAACTCACACGAGAACTTCCTAGTGGGTCACCCATCATGGGATTACTCTTGCGCGAACTTGCTTAACTTCAGAGTTCCGGTGGAACCCGAAGCTAGTGAGCTCCCAAAAGGCCTTATGCTAGGTAGAGATGGGAATATACATATAAGACTTACATGATCCACTCCCTTCGGCGATGTGGGATGTCATAATCCACCCCCCTTAAGGGCTCGACATCCTTGTCAACACACATCCGGCCAGAGATTAGCTCGAATGCCAAATTATCACATCCCAGCCCGAGCTCCCACCATATCCCAATGTCGACTCTGCCGTAGCACGATATTGTCCGCTTTGGGCCCCGACCACGCTCTCATGGTTTTTTTTTCTGAAAAATCACACGAGAACTTCCCAATAGGCCACTTATCATTAGATTGCTCTCGCGCGAACTTGCTTAACTTTAGAGTTCTAATGGAACCCTAAGCTAGTGATCTCCCAAAAGGCCTCGTGCTAGGTAGAGATAGGAATATACATATAAGGATTAGAGGATCCACTCACTTGGCCGATGTGGGATGTCACAATTATCAATTGCCCAAATTCATGCAAATTCAATGGAAAGGGTAATCCTAAACAACATATTGCCCATTTCATTGAAACCTGAAACCATGTTGGGATTTAGGGAGACTACCTCATTAAGCAGTTCGTGCACTCGCTAAATGGTAATGCCTTCGATTGGTACACCAACCTCGAGCCCGAGTCTATCAACAGCTAGGACCAGCTTAAAAAGGAATTCCTCAACCACTTCTACAGCACTCGCCGCACCATAAGCATGTTGGACTTGACAAATACGAAGTAGTGAAATGATGAACATGTCGTCGACTACATCAACAGATGGCGTTCATTAAGTTTGGATTGCAAAGATCGGCTTTTTGAAACCTCTACCATTGAGATATGTGTATAAGGCATGCACTGGGGGTTACATTACATCCTCAAAAGCATAAAATCGAGAACATTTGAGAAGTTGGCTACTTAATCCCACGACATAGAGCTGAGTATTGCCAATCATAGGAAAAATGAGCTAATCACCAACTTCAAGAAAGACAATGTGTTTGCTTCGAATGTGGATAAGACTGGGAATAAGCCTGCCAATGAAGCTTTTACTATCAACACTACCCCTATCAAGACCTCATTTGCACCCTTCAAGATATCCTCCAAGAACAAAATGAAGGAGATGAAGAGAGGTGAGCCTTCTTGCACCCAAGACAGGTACAAAAACCCTTTGAGGAAGCTGGAGCAGAAGACGTACCCTTTCCTGACTCTGACGTGGCTGCAATGTTACATCATCCACTTGGTTGCTAAAGGTGACCCAGTCAAGTACATTATGTCCAAGCTGGTTCTCACAGGAAGACTAGCTAAATAGACATTACTTCTCAACCAACATGAGATCATCTACGTTTCACCTAAAGTCGTCAAGGGACAAGCCCTAGCAGACTTCCTTGCAGATCATCTAATCCTAGTCAATTGGAAAATCTTGAACGACTTGCCTGACGATAAGGTGTTCTACATTGACATCTTCCAAACGTGGACAATGCTCTTCGACGGATCCGCACGAGCAGATGGAGCGGGGGTATGAGTAGTATCCATGTCACAACAAAGGACAAATACTACCCTATTCCTTCTGATTAAGCAAGTTGTGCTCCAACAACGTCGCTGAGTACCAAGCGCTGATCATTAGACTTCAAATGGCGATCGACATGGAAATCACAGTGTTAGAAGTGTATGGCGACTTCAAGCTCATAATCAATCGACTCTTGATTGAATATGAATTGAGGAAATATGATCTCATCCCATACTTTCGGCTAGCAACTCAACTACTACAAACGTTTGAGGCCGTGAAGCTAGAACATGTGCTAAGAAAAGAAAATCAAATGGTGGACGCTCTTGCTAACTTAGCCTTAAGTATGGCGCTAGGAGAAGACGAAGTTGTAGACGTGCATGTTTGCCAAAGATGAGTAATCCCACTCGCCACTGAAATGCTACTGAATGGCACAAACGTCATCTCAGTACTTCCAATTAACATTGAAGAGTGGAGACAGTTGCTAATTGACTACTTGGAGCATGGAAAGCTTCTGGACGATCCTAGGCACCGCTCTGAAATACGTCGACGAACATCTCGCTTCCTCTGCTACAAAGGAACACTCTACCGACGCTCTTTCAAAGGAGTACTTTTAAGATGCCTAGGTAAGGAAGAAGTTAATCAAGCATGGAAGAAGCACACTCAAGCGTATGCGGAGTGTATTAGTCTAGATCAAAGTTGCACTTCCAGCTTAAAAGAATGGGCTGCTACTGGCCAAGCATGGTGAATGATTTCCTGGAATAGGCCAAAAGGTGCCAAGCTTGCCAATTCCACGCCCACTTCATACATCAACCGCCTGAGCCATTACACCCTACGATTGCTTCATGGCCATTTGATGCATAAGGATTGGATGTCGTGGGACGAATACCACCAAAATCATTTACCAGATAAGCCTACATCCTAGCCGCAATAGACTAATTCTCCAAGTGGGCTGAAGCCGTACCACTAAGGAAACACAAGAAAGAGACTATTGTCTGTTCATCAAAAAGCATATCATGCATCGATATGGTGTGCCTCGCTACATCATCACCGATAACGGAAAACATTTCTCCAACCGACTCATGGACGAGCTCTGCAAGATTTACAAATTCAAGTAGCACAAGTCTTCCATGTATCATGCTCCGGCCAACAGTCTTGCGGAAGCATCCAACAAAATGATGTGAAACCTCTTGAAAAAGGTGATCGGCTGAACAAAGAGAGACTGGCATGAAAGAATAAGCAAAACACTTTGGGCATATAGGATGACACATAGAACTTCTACCCAAGCTATGCCTTATTCTCTCGTTTATGGCGTAGAAGTTGTTCTACCACTCAAAAGTTAAATCCCCTCACTAAGAATGGCAATACAAGAAGGTTGACTAAAAAGAAAAATGCAAAGCTACGACTTCAAAAGTTGGAAGCACTCGATGAAAGGAGGTTCGAAGCTCAACAACACTTGGAATGCTACCAAGCGCGGAAATCCAAGGCATTTAACAGGAAGGTCCACCCAAGGTGTTTCTAAACTGGAAATCTTGTCTTGGCACTACGAAGGCCTATCATCATAACTCACAAGACAAAAAGCAAGTTCACATCAATGTGGGATAGACTTTACATATACAAAAGGTCTACACCAATGACGCCTACTTAATCATGGTAGAAGATGGCTTAAAGATCGGTCCCAGCAATGGCAAATTCTTGAAGCGTTACAACCCCTAAGCCAAACACCCAATGCTTTTCGCCTGCATGAGCCTAAACTACACAGGCATAATGCTCCTTGTTCGCATGAGCTTAAAAGGCGACACTTAACGCTCCTTGTTTGCATGAGCTTAAAAGGCGACACTTAATGCTTCTCGCCTGCATGAGCTTAAACTGCACACGGCACAGCGCTCCTTGTTCGCACGAGTTTAAAAGGCGACACTCAACGTTCCTTGTTAGCACGAGCTTAAAAGACGACACTCAATGCTCCTCTCCTGTATGAGCCTAAATTGTATACAACAACAATGCTTCTTGTTCACACTACCTTAAAAGGTGACACCCAACACTTCTTGTTTGCACAAGTTTAAAATGCGACACCCAACGCTCTTGACTCGCAAGAACATAAACTGTGTACGGCAAAAGCAAACATTAAAATCACCATCAAAACCATAAATAATAATAATAATAATAATAATAATAATAATAATAATAAACAATCCATCACTCCTTTGAACTACGTCTTGACTTCATCCCTCTTCAACCGAGGGTATGTAGGCAACTTCAAACTTCAAAACTTCAAGTACAGTCACATCATCAGCAAAAAACACAAACACTTTGAAGAATCAAGAGCAAATTCAAGAATGTGAATACTTTATTTTTTTAAAGGAAGAATTTGGCTACAAAGCCTTATTACAAAATGAGCAAAAACAAAGAAGGTTTCAAGCACAAAAAATAAAGGACACTACTTGAGAGCTATGTCCCTAAAACTACGGTGATGATCTTCAAGCAAGTCTTCCAAAGTCTTCAAAGTCTCTACATCGGTAGGAGACAAGGTGGGCATTTCCATGGCCGTGCCTTTCTCTTGCTCTTGGCGTGAAACCTCCTCTTGAGGCTGAGAAAATGTAGCTTCCTGCTCTGAGAGAACACCATGAAGTTGTGATGCTTCGGTTTCCAACTGCTCTCGCTCACGCGCCAACGCTTCTAGACGTGCTTGGATGAAAGCCAAAGAAGTCCATGTAGCTTGATAACCTTCTGAAGCAGCTTGCTGAGAAAACCGAACTTGCGCAATTGATAAGTCTATTGCTGCAAGTTGTTGAGCTCTAACCTCTGGACTCAACTTTTTCAATGAAATAACATACAAGGGAGAATACTTAGTCGAGATGGCCACAAGTTCGACAATTTTGACTCTTAAGAGCAAGGAATCAACGTTAAGGTTATCAGTCATAGAAACAAGCCTTAACAAGTCCTCCTTGAGAAACGCATGGTCTTTCAATGGGCACTTCACAATCATCTTCTCAATATGGCTCGTGATATCCATAGCTATTCTAAGGCTGATGCAATGGATAAGTTGCTCAGTTCCACTGAGGTTTCACCCTCTAAGAGAAATCTTAGAGCTAGCTGACAAATGTGTTGGACGCATGACAGACTCTTGCATACCTTCACCTACACATCGCGAACTTGGGCAACTTGGCGGATTTGGAATAAGCTCTACATCGGGCAGATCCCCAATCTCCTTGTCTGTAGGTAGATTGCCTCCAAATATCATCTCCGTAAAGGAATGAACGCCCATGTTCGCCAAGTCAAAAGAACAAGAAGGCCCACCCTAAAGAAGACAAAGAAATGTGTTAGAAATAAAAAGCTAAACCAATAATAATAATATTAATAATAAAAGAAATCATAAGAAAAAAGGAAATACATACATTTTTCTCAAGTGACACACGACCATCAACCTAAGGAGGCCTAAACACTTTCTTCTTTTTATGATAGAAATTAACGTTGCTGTCATCCAAAGCACCTTCAAGCAGTTGTTTGTTCAAAACTTATTGACATTGCTGCAAAACAAGTTCATCCTTATGCGAGTCAACTTTGTCACCCACCTCTTCAGAAGCATCCGAATGATGAAAAGACAAACACGGGTATTAAGGAGCTAAAGCCGCATGTCCATCTTGCGAAGGAGCTGCTTTCACACAATCAAAAGGTGCCAGCTATGCAGGAACCACATAATAACCCTATCTCGGTGCATCATTACGTGAACGAGAAGAATTGGCGCCATTTGCTATCCCTAAGTCTTCACGATATACCTTTGACCACCAACCTACATAGGCAAGTGTCACTGGATTACTTTTGAACTTGTCTTTGGTTGGCAGGGTGATAGAATTATTTGTGCATGAATAGGTACAAGACTCCCAATCCATATACACGGCTTGTAGGGATTCTGGTTGTGTCTTTTCCTTCAACTTGCCTACCACATGTTGGACAAAACCAAATTGCCTACTAAAATAGTGAGGGCTATACGGCTGAACAATACGTTAGTCTCCTTGCCGCAAAGAAACATACCCCGAGAGAAGACTTGTAAGATAAAACAAGTCTGAGAAACGGAAGTGCGAATCATCGATGAGGCCTCGCCGCACCGAGCCAACCTTAGCTAGATGGTCCATTTTCAAAACTTCACAACTTCTAAACAATACCTAAGCCTGTAAATCATTAAGGCTTTTTGCAGAAAGCACGCCAGAGTACTTTGTCATCAAAGGCCCCAGCTTGGCCGAAGTTGGTGAAGAAGGCTCCGACTTGTCCAAAGTCGAAGAAGAAAAATGAGTGCCAAAGTACTCACCTAACCAACTGTACACATAGTGGTAGTGAAGTATTGCAGCACGATCTTCAGTGCTCGCTGAGTTCAAAACAATACTTAAGCCATTGTAAATATTGGCTAAAACCGGAACAGTAAGGCTAAAAGATTCACTCACAGCCATTTTGCTAGCCACTTTGAAGACGTCGGGACAGATAAGGTTGATGTCGTCTTTGGGGAAAACAAACTTACAAAGCCAACTAGTTAAGAAAGCCGTTAGGTAAGATTCTTCCACGTGCACTTTCAATTCGGTAAGGGAACGGTGCCTAGATGAACCAATGACACTTGACGAGTCTGAGTCACCCTTTGGCTTAGTACTCCTATTGTGGCCAAAAGGTTTCTTGTACTTCATGGCATCCCAATACCAAAATTGGATCCATGAAGAAATCTTCACGCTTAACCTACCCTGAGCTTCCTGGGAAAGCTTGTGATACGCCCAATACAAAGAATGGCAACTTGCAGGCAATCCTCAACTATTGCGATAAGAAAATTCCTCCACGCTAGGAATAACTTCATTGTAAAACATACCTTGTATCGGCAAGCCTCTTATCTTGTGGAGATCCCAAAGTGAAATCGACATCTCCTCTTGTGACGTGTTAAGTGTGTTGGTTGCTAAACACTAATGCTCAAAGAATGCATGAAGGACGAAATGATGGCGATCATAACTAAACAAAGATGCGTACATAGCGTGATAAAGGCCCACGTTGGTAAGCACATCTTTGGATAGACATCTTCAAGCCACTCCTAGTAAAACTCAGGAAAGATAGCTTCTCCATAGTTGGCAAAGTGCTACTCCAAGTCACAGCTTCGCTACAGATAAGATCACCAAGAAGCTCAAACAAAGCCGGTGAATTGTCACGAACATGGTGTGAGGGATACAAGACAAGAATCCTCGATGTACACGCCTTCTTCTTCGTATTTGGTAGACCAAAATCTATCACCTTCCAAGATAGTTTAGAAGACCATGACTTGATATGCATCGAGTTGTCTTTCGTAGAAAGAACAAGCGCCTTAAGGCCAGTTAACGGCGCACAAAGTTTCAACGTCGTTCCTTTATCTTGTGAATCGCCTTCCTCCAGTGAGTACCTTTAGAGCATCAGGAGTGTTGTACTACGCAAAAAACTAATCAGCCTTATAGATCTAAGCAAGTGGGTTGTCGCCTTCAGTGAAGTGAGGAAAATTAACCCGAAGGGCCCATGGTGGTCGATGTGTTTGGCCACCACCAATCTTATTTGGGTTACAAGGGAACTAGATCTGGTCCAAATCACGCGTCGGTGAATGATCGGTGAAACCCAGAGCGGAGGAGCCCTCCCTCTCCCCCTCACTACAAGCAGCAATTTCATGGCAGAATTGCTCGAAATACACCGGAAGGTGATGTTCAAGAGCCGATGGAAGCTAAGTGGTGAAAGCATCGGAGATAGCAGAGTGAACGGAAGAGTTCACTGCATTTACAAGCCTGGTAGAAAGGTTAGTAATGGTGGTCTCTAGAGCAGAAACACAAGCATCCATGGTAGTGGTGCAAGTAGTAACATGTGATAGGGCACACACGAGGAAGGGAGCCAGGATCAGTGGGTGATACCAATGTTAGTACC
Source organism: Malus x robusta (assembly GCA_963082935.1). Taxonomy (NCBI): domain Eukaryota; kingdom Viridiplantae; phylum Streptophyta; class Magnoliopsida; order Rosales; family Rosaceae; genus Malus; species Malus x robusta. Next base: position 12,851,911 of record OY720328.1, read on the forward strand.
CCAGTAATCTAGGTCGACCTTGACCTGTGTTAATGGAGGAATGGCAAATATAGAGATGGAGGAAAAAGAAGAGTAATAAAAAAGTAATTTTTGATTCAATTCATTTGTGATTGTTGCCACCACAAACGTGGGGAATTTAACAACCTTTTTGGTAGCTCACCGAGTGTGTGAGCTCCAACTCAACACTAAAGGACAAAACCTATGTAAATGACTCCCTATACTCATCACTATTATAATAAAATGGCTCCCTATATTTAAATGAGCTCCAACCCTTCCATTACAATTTCATCCTAATCCTTTGTGATTAAGGGAATCACAATTATAAGGAACATAACAATCTTTTTGTTTATCTATGGCATCTGTTGGAGGTGCTGTGTTGGGAGTTTTTTTGCTTGCCCTTATCTTCTTCTAGATCCATGCAGATGGTCATCCGTTTGGCTCACTAGTGCAGCAATGGTGATGAATACTTCAACTGTTTCTCTACGGCTAGGGTTTTGTTGTTCTTTGGGCTTTGTTTTTGTTTGGGCCTAATCTCTGTTTCTTGGGCCTTGTTTCATTTCCTTTGTATTTTCTTTGTTTGTTGAATGAAAAGTTCACTTGTCAAAAATAAAAAATAAAATAAAAATCACCATACGTAAACAACAAATTCACACTATCATAGGAAGGGGAATTGAAAATGTAGAAACGTACATTAACCATGTAGTTTTATAAATATACAGAGGTACGGATTATAGAAATATAAATAAACATAAGTACAGAATTATCGGTATATAAATGTACATAGATACAATAATATAGAATAAATATACATAAGTACAAAAATATAGATACAAAAGTGCATCTATATACACTCATATAAAAGTAAATAGGTACAAAAATATCCAGATACTAGATATACACCTCTTTGTAGATACATCACCCTTGGATAGGTTGCCAAGGGGTTTGTGAACTTTAATCCTAGATAAATATCGTAATGTAATTAAAATCTAGTGTTATATTACATATTGCTTGTAGTCATTTAATGTGTGCTTTAATTCTAATTCAAATTCATATTCAGCTTTTATTTTAATATATATGTGGGTACTATATTGTCTACCATTAAATATTTGAATTTATTAATATACACATCTTAATTTATTAATTTTGTTTAGTATCCTTTAATTATGTCCCTATAAATGTACCTAAATGAGAGAGACTTCAAAATAAATAATAATAATAGTAATAATAATAATAGTGACACGTAAGAAAAATATGCAAAATACATAAGTGTACCTAAATATATGTCCCGAAATATATTATAATGAATTTATGTACCTAAATGTATGTACCAAATAGTTGTACTAAAATGTATGCACAGAAATGTATTGTATCAAACTAATATACCGAATTGTCAATACCAAAATATATTATATTGAATTAATGTACCTAACCTAAATGTCTATACCAAAATATATTAAATGAATTAACGTACCTAAATGAAGAACACAAAATGTATTGAAATATATTATATAAAAAAATTTGTTTACCTAAATGTCAACAGAAAAATATATTATGATGAATGAAATGAAAAGTTAGATTAAATGTAATTAATACATGTCACAGCCCGTCCCGGAGGTACTGTTGACGGGAATGTGAAATGACGAAAATGCCCTTGACGTTACTAAGGTGCGTGGGTGATATGTTTTAGATATTCATATTTTCCTAACTTATTGGAAATGTTATTTAAGTTGGACAAAATATTAAAAGGTTGATTTTGTTGTTTTGGCTAAGGATTTAAAAATGGATGGTGTGGATCAATTGGGACCACACAGGACCCTCCTTCCCTTTCCTTTCCCCGTGCCTTCCCTGTCTGTCTCTCCTTCACGATCTCACACCCACACATACACCCAAATACGTACGGCACACCCCAAACCCTCCAAAAATTAGACGGATCGAGGCAAATAAGGTATGCATCTTCATCCTTTTGACGTCCTGAGTTCATTGGTACTAGTTTTAGGAAGTGAAACCTTCGATTTCACGTGGAATCCGAAACCTCCATTTTTGGGTACTGTTCATGCAATCGTAAAATGTCGTGTTTCAGGGAATTTCAAGCTTGTAGTGGGCTTTAGGAGGTCCTAAGGAAGCTCGGGGACGTTCGTTGGACAGTTTTGGACGTCAGGATCGTGGGTTTCAAAGTTGGCCGAATTCTTGGATTTTGCTCGGTGAGATTTCTTGATTTTTAGACCCTAAAACTAGTCCAACGTGATAGTACACTCTTAGGGCTTCAAATTGATATAAAATACGAAGAAAATGGGTGAAAAACGAAGGAGAACAAGAGGTTTAAAGTTTGGCCGGAATCGGGTCGCCGGAAAAACCAGTCCGGCGAGCCCTGTGAAGAAGGTGACATGCCAGTCGTACAGACCATTAGAGGGGTTCCGACTGGTGGGTGACCTTAGATATGCGCGCTGATGATTGACGTGAGAAGCACTAGAGCGTATTTATACACCTGTCATCGTACAGACTACCTTAGGTAGTTTCGAGTGACGTGCAAAGTTAAACCGTACAGGTCACCGAGGTGACTCCGGTTAGATTGGATGTTGAGCTTTAAAATCAGCCGTACAGGACCATTGTAGGGTCTCCGGTTGATTTGTTATTCACCTGATTGATATTGTTATATTCTGATTATATTTTGGGCATGGCATATCGTTAATGTGATAGTATGATGATGAAAATGTGCTGAGTCGTGAGGTTGGATATATATATATATATATATATATATATGTTTATATACTATTTTCTGGGAAAGTATACAGGTTTTTACGGCGAGGGGATATAATTGTTTTAATGAACTATTTTGGAAAACTATTTTGTTTTACTGACCCACTCATTTTGTTTTGCGCCCCTCCAGGTTCTAGTTTTCCGGTTGGTGGCTCACGAGGTCCTTTTTCGGCTTTCTGACAGACTTTCAGCATGTAGGACTCACCTGAGGGTGATGTATTCTTATTCTAGTCCTACTTAACTGCAGTTAACCTATGCTCTGAACTTATGTTATTGGTTCGTAGGTGGTTATGTTTGAGTTTGGTTTGAATTTCAGCTGATTTATGTTATTGTTTTGCTTCCGTGTCGCACTTTTGGTTACGCCACGCCCACGTGACGGCCAGCACACCTGGATCCTCCGGATCGGGGTGTGTCAATACATTAAATTATGAAAGAAGAAAAAAAAAATAAAACATAAAAATATAAATAATAAATGAGATGATTAAATGTATCAATAGATTAAAACTAGATTAATCTTACATAAGGTTTTAGTCTAAAGTCATCTTTTCTAAGGATTAGAATTAAGTTTTCTAAATGTTTGGTTTTTTTTTTTATCAACTATATATTACGATTAAATAAAATATTATGAATATTATGGGGTCTTTGAACACCCTTTTTATCAGTCTAAAGTCAACATGACGAAAATATTTTTGAAAAATGATTTTACACACTATTTTTCTCATTCTACCACACCCTTTTTATTTTGATCTCTTAATATGAGAACCAATTATAAATTTGTGAAAATGATTTCTAAATATTAGTCTTTACCAAGTGACAAGATCGATGCTAGCAAGGTAGCGAGTATGAGCAGTCGTTTGGAATATAAATGGTACTTGTGCATATTTAATTTTTAAAGAAGATGATATATATATATATATATATATATATATATATTTTGGTTGAAGAAACGATAATATCTATATGAAGGGGTTGGAGAAGTGGGTTAAGTTTCACACTAAGTTAAGCATAATGTGGTTCAAATTTGTCTTTAGTGAAAATTGAATTTAAGACCTCTCACTTATAAGTAAAGAGAAATACTATTAAATTGTAGTACTAAATGACGTAATGAAAATGAATTAGTCTTTGCCATTTTCTTTCTCCCTTTCGATTTTATTCATTATCTTATATACATAGATTAGCACCAGTGGCGGATTCAAGATCTTAGCATAGGGTGGTCTCAATCAGTGTTCTAAAATTTGGCCTAGGCAGTGAAGGTTCGCCCCGATTTTGGGCAAATCGTTTCGAAAAATTGGTCTGGAGCTAGGCTGTCCTAGGCGGCTCTTAGGCGGAGGGTTAGGCGGCACCTAGGAGGTCCTAGGCGGTTTTTTAGAATGTGAATGGAAAATCATGATCTTTAGCTCTAAAAGGCTCCATCAATATATATGTTCTTCAGACCTCATCTCGAATATTTGGAGGATAATCCCTTTTATTTGTCTACCAAAATAAAAACTGAGTACAACTACATAATGTATAATTCTTGTCATGAATGCAAAACTATCAAAACTCTTGAGATTTACATAGATAAACACTATGTTGACTTGAGTGACAAGTCCTCACAACATGCACTAATAAATAAACCAGGCTCCCCAAGAAAAACTTGCATAACCCTAATTAGGGTTTTGGCATCAAAATGAAGAATGGAAGACATTTGCAAACCTAGAGGCTAATCCCTAATGCCAACAAAGATACAAGCCCAATAGGTAGTAGTAAGCAAGAAGGATAGCGATGAGGAGGGTAAGTTAAAAGTTTATTTTTATTTTTTTTGCAGAAGTTAAAAGTTTATTACTGGTTGGAAAAGTTGAGGAATCCCACTTAATTTAATCTTTTCCTTTTTATTAAAGTCTCTAAATTGTTAGCCCATCACATGGAGTCTAAAGGATGTCCAATCACAACGAAATGCAGTCAACAATGCTTTTTTAAAAAAAAAAAATTATTGGCTTGGCTCAAAACGGTGCGTTTTGGCCAAGTCATTCCAAGTCATTTTAAAACAAAAAAGTCATATTCTTTCTCCTCCTGCAACAAAACAAGCAGTAAATCAGCAGCCATGGCTGCTATTCTCCACCACCATAGCCCATACTTGGGTGGTCCTCGGAGGTATCAATAGCCCTTTATATGAGCTTCTGGGTGGTCCTCAGACCATCCTGGTCCCTTAGTAGATCCGCCCCTGATTAGCACACATATGTGCACATGTGCAATCACACATTTTATTACTTGAAAATCAGTCTCCCATTGGAAGATATATCCTCCCTCTCATATCATACATCATGCATGACGCCAGAGATTTTCATCGCTTGATCTTACACGTGTAGCTCTATAAATAAACACAAAAATTGCATCGTGCATGAGTTTTGCAACTTCAATTTATAACGTCCAACTGCTGCCGGCTCAAAAGTTGTTAAGAAAATGTATATTAGACAACTACCAATACCAACTCCTGGACTATATATTCTTCTCTCCTTAGTTTTATACTTTTCAAGAATACTGATTCTCGTACGTCATGTTTTTTTCCTTTTCCTTTTACACAAACGTCTTGCTTATATAAATAATATATACCATATCAGATACTGACAAGTCTATTCAACCAAATTGAAAAATAACAAGAATTGTCTGCCCTCCCACTTCTGGTGTCATCCTGTGCCCTCCTGTTTTGTGTGGTCACGGTTAAGCCACGTCAACATTTTATATTGTTTTTTTTAGAGAGATAATAAGACAAAAATGAATAGTAATATAAAATGTTAACGTGTCTTAACCGTGACCACACAAACAGGAGGGTACAGGAGGGCATCAGAAGTGGAAGGGCAGACAATCCTTGTCCATTGAAAAATATTTAAATGGTGAACAAGACAGGGCACTTTCAAGAGCATGTCTGCTAACTAATTAAAATATAGGGTGAATTGTCAATTTGATCTTTAAATTATCACTTAAATAAAAATTAGATTTCTAAATTTTTTTTTCCAGTAAAATCAGTACTTAAATTATAAAATTCTACCAATTAATATTATATTCGAAATTACTATATTCATTTTTTCTTCAATTTAAGTTACGTTACTTGCATGTGATACATATTGGATGATATAATGATAATTTTTCATAAAGAAATAGTGTTTGGAGTTAAATTTAGAGAGTAAATTAGAAGTTACATTCACAACATATATAAAACGTTAAGGGCTTATAGGCGATAAAATGATGGTATTACACTCTAAAGTGTGTCAAATGACTTAAGTTGACAAACAAGTGGATAAAATAGTTTTTTAATGAATTCAGTGACTTATTTTACCATAAAAATAATTGAGAAACCTAATTTTTACTGAGGTGATAATTCAATGACTAAATCGACACTTCATCCTAAAATATATACTTTATAGAGAATTACTAACCAAAAAACCATTATCTAGAGTATTATTTAATAATAAATTGATTCGACCAAAAAAATTAATAAATTGATATTATTTATACTAAAGAGGTTTTGACACACCTTAACCCGAAGACTAGGACGTGCTGGCCGTCACGTGAGCGTGACGTAACCATAAACGCAAGCGGAAACGATTTATATAATAAAATACGAGTCAACAAAAACCACTAATTATACAGTTATTCACAACCTCGCATTCTATGTGCATAAGAGTGTACTAAACACACATAAACAGAGCATAAGCATCTAGGTGCAGTCAAGTAGGAACATAACTATTTTACAACACCCTCGGGTGAGTCCTACATTTATTTAGTCTGTCAGAACCACCGAAGAAGCCCTCGTAGACCACCAACGCCTCAACTATCAACTAGAACCTGGAGGGGCGAAAAACAGAAAACGTGAGTGGGCGAAAATAAAGCTTTTCCAAAACATTTCATAATTCCACATTTATAACCCCTCTTTGAAAACCTGTATATTTTCCCAGAAAATAATATATATAAGCATATATGTATCTCAACCATTTCAATCATCAATCTCATAACAGATTCAATAGACAATGTGCCATGTCAAATTTAACAGTTTAATACGAATGCATTAACATAAATCAGGTGAAAGAAATTAATCAACCAGAGACCCTACAATGGTCCTGTACGTCTGAATGTAGAGCTCAAAATCTCATATAACCGGAGTCACCAACTGTGACCTGTACGGCCGTGCCGGAGTCACCTAGTATGACCTGTACGGCACTATACAGCACATAAGTCGGAACTACCTAATGAAATCTGTACGACTTAATGGTGTAATAATATGCTCTAGTGCTTTTCTCATCAATCATTTGTGCACATAATCTAAGGTCACCTACCAGTCGGAACCTCTCTAATGGTCTGTACGACTGGCATGTCGGAACCACCCCCGGTGGTCTGTACGACTAGCATCTACTTGGATCCAAGGTGAGCATGCGATGCAGGGTGAAAATATAAGCACTAATACCAAGGTGCAGTATGAGCTCAACATATCTCAACATCGTCGTAACCATAATAATACTCACCTGAACTTACCTGTGCGTCCACCGCACCATTTCAAATATATGCATCGTACAACAATTCATAATATCCATGAAATTATATGCATGGCAAACCAAACGATAATCCATATCACAATTCAACATATTTTTCATTTACATTGATTTCTGGGGAAATCAAATATATAGGTATATATATATAGAAAGCAATGCCCACTCACTGATATGTCGCCGAGTCGTAACCCCCTTGACGCCCCTGGATGTGCTCGTCCTCGTTATATGTTCCACCTATAAGTGAAATAACTTAAAACAATCATTTAACGCACATTTAACGCACCTAAACCAAACTAGACAATTAATTCCTCATACGATGCTCAATTTTGACAAATGAACACTCTAACGCGATCTACTCAACCTCACGAGCATCCCCATAATTTTAAAATAATTTTTGGATGCTTCACGCGCCCCCCGGTAACGGCGTTGGGAATATTCCGTTAAAGTTAACGGAATATTCCCTTGTCTTCTCCGACTGACCCTTCGCCGGACTCCGGTCACCGGAAACTGGGAAAAATTTCTATTTAGCTATTCTTCTTCATTTTTGGTCCATTTTTCTCGAAATTTATACCATAATGAAGCATTTCACATGTACTAACACGTTGGAAGGGTTTTAAGGCCTAAAAACAACAAGATCAAACCTTTCAAAATTCTTCAAATTCGGCCAAACTCGAACCCAACGATCCCGACGTCCATTTTGTTCAAACGAGGCACTCCGAGCCTCCTCGTGACCTCCTTAAGCTCACTGTGATCTTGCTTTAGTCTAAAACACAACAAATTTAAAGTTTGTGAATAGTGCCAATTCACGGGGACTTTAGAACTAGGGTTTCTCGAAATGGAACTTACCTTAAACTGGTATCCCCGTGCTCGTGAAGTCCTTAGGATCACGATGGTGATCTTAGATGGGACGTTGGTACAAGTTTGTGGTGGTTGCCGTGAGTTCGAGAGGGAGAGAGAAAGGAAGTTTCTGAGATTGTAGAAGAATAAGAAAAAGGAGGAAAGGTGACGGCTTTTGGGAAGCTTTGGAGGAAAGGTTGGATAAAAAGATCTCACCTTAATCCTTATAATCATAACCCTAAAAATATCTAAACCTAGGTTCTTATCCTACATAACAAAATAATTAACCAAAAACATTATAAGTTAAATTAAATCCAAAATAATTTTTACACACCTTGTCACATTTAAGGGTATATCAGTACTTTCACGTCCTCGGAATTAAAATTCCGGGACGGGCTGTGACAGGTTTGAAATTAGCCTAAGTCATAAAATGAGGTTGTTATAGGTAGAAATGTTGGAGTAAAATCCGGTTCTCACAAGATTTTGTGGTCTTACAATCATTGTACGTTACTTGAGGATCAAGTTATAGGATTAGGGAATTTACTTGGACTTTACCTGTTGCAAAAGGAATGTAATATTAAATTGTTATTCTTGCAAAAGGGGTTCCTAATCCTAATTGGTTAAGGAGATATAGACATATTCAGTTACCTATTAGGTTAACATGCCTATATAAGTGAAGGTCCCTGCGTTTGCTGATACATGCAATATTCACAAACTCCCCATACGATTTGATTACTAAGGATCAGTACAATGTAGAAGACTCTTTGCGCACCAAGCTTTTGTCCATGACGTCTTCAGGTTAGTTACTTGTGTTTTAATCTATATAGGCTAATAAAGTTTTACATGTGGTATTAGAGCGTAACTTGTATGATTAAGACCTTAAATGAAAATTAAATTAGAAAACTTAGTAAAGTTCTTTTTATGTCGTTCATCATGTTATAGTTTATAGTTTTCTAGTTCATTTTTTACCTTCAAATAATTACGCATGATGGCTGCTATGTTTTTCAATTGTCTGGCATGCAAATTGGATTAGGGGTTTACATTATTATATTGTTGTGCATGGATGTCGTGTTAATTAACGTATTGCCAATATAAGGTTGAAAGACATTGAAACTGGACATATATTTGCGTGATGGATTGTTTTCAGGTCCTAGTAAGACATGTTTGATATAAAGATTAATAATGCGACATGCATAAAGTAATATTTGATCAAGTTTTTAGGTATCGCTTGTTTGATATCGATTAAGCAGGCCGTAGCGGCTTAATTGATTTGAGTGGTCTCTAAATCCAAAGTCCTATTGATCAAATTGTGTTGTTTTAATTATAACGATTACAATAATCTTCTTGCTTGTAAGTGTGGATTATTTTAATTGGTTCAATTAGACAATAGCATGGTATGGAAATATACTATAAGAATTTGTGGAAGGTTTTCTTCATGCTTGTAAGTGTGGAAAATTTTTCATGAAAGTAATTCTTATAACTATGTATTTTAGTGCCACATACATATTAACTTTCTTGCCCATAGGTGTAAGTTAATTATGTTTTGTTTTATGGGGATTAAGTATGTATTTTTGTTTAATCTTCAGCTGTCAATGCTTCTTTGAATTTCAGTTCAATCCAAGCTTTAACTCGGACCAACTATAAAAAGTGGAAACAAGACATAAAGATTGTTCTAGTTCTCATGGACTTAGATGTTGCATTGAGAAAGGAAGAACCAAATGTTCCTGAAGAGGACGACTCGACTAAGATTAAAAACAAGTGTGAGAAGTGACATAAGGCAAATAGGATGGCAATTCTCATTATGAAAAGGGCAATGTCTGACACTGTGAGAGGTGGTATTGCTGATATGGGCAGTGTTAAGGAATTTTTGGCATCAATTGAAGCTAAGTTCAAGGAATCCGACAAGGCTGAAATCGGAAACCTTAAGAACTCATTGATGGCAACCAAGTTTGTCGATGGAAGTGTGAGGGAGCACATATTGGGGCTGATTGATATTGCTACTAAGTTGAATGCTTTGGATGTTGCAATTAGTGACCCATTCTTGGTTCATGTGGCTCTCAACTCTTTGCCTTTGGAGTACTTTCAACTGAAAAGCACCTACAATGCTCAAAAGGAGAAGTGGGATCTCAATGAGCTTATAGCTATTTGTGTTCACGAAGAGCAAAACATAAAATAAGAGAAAAGAAAGGTTGCTAATTTAGTCCACTCCCATGCTAAGAATTTAGTCAAAGAAAATTCCAAAAACCCCTCTTACAAACCTAAAGGGTCTAACAACTTTAAGGCAGCAACCAAGCCAAATGGTTTGAAGTGTTTTTTCTGTAAGAAATTTGCTGGGCATTTGAAGAAGGATTGCCCAAAGTATAGGCGTTGGTTGGAGAAACAAAAGACTAAAGGTAAAAACATTGTGTTTGTTTGCTTTGAAACTAGTTTGGTTGATGTTCCTTCTGATACATGGTGGCTTGATAGTGGTGCTTCTGTGCATATTACAAATACCTTGCAGGGGTTCATAAGCAAGAGGGTGCCAAACAAGGATGAAGTAAGCGTGTTCGTAGGCAATGGAGAATGAGTACTGGTGGAGTTCATTAGAGTAGCTCAACTTGTTTTGGATTCTGGTTTTATTTTAGATTTAGAAGATGTTATTTATGTACCTTCCATGAGAAGGAATTTGGTTTCCTAATTTTAAAGAAGATGGCTTTGATATTACTCATAAGTTGAATTCTGTTGGAAGTGGTCTGTTTGTTAGTGGTTTATTTAAGCTAAATTGCAAGGTTCCATTTGTCTCCATGAACATTGTAGGAATTAAGAGAAAGATTTCAACCAATAAAACTTCATCCAAGTTATGGCACAAACGGTTAGGCCATATATCAAAGGAACGAATGCAAACTTTAACAAAAATTGAAATTTTGACACCACTTGATTATCAAGACATGGATGTTTGTGTTGAATGTATAAAAGGAAAAATGGTTAACACAAAAAAGAAGGGTGCAATTAGAAGCCAAAATCAGCTGGAACTTATTCACACTGACATTTGGTTTTAAATATTTCATCACCTTCATTGATGACTATTCAAGGTATGGCTGCATATATCTTTTGGCTGAGAAATCTACTGCATTTGAAGCCTTTAAGATATATAAAGCTGAAGTGGAAAACAAATTGGACTTAAAGATCAAGGTTGTTGGATCCGATAGAGGCGAGGAATACTATAGCAAGTATGATGAAGCTGGCCGTCGTCCTAGACCTTTTGCACAATTTTTGGAAAAAATGGCATTGTAGTACAGTACACTAATCTTGGAACACCTGAACATAACAGAGTTTCAGAAAGACGAAATATAACTCTTAAAAATATGGTGAAGAGTATGATGTGCTGCACAAAGTTGCCAATGTTTATGTGGGGTGAGGCTATAAAGACAGCGAACTACATCTTAAATAGAGCTCCTAGCAAATATGTTCCAAGCACTCCATATGAATTATGGTACAAGAAGAAACCGAGTGTATTTCATCTAAAAGTTTGGTTTGCAAGGTAGAAGCAAGAGCTTATAATCCATTGGAGAAAAAGTTAGACCCAAGAACCATTAGTTGTTTCTTCATTGGATTTCCCGAAAGAAGCAAAGGTTATCGATTTTATAACTGGGAGAGCTAAGTTTATAAAAGAGTCTGTTGGTGATTTAGAAGTTGAAAGCTTCATCTTTGAAGAGGAAAAAGAAGTAAATAATGAACAAGGACCTACTGTACAAGAAGATATTATGGTTAACCCCACCATGGCAGTAAGTGACGAAAGTCCACTTCCTAATGCTCACATGGAAAGTGAGCAGCAAGAAATTGCATATGATGACCATGATATGCCAATCCAAGTGAATGAGTCCATAGTTTCTGCTAATAATGTCGATGACCAAAACCAAGTCATTTTAAGAAAACCCCAAAGAATTAGAAGGTATGCAATATCAGATGATTTTATTTGTTATCTTTAAGAATCTGAATTTAATCTGGGAGAGTTTGATGATCCAATTACATTCAAAGAGGCCGTGACTAGTTCTCAAAATGAAGAGTGGTTGAAAGCCATGATGTCTGAGCTTGAATCAATGAGTAAGAATAGAGTTTGGGAGTTGTTACAATTACCAAAGAGGTGCAAGGCTATAGGATGTAAGTGGGCATTCAAAACCAAAAGAGATTATAAGGGAGACATAGAGCAATATAAGGCTAGATTAGTAGCCAAAGGGTTCACTCAAAAAGATGGAAATGATTATAATGAAGGGCTGGGCCCATCATGGCCTGGGCGAACTAGTGATTAGAGCCATGGGGCATAATGCGGGGACGTTAGGCTCTGCGGTCCTCTCAAAATTTATTTTTTTTGTCTCTTCTCATGAGTTGCCTTCTAATATTTCTCCTCCATACTTTTTTCAAATACTTTGAGATGTCTTCCTCCAACCCAAAAAGTGATGAATATCGTCCACCTTTGTATCGTCAAGGTGGTTCTTCCGACAATGTGCTTACTTCAAAGTTGCTTACATCAAGATCAATTCCAATAAGTTGTTTCAGGATTTCCTCAAGACATATAAGCATGCAATTCCATCAAGGTTTTGTGTTAAGTGGGTGAAGGATGATAGCAACCAAAAACCATGTGGCAAGAGTGGTAATGACTTCAAAAAGGCTAACAAATTCCATCTACATTACTTTGTGCTGGTGTTTACTTTTCCCATACCGCGTCTTTTCCAATAGATGGTAGGGTTTTTAAACTTGAGCAGGTTCTTTGATCTTGGCTGACCATTAATGTGTTCTGGTACTTCTTTGAAATTGGCCACAAGGAAGGCATAGGGCAGCTGAGGTCTCGCCATATGTTGCTTGATGTTTCCTGCAAAGGTGATCATGAGTGGGCGAGAGATACCTTAAAGGTTAGTAGGGAATGGAAGTCTGACTCCTCGCCTGAGCTTCGCATTCTGACTGTGTTTATCAGAGGTAAGTGAATTGCCTCATTTCTGGTCTGCTTAAATCTTTTGTTTGAGCTACTCAATGACTTCAATTTATTGATCATCCTTTTTACTTTGTGTAGATATGGAATTTGGCTTAAATCCAAGATCTTCATCGGATATGAAGAAAGTGCACGTTGCCTTGGGCATTCGTTTTTAGTACTGTGAGTGGTGCTGGTTACTCAGTCATATTCGTCATTAGAAAAGTGGGTTGCTTCCAAAAGAAAAGACTAAGTAGATAAAGGATAAGGCGCTTACTCGTTCGATCGTTGTTGTAGAGCTTGTTGCCAATGAGGGTGGAAAAAAGAGATCTTCCTTACCTGTTAACCAAGCCTTCGTCCGTTCATCTACTGCTGAAAAGCTTGTCTTTGATCTGACCTCTCCCAAGGAGAAGAAAAAGAATGTTGAGTTTAAGCGTGTGAAACCCGCTGCTCTGAAGGAAGCCACGACCATTACTGAGAGGATAGCCCAACAAAAGGGTTCGGTGGTGCCCCTAGTGTCCAGGTTTATATTAAAGCGCACGGCTAGAGCTAAGTTTAGTTCAACTTTTGAGAGGCTCACCACTATTAAGAGATGAAAGGTAGATTCTACTGCAAAAATGATGTCTGGCTTATTCCTTCTTCTATTATTACTGATTCGTCTGCTAAGAAAGGGAAGTCTGCTTGCATGGGCAGTTGTAAGAAGTCCAATAAGTTTGGCTCTGAAGTATTTCCCAAGGTTTTTGTGCTGCTAAAGGCTAACCTACTTGAAGACATCGATTCATATGCCAAGTTTGTTGATAGCATTGGGAAGGTCATCCACTCATACTCTTTTTTGCAAATCGTCCAATTTACTCAAGGAGATCATTCTTGCTTGCTACAATGTAGAAGACTTTGATCCTGGTCACTAATTCTATGCATGTTGATCAATATGTTGTCGAGGATGCTCAAGAGGTCGAATTGACTTTGACGCCACATCTTCGCTCGGCTGTTGAAAATTTAAGAAGATCGAATCTGAACTTGCCGTTTTGAAGGGGTCTGATGTCTCTGCCCCTACTTCTGTGTAACTGAAAATTGTTCATCAGGAGGTTGTTGATTTGAAAGCTAAGCTTATTACGACTTAAGCGATGTTGGAAGCTGTAGAGAAGAAAGTCAGTCGTGTTGCATCGTTGGTTCAAGACTTTGAGTGTGTTAATTCAGAGCTATGATCTGTTTCTTTTGCCATGGATGAAAAGCTTGTCTTCATCCATGGTGTAGGTTCTCGTCCTAAGGATGTTGCCAATAAGCTTGAGTTTAAGGAAGTGAATCTGCAAGGTGTGTTGTCCACTAGCGAGAAGTTGAAGAATGAACTGGATAAGCTACAGAATGCTCACAATGGGCTTGCTAAAGAGAATGTGCGCTGAAGAATGAGAGGGTCAGTCATGAAGTGGTGCTTGCTTATTGTCAAGCCGATTTCTACAAGCTTGGCTTTGTAGACCATATCTAAGGTAGGGTGTTGGATATAAGTTTTCCAAGAAGGATTTCGAGTCTTACTTAATTTCTTCAGTTTATTTGCTTGACTTCTTGTTTGAGGCTGCCATTGGTGGGGCAGTTGAGGGTTTGTCTATCTAGGAAAAGGTAAATGAGGATAAGCTGATGAAAGCTTTGACTGCTGAGAATGGCATGGCTGTTGAAAGTGTGGTAGTCAAGGAACCAATGGTTGCGGAGCCTGCTGATGAGTAGTCTTTTTGCTTATACTTAGGAATTTTCTTTTTTTCTTTTTTGTTCTGCTTTATTTGAACCTTCTAGGCCATCAAGCCAGTTTATCAGTTTGCTAAAAATTTGATAAATTGATTTCCTTGCTTTACTTTATTTTTGCTAGTTCGCCATGTTGTTTGCAAAACTTTCTCATAGGACCGGCGGTTGGGTGAGCTGCTTTGCCGAAGTAATCGATCTCATGTCGTCACTTAGGTTTCAGTTTTGGCTTCGGGGGTTCGGGAGCTTTGATTGCTTGAGGCGACCTACAAAACTTTGTCGTATGATAGGCATTTGGGTAGGCTACTTTGATAAAATAGTCAATCTCACGTTGTCACTTTAGGTTTTAGTCTTAGCTTTGATGCTTAAGGAGCTTTACCTACACGAGGCTATGTGCAAATTTTCTAACTTATAGATCCGAAGGCCGAACGCGTGGCTTTTGTAGAAAGTAGACGAGTCCGTATAACTACTATAGTCGTGAACTTCGATTTCGAAGGCTTCACGAACCTGGGCCTTCCCGAGGCTGATTGTGAAATTTTTAACTTATAGAGCTAGTGGTCGGACACAAGGTTTTTCTTGAAAGTAAACAAGTCTGCGTAGCTGCTATAGTCGTGAATCTTAGCTTTGACAGTTTCATGGGCCTTGGCCCTCCCAGGCGACCGTAAACTATCATGCGGAAGCACTACTTTTTAATAAGCAGACGGTTCTACGTAGTCATAGTAGGCGTAAGTTTCGGCTTACAAATTGCCTATGGCTACTAGCTGTTGGGTTGTTGGCCAGGTGCCTTACTTACAAAAGCAGGATACCCACGTGACCACTTTAGGCGTTAGCCCTAGCTCTTAGAGGTTTCTTCGAGGTACTGGTCATTTGATCTTCTAAGCTGCGTGAAGCTCGATATGGATCTCTTGGACAACATTGGGACTGATTTCCCATTGACTAGTATTGCAATAGTTTAAAGTCGAGTTTATGTTAGTTTAGAGCCGAGTTTATGTTCATAAAGATTGCACGTCATAGGCGGACCATCTAGTCATGCGAATCTTTCATAGGCATGGATTCTACACTTGGCGTCTCTTCTGGTTAGAGACCGGGCTCCCACATAATTGAATCCTTTAGTCTGCTAAGGCTTTTTAGGTAAAAGACTATTATGGCCAATTCAGGGAGTGTCTTGACGTAGGTAGTCGAAGCCTTCAGGGTAACTGAGCAGTCAAACAACTCATCCACGTCTAGATATTTTGGAGTAGTGTATCACCTTATAAGAAAGCATACGCCATGTCTGATAAGGCATGTGCGTCTTCTGCTTTGGCAGGGGCAGTTAGTTGGTACATTTATACATTTTGGCCCAAGCTTGTAAATAATTCCTTTAATCTTCATTAAATATAAAGAAATGTATTAACTTTGCTTGAAGGAAAAAATAACATAACAACTAATAATTCTCTGTGTGCGATGTCTTGTTCATCGAGTTACTTAAGTCTTCGAACTTTATTTTTCTTGAACAAGGTCCAAGGAATGGTGGGAGGTCACACATATTACTTTCTTATATTATAGGCATTCCACTACTTTTTGATATCTTTGTCGCTCATAGTAGTGAGGTGAAGCACATACCTTCTTAGATGGGATCTATCTTTTTGGAGCCTTCCCTGTGGGTGATTGTGAAGGCTTTTCTGAGGACTAAATCTCTTGGCTGGAACTACTGGATCTTCGCCTACTTATTGTAGCTGGAGATGAACTGCTGTTAGTAAGCTGAAATGCAGGTGATAACCTTTTCACACTCTTCCTCTACCAAGCCTAAGTTTATGGCAATCTATTTCTTGTTCTGCTCGAAATTCGGCAGTACAGTGCTGATGCTAGGCATCGCGACATTGGGAGCAATGATTTCCTTATAGCTAAATTCCATAGAGAAAGGAGTTTCACCAGTTGCTCGTCGCTTGGTGGTGTGATATGCCCACAGAACATTGGATAGCTCGTCTGGCCACTTGTCCTTCTTGTCTAAGAATGACTTCTTGAGGCAGTCGAGAATGGTCTTGTTGGACGTTTTAGCCTACCCATTACCCTAAGGATATCGGGTCGTGAATGTCTTAGCCTACCTTTTACCACGAACTACAGGCCATTATCTGTGACGAAGGAATAAGGGATGCCGAAGCGGTAAATGATGTTCTTCCTTATGAATGGCTTTATGCTCGTCTGGGTAGTTATGGTCATCACGATCATCATGCATCTGCCCCCAGTAGCAGGCGACATGGGTCCCTATAGGTCAATCGCCTACTGCATGAATGGCTAAGAGTTCATCTATAGGTAGAGTTCACTGCATGAATGTCTAAGAGCTCATCTGTGTTAAGAGATTTTTGCGCTAGGGAATGACCTCCAAAGTGGTTTTCACAAACGCCTTATTGGATTGAGCAAAGAATCTTCAAGTCTTCAAGGCGATAAGCAGCAGAGATATAGTCTTGAGAAGGATATGTGAGCGAGTATGCCATTCCACATGTAGTAGCATGCTCCCTTCGTTTAGAGCTTCCTATACTCTAGTCTGTTTGAGAGAAGCATTCCATTTTCTATCTAGTTGATGATAGGATCTTGTTAACTCGGAGTTGTGTTGATTTAGCCACCTCGACTGCTAGTGTTGCATCTATGCTCGGCTTATCCAAGCACCCAATTAGAATAGAGATTTTGAGCTTATGGTTTAAGGCAGAGCCTAAGCCTGCTTGTGTGTATATGTGGGCGTTTTCTGCTTGTAGAACCTAAGTGAGTGTGTACACCTAAAACGTCGCGAGCTGCTCTCGTACATTCTCGAATATCGGGCCATCCTTGAATGCTTTGTTGCGTACTCCCTTAAAGTTTAGTTGATGATCAGTTAGGAATCAAAATAGATTGCAAGCTTCTTCACCGCTAGGTATTTTGCTAATCGGAGACCTACTAGTAAGGTTTCATACTCTGCCTTGTTGTTTGATACTTTGAAGCTTAGAGTGATTGCCTACTTGTGCATGGAACCGTTCGAGGTAGTGAGAACTAGACCTGCTGCTGATCCTTGGTAGTTGGATGATCCGTTGATGTGTAAGTACCAGAAATCTCCTCTAGGTGAGGCTAATGCAGCTACGACATGCTCGACTGCTTCTAGGGCATTTCTGGGCTGAGTTACTGCGTCATTTAGGCTTGGGGTGAATTCTGCTATGAATTCTGCCAATGCCTGGGCCTTTATCACCATGTAGGGTTGGTATGCAAAGCTGTATTAACCAAGTTTCAATGTCCACTTCATCACTCACTCAGAAGCGTCTTGACCATACAAAACTGGTCATAAAGGGTACTGGTGACGATGATCGGATGTCCTTGAAAGTAAGGTCTCAGCTTTTGAGCTGCAGTAACTAGTATAAAGGAAGAGCTCACTACTACCTCTGACACTGCAAGATAGATGTATAGGTTATCCGCTACTTCTGGTTTAAATAGTAGAGAATGTGATGTCAGGTACATCTTTAGGTCCTGAAATGATTTCTCGCACTCATCGTCCCATTAGTTTCTCTACACTTTCTTGATTGCCTTGAAAAAAGACTTGCATCAGTTGGTGGGTCACAAGAGGGAATGATTGAGTGTAGCTACTCATCCAGTCAGACTTGAGATCTCCTTCAGATTTGTGGGAGATTTCATGTCCAAGATTAATCTGATTTTCCTTGGATGAGCTTCGGATCCTCGTTGGGTTATAGGGTACCCTAAGACCTGGTTTGAAGATACTCCAAAGGTGCATTTGGCGGGGTTGAGCTTAATTTTATACTCTTTGAGGATGTTGAAAGTCTCTACCAAAATGTTAATGTGGTATAACTGCTGCTTGTTTTTCGCCATGATGTCATCAATGTAGACTTCCATGGTTACTCCGATCTGCTTTTTGAACATCATGTTTACAAGTCGTTGGTACGTAGCTCCTAGGTTCTTAAGGCCAAATGGCATAACCTTGTAGCAGTATGTGCTTCGCTAGATCACGTATGTCATTTTTTCCTTGTTAAGCTCATACATGGCAATCATATTGTAGCCTGAGTATGTAGAATAGGATTTTCTAATACTCGATCGAGGTCATGACTCTAATCTTCACTAGCTAAGGTACCCAAAAATCTCGTTGGGGGAAATGAGGCATTGACAATCATGAAGGTGTGTGATAAGACAATTGAAGAATTGGTTACGTCGAATGTGATCGTGCCAATAGCAGTTGAGGTGAGCCCGTTGAATCCGGTTAAGACCTCTGCTTTGCGTCTGATTATGCATTCTAGACCCATCTTCTGGATGACTGACAATTGTAGAATGATGATTACAATGTCGTTATCCACCATAATCCTATAAACAATGGCGTGGGCCAGTTGAACAGATATCACCATGGCGTCATCATGGGGAAAGTCTACTCCCTCAGCATTCTTCTTGGCGAAGTTAACAATTAGTCCAAGTACAGCATCTACGACTTGAACCTGGAAGATTGATCTCGCCTGCTGGATCTTCCACTTCTTAGAATTGTTGATGGCGTCTAGATGCTTAAATTCGACAAAGATGTCATTGATTTAGATTGTCTTGGTGTACACCTTAGGCGCTGAGCCTTTTTTCACTTGGGATCGATCTCTGCGTCTGCTTTATGGCTTTTTTTTTTTCCATTGAGCTGCTTGTCGCTTGTCTTCCTTTGAGCTAGCTCTGGGTTTTTACGCAGTTGTTCAGGTGGCTTCTGGGAGCAAGTGATTTTCTACCAAAGCATAAGAATCTACCAGGGTCAAGTTCTCACCCATGATTAACTCTCCAAAAGAGGGGCTGATCTGTTGGGGGCCATTTCCTAAAGGTCGAGCTTACAAAGTTATCATCTCATCCAACGATCTTCATCTTCTCCACCTTGAATCACTTGATGTATGTGCATAGTGACTTATTCGGCTCCTTGCTAATGTTGAATCAATGGTCAAACTTCTTTTTGATTGAGCGATATGATGAATATTCCTTGGTGAAAACCAAGGAAAGTTTATTGAAGTTCCAGATTAAGCATAGCGGTAATGTCGTGGCAAAGATTTTGCACATAAGAGCATTTTTGTTGTCGTAGAGGGTCATGGCGCTACAGTAGTGCATTAACTATTGTCCCGATCTTCATCTCCCTTGAAGAAAGTGAAATATGGCCGGTAAAACTTCCTCAGTGGAGCTATCTGCTCAATCTCGTCCGTGAATGGTAACCTGCTTATGTTGGCCACGTCTCTCTAAAAGGCATTGTCGATGGTTTAAATGAGCTGGAATTCACACAGCTGCTCTTCTATGAGCCTTTATACTGGTTCCTAGATTTGTTTTTAGTAGGGTAGATGAGCCTCCTGTTGCCTTCAATGTTACCTTGTTGGTCTATGTTGTTTTTCGGCATGTCTTGCTGGTCTATGTCGTGATAACGGTGCACGTGGTTCATTTCCAGCTAGTGAGCGAGCTACTCGCAGTCGCGCTTGGCAGGGTGTTGCCAGTGAAACTCTAGCTAGACTGCTCTCGTGCTCTCATCGGTATGTCCTTGCAACTGCCTAGTTTGGTGCCTTATAGAAGGTTCTCTTTGTGGGCTTAACCTCGTATGGACGATTCACCTAGAATGTCCAGAGTACTCATTGAAGTGTGGACCTAACCTCGAATGCACACTGACTCATGAGCCGAGTCTGGAATGAATGCTTCTTTACGCATTGAGGTAGGAAAATATATTTTCTCGAGGGCCAAACTCTAAAGCATGGTTCATGACGAGCTAAGCGGTTGCTTGTTGGGATGTCAATGGAACGAGTCACGGTCTTCTACCCTTGTCTTGCTTCGGGACACCTTGTATCGGGCGCGCTGTGCCTCGATACCCTCAAGGAGTTGATTCACCAAGGTGGCCTGCTGGGCGAGGGTGGTGGTTAAGTCAACGACCATCCAAGGTAGGTGATGTTCAACATTTAGATTGGAAGAGTATGGATGATGGTCGTCTCTATATGTGGTGGAAGTGTAATGGACTGCATGTATGAAACTCAGACCCGAAATGGGCATTCTTGTAGAAAAATAGGATGAAAATATACCTGAATCAATGGTTGGTCTGGAGGTCAAAATCTGGATTGACTGAAATGGCCTTAGACCGAACTGGGCCATGAGGCGTGCACGGAGATGTGATGGGGTCACATGTGGGTTAGTTGGCCTTGGGTTTGCAATGCACGCTAGGTCGATGCCTGCTCCCATATGTCTAGGCTTGAAGTGCCTAGGCTCACTAGTTGGTAGTAAAGGCTGCTGCTGCAGTAGGCTGGGCTTGATATGAGAACTGTCACATTTTGGGTCTCCTGCCCAAGGTCCATGGCTGCCTAGCAGTGTTATGGGTTGTTGCAGCATGCGCCTAGGCCTTGGCTTGGGTTGCTACTACTGTAATGGTCTTAGTCGTTGGCTGCAATGTGGTGGCCACGACGGTGAGGCTAAGTCGTCGTCTCCGCTCTCTGATCCAAATGCTTGAACATACAGCGTTCCGTTCTTCGTGGTTTCTGAATTTCATACCATGTATCATTTCTCCGGGGATTGATAAATAAACTTTTCTAGGAAAAATGAATTGATATGACATGTGAGAAATTCAATGTAACAGAAAAGTCTAAAAACCAAATGCGAGAGTTTTCTTCGAGTATTTGAATTAGTTCTTAACGAAAACACCAATTTGTCGATGCAAACTTGCATCTCTTCTGGTTTTGACGAAAATGCACCTGCAAAAAAAAAAACACCTTTGATCAAAGACCAAAGCCTCCCGCACCCACAAGGTTTAGGGGCAGGGGGTGGTTAGGCATCCTATTGGCCAAGGTTTATGAAAAAAATATTATCAAGATATTAACTAGAAAATAATATCTTGTGATAATGGTGTAAATATCCCTAATTGATTTAAATGGGTTACTTACTTGAATGAAGTCGATCTTCAATTGGGAATGTATTAAAGATAGGATTTGGATAATTAATCCTTATTTTTAACATTTTGACTTTTCCTTGCCAAAGGCAAGTGAGCTGCGGGCAATCGTATTCAGATGGATGGACCTTCAGGGGTCCTGAGCTGTACGTGGGAGTATCTGAGTAATATGCCCATTTAATGAGGGCAATCTTTAATCTGCCCACTTAATGAGGGCAATCTTATCTTGCTTCAACAAAAGTCCACGTGTCACTTTTTTTTGGGTTATTTTAGGCTCCACTGATAGCTCTCTATGTTTTTCTATTTAGGGTTTGCATATACTTGTTTGTATATTAACCTGCCCAAATTTTTGGTTTCGATGGTTTACAAAGTTACAACTTTTGCCCCTACATTATTTTCTTTGGAAATTATTATATCACATTAAATACATATCATTTTAGTCATTCAACATATTCACAAAAATTTTATATAAAAGTTTACCAAACACTCACGATGTTTTTTTTTTTGTTAAAAACACTTTTACAAAAAAAAAAAAAAGGTTTACTAAATACTCACAACTTTATTTCACATTTATTTATTCTCATAGTACAACAGAAACAGTTTTTTTTTATTATTTTATTTTATTTTATTTTATTTTTACTTTTTTAAGAGCAATACCAAACTAGTCCCAAATGAATTAATTGTGTGCTTACGTAAGGGGAATACAATGAGGGGAATGGGAATTGCACACAATCCAACCGATTCAAGTGTTTACCAACACTTGGGGGAATGAAAGCATATGTGAGACCCACTTAAAATGGGAATTAGGTTACCGATTTTTCCGGAATTGGATTACCGAACAATGGGTAATAATTCAACTCCGGAAGAAAGCCTCAATCCGGAATAAACTTTTCTACCCCAAACTACCCTTCTCTCTTCTAACTCTATCTCTACTTCTCTCTGTCAAAGAAAGATTATACAGATTTCATGGCTTGTGGGATTGTGCAAGTTTCATGACCAAAATCAGAAGGGAAGAAGATAAGAGATTTTGGATTTCAATTTTGATCTTACGTCGGTTGGCAATGACCAAAATCAATTTGATTCATCCACTGACTTGATCTTGTTGCGACCCGAATTAAACATTTACAAAATCAAGAATAAGTGGAGAGAGATGAATTTTTAGGAGGGAAAGAGAGAGAACGCAAGGGGAGCCAATTGGTGGTGACATGCGAGGTGGTTAGTGGTTACAGGAAAGGCGGTGGCTATGGGTTAAAGGGTGGGGAAGAGGGATTGGGTCAATATAGAAAATGAAAATATGGGAAAGATAGAGATGGGGTAGTAGAGGTCTCAACAAAATATTAGAAAATCAAAATATGAAAGTTTACTTAAAAAAAAAAAGTATTCTCTGTACTAAAAAAATAATTAAAAGTAATTAGCATATAAAATAGATTAGTTAAAATAGGGGTATTTTAGTAATTACATTAGTTTTTATTCCAATTCATGTGAATTAGTAAACAATTTTAATAGATCAATGTCATTTCTATTTCGATTCCAGATAGTTTAAGTAAACAACTTCAACAGAAATCTAATTTTGATTCCACCTCATTCCAATTCCTCTTCAATTCAATTCATCATCAATTCAATTCCCCTAAAACTGATTAAGGATTAGTAAATGACCTATAAAATTTACAACACACCCATTCTAAAAGTCATGTTTCGTCCTTTGCATCAAAGACACGTAGTAACGAAAAAAGGTCCATTGATTTAGGCCCATTAGAGGAAAAGAAGCCCAATTGCCACCACCATCACTTTTTCATGATTTCAAGTCCCTCTGCCCTAAATTACTTAGTATATCCCCGAGCCTAGCCATGGTTTGGCCGAAAAACAGCTCGAAAGTGGCTGTCATGGTCTCGAGTTAGCCACTTTCGAGCATTTTTCCAGTCAAACCATGGTGAATTAGCCATCAAGAAACATACCATTCTCTTCGTCTCGTTGAGAAGTATGATTTTTATTTTTGAATCACTCGATTTCGTTTAGTAATGAAGAAGTTATGAACGTTTAAAGTTTACGTTTTCCAGTTTTTCCTCGGAGCAGTCACCTTTCAGGGTATTTTTTGGACATCTTTGGCAACCATTGGACTTCCAAATGGGTATAATCTTGTTCAACACTTTCCTATCTTCATTTTGATATATTATGGGTCGAATTTGGTTAAGAAATGATTGAGTTACGAAGTTTTGAAAATTGCCCAAACTTCCGACCAAGAGCTCTAAGACACTTAACAGAGTTTTTAACGAAAGGACCAAAATAATGGATGGTGGACAATCTCAGGGACCATTTCTATTGATTTTCAATCTCAGGGACCAAAGTGATGTGTTATGCAAATCTCAAAGACCATTTTAGTTAAAAAGCCAGATAAAAATGTAGATTTTTATTGTTCAAAAAAGTACATATGTAATATCATAAAGTTTTAACCAAGAAACATACACACAAAATTGGAAGTTCGTAGTAGTGTACAAGGCATAAAACAAATGAATAAAATATATAGCTGGTGAAACTAATAAAAAAGGGTAAACCACTCACAGGCAACTGTTATTTGTATTCTAAAAATATCACGAAGACACTTGTTTTTAGTGCTAAAAGTAAAAAGAGAAAAATGTGTAGTAATGTTTTCGGAGTACCAATAAAATTTCTCTTTTTCTAATTCAAGAAAGAAGAAATCTTTTTCTTCATGGCCACAGCATTCTCACAAGTGGGTTTGAACAAATGAAAGACATGCTCCTCCCCCTTTGATTCTATCACCTCCACAGCCCCACTCCACCCACACTTTCTCAGTGTCTCACCATAATGCCATGCCCTATCTTTCAACCCATCTTTCTCAGCAGCAAAAATCAACACTTTCTCACAGCCCAACTCCGCCAGTTTTGGATCCTTACACGGGTTTATAAGCAGGTCATCGGATCCACTAGTCGAAGGGTGCACAAAACGCCACATACCAGCCATAAACTCTCTTGTAGCTTCTGGGGTAGTTAACTCTCCCCCGACTGGTTCTGTCCCCCAAAAGTATGGATGTATCAATACAAGCCCAAAGAGCTTAACACCATCCAACCCCTCGGACCCTAATTTCGAAGCCAGGTTGTGTGCTATATTAGCCCCAGCGCTGTCGCCAGCGAAGAACACGCGATGACAATCCGCGTAGTGATTTAGCCAATCTTCAAAGCCGTTCCCATCAAAATGAGAAGCAACCCATTTAACAGCATCCCATGAATCATCGTAAGCAGCCGGAAGAGGGTGCTCTGGGGCAAGCCTATATTCAACAGAGACAGCAACAACATTGGCCTCGGATACTAAGGAGTTGAGGTAGTTGTGATATGCGGGAGAAAAGGCGCTTTCCACACAGAACCCCCCTCCATGGAAGTAAACGAGAAGAGGGAGCTTGTCGGTTGAGTTGGTGGCGGATTTGGGGAGGTAAAGCCTTGCGGATATGGGTGGTTCTTGTGAGATCACGACGTCCTTGGATTGGACACCGATTTGGGGCGTTGATGGAGGGACTGTGGATGTGCCTAAGAGTCTCTCGACTCGACCATCTTTGTATGTTTTGATGAATGGAGAGAGATCATGGGCTACTTCGTTTGTCATGTTTGGATTCAAGGAATAGGAGACAATCGGCGTCTTTGGAGGTTACCCGAGCTCTTCTCACCGATATGAAGGTACCTAGTAATGGTAAGCAGCTGTCTATTGAATGGAACTGAGGGACTTGATTGCTTTTTAAAGACCATATTACGGTCGTTGCGGATCGTGATGAAAGTCAGGCATACATTTTTAGAAAATTCTAATAAATTTATAGAAAATGTAAGGAGACCACTTCTATTGTATGGATAGATAATTACCGTAGCGTCTTGTGTCAATGGTACAAAAATATTATAAATTTGTGTTCACGTGAAACTATATTATTAACACTGAATATCACAATATGTAGTTGTACCTTATAAGTTGCTCTTTATCTAGACACAATCGAATAAAACTGGATCTCATATACAATTATAGTACCAAACTATATTAGAGTATATCCACAATGGTGTTATTTGTGTGCATCTAATAAGATTATTGTTCTAACTGAAGTAGAGTTTACTTATATTAGTATGGCCTAATTTTATAATAATATGGTATCTGCCCAACGTCGCTCTAACTTTGTTAGGACGCCAAAGAATTTTCAAAAGGCTGACTGTCTAGGTTCATAATCATTTTTCAAAAGACGGTCCGCCGACTGCCAAACAATTTTCCGACCCAATTTAGAGACAGTAAAAGCTTTAGCATGTGATCAAATTGACAAGTGCTTGCCTAGCTGCACCTGTTGGCTTTTCAAGAGGTCTTTGATTTTGATTTGAGTTAAACTAATGCGGCGTTTACTTATCACTATTATATTATTCATCGAGAACTAGTAAACTAGGGCACTATCAATTAATATTATTCCTGACTAATCGAATACTCGCTCAAACCGTTATATCACATTTTTTTCGGATTGCTTCAGTCTTAGAGTGAATGCATCAATTTAATCGAGAGGGTGGTCCATGGTCTAGAACTATTTGATCCAGACACTGTAATATGAGTTACATATTTAGTTTTTGTTTTTGTTTTTTTTTTTTTTTTTTTTGAAACTACCAAACTGGTAAGGTAGCGGAAATTCACAACTTCCATAACGGGCAATTACATATCCTCGTAGTCACTCATAGGGCGTTGATAGAAGCTCTGCGCTACAAGGAATGATTTTTATCACGCTATTTCATTTATCTCATTATGCTTCCTTAACCCACTTGTAGCTAACGGTGGCGGTGTAGAAACTAAAGGCCCAATCACCTTGTTTTTTAGAAGTAAATCAAGTTCGATCTGGATTGATTATTTACAGTTTAACCAATCTATTCTATGTCAATATTCATCAACAAAACATGGTTTAATGTCATCGATCAACATGATATCAATAGCTACTACATATGTGAATGCATCGTCCCTATCATCTCATTCCTATTTGAAACCTCATCCAAGCTAGCATAATGAATTGAAATCTCTTGATTCTCAAGAGAAGGATTCGTCCTTCAAGGATGCTTCTATAATCTGTAATAACCTCCTCACGCATTGATAGGCGATGGTCAAATTTACACTAGTTTCACTAGATTGTGTAGTTGGCTTCCTCTTCTGCAGTTGTGAACTCGTTGAACCATTAAGTCTGCCACGCTTCTAGGTAGGAGCAGATGATTTACTAGTCTCCAATGTATTCGGTTCAGCCATTAGGTGCAGAACTTGCGTTTGGGGGATGTATGATACACTTTAATGGCATCCCATCCCTTTAGGATAGTGGTTCGACGTCCATTAGGTACATCTATCTTTGCAGGCACGCTGGTATATGTGATCTGCTAACATTGGCTAGATTAACAAAAGCATTCGGCATGCTTTGAGAAATGCTCTAAAGATCTTGGATACATCACACTTCAGTTTTAGACTGTGTGATGTGGGGATCTAAATAAGACATAATGGGATATGTCCAAGATAATTCGCGTTATTCTTCAAGAACGTTGAAGTTCTTATCTCCCTCTAACGGTGGGAAGATTGTCTTATAAAAGTGACAATTTGCAAAACGAGTGGAAAAGAGATTGTTTGTCAAAGGGTTCTAAGTATCAAGTAATTGAAGGAGAATCATAACTAACATAGATTACCATCCTTCTCCAAGGACCCATTTTTGTAAGTAAGGGTGACTCAATTAGCACATAGATTGCACAACCAAAGACGGGAAAATGTGAGATGTTGGGCTCGTACTAGCGACCAACTAGAGTGCATAATAAGATTGGGTTGAGATCGGTCTTAGGCGTACCAACATGGATGTGTGAATTATTGCATGGCCCCAAGCAAATACGTGGAGTTTGGTGCGCATGACCAAAGTCTAAGCAATCAATTGAAGTTGGCTTAATGAATGCTTCTGCTAGGTCATTTTGTGTATAAAACATAGGGTACAAAATGTTCAACTTTAATCACAATAGTCTTGGAATAATCATTGAATGTTTTAAATGTGAATACTCGAGCATTATCCAGTCGCGTCGACTTAATCGGATAACAAAGGTGGTGAACCCTTAGCTTAATAATTTGAGTTAAGAGTTTGGAGAATATAGTATTTTGTGTGGACAAAAGGGTGTGACCAATGTGTAGAAGTATTAACTTGTACTAGAAAGTATCTAAATGATCCATAAGGTGGTTGAATAGGTCCACAAATGTCCTCTTGAATTCTTTGAAGAAAAGTTGGAGGATATGCTTGGATCTTGTCCGAAGATGGGCACATGAGAAGCTTTCCCAACGAACATGTTTGGCATGCAAAATTCCGATGAATGTCGCCTAAACTTTGGTTAGGGGATGCCCGGTTGAAGTTTTGAGGATACAACATTTCACAACTTGACTAGGGTCTCCCAGATGATCATGTCGAACCAAAGTTTTCCAATACAAGCCCAAAATCAGGGCCGACCAAATAGTGGCTTTCAATGAGGCAAATGGTTGTAATGTACAAACCATTCGGAATGTGCTCCATCTTTTCTAGATGCGCTTCTGGCCATATTCATAGGAAGTTATGCAAAGGAATTGAACTCCATTTTCTGTAGAGGTTTTAAAGTGATAATTATTATCCCAAATGTCTTTAAAGCTCAACAACATTCTTCTTGAAAGTGGTAAATGAAGAGCCTCTTTATTGGTTAATGCAGTACCAATTGACAACATATACGAGTAGTGCCGTACCACTTAATTAGGTTAGATGGACTAAAAAGATTATCAGAGGTGATATTTTAGGTACGAAGTTAGTAAAGATACATATGTTTTCACGCAAAATGGTGTGTGTGCTTGTACTATCTGCCAAACAACTAACTTCCCACAACATACCTTAAAAAAAAGTAATTGAATTGGTCACAAGTATAAGAAATTTAAAATGTTTGTTCATTTAATTAATCATCCATGAAATAATATCCATTAAATGTAATATTAATAAATTAAACAATCACCAAACAAATATTCCAAATAAAAGATATTGTTCAAAACTTAAACCAATAAATAAGGGGCCAACATAGGGAATTCAACCTACAGGGGGAATTTGGCCAAAATTGGCCCATGTCTAAAAATTCTATTATTCTTTTGGAGCAGATGCCTCTAGAAAATTAGAAACCTATATCTTAGGATCTTTAGGTTTCTCTATTGGAGCAAAGTTTGTCTCAATAAACCCAAGATCAATAATCCTTCAAACCACATTGGTAACATATATTCACTTATATGGTTTAAGGTGATTTGTCTTCGTTCTTGAAGTTTAAGGCTTTGAGAGCAAGGTTGTCGTGCTTTGAGGCTTTGTTTCCTCCCTTGGATGGGCCATAACTCTGTTTGTCTTAGGCTTCGTCTTCTGGTCATGTCGAACATGCCTAGATCGGCAATTTGGGCCTCGATTTTTATTGGCATATGCTTCAGGTACAATGATGAAGCTATTAGGTTTAGCTTTATGACTTTTCATTAACAACTGGTTTTGCTTTTGAGCAAGTGACAGAGATCAAATCTGAAACTTTAGAAAACTTATGTGCCTTATATTGTGACTGCATGACAACGTTAGGGGCATAGAAGGTTGAATAGGTCTTCTCCAGGAGATCCTATTCAATAGAGTCCTCTTTTTAGAACTTCAGAAGTGATTAGATTAAAAAAACTTCAGAGTTGTATTCGTTCACATACTTAAAGTTCTGGAACCGTAAATACTGCCAATCGTGTCTTGCTTCAGGCGAGAATATATCTCTTGAATGATCAAAGTGATCTTCCAAAGTGATCCACAAAGCTTGTGGTTCCTTCTTAGCGAGGTACTTGATCTTTAGTTCGTCATGCATATGCCTTCGCATGAATATCATGGCAGTTGCTTTGTCAACTTCGCAAACCAAAATATCCTTCTTAGCTGCAATGATAGCCTTAAGACTCTTTCCAATGAGGTGGTGTTTTACATCTTGGACCCACTTAAGGTAGTTAGAGACTTCCAAAGCAGTAAAGTTGAGTTTGTTCAAATTTGTCATGTCGTTGTCACAAAAGGGAACAAGATTATGGTTAACGCAAAGGAGAAAAAAATCAACCATACAAAAATGGATAGGATATTCAGGTTCTATTAGATATGTTTTGGTTTTAATTTTCAAGAAAAACTTCGGGTTTTCATGTTACTATTCGAAATGTTGGGTTTGAATTTTTATGAATTACAAGTTCATAGGTTCCTACAAGCAAACGCAATATATACAGAACATGTAAGTTAACGTTGGTCTTCAAGACCTACTATATAACAAATATATCTAAAAGAAAAAAAAATTGTTACTACTGGGCTGCGGGCTAGTAGAAAAGAAGCGGGTAGCAAGCCTAAAACACCTAAAAACCAGGCAACGATATTTTGGTGTGGTTCACTAGACCAAAGGAGCTAAGCAAAAGAAACATAGTCCCAAGTCCAGAATCTGGCTGGATTTGTCGCGCGAGCTAAGAAATGATAGAGGGCAGCAAGAGAAGAACTTGGTCCATGTGGGCTAGATGATGTAGACAAACCCAGACAGAATCCCAAAGGTATTGTGGATGCAAGTTGAGTGTAATAAGACCCAACATAGGTCTCGGGTTGGTCTAGAATAGTCCAACATCACTAAGTAGAGGTACGTCAGAACAAATCCAATGGTACTGCGTTTGGCGACCGAGTTCTGTGTTGGAGTTGGTCAGGTCGAGCTATGGTTTGAAAGGAAACCAATGTACGGTGACGGAGAATCAAATTTTGATGTCGGAGTTCAAGAACCCATGGCAGTTCAATAGGAATTTGATAAAATCTCGATGAAATTCGCTAGGGACAATGATATCAGACCTAAGTGACAACTGTAGGTTGTCAGAGATAGGTGGTCTCACCAGAAAACGAAGAAGCTGTGGTTGTACGCTCGATTTTTGCCGAGCCCAATTTTAGGGTTAGGGACGACACATAGCGGCGTCGTTTTGGATTCTATGATGGAGCAGCTTGGCTCTAGGGCTACCAGGTTGGCGATATATACGAGACATCTAATTCGTACATGTAAAGAGATCAATTCATTGAGAGACGAAAGCTAAGGAAACAAATATAATTAGATACCTCAGTAGTCCTAGTCATAAATGATGGATACTAAATGCTGCGTGTATTAACCCGTGCAGTGTTGTAGCTAACACGCTACCCATTCAGTGACTTTGGCATTGGACATTCCAAAAATGGGTACTGTCTGGTCCGGTGAATTGAATTCAATAATAGTGGAAACTATCATGGTTAAGAAGTTACAACCTTCCAAATAGGAACTTACTAATCCATGGATATACCATGAAGTTACAAAGAATGTACTTGTGAACCAACCTCTTAAATTGAAATAGGCACAAGGAAAGAGTAATACGCCAGACCAACCTACAAAAAATGAGGCGGTCCTTCCATAACCAGTCATCTTTAATATCAAATAAATCATTTTCGTCTTTCCTTATGAAACTTTGGTTAAAGCATTAAAGATAAAATTAATCACCTAATCATATCTTTAATATATTCCTGATTGAAGGACAAATCAAACAAGTAAGAAATCCTGATCACTATCAATCAAAGATACTTACCCTATCATCCCAATCTCCTAATTAATATCTTAAGAAAAAAAAAAACGTGATATATGAAAGTTTGAAAACTACGCTATTTGAGAGTAGTAAATTGAGAAGAACCCAAAAATAAATAATTCTTTTTTAAGATTTGTACTTAGTCGTGATTTGTATGTGGAAGTCTCCTATTTTGAAATGTGTACGTCTCTACATTGACAATTTGATTGGTTGACTTCTGATTCTTGTGCCATGTTTTTATAAGAAGACCAAGACTACAGACCAATTACAAAAGGTATAAAAAGTTGACCGTGACCATATCAAATGCTGATAACGTTAAAAAATAAAATGAAAAAGTATTTTAGAAATTTAATTTAATTAAGGATTTAAGAGAATTGCTGTCACTTATCATTCAATTTTAATTTAATGATAGGTGGTTATATAACTGTTTTTTGTTGTACTTTGTCCTCTACCATTGGATAAAATCGAACGATGACTAAATATATCAGGATCAGCAAACCTCTTCTCCTAGACTGTAGGAAAACGGGACTCTCGGGATAAGTACTCTATTCAACCAAATAGAAAACTACTTTTTTCATGCAAACCATAAATTTGCATTAAAGAGCGGGAGATTGGAGTTAAGTCACAAAAATAGTTACACCATAATATGTCGAACCTACATATAAGTGAAAAGAAAAACTACTAAATCATTAAGTTGAGTTGTATAGAGTTAACTAACTTCAGTTTACTAGAGAAGTGTGGAGTATTTATAGGGAGCTAGGGCCGGTCACATTGTAGGGATTCCCGTGCCATGTGTTGAAGTCCGATTGGCTAAAGCGTATCATCCATTGGATGCAGTATGAAAGTGTCTTTAAGATGTTGAACTATCTTAAAGATGTTGAGAATAATCCCTAGGGATATTATTAAATAAATAATAATATCTAAGGATTATCTTTGGAGAATCCTTGGTTGAATGTGATTGTGCTTCCTTGAATAAAATAAAATGTCTTAAATGAGAACAACTTAAAGGTAGGAATTATTTATTAATTCTACTTTTAAATCCCTTGGCTTATCTCCTTGTCATGGGCAGTGAAGCTTTGAGAAATTATAGTCAGCAACTCAAGTCATCTTGGTGGTTAAACAGTGGGTGGAATAGATGTGGGGCTCGCCAACTTAATGAGGGCATTCTCGTCAATTGGGATAAAAATTCATGTGTCAACTCCATGATTTTATGAATTAATTTTTGCTCCACAAATGCTCCGCACCTACTACACTGCACTTAAGAGTTGTAGAAAATCAAGTTGAATAAGCTTGCCAAAAGTAGATTCCTTGACTGTATTGGATTCTTAGAGCTTTTTCATCATACTATAACAAGTGAAAGTGGAGGGATTTATCGCCAACGAGCATCCACCCTTCATCAACGAGCATCCACCCTTCATCTGTAATGTGCATTTTTTGTTTTGCTTTAAAAGATATGTGCTACTAAGAACCAAATAGAACTTTTGAGTATAAAACCCGGAAGGGCTGCTCTAACCAACTAAGCTAAAAGGGGTGTGAAATATACAGTTACTCATGATTTTTTTCATCAGATTTTTTGGGAAAAGGTCTAGCTGGGTTAGATTCCCATCTCCCTCTTGTTGCTTAGGCAACTTAAACCCTCAACATAGTGAGGTGTGGAGCGAAAGGCCTAACTCCACGACTATTAATATACTGCTGGTGAGGACCGAGGGGCGTCAAAGGGATATCCATATGACGTTGGATACCGCCTCGGAGTCGTAGAGTACAGAGTCTCTATCGATGTCAACAAAAGCCAAGTCAAAGGAAAGAGCGATGCCCGCATTAAAAAAAGGGATTCGTCGTAGGTTAAAGAACCACATCCAGACCCAGCCACAAATCCTGAACTTTTTGGCTGAAGTCGACCTGCCACAGGTGCATCCGCTGGACTCATCTGACACCCTGCGATTAAAGGCGGAGTCGTATTTCAAGGATTCCCTTACTCGTGACCTATACACTTGGTTGGACATAACATAAAGCCTTGCCAAAGGGTTAGCTTCGGGGATATAGTAACTTGAGATGATTTCAGTATGCTGCTAGACTAGTTGCAGAATCTGGGCAGTGAATTATATCTCAAAGCCTTGGAACTTAAAATTTTCTAAGCGGCAGGATAAGGGGGTCAAATTGCTTAAATCAAAGGGGAAAGAGAAAGATAGGAAAGATGCCAAATCAAGCCATGTACTACTATTGGCCATACAATGATGGCATTGTGGATCTTTTTCGTATTCCAGTTTTGTGGACAGAGTTAGATATGGCCTTTCATTCCTTAGGGAGCGAAAAGGCTAAGGGGAAAGGGTGGGTGGCCCCTTTATTTCGGGGCATCGCCGTTGTCACGGAGCATGGGAAGGACGCGCGGCGATCACCCTGAAAACCTTTGCTTGCTTGGAAGCTCACGCAGCACAACTGGCGAGCAGAGCCAACCCCAACCATTACAGTCACGAGACGCGCGGGCGGATAAAAGTGCCTATAAATGAGGTAGGCGAGGGTAGCTCGCCGGCAAACGGCGTGTATGGTACTCTTTTTTTTTTATGAGAACGAGAAGGGCAAGTGACTGGAACGTTTTTTAGCTTATTGGGTGGGGGCAACTAAAGGGGGACAGCACGGGGTAAAGGGCAGAGCTTCGAGTGACTTGATTCTTTGCTTTTCGACAACCCGTAACTCGAAGCTCCTCTGGCACGCCCTGGCCGAGCGGTCCTCACTGGAAGGAATTTGTCTCCACCGAAGAACGAAAAAAAAAAAGGTTACTGTTTAGGTAGGATGTAGTCCAATGGCTAAAGCTCTTCCAGTTTCTTGTAGATTGAACTTTCTTCTCTTTAGGCTCAAAGTTGTTTTGGGGTAGGATGGTAGAATTTTTCTTCACCACTAGTGGCAACGAAGTTCTTTGTAATTAACCAGGGGGAAGGAGGATCTCCACTCATTTCATTCAATGCCTGTGGTGAGGCGTGACCCACAACAAACAAAGGGGGCGCAGCTTCGCTCAGCGGAAGGGCCTTACTATTATATTAGTAAAGTGCTAGTGCCCAACCTATGAGCTTTGAGGGGATAAGGGAAGGGAAGAAAACATAAAGATGGTCACTCCTTTTAGGAACATGGCTCGTTCATTCATTTGCTCATGAACTAGCAGCTTCGCCATAAGCGACGAACGGGGGAAGCTATCTATGAAGCTTTGCCCCTTGCTTTATAGAGATTGTTATGAACTGACTAAATGACTAGATTTTCCCGGAATGCTAGCTAAGCTAATAAATAGTATTAGTTCCCTTCAATTAAATCAATAAGCTTTTTTTTTTTATTGATTCATGGCGTTGTCCCCCTTCTTAGAACCCATTGAGGGGGCCTCCGCCCGGGAAGGGGAGAGTGGCCGAGCGGTCAAAAGCTACAGACTGTAAATCTGTTGAAGTTTTTCTATGTAGGTTCGAATCCTGCCTTTCCCATTTGTTTGTTGTAGATTTTAGAGAAGAGAAATGAGGCATTCGCCAGCGTAGGGGGGCCCATCGAGCAACGCTCTTTCTTTTTTTTTGGCCGTGCCGTGAAGTGAAATTGTATCGTATGTTAGTTAGAGAGGTTGGCGAACTACTACGATCTATAGATTCCCTATCTATATTCAATCCCAATAAAAATAGAAACGAGTTGCTTCCGGCTTGGTAATCGTAATCTTTATGGTTATGTAGTGGTCAACTTTCCTACATGCACACGCCCGCCGGATTGCCCCCTTGGCTTTGGATGAAGCCAAGCCGTTACATACGATAGGCGGAGGAACGACCCCCATTTCATAGCGCCTGGGTAACGCAAGTTTGATCGAGGATTGGATAGGAAAGGTGGAAGAAAAGGCTCAGGATGGATTTAGGAGTCTTTGTGTGAGCAGTATGGAGTGAGAGTCACACGTACGGTAACGAGGGGGTTCGCGTCTATACGTGTAGTGTGGTGGTTGGGCCTACCCACCCTATTTGTTCCATGATCTATGGGTCTACTGGAGCTACCCATTTCGATCAATTAGCCAAAATTTTGACTGGATATAAAATCACTGGTGCTCGATCTAGTGGTATTTTTATGGCGATTCTATCTATCGATGTAGGATTCCTATTCAAGATCACTACAGTTCTTTGTCGGGCGGCTGTAGGACGGACGACCGCCTATAGGTGGTAGGGTAGGGTGGGTGGTACCGCTTAGATTGTGGCCAATCTTCCTAACCGCACGTGGGCCAGGCTTAGAGCACGTGAAACTCATCACTACCTCGTAAGGGCGTTAAGACCATAACATATTACACGAAAGCGTCGCTTTCTCTGGAGTGTTGTCACACAGCTGCCCACCTAGAAGAGCCACTCGCTCTGTAGTGTTGTCACATAAGATAAGCATGTCACCCGCCTGCTGGCCAG
This sequence comes from Malus x robusta, assembly GCA_963082935.1. Classification (NCBI taxonomy): domain Eukaryota; kingdom Viridiplantae; phylum Streptophyta; class Magnoliopsida; order Rosales; family Rosaceae; genus Malus; species Malus x robusta. Next base: position 12,887,611 of record OY720328.1, read on the forward strand.
GCAAATCAAAGTTATCTTCCGGTCAACTGTCCACCCAGTCAAGTGCAAAAAACACAGTAGAATCACGCAACACACGCTGCTGGTGTGCTTCCTGCCTACGAGGAAAGAAAGAAAAGCAACAAGGTTTAGTTCAGATTTGATTGTTTGCAGCATGGGAGCGGATTACCCAAAAAAATCCCTGGGAACAATGAAAAAAAAGATATCTCGGTAACGAAAACTATAGGGGGTTGTATTGGCGAGATCCAACGATGAACAATTGCCCAAAAGAAAAACTGTCTGGAAGTCCAAGGACCTTTAATACCGTACCCTACCCCCGAACCAGCAGCCTTCGCGCCAAGCAAGACCACCTTTGTCCCTTTCATTTCTCCATTCCGCCCCCTTCTTTCTGAATGTTTCTCGATATTTTTATGTAGGAATTTTTTTTTTTCAAAATGTTTTTGTGTTGAATATCCCACACCTAGGTACCACCAAGGTGGATCTTATGGGAAAGTAGGATACTTTATAGTCGCTAATGTAAAGATTAACTCCGATGATTTGTTCTGGGACTTCCTCAATGATTGTAAGTATGCAATCTCATCCAGTGTCCATATAAAGCATGTAATGAGGGTACTTATTAAGATGGGAGAGCTATCTGGTTCCATCCATACTACTTCGCGTTAGGATTCACTTTTCCATGTTGCACTTATACCATAAGGTTATATGGTCCATGAAGTGTGCTCATGCACAATGTTCTCCCAATGCAGTTCATGCAATGGTGGGATTCTTTAACCTTAGTAAGTTCTTTGATTTGGAATTGACTATTGATGAGTTCTGTTATGTCTTCAAAATTGGCCACAAGGTTGACATGGGGCAGTTGAGGTCTAACGCGTCATCAGCTCTTTGATCCATCAAGTAGGGTGAAGTTTATTGAAGGTAAGCGAAAAGACAATGGAATCTGCACAAAAGGATAGAGAACTAGACTTACTGAAAATCCAAGATTTGGAAAAGGTCAACTTGAGCTTCATTTTACTTGTTTTGAAAAGGATTAATAAATTATAACTTCTGCCAACAACATTGGTCGTCTTTAGAAGATTGCCCATGAATTTGTGTTCAAGGATAAGGATTTGAATGACGTGTTGCTTGCCAGGGAGTTCTTAAATAAGGGCTTTCATGAACTACATAGCGTTAACGAAGACCTTGCTAAGGTGAATGAGCAGTTGTAGAGCAAGAAATTAAGCAATGAAAGCGCATTAGCCCTAGCTCAAGCCGACCTCTACAAGTTGGGGTATGTAGATCATCTTCAAAGATGGTTCCTGATTATGAGTTCTCTGAAGAATATTTGAAGAATTTTTCCATCTCCTTAGAAAATCTGCTCAAGTTTGATTTCTTAGTTGCTGTAGATGGAAAAGTTGGAGATGAAGCTTGTAAGATCTGTACATGCCTACCTCTATATAGTACGAGGCCTTTTGGGAACTCACTGGTTTCGGGTTCCATCGGAACTCTGAAGTTAAGCAAGCTCGGGTGAGAGCAATCCCAGGATGGGTGGCCCACTAGGAAGTTGCTTGTAAGTTCCCAGAAACAAAACCGTGAGGGAATGGTAAGCCCAAAACGGACAAAATCTGCTACGGCGGAGCCGAGACTTGGATGTAACAGAATGGTATCAGAGCCACTCTGCCTTAAGTAGGGTGGATTGTAAGATCCCACATCGACCAACGGAGAGGGGGTGATGTGCCTTATAAGTACATGCTCTCTTCCCTATAGCATGAGACCTTTTAGGAACTCACTGGCTTCAGATTCCATCGGAACTCCGAAGTTAAGCAAGATTAGGCGAGAGCAATCCCAGGATGGGTGACCTACTGGAAAGTTGCTCGTGAGTTCCCAGAAACAAGACCTTGAGAGAATGGTAAGCCCAAAGCGAACAATATCATGCTACGGCAGAGCAAGTCTAGGATGTGACAAAGGTGCCGAAGTTGAAGCTACTAATGAGTAGTTTGCATTAAAAACTTGGAAATTTTCTTTTCTTTTTTGTCTACACTTTGTTTCTCCTTTATTTAGCTTGTATCAAATTTTTATGGCATTCATGCCAGTTTATCAATTTCTAGAAACTTTACCATTTTCTTCACTTTACTACATCTTCGTTATTCAATTTCCTTGAATTTTCTTGAAACTGTGCTTGCTTGAAGCATCTTGCAAAACTTTAGCCATAGAAGTGCAAACTATTTGCGCAACTTTCATCAAGGCATGCAATCCTAGCAAGAGTGTCTAGGCCGCAATTTTTGGCATCGTGGGGCGTTGAGATATTCCGTTCATCGTGCACTGTAGACCCTGGCTTTGTAATGTTGATGCTTCCAAACTGGTTGTTGACTTCATTACTCGATCGAAAGTCGTCTGACATGAAAACATGTTTGTGCGTTTGAGGCGAAGTTCCATGGGTAGTGTACTTTGAGCTTATGATCAAAAGTTGCCAGAAAGTTGTAATGCATTTGTAATATGAGGTTACTAAATGGCAGTCGTCCGAACAAGGATCATTTTAGTCACCGCCAAAAGGCTAAGGCAAAAAAAGGCAAAAAAGGCTCTAATAAAGAAAAATCCGCTCGAAAACTTTATACAATTAGCAAACTTGTGAGTGATAACACACAAACCTGGGATCTACGCCATTCAAGGGAATAGTCAAATAGGCGATCCAAAAATCTTCTGAAGGTGGCTCTGAGCTTCTATCCCAGACAAACATACTAAGTCAAGTATGTTATGCAACATCAGATGTTAGCCAGTCCGAAGAGGGAATCCAGACTAAACAATCCCTATGAGGAATTTTATTCCAGCAGAGCACTGATACCATAAATGTTTTAGCTAAACTAGTCAAGGTAGTCTAATTGCTACCTCTCAGGTCTGAGAAAAAAAAAATCAAAAAGTATTTTTGACCCACATGCTGACAACCAAGTCTCCAAAGAACTTTCATTTACATTTCACTAAAACAGACACACAATCCAGTATGGGAAAGAAATCCCTTCCTAGTACTACATTACAAGTATTAGAATCCTTGTTCCAAAATCTTGGGAAAGGTAAAAAGTTGATATTGATTTATTTCTTGCAGGTTGTTTCAGATATGGTTTGAAGTTCTTAATTCCAATATATGTGTGTTGGTAGGCACATAGTGAAAGATTCTTCATGAGTTTAATGTTTAATTCCTGGTACTAGAGTAAGGTGGTACTTCAGATATTGCGATGAGAATACTTTATGAATGCTAAGTTTGGGAGATAATGTTTCTCCGAATCAACATTACTCGTATTCTGCTCTGTTGCTTATTTTATTTCTCAAAGTTTGTTTACTTTAGAAAGATTTATTAGATTTAGGGTTTTTCATAGATAAAAAGGTAGTGCAAGCACATGTTTATTATCAAAATCCTAGCATACTTGCCTAGGATCATCAATTTTGATAAGGTGCCGCCACCGTCGTCGTCTAAAAGCAAAGGATGAGGAAGAAAGTGGTGACGGAGAACCCTTTCTAGAAAATCAGCACTTTGTTGAGATTCAACCCATATGTAAAAATTGCGTGGAAGGTGCTATGAGGGGATGGATTAGTATGGAATTACAGCTAAATTGAGTAATACTTAGTTTCGTTCGGCATAGACTGGTGAGGAAAAAATCGATTTTTGGTTTGGGTGTGGAGAGAAAGCTTTAGTTAAGACGCATAAATTCCATGGTGTGAAAGTGAAAAATGACTATGGAAATTTCAAAGAGGAGACATTTATGTAAAGGCAAGCCACTGAAGGATCTCTCCATTGAATACGAAAGGTCTTTTGTTGGAACCAAATTTGCGCACATCCGCGGACGGAGGTGAAAACCAAGTCCGAATTGTCTATGATCACCAACAAAGGGAGAATGAAGTTAATTGAGGGGGGGGTGGTGGAATCTTAGAAGGACTTCCTACATATCTCCGGAAAAGAGAATTAAACCATAGGTGTAGTTCCATGAAAGAATGGTGTGAACCATCCTTGACGAATAACTTATAACGGGGCATGAGGAGATAAGTTCTCTATGGACATGTCTATGCGTGGATGGCGGCGTCAGGATCTCTATTAGGCATAAAAAGAATAAGTGTATTATGGTTTTGTAAAGGGAAATATGTAAATGTATATGGATATCTATGATATTCTTGCAGAGAATAAAGTTATCATCCCTTGATAAATACCCAGGCTAGTGTATTTGTATGGATCTTGAGAGTCCTTGTACGGAGAGTAATTTTCATCAATCAAGAGACTATCTAGGAGGAAATCTAGGATAAGATACCCAACATTGCCTAATTCCTAAGATATTTAATTAGGGTTTCCTTTACTTGGGAAACAAGTAATATCTTTAATATGCCTAAGCCTATCTTACTGGACTATACTCCATGGGTTTCGAACATTCCGATCATTCTTTCCACGTGTCATGGGCCCAGAAAATCATGGTCCCACATCTTTCATATTGAGATTGACAAGTGCAAGGATCGAAGCCACTTGAAGAAACACGCAATTACTTTTTGTGAAGTATGTAAGCAAAATGGAGGTTTTTGTCATCATTATAGGTGCGTTTACACAACTTTTAAGGTTGCATGGCAAAAATCAAAGCAACTCAACTACCCATTTTAACGCCAAAAGTCGGATCAACATACGAAGATAGAAGAATAAACGACATATATTCCAACTTACTCTGAAAGGCATGGTCTTTGTATAACAATCCATCCTCAAGAGGAATAAGTTACCTCTCAGATGCATAGTTGGGGGCAATTGTGGGACCATGATTTTCTAAGGCCGAAGTAAGGCTAATTCAAATACAGTTATCTCAGAAGTCCAGTCATGGACTCACCAACTCTGCACGGAGTTAGATCAAACGAAGCAATGGTGCCACCATCACCTTGTTTTGGGGTAATAGACAAAGTCTTAGCGACTCCACTAGATGATCATGCTTGTTCCACAAGACACGTAGTCTAATCCAGATATGGACATAATCAAATCCTTGAAGTCTTGGAGTTTCTACAATCTAGGAATTGGCATGTGCTGCAAGTAATCATAACTCCTAACAGGGTGCAATATCTACTCTTAGAAATCCTATAGGATTTTTGCGATTTAGAACAAAGATTCTGCCATAAAAAGGTCTCTCTCAGCACGGTATAAATATACCCGTCTAGGCTAATCCCTAATAACACAATCTAACACTTAAATTATCTTGTCTGCTGCTTGAGTCTAAAATAGTTCACTAACTTGATTGTTGAAAATCCTTTAGTCGGCGCACCCCATGGTCCTAGGCTTGCTTACGGTTATTTATTGTTTTGTAGGTAGTCGAGTTCAAACACTTTCTCCACACATGGCGGTTCGAGCAAAGTTAACTTCAACTTACTTGAGAACTGTGTAGAATGAGGTATTTATAGGGAGATAGGGCCAACCGCATGTATAGTGATTCCCATGTTATGTGTTAGCATACAATTGGTCAAAGTTTGTCACCCATGTAGTAGGAAAGTATCTTTAAGATGTTGGAATATCGTAAAGATGCTTAAAAATAATCATTATGGATACAATTTAATATATAATAATATCTAAGAATTATTTTTGGAGAATCCTTTGTTTAATATGATTGTGCTTCCTTGAATAAAGGAATATGTCTTCAATGAGGAAAGCTTAAAGACAGAAAGTAGTGATTAATTATATCTTTAATTCCTCGCCTTATCTCGTTTCCATGAGCGGCTGAGCTTGGAGAAACTATAGTTAGCAGCTCAGGTCTTCTTAATGGTTGAACAATGTGTGGAACGAATGTGGGCCTTGCCAATTTATTGATGACATTTTTGTCAACTGTAAGTAAAAGTATGCATGTCAACCCCAAGATTTTCTAAATCATTTTTGTCTCCACACTAGGCTTGAAAATTCGCCACACTGGCGTGTTAAGAGTATCACACTTACATAATGAAAAGGACAGACCTTGTATGTAATTATATGTAGCTGACTATTTCTCATATTAACAATTTTTTTTATGGTAGAACCTCAATTTTCTCTAGAGGTTAAACATGCCTTCAATTACCAAAAAAAAAAAAAAGTAAAAGAGAGAGAGAAAGAGAGAGATTAAAAAATAATTAATTTGGATCTTATCAATTGTCAAATGAATAATTTATCGGAATAATTAATTTGGGGTTACTGTAGTGTGTCAATCATTTGCAGTTGAGTTCAAATATCCTCATGATATAACTTTTTATAGATTAGAGTAATTTGAGGTTGTTTTTACGATCATTTCGTTTTCAATTGTTTAGTTTTTTTTTTATTTTAAACCTAAGAACTTGTTTCGTAATCAATTTCAATTTTTAGGTTTTAATAAAACAAACTAGAGGTGGGTTAGTTTGCCCATTTTCTAAGTGGAATGAGCTTTAATATTATAAACCTGAGCCTATTGTGTTGGCCTAGGGATTGAAGTCCAAGTAACCAACTCACCCAAGGTTTACCCCTAGAATCAACTGCAAGACTAGTCTTCGACCTAGTTTGGGAGTGAGGTGCTTAAAAAAAAGCACACATGAAAAAAAGCTGTGAGAGTTTTAGGTGTTTGGTAAATTGAAAAAAAATGGCTTATTTTGGAAGCTGCTGTGAGAATAAGCTGAAATCAAAGGAAAAAACTGAAACTGCTATTTGCAGCTTTGGAAAACTGACTTTTTTTTCAAAGCACACGGAGCTACAGTGCTTCTTTAATGAAAAGACTCACTATTAGACTGTTTTTTTTTTCCAAAAGCACTTTTACAAAAAAGTTTACCAAACACTCTGCTGATTTATTTCACAGCCGCTTATTCTCACAGCACAGCCACTTATTCTCACAGCAGTTTTTTTTCAAAGCACAGCAATACCAAACCAGCCCTTCATTCGACATAGAAAACACAAATAAACCAAGCCAGCCCAGTACTCCTAAACTTTTGATTTGTCAAAAGAATTACATCACAAAAGGAGCTAAGTAATATGATTCTAAAACAAAATACCCTAAAACAAAAATTGCACCATATATCCAACAAATTTAAATAAAACAGAGACTCAAAAAGAGTCCATCAAGAAACCTCCCCTGAAAATACTACAAAAACCTTGCATATCTGAATTATGAAGGACAAAAGTCTCGCGTAGTAAAACTATGGACTCTAAATGAATTTAAATACTTTACAATAGTCTCTAACATCGAAAACACATTGACAAAAATCACCAAATTTAAAATGCATTTACGTCGCTTGGTTACTGTTATAGCTTTTATAGGTTTATAGAAGGGGAGGTGATTTTCTCAAACTCATTTTAGCTTCTTACACACTTCTATTTAATTCTGACCATTGATTCTGTTTGATTTATTCAATCAGATAACCATAAATAAAGATATGTACGTGAAAAGCAATAAATTGTGTGTGAAAAAATCACTTCCCTGATAGAAAAACTCTAAGGCAGGCAAGATGATGGAATTAGTGATTACCTACCGATGAGATCAATTCCCTTGTTACCCTAATCAAATCCACCACAATTAGACGATCAAATAATGAGATCTGATTGAAACAAAAACAAAAATAAAAAGTAAAAATAAAAAAAAATAAAAAAACCAAACAATTAAACAACAAAAACTTCCAAAAAATGAAACTAACAGAAATTGAAAGCAAACAAATCTACCAATTAGGACTAGCAAAACGCATGGATGAGGTTAAATTTTCATAACATGCACAGAGAGATTCGATTTCATCCTCAATCGAGATAACGAGTGGAAGATTGAAAGTACATAAACAAAAGACAAATAGAAAATAATATTTGTGGGAAAAGGTCAGTGAGAGTGCTCCTTGGACCTCAGCACACCTCCCCAAGGGATTGGCATTTTGGATGTGTAGTCGGGCTCTTACTTGTTGATGTCCTACAAGAAGAGAACAAAGTTAGTTCTGAAAGGTACCTTTATGGGGCTTTAGGTGTAGGCCTTGAGACTCACAATCAAAACTAACTAAGTGTTAGGCGTGCCACTGCAACCTCAGTATAGCAGATGTAGAACAATTGTGTTTTAAGTTGATTAATTGCGCCCCAAGTTATTCCAACTTCTTGTTATCAAATGATTGTTGTGGATGGGTTAAGTCTATTGGAGAACAATTTAGAAATAAATAAAAATAACAGAACTCGAAATTGTAGAATATTTATTAAACAAAATACTTGCTGTGCAGAATGAAATACAGAACTAAATAGCTATGTCCTTCGAACAGTATTTCCGTCACACTCTTGTGTTTGTGGTTCAACAACGTCTGTTTGACCAGGATTCAACTACCTAATTCTACAACCCGCACTGGATTATAGAATTCTAGCGAATTTGCTTTGTGTGTTTACTGTCTGGAAATTTTGTACAAAGCAAGGAGGAAGGAAATAAAAGATGTTTGGAATATAACTGAGGACTCCAGTTATATAGGCTCTTTCATACCTTTTCAAATACATTTTGGATGTATCTGAAGATATACAACTCTTTCCAAAGAGTTGTGTCTATTAATCAAAATGTTTTTAATTAATTTTAATTAAAAACTTAATTCGAAAATTAAAACTAATTCATCAGATTAATTTTAATTATTAGGCCCCAAGTGCCCAAGGCCCAAGGCCCTTGTCTTGATTAATTAATATTAATTAATATTAATATTATGGTATAATCATCAAACCCAATCCACACAATTGGTGGCCCAAGCCTCAATTCTCATTCCAAGTGGTCCAACACTTAACTAATATTGTAGAAGACAAAACATATATAAAGGTCATTGGGAATTTTGTTTTCTCCAATGTGGGACAAGAGTCTCAAAACTCTAACAAAGTCCACATTAAGTTCTTTTTCTTGCCTTCTAAACAAGGACTTTTAATTCATAGTCTTGTATGTTCAGATGAAGGGAGTCCAGAGCCCCTTAAGTCATTTGTTTAGTCCCAAGTTGGTTTTAAATGAAAGCATATCCATTAAAGTGACTAGATCCAGATACAAATGAGATTCTTAAGGTAGAAAACAAATGGAAATGATTTGAATACATGCTGGAAAGTGCAATAAGTAATAGATCTACTAATTTAGAAAATAAACAAAGAGGTTCAACCAAGATTTCACCTTGTCTGGCAATGTTGAACTTCTTGTAGTTTATTCTCTTTGTATTTATAAAAGTTATATGCTTTAAAAGGGATGGATGGTACACAAGTTTACACGAGGGAATCGATACTACGATGCTAGAAGGTAGCAGAGCTTTAAACTAGAGAAAGATAGGCTTTCTAAGGAAAACTATTACTAAAAGATTTGAGATTTGGGCTGATTACAATTTTTGGATGCAAATATGGCTTGAGAATAGAGTTTGTAAGTTTATTTGATTGGTTGAGTGTTCTTGCCCCCGTTGTCACTTCTTCATTTTATAGCCGACTGCTGTAGCTTTTGCTCTTACTCGAAAGCATTTAAAAGTTAGTGAGTCACCACACTTTTTACTAGCAATGCCACTGGAAAGTGCTTTTTGGCTGGTAGTAGGCTAGGTCCCATCACTTGTTACTTCCCCAATGGACATATGGCTTGTTCCTTGACTAAGAAGGCATCAATTTATATTTGGGCTTGATGTTGGGCTTCGGGCAAGTCTCTTTTAATTGACACCCTTGGCTTTATTTTCTTTAAGCCCAATATTCAAATATTAACCCAAGTAGTACCCCCTTTAATCATTGTTGAGTCTACAACCTAAGATGCTAATAATGATTAAACAACCGTCGCATGCCTTTACTTGGGACTTGCACCATTTAAGACAGCCATTGTTAACTAAACCTTTGCACTAACCTACTAATTTCAACGTTAATTAACTGTTCACTATATAACCCTCACTTAAACCCTTTGGCTAAATACCTTAGCAACTTCAAACCTTCGAATTCATAGAACTTCCCAAAATTCTTAGAGCCTTCAAAATTTCTGGAAATTTCTCTCGTTCTTCAATTCTTGATTTTCTAATCCCAATTTCTTTTTTCAAAATCCAATGGCACCAAAGACTACTTAAACCCAATTTTCTTACAAGACTGGTGAGGGGTTTGTCACCATGCAGCGTCTGCTCAACGGCCTTCATCGCCCTCGGGTTGACCTGCAGACCTCTATTTTCTTTGAGGAAAAAGGTGTGCATTCTCTGGGACCTGCATGGACTACCTAGGTACCAATTGTCGTGGAGAGTAACATTCCCAAGGCAAAGTGGTTCACCTCGAACCCATTTTCGACTAAGGCTGGCATTTCTTCCTCCAAATGGTCTACCCATCGACGAGGATTCCCCTTGATGAATGATGAAGTTTGGGTGCAGTCGGTAAACGAGCTTAAACCTATCTTCAAGAAAAAATGGATGAACAACAGTATCTACGAGTTGATAATGCTCTCAAAGACTACTGTTATTGCCAAGCCTAAGCTACTGACAACTATACCCCATTCTGGAACTCGGGCAACAACACCTTCGACATCAGGATGGGCCTCATGTCTCTTACCATCCTTGATATGGCCCAAGTCTTTGGGTTAAGGACTTCGGGCAGAGTTATAGACGTTACCCACGACTGGTCTCTTTCTTCCTGCTCGATCGCATAGAGCTCGAGTAGCTCTGATCCCTTCCTTCAAATGGAGTATAACTCCTTAACCTTCAAGAGCAACGGGACCTTATTTGCAGGCTTTATCCCGTTTGCTGAGAAGAATTTTGGTTCCTCCTTTTCTATTGCCAACAAAGATAAAGAGCACATGTATTTCCTTATCTGCTGGCTCAACAAACATGTATTCCCCAACAAATCTAAATGAGTGATAGTTGAATGGATCCTTCTGGTGAAAACTCTTGACAATTTCAATGACATGGCCACAGGCCTTTTCCTTCTCTCCCATCTCTACCATCTTCTATTTAAGATGACTCGGGGATAACCATTTGAAACCAATCTCAATGTGCAAACCTAGATGGCCCAATTATGGCTTTAATGGTATTTCCCCGAGCATCGAGCTCCCAATCTAGAATTCCCCAAGGGTGTTGCTCATGCCCGTATTCTGGTTGAAACATCTCCCACCAATCACTCTACATTCGCTTATCTCTATTTCTTCAGAGTCTGCAGAACTCGGGCAGACTTGGAGTGGGGAGCTTAAGTTCTAAGAAGATACCCTTGGTTCTCTGACCAAGCCTTTCAAGATGCATTTGGGGAAGATGCCACCCTCTTTTGCAAAGAGAGGTTCATAAGTTGTATCCAATCAAAGGACATAGCTTAGGGAGTAAGAGGCGACCACTACAAGCATGGGCTAAAAGTTTATCACCCCAACTTCTATGCTAGACAGTTGGGGTTTAGACAAGCCATCCTCGTGCCATTCTTCCACTTTGTACACTTGGCACCTTATATCATTTTCGTTCACCACAAGAAGTCACATTCCGAGCTGCCTGATGTAGTCTCGAGGTACTGAGCAAGGTTGCCTGCAAACCTATGGCTTTTAATTTTGAATGCTCCTCATTATTCTCTTCTTGGTAGGAGGCAAAGTGGTTCAAGAAGTATAGCGGAGATATCAAGGAATCGCCTGACCGTCTCTTCAAGCAACTCAAAATCAAATCCTATCCAAAGCCAAGTGAACTTGAAAATTGGAAGAAGATGATTCATCAAAAGAACCAACTACTTTTAATAGGTATCATTTATTTCCTTAACTTGTACTTATGTTTATTTTACAACTTGCCTTCCATTAACCTTTTTCTTGCTCCTTTTAACCTTTGTAGCCCAAAGTAACACTTAAACAGTTGACGTCGGGCTTGATGAAGAGATTGGAGACACCTTTGTCCTCCAAGAGGTGGCAGCTAAGGCTACGAGGCAAGGTGATGGGGTGGGCGGAGATATTTCTAAGTTGTTTGAGGACTCAGAAGATGAGGTTGAGCCTTCAGTGGAGGTTCGGGTTACCAGGCGGACGAGGGTAACAGTTATGGAAACTTCAGAGCCTGAATCAAAAGAGCGTCCTCGAGCTCAACTCTTCATACCAGGTCCGCGGGCAACCCTCACCAAGAAAATTACTAGAGCTCAGACTTCCAAAGCACCTAAATCTTCCAAGTCCTCCACTGCTCCTCAAGTTGAAACGGGTAGAAAAAAAACGGAAGTGATCCAGTAAGTTAGCTTCATCTTAATTTTCCTTAATTGAAATCCTTACTCCCTGAGCTAACAACTTCTTCTCTCTCAAAACTAGGGCCCCAAGACATATAAAAGCCTAATTATGTCTCAAGGGGAGAACCACTGGGTGCAGAGATGCACCAGAAGGCCAAATATCTTCTTGATTCCACCATTGAGGAACTGAGGTATGGCTTGCATCTTAAGTTACCCTTTCTCTTCATCATTATATTTTTTTTTAATTAACTATTTGCCCGATGACTAAAATAGGCCATAAAGGAATAAAGGATCACTCCACCCGAGGCATCTTCACCTCCTGCCCAAGAGGCACATGCTTCTCCTCCTCGGGCTAAATCTTCCAAGGTATATTTTCCTCATTCTTGGCTTTAAACCTGTAATTTTACTACTTTGGAAGTTAATGGCTAACCTTCACTTTATGGTAGTGTTTGGGCCCAAAAATATTGTTTTTGGGCCAAGTTTAGAATCATTTTCGGCCTAGGGTTGGTTGGGCCGAATTTAGAATTCTTCTCGACCTAAAAGTCGTGTACAGGTGTCGTTGGTGTTATTTAGCTCATAGGCCGCACGATCGAAGTTGGCCATATCCCATCGAGAATCGGGGATGTGGATGAGTCATATTATGAGAAGGAGTTTCGCGACAGGATCAAGATGTTGGAATTGAATACAACCTAATAATGAGTTATGTTCAAAATTCTAGTAGGCGTAGGATTGGCCGAGATAAAGTTGGATCAGAGAAAGGAGTTCTAATCCATGAGTGATTGGGAGTCAATACAGGTTGGCTGCTATAAATAGGGAAGGAAGACATCGAAACAAGCCTCTCCAGTTCAACACACAAATTGCCCTGTGCATACCCTCGCTCTACGCGAAACCTCTCAACAACCTTGAGATTTTTGTTTTCCCTTTTTCGCCAACACATCTTCAGTTTGGATAAACAGCACTGTGAAGGCAACCGGCGAACATCTTCAGTTTGGATAAACATCATTGTTGCCGTAGAATCAGCCGACCGTGGAGCACCTTCAATTTGGATAAACGACATTGCGACAAGGCTGACTGGTTATCTATCTAAGTCTTGGTCGAGAAGGATTTTCGAATTCTTATCGATAGGGGTCATCTTCTTAGCCTTCTCGACGAAGTGAGGTGTTACAAGTTACTATACTTGGCACTTTGAACGTCGAGTCGTTTATGATTGGTTATTCACAAGTAGGTTTTAGAGTTCGGCATTCTGACGGCCAAACCATTTTCAAAATCAAGACATACATTTGCTTTGAGTACTTATGTCCCTATACTCTAGTATCGATTCAGCGTGCTTATACTCTCACAAATATAATCTCGGTGACCGAATCCGGTGCCAACAATTTGTGAACTTTGCAAAACTAGTAGCTTTGTCTTCAAGCTCTAAAACTTGAAGGCTGAGGCGTGTTTTCCTCGGCCGCAGTCGCAAGATCGAGAAGTCAACCGCGCACTCAACACAACATCAACAAATTTTACTCCTCTGTCGAGCTCGGCCGACGAGTTGGCATGCCCCGCATAAAACCAAAAGGCGTAGTTAGCTTACTAATTATTCGACCTGCGCGCTACGTAGGCTTAGTAGGTTTTAGGGTCAACATTTTGACACGCCCGGTGGGACCCAGTGCTAAGACTACGAAGTTCATGACCATCGAGACACGATCAGTAACAAAGAAAACAACCATAGGAAAATCAACGACTGATCTGCCAGTTCAAAGTTCTAGACAAGAGTTATCACATGCGGGAAATCCTATTGTCGCTGTGACCCCTGAGCAGTGTTCTAAAAAACGGCCTAGGCGGCCGCCTAGGCGGCGCCTAGGCGCTGGGCGGAGGTGATCGGATCATATTTATATATATTTTTACTTCGAATTCACTCGTCTTTTCTTAGTTAGTTCCTTATATTTTTGAGCTATTTACGTTATTTTTGTGTTTATAGGATTTGCCTAGCAAAGAAAATAAAAATAGAACAAGTTAAATTTTATGTAATACATTCGTCAAAACTGTCTGTGTAGATCAACTTTTAAATTAAATTAAAAAATATATATAATAATGATAAGTATGATGATGTTTGAAACATCATCATGATGGTTTTGTTTTGTAGAAGAAAAGAAAGGAACGGATGGAGAAGAAGAAAAGAAAAAAATAAAAAAAGGAAAAGAATAAAAAAATAAACAAAAGATTGAAGAAAGGCATAAAACAGGAGCACAGCGTGCAGGAAATGGGAGACACGGACTGGTGGCATAAAAAGAAGAAAAGAAGAATAAGAAGAAGTGGATGGTGCACTAGCGGGGAGAGACTGACAGCGCAGTTTGAGTGAGGGAATATAAGCAGAAACCGGGGGGAAAGAAAAGAGAGAGAAACGGGGGGAGAAAAGCAGCAAGCTGCACAGAAAACGGAGGACAGCTGCCTTGCGGCAGCTGGGAAAAATGAAATAAAAAAAAAGAAGGAGAGGTCAGAAGTGAGGAGACGGGGAAGAATAGTGGTCAGCGATAAAATAAGAAGAAAGATAGGTTAAGAGAAAAGCTGCCATTTGGCAGCTTGAGAATGGAGAGACTGATAGAAAACGGGCAGCGGGAAAGAAGAGGAAAGTGTGACGCTGGGACTGTCAGAAGGCAGAGAGTCCAGGGGAAGCAGTGTGAGAAGGCAGGCGCACGGACAGACTGAAGCATTCTCCTCTTTCGGTTTAATCTTTCAAACTTTTATTTTATTTCTGTTTTTAATAATGTGTAAATAAACTTATTTTGGCTAGAGGTTAATTCGAAACCATGAATATATTTGTAATATGAATTGATTACCTTCAGTTGTGATTTCTGAGTTGTGATTTAATTTGCTTAACTGCTTGATTGATAACTTATTTTTGTATGTTGATTAAGGATGCATACTTAATTTACATGCATGAATTTGATGCTAGAATATAAGTGAATTTCACCTAATCGTTATGAACTTATATTCACAAGTAGTGAAGGTTGTTATCCACAATCGTGTTATGTGAATTCTAGGCTGGATTAACATGCGTATTCCATAGTTATGAATGCCTAGTCAATGTTTATGATTTCCGTTGAACTTAATGATCTTTGTTGAATGTCTCTATCATGCGTATTCCATAGTTAGGGACTTTGATGAGGAATAATTTGGTTGTAATGCGTATTCCATTCAATCCAATGAATCTAGGGAAATCTAAGAGTTAATTTAAGCGGACCTAATTAACTTGGAACATTGTGATTTACAATTTATTGAAAGAACAACTGAAAAACAATTTAGGTTGCATATGTGTCATGTGTGGAGAAGAACCCTCTAGCTAATCCGTCATTTATCTTTTCATTTTAATTTCATGTTTTTGTCATTTTCGTAATTTATTTAAGTTTAATTTACTTTTCACCAAAATCAAACACCCACCCATTAGTATATTATATTATTTAGTTAGTTTTCTTTATTGTTAGTTTTTAATTCAATTTCCGTCCATTTCAAGTCTTAGTGTTTAATTTAATTGTTTTCATTATTTTGAGTCATTTTAAGTGTGTTTCGAGTTATTAGAGTTTTTAGTCTAATTTTGTGTCCTTGAGTCTTGTTTAATATTTTTAACTTTGTTTTTATGTTTTTAAGAGGTTTTAGCAAGCCCTCCTAATCCCCGGCCTAGAACGATACCCTACTTATACTTATACTACAATTGTCACAAGAGGGTTTAATTTGTGTGTCAAGAAATTTTCACATCAAATTTTGGCGCCGTTGCCGGGGATTAGCAACTTTGCTAATCCCCTTATTTTTATTTTTGTTTATGTTTATATTGGTGTTTGTGTATTTTACTTTTGATATTTGATTTATTTTTCTTTCTTTGATTTTAGGTACAAATGGAGCGAGACATGGCACTTGCGGACATTCAAGCTCAATTGGCACAGCTCACTGCTCAATTGACTCATAATGCCGAACGGACCACAATGCCAAGTGTCCTTACACTAGATGTGCCCTATGGGCAAGGATATCAAAGTCCTCAATTTTATGCAAATGAAGATGTGTGGGGATATCAGGGCTATAACCAATTAAGGGGCAACATGTTTTCCAACGCTTACAATTCGGATTGGAGAGACTATTCAGATTATATGTGGGATGAACCTCAACACTTTCAACAAAGCGGATATTGGCAGCAAGACGAATTCTATTCAAGATCTATGCAGCCACCACATCATCCCCCACAACAATTCCAATCAAATCAAAGTATGCCCGTGGATTATAATCAAAGGCTTGAAGAATTAATTTCTTTGGTACAGGGCTTGCGAAAAGAAGAACAATTGCCGCCATTGGAAGAGTTCTATCAGTGGCCATATGAACCGTCACAGCCACCACAACAATCAACCCAATTCAATTCAGGTACGTCCTTGGATAATGATACACTTAATAATTTACTCACCTCTTTGAATCAGGGAGTAGAAAATCAAAACCAGGAGATGCAAGACCGAGTCAGAAGAGTGGACGAATTGGAGATGCATGTTGGGCAGATTATGGAATTCATGGCACAGATTCAAGAGCAAAGTGAAGTCTCCAACTCAACTCTTGAAAATTCAAAGGCAGAAGTTGAAATCGATGAAGCCATCACCTTGGAAGGAGACATAAAGGATGAAGCTGTCCCAGAACCATCCAACCATAGCCCGAACATGGATGAATTGCTGCTGCAAGCAGAAAAGGAGGATGACGACTTGGGCAGTTTAGAAGAATTCTTGCTGCAAACTCCTCAAATCCCTATGTCATCCAACTCAGGTGAGGAAGTTCTAAATTCACTTCATTCTAATGATATTCCTCCCAATGTCCCTTTTCCTAGCAGGTTTTTGATTCCAAATATCAAAGAGAGTGAAAAAGACATTGTGGAAGCTCTTCCAAAGGTGCAAAGTGATATCTCAATTCTTGGTGCACCAAAACAAATTCCCGATGGTATTGAAATGTTCAAAGAACCTTGCACACCAAGAAAAGGGATTCAAGAGAATGAAATGGTTGAAGCATATCAAGAATACATCCAAGAGGCTGTGCATGAGACAATCAAGCCCGAAGCAATAGAGTTTGATGACCCGGGACAAGCCACAACCATCATAGTAAACCTGGCCAAGTTCAAAGTCCCGGAAATGTTCAAAAATGTCGTGTTTGTTTTTGAGTTTGTGTCGGAGAAAGAAAGTAAGCCATCTTCTCCAATTTTAATTTTAATGTATACTAACATTTTTCTGATTTTGATGATTCAGGCACCCACTCGTGAATTCAGACCATTGCCGAATCATTTCAAGTATCACCTCCCATTAAAAGATAAATTCCATGCTTTGGAGCCGATGGGAGTTAAGGGAAAGATGCGTCCGGCTAAAGACGTTAAATCAAGCGCTTCTTGGGAGGCAACCCAAGCATTCAACGAAGGGAGACTTTGGAATCGCTAACCCAATCAGATTTGCATTCTTACACCATTATCTTTACTGCTTTCATTTTGTTTTGTTTAGTTAGTTGTGTTATTTGATTGATTTCTGTGAGTTTGTGTTATTTAGTTTAAGTGTGGGGGAAGGTTAACCAAAGTCTTTCTACATTAATTTACATATTTATAAAAAAAAAAAAAAAAAAAAAAAAAAAAAAAGATAAAATTTAAAATTTGAAAAAAAAAAAAAAAAAAAAAAAAAAAAAACATAAAAATACAAATAATTTACAATGATGTAAACTAATAGCACTCATTGGTCCGGTAGTGCTTCAGTAGTAGGCGGGGCTTCAGCAGTCGGCGGGGCCACAGAAGGAGGAGGCAACAGAGGTTGATCAGTTGGAGCTTCACTATGCGGTGCCGCTCCAGAAGACGAAGGCAGATGTTGTTGGAACAAACCCACAAACCTCCGATGATCAAGTAAAATTTGACCATCGGTGTCCTGCATCTGGTCAATCTTCCTCTTCATGCTGGTGGCATAGCTGTGTGCGAGCTTGTGCAATTCTTTATTCTCATGCTTGAGCCCTTTAATCTCTTGCTTGAGACTCTGTATTTCAGCCACCAACGATTCAACGTGACGGGTTCGGGCATATAGGCGTTGGGCCATGTTGGACACAGACCCCGCACACTGCACGCTAAGAGCCAGAGACTCCTTAACCGCCAATTCATCAGATCGTCTAGCGAGCAGTCTGTTATCTCTGGGGGTGACAAGGTTCCGAGCCACCACCGCAGCTGTCATATCATTTTTCATCACCGAATCCCCAACGGTAAGGGGACCAGTGGGGGATATGAAAGAAGGGCGCCATACGTTGTCTGGTGAAGGCGGAGCTGCCTCTTCACCAATGTTCAAGTCAAAACGTCGATCGGAAGGGCCTGCCATTTTTCAGAGGTGTTGAGAAAGAAGTGATCGGACAGATTAAGATTAAGGAAGTGCAAGAAGGGAGTGTTTACAGGAGGGCGCTCAAGTGTGTTGTGGAACACGATTAACGCCTCTATAAAAAAGAAGAATTCAAAGAGGCACTCCTTAGAAATCGATGAAGCGTCCTCTCGCAAATCGAAGAGTCGGGGCTCCTTTCTCAAAAGCCGGATTCTTTTCTCAAAAGAGGAGTTTCCGTTCTCAAAAGCCAGATTCTTTTCTCAAAAGAGGCGTTCATTTCTTAAAAGTTGGGCTTGCTCAGCAACCACGAGCCGAACCCCGGATTTCGCAAGATCAATTCGTCCATACGTGTTGTCACCTGCCACACGCAAACTCAGCTCTGCGAAAATCACGGGCAGTCTGTCGAAGTGCCGATTCCAACCATCTGTCTCTCTCAGCCTAGTCAGCACTTGTCACATGCAACTGGCAGCTTTGCGGAAATTACGGGCAGCTTTGTCAGAAAGCGCGTAATTTGTACTATTCATCAATCCACCGGCTGCCGACAATGAGTGAGAGAACAGTTCCGGTTGTGAAGACAAGTCCTATAAGTTTCTACCTTCGCCTTCCACAGCAAAAGCACACCCTCTCAACACTTCTTCATCTCCGAAAATGCATTCCCAAAGAATCATCTCGAGTCACTCTGTGTTCCTTATTCCTTGGGATACTCCTGCGAACAACCCATTCAAAGCAAAAGTATTTCATATCATAAAGGTTGAAAGCAAGAGTATCTCATATCATGCTTTCTCCATGTCCTTCTCCTTGTCTTTGTTTTCCGACAAGGAGAAAGCGAGCAATCAGCCAGCATTTGGTATCAATCTTCCGATCTGGAGCCAACTGCCTGGAACCCCTTCCTGATTGCTTACCTAGCCTTGCTCTCGAGTACTCATCTTCTTCATCTTGTGCTTCCGTTTTGTCTACCACATCTACTTGGGGGACAAGTAAGGGAGGTGAAAATGATAGCTCGAAGCATGTGGAGACAACGTGCTGATTCATCCTCAGCTAGGGACAAGGAGAAAGAAAGCAAGAGGTGGGCACTTGGAAAGATTGAAGAAAGAATCAGACCAAAACCTCTACCTCGTGCCTGCCCGCCGTGCTGAGGAAACAAGCAGAGAAGAATGCAGACTGCACAATCAAATAATCCCAGCAGAAGAAGTCTGAGATGAAACGACCAATGATTACTTATTAGTTTTATTCATTATCTTTTATCGTAATTTTCAATTTTTCGTTTGAAATTTTTTTTAATTAATTTTCTTGCGTACTTAACTGAATTATTTCTTTTCTTTGCAGGAACTTTTGGTTATTTCCACCCTTGAAGTTGATTGCAGAATTTTAGCTTGGGGGTCATCGCTTGATTTTACTGCAAATTAGGGAAGTTTTCAGTCCAATTGCTTTATTTTGTTTCTTATTATTTATTTATTTTATTTTATTTTTATTTGCATTATAGTTTTTTCTGACATTGGGGACAATGTCAAGTTTAAGTGTGGGGGTAGAAATCTCTAGAATTTCATTTGTTTATGTGTTGTTTTTTTTTTTTTCTTTAAAAAAAAAAAAAAAAAAAAAAAAATTTAAAAATCCAAAAATATTGTCTTGTTTCCCTTATTGTTTTGAATTAGATTTTTGTTAGTTTCCCGACCCAATGATATAATTAGATTAAATTTGAACCATGATCATCAAGAACTTAGTTAACATGTGTTTTGTGAAATTCCTAATTCTCTTGTTAGTTTTGTACATGTTTGACCATCTTTGAAAAACCAAATGCACATAGCCTTGTTAATGTGAAACTAAAGTATGACTTAAAGCTTCATATGTGAATTTAGTGACCATATATATCCTATGTGAGTTTTTGAGCCTATTGAAAGTGTGTGCATTTTTCATACACTCCTATTCTTTCATGTGTGATGAACTTATGTGAGATACATCTCTAGAACTTGCGTAACGATCTTTCGAAATGTTTGTCATTGATTGCATGAACTTGGAAATGATAGAGGCATTAGGTTTACCACTATGGCCCAAATAACCATGTTTCCCAAAGAAAAATGATATCATTAGATTGCCAATTTGAGCCGTATATGTTGAGCTTTTTATTTCTTATCACCAGATATGTCTACCCTTATACCTGAAACATTTTTCCTTACCCTTTCTAAGCGAGCAATGCGAGATTGTCTTATGAGAAACGTTTGTGAAGTACTGTGAAGATGTTTGGCAAAAGAATAAGTGTGGGGGTATTTCATGTTTGTAAAAATAAAAAATAAAAAAAAAAGAAAAAAAAAAAGAAAAAAAAAAACAACACATAAACAAATGAAATAAAAAGTTGTTCAATTTTCAGTTTAAGGGTGTGGTTGAAGGTTCTAGAAGAATCGTTGGAGAGCTTGAGTTCTTATAAATTTAGACAAAAGAATTGCTTGCAATGTAGCTTGGAACTTGTGTTTTCCTATTCTTTCGTTTCAATAACCCTATCCCTAAGCCTCATTACATCCAATAAAAGTCCTCTTGATTTAAGTTTTGCAATTATGATTGTGGAGATGAGATCCTTATGCAAGCTTATGGTAGAAATTTCACATTTGATTCTTTATTTGAGCGAAACACATTAAAACTAAACACAGGTGTGATTGAGTGAATATCCAGTGAGAATGTCGCTAGTTTGCATATGATGATTTTAAAAATAAAAACTTGAAATTGCATTAGCATGGCTATCTCACACACTACACTTCACGGATGATTCAAAGATTACTGCTAATATTTGAATAAGGAAGATGAACTTGGATTAGTTGGTTCGATGCTAGCTATGGTTCTTGATGATGCTAGCTATGGTTCTTGATGATTTGTTTTCTTAAATAAAATTCTATGAGGGTCACATAGAGGGAAGCTAATGTTTTTCTTGTTACTTCTTTTCTTGTTACTTTTGTTTTGCTCGAGGACTAGCAAAAGTTAAGTGTGGGGGTATTTGATCGGATCATATTTATATATATTTTTACTTCGAATTCACTCGTCTTTTCTTAGTTAGTTCCTTATATTTTTGAGCTATTTACATTATTTTTGTGTTTATAGGATTTGCCTAGCAAAGAAAATAAAAATAGAACAAGTTAAATTTTATGTAATACATTCGTCAAAACTGTCTGTGTAGATCAACTTTTAAATTAAATTAAAAAATATATATAATAATGATAAGTATGATGATGTTTGAAACATCATCATGATGGTTTTGTTTTGTAGAAGAAAAGAAAGGAACGGATGGAGAAGAAGAAAAGAAAAAAATAAAAAAAGGAAAAGAATAAAAAAATAAACAAAAGATTGAAGAAAGGCATAAAACAGGAGCACAGCGTGCAGGAAATGGGAGACACGGACTGGTGGCATAAAAAGAAGAAAAGAAGAATAAGAAGAAGTGGATGGTGCACTGGCGGGGAGAGACTGACAGCGCAGTTTGAGTGAGGGAATATAAGCAGAAACCGGGGGGAAAGAAAAGAGAGAGAAACGGGGGGAGAAAAGCAGCAAGCTGCACAGAAAACGGAGGACAGCTGCCTTGCGGCAGCTGGGAAAAATGAAATAAAAAAAAAGAAGGAGAGGTCAGAAGTGAGGAGACGGGGAAGAATAGTGGTCAGCGATAAAATAAGAAGAAAGATAGGTTAAGAGAAAAGCTGCCATTTGGCAGCTTGAGAATGGAGAGACTGATAGAAAACGGGCAGCGGGAAAGAAGAGGAAAGTGTGACGCTGGGACTGTCAGAAGGCAGAGAGTCCAGGGGAAGCAGTGTGAGAAGGCAGGCGCACGGACAGACTGAAGCATTCTCCTCTTTCGGTTTAATCTTTCAAACTTTTATTTTATTTCTGTTTTTAATAATGTGTAAATAAACTTATTTTGGCTAGAGGTTAATTCGAAACCATGAATATATTTGTAATATGAATTGATTACCTTCAGTTGTGATTTCTGAGTTGTGATTTAATTTGCTTAACTGCTTGATTGATAACTTATTTTTGTATGTTGATTAAGGATGCATACTTAATTTACATGCATGAATTTGATGCTAGAATATAAGTGAATTTCACCTAATCGTTATGAACTTATATTCACAAGTAGTGAAGGTTGTTATCCACAATCGTGTTATGTGAATTCTAGGCTGGATTAACATGCGTATTCCATAGTTATGAATGCCTAGTCAATGTTTATGATTTCCGTTGAACTTAATGATCTTTGTTGAATGTCTCTATCATGCGTATTCCATAGTTAGGGACTTTGATGAGGAATAATTTGGTTGTAATGCGTATTCCATTCAATCCAATGAATCTAGGGAAATCTAAGAGTTAATTTAAGCGGACCTAATTAACTTGGAACATTGTGATTTACAATTTATTGAAAGAACAACTGAAAAACAATTTAGGTTGCATATGTGTCATGTGTGGAGAAGAACCCTCTAGCTAATCCGTCATTTATCTTTTCATTTTAATTTCATGTTTTTGTCATTTTCGTAATTTATTTAAGTTTAATTTACTTTTCACCAAAATCAAACACCCACCCATTAGTATATTATATTATTTAGTTAGTTTTCTTTATTGTTAGTTTTTAATTCAATTTCCGTCCATTTCAAGTCTTAGTGTTTAATTTAATTGTTTTCATTATTTTGAGTCATTTTAAGTGTGTTTCGAGTTATTAGAGTTTTTAGTCTAATTTTGTGTCCTTGAGTCTTGTTTAATATTTTTAACTTTGTTTTTATGTTTTTAAGAGGTTTTAGCAAGCCCTCCTAATCCCCGGCCTAGAACGATACTCTACTTATACTGATACTACAATTGTCACAAGAGGGTTTAATTTGTGTGTCAAGAAATTTTCACATCAGGAGGGTGGCCGAGGCGTTTTAGTGCAAAACGGTGGGAAAAAGCGGCTGGGCTCTAGGCGGCCTCCTAGGCGGGCTAGGCGGCTGGCGGAGCTAGGCGGATCTACAACTTCCGATTTCTTACGTAGCAGCAGAGCTCCGGCAAATTTATACAGCTCATCTCCGTGAAGATGAGGGTAGAGAGAGTGCGGGGAGAGAGAGAGAGAAAGAGAGAGAGAGAGAGAGAGCATCTTTGGAAAATGGTAGTCGTCCGGTTTGTTCAGCTGTGGCCTCACCAACTCTAGACGATCTGATTCCCTCTGTCTGTGTTTTGAATCCTTGATCAAAAAATGGGGTCGGGCTTCCAGAGAAGTCTGTGGTGGCGCTTTGAGATCCAATTCTTAAAGGGTGAAAAGAAGAAAAATAAATGAATAGGTCTATGTTATACAAACGAATGACATTCCACTTTCTCCACAAAAGACTTGATCTTTGATGAGAGAGAGAGTGTGTTATAATAATAAATATACACAATTATGGATGTGGGTTGTCTGAAAAAGAAGGAAGGGTCCTGCTTGAAGGGCCAGCTAGCTTCAAGTTGTTTATCGCATTAAAAGTGAGAGACCTGGGGTGATGTGAAAGAGGTGAGGTGACCGGCTACTGCAGTACTGCTTGGAAGGGTTATGTTTTAATTATGAAAACCCACTACGTGGGTTTTTTATATTTTATAAAGTTGTCTAAATTTGAGATCCATCCACACTATGTGGGTGTTTTATAATTTTAAAAGTTTGAGATATATTATAAAGGTTATATAAATTATGAATTATTTAGATAATATTTTTTTTCCTAGACAAGCATACTATATATGTACATAAAACATTCATATATGTACGTTCTTCTATAAGAAATAACATATTATTCAATAATTATTTACAATTGATAAAATAAATTTAATTAATTCATATAATACATAAGAAATTTATCTAAATCCGCCTAGGCCGCCTAGGCGCCCGCCTAGAACCCGCCTAGCCGCCTAGGCGCTAGGCGCCAGCCCGCCACCCGACTAGCGCCTAGCGTTTTTTAGAACCTTGCCCCTGAGGCTACAAGTGCAACACACCGAGAAAATGAAGTGTGCCTCAGTGGCCAGCCTCGAAATACAGAAGTACTTAACCGAACTGCAGGCTTTTTCATTGAATGACTAGTGGAGGACTGTGATGAAGACGGTGGTGAAGGCTCTGATCCTCCGACTAGGTTGTTTCTTCGAAGACGACTTGACGAGCAATCCCGACAAGTGGAACAAACAGTGGGCCATAAAATGAACCGTTTTCTTGAAATGATACAAAGCAATGGAGAGACCCAAACCCAATTGC
This sequence comes from Malus x robusta, assembly GCA_963082935.1. Taxonomy (NCBI): domain Eukaryota; kingdom Viridiplantae; phylum Streptophyta; class Magnoliopsida; order Rosales; family Rosaceae; genus Malus; species Malus x robusta. The sequence goes on from OY720328.1 coordinate 12,912,245, forward strand.
TTGAACTAATAGTTAGTAAAGTCTTCGAAAAGAAACCTGTTGATCAGGCTCGGCAGCTTCCACTTAAAGGTGATGTGAAAATTAACTTGACACAAAAATTAAACCCTATTGATGACAATTGTAACAAAGATGTAAATAGGGTTCGTTCTAGACCGGGGATTAACTAGGGATGCTAATCTACTAAAAACTAACTTAAAAATACAAAATTAATCTTGAAAACAAAAACCTAGACTCGAAGACTCTTAACTAGACTTATATGACTCAAAACAAACTAAACTAACTCAAAACAACACAAAATAATAAAAAAGACTCAACACTGACTCTAAAGAGTTATTTGGATGAATTTAAGACTTACCTGACTCAAAACACTAATTTGGACAGATTTAAACAAGTTTCTAACTAAACTAACACACTTAATTAAAGGGGGAATTGTTTTGACGAAATTAAAACTAAAACAAAGAACTTGCAAAAACAAAGCAATTTAAAAACGAATTTAAGTGAATTCAAGAGTGAAAAGCTAGTTAGAGGGTCCTTCTCCATACATGACATATGCAAACATAAACCAATTTCCAGTATTGTTCCTTTAAACAATGAATGACAACACCCCAAGTTAACCGTGACAGCACAAATTAACCATCAGATTTTTCTTATTTCATTGAATTGGACGGGATACTCATCACAACCAAATTATCCTTCTCAAGTCCCCTAACTATGAAAAGCATGATAGAAAACATATCAAAGGTCATTAAGTTCTTTGAAAATCATAAGCATTCATGAGGCATTCGTAACTATGAAAAGTATGATACTCCTGCCAAGGATTTACTTAACACGATCGTGACTAGCATCCTCCATTACTTGTGAATATAAGTTCATAACGATTAGGCAAAACTCCCTTATACTCTAGCATCAAATTCATGCATGCAAATTAAGTGTCGACCCTCAATCAACACACATAAACAAGTTTTAATAACTCAGATAAGCAAATCACATTCAAGACTTAAGAAACAATAACTGGATGTAATCAATTCATATAAAGCATATAATCATGGCTTCGAATTCACCTCTAACTAAAAAGAAATTAGTTCTTCATGTCTTTGAAAACATAAAACCAAATTAAAACAAACATTGAACTAAAACTAAGGATAGAATACACCTAGAAATGCCCAGCAATCCAAGCTTGAATGGCAGGGCACGACTCTAAGGGTCTCCTCTCTTTCCTTCCTTGCAAATCTGCTCACAAGTATGTATCTTTTAATGTTTTGGCTCTTGTATGTGTGGTGCACAAAATTGTGGTGGATGGTGTGGTGATTTGATGGTAGAGGGCGGTGTATTATAAGTGCTACAACTTTGTATTTATAGGGAGAGAGAAGGCACATCAAAAAGGGTTGAATTAGGACTCCAAATCAGCAAAGAACAAGGACAATTCTCATCAGATTCCAAGGATGAAAATGAGTAAGAAATTCGTCAGATTTCTAGGGGGAAGAAGGATCAGCTTATTTGCATTATTTCAGGGCTTCTAGAATCAGATATTAGGCATTCTAATGTGATAAGGAATCCTCCTTGCAGCTGGATTTAAGGCATGATAAGATTGAGATATGATAAGATAAGATAAGGTTAGTTTAGATAAGATAAGGTTAGATAAGGTTTTGGATAATGTTCTTCCTTTTAGCTGATTCCTTATCTTCTTGATCTTAGATTTACTTCTTCACTCTTTTCAGCATATTCCTAGCCTCTTGAACTTCAAATTTGTCCACCCATCTTGCTTCACTCATAAACTATCCATTTGGTGCCCAAAACTGTCTCAAAATGCTTCAAATTGCACTTTCTTGTCAACTTTGTCATATGGACCTACAAACACACGAAAATGGCTTAAAACACTATAATAAACACAAACTAACTATGAAAATACACGAAAACAAGCTAACTAAGTCGCATAAATATGCTCATATATGAGAAAGAAACCCCACTCCATGATATCGTAATCCACAAGGTTGGAAAATAAACTGTTGATGCACTATAAAACAAAAACAAAATTACCAGTGAATAGAGAACTGTCTTGGGTTGAATCATGGACAAGGCCGCTTTCTTTAAGACATTCCACGGCTTTGCCCAATGTGTGCAACAAACAACACGTCATCCCCAATATAAAACAGTCCAAAATCCTTATGTCTAGACCCTTCCTTGCATTGAGGAAGATCCGAATACTATCGCCCTTTAGTTGCTCATAATACTCAAGTGTTTATAACTTCAGGTTTCACTTTTTGCTTCTTAGACTAATGAAAGACCATAATATTTATAATAGAAAAACTAAAGGTTAACGTTGAAGAGGCTAAGGAAAGAGTGGCCAAAGAATCAGGCCAAAAAATAAGGAACTGATCACCTAGTTAAGAAAGACTAGGTCTTTTCTTTTATCATCAAAACAAAATCTATTTGGTTGAAAAGCAGTGGTCTTCCATGAAAATAGGAGAGATACGTTTGTGATTAAAAACAATAACTAGGTCTTTAAAATAAACAAAGTTCCCACATAAACAAATGTAAAGGTGATTACAACTCAGTCGATCGAATCAGTAAGTTATTAGATGATGTTCTTGTTACTATGTTGTCTCGTGTGCTCAGAATTGTGTTATATTTGTCCCGCTCTTGAAGGACTGGCAGTGGGTTACACAATCAAAAAGTTGAGTAGTTTAGGAATTGCCGGCCCCTCAATTGCTTTGAAGTATCTATCTATAGAATCTTGTTTTGGCCTCAAAACCATTGAGATTTGTGATGGATCCGGACAATCCTATTTGGTCAAATACCTAGCAACAAACTCCTATTTGTTGTGACATATGTTCTAATACATATTGTGATGTGTAAATCCTAAGTAGAGATAGAATAGGAATCTTTTGGGATCTAGAAGATCTTTCCTAATAGACTTTGTATTACTTAGAGAGTAAGTTTCTCTCCTCCTTATTTCTATAAATAAAGGCACAAAAACTGGGGAATTAACACACAATTCCTTAAGTCTATTCTCCATCTTTATCTCTCTTCCCTTTGCCGCACCCCTCAGTTAAATATAGGCCCCAACACGTTATCACCACACTTCACGCTATGCTCAAGAGAATTTATTCGTCTTCAATCAGGGGAGTATTACGTTTCAATTATTTTTAATTGATTAAATTTTGATTTTCTTGAATTCATACCTTTATTGATTCAATTTACTTTTTTTTCTTATGTTGAACGTGATACAAGCTTGAAGATGAAACCCAAAATTGAAGAAATAATTTTTTGCATCAAACCAATTCAACAATATCATCACACAATCAGGTTATTCCCAAACAACGGTTTTTATCTCGATATTTTTGTAGCCCTAATAGCATGAACATTCACCATAATGCATGACCCAACTTTACGTTTTTCGAATTTTAGACTCTACATAAATTGTGTATACATTTTAATCATAATCCTATTAAATTATGTGAATTGATATTGCATGAAATTATATATGCATAATTGAATTTTGAGGAAAAAAAAAAGAAAAATATAAATTAGGGTTTGAAACCTTTCTTATTGAGCGAGCCACAGCCGTCAAGCTGCCGAGCCCAGGATGCCAAGCCAACAGCTTGAGCCACTGAAGCTAACCCAACCAGTGAGCCAAGCCACAAAACGAATTTTCCAGGATTGACCAAAACCATGACCAAGTTTGGCCTATAACCACCCTACCACCATGGGTCAACATCCCCGACGACCTGAATATCATCTCCGACGGGTTTTTTGTCGAGATTCTTTGGAATCTCACTAGATTTTGATATCTTGATTTCGAACTCATGTTTTTTTTGGCTCTTGGGCGTTAAGAGTAACCCTCTCCGTCACTTATGTGTGGCCCTCCGTTGGAACTAGACTTTCCCAGCAACATTAGGGTGTTATTTGGTCCAGTACGAGGCCAAATTGGGCTTTGTTTTTCCTTCGGCCAACATCTATAACCATCTGGGCTTACAGCCCTTACCCCTCGCTCAGCCCACACGACATCAACCCAATTGGGCTCTAGTGTTCCCATGAACACAGCGCAGGAGAACCCAGCCCGCGTGGCTATTGAGGACTCCTTGCATAGCAGCACACTAGATCCCAGCCTCTGTGCTAGTGTATCCATGTCTGTGATACACAGGATCACACCCTATTTAGGCCTTGCCATCTGGGCCTATGTTTGCAGCCCATATCTATGCATATGGCCAAGCCTTTCCTACCCAATTTTTTGGGCTTGGATCTCATTCACGTTTTTTTTAAAGCCTATTCGGGCTTTGGTCCAATACCTTGGGCCACCAATTATATTGCCTATTTTTTTTAGGCTTTATGGGTTTTAATTTTTTTTCCGTGACTTGTAATTTTGGCCTGAATATCAAATAATTATATTATAAAATTCTATACATATTTGCATACTTTCTTGTTACATATTTTTGTATATTTGGTGCTTGTTTGTAGGTATTATGAAATTGAAGTTCATACTTCCGAACCTGAAGTTTCGGAAAAGTGCCATAGAAACCTGAAGTTTCTTAACACACAACACTCATGTTGAGACCCGAAGTTCTCCATGCTTAAATCTGTTTAAACCAAACCATGTCCTGGAACCTGAATGTTCTAACGTTGATGTTTATGGAAATTTTATTTCCTAAAACACCAATCACATTCTTGTTTCCGCCACTCAGCGTATTATCGAACCGTAACAAGTTCGATTTCATTGATTTGGAAGTTTCGAACAAGAAACTAGTTTATGTAGATACAAGACGTGACCCCCCCCCCCCCCGCTTGACTACGACTAGTTGTGAAATCAATGTAGCCAGTTATGGTGTGGAAGAGCTGAATAAGATTTTGCCATGATCATCATTCGAAGACTTATGCCTGAAGCATATCAAATAGAAGTATCTCACTGTTGAGGACTCCATGGCTCTTTGACTCACTATATACCCTTTTATATCATGCAAAGATAAATTCTTGCTTGAAGCAAAACATGATTGAAACCTTTACGTCCATGAATAGGTACAATTCTGAAGTTTATATTCGATCAAATTTTGATTAGAAGGAAATCTTTCTTATCCTCCTATATCTAAATTGGTCATGAAGTAGGAGTATAAAAAGTGGAAGTTTACCCAATTCTCGGATCTAATTACTACCACACTGGTGAGAGAAAGGTACCTTAGCAATTCGGCTGGGAGCTTCTTAACAGTATAGACCACGTTTTGGCTGGAGTCTACTAAATGGTGGGTTTTTCTTCAGCAGGGATGCACCGAAGGGCATGCTCTGCTTCGGCAGAGGTGCACTAGACGATATTGCCCTGCTTCGACAGAGGCTACTGAACAGACCCCTTTAGCTTTGGCTGAAGACTACTGAACCTAAAGTCTGAGTCTGTCTTTCTCTCACAGTCCTATTTTTGAGTTTGTTTTACAACATATGGTAGAATCAGGCCTGCCAAAAGGTGGTATCGCGCTCGAAGCCTGATCCTTGACACCTAAAACTTCAAGAATAAGGGATAGTATTCCTGAACCTCAACCCTGCAGAATCTAAAATAGTTTTGACATAATATATCATTGGTTATGCCTTTGTATGTGCCTCTACCAATGTTTTTTAGGAGTATCATTCCCGTAGTTAATCTATGAGACTAATTTTACTCCAACTAACACATTTGAAGAGCAAAATTTGACATGGAATACCTATTGGCCGAACCCCTTTGTATATTTGGTTTACTTTATGAATAATTTATTTTATTCTCAAATTTAAGATTGGTGTTTGAATGTCACTATTATTCTCGAATAAGAGTTATTTAACGAAAATTACCACATGTGACTACAATTAACTCATGCTTAGGTATGTTTTGTGGAGAAGTTAGCAGCTTGGTTCTTTGCTAACTTCATACCTAATCATCCCCTGACTACCGTTCAGGCTTATCCAACCTGATTGTGGGGCATGGCACTACCCTATATTGTACAACGGTACTAATTTTACCATAAAGGGAAGCCTTATACTCACTCGTTCCCAGTGTTCTAAAACGCGGCCTAGACGGTGCCTAGGCGCTAGAAGGCGGTGCTCCGCCATGATTATCTCGAAATCGTTTACTAAATCAGCAAAGCTATTAGGCGGCGTAAGTCAGACACCTAAGTGGGCTAAACGGTCATTGGGTGGGATAGACGGAAGCTGGAAGATCTGGGCAGCCTGGGAAAATACGATAGCCTACCCAGAAGTAGGCAGACACTGGGAAATATGGGTGATGTGCGTCTCACTATCTCCTCTAGGTGTGACGATGGTCTGAGATAGAGAAAGAGAAAGAGAGAGAGAGATAGAGAGAGAGAGAGGGAGAGAGAGAGAATCTGCAATTGCAGATATGGTGATAAGCAGACGGCGACAATGGTTTTTGATGAGCAGTTTAGGGTTTTTTCTTTTGAAAATGACTCAGTGATTGGAACCGGGATGCCTAAAAACTATTGTCTTTGGTTTTTTTTTTTTTTTTAATTCTAATAGGCTAATAAATGGGTTGGATGACTTTGGATTTTTTGTTAGGGTCCATTAAGCCCATCTATAAATGGACGACATTTCTACTCAAATGTACAAGGAATACATGGCCCAACTTGCATTTTATTTATTTACTTACAAAATGATACAAAACTAACAAACAAAATAATACAAAACTAACAAAAAGAGCTCAAATTTTTACATATTTTCATACATATATAATTTTCTTTTTAAATTATGAACTTATTGTACATACGTCATCCTACAATACTCCTCACTATGGTTATATGGCATATGCTTAATGTGTTTTTAAATTTTGGACTTGTTGGATACTCTTTTTGCATTTTATTATCCTTTTATTATCTTATCAATGAATTTCATACAAGTTTAATTTTTTGTAAGTGTCAATATACACTTATTTACAAGATATACAAAAAATTTACTTAAATCTGCCTAGGCCGCCTAGGCGCTCACCTAGACACTGCCTAGCCGCCTAAGCACTAGGTGCCAGCCTAGCGCCTAGCGTTTTTTAGAACCTTGCTCGTTCCAGAAGAATGCCTTTTGTGCTTTAAGGATATTCAAGAACATTATACCATATTGAAACCAATGTAGAAAATAGAGTAAAATTCCTTGGCATATTACCATATTGCACTTCCTACGAATATAGCCATATTTAGAAAAGATGGAACGCTTAATGAGTGGATTACACCCATTCAAGCCCTTATGTGGCCGGCCAAAAGCCCGCGATTCCAAAGGAATTTTCGCTATGGGTGTACGTTTGGGATATCTAGGATGATCCGTGATGAGCCGTTTTGGGCATCCTCTTACAAAAAGTAATGAAATCATACCTGGACGAGTACTATACCTTAGCACCCTCCATCTTTTCTATAAAGGATTCAAATGGGACATTTATATACTTTATGGTACTGGTTGATGCTTCTACATGTTGGTCACACATGTGGCTGTTGTCCACAAGCTGTATTCTCCACATTGGTGGCTCAGATTAACAAGCTCAGGGCTCACCACTCTGATTATTTTATCAAATCTATTTGATTAGATAAGTTGAAGAATTAACATAAAAAACTTTCGATGGATATTACATGTCGGTTGGGTTTTGAAGTTAAACATCAAGTACCCCATGTTTATACCCAGAATGACTCAACATAAGCATTCATTACACGCCTTCAAATGATTGCGCGATCGATTGGTCATACATACCAAGTTCCTGATCTTTGCTTAAAGCCATGCAATATTGCAAGCAACCATGTTGGTTCGCTTGAGGCTAATCATGACCCAACCTTATAAAACGTGTGTTAGTTGGTTATCATATACGAACCCGACATATCGCATTTGCTCGTCTTTGGTTGTATGGTCTATATGCCATTTACGCTACCCTTACGTACAAATAAGATGAGTCCTTAGGGAAGGATGGCAATCTATGTTGGTTATGATTCTTCTTCTAATATTCGTTACTTAGAACCTTTTGATGCGCAATCTCTTTACCGCTCATTTTGCGAATGATCACTTTTATGAGACAATCTTCCCGTCGTTAGGAGGAGATAAGAACGTCAACGTTCCTAAAAGAACCATAGGAATTATCATGGACATCCCTACTATGGCTGATCTCGATCCCAATCTAGATCGTCAGAGTATAACTAGACACTTCCTATCTAGCAAAAGTGACAAGACCATAAATACCAGCTGCAAATGTGCCTGCAAAGATGAATGTAGCACATGAATGATGAACCTTTATCCCGAAAGTAGGAACGCCATTACTGCGGTCGACCCTCGTACATTGGTGACTAGCCAATCAATCTATCCTATGCCAAAAGTGTGGCAGATCACTCGATTCAAGGATTCACTTTCCTAAAATTAAAGGATCCTGGCATTAACGAATCCACCCCCTTAATAGCTATCTCAATCATTTTCATCTCATGAGATTAAATCTAGATTACTCCCGAGACTTGAAGTTCTTGGTCCAGTATACTAGTTTAGATGAGATATGGAATTGGAATGAGATTATCAAAGATGATGTTTCATCTATATGGTTACTACCGACATAAATGAAAAACGACGATAACAAACTGCATTCCATTGATTAATATCAACATAGAACTGATTGGTCAACTAGAAGAATCAATCTATGATGAATGAGATGAATGAAATAGTGCGATTGACGCCTTGTGGCACAAGGCTTCTCTCATAAGCCATGTGATTGATTGCATCATTACAAACATAGTTATAGTATCTCTGGGATCGTGATATGAAACCTACATAGAGTTTTGAAAGGACTTACATATACTGATTCAAATAGTTATAGACGACAAGAACACCCTTTCGATTCTTAAGAGGCCTTTACTTTGCGGATGCAGAACTATCCGGGTGAATGTGGTATACCTATTTTAGTGAATTTTTTATCAATTAGGGATATATGCCCCTGCGTATACCAAATGCGAAATTGCTAGAGTTAAGAAAATTAACTCGTACCTAAGGTCAAACTTTAAGATGAATGATCTTAGGAAAACTCAACATTACCTCAACCTGAAGTTTCAAGCTAGTTCTAATGGTATTCTAGTCCACCACTTAAACTAGACCTAGAGGGTGTTATGTCCAAGTATACCCTGATCGTCTGTACACTAGATGCAAATGTGACTTTTACGAAGAATATAGAGCATAAGGTTCCATATTGGAACGTAAGGCAACCATATCTAAGTACAATTGGCATTTGTTGTACTTAGCATAATGCACTAGAATCAGACATCTTATGTGCTGATAATCTTTTGGCATAAAGCAACACTACGTCTACACGCCACTACCAAATTTGGTGTTAAAAATGTTTTTTCGTTACTACAGATTTGGGCTTATCTATCCCTATGCATCTCAGAATAGATCACACCCCTTTGATCTTCAGAATGATGCCTACATTTTGGGATTCGCTGAATCAGATTACCTATCTGACCGCACAAGGTACATTCCCGAATGGTTAAGTCTTTACCATTAAGGAACACCGCAATATCTTGGAGATCTGTGATATAAACCTTTATTTGCGAAAACCTGTGAATCGTTCCAAGACTCACTGTATCTCATTACTTGAGAGATATGGTCGAGAACTCTTGTTGAGCATATTCAAAGTCCCTGCAATTTTCATCCATCGTTAAGTCCCAACAACGATCCATGAAGACAACGCTGTATGAATTGACCAGATCATGATACAACCAATAAGTCAATGCCAAGCATATTGTGTCTACATCAGCATGAGCATCAGAAGATTGAAGTCAAACAGTCTGATCCAAGACAACCTTGCTAATCTCTACAATGTCACTGTCGAAGTCTACCTTCTAGAAACTTGTCTAAGGAATTTGTATGCATAACTTTCTCATTTGCGATGCTTGTAGTTTCATTTGGAAGCTTTATCAAACTCAGAAGGAGTATCCAAAAGTATACTCACTTGACCTTAATGTACTTTTTTCCCTACATTTAGGAGCATTTTTCCCATCGAATGTTTGCTACCTGACTAGGTTTTGATGAGGCACCCATCCTAGGCTGGTCATACCCTTGTTTACGTTCTATTTGCATCCCGAAGAATTGTAGTTTTAACTTAATGCAACATCTCACTTTTCTCTTTAGATTATGGGCTTTTATCCCACCTTAGGTTTTGCCATAGCAAGGTTTTGTGAGTTTTACCACCCATGCATTCTTCTATTTGTTTTTGAGACTCGCATTAGTTACTTGTGTTGACTAGACGAGATGACTTCATCAACTGCTTCTACATTTGCCTGAAGATCTGATGTGACATCTACTTGAGTATTTGCACACTCAAGGGGGAGTGTTGTGACATATGTTCTAATACATATTGTGATTGTGTAAATCCTAAGTAGAGATAGAATAGGAATCCTTTAGGATCTATAAGATCTTTCCTGATAAACTTTTTATTACTTTGAGAGCAAGTTTATCTCCTCCTTATTACTATAAGAAAAAGGCACAAGGACTGGGGAATTAACACACAATTCCTCAAGCTTATTCTCCATCTTTCTTTGTTCCCTTTGCCTCACCTCTTAGTTAAATATAGGCCACAACACTATTTTCCTTTCATTACAGTATTTTGAACAAGTTCATGCTAACAAGCCTAAGGATTTTCTTGTTGATGATAGTGACCATATTGATGATAACGACGATATTGATGATATTGATGACTGTGACTTTGATAGAAAGCTGGCACTTCTGATAATGATGAATGTGTTAACTATGTATATGATGCCGAAAATTGATCGATTTTATATCACCCTTTCATGCGAATTAGCAAAAGCAATGTCTCATCCTTCTTTTATTCAAACGGAATGAAGAGATAGAATCAGACCAATTCCTTAAATGTCTTTTTGGATATCCCTTAATGTCCTAGCTATTCATAGAACGTGAGAAGCATATGAATAAGCATATTTTTCTGAAGAAACCAAAGAATTTCTTAGGAATCTTACAAGATTCATTCGTTCGTTTTTCTCTAAAATAACTTGTTTCATGAATGCATGTCCTTACTTGCAAATGTTATCAATTTTGCTAATCACATTCAACGTAACAACATGTAAAATAGAATTCGAACTAACCTCTAGCCATGATTGTCCAACAACTGGTTTTCTGCGGCCCAGCAAAATTGAAAGCTCATGTAACTCTAGTTTAAGTGATCTTCTAGCCTATTGCCACTTGAGTACCTTTCTCAGATGGAATGCAAGGTTTCATATAGGCTAGGCTAGGGCCCCCTTAACCTCATGTGAAAACAAATTGACTCCATTAATCCCTACCATCAAGGGATTCGTAAGTCAAAATCTTTCCTCTTATCTGCCACTTAAAGTCATGCTCTTAATGGATTGTAATCAACTAGAGTCATGCTATTCATAGAACGTGAGAAGCATATGAATAAGCATATTTTTCTGAAGAAACCAAAGAATTTCTTAGGAATCTTACAAGATTCATTCGTTCATTTTTCTCCAACTGATGGTATCGTTTCTTGCTGAGATATCCATACCGTTAAACATACAAGGGTGCCTTCTCAAGGATACATCATGGATGAGAATTATAATGTTTACCGTAGATCCATAGAGCTTCCTTTTACTCAACTATTTTGCTGTATTTCTCAACTAAAGATTGTCAAGTTCGATATCTATAAAGCTTTCTACAATCTCAATCATGTTTTTCCTACACTAGCAAATCTCAAGCATTTAAGGTTAATGTTGATGTAGAATACAATATAGATCTTCATTAAATAACTTGTTTCATGAATGCATGTCCTTACTTGCAAATGTTATCAATTTTGCTGATCACATTCAGCGTAACAACATGTAAAATAGAATTCGAACTAACCTCTAGCCATGATTGTCCAACAACGGGTTTTCTGCGGCCCAGCAAAATCGAAAGCTCATGTAACTCTTGTTTAAGTGATCTTCTAGCCTATTGCCACTTGAGTACCTTTCTCAGATGGAATGCAAGGTTTCATATAGGCTAGGCTAAGGACCCCTTAACCTCATGTGAAAACAAATTGACTCCATTAATCCCTACCATCAAGGGATTCACTAAGTCAAAATCTTTCCTCTTATTTGCCACTAAAAGTCATGCTCTTAATGGATTGTAATCAGCTAGAGTCATGCTTAGAGTGGGTTGTTTGACTAATTCATATCTTAACTAATTACCAATATCAATAACTAAATATTAATGACTAAATGTGGGACACCTTAAGTGAAAATACTTAAACGTTGCTAACATTCTCCCACTTGGTCCTCATATTAACATTAAGAATGATATAGACTTGAATAGATAGATAGCTTAATCGAAACTTCCCAGACAAATAATGACAAGAAACATGACCCAAATAGAACATCTCAAACATGAATCATGGCGGTCAAGACTCAAAACCAAGTCATTCTCTTCCATGTATTACAATATCTGAAACTCTCTGTTTGAGTCCTTTATGAACAACTTTAACTTGTTATTCTTGGTCCTTCTTTATCAATTCCATTGAATTGAAAAAAAATTATTGTGCACAAAAATAAAAAACACTTTATTTAATTCAAAATACTTAAATACAAAGCTCAACAATTAATTACAAAGATGATTCAATGATTCTCCACATGACTCTTATACAAATTTGCCAGCAAACCTTTAGTTATAGGGTATGCTATCATTTGTTGAGTGCTTATATGTTTAATAGAAATTTCACCATTTCTAATATGTCTTCTAACAACCAAATACTTGATGTCAATATGCTTATTTTGGCTTCCATTTTTATTGTTCTTTGCAAAACAAACTGTAGCCATATTATCACAGTAAATCTTCAAAGGCCTTGCAATACTATCCATGATCTTTAAATCTATGATAAAATTCCTCAACCAATTTGCATGAGCAAAAGCTTTAAAAACAACAATGTATTTTGCTTCCATGGTAGATGAAGCAACTAAAGTTTGCTTGGCGCTCCTCCAAGACACAACTTCTCCAGCAAGGAGATAAATGTATCCTGAAGTAGACATTCTTGAGTCTACACATCCAGCGAAGTCCGATTCTGAATAACCAATTACTTTCAAAAAGTCGGAGTGCTTGTATGTAAGCCTATATTCCTTGGTTCCTCGTAAATATCTCATGACTTTCTTAGCAGCCTTCTAATGCTCCAAGCCTGGATTACTTTGGTATCTACCCAACATTCCAACTACGAATCCTATATTAGGTCTTGTACATATTTGTGCGTACATTAGACTGCTAACAACTGAAGCATAAGGTATATTCCTCATTTATTCTCTCTCCAAGTCATTTTGTGGACATTGATTAAGACTGAACTTGTCTCCTTTGATAATGGGTGCAACACTAGATGAACAATCTTTCATCTTGAATCTTTCCAAAACCTTTTCAATGTAGGACTTTTGAGATAGCTAGGCTTAATGTTCATAGAGATCCATCTTTGTGAATCTCTATGCTAATGACAGAGGAGGCTTCACCCATATCCTTCATATCAAAATTTTGTGGAAGAAATTTTTTTGTCTGATGCATTAAACCCATATCACTGCTTGCAAGTAAAATATCATCTACATACAAAACTAAAATTATAAATTCTCCTATTGATTTTAAGGTACACACATTCATCGACAATATTAGCCTCAAAACCATAAGAGGTAATTACATTGTCAAACTTTAAATACCATTGGTTGGAGGTCTGTTTCAGTCCGTATATGGATTTTCTTAATTTGCAAACTAAATACTTTTCTTTTCATCAAAGAAACCTTATGGATGTTTCACGTATACCTCTTCTTCAAGGTCTCTATTCAGGAATGTCGTTTTCACATCCATTTGATGTAACTCCAAATCAAGACGAGCTACTAAAGCCATGACTATTCTAAATGAATCCTTCTTTGAAACCGGAAAGAAGGTCTCATGGTAATTAATGCCTTCCTTTTGAGTGAAATGCTTAGCTACAAGTCTCTCCTTATATCTCTCAATACTACCTGATGCATTTCTTTTGGTCTTATAAACCCATTTGCATCTAATAGTTGAATGCCCATTAGGTAGTTCAACAACTTCCCATACTTGATTTTTAGCCATAGATTCCATTTCATCTTGCATGGCATTATACCAAAGATTAGACTTTGGTTCATTCATGGCTTGGGAGAACGAGTAGGGATCATTTAGTGGTCCAACATCATAGTCAGACTCTTGTAGGAATACAACATAATCGCTAGAAATGGCAAGCTTCTTTATTCTTGTAGATTTCCTTATAACTACTTCATGAACTTCAACTTGTTCATTTTGAGGAGTAAGTTCTTCATGAGCTTGTTCTTCATGGAGTGGTTCCACTTGAACATGTTGTATTTTAGGAGTATCAATTGAATGATTCTCTTGAAAAACAACCATTCGTCTTTCTTTCGAAGAAGACTCATTAGCCTCACTAATTTCCTCAATTTCTATATTACAAGGAAATTCACTTTCACTATGCTCATGATCTTCAAGAAATTTAGCATTTCTAGCTTATGAAAAAGCCACTTATTGTCCTTGAATCAAATTTCTTTAATTGTGGACTATAAACTCTCACTTCAACTGTACAACCACATACGTGTAAGTGTCTTAAGCTAGGTTTCCATCCATTCCAAATTTCAAATGGTGTTTTATAAATGGCTTTAGATGGAACCCTATTTAAAACATACATAGTGGTCTTTTAAGGCTTCACTCCACATGGATAAAGGGAGACTTGAATTGTTAATCATGCTCTTTACCATGTCTATTAGTGTACGGTTCCTTCTTTCGACTACACCATTTTGTTGTGATGTACCAAGCATTGTATATTGTGCATTAATAATACCCTCTTCTTCAAGGAACTTAGCAAATGGACTTGGCATTTGTCCCTTTTCTGTGTACTTTCCATAAAATTCTCCTCCCCTATCAGACCTTACGATTTTTATTTTCCTCTCTTTTTGTTTCTCTACCTCCACTTTATATGTTTTAAAAGCATTTAGTGCTTCAACCTTATCATTTAAAGGTAAAGATAGATAAAGTGAGAATGATCATCTATAAATGAGATGAAATATCTTTGACCATTTGACATAGAGTGAGAAAAGGTCCACAAAGATCAGTATGTATGATCTCAAGTAACTCCGAACTCCTTTTGGCACCTTTTAAAGACTTGTTGGTTTGCTTTTCCCTAATGCAATATCTACAAGTCCCAAAATCAGTAAATTCTAAAGTCATCAAGACTCCATCATTTACTAATCTCTTAATTCTCTCCATTGAGATATGACCTAATCTTTTATGCCAAAGCTTTGGGGAGTTTTCACTAATAATACATCATTTAGTACCAACATTGTCAGGCATTGTTGAAAGATTACACTCATGCAAGAGGTCTAAATTCATTTTAAATAAACCATATGATAAAACACCATCACCAATACTCAAACCATTCTTAAATAAACTTATTATTGGATTGTCAAAGCAAACCTTAAAAATACAAAGAACCAACTTTGAAATTGAAATTAAATTTCTAGAAAAAGACAGAACATAAAAGACATTTTCCAAATCTAAATTAAAACCATATGCTAATTTTATCCTAAAAGTCCCCACTGCTTTAACACTGGAGCACATTTGATTTCCTGAGTAGATATGTTGCTCATTGGCCCTCGGCTTCCTGTGGTTTAGGAACCCATGCATGACATTGGTAATGTGAATTGAAGAACAAGAGTCAATCCATCATGTATTACTAGAAGCCTCAACAAAATAAGATTCAGGACACACATAAGCAAATAAAGTACCTTTCTTTTCCAGCCATTTGTTGTACCTGGCGCATTCCTTCTTCTTCTGTCCTTTCTTATTGCAGAAGAAGTATGCATCCTTGTCGGAAAAACGCTTCATCAGTTTCTTTCCTTTCACCTTAGGAAAATGTTTGCCTTTCTTGGCACCTTAATGCTCGTTAATTACCAGAAGAGCAGTTTCTAATTTCTCAAGTTTCAATCTCTCTTCCTCTTGAACACACATGGTCAGAAGTTCATTGGAAGACCACTTTTCCTTATGTGTGTTATAGGAAATCTTGAATGGTCCACACTCAAGAGGGAGGGAATTGAGAATGAAATTGACCAAAAATGACTCAGAAATCTCTATCCCTAAGGACTTAAGTTGAGTTGCAATGTCCCTTATTTCCATAATGTGCTCACACACACTCTTGGAATTGTTGTGCTTCATGCCTGAAAGTTTCTGCATTAGGGTGCTAACAAGTGCTTTATCAGACTTCACATATTGTTCTTCAATGGCTTTCATGAAATCTGTCACCTTATCACATTCTGGGATTAAACCCCCGAATGCTCTTGCTCACACTGAATTTGATGAGCATCAGATTTAAGCGATTAGATCGCTCCCACAATTCATACGCAGCCTTGCCTTCTTGAGTGCTTGAGTTCGTGGGCAAGGGTGGTTCATCTTCATGAAGGGCAAGGTCGAGATGCATGCACCCCAAAGCTAACAGGACTTTGTCTTTCCAATTAGAAAAATTATCACTACACAACATTGGAACACGAGATGAATTAAAAGAGATAATTGCAAACCAAAGAAAAAACAAACAAATCATGCTTTTGAAATGTAAATTCACACCTTCCTATGGGCAGATGTTATGTAACACAGGAATTTACATATGCTTTAAGGTAATCAAGACATCAAAACCAAAAATCCATACCTATGGGAATAGGAAAACTAACACTTATATGACTAGATTGCCATTTTGCTTTTCACTAATATTAAATAATTACTTCATGCAGGTAGAGTAGCTATCACGTCCCATTCCAAGATTTATGGTATTTTATTCTCAGTAGTAGTGAAATTATCAAAATACCCCTGAGATGCCACATAGGACTTCCAAGTGGACTCAATTTTCCCTTCATTTTTCGACTCTCATTTTTACGGGAGATGGCCGCAGACGGAACTCAATTCGGAACTATGACGAACAAGTTATGTTCGAAACAGTGTAAATTTATCTGAGATAAATTCCAATTTTCTCATGCGGTGTGCACCTTGGACTGGCGTGGGAGTTTCCAATTTTTGGATAACCTAAAAATTCGCTACTAAAAGAAGGCCGATATGCCCCTATTTCTTACCGGATTTCAACCATCCATAGGAAATAAGTACTTATACTTTATACATACGTCTTTTCATTCTCCAGAGCCCAATCTTCCTAGAGTTGTGGCTGGGTCAGATTCCATAATCTCTGCTAATCTCCAAGTTGTCTTTCCTTCAGCTTGTAACAAGAGTGAGGCCATTATTTAAGCTTAAATCAGCCTTAAACAGGCTATGTTCAGACCATACATGACATTTGATTCATTTAGTGTACAAGTAGGAATTAAAATAATATTAATTTTGGTTTTGAAAACCCACACTTGTTTCATCGTACACATCATCATTTTCTGTCTTTTTGGCCGGTTCTCATGTCTCTCTAGCTCTCTCTCCCTTTCTTTTCTACTCTCTCATATTTCCCCTCACACTTTCTCTCTCACATTAATCCACATTCATTTCTTTTGATTTCTATATTTTCAACTTTTTCTCTTCCGTATGTTTCTATCCTTCTGCCCCGTGCACTCCCCACTCCCTCACTCAGTCACTTTCATTTCCTCTCTTAACTCTCTCATGCAGCTCTTCCTCTCTTTGCACTTTCTTCTTCCTTTCGACACTACCCAAGCAACCATCTTACCATCTCCAAAACACCCCAAACTCAATAAAAAATCACCTAAAGCCTATGGGACTTGTTCCCCACTGTTTGACCGTGAGAAAACCCAGAGAAAAACAAAAACCTTGTTGTGTATCACGCCGATCGCCTACAAAATAATCACTCATCTGACCACGGTAAGGATTTCCACCATTAAACTCTCTCTTAAGTTTTTAGCACGTTTTGCTAGCATGCATGTATGTTTCAGTGCGTTTGAGGGACGAATATCTAATCCACCATTTTTTTTACGAGTTTGTAAGATTCCCATTCAAAACCCGGACAAATCTCGTTGGTTTGGTTGAGTTGAAGGCATAGGACATTTTCCCCATAACCCCTAGACCATAGGTTTGAGCTTGCATGCTTAAATCCCCTTTATTCTAAAGGTTCCAATTCGGGCAGTAAATTCTAGGCTTTTTTTTTGCAGCTCTGGCCAACGTGTGACCTTGAAATAGGAATAATTTTATTCCTCTCGTCCTAAGCTTCGTTTTGATATATTGTGGATCAAATTTGGTTATGTAACGGCTCCGAACAAGGCGTTTGAATTTCTTCCCATATTTCCAACAAAAATCATGTTCTTGTGCAAACTAAGGGGAATAGGTTTATTGCATTAATTATTATTACTTTAATGATTAGTGTAGTAATTTTCTGTTTAGGAGAGGAACATTCGAAGGTGTACTGCGAGAAGAATAGTTGGATGGTTACGACATGCATGTACCTGTGAGTGGTTCTTATCATTGTTAGGTATGTGTGTGTGTGTGTGATTTTTCCCGACAATTGCCTTTATTACTAAGATGTGGCATGTCATGTTTAGCTTTACAAATAGACTTTTCGTATACTTTATGTTTTAATATTATTTGTGAGCATAAATTTGTGGCACGATATACTTGTGTTTTATCTGCTATTATTGCATGTTTGCACGGTGTCCCTTAGTTATTTGTACTGTCTTAGGCCAAGGACCAACTTCAGGTGTAGTTCACATGTACCGTTTACATTTGCTTTGGATCTAGAGTTAGGTGTCAACCTGTCCTTTTGTGTGATGTTTTGAACTCGTATGTGATGCGACTAACCTAGCTCACGTGATGTAGTACTAGAATGTAAAACCTACACCCAACTTGTTCCATTGTCTGAATACCTCTGCAATGGACTTGTGTACCTACATAAATTAATGAGCATTGATTTCTTGTAATAATGATTTGAGATATAATGTTGAGATACCTTATTGTTGTACCCTACATTTTTTGACCACTTCTGTTGTAGGGTACTATATTACATACTAGTATTATAATATTTTCGGGAAACTTTATACTTGTTTTACAGCGAGGGGTTACACATTTTCGAAAATGGTTTACAAAACTTTATTTTTTAGGCCCACTCACCCTTGTTTTTTTCGCCCACCCCCCCAGGATTTTAGTGGCAGAGATTTTGTGACAACGAGGGGTGCTGGTAAACACTGTTACGTAGAAGACTTCTCTTTTCAGTATAAATCTCTTTACTCTTCTTTTACTGCACTGTATCTATGCTCTTACATCACTTGTGTGATATGGGTTCAATCCCGCTCACATGCGCACTCTAATTAGTCACTTTTAGGTTTTAATTTAGTCACATTTTTCACATCACTACACTTTATGGCTTTGCCACCTTCTAGGTGTCAGCCATCATCGCGATTCGGGTGTCTACGTGGACATTCCAGGTTAGGTTGTGTTAGTAGCTATTTAGATTACTGTAATTTGTAGATGCCTCATTCCTTTTTTTTTTTTTTTTTTTTTTGACTTAAGATGTTGCGGCTAATCTTAAATCATAAAGCAATTATATATGTATCAACTTATTGAGTTCAAAATGAAAAGAAACTCATAACATACATGGCTATGACATCAACTTACAATTTGTTTTTTTTCATATAACAATGAAATAAAACTTGTAATATGAATAGATTAAACAAGTGTGAACCCTTAAGCACGATCAAACAATATCACTTCATGCCTTAGAAAACTGAATTGTGAACAATATGTACTGAAGGTGGCTCTGATATCACATGTTATCAGTTTTGGTGATCACATTTAGTGCAACAACATGTAAAATAGAATTCAAACTAACCTCCAGCATATCAAGTTCCTAATAGATAGTGTCGTTGGATTGGAGAAAATTGTTATCGATCCCGTCAGACGTTGGTGTAGACCTAAAGGAAGGGAAGGGGAAGTTGAACCGAAACGGGAAGCAAAAGAAAGAGACCATGGTATTCAACAACTTAAAATATAGTGCCTTCAACTGTTGATTTTGTATGCCTCTAGTAAGTAGCTAGCTCTGCTTAAGTTGTCAAGAGATTGTGAGCAAACGAATTGATTGAAAATCATATTAATTTTCTTTTATTTGTTTATGTGTATTCAGTTGAGATACAATGGGTTTTAAATTATGATTTTTTATTACAAAAAATATTATTACACTACATTACAGAGTAGGATAGTGTTTGAACACAGGACGAAATGGGTTGACGAAAAAAAAACTATCAACCAGGGCAACAATTTCTCTTGTGTGAAAGAAAAAGGAGATAGGTTCAGCCACCTCAAAACCCAAGCATCCTAGAAGCAAAGGAGCTGAATCCATAGTGGAACTCTTTCGGCTTCTCAACTCTTCCTATTCTAAAATGAAATTCGTTATTTAGTTCTACAATTTAGAAATATTCATCTTCAATTGTGAATTTAAGTTCAACGCCCATGGATGATGAGCTTGATACCACTTATTATGGAAATGAATGAAGTTTTCCTAATGAAATTTCTTTCTTTTATTAAAAGGAAAATCAAATTAACAACTGACATTATGTTTATGCCTTTTCACTTATATATGTGGAGAAAGAACCAAATTCAACTCTCATGAATTGAGTTTAATACTTATCTTTTCACTTGTAAGTGGAAGAACTCATATTTAACTCTCGTAATTTGAGTTCAATACCTGCCTTTTTACATGAGTGGAAGAACTCATCGAACTTTGTACATTTTATTTTTGACTCTCTTTTTCACT
The DNA here is from genome assembly GCA_963082935.1 of Malus x robusta. Lineage (NCBI taxonomy): Eukaryota > Viridiplantae > Streptophyta > Magnoliopsida > Rosales > Rosaceae > Malus > Malus x robusta. Next base: position 12,932,952 of record OY720328.1, read on the forward strand.
TGTCCACCAAGTAAACAAAAATGAAACAAAAATGTTACTCTTACAATTTATTTGTATCATTATTTGTATTATCTTTCTAATAAAGATGTGATCCATATTTGTTGGTGGGCCCTACCTCTTTTAGAAAGACAATATAAATGATGGTACAAATAAGTGGTAAATTGGTGAGCCCTACCTTTTTTAGAAAGATAATATAAATGATGATACAAATAAGTGGTAAATTTAGTATTATTAAAAAAATAAAAAAATAAAAAAAATAAAAAAAATAAAAAGATGGAAAATAGTTTCAACTTTCTAAGCAAGAAAAAGGAAAATAAAGGAGTGTGCTATCCACACACCCCATTTTACTTCTCACACACCCTTGATAATTTATGTCCGTTGATCTTTTTCAATTCATTCGATCCGACTGCCGAAAATTAAAAATATGTGTGAAAAGTAAAATGGGATGTGTGGATATCACATCCCAAAATAAATAAAAGAAGGAAAGAACCACCCATCCAATCCCCAACTCCACTTAACCTTCTGATTTCATTATTTCCCTCGCAATCCAAACCACAAAAGTTATGGAGGGAGCAACTCTGCTTCGCTCTTCTCTCGCCTCCAGCAATCGCCTCTTCTTTTCCTTCCGCTCTTCCCGCCGCCTCTCCTGTTTTTCCCTCCCCTCGTCTCGCTCTTCATCTTCTTCTTCAGCTTCTGCTGTAAGAAACCACTGCCGCTGTCCGATTCCCAACCCCAGCAGACGCTCTCTGCTCCGCCCCGCCAGCAGATTACTCCCCTCCTCTGCCCCCAACGTCGCTAGAAGTTTCTCCTCCCTCTCCCCGCGCGCAGTCGCCATCCCATTCACTCAGTCCCCTTCAGGTACATTTCCTTCTGAAACCCTAGCTACCCAATTTGTAATTTGTGATTTAATTTGGGGTTTTTGTGGTTTAGAGTATTCTGGGGTGCAGGATGAGGTCGTGGAAAAGCTCGGGTTCGAGAAAGTCTCTGAGGAGTTCATTGGAGAGTGTAAATCCAAAGCTCTGCTCTTCAGGCACAAGAAGACCGGTGCCCAAGTAATTTCGGTGTCCAATGATGACGAGAATAAGGTTTTCGGCATTGTTTTTCGGACCCCGCCGTGAGTACTCCTACTAAAAAATTATTCTTTATGTAATGGAGCTTAGCTTTTACAAATTAGGATACTTTATTTTCTGCGCATTATGTGTTTGATTGGTTTAGCTACCGAACAGTGAAGAATTATTGTGTATATCAAGTTGTTTTAAGTGAATTACAAATGTCCTTTTTTCTTTTGTTGTCAATCACAATGTTCAATCTTGTTTATCTATTTGTTGATGCAGGAACGATTCCACTGGGATCCCACACATCCTTGAACACAGTGTATTGTGTGGGTCAAGAAAGTACCCCTTGAAAGAACCATTTGTTGAGTTGTTGAAAGGGAGCTTGAATACGTTTCTGAATGCATTTACTTATCCGGATAGAACTTGCTACCCGGTAGCTTCCACAAATACAAAGGTAAAACGAGTAGAAAATTGGAACGAAATCCACTGATATATGTTGTATTGACACTGTATTCGTTACTAAAACATGTCATTTTATCAGGATTTCTATAACCTTGTCGATGTATATCTGGATGCTGTCTTCTTTCCTAATTGTGTGGAGGACTTCAGGACTTTCCAGCAGGACGGTTGGCATTACGAGCTCAATGATCCTTCTGACGATATATCGTATAAAGGTTGCTCACATGATCCTTCTAAAATTTATGTGTCATGGTTATAAAAAAAATTTATTTCCTAGTATTAAGCTACTATATTTCTTCTTAAATGATTTCTGTTCTTAATTTCAGGAGTTGTTTTTAATGAGATGAAAGGGGTCTATTCCCAGCCTGATAATATACTCTGGCTGACTGCTCAACAGGCAAGTTTTCTTTTCTTTTTGTACCCAACTGTTTATTGTCTATATTTTAGCAGTTTGGCACATTTATAGTATTAACCATCTTTGTTTCAGTTCTTTTCCACGTGTCTGAATCATATGGACAGACCAATGTTACAAATCATACTGTAGAGTGTTTAATGGTACTACAACAATATGAGCAATTACTTGAATTTGTTTGATCTAGGTATGTTGTTGTCCAAACCACATACTGTAGAGGGTTTAATTGTGGGCAACCGTGGTAATAGATGGTGGAAATAATCATGGTGGGCTTTAGTTTGAACACATCAGTTTGAGCTAAATGTTTTATAAAATCAGATGTATATGTAAATCATTAAACATTATTAATATACATTTCTATATGGTTATGTGCTTAATATTATATTATTTATTTTCTGTATCCAAATTTATTTCCCATTGCACTTAGCATAATGATACTAATTGAGCATGAATGCTGGAGTTCATAAAGGCCATTTATTCTTGGTATACACACCTATCTGTGTTATTGACAGGAGAGTCATATGTTATCATGGATGATTATAGTACTTGAACATTTAATGGCACTAGCTTTTGTCTAGAGTACTTGGTATTATGTTTACCAAGTATCTCCTCTTCGTTTTTTTTTTCTTCAAAATACTTTGATATTGATACCTCTTGTTTCCATGTGCAATTGCTACAGGCTCTTTTTCCGGACAACACCCATCCTGTTGACAGTGGGGGTGATCCAACAGTTATTCCTAAACTGACATTTGAAGAATTCAAGGTTTGTTGTGTTGACCGAGGAAAAATATCTGTATAGTTCTTTAGAGTACTATTATAAACTTAATTGTAACTGTTAATGTGTTGTGGTCGTAGTATATATCGAAACTTTATTGTAGACTTTGATTTTTTTTTTTTTTTTTTAATTTTTATTTTTATTTTTTGTAGCATTACAATTTCACACAGCATTCCTGTTACAGCAGCACATTCTGTGCAACCTTTAAAATATTGTTCTGGAAAATTTCAGCGTGTTTCCTTCAGTGTAGTGATGTAGTCAGATGACCAATTGTAAGAAGTTTTGAACCATGTAAAGGATGCATTCCAATGTCATTTGGATGTAGAATGACAGTAATTAGAATTCTATTGCAAAACGGTTCTGAATTTTTTTTTGTTTTGTTTGTGAGCATTTTTGTCCTTTGCGTATAGTGATTTCTGGTAGAATGACTCACTGTTACCCCCTCTCCCTTCTTTTCTCCGTGATCTGTCTCATATGCATTATTCGTCTGAGTGTGACCACCTACCTGGCAAGTTATCTGATTCTCGTGTACGAGTTACATCTGTCGATTATTTTTGAGTTGTTTCTTAAATAATATTTTAATGCAACTGCTTTTCTTTCTGACAAACATATTACAGGAGTTCCACCGTAAGTATTACCATCCCAGCAATGCCCGGATATGGTTTTATGGAGATGATGATCCAACTGAACGCCTGCGCATTTTGAGTGGTATTAAATCGGATCTACTTATACATTTGAATTACTTTGGTTTGCTTGCAGACTAGATTATAATGTATGACTATTTCGACCTTTTCCCATAAAAGATTGGGTGAGTTTTCCCAAATTAAGATTGATGAGAAGCTAGCTCTGGAAAGAAACCGTTGAGGATATTAATCTAGCCACTGAAACCATAAAGCCATATGCTAGTTATGCTAGTGGCTCTTTTACTATGTTATCACTTCTTCTAGTGGTGTGCATTTTACGATTTTTCATTCTGTAACAAGGTTTCCAAATCCAATCCTTAACATCAACTAATGTTCCCCATTTTTGGTTTTTTATCCAAATTGTTGCAAAGTACTAAAATTTAGGTTACTAATTTAAGAAACGGAATGGATATCTGTCGTAGAGAAGCCAGCGATCGCTTAGATGTTCATCTTTTTATTGCGCTATTATTTTGATGACATAGAATTTTTTATAAATGATTTATAAGTGTAATAATCGAAAATATTTTGAATCTCTAGCATCTCACCTCTCTCTCTCTCTCTCTCTCTCTCTCTCTCAGAGTACCTAGATATGTTCAATGCAAGTTCATCTCCAAATGAATCAAGAATTCAACCGCAGAAACTATTTTCAGAACCAATTAGGATTTCTGAGAAATATCCTGCTGGTGAAGATGGTGACTTGAGGAAGAAAAACATGGTGTGCCTCAATTGGTTGCTTGCTGATAATCCCCTAGATTTGGAGACTGAGCTTACGCTTGGGTTTCTGGATCATCTTATGTTGGGAACGCCGGCTTCTCCATTGAGGAAAATATTGCTTGAGAGTGGGTTGGGTGAGGCCATCGTTGGTGGTGGAGTTGATGATGATCTCCTTCAACCTCTATTTAGTATTGGTTTGAAGGGTGTTTCAGAAGATGATATTCAAAAGGTTGAAGAAGTTGTCATGAGTACACTTAAATAGTTAGCAGAGGAAGGTTTTTATACGGAAGCTGTAGAAGCATCCATGAATACGATTGAGTTTTCCCTGAGGGAAAACAACACGGGATCATTTCCTCGTGGCTTGTCACTAATGCTCCGATCCATAGTAAGATATATCACTCTTTAGTTTAGTTTTCTTCCCTATCCTTTTCTCAATAAACTGTCAGGCATCTTTTTTGGCCATTTATTCTTGATCAGAGTTTAATGTAAGTTTTTCTTTTTAAAGGGTAGATGGATATATGATTTGGATCCGTTTGAGCCATTAAAGTATGAGAAACCTTTGCTGGCACTGAAAGCCAGAATAGAACACAGGAGCTGCAACTGCGGCAGGAAACTCCTGACCTTCCGGAAGCTTTGACAAGTGTTCCAAGTCTCTCTTTGCAAGACATTTCAAGGGAACCTACTCGTATTCCTACAGAGGTTACCAGAACATTAAGTTTCTTGTGTTTAAGTTTCTGTGAACTTCCTTTCGGGGTAGTTCCTATTGAAAAAAATATATGTTAAATGTAGGTTGGGGATATCAATGGCGTGAAAGTTCTGCGGCATGACCTCTTCACAAATGCTGTCCTGTACATTGAAGTTGTGTTCAATATGAGTTCACTAAAGCAAGAGCTACTTCCTTTGGTACCTCTTTTTTGGTAAGATGTTTCCACTGATTTTTCTTATGCCTACATTACTTTGGTTTCATTGTGAAATAACATGATGCTAACTCTTCTTAAAACAAAGGCTACTTCTGAAGAACCTCAAAAGTAGAGTTTGATTAATTTTCCATGGGCTTCCAAGCATGCGCTAACTGGTCCTGCCAATATTTAATTTTGGAGATTTAACAATTTTATTCAGAAGTAACTGCGCAAATTAATTTCTGAAACTCTTCTCTCTTGAAGCGAAATGAAGCCTCATACTTTAGCCTCTCTAATCTGTATTATCAAAGGAAAAACACACAATGACTGACCAATCTGGCATCTCTTTCCTCTTGGTCAGAACCATTTTTTAAGGTTTAATTGTCTGTAACTGATTGAAAAAAAGAAGAAGGCTGAGCTTGATCCCCATTCTTGACGACTTCCCTTAAACTCATTAAGCCAGACTGATTCCCATGCCCTCTTTCATTGAATCTCGTTTTTCTATTAGTCTTTCAGTGAAGAAAATCTACTCAACTCTCAGACTCGTATCAGTCTTAGGGGCCACACTGAACTTTGTAGAGCACGATAACTTGCATGTTGGATAGTTAGGAACACACAGCATGTTCTTCCTGAGACTCTTTAGGAGACACACGAAGGTTTCACCTTCAATTACATAGAGATATGCAAAATTATAGATTGAGTACTTTCTTTCACTTACTCTGGTTATCGTGCATGCTAGCATATTCCTATGAAGAAATATATATTTATTGATATTATAAACACACAAGACTACATATTCGTGTGAATACCCTGTGACTTTTGAATCAGACACTCATGCTCATGTTGTTATATTTCTGACTCCCCCTAGGTCTTGCTCTTTAATGTATCTGGCAATAGACTAAAACTTAGCAAAATAGAGAAAACTAGAAACGCACAAGATTTATATTGGTTTAGCAGAACTTTTGTCTACGTCCAGTTGTGATTCCTTGGGTAGAGAAATCACGGCTTCTTTGATTAATAATAGTGTTACAGTACTTTGCAAAACCCTAGAACTAATCACCTCTAAACTCTCTTGGCTGTCTCTGGCTTTTTCACTCATTATTCCAGCCTTGCTGCACCCTATTTATAAGTATACGGTGTGGCTAACATGTCCCTTTTCAAATTATATTTCCTATTCTAAATGGAATAGGAAATTACATTTCCTTTCCAATTCCAAATAGACTTCTGGGATTCCTTATCTAATTGAACAAGGAAACTAAGATTCTTTCCTAGTCCTTTTAGGAGAAGATTCAGTGCACCCCTTATTTCCCTATAACAATCCTAAACGGAAAAGGACCCTAATTGACGAGCCAAAAAACCTAACACATGTCACCTAATCCTGGCGTTGAATTGTATTTATGAAAGGAAGGACAGTAATGTAGATCTGTTTAATGGCAAAGCACCAATAGGGTTAGGGGTTGTTGCAGCAGCAACATTGGTATGAGAATTTGCACACCCCATTGAACTGCTTCTTTATTTACATCAACAGTGTAACCATAAGAACGATGCTCTTATTATCATTTGAGCTTAACAAGTTGCATCGTTAAAGAATGTTATTTTTCTGGGTAAGTTAGGAAAGTTAGATTGTGTATTCTTGATTGTATCATGATGTTCTTTTGACAGCCAATCGTTGCTAGAGATGGGTACAAAAGATTTGAGTTTTGTGCAACTGAATCAGTTGATCAGAAGGAAAACTGGAGGAATATCAGTTTATCCAATGACATCATCTGTACGTGGCAAGGCGGATCCCTGCAGCCATATAATTGTTCGTGGAAATGCTATGGCAGGACGTGCTGATGATCTATTTCACCTGGTATTTTCAGTTCCTTTTTTTTTTTCATTTGAGAGTTGGTCAATAAGAATTTCCAGTTCATTACTTAAGAATAATTTGTATTAATTGGCTTCATGTACTTATTGCTCCTAACTTCTCATGAAGTTTACCTTGAGCTGACAATTATTTGTCAAATATGGGAAATGCTTATGCACTTAGGTTACTTCACTTAAGTTTTATCTTAGTGGATGTAAAATTCTCTTGTTTCCTTTCTAAATATACATATTTTCATTTGAAATGTTTCCTGTGAAAAATTTCCATTGTCCGCTTAATCAAATGAAAAAAAATTCAGGTTTGTTTTGTCTTAATTTCGAAGATATAATAGTTGCAATTTAGTTATCCTTTCCTTAAGAGGATTGGCTTCATCGTGAACATACTATATGATCATTCCCTTCTTTTTTTCTTTTTGAATGGCGGGAGGTCTGTAATTGCAGTGCCATTGCCATACCAAGTCACCGACTGTATAATTGCTATTTTACCTCTAGGTTAGTATGGTAGTCTGGTGCTTAATTTTTTGCTGCAGATACTTAATCAAGGTTTTCATGGATCTATTTCATGTTATTGCAGTTCAATTGTGTTGTTCAAGAAGTCCAGTTTACAGACCAGCAGCGGTTTAAGCAGTTTGTCTCCCAAAGCAAAGCGAGAATGGAGCTATATCATAAACTCTATTTGAAAAGGTTCAACATAACTGATCCTTGATATTGAAAGCTGTAATATTTCTGTTATGTCTTTTTCAGAACTGATTGAGAGGTGGTGGTTATGGAATTGCTGCTGCAAGGATGGATGCAAAGCTAAATACTGCGGGGTGGATTTCAGAACAAATGGGTGGTGTCAGGTTGGACTGGAAATTTACCAGTGATCTTTTCTGCCAATCTTGCATATTCTACATTTTCTGTTTGTAAAGTGCACTTTAAGAAGTTATGATTTCAAGGTTGCATTGAAATTAAATACAATTCTTTGTGCTGTTAATGTACATCTTGTAGAATGATTACCGATTTAGGTTCATTTCCAGGACCCTGCAGATTTAAGCTTGTTATGCATGATCGTTCTTTTTTTAAATCTTACCATATCTTTGATATGAATAATTTGGAAAGCTTTTGGCATGTGTGAGAACTATTTGCTTGTACTTATGGATAATACAACATCGAATAGTAAAACTTAGTGCGACCAACATACTTTCTGATACAATTAATTTCTTCTTTCTACTAAGTTACTTGGAGTTTCTTCAAGCTCTTGAAGAGAAAGTTGATCAAGATTGGGATGGAATTTCTTCATCTCTTGAGGAGATCCGCAAGTCCTTGCTTTCTAGGCAAGGTTGCATAGTAAATATCACTGCTGAAGGGAAGAATCTCACCAACTCTGAGAAGTTCATGAGCAAATTTCTTGATTTGCTGCCTAACAGCTCTCCTGTTGCGACTGCTTCTTGGAATGCTCAATTACCTTCAGCAAATGAAGCCATTGTAATCCCTACTCAGGTTAGAAAAATACTTTTTTGTCGTGGTTCCTTTTTGAATGTTCTATGAATTAATTATTCTGAGCTCTTACCTTCTGCAGGTTAATTATGTTGGAAAGGCTGGTAACATTTATGACACTGGTTATCGGCTTAGTGGGAGTGCACATGTTATCTCCAAATACATTAGTAATACATGGTTGTGGGATCGTGTAAGAGTTAGTGGTGGAGCATATGGAGGATTTTGTGACTTTGATAGTCACTCAGGTAAAATCTTCTGTGTTAAATGTTCTCCGAGTTTTAATTGCTTATGTTAGGAGGTAACTTTTTGAAATTTAATAGGAGTATTCTCCTTCTTATCTTATCGGGACCCCAACTTGTTAAAGACACTTGGTGTATATGATGGGACTGGGGATTTTCTTTGACAATTAGAAATGGATGACGAGACTCTTTCCAAGTCCATCATTGGGACAATCGGAGATGTTGATTCGTACCAGCTTCCTGATGCCAAAGGTTATAGTAGGTATGGTGACATCATCAGTTTTATTTTTGTCGGAAAGTGGAGATATATGTGAGGACCGCTGTGGAACCAGAAGGGAACAGGATTGTTTTTACCTTTTAATGATTGTTGCTAGAAACAATCATGTGTATGCCTCCGTATCTAATTTTATGCACACAATGTGCCATAATAGTTTGTTGCCTGGCGGTCTCACATTGGTTCTGAATTTGCTTTTTGTTTCCAAAAGATTGAAATATTTCACCTCACCTGTTTCCATTTTTTCTTCTCCTGCAGTTTGTTGCGATATTTATTGGGAATCACAGAAGAAGAAAGGCAAGTAAGACGAGCAGAGATACTGTCAACAAGGTAAAGATTCTGTTCATTGGTTGATGATTTAACTTGTTATTCAAGTTGTAAGGCATGAGAACCATTGTTGTTACTCCATCGTTTTCATTGTTCGCCAATAAGCTGTTAGCTTTATCCTACCGAATCAGGTATTATTGTATATCATATTTAGATTCTTGTATGAGAACATAACATCGGTTACGGCCATGCCTGCGAATGTATTACCTAGTTCAAGATTTAACTTGTTATCCATTTGTCACACAGCTTGAAGGACTTCAAGGAATTTGCAAATGCGATCGACGTAGTCAAAGACAAAGGGGTCGTGGTTGCAGTGGCATCTCCAGATGACGTCGATGCAGCACAAAAGGAGCGAAACGACTTCTTTCAAGTAAAAAAAGCCCTCTATTTCTAAGTCCCAGAAAATGCTCCGGATGTAACGACTTTCTGTAGCACTTTCCCATTATACAGCAAGAAAGAGTCATAAATAGTAGGTTAGAAAAAATAATTTGGCGCATGAAAAGTTAGTTACCATGTCAGGATACTGCAATTTGGTATTAACTTTAAAAAGTGGCAGCCAATTCTTTTGACCATTTAAATGTGATTTTTTATTTCTTTTAATAAAAAGAGATTAGCCACCATTTAGTATTTCGGTTTTGTGGTGTTTCTTTTTATTTGTAAATGAGAGGTCTTAGATTTGATTCTTGCCAAAGTCAAATTTGAATTACATTATTACTAGTTTATTGTGAGGTTAAACTCACTCTCCTCTCCCTTAGTGTAGATAATATTGTTTTTTTCAAAAAATGTAATAAAAGGGGACCAGCTGTGGTTTCACCATGACAATCCAAATTTCCGGAGGCTGGAAAGATTTACAGTCATTTTAGCCTTTCCCTTTAAATGTGATTTAAAAGTCTTTATTATTCTCCTTGAATTCTCCTTGAAATTCTTAGCTTCACACTACCAAAACTTCAATGTATCAAAACACTGACATTTGATATATTTCAACATGACAATTTTTTTTTATTTGTTACAAGCAATATTATACACTAATTAACATTAAGAAAAGATTAAGAAAAGGGAGACGGCGTGACCTATCTTTCCCATACCCATCTCTTCATTCTTTTTCTTGTTCTTGTTCAAAAAAATTATTTTTCTACAATTATTAATCAATAGTGAATATTTTATTTTATTTTTAATTGAAAACTAGCAGAAGCCCCCAAAAATGGTAATTTTTTAACAACACAGTGACCAAATTAGTTAAATTGAAAACATAGTAACCAAAATAGATTTTGACCTATAATTCAATGATCAAAATGGTTTTTAAGGCCATCTCCAACCGAAAGGTCCAGAGGGCCAGAGAGCTGAAAATAGCCCTAAAACCGTCTCCAACCGAGGGCTAGGCCAGAGAGCTCGGAAACCTGGAGGGCCCCACGGAATTTCAAAGGGCCAAAGGGCCAAAGGGCTGGCTGCTTTCAGCTAGCCAGCCAGCCTCGGGCTAGCTATTTTTTTTATATAGTTTTGTTATAACCGACATGATTTATTAAGAAAAAATTCAAATGAAACGGCTACTAGCCGTAACATTTGATTTGATTTTTTTTTACATTATTATTATTATTTGTTTCATTTAAAATTTGTTTGATTTGATTTGTTTGATTTTTTTTTTCTATTTCACAAAATTTGTTTCATATTTTTTTTTAAATTCCATTTTTTTCCTATAACTTCTATTTCACAAAATTTGTTTCATATTTTTTTTAAATTCTATTTTTTTCCTATAACTTCCTAAGACATTATACAACATTAAATTAAATTAAGCAACATGAAACAACATTAAATAATATGAAACAACATTAAATAACATTAACCAACATATAAATTATACAACATGAAACTTAAACAACATTTTTAAAAACATTTAAAAACATAAAACGTAAATGCCAACTCCGTGCTTCTTTGGGCCCAAAGATGTGCAACAAGATCTTGTTGTAGGTACTTGTTTGTGGCACGAGAACGTATCATTCTATAGCGCCTCATATACTCATCTATAGAGATACTACCAGTTTTTGGATTGAAAAGCAAATTAGGCTCATCATATATTTTTGCACGAGCCCTTCTTGAGCTATTTGGATCTTCTTGGTCGTCATCGGACTCTCCATCAATATACCCATCTCGCTCATCCTCCACTATCATATTGTGTAATATGATGCAAGACATCATGATGAAGTCCAAATTTTCTCGACTCCACCCTCTTGCTGGTTTGCTGATGATCTTCCACCGTGCTTGTAGAATACCAAAAGCTCTCTCAACATCTTTCTGATATGCCTCTTGGTGTAAGGTAAACAACTTTTCCGCGTCATTCCTAGGGTTTGGAATTGCTTGGACAAGTGTCGCCCACTTTGGGTAGATGCCATCTGCCAAGTAATACCCTATATTGTATTGACGACCGTTGATGTAGTAGTCAAGTTGAGGTGCTTTACCTTCCGTCAAGTTATTGAACAGGGGTGAACGCCCACGAACTGTAATGTCATTTTGGGATCCAACAGCTAGCTGACGTCAACATGATGTCAGCTACCAACGGCTAGCTGACGTCACTTAGCCGTTGGATTTGAATTTAAGTTGTAGTTTTTAAATAATAAATTATGTTTGGCCCTATGGCCCTATGGCCCTTTGGCCCTCGGTTGGAGACGGTTTTTTGTGAAAGGGCTAAAACGAGCCCTTTGGCCCTCGGTTGGAGACAGAGGCAAATATGGCCCTCTGGCCCTCGGTTGGAGACAGAGGCAAATATGGCCCTGTATTGTTCATTAAAATATTAATATCTTGGAGAATCTTGGAGGGCCAAAATGCTAAAACGAGCCCTCCGGCCAACCATCGGTTGGAGATGGCCTAACCCTAAATTAAATTCTGTTTGCATCTGAACTCGGAACATTTTATCTGAGAAGCACAATTTTTTTTATTTAAACAATATTCTACATTAAATTTAGCTAATTACGATGAAAATAATTTATATTTGACACTTGATTGTAAAAGAAGTAGCACAATGTCTTGAGAGGGAGCTCAATTACTAATAAGAGAGAGAGAGAGAGATAGAGAGAGATTAAGGGAAGGGATTCCTATTTTTTGAAAAAGGTGGGAATTAGTTGTGGGCCCCACTCCACATTGAATTTCAATGATCCAAACTATCTATTTTGTAAGTCTCGATTCATAGTTCATTCTTACAAAAATTCAATTTAACTTGAAACCATTTGCCTATTTAATTATCACGATTAAATTTCAACATTTCTAAGATAACAAAATGTTCGTCAATTTCTTTGAACTCAATTAGACGCCTCAAATATTTCCGATTTGGCTAATATTTTGCAATGATGATCTATGAGGTGCAACTTAAAAAATAGACGGTTCGGATCGTTAAAGCTCGATATAATGTGGGTCTCACTACTAATCCCCATTTTCATATTTAAAAAAAGGGTAAATTACATAGTACCCCCTCAGGTTTGAGGTTTATTACAACCACATACAACATCTTTAAAACATTTCACTTTCATACATTTACTTATCATTTTATTTCAATTTCATACAACCGTTAAAAAATCTGTTAATTTAACCATTAAGTGATGATGTGGCAAATATGATGTGGCTGCCACATGTGTGCCACGTGGCTAAACAATTAATAAAATATTTAAAATAGTAAAATAATTAACTAAAAAAAGTTATATTAAAAAAAAAAAAAACTAGAAGTTGTCTTCCCCACCCATCCCTTCCCTTTCCTCGCAACCCCCCCCCCCCCACCCCCAACCCATCCCTCTCCTCCACTTTCTTCACCTACCCCAGCCGATCTCTTCTCCTTCCCTGCAACCCCCCCCCCCCCACCCCACCCCACCTAGATACCCAGATTTGTTCTAAAAAAAATAAAAAATTTGGAAATTGTCTTCTCCACCCATCCCTTCCCCTTCACCGCAACCCCTCAACCCACCCCCACCCCCACCCCCTCAACCCAGCCCTCTCCTCCACTCTCTTCACCACCCCCCCTCCTCGCCCCACCTAGATGCCCAAATTTGTTCTTAAAAAAAAATTAAAAAAAAAAAACCAGAAACCCAGATTTCTTCTTCCTCTTATATTTCCCATGGTTTCACCGTAATTATTGGTGTGTAGTGGCATGTTTCAAGAAGGCAAGACAAGTTTGCGTGATTGGAGATAATTATGTCTACTGCATGTTGGCTAGGGCCCTTATTCCTTTTATGTTCAATCACTCATAAGCCTAGATGAGTCCTTAGCCTTTCCAATTAATCCTTTTATCTCAGGTCATCACCAACCGAAAAGACTCAATATAGCCCCGTCTAGAATTATAGCCCAGCAAAAAAATATTTTTAAACGAACAGTGCTAGGCTTTATTTATATATCATCTCCAATCGAAATGAGCTATGTTTTAGCCCCTCAATGTTTATTATTTTTAATTTTGTTCTTTAATTTATTGGTTAATTAAATTAAACTACCTTATTAAAATAAAGTTATCCAAACATATTTTGAGTGCCACTTGTCACTAAATGAATAAGCCTTTGGATTTCCTATCATTTGGTTGAAGATGTGGCCATTTGAAAAAATGTTGAGAATAAATTTAGATTATTAGAAGAGGTAAGGTAGGGGTTTTTATGAAATTAGCTTTTCTAGTCATTTTTTAAAAGGACACTAATGGGTAATTTCGTAGTAGTGCACCAAAGGTTTCATGTCTAGTTTTGCTCTAACAAAAGCTAGAATACCAAACATGAAAGACACAATTGATTAGAGATTTTCTTTGCAGGACTCTCGTTCTTTCTTAAAGGTCATTCTTTCATTTTTGAAGGACGAATGGTTGGAGAAAAACTCAAATTTAACAGTACATTCTAACTTCTGAGTGACAAAATAAAAACTAGGAAGCTGAGACTTGAGAGAGAGATTGATCCAAAAAAGTCAAAGTAGTTACGAGTTAAAATCACAACCCCATTTTTCTGTTCAACCACTAGCAAAGATAATTGAGATGGAAAGGATGGTTGTCAAACTCTCTTGGTTGAGCTTAGTTTAATTGTTGTTGGCGCCAACATTCAAGGCCAGCTTCCCAAAAGGAAAAAAGATCATCGTCATCGCTTGCACAAACTAACTTGAATAACTTGGTCGCTTGTTACAACCATTGTTCTAAACGGCGCCTAGGCACCTGCCTAACCCACCTAGACCCGCCTAGGTTGCGACTTATTTAGATAGAAAATTGATTTAATTAAATCCGCCTAGTCTGCCTAGACGCCCGCCAAGCCACCTAGGCGCTAGGCCCCAGCCCACCTCCCGACTAGCACCTAACATCTTTTAGAACCTTGGTTACAACCGTGTAAACAAGAAAATTTTGTAACGAATGAAACAAAAACACGTGTACAAAGTAGATTTGTATTGATGAATTTGTAGGGTTACAAAGGTAGTGTTGATGTAGGATTTCGTTGATTCAAGGGTCTTAGCAACTTGATCTTGAAACAAATGTCGTTATAAGTTTTGAGCTTGCAACAAAGTCTTGAAGGAATCGGCACGATTGTTTGTTGATTCTTCAAGGGAGTGCTTCAGTTTTGGTTGTGTGTTCTTCGAATAGAGTTTTGGCTGCGTATTAGTCTTCAAAACTTTGGCAGAGGTTTTCCTTTTGTGAGAATTTCGGCATTTGAATGTAGAAATTGTCGACCTTATGCTTGTCATGGGACCTTGTGTTTATAGACTTCTCATACCTTGCCTTTAGATGGATTTGGCTTTGATTTGCATCTTGATTTGTTCGTGGGAGAATTTAGGCATGTTTTGTGTCTTATTTTCAGCCAGTTTCCCTTGCTTGGCCGAATTATAGGGCTTTCTTGCCTATTTTGAGAGCAATCTTCAATTCTTGCTTGTTTTGTGAAGATGCTTTAGCTTTCTTTCTGGTTTTGAGAGCAATTTGGGCCCCTTGCCAATTTTAAAGGATTTCTTCTCCCCTTCTGTCAAGTTTTGGGGAAGTTTTATTCTTCCTTTGCTTGATTTGTGCCACATGTCATTGATGACTTGTCCATTTTTGATGAGTCATGTGGCACTTGGTGCTTTGTGATGCATTATTTGCATGCAACGAAATTTACATGTCTACAAATGCCCCCACTTCAAGGTGCGTTGTAGGCATGTGCTTGTTACATATAGGAAATGTGTTTTCAAGTCCTGCAATGTGAATGTTCTAACTCAAGGGTCGTTGAGACTTGATCTTGAATTAGTTTGCTTCTTCAAGGGCCGTTGAGGCGTATTTTTTGGACGAAACATTTCTTCAAGGGCCATTGAGGCTTGGTCTTGAATGAAATGAAAATTTTCTTCAAAGGCCGTACATGCTTAATCTTGAATGAAATGGGAATTTTCTTCAAGGGCCGTACTTAATCTATAATGAAAATTTTGAAAATGGATAAATCGGCACATACTTATTATGTGTATTGATTTTCCATAAATTTTAACAAAATACATTTGGTGTATTTTGAGGCTTGGATTTTTTTTTTTCTTGTGGTTGTGGGAAAAAATGTTTTTCCTTCCTTAGGTAGGAACCTCCTTCAATTTTGGCAATGACGATGATTTCTTCAAAGTATTGGAAAGCTTTGGTGATTTCCTTCATGGTGTTGGAAAACTTTGGTGATTTCCTTCAAGGTTTTGGAAAGATTTAATGATTGTCCTTGGGTAAGTAGGATGTGCATTTTTTTTTTTTTTCAGCCAAGGGGGTGTTTTCCCCTTTGGTTTGGGAAACTTGAAGGCTTGTCCTTGCTTTGGAGGGACTACCTTTTGTATTTTGGCAAGGAGAGGTACTTTCCTTTGATGTTTTGGAAATTTTGAAGCCCTTTCCTTTTTTTTTTTTTTTTGGTTGCAAGAAAAACAACGTGTTTCCTTTGTTGTTGCCAAAATTATGTTGCCCTTTTTTGCTTGGCATTTGCTTCCTTCTTTTGGTTGGAATGTACTTCTTTTGATTTTCCTTTTGCTATTTGGTATGTATTCTCCCTACAGCATTAGGAAGCAATTGACCCTTATTTATAGGACAATTAGGTGTGTGTTTTTGTCACAAAACTTCCTTGTCGTGCACTGCTTCTATGCTGCTGTGCCTTGTAGCTGCTTGGAGCTGCCGTGGGTTTGCTTGCTGCTTGGTGTCGTGGCTTGTAGCTGCTTAGAGCTGTGCCTTTTGCTACTTGGTGCTTGTTGCAGTGCGTCACTTTTTACCGGGTGGTGTTGTGCAAAAGACTGCAGCCGGGTTTCGCTATGTAGTGTCTTTCAGTCACAGTTTTCCCTCAATGGTGACGTTGTCGTGCAGTGCAAGAAACTACTTGCGTAATTGCTACGAGGTTGCATAGTGCAATTGCATAGTATTTTGGTTTTCTTTGCTATTGTAGCGTGCTTTGAAGGACCGTCTTGTAGCTGCTCTCTTCGTTGTCCTGCTTAAGCTTCGTGGCAGATTTCTTTTCATCGTTGTGACTTTGTCATCGTCATCCTTCAATGCTCACGAGGTTTGTTTCGTATGTCTTTTGCTTTAGTGAAACAATCTTCTTTTTTTTTCTTTTTCTTTTCTTGCTGTCCCACCTTGTGCTTATGTTGTCTTTTTTTTTTTTTTTTTTTGTAGCCATGGTATTTTTCAAGTGCTTTAAGAGCAACACCATCATTATTCTTGTGAAGGAAGGTGATCCACAAGATAAGGGAACGACATTGAAACTTTATGCGCCGTTGACTGGCCCTAAGGCGTTTGTTCTTCCTGCAAAAGACAACTCGATGCATATCAAGTCATGGTCTTTTGACGTATCTTGGGAGGTGAGAGATTTTGGTCCTCCGAATACGAAAAAGAAGTGCACGTCAAGGATTCTTATTTTGAATCCCTCGCACCATGTTCGTGACAATCCAACGGCTTCGTTTGAGCTTCTTGGTTATCGCATCTGCAACGGAGCTATGAGTTGGAATAACACCTTGTCGACTATTGGAGAAGCCGTCTTTGTTTTCTTTTTCACTTTGTAATAAGGCTTTGTAGCTGAATTCTTCCTTTGAATAAATAAAGTATACATATTTTGAATTTTGCTCTCTATTCTTCAAAGTGTTTGCATTTTTTGTTGATGATGTGACTATACTTGAAGTTTTGATGTTTCAAGTTGCTTACGTCCCTCGGTTGAGGAGAGATCAAGTCATGACGTAGTTGAAAGGGATGATGGATTGTTTTTTATGGTTTTGGCAGTTTTGGTGGTGATTTTGATGATGATTTTGATTTTGTTTTTTCGTACACAGTTTATGCTTGAGGGCCAGAACCATTGAGTGTCGTCTTTTAAGCTCGTGGGAACAAGGAGCATTGTATGTCGCCTTTTAAACTTGTGCAAACAAAGAGCATTGTGTCGTGTGCAGTTGCAGTTTATGCTAGTGCAGGCGAAGAGCTTTGTATGTTTGGTTTAAGGGTAGTAGCGCTTCAAAAATCTGCCATTGATGGGGCCGATCTTTAAGCCGTCTTCTGCCATGATTAGGTAGGCGATGTATACCTCTTGTATTACGTAAAGTATATCCCATTTTGATGTGAACTTGTTTTTTGTTTTGTGAGTTATGATGATGGGCCTTCGTAATGCCAAGACAAGATCTCTAGTTTGAAAAAACCTTGGGCATACCTTCTTGTTGAACGTCTTGGATAGCCGTGCTTGGTAGCATTCCAAGTGTTTTTCAGCTTCGAGCCTCATTTCGTCGATTGCTTCCAACTCTTAAAGTCATTGCTTTTTCCTCTTCAGTCAAGCCTTCTTGTATAGTTATCTTTAGTGAGAGGATTTGACTTTCGAGCGGCAGAACAGATTCCACGCCATATACGAAAGAATAAGGAGTAGCTTGGGTAAGAGTCCATGTGTCGTCCTATATGCCCAAAGTGTTTCGCTTATTCTTTCGTGCCAGTCTTTCTTTGTTCCGCCGATTACCTTCCTCAGGAGGTTGCACAGCTTTTTGTTGAATGCTTTCGCAAGACCGTTGGTTGAAACATGTTACATGGAAGATTTGTGCTGCTTGAACTTGTATTTCTTATAGAGCTCGTCCATGAGTTGGTTGGAGAACTGTTTTCTATTGTCGATGATGATGTAGCGAGGCACACCATATCGGTGGATGATATGCTCATTGATGAAACGGACGGCAATTTCCTTCTTGACTTCCCTTAGAGGTACAACTTCAGCCCACTTGGAGAAGTAATATGTTACAACTAGGATGTAGGCTTCTCCTGCATATGATTTTGGTGTGATTAGTCCTACGACGTCCAATCCCCATGCATCAAATAGCCATGAAGCAATCGTATGGTGTAATGGCTTAGGCGGTTGATGTATGAAGTTGGCGTGGAATTGGTAGGCTTGGCACCTTTTGGCTTATTCCAAGCAATCCTTCACTATGCTTGGCTAGTAGTAGCCCATTCTTTTGAGCTAGAAGTGTAACTTTGGTCAACATTGATGTGCTCTGCATACGCCTGAGTATGTTTCTTCCATGGCTTGATTAGTTTTTTCCTCACCTAGGAATCTTAGAAGTACTCATTCAAAAGAGCATCAGTAGAGTGTTCCCTTGTAGTAGAGGAAGCGAGGTGCTCGTCAATGTATTTCAAGGCAGTGTCTAAGATCGTCTGGAAGCTTTACATGATCTAAGTAGCCGATCAGCGGCTGTCTCCACTCTTCACTGTTGACTTGAAGTACTGAGATGGTGTTTGTGTCATCTAGTAGCATTTCAATGATGAGTGGGATCACCCATCTTTGGCAAACTAGCACGTCTGCAACTTCTTCTTGTCCTAGTGCCATACTTGAGGCTAAATTAGCAAGAGTGTTTGCCATTTGATTTTTTTTTCTTGGCATATGTTCTAGCGTCAGCCTCGAACTTTTGTAGTAGTTGGGTTGCTAGCCGAAAATGTGGGACAAGATCATCTTTCCTCACTTCATATTCAGTTAAAAGTTGATTGATTATGAGCTTAGAATCGCCATACACTTCTAGAGTTGTGATTTCCATGTCGATCACCATTTGGAGTCCAATAATTAGTGCTTAGTACTCAATGACGTTGTTAAAGCACAGCTCGCTTAATCGAAAGGAATAGGGTAGTACTTGTTTTTATTGTGACATGAATACTACTCATGCCCTCGCTCCGTTTGCTCATGCTGAACATTGTCCACATCAGAAAGATGTCAACGTAGACCACCTCCTCGTTAGGCAAGTCGTTTGAGATTTTCCAATCGGCTGGGATTGGATGATCGGCAAGGAAGTTCGCTATGGCTTATCCCTTGACAGCTTTAGCTGAGACGTAGATGATCTCGTGTTGGTTGAGAAACAACACCTATTTAGCTAGTCACCCTGTCAGAATAGGCTTGGACATAATGTACTCGACCAGGTCAGCTTTAGCAACCAAATGGATAGTGTAAGCATGCATGTAATGTCTAAGCTTTTGGACGGCAAAGACTAAGGCAAGGCACATCTTCTCAATTGGTGAGTAGTTGAGCTCGGCACCAGTAAAGGTTCTACTTAGGCAGTAGAGTGCTTTTTCCTTTTGGTCTTCATTTTCTTGTGCCAATGGTGCTCCAATGGAACCTTCTTGTTCAGCAATGTATAGGATGAACGGCTTTCCAGGCACGGGTGCTTCTAAGACAGGTGGGCTTGCCAGGTACCGTTTTATGTTCTCGAAAGCATTGTTATAGGCGTCATCCCATATGAACGCAGCGTCCTTCTTCATGAGTCGACTGAAGGGTTGACAGCGTCCAACAAGGTAGGAGATGAAGCGTTTGATGAAGGCAAGCCATCCTTATAGACTTTTCAACTTTTGTAGGTTCCTTAGCTCAAACACGTTTTGAATGGCTTTGATCTTTGATTGGTCCACTTCAATGCCACAGTGATTGACAATAAAGCTGAGGAATTCCCAGAAGTGACGCCAAATGCACACTTCAACAAGTTTGAGGTTGTAATGTCCTAGTTTGTCGAACATTATTCGTAAATGCTTCAAGTGATTGGATATCTTCTTCGTCTTGACAACTATATTATCTCCGTAACATTCTACATATTTGTGTAGCATGTCATTGAAGATTCTCTGCATTGCACGCTGGTATGTACGTCCAACATTCTTCAAACCAAATGGCATTACCTTATAGCAGTAGACACCTTTTAGAGTGCGGAATGCTGTTAGTTCCTCGTCTTCGGGAGCCATGCGAATTTGGTTGTATCCAGATGAGCCATCCATGAACGACAATGCTTCGTGGCCAATGGTTGCGTCCACCTTGATTTCAATGATTAGCAAGGGAAAGTCATCATTCGAGCAAGCATCATTGAGGTCTCGGAAGTCTATGCAAAAACATATTTGTCCAGATTTTTTAAGGATAATGACGATGTTGGAGATCCACTTAGGGTATTGCAGCTCTCGAATGAAGCCTGCTTCGATTAGCTTGTTAATCTCGACCTCAATTTAAGGGATGACCTCGGATTGATAGCATCTTTGAGTTTGCTTTATCGGTCGCATTTCAGGCTTGACTGCAAAACAATGCACGGAGATGGTAGGGTCAAGGCCGGTTATTTCTTTGGAAGTTCAAGCAAAGATGTCTTTGTACTCCAATAGTAGTTGGTAGTACTTATCCATCTCGTCCGCACTTAGCAGTGCACTTACGAAGATAGGCCTCGACTCCCCTTTTGTGCCTAAGTTGAGCTCCTTGAGATCGTCAATCGTGGCTTGCCCTCCATCTTCAAGTCATGGTGGCGCAACAATGACATCTCCCTCGAGGACTTCGTCTTTTTTATCTTCTTGGATTGTGATGTAGAAGACGTCTTAGACCTCCTCTTCAATGTCGTCCTCTTAGGCTTGTTAGCATGAAAATTGGCCAGTGTGGATGATGGTGTGCCTCTTTACCTTTAGTTGTCCTTTTGTGTTAACTTCCAAGGTTACTTGACAGTTCATCCTTGAAGGAATTGAGCTCCAAACGTCATCTTTTTCTACTAGACCATCAAGCTTTTTTTCCTTGGGTGTTGTCTTCCTCTTCCTAGAAGGCTTATTAGTTTCGTCAAGTCTTTCCAAGGCCGACCGTCGTGGAGGAGAACTAGCCTTGTTGTTTTGGTTTTTAGGTTCTGATAACCTTTTGAACACAAAGTGTTGAGGTATTGACATGTTAAGCTATTTGAAGACAAAAGTTCGGTCTTGACCACCAATGCAATCAAGTGCAGAGATTCTGGGCTTTGAACGATTCATCTTATCGAAGACTAATGTTCGAGGGACGGGTCTAGGCTTCTCCTGATCTTGTTCAACGCTTATGTTGATGTGTTGAGTGCTAGTATTTTTCGCTTTTCTTAAGATCTTCACAAGTGTATTTGGTGTGAAGTCAAGTCCAGTTTTGTTGTTTTCAACTTTGTAACCATGCTCCTTCAACTTCTTTTGAGTCTCGGTGAGGTCACGTTCTTTGCCGTTGACGGTGTTTGCATTCTTCTTTCCAAGATTTGAAGAAGAGGTGAGATCATACCCAACCTTTGACATGAGTTTGTAGGCGTTTGGGTCGAAACCTTCTTCAGCCCTCTTGGTTAGAAGAAAGCTTGGTTCTGCCCCCTATGGCAGGGGTTTTACAAAACCTTGTGGTGGTTTTGAAACTTTAGCATTGCCTAGTTGTGTCAAAGGTAAAACTGCATTTGTCTTGAGCAACTTTACATCGTCCTTGTGCAGTTATGTGTTGGCTTTGCTTGTTCCAGTTTCAAATGGGGATTGCCCATTCTTTCTTCTCGACATTTGGGATGTATCGAAAGATAGATGTGTTTATTCCTTTTGAGGGCGTCACACTCCCTTTTATTGTTTTTGGCTTACCAGGCTCATTGTCGTTTTTGCTTGAAGATGGCATGGCTTCCCCTTCTTGTTTCTTGGGCCCGACTTGCCACTCTTGTTTCTTAGGTGTAGCCTTGTATGTGGATTTGATTTCTTTTGGAAAAACTTCGGGCACCATGTCTTCATCCATTTAGAACTTGCGTCCACGAAGTATGATTTGGCTTTGGTGTCCCCTTGTATCACCTTTACTCCTTCTCCGTAGAACTTTAAGCATTGATGAAGGGTGGATGACACTACTCCATTCTTTTAGATCCAAGGTCTTCCTAAGAGCAAGCTGTAGGAAGTTCTTTCATCAATCATGTAGACTAGCATGCTTGATTTAAGTTCGTCAATGGTCATCTCTACTTGGATCATGACCATCGCTTTTTGTCCTTTTTAGTTAAAACCTTGGATTAGGAGGCGGCTTCAGGATAATGCATCCACCTTGATACCGATTGTGGTCATTGTTGACTTTGGCATGATGTTTATAGTCGATCCATCATCCACAAGCATGCGATTGACTTTGGGCTCTCTTACGTACCCAGAGACGAAGAGAGGATGATTGTGAGGCTTTGATCCCAACAACAAGTATTCATCAGTGAAGTTGATTACATCATTGGTGGCACAACACGTGGCATACTCATGTGGCTGAAGTTTCAAGCATTCGTCCTTGCTTTCTTGCACTTTATGGCAGTCGGGACTCGCCAAGACTGCTACTAGTGGTTTTCGCGTCTCCTTGGACAATAATAGTGCTTCCTCGATGCCAAAGTATGTTGGCAAGCCTTCTTTGGGCATAAGGGTCTTCTCTTCCTCGATAGTGATATCTTTGCCTTTTGAACGCTCTTATATCTCTACTTCAACCATGTGACAGGTAACGGTAGTGCACTGTTGGAGGAAGTCCTTCGAGAAGTACTCATGTAAGGAGACGAGAATGCGCGGCTCTTGCTTCATAGGTTCCCTAGCGTACCTTGGCTTAGCTGCTCTTACGTTTCTTTCGGGATTCCTACTGTTGCAACGGTGGTGCTTTCTCTATTGTTCCACCTTTGGCCATGTAGCTTGTGGTCTTGGCTTCCTTGTTATTTTGGCTGCTTGCCCCCAATGATGGTTGTGCAGAAGGTGCCGTGTAGCTTGAGCATGGGCGAGAATGGTCAGGCGTGAATTGGAGAGGCATGGGATCGAAGGATCCAAACGCAATCATAGTAGTATATGTTACGGCCATGTCTTCAAGGTCAAGCTCGATCTGCCCTTGTTGTGCTAGCTTCATGATGAGCTCCTTGGAGACGAAGCATTTACCGACAGGATTACTCACAATACGATGATATTTGCAGTATCTAGGATCGTTAACACGATTCATTTCTTTAGGGCTCTTGCATTCAGGTAACTCAATCACCTTCTTTTCCAACAAGTCATTTGGCATTGCAACCACGTCAAAGTCAGGAAAATGGTACGTCTTCTGCTCTAGTTCCCTCAAGGTGTTTTTGTACCTGTCTTGGGCATTACCTTTTAGCGAGCACACAAACTGCTTGATAAGGTAGTCTCCCTCTGTCCCAACATTGTTGCAGGTTTCAATGAAATGGGCAATATGTTGTTTAGGATTGCCCTTTCCATTAAATTGCATGAATTTGGGTGGCTAATAACCCTTTGGCATCCTCAATGCGTCAATCTTTTTAGAGTATGGCTTTGAGTATATCATGGAATCATGCAAGCTTCCTTTATATTGCGCCTTGATCGTGCTTTTGATCATCTTTTGTAGCTGTTGGATAGAGAGAGATCCCACGAGTGTCGTAGCTCGGTCCACCTTCAGATTTTCTTCTACTTTCTTCACCAGAAGCTTTTCTTCTTCGTCGGCTTTTTTCTTTGGTGGATCAACCTTTAGGTCAGCTTTCTCATCGTGTTACGCTTCCAGAGAGTTGACAAGTGTAGTAATCAGTAAGTCATTTTCTTCCTCCATCATTGTCAGCCTTGCAATTGCTTCACTCATTTGTGCCAGCTACTCCTTGATGGATGTCACACTAGTAGTCATAACTTGCTTGGCTATAGGATACGAGCTGCTACTTAAGTTGACATCAGAAGTCAATAACTCAAAGTACCTCATCGGGTATTTTCCCTTGGCGATCTTAGCAAGGCCAGGGTGATCACGGGCTTGCTCTTGCTCCTTTGACAGAGTTGATGTAGGGGTGGAAAGCACGGTAGAGAAAACTCTTGCCTTGCTTCAAGTTGTGACGCCCAAAGTGCCACCATTTGCGGCAAGGATGTTCTTATTCTTCACTTTGGTTGCGGGAACACCTTGATCATTTCTTAATGCCATGTGTGTTTCTTGTGGATTTGAAGATAAATATGATAGGCAGAGAGATCCCACCGGGCATGCCAAATTTATAAACAAGAAAATTCTATAACGAATGAAACGAGAACACGTGTACAAAGTAGATTTGTATTGATGAATTTGTAGGGTTACAATCTCTGTTTACAATTTTCCTCTGATTCAGTCTTCAAATTTGATGTAGATGCGTAGGTTGTTGATTCAAGGGTTGCGATGACTTGATCTCAGACGAACAATTGAACGATTGCTTCAAGTTTTTGAGCTTCAAACAATGCGTGGATGATCTTTACCTCAGGTTTAGGGATGCAACAAAGGTAGTGTTGATGTAGGATTTCGTTGATTTAAAGGTCTTGGCGACTTGATCTTGAAACGAACGTGTTTACAAGTTTTGAACTTGCAACAAAGTCTTGAAGGAATCAGCACGACTGCTTGTTGATTCTTCAAGGGAGTGCTTCAGCTGTTGTCGAAAGAAAGCTTCGGCTTTGGTTGTACAATCTTCGAATAGAGCTTTGGCAGCATATTAGTCTTCAAAGATTTGGTAGAGATTCTCCTTTTGTGAGAATTTCAGTCTTTCAATGTAGAAATTGTCGACCTTATGCTTGTCTTGGGATCTTGTATCTATAGATTTCTCAAAGCTTGCCTTTAGATGGATTTGGCTTTGATTTGTGTTTTGATTCTTCCTTGGGAAAATTTAGGCATGTTTTGTGTCTTATTTTCAACCACTTTCTCTTGCTTGCCCAAATTATAGGGCTTTCTTGCTTATTTTGTGAGCAATCTTGAATTCTTGCATGTTTTGTGAAGATGCTTTAGCTTTCTTTCCAGTTTTGGGAGCAATTTGGGCCCCTTGCCAATTTTAAAGCAATTTCTTCCCCCTTTTGCCTAGTTTTGGGGAAGTTTTATTCTTCCTTTGCGTGATTTGTGCCACATGTCATTGATGACTTGTCCATTTGTGATGAGTCATGCCACGAGGAGCTTTGTGATGCATCATTTCCATACAACAAAATTTACATGTCTACAAACCGCAACAACACTTATTCCAACAAAACAAAATTGGAACACCACATCGGATTTTTTACACCACAACATGAACTAGTGATCAGCAACAGTCTTGTACTCTTTACATGGACGGGAGATTAATTGGTGTCCTGTGGTCATTTAAAAAAA
The DNA here is from genome assembly GCA_963082935.1 of Malus x robusta. Classification (NCBI taxonomy): domain Eukaryota; kingdom Viridiplantae; phylum Streptophyta; class Magnoliopsida; order Rosales; family Rosaceae; genus Malus; species Malus x robusta. Next base: position 12,958,393 of record OY720328.1, read on the forward strand.
AAATTCACATCAATCTTCTTGGTGAAAACAGATGATAAAGCTTATATAATGCTTACTTGAGACAACGTTGATACTGTGGCGGGAGAAAAAATGAATAGTGTGGATAGATCATTGTATGTACACTACTACATTTAACATTTCTCGCAAAGAAGCAAAGTGCATCGCGTAAAGGCGTATTTCGTAGCTTAAATATTAACACGACGAAAGCTTCGTCCCAAAGTCATCGTTGTGCAAAGGTCATGAAAAAAGTGTTTGCGCAATTGTTGGAGATATATCAACAATCTGTGATAAATTTATATATGCTGATAATAAGTACGAATAAATATTTTATAGAGTATAAACAAAATGAAATAGTGTGCGTACCGCAATGTCCTTGAAATAATATTTAAGCAGATAAACAGAAGATCGAGGCTTGCGTACCGCAATGTCCTTGAAACAGAATTTCGTCCCTACTTTGTGCTTGTAGTTCGATAAACGTCTGTTTCACCAGGATTCAACAATCTAAGTCGAGATTCCAGCACCGGAAAACTAGACTTCTGGTGAATTTCTTTGCGGTACTCTCAGTATGCTTAATGTATGGATTGATGATTTTCAATTAGTTGAATGATATGCAAATGCATGTATTTATAGTGATCATATATCTGTTCACAACAGACACGTTTTTGGGAGGTGATTGTTCAACACAAAGGGTGTGTTGCTCCATCTTTTTCTCAGACATTTTCATACGCTCTCAAACTTCATCTGAAAAGATGAGTCTGTTTGAATTTAATTATTAGAGCCCAAGTCTCATCTTTGGATAATTAATTATATATATTAATTATTAATTAGTTATCACACCCCAAAGCCCAAACCCAAGGTTAAGCCCAAGTTTACTCTCCAAGGTCCATCACTCCAATCACTTTCTAATAAGGACAAATCCATATAAAGTGAGGGAGTCTTTTGGTGGTGACCAATGTGGGACAATGTATAATGATATTTCTATTCAAAATTTCCAACAACGAACAAAGTATAGTTCGTCGCGCAATGGTCCTTGCGCAATGAAGAAGAGCTTCGTCGCATAAAATATAGGGCAACGAAGCCTATCGCCGCATAGGTATCAAGAGTCTGAAAACATATCGTCCCATTAAGCATCGCGACGACATAAAGTCTTTAGGTTAGACCACGTGCAACGAAACCTTTCGTCAAGTAAATCTATGTTCAACCAAATTCCAGTAATCTATTATTATTTAATCTTATGCGACGAAGGTCTTTGTCGTGCAAACATTTTTCTTTTCCCTTTAGGTTTTCAATTTTTATTAAATTACATAATTTAATTATTTTTTTGAAATATTTTTAATTACATTATAAACAATAATTATTAAAGAAAATTTTTATTTATTTATATTAAATATGCAAATGTACGTACAAGTCCAAAATTTTTAAAATATCCAGAATAAAAAATCTACATAAAAAGTGTAACAACCCGTCCCTAATTTTTACGATTTTATTAATTTTAAAAGAGTGAATTGACGGAAATACCTCTAGAGACAAGATTGTTGACTTTCATTGACCGTCGTGACACGTATGAGCTATTATTTTACTATTTTCTCAAAGTACTCGTCGGTACGAATGTGTAGGCGAAAGTAGAATCGAAATCAGAATTACGATGAAGGTTTTACAGAACTACGAATTCGAAAAATACTTTTGTAAAAATTACTATTTTATAGTTTATATATTTTTCATAATTATTATATTATTATTTCAATAATTTTTGTGAGATATTTATTATTTTTATAATATTTATGGTCATAGGGCCTACACCTCAACTCTCCACTTCACCTATCATGTGTCTCCCTACTCTCCCAAATCCCCTCTCTTTGGTCGCCACCTTATCACACTCTCTCTAACTCTCCTCATCTCTCCCTCAGCTCTGTCTCTGTCTCTCTGCAAGTGCAGAGATACCTGACCACCGGCACACTCCCACTCCGTGTGAGCTCCGCCGACACCAACACAACCTACCAATTTTCTCAACGAGCCACTACCTAGAAGATATCACTAAACCTAGAAACATGTGTGGAATTGAACCACCGTCGACACCATTTTGACACACCCCAACCCGGAATGTTCACTTGGACTCCGAATCGAGTTATGCTGGCCGACACCATGAAGGTGACGAAGCTGTAAAGTGTAGTGATGTGGAAAAAATGAATAAATTTAAACCTAAAAGTGCCTAAATATAAGAGTGCGCTTGTGAGCAGGAATGAACCCATTTCACACATGATGTTAAAGCATAAGTAAAGTATAGTAAAATAGAATGAGAATTATACCATCGAAGGTAATCTACAATACCAAGATTTGTTAAGAATACTCGTCGATACGAAACATCAGCTACTAAAACTTGGAGGGGCAAAAAACAAGGGTAAGTGAGCCTAAAAATAAAGTTTCATAAAAACCTTTTTGAAGACATTATAACCCCTCGCAGTAAAACAAGTATAGTTTCCAAAATATACATACTACAAATAGTAAGGAAAATACTTACCGTAGCCTGCAATATCTCAAGAATTCAATACGGCACAATATTTTGTAAATAAAAACACGACGCCAGTAATCACACAATCTCGCATAAGCAAACATATCATATCAAGTGCTCATTGACACATGCTGACACACGAGTTCATGCCTGATATTCTGACATGAACAGGACTTGGTGTAACAATCATATATAATCTAGTACTACAATCACGTGAAGACTGGCGCTATGCACAACACATATGAGTCCTAATTTCCTATAGCAATCTAGGATAAGATTGGCACCTACAATGGATCCAAAGTGAGCATACGATGTGATGTGCATATACACGTGAAAGACTGTCCCAGTCCCGGGCGAGTATTAACACTAGTGCAACAAACGATGAACAGATAACATAAATATAGTCATGCCACAAAGATTCGATAATTCTAGTCAACGTAATATTATTCATAGCCGTAAATTTAATTAAGGCATCCCGTAAGATTTATAATGATTTCTTAATTCTCTTTGTTATGTCATTTCCATGCAATGCGTTTCACCTAGAAACGAAACCATTAATGTAAATATATAATGTACTAACGTATAAAAGCGTTTTTCGCACAAAGTACGGCTAATAAAACGAACGACGGATTCAGATTCGACATGTCAAGAAACCTAAGGAGGGACCTTGAGCTCCTTCACGCGCCGCCACGCGCGCCGCCGCCAAGCGCCACTCGCGGTGGTTCCCTCACGCGCGCCTAATCGCCTATGAGTACAACAGTACTCATCTTCCTCGCAAAGGCCTGCACTTTGCAGGTTTTTGGTCTAACTTCTAGAGCTCCTATCGAGCTCGATTCTCCACCAAAATCAATGATTCAAAAGCCATTTTGAAGTTAGAAGTATAGGGAACAAAATCATACCAAAGTGGGGCCGAGTTAAGGTCAGTGTTGACCGAAAAAATGGCTTGAAGGTGGTCAACTGGTCACGGATTTGACTTTTCCATAAAATCTTAGGAGGTTCCTACATGGGTTTCATGTATTATATCACTCCCAAATCTCATATATAAGGTTGGAGAACATCACTAGCAATTCAAAACAGGTAGAGTTTGAGGTTAGGGGTCCCAAAATTACCTTGGTTATGCACAGTGGAAAGTAACCATGAAAGATGGCGATGGTGCCACCATACCTACGTCTGTGCAATGCAGAACGCGAGGAACCAAGGCAAATAGTCTAGGGTGAAGCCTGAGGACTCGTCTAAGTAGCTATCATCGTATGTGGCTGGTAATGGTGGCTCGGTGCATTGTGCACAATTTGTAGAGAGAGTTTGAGAGATTGTTGGGGGAAGAAAAGGTGTATAGTGAAAGAGGGAGTCTGCACCAGAGAAAGAAAGAAGTGAAGGAAAGGAAAATCATGGCAGTAGGCAATGGATTGTGATTAGTCTAAGTTTATAGTGGTGGTGCTCGCCGTTCCAACTAGGGATGTGTGGTGTGGTCTCTACATTTTCAGAAAGAAAGATATGAGAATGAGCTAAGAAAGAACGAGAGAGAGAGAGAGAGAGTGTGTGTGTGTGTGTGTAATGGTAGAGATAGTGAGTGACAAATGGGAAGTGACCCGAGAAGGTTGGAGACATAGAAGAGAGTGGGAAATGGGGTATGGGTCCCACTGGCTCACCAAACAAGACACAAAATATCTTCCCAATATGAAATTACCTAATCACCCTTCACGCTCGTAAGTCCGTAAAATCTCTATCGTAACTCCAAATTTGATTCCGTTTGCGTCTACGCGTTCGTAATGATGACCACTACGAGGACATGCTAAAAGAATATTTCATACGTCTCACAATACGTTGGTCAACAGAGGTCAACATTCTCGCCACTAAGGGCATTTTCGTCAATTCACTTATTTAAAATTAATAAAATCGTATAATTAGGGATGGGTTGTCACAAATTTATCGTCAATTTTCGATAAGGTGAATCTCGGAACTCCCTTGATTTTTTCCATCTCACTATCCTAAGCCTGATTATTAGGTTAGATTTGTGTGTTGGTGATGATTTGGATGCAGAAAACAACCCTGGAAATTAACCCAGTTTTCCGACAAGAGATCCGTGGCTTCGAGCCATTTTCTAGCCACATGTGGCCACAGCTGATGAACCTAATGGTATATCCCTAATTTTGATTTGGTATATTGGATGGCTAGGTTTAGTAAAGATTTGGGATTAATTGGAGTTGGAAATTCTTTCGGCATTCCTTTTAGCTAGTGATTGGAATTGGGTCGACTCGACCAGAGAGAAAAGAAAAAGAAAAAAAAAAAAGGCCCAATAACCTGATCCAATAACCAGCCCACTTCCAAAATTAACCTGGAATATTCTTGGAATATTCTCTAGAATATTCCTTGTGTTGACGTTTTTGAAATTTTTCGAACTTAAGTTTCGACATCCTGAGTCCGTTTTTTACATCCATTTAGTGAAATTCTGAAATTTTAATATAGTTGACCGGCTTGGCATCTCAGTTGACTTTTAGGTTTGATTGTTGACTTTTTGTTGACTTTTTACAAAAATTGCTCAAGACCCTTCTTAGCGTATTTTGACGCCCTGATTCCAAATCCACACTCCGTTTTCCCAAATTTGATCGTTTAAGTTGAGTTTTTCTAACGGGTTCCAATATTATGCTTAGGTGCGATAGTTCGAGCAGTTGCGATCTCGCAAGTATCTGTGTAACATCCCACATCGCCTAGGGGAGTGGATCCTGTAAGCTTTATATGTATATTCCCATCTCTACCTAGCACGAGGCCTTTTGAGAGCTCACTGGCTTCAGGTTCCATCGAAACTCCGAAGTTAAACGAGTTTGCAAGAGAGCATTCCCATAATGGGTAACCCACTAGGAAGTTCTCATGTGAGTTCCCAGAAACAAAACCATGATGGCTTGGTTGGGGCCCAAAGCGGACAATATTCTGCTACGGCGGAGTCGAATCCAAGATGTGGTGGGGGCCCTAGCCGAGATGTGACAATTTGGTATCAAAGCCAATCCCTGGCCAGAAGTGTGCCGATGAGGACATCTGGCCCCTAAGAAGGGTGGATTGTAACATCCCACATCGCCCAAGGGAGTGGATCATGTAAGCCTTATATCTATATTCCCATCTCTACCTAGCACGAGGTCTTTTGAGAGCTCACTGGCTTCGGGTTCCAACGGAACTCCGAAGTTAAGCGAGTTCGTGCGAGAGCATTCCCAAGATGGGTGACCCACTGGGAAGTTCTCATGTGAGTTCCCAGAAACAAAACCGTGAGGGCGTGGTCGGGGCCCAAAGCGGATAATATCATGTTACGGCGGAGTTGAGCCCGGGATTTGGTGGGGGCCCAGGCCTGGATCTGATAATCTGTGAGTGGATCTTTGCTTTTAAATATTATATAATTATTTGGTTTCCATTTATATATTTAATAAGGGATTTTTCTACGTATGCCTAAATTAGACTAACTTTTCTATGAATTAGCGAAATGACGAAATTTATGAAATTGTGCTAAATCCTACGAGATGCACATGTATGCGTACTATTATGTGATTTTATTTAAGAAAAGTTTTATTAAACCAAATAGAAATTAATATTTATTAGAATTTCAAATTAATATCATCCACTCCCAGTAACGCCACTTGAATATATCATCCATGAACTTCATCAAGTCCAAGTCCGTTTCATTAATAAAATAATTAGCCTGTTATGGAAAATATAATAAAATATTAAACATTATAATATACTATATAACAAAAATAATTATTAATTTACTAATTCGCACTTACTGATAAGTCATCCCACATAGACTTATTCATGTCCTCCATCACCTTTTACCAAGATGCCCACTCCGGAGGACTTTGTTCCACAACACCACCCCAACATTGTGCATAAGCATCGTGTGCGACTCCTTATCATATCCCTTTAAATATTATATAATTATTTGGTTTCCATTTATATATTTAATAAGGGATTTTTCTACGTATGCCTAAATTAGACTAACTTTTCTATGAATTAGCGAAATGACGAAATTTATGAAATTGTGCTAAATCCTACGAGATGCACATGTATGCGTACTATTATGTGATTTTATTTAAGAAAAGTTTTATTAAACCAAATAGAAATTAATATTTATTAGAATTTCAAATTAATATCATCCACTCCCAGTAACGCCACTTGAATATATCATCCATGAACTTCATCAAGTCCAAGTCCGTTTCATTAATAAAATAATTAGCCTGTTATGGAAAATATAATAAAATATTAAACATTATAATATACTATATAACAAAAATAATTATTAATTTACTAATTCGCACTTACTGATAAGTCATCCCACATAGACTTATTCATGTCCTCCATCACCTTTTACCAAGATGCCCACTCCGGAGGACTTTGTTCCACAACACCACCCCAACATTGTGCATAAGCATCGTGTGCGACTCCTTATCATATCCCTTGAAAATTATTATAGTTAATTCGATTGGACCCGTCATTATTTCCCCTTCTAGCCCGTTCAGACATTCTCTTGTTTTTTTTCTTTGTGGAAAAATTAAAAACTTCATAATCAAACTAAGTAATTCATCCAGTAAATTTTTAAAAAAATTATATTAAATCCACACAAAATTTGGTATTACCTTTTCGAGATTCTTCTCCCTCACATCCCTTATTTGGAGCACCAACGGAATTGGCCATCGTACAAAAAAATAAAACAAGAATTGGGATATGAGGAGTTTGGGGAAGAAAATGACGTAACTTGAGGGTTTTTGGGAAACGTACGTGAGGAAAAGAGAGAGTGAATCTGTGATTTTATAAAACTCATTTGCGCGACAAAGCCTTCGTCACTCAAAGCTCGTAGTAATTACTTTCGCCTTAAATTTCTTACCGACCATTTCAGATCACTTTGCACGATGAACACTCATCGCGCAAGGTTTTCACGGGAAAATGTTCGTTGCACAAGATGTTGGCGCCAAAATTCCCTCTTGCTCATGTTTTTTCTTAGTCTTTGCGCAACAAACATATGATTTCATTGTGCAAATGCCTCTTGCTTGACGATACTCTTCGTCGCATAAGGTTTTTATTAATTTTTTTTGTCAAACCGTTTTTGCACGACGATTCACTTATTTTGTTGCGCAATGGTTAATTGTGCAACAAAATTACGTGTGTCGCATAAACTTTAGTCATGCAAATAATTTTATCTACTAGTGCAACAAGGTGAGCTTTAGAAACATGTTACATGCCCAGTTCAACCAGGAGCCAGATTTACCCAAACCAAACTACTTTCCTCAAATGAAGGGACCCTATGGTGGCATGCTTCACAGCGAGTGGGATCGAGCCTTGTTACTTCGCAGTAATATTTCCAGATGTGTAAAACTGGAAATACCCATCAGGATCCAGGACCAACACCATTTATTTATCAATGAGTGTATTTTAGGACCTCTGGTGCACAGTTATTACTTCATAGCCTCCACGACATACCCTAGGGAAAATATATATACAGTTAATTCCAGGCCTATATATACAACCAAACCAAGGTACTACAACTACTGCTGCATCTACTTCTGCTTGTTGATGTCATAATAACATGAGACCTATACAATGAAGGTCCAGTCTCTAGACTATAGTTAGCGATTTATACAGTATCTCCCTGGATGAGTAAAACTGGAGAATGTCAATCTTAATTTCTCACCCAACATCCCTGTAGACCTCTGTGGTCCTAAGTAACTACAATCAGCTATATACTACGTTTGGTTCCAACCTTCATTCACTTCACCAGCTAACTCGGAAAATACTAGGCTTCGTACATGTATGGATGGAGTTGTTTGTCATCTTATCTATAAACCACATTCTAACATGTATACATAAACATATCAAACTGTGATTTGTAAGTAAAAGAAGAATGATTTTCTTTAAATATAAGGAGCCGAGCACTGTTCAATATGCACTTATAGCAGCAGGAGTAGTAGAACCTGCCTTTAAGGCAGTAAATTCCACTTGACAAGATAGAGGATCGTTTAGGGTTAATCTGCAGGTGGGTTGATGGAATCTGAAAATTGCCATTTGATCAAACAACCACAGCATAATATATAATGGCATTGAAGTTTTGTTTTTTTGTTTTTTATAAAGTTTTCTGTAAAACCCAACAGACCAGAACATCTAGGGTTTAATATCACCTATGGTTTCCCCGTAATTATTGCTGTGTGGTGGCATGATTCAAGAAGGTAAAATAAGTTTGCGTGATTGGACCTTCCCTACAAAAGCGTAGCATCTTAGGGGAATAGGATCCTATCTGCTTCTCTTTGTAAGGATCCCGAGAATCACTTCATCGTGTCCGTTCATCTATTATCCTATAACCATAAATCATTTTGAATTTCTTTATTTAAAATTGAACGCAAACAGTACCTGACGAAGCGGCATGTACGATGTACGATGAACGAACATGATGAAGTAATTTCCAGGATCCTCACAAAAAGGATCCGGAGAGGATCCTCATCCCATGTTAGGTGTACTACTGTAAGGTATTGCACGTTGGCGGTTGGCCCTTAATCCTTTTACGTTTTGTCACCCCTAAGGCTAGATGAGTTATTGGCCATTCCAATTAAGCTAGCTCTTTAAAATCCCAATTCAGATTAATGGCCTTTGATCCTTGTATGATTACCAACATTTTCCTTTGTTCTCGAGACTCGGCTTTTGATTCTCCCCTCACATAGTCATTGGCAAATAAGTAAATACATGCGTGTTTAACATTAAACACCTATAAATTTGACTACCAAAGGGTCCTCTAGGTGAAAACAACTTGTATGAAACGAAATCACCGTCACGCGATGCCTCAATTCAATTGTTAATATTATACGTCATGTGAGAAAAACTACATATGACATGTTTTACTGACTGAAATGCTACATGACGTTTTTGAGAATGGTAATTGTACAATGGATTATGTGCACAATTATATAACATGACATTGAGATTACGATTTAAGGAGAGAGAGAGAGAGAGAGAGAGAGAGAGAGAGAGAGAGAGAGAGAGAATCTATCCTTCGTATATAAGGTGATAATTGGTATATAAGTTGCTAGGTGGTAGTATATATTTGAAAGTTGAAGGAAAGAGAAGTAAAATGTGGATGTGGGTATAAACGAAAGTATTCACCATTTGGCCAGCTTTGGTCCCATCCATGATCCATCACTTCTTTACCTTGTACTTGTGGCAACATCACCTAAATTTTTATTTTTCTGGCTCTTGTGGGCACGAAATTGGGTTTGGTACTCACTCATTTTCCAATCAATTACACCTTGCACAACCGACTAGTGTACCAAAAATGTAGGAAAATATGTTTTGCTGGCACTATTTTCTTAACTTTAAAAAAAAAAATGCTTATAAACTTGCCATGAGGTGGAATTGTGATGTACACTTGAGAGTCAAAATTTATTATACTACCAATCCCACTCACCGGAATTTTTATAAACTTGCCATGAGGTGGTTTGAATTCTTGAACGGATGAGAATCGATGTCAAGGAGAAAACCCCTCCCCACCCCCCCCCCCCCCCTCCCTTCTACCTTTCTTTCTTTTAGAACCTTTCTCGCCTGCCGTTAAATTAAAGTTTGAGTTCCCAGTTAATGGTGGAAATTAAATAGAAGATCTCAAGCTGCCATACTTAACTAGAACCGAAGGAAGATCTCTCACACCAGTAATGGAAATTGGATGTCAATGAGTGGCACATAATTGAAATTGGACAACCTCACCCACCCCAGTGAATGTAGTCGGATGGACAGATCGACTGTTGCATGATCTAAGTGTGAGCGCATGATCGACTGTTAAGGTAGGATCTTCAATAAGGAGAGTTGATCAACAAATTCAGACTATTTTATGTCAATTCGTACTTGATGTGAGAGTGGAAGAGAAACATAATGTGCCATTTCACGTCTAAATTAGATTCAATGGTTAGAATAAGTCTAAACATGTACTTTAAATAGAATATTAGTAGAAGGTATTAGACATGCCTCAAGGTAATTAAGTATTCATGATTAGGCTACATTGTAGCCCTAGCAAAGGAAAACTCCAAAGTAGCTCTTCCTCCTTGTTGTGTTGCTGCCTCCTCTACCAATATATTTTTGTTTCTAGTTTCGTGGCTCCTGGCCTAAAAACTAAAGTAATTCTAGTAACGAGAAATAACGTCCTTTATGTGGTATTCCTCTTCACTTGTAACTTGTAAGTGAGAGGTCTTAAGTTCAAATCTCGTGGATTAGGGCTGGTTTCGATTCGAAACAGTTCGGTTTTTTGCCATGATTTTTTTCAGTTTTTTTTCGGTTCGGTTTTTTCCATGATTTTTTTATATATATTTTTGGAGCTTGAATCATATGCTTCCCTACCTTGAGCATCCTCATTCCTCAGTGAGAAATCAACTTGCAACATGCCCTAATCAACATATTTGAACTTTAACCGAGAAGTCAACTTAACTCGTGCTTTTCAGTTTTCATCTCTGCATTACAGAATATTATACAAAAGCTTGATACTTACCAAATTAAAATCAACCAAAACGAAAACAAATCAACCAAAACGAATTCAGAAACCAACAGTAGTAAACACAGTTTAAGCATTTGAGCTGAAACAAGAAAGACGACCCAACCATAGAAAAACTAATTCAGAAACCAAAAACAGAAAACTCAACCTAATTTACCAAATTAAAATCAATCAAAACGAAAAAAAATCAATCTTTTTTTTAATTAGTAGTTAAAATAAGGAAGAGATCGAACTTCCTCTGCGCTAGTGATGAGTCAATTTCATATTATATATTTTACCATATTCTTAGTATATTTTGGTTAATATTTTGGAATAATATTGATACTTCGAATTGTATTTTCAATATAGGACTTTCAACTTCCTCTAGAGCAAAACAGGCAAATGGATGAATTTTGGAGTAATTCTAGTTGGAGGGCGTTCTTGAGTCTCTTAGCTTAATTGTGTCAAAATATCAAATTTTTTCCACCAAGCGGTTATTTTCTGGCAATAAAATAAGGAAGCGATGTGCAGTGCTGGAATAGTAACATTTTGGGCTTGACTTGCGCTTTTGGAGCCCAAGATGACATCGAATGGTTTCGTGGCCTTCTAGAGATGTGTTCAGAACGTCCTGATCTATAAAAGGGTCAGATTTGGAGGAGATTTGAGGCTAAAATGTGGCTGGACAGTTTATGTGCAGATTCTCCTAGCTTAATTAGGACTCTATTTTCTAAGTTATTTTATTTTATTATTTAGTTTCCTAATTGGAGAAAAAGACTACATTCTAGGGTTTGTGCTATAGCTAGAGGGGATTTTAAGGCTTTGGCCGTCCTTAATTTTTCTCTATGCTTTGTTTTATGCAACTTTGGAGACAGAGAGAATTGCTAGGGTTCTCGGAGATTTTCTACTTTAAAATGTTTTCAATCCTTTTCTTAATAATTTTTTCTATAATTTTAATTATGAATATGCGTAACTAATTCCTTTTGATAGGGCGAAGCTGTGAGCCTTAGCATGAATATGTGATTTTTATTTAATTGTTTATGATTGATTGCATGCATACTTTGAATTATTAATCATCGGGATTAAAACTATCTAATTGTCTTAATGCCTTATCACCATTAGGATCTTTAGACAAGTAATTTGATGCAATTTTGGTTGGAAGGTTCCCTGAAATTGGCGCTAGCTTCTTGTGATTAATAATTGTAATTTCACTTAAGATGAACACCACGTCTTAAAGGTTGCATGGTTTTTCAAAAGGTTTTCATAAAGCATAATGAGTCTCTCATGTTCAGATTTGATCCGAACGTCCGGACGGATTGCATGTTAGATATACATTCTATGTTGGAGGTTCCAAGCAGAATATAAATTAGGAAAACCTAACCTTCAATGTGGCATGTGTAGATCATAAGTAATTGGTAAAAATACATAGGATTGCTAGGTGATGGTGGAACCCTAGTGCTTTCTTAAATTGATTTTTCTAAAACTATTTTCTTTTCCCCTCAATTTTAACATTGCATATTGTCTTATTTTTATTAGTTAAATTCATTTTACTAAATTAGGTCATAAATATCAATCACCTCAATTTTATCCTTTACAACAATTAATTGGAATTTGATTTGCTTCGATTTATTTAGTAATTCATGTGGAGAACGACCTTGCGAGATATGTTTATACTACAATAACCTTGTCATTCTTACAAGTATTATAGGAGTTTTTAACCCATTTGCGTGTTTAGTAAATTCCCTATCAGCTTGTGACAATTGAAGTAATCAAACTCCCTTTACCATCCTCCTCTGCTTCCGATTCAAAAGGGGCGAGGGAAAATTATGGTTTGGAAGAAGGAATCCGTGAGGAGGATGGGAGAAGACTGGAGAGAGAGTGACTTGGAGGAAAAGATGTAGGAGATAGAGAAACTGATGAAGCAGAGAGAGAGGAAGAAAGCAACGGAGCAGAAAGAGAGTGTTTGACAGAACATGAAAACTGAAATGGGAGTGAATGACAGTTAGGGTTTGTAAACTTAAGAAATTTTATAAAGCATTAAATATTAGAAACCTATAAATATTGTACTAGTACAACTAGAACAATACAAAGCTTGCAGTCAAGTTGGCTTGAGTATTTATATATAAATAAAAAAATTCGGTTCAGTTCGGTCCGGTTTGGTTTCTAGACCTCAAAAACGGAAACCGAACCAGCCAGATTCAGTTTGGCAATTTTGGTTCAGTTTTTTTCGGCTTTGGTTTTGGTTTTCTGTTTTTTTTTTGTTTTCAGTTTTTTCAACCCACCCCTATCGTGGATGGTGAATTTGATACCAAATTAGGTAGCAAAACCAATTCAAAACCTAACCTAATGGACTTTTCTAATTCTTATTAAAAGAAATAACATAAATACTAAAATAAATAGAATAAAATATCCTAAGTCTTGATAACTTTCCACGTTAATTAGCTCTTCAATTCAAGTTCAAATTCCAAACCTCTTCCCTTACACGATAACATTTCGTTAGGCACTCTAAAAGCTCGTTCTTCCTCTTTTTCTTGTAACTCCAATATTAAATGCCTAGAAATTAAAATAATAGGATTAGTGCAACTAACCCGTTGGTAACTGCAAAATTTATGGTAAATATATTAAAATATGGACACATCAAATGCCTATTTCCAGCAATGGTTGGTGTTTGCATTGGACCACAATTGTGAAGCCAAAAACAATCAAGAAACTTATGGAGGTGACATGTGGACTTTTTTGTTAAAAGCAAAACTACCCTCGAGGCACACTGGGATTCCCACACACATGCAACGGACAATAACGGCTCAATCAAGAAAGAGTCAAAGGTGATCAAAATGGTTTTTATTCAAATCACTCCTATCACTACTCATCAAATCCTTATTCAAAATGTAACTCCCAAAACTTCCTATTTAATTCGGGATTAATTACCATGTTACAACAACAACAACAACAACAAAGCCTTTTCCCACTAAGTGGGGTCGGCTATATGAATCCTAGAACGCCATTGCGCTCGGTTTTGTGTCATGTCCTCCGTTAGATCCAAGTACTCTAAGTCTTTTCTTAGAGTCTCTTCCAAAGTTTTCCTAGGTCTTCCTCTACCCTTTTGCCCTGAACCTCTGTCCCGTAGTCACATCTTCGAACCGGAGCGTCAGTAGGCCTTCTTTGCACATGTCCAAATCACCGGAACCGATTTTCTCTCATATTTCCTTCAATTTCGGCTACTCCTACTTTACCTCGGATATCCTCATTCCCAATCTTATCCTTTCTCGTGTGCCCACACATCCTACGAAGCATCCTCATCTCCGCCACACCCATTTTGTGTACGTGTTGATGTTTCACCGCCCAACATTCTGTGCCATACAACATCGCTGGCCTTATTGCCGTCCTATAAAATTTTCCCTTGAGCTTCAGTGGTCTACGACGGTCACACAACCCGCCGGATGCACTCTTACACTTCATCCATCCAGCTTGTATTATATGGTTGAGATCTCCCTCTAATTCTCCGTTCTCTTGCACGATAGATCCTAGGTAGCGAAAACGGTCGTTTTTTGTGATCTTCGCTAGATTGCTCCGATCATTAGTGTGGATAAGTATATAAATGGATAGAGATAGGAAAGCAAACACAAGATGTACGTGGTTCACCCAGATTGACTACGTCCACAGAATAGAGGAGTTCTCATTAATTGTGAAGGGTTTACAGAAGTACATAGGTTCAAGCTCTCCTTTAGTGAGTACAGGTGAATGATTTAGTACAAATGACATTAGGAAATATTGTGGGAGAATGATCTCGTAATCACGAAACTTCTAAGTATCGGAGTGTGGTATCGCTTTGACTTGCTTTATCTGTCTCATATGTAGATGTGGCATCTTCTCTGGAAGTACTCTTCCTCCATCCAGGGGTGATATCTTTAACTGGTGGAGATGCACAAGGTAATGTATCAATTTCACTTGAAGCTTACTTGTAGTTTCAGGCTTGGTCAAGCGCGATACAAACCATGTAGTAGGAGTCCCCCAAGTCGCCGAGCTAGGGGATCTGCTGAAAGAGGTGACAGACAAGGTAAGCAATCAGAGTTCCGACTGATTGTTCACATTCTCCCTATCTTGCAGGCAGCATGAAGGATAAAGAGAAGAAAAATGAGAAGAGATGATATGGGATACTTTGGCTTTTGAAGAAGTAACTTTCCACAGGCTTATTCTTGAACTGAGCTGGAGGGTTTTCTGGTTTCTTCCAGAGTATAAGGCCGACTGAAGAATTTGAGGGTCAAAACAAGTCCATCAAATCTAGAGTACGTTCGACCCTGCTGATATGGGATACTTTTGCTTTGACAGAGTAATGGATGTATCGGCACGTGTGCTGTTACGCTTGTCTCCACATGCTTCCTTGTATCCTTCTCACTTGCCCTATCTGTTCCTCAGGCAGATGCGGTATCTTCCCTGGAAGCATAAGATGTTGAAGATGAGTACTCGAGAGCAATGCCAGGTAAGTAAGTTCCAAGCAGTCAGTTCCTGGCTGGAAGCTTGATTCCAAGTGCTGACTGATTGCTCTCTTTCTCCTTATCTTGTAGGTAAGAACAAGGCCAAAGGAAAAGACAGGGAAAAAGCATGATATGGGATACTCTTGCTTTTAACCCTGATGATATGAGATATTCTTGCTCTAGTATAGCTTGTTTGCAGAGGTATTATCGAGGGGAAAGAAAGCTGAGTATTTTGAAAGGCTTCGTTAAGAGTGCCCTCTCAGATATGAGGAAGGGTTGAGCATTTTTGCAGGTCTGTCTGTCCGTTGGGGGTGGAGGTCGACATATATAGGAGTCTCCTTAACAAGAAGTAGTAATGTTATTCCTTTACCCTGCTTGGTCATAGCACGGTAGTGGGAGCTGCCAGCTTCACATGTTTTAACTCTGTCAGAGCACTTTGAAAAAGTGGTATGTGGTATCTGGAAAGCTGATGTTGCGTGTGAAGATTACAGACAGCTTTATCCAAGGAGATCCGGCTCTTGCAGTTGGGAAAGTGTTGCCTCTTCAGTTTTCGAACAAGCAATCCTATCGGGGATCTGGCTCTCGAGATTCGGAGAACGATGCCTCTTCGATTTTTGAGAAAGCAATCATGCTGGGGGTCTGGCTCTTGAGATTCGGAGAGCGGTGTCTCTTCGATTTTTGAGAAAGTAATCATGTTGGGAGTCTGGCTTTCGAGATTCGGAGGGCGGTTCCTCTTCGATTTTGGAGCAAGCAATCTTGTTGGGAGTGTTTTCTCGAATGTGAGTAAAGGTTGGGCATGTTTGCTAGTCTACCTTGCCATGAAGCACAGAGGTTGACACAGGGACTTTCCAATTATCCAGCAATGGTACTGTTCCTTTACCCTCTCTTCGATTTTTGAGAAAGTAGTCATGTTGGGAGTCTGGCTCTCGAGATTCGGATGACGGTGCCTCTTCGATTTTGGAGCAAGCAATTTTGTTGGGAGTGTTTTCTCGAATGTGAGTAAAGGTTGGGCATGTTTGCTAGTCTACCTTGCCACGAAGCACAGAGGTTGACACATAGGGACTTTCCAATTATCCAGCAGTGGTACTGTTCCTTTACCCTTGTGGGTAATAATATGGTAGCTAGACCTTCAAAATTTATGTGTCTAAACTTTGTTAGTGCTGTTTCTTTGCTATTCTTTTACCCTTCTTGGTCAGAGCGATGTAGTGGGAGCTGCAAGCTTCACGTGCTCAACTTTGGCAGAGAACTTTGGCAAAGTTATCTGTGGTACCCATGAGCTACTGTTGCGTGTGGGAAGTGGGTGATTGAACAGTAAGACTCATGTGCTTTCTACTTCACTAGAAGTCTTCGACAGAATGCCCATAATTTCCGCAAAGCTGAGTGTGCGTGTGACAGGTGCTGACAAGGCTGGAAAAGTAGGTGTCTCTTCAATTTCTGAGATCGGCCCTCGTGGTCTCTGAGCAGTCCAGCTTTTGAGAAAGCAAGCGCCTCTTCGATTTCTGAGATCGGCCTTCGTGGTCTTTAAGCAGCCCAACTTTTGAGAAAGCAGACGCCTCTTCCATGGCAATTGGGCCATAAAACAACAACAGCTACGGCCCATGGAGCAGCAAGCCAACAGGGTAGCCAGCTCAAGACCCACAGGCCCATGATACAGCGCAAGCCCAAGTCGCACTGAAAAGAGGAAAAGCCCATCGCCCACCCCTTGCGACCCAGCCCGCACCCGCGATCTGGCCTATGCCTGTAATTCGAACTACACCCAATGTCCAAGCCATTTTCGTGGCTCACTTAGCTGTCCAAACCTGTTCAACCGTCCTGACTTCAGATTTTCGAACCGACAATTGAACCGAGGGTATTTTCACCCTCTTTTCTGGAGATTTGACATATCCCAACTCAAATCTTGCGCCTGGAGTCCATTGCACTTTCATTACTCCAAGAGAAGCATACCGTTCAAGCTCTTCCATCCTAAATGGTGAACAACACTTGTCTCGACAATTCATAGAGTTAACAAGTGCTCTTGTGCAACAGACGACCTTGGTGAATCAGCTTTTGCAACGCATCGAGATGCAGCTACCCCAAACGAGGTATCTCGAAGTAGGACAATGACAGACTATGAACCTTTCTAGCAGCGTCCCTGTAAACAACCATTCGACCAGCCACGAACTAAGCATTCTGACAGTGTACACTCCCATATGGACCTCCGAGATAACGTATACTCTTGTCTTAGCGTGTGGATGAGCGTGCACTCCTGGTTAGGCCCACAAACAAGCATATATTCAAAGTTGGGGCCACACTCCTATAATCCACATGGACAACCTTCGAGGTGAAGTGTTCAATCGCGGCTAGGCCCACTAGGAGCATCATCCACCTCACATTGGAATAGGCAGCACAGCGGATGGAGATAATGAGTCACTTAATTCGGCTCAAGTTCAACCGACAGTCTGCGAGTGACCCACTCGCCTACCAGGAATGTACCGCATGCACTGCAACTGCGGCATAGACTAGCCAATAGAGTGACATCCATATGGGTTTGCTTTCTAGTGCGAGAAGGTAAACTAATTGCTCTTCAGTGCAATAGGGTAAACAAATTCCCCGACAGTCATATGGGTCTGCTTTCCAATGTGAAAAGGTAAACTAATTCCATGACACCCATATGGGTCTACTCTTCAGTGCGGATAAACTAATTCCCCAACACCTATCTAGGTAAGCTCTCAAACTCGAGAAGATAAACCAATTCCCCGACACCCATCTAGGTAAGCTCTCTAGTGTGAGAGGGAAAAGCAATTCCCCACACCCATCTGGGCCATACAGCTCAAAGGATCAAATACTCGAATACCAGCTAAGTAGCAAATGGTCAGAAGGCAACAATCGACGACGAACCTAACAACTCGACACCCCAAGAAGCCAAAACTCACAACCATAGTGACTTCGTTGGATCGTCAGCCTTTTTTTGAAGCAGCATGCACAACCGACATATTTATGGCTAAAAGTTTTGTAAGACGCTTCAAGCAAGCAAAGTTTCAAGAAAAAAAAGATGGAGTAAAGCGCAAGCAGTTTATTAAATCTACCAGTTTGGATGACCTTAGGCTCTCCAGTTGCCATCTTGCCTTCAACAACCACTTCGAACTCAGCAGTTTGCTCACCTAACATTTAATCTTCAACAGCTCCGATCTTGGCAGCACCATTTTCGATTATTCCATCTACGGCAGCTACGAAATCAGACTCGAGCAGTTTCTTCCTTCTTGACAAGTAGCAGCATAACCGTGGCAACCCAAACTGTGGCCTCTGCCATGCTATTTTCTCAGCCCATGCTGAGCCAGCCCTTGGCTCCAGCCAAATCAAACAGCCCAAGTTGTGCCATTGCCACACCACCTCCTCGGTCCATGCCAAGCCAATTTCTAGCCTCTGTCAACCGACGTGCCGCACCACCCTGATAGCTGCCTCGCACAGTACCACCCAAGAAAAAGACAAAGAAAATTAGGTTTTTCATACATTGGTGCAGTGCGGAGAAGACAAAGAATCAACGGAAAACAATTTTTTGCACGAGCAAGCGAAGAAGAATGTTATGGGAGGGGGAACAAATATCCTCTAGCTTTCTCTCTTTCTTGTAGGGATAAATAGTTTCCCTCCGAAGTTGATTTAACCCCTACTTAAGGTAGGCTTAAATAGGCTTTGGAGGCAATTTATATCCCTTTCCTAGAAGAATCTAATTCCAAGTCCAAGTGGGAATCTGCATCAAAGTTGGAGATCTCTACATCTACTGCCTATTCTTGCGAGCAGCCCAACAAGTGTGGGGGCATTTACGGAGCCAAAAATAATTAAGAAAATTATAAATGTGACACATGGACTTTTGGGTTAAAAGTAAAACTACCCTCAAGGCACACCGGGATTCCCAAGCACATACAACGGACAATAACGGCTCAATCAAAGAAAATTCAAAGGTGATCAAAATGGTATTTATTCAAATCCCTCTTATCACTCCTCATCAAATCTTTATTCAAAAGGTAACTCCCAAAACTTCTTATTTAATTTGGGATTAATTACCATGTTAATTGCAAGATATTATTTCACATAATATCTTGCAATTATTCTCCAAATACACCATATATGGCCGGCTACTCCCCTATAAATATCCCTATTATGCCACCAAAAACCTAAGTCATCTATTACCCACAAACTCCTAAACACATTCTTTTCATAATTCTAACTTTGGCATCGAAGATTCTTCGGTCAAAGCTCCCCCCCCCCCCCCCCCAAATTCATCATAGCGCGTGAGGCTTTTGGCCTTAATCGAATGTGTTATTATTTTGCAGGTGCATTTTTGTCAAAAGAAGAGATGGTGGATATTTGCATCCACAACAAACATCTGTGTGAACCAATTCTAGAGGTTTAGTTGCCTTCCAAGCTTGATTCCTTAGAAAACTCTCTCAGTGACATTTCCCCAAGGTACAACCTTCACACATTTCATCATTTTCCTACAGTTTTGGTAATTCCAGCACCAAATCTTCCTCCTGCATCAATTTTGGTAATTCCGTCACACACTTCACACACTTCATTATTGTCCTACACTAAGTAGGTTCTCATCAAACCCAGACACAAGCATCAGATTTTTTATGTATCTCTTCCCTTGTTTTATGTTAATAACCAAAGTTCCTTTTCCTACAACTTGGACCAATTCACCAATGCCCATTTTGACTTTTGTAGATACACCCTTTACTATATCCACAAGCCAATCTTCATGAGCATTCATGTGGTTGCTACAACCATTGTTCACATACCACACATTTGACATTTTAGACGCAACAGCTAAATGGTAGGCAAAGAATAAGGTTCCTTCTTCTTCTGGTAGCTTGGCAAAGTTCACTATTTGAGTTCTTTTGGCATTACACTCTTTGATGGTATGCCCGAGCCTGTCACATTTTGTGCATTTGGGCTTGCCTTTAAAGCAACATTCTCCAGTGGAGTTTATCATAGATGTTGCAATTTGTACCTTCACCAGTGCAACTCTTCTTCACATTGTTGGGTTTATTCTACAATTTTTGCTTCCCTTTGTTCTTCCAATTTTTCTTGAACTTAGGGTTACTAGATTGGGTGCTCTGAGGGTTACTACTTGACTTAATACTCAGACTAGATAATGCTCTTTCTATCGAGTTCTCTGAATGCCTCTTAAGCCTTTGTTCATAGGCTTTCAGTGGTGCAATAACTTCATGTGCACCCACATAGTCTATAATCTTGAGTTTGTCCAACCTCAAACACAATAGAATCATAGAATCTAGTTAAACTCATCAGAATTTTCTGGACCATTCTCTGTTTTGATAGTTCTTCACCATGAGATTTCATTTGATTGCTAATTTCAAACAACCTAATGAGATATGTAGATAGGGACACATCTTCACCCATTCTTAAGTATTCAAAATAGGCATTTGACGGTTTGCCCCTTGAACTTCCGTAGAGATTCCAATTTCCCCCTTAATTTTAATTTAAACCGACTACCCCCTGAACTTTTATAATTAGCCAATTTCCCCCATGAACTTTAACTTTAGACGATTACCCCTTTAAAAGTTTATAAATAGCCAATTCCCCCTAGCGTTAGATTTGAAAATTTTCACCCAATTTTCCATTCTTTTTGCCCCTATGCAGTTTGTTTGTACCATACTTGACCAATCCTGAAACTACCGAGCACCGGTCAACGTTATACTGTCAAAAACCCAGATGAGTTTCCCTCCAACCAGGAAGCCAATCACAGCGTGACACATGTCGACATCAGAAGCCAATCATAGTGCGACACGTGTCAATATCAGAAGCCAATCACAACATGACACGTGTCAATGTCAAAACAAAGCTAGAAACTCTCTTCTATAAAAGGAGATCATTCTCCCACAATATTTCCTAATGTCATTTGTACTAAATCATTCACTAGTACTCACTAAAAGAGAGCTTGAACCTATGTACTTGTGTAAACCCTTCACAATTAATGAGAACTCCTCTACTCCGTGGACGTAGCCAATCTGGGTGAACCACGTACATCTTGTGTTTGCTTCCCTATCTCTATCCATTTACATACTTATCCACACTAGTGACCAGAACAATCTAGCGAAGGTCACAAACTTGACACTTTCTGTTGTACCAAAGTCCTCGCCGATTTTGTGCATCAACATAGTTGTCATGTGTTGTCCGCGTGATCAAAACGGACAAAAAAATTAGACGAAATTTTTTAAAATCAAGCGGTAGGGGATAAATTGGCTATTTATAAAAGTTCGGGGGGGGTAATCGGTAAAAATTAAAGTTCAAGGGGGAAATTAGCTAATTATTAAATTTTAGGGGGGTAATCAACTAAAATTAAAGTTCAAGGGGGGAAATTGACAGCTCTATATAAGTTTAGAGAACAAATCGACAAATATGCCTATTCAAAATCTCTCCTAAGGCTTTGAACTTTAATCGATCTAACCTTCTTGTCACCTCTATACTCTCTTTGTAGCACATCCCAGGCATCTTTTGCAATTTCTTCATTGGCTATGCGAGGGAAAATCTCATCGGACACAGCTCCTTGTATGAGCCCGAGTGCCTTAGCATAGCTTGTTAGCTATGGCTGCTTCTTCAATCTCAAGAATCTCGTACCCCTTTTCTATAAGATTCCATAGGTCATGAGACTTGAAGATTGTTCGCATTTTAATGCTCCATAAATCATAGTTTCCTCCATGGAAAATGGGAGCTCTTAGCTCACTGATGCAGGATTCATCCATATGAGGCTTGAATAGAAGATTTATGGGTTCTTCGTTGAGTTCCATTCTTCTTTTTCTTCACAAAATGAATGCTCAGCTCTTAGTGAAAGAACCTGAGCTCTAAGGCCATGTTAATGTTTAAGAAAAACTGTTTTGTATTTCTGAAAAAAAAAATGTAGAACAACCAAATGAAGAAGATGAAGAAAGCTTTGTAAATTATTCCATTTCTGTAAGGATTGATGATTACACCAAAAGGTAATGTTAGAGAGACTAAATTTGTAAACAAAATTTGCAAACTAAATGATGTGTCACCAATAGGAAACAAGCACGTTTACCAACGTTTAAGTAAAAATCCAATCATCAACTTCCATGTCATTTAGTTTTCAAAATTTAGTTTACAAATTTAGTCTCTCTAGCATTATCCTTACAACAAAACAACTACATTCCTTATGTAAGGGAATGTTGCACAGATCCAAACCTAATGTAGGACTCCATGAGATTGTGACACATGGTAATCCAATGGCATGTAAGCCATAAGCTAGGAAAGAATCTAAGAGGTACACTTGTCATGTAAGCTCAAGGTACTATCCTACACACTACCAATTTATACAGTAAACTAATTAAACTCTAACACTCTCTTATAATTGGTTTACTGACTTCACCACAAGCATCTCCCTAAGATATGCAAATCTGTCCTTTGGCAGTGCTTTAGTGAATATATCTACTAGCTGCTCTCTTCGTGTAATTCATAATGTCTATGTTCTCTTAGATGTAAAGTTTGTCGACATTTGTATTCTCATCTCTCAAAGGTGCTGCATATAATATGTAATTACAGTAAACCTTTAGGTCTTGGCTTTTTTTGCTTATATGTTGTGTTTTTTTATCACTGGGGTTTATTCCAGTGTGATGAAGAGAAAGAAGTCCATTTATTGCTAGACAAGCATATTTCTTCACATGGAAGCACAAAAACTTTTACAGCCTAAGACGTATAGGCAGCCGCTGTCTAATATAACCAGAGTCACACTTTTAGTTCAGGCAAAAGTTGAACAGTTCACAAACGACTATTGTCACACTTTGACAAAGGATCTAACGGTTAAAAACTTCACAGTATAGAATATGCGGAGTATTACTAGAAAATCCCTAATATAACGAAGATTGTTGGAAATTCTGTGTAAGGGTTGGGAAAAGGGTAAGTGGCTCCCGTCTTGGGGTATCTAACTATAGCACTGTGCACGGTGGCTCGATCCCGCTCGCTGTGAAGCATGCCACCATAGGGTCCCTTCCTTTGGGGAAAGTAGAATGGTTTGGGTAAATTTGGCTCCCGGTTGAATTGTGCATGTAACATGTTTCTAGAGCTCACCTTGTCGTTACTTCACAGTAATATTTCCAGTTGTGTAAAACTGGAAATCCAAATCAGGATCCAGGGCCAACACCATTAATTTATGGGTGCTTTAGATTTTGGCCCTTAGAACTCAATATTTCTAGATAAAAACCCATCTATCTTTAAAGATCCATTTTAAGCCCAAATTTAAAATTTGCAAACATATGGGAACACTATTAACCTATTAATACAATTTATTTACACTCATGCCACTCATACTTTATGGTCATTTTTCCAAATTCCTAAATTTATGCCAAATTAAAAGTAGTAGAAAAAGTGAAATAAAATGTAAAAAGTGTTTGCATTAACCGTATCCATGTCAAACTAGAAAAGTAGTTTTTTTTTTTCGTGATATATTTTGTAGCAATTTTACCTATATTAATTGGTAGGTAAATTAGTTTGTTCCAATTATTTTAAAAAAAAAATACTACACCTGTATTATATATTTTGAATCAAATAACATTCCTCTAACTTGTAGGTAAATTATTTTCTATGTATTGTTATATATGTTAGACAAGTTTTGTTGTTGTATAAACATGAGTGGAACATAATATTGTTGATTTTATACATCAAACTGCATTTCTTTTGTTATAGGTAAATTATTTTCCATGTACAAGTACTTATGTTAGGCACGTTTTGATGTTGGTACATACAATATTTTGTATCATTGTAAAGAAAGATATTACATTACACCCATGATATAATTGTTGTAGGTAAATTATTGGAAATTAATTTGTAGTTAGGTAATGAACATTTTGCATCATTAGAAATGAACATTTCATATAGTAGGTAGGTAAATTAATTTGTTCTAATTATATAAAAAAATTACACTACACCTAGTTATATTTAATTTTTACAATTTAAAAAAAATTTATACTACACCCAACCAAATAACATTTATCTAACTTGTAGGTAAAATATTTTCCATGTATTGTTAGATATGTTAGGCACGTTTTATTGTTGTATAAACATGAGTGTAACATAGTTTTTTTAATACTATGCATTGAACTACATTTCTTCTTAATATAGGTAAATTATTTTTCATGTATTAGTACATATGTTAGGCACGTTTTGTTGTTGGTATAAACATTATTTTGCATCATTGTAAAACAGAGATATTCTATTACACCCATGGTATAATTGTTGTAGGTAAATTAATGTGCATGTAGATAATGAAATACACTGTTTTAATATATTAATAAAAAAAAGATAAATTCAAAAGTATTCAAGAGTAGGGTGAAAAAAACCGAATCGAATAGTTTTACGAAAATTCAAAGCCTTTCTAAAAAATTAATATGCAATAAATTTTTAACATTAATGTCTTTTTTTTATTGTTGCAAAATCATTTACTCTCTCCTTACAATTAATTATCTACATCAAATATATAATAGGGGTATTTTAGGAATGTGAAAAATGTAAAATGTGTGAAGTAATATGAAATTAATGAATTTTCTTATGTGGATCCTAGTTATTGGGTTTTCTTTGAGTAAAAAAGTGATGTAGGGTTTTATATGAAGAAAATTTAGTTAGAAGGGCTAAAATCATATTTTCAGTTAATTAATCAATGAAAGTATTTCAGGACTTCTGTTGCACAAGTTATTACTTCATTGTGTACTAGATTTCCAAGCCTCCACGACATGCCCAGCGAAAATATATATACAGTTAATTAAATCCAGGCCTATATATACAAACCAAACCAAGGTACTACTACTGCTGCTTCTGCTTCTGCTTGTTGATGTCATAACTCGAAACCTATACAGTGAAGCTCCAGTCCCTAGATTATAGTTAGCCATATATACAGTATCTCACTGCATGAGTAACTACAATCAGCTATATACTACATTTGGTCCCAACCTTCACTCACTCCAGCTAGCTCGGAAAATACTTGGCTTCGTACATGCATGGATGGAGTTGTTTGTCCTCATCTTATCTGTCAACCACATTCTAACATGTATATGTATCAAACTGTGATTTGCAGGTAAAAGAATAATGATTTTCTTTAATTGTAAGGAGCCAAGCAATGTTCAATATACACTTATAGCAGCAGGAGTAGTAGAACCTGCCTTTAAGGCCTTAAATTCCACTTAACAAGATAGAGGGTCGCTTAGGTGGTTTGATGGGATCTGAAAGTTGCCATTTGATCAAACAACAACACCATAAAATAATGGCATTGAAGTATTTTCATTTTTTTTTTGGGTAAAGTTTTCTGTAAAACCCAAAGACCATAACATCTAGGGTTTAATATCACCTATGGTTTCACCGTAATTATTGCTGTGCGGTGGCATGTTTCAAGAAGGCAAGACAAGTTTGCGTGATTGGACCTTCCCTACAAAAAAGTAGCATCTTAGAGGAATAGGAACCTATCCAGATCGTCTATGTGAGGATCCCGAATATCACTTCATCATGTTTGTTCATCTGTCATCTTGTAGTCAGAAATTATTTTGAATTTTTTTATTAAAATTGAATATAAACAGCACTTGACGAAAACTAACCGCACATTATACGATGAATGGACATGATGAAGTGATCTCCAAGATCCTCACTAAAAAGATCCCGGGAGAATCCTCATCCCATGTTAGGTGTACTACTGTAAGCCATAGCATGTTGGCGGTTGGCCCTTAATCCTTTCACGTTTTGTCACCCCTAAGGCTAGATGTGTACTTGACCATTCCAATTAAGCTAGCTCTTCAAACTCTCAATTCACATTAATGGCCTTTAATCCTTGTAAGATTACCAACATTTTCCTTTGTTCTCGAGACTCCGTTGTTTGATTCTCCCCTCACATAGACATATAGGTAAATACATGCGGGTTTAACGTTAATTGCCTACAAACTTGACTACCAAAGAGGGTCCTCTGAGCGAAAAGTAACTTTATGTAACAGAATCACTGTCGCCCGGCGCCTCAATCCAATAATTAATATTATATGACATGTGAAAAAAACTTACATATGGCATGTTTTACTATATGAAATGCTACATGATGTTTATTGACAATGGTAATTGTACACCCTAAGACAATCAACTTGTCAATAAATAAAACCATAGTTGCAATTCTCAACGTTTTTAAAGAACAAACGTATTGTCTAAACAATAATTGTAAAATTGGTTATGTGTGCTCAATTATGTAACATGACACTTGAGATTAAGATTTACATCGAGACATCCAACTTTTTAGGAGAGAGGGAGAGAGAGAGAATCCTTGGTATTTAAGTTGGTAGGTAGTAGTATCTATCTATTATACATAAAGAGAGAAGAAAATGTGAATAGTGTTTTGGTGTCATCAAGTTTCAACAAAAATAAGTGGATAAAAATACCCCCAAAACAAAAAACTTCAAAGGCATGTGAATAGAGGTATTTTCGTCATTTTAATAATAATTTTTTAATAATTAATTTTTTTGTGTGCGTGCGTGTGTGTGTGTGTGTGTTTTTAATAATTAGTACCTCACAATAGGCTAGCAATAATGTGATTCAATTTCTCTATTTTTAAACACGTTCAAAAAGTTTTAAGAGGTATGTAATGCCGGTTATAAAAAAGATCATTCGCACGTGAATAATAATGTGATTAAACTAGTTGTCAAATGATTGTTTTTTTTTTACACGTCAAAACATCTTAAGAGGCGTGTAATGTCGGTTATAAAAAATGTCATTCGCACGCGGATAATAATGTGATTAAATTAGTTGTTAAATGATATTTTTTTTGTTTAGCAAACAATATTATCTACACTAAGGGGGAGGGGGTGGGCTTAGCTTCACAATTGGCTAGCAATAATATGATTCAATCAGTTATTTATTACATATTATTTTCTCTATTTTAAACACATTCAAAACATCTTAAGATGCATGTAATACTGGTTATAAAAATAGTCTTTCGCACACAAACTGGGTTCCTTGTTTTTTTTCCTTCTTCTTCTTCCTCCGAATCTAGGTTGCAGATTCGGTTTTTTTTTCTTCCTCCTCCGAATTTGGGTTGCAGATTCGGTTTTTTTTTTTTTCTTCTTCTTCCTCCTTCTTCCTCCTTCTTCTTCCTCCAAATCTGGATTGCAGATTTGGTATTTTTTTTTTCTTCTTCCTCCGAATCTGGGTTGCAGATTCGATTTTTTTTTTCTTCTTCATCCTTCTTCCTTCTCCTTCTTCTTCTTCCCAGATTCGGTTTTTTTTTTCTTCCTCCTTCTTCCTCCTTCTTCCTTCCTTCTTCTTCTTCTCCTTCTTCCTCCGAATCTGGGTTGCAGATTCGGTTTTTTTTCTCCTTCCTTCTTTTTCTTCTTCTTCTTCTTCCTTCGAATCTGGGTTGCAGGGTCGGTTTTTTTTTTTTTTCTTCCTCCTTCTTCTCCTTCCTCCTTCCTCCTCCTTCTTCTTCTTCCGAATCTGGGGAAGATGAAGGTTTTTTTTTTTTAAATATATATATGTATAATTTTTTTTATTTATTTATTTTTTAAATAATTTATTTTTAATTTCCATGTGGGTGACACGTGGCACCCAGTCATTGTCCACATGGGCGCCACGTCACAGTTGACGGGAGACTTAACAATTTGACTAACGGATGTATGAGACTGTCCTAAAATTTACACTTTACGTATGACTCTGGGACGAAAAAAACTTGATGTACTAAATGTTGAAAACCACGAAACATGAGGATAGTAAACAGTCTTTTACCCTTATTATTAAGGACAGAAAAACACAGGAAGTAATTATTTGTAGGCTTTTCAAGAGATGATGTTAGAAGTAAGGCTTTTGGATGGTAAAGTTGAGGAATACTGGGACCCGCCAGTCACCATCTATTATTATATTTATAATACTATAATAGTTCTCTTTTATTGCAATACAAGATTTAGTGGCGTTTTATTAGAGTCAAAAAGATCCTCTCCGGATCACATTGCGGAGGATTTTAAGGATTCGTAAATCGTGCAATCAATTTTTATCAAGCAATGTTTATATTTATTTTTAAATAAAAATATTTAAAATAATTTATGACTGCATGATGTACGATGAACAGACACGATTCACGAATTCCCAAGATTCTCACAAAGAGAAACTGACGAGAATCTAGACTCTTATTAGAGTAGTTCTCACATTGAGTAGAACGAGCATGAAGTTGAGTTAGACTGAAAAATAACAATGATCGAAATGTGTGAAAGTGGTGTAACAAGCGATGTGGCCCTTACTAAATAATTTTACACAAATTGAATCTATACTAAAAGAGAAAAACGCCTGAATCACTGTTCATAAGCACAGTGGATTTCCGATTTTGCCCCTACTTCTTTTTTGTTATTCCAACTTTGCCGGTTTGCTACGCTGTGGGAACAAAATGGTGACGCGTGTTCTTGCTTCTCGATGTTTCGACTTGCTTCTTTCTCTCTCTGCTCTCACCGACTCACTTCCGTCAACTCTTTCTCTCGCAGTACCCACAAGCTCTCTTTCGCAGTACCCACAAGCTCTCTTTCGCAGAAATGACGAACCCAGCTCGACTTCTCTTTCAAAACTCAGGTCGAGTCCTCGACTTCTCTCTTCTATTGCTCTCGAACTCGCCCCCTCTCGCTGACGATTTTTGGTGCCTCGCGGATTCTGACTGCCTCCGCAGCCGTGAAATCATAGAAATCATCATCGATCAAGCCCTTGCTGTTCACAAGATCCAGCTTTCTGAAGCTTTGGCTCAATTTGATCCGGCTTGGTTCTGCTCCTCGCCTTGCTGGTAACAAGATCCAGTTGTTGAGGTTCGCAAACAAAAACCTTCTTTGCAAATGGATTTCTTGCTTTCACCGATTATTTGTCTTTCATGCATGTTGGGTTTTTTTTTATATTAATTTTGGTCATGTGATTTTTGTTCTTCATTTTACTTGGATTCTGAGATTTTGTTTCTGTTCTATTTATATTAGTTTTTTTTTTATATTAATTTTGGTCATGTGATTTTTATATTAGCGTTGTTTTTGTGGCTATTATATGATTGGTTGACAAATAGTGCCTTTAGCACTACCTTCTCTCTCACTGAGCCCTGGCTCAAACCCTCATCCGCCGTCGCTAACCTACGCCCTCCACTGCCCGCACTTCAAATCGTAACTCCCAACTCAAATCCCTTTTAGTTTATTTTCTTATAATTATTGTTCGACTTGATTTAAATTTTGTTTTCTGTTCGGTGTATAATCAGGTGCTCCGAGTGTACTCACGAGTTCAATCTCCACCGTCCTGTCATCGATGAGGCGACGGAGTTCTTCAAGACAGTTGGAGTCTCAGATTTCACTTTTGATAGTTGCAAATTGGTGCTTTACTTGACTTTTTTTCCCCTTAATTTCGTAAAGTTTAGGCCTTTTCTTAAAATTTAAATAAAAAGAAATATCTTTCTGGTATTGGTTAGTTTTGATCTTGATATTAATTAGGTTTGGTGTTCGTGGGGATGGCAGTGTCTCGCAAAGTTAGCCGTTCGTGGGTCACCAGGTCACCACAAAACCCCCTGATTGGGCTTTATCATTAGGAACTCATAGTGTAGTAGATATTCCTCAATGCAAAGGTCCCAATTCTAATGACTTTATATTTGATATTTAATCCTTGGATTAGTGTTAAATTCTATATTTTTTAGTTTAATTTGTGTTTTCTTCTCTGTTTTTGCAGCTCATCGTCCAAGTATAAATGCTGCTTAAAGAAGGTCCCTTTCTGGTTATTAAAACTCAATGTTACCTGTTTTCATTCCCAGTTTTTAAGTCTTCTATTTGTTTGTTTGCTGCAATTATTCAACTTAACTACCATTTGGATCATGTGAATGACAACTTTCATGTATATTTTCAAATAATGAGCAGTTTATTGCTGTTAATCTGTTGATCACTGTATATGTTGCTGATTTACCTACTCAAACAACGTACATGTTAACATTGATATATAAAACTTATTTATATGTTAATAGTATGGTTTCTTTACTTTTGAGATTGGTTGAACAACAACATTTTCTACTTTCTAGAGTTCATCCTCTGTATTTTAGCCCATGCCAACTCACTCCACTATGTTCGAAGCTCTTCAACTTTTTCGCACAAATTGCTCAAAAATTCCTGCTCTCAAACATCTTAGATCCCTCACTCACCCTTCTGGCATCAACACCCCAAAGGTATATTTCTCTCATTGCTTTCACAATTCAGTGTGTGTGTGTGTGTGTGTGTGTGTGTATGTATATATATGCTGAAATGTATGAAGACATTCACATATGGTAGAACTAAAAGGACGGTAGAATGCTTGAATAATGGAATGGAGTCGAGATTATTTTGAGAAAGGACAGTAAATAGCTATCACTATGTGAATGTCTTATTTTCTTTCACTATGTAATAGCTATCACTAACTTTTGTTTTTATTGTCTTATTGTATTTCCCATGTTGAGAGAAAGAACTAAAAGGACAGTAAAGTGCTCGAATAATGGAACCGAGTCGAGATTATGCCCGAGGTATATGGTAATCTTTCTATTTTACCAAAGCCAAATTGCAGTTTGTTTCGGAGCAAAGAAAGATGCTCTATTAATCTAGGGATATGGCACCCCTTTGGTTTTTGGATAGGATTTGGTGCATTATCAAATAAGAGCTTTTTTTCTTTAGAATTATTGAATCAGTGCAATATTTCGGTCTGAGCACCATAATAGCAGCCACAGATAACTTCTCACCCATTAACAAACTCGGCCAAGGGGGTTTTGGCATTGTTTATTAGGTGAATCCCAATTCAGAAGTCTTACACATTTTACAATTGAATGATTTCTTCTAAGCATTATACAGTAATTTTGTTCTGTTTCTTCAAGTCTACTGTTTTTTTTTTTTTTTTTTTGTTTTAAAGCATGAAAGCCTAATAGTAATACTGATTCATTACTTCAGGGCCACTTGCCAAATGGTCAGATTATTGCTGTAAAATATGTAGATTGCACTTGAACAAGGTTTGTTTCTCGAATCACATTCATTAGTTAGATTATTAATGTGCTTCGATAGGGGTTTTCAATATGATTTTGTAATTTCCCTTGAGAACTGTTTACATGTTTCCATATGGGTTTTTTGAACTACAGAAAATTGTCATTCCTAAGATTTAATTGCTGTTATTGTATAGTTTAATTATTTTCCCCTAATATGATTGAATGGTAATTAGTTGTATAAATTTGGCTTTGACCGTTCTTTCTCCTCCTTGGGTTCTATTTCCGTCTCTGACCCCATTGAGCTTCAGTTAAGCTCGAGTAAGCAGTCCTAGCGACCAGCCTTCTTTTAGGTCACTCAAGGATAATTGGGATCAAATATTCACATTTTCATTGTTTGAAGTAGGAAGCACCACTTTTTCCACTAATTTTGTTTCTTCTGAAACTTAATGGTTCTGATTTGAATCATCTTGCAGAAGATTGAGAAACAGAAGGTTGGAGGACTAGATGATCAAGCACTGACTTATTTTTAAAGAAAAGGTAAACCACGAAAATCCCAAAGTGATATCCCATGACCTACAACTATTTTTGTATTTGATTAATTTAATTCTTAATATTTTTCCGCGTTGATTTATGTTGAACTATGTCTGAAGGGTGGCCTTTGTTCAGATTGAAATACAAAATTAAATCACATTTGATCAGTTAAATCACATCTATATTAATGTGCAAATTTGCAGGATATTGACTATAGTATTCACTTAATCAGTTCTCTGTATTATCCTTTCTTCAACAGGGGTTGAGAACAATATTTAATATGTAGGTTGAATTGATTGAATATTTGGTTTTGTTGGTTGAAAAGTTTAATATCGTTTATTTGTATGCTCCGATCTTTGGTTGACGCTGTTATGTGGAAAAGACCCCTTATAAAAGATTAGAGATGTAACTGTTATTTTGTCTATATTCCTGTAATTTGATTGTATATTGTTTTATTTATTTTTGTAGGTTAGAGTTTTTAATTTTTATGGGTTTATTGAATGCGTAATTCTCTAAGCATTTGACAAAGTAAGATTTGGGAGAGTGAGAATTTGTAATTACCTTGAGAGGAATTCTTTTTATTGCATCTACAAAATATTTAACATCATCTACTAACAATGCTTGGCTTTCCAGTAAACAAATAACAGGACCTCCATACATTCCTGAGCATCGCTTTTATTTAGTAGATTACAGTGAATTGTTATCTCGTGTAGATAAAGTTAAAATTCTCATAGGTAATTAAACACATTTATAAACCTACATCTATATGCCATTTTTGTTTGCCAACATTTTTTCATCCTATAATCTTATGATATTGGATTGCCAATTTACAAGATATTTTGGTACGCATCACAGCAGTGCAACCAGACAGTTTTGAATCCCGCAGCATCGCGCGGGCTTCACTGCTTGTTACAACAAGATTGGAAGTGCAAAAGTAAATATTCTTTATGGCATTTGAGCTAAAAAATTATTTAGGAAGTTAAGTTGTTTTGTAGAATGTACCTTCTTTTTTCTTGTTCACTTGATTAAAAATTTCATTCACCTAAAATATAACTACAAATGGTGTTTTCTACAAACAAACAAAAAACAACCCTCGAATAACTAGTTGCTCTCACGTCTCACGTCTCACCAATCACCATTAATCTTTTATGTTTTCTGGTGAACTATCTCTCACTATTCGATTTATTAATAGTTAGTGTGAATTTAAATGCCAGAAAGCAAACGTCCATTTCTAAGTAGTAAAGTAATATACACAACCATCACAACAGATCATAACACGACTATCAAGGGATGTTTGTTTGCTCTCATTAACTTTCACTAGACTAGATTAGACTAACTATTAGTCTAATTCTGTGTTTGTTTCCGTACGAGACAAACGTTAATGAGATTAGCCGGGACTCGCCCAGACTAAGGGTGTTGCTAGAGGTTCTTAGCAAGAGTCCCCGAAAACCATGGGACTAGCTAAGACCTTGGTTCTTCTGCTCTACTGCTAGCATCCCTCTTTGCTCTATTTCCTCTCTCCTACTCCAGCCCCTCTTTGCAACCACCAAACCAAAACCACCAAAAGCTCGACACCAATCTCCACGTTCACACGTGACCCAGCCTCAAAGTCAGGACTGGGATCAGAGCGTACCAAATGCCCAAGTACCAGTTGGGTTTTCGTCGGTGGCGGAAAGAAGCTGAGCTTCACCGTCACGGTTACGACAGACCTAGCGTCAATTTCAATTGTGAAATTAGGGAGAAAGTTGTGAAATTTGAGATTTGTATTTTGTGATTTGTTAGAAAGTTGTGAAATTTAGGATTTATATTTTGTGATTTGTGAGAAGATGGAGAGGGGGTATGACACAAAAAGAGGGGGTATGACGGGAAAAGAGGGAGAAGGGGTATGGCAGGAAAAGAGGGGGTGCGACGGGAAAAGAGGGAGACAAAAAGGGAAGAGAGAAAGAGGTTTCACAAGAGAGAAAGAATTCTAGAACAGGAAAAGAAAAAAAAATTACTTGTTTGGATTAAGTACCTAAAACCCTCCAAACCTTTAGTGTCATTCTAAATTGGTCTTAACTTTTTTAAACATTCCAAACAAGTAACTAACCTAACGAAAATGTCACATACGTTAAGCCCCAATTAATTTTTCAAACATAGATTGTATTCAAAACCCACCAACTGGTATATTATGATCAACATTAATATTAATTGCCTTAAAAACTAAATTTCAAACATATAACATATAATATGGAACCCAATTATAAAACGGGCATTGAATTGAATCAAAAATGGACCAAATTGAAATTACATCAAGAGGGCAATCTTCTACAAGGGAGAGGGTTAAGAATTCAGATAAGGTTTTGATGAGCTTGCTCCTAGTCATGTGTTTTTCTCATACGCCGATTATTAGCTCATAAAGCTTTCAATTCTTCTTTGTGGCAGCGAAGATGGTGGTGACAGCATCATGGCAGTCAATACCATTTCAGCAACCTCCACAACATTCTTCTTGATATTGGTAGCTTGAGTTGTAGTGTGGAGTTGGTGGTTCTACGTTGGGTTTGGAGATGATGGTACAATGGGAGTGGTGGTGACTGTTAGTTGGTAAATGATGCTTCCATGACCTACCATTGATTTTGGAGAGAAAATAACCCCTAGTTAATTAATAGATTTTTAACTAGGGTTTACAGATGTGTTGTTTTCAATAGGTTAGGTACCTGTTTGGAAAGTGCAAAAAAGTTGAGACTAATTTGGAATGACACTAAAAGGTTAGGGGGTTTTAAGTACTTAATCATACTTTTTATTATCCTACTTATAGTTCAATACTGCACCAAACGCCTTACTAAGTTAATCCAACTTAGTCTATTCTGAGCCAGTCCAACTCAACCCCTAGAATTAGTCTAGTTTGAGATAATCTGATGCAACATATGCACTCAAATCATACTTCCAGATTCCAAAACAAAATTGGTACTAATTGGAATTACAGAAAGGCAGAAAGGTAAAGTAGAATTTCTCAAAACGACAGACAAACCTTGTGTTTTGGCAACTGTCCCACAGAGGAAGAATGGCACGTTGTTTGTTATCCAAATCTTCGCAACGGCACCGTCGGCAGTCCCTTTGTATTGTCACCCTTTTACTCGTTCAATTTCACCCCGGACGTCGAGACCACTAAAACAGTAACATAGTAAAAGGTAATTCCAAGGGGAATTGGATCCTCTCCCCTAGGCAAAGCCTTGGGATCCTCCTAACCAAATAACACGAACCGTTGGATTTTGATCAAACGGCTACAATTATTATAACTTTTAGAGGAGCTCCCTATTTATAGCTGTTTGAACTTCTGTTTAATTTATAAAACAAAATCTGAGCCGTCCAACAGATCACTCCCTCAACATCCCTCTTAGATCTCACACTTTGCGCCCTTTCTTTAGAAAACCAAAAAAGGGAAAAATGAGAGAAAGCACACATTATGTGCGTGTGTGCGTGCACTGCTTTAACCTTCTCTGTACTCTGTAGAGAGAGAAAAATGAGATAGTGAGATGGAGGACCGCAACTATAAGCGAATTGCGGCTATGGACGACTCCACCACAGCAGCCGTATCAAAAGGGAGAAAGATCACTGCTTCAACGCCACCATTGCCTCCATTGCTGCCAAGTCCAACAATACTTCAGCTCCTCGACTTCCCCCATTCATGCTCCAGCTTTTGCTCCGATCACTCTCCGCCTCCATCCTCGTGCTGCTCCACCAATGTTCTCAACGACGTCGCCGCCGCCCGTAGCTCGCCTCGCCTAGATCTGGAGGTGAATCCCGCCTCCCTAGCTCGCATCGAGCTTCGAATTTCTCTTCCCCCTTTCTTTCTGTTTGAAAACGAGGAGACAAAAAGAGGAGAGAGAAACTAGCGAATGGAAAACTATAATAGTTGATTTTTCTCATTTCCGTTAGGATTTTCACAGGAAACAAACAGACGCTTACTCTCTCTCTCTCTCTCTCTCTCTCTCTTTCTCTCTCTCTCTTTCTTCATTATCCTTCAATTTTACGTTTCTAAGATTTTATTGCAATGTTTAACAAATTTGAATTTAAATTTCAAAATTCATTACATCGTTTGCAGGCCAAGAGTTCCGAAACGCCATTCTCCAACTCGACCTCCGTCACCAACAATAAATTCATGTTTCACTTCTCATTCCTTCATCATAATTTCCCTCTTCAATTTCTCCAAACTGAAACGTATTTTTTTCAGGTTAATTTTTGTTTCATCAGCAGGGAGACGACGCCGTCGAGCGAGCTGTGCCTGGACTCGAATGAAATGTCATCTCCGACGCCGGTGGTGTCTCACCGGCGGAGAATCCCGGTCAGCAAATCGCCTCCGAGTGAAGAGATCGAAGAGTTCTTTGCCGCCGTCGAGAAGTACGAGCATAAGCACTTTACAGAGAAGTGAGTACCTTTTTCACTTTTCCATTTTCTTTTCGTATTTTTTTAATTTTCCATTTTCTTTTCGTATTTTTTTAATTTTCCATTTCGTGTGCTGCACTCAACCGCCGGTGCATTTTAGCAGGAGACGAAATCGGAAACCCTAACTAACCAAAAAGAAAAAAAAAACAAACAACTTTCCCCTTTTTGATCGGTTTCCAATTGGGTTCGGAATCTGGTGCAGGTACAACTATGATATCGTCAATGACGTGCCTCTGGAGGGTCGGTACCAGTGGGTTTGTTTGAAGTCATAAGCAATTCAATTAGCTCTAGAGAGAGAGCAGATGAGAGAGAAGAGAATGGGAAATTACGATAAATTGACACTATGTAGAACAAAAGTAGCAATGCAGCTTGTAATTTTATGCATGTAGATGGAGGTGGGAGTGTTTCATTTTTTCAGGAGTCAAAAAGACTCGTAGAGGAAGGTTTGGAATTTGATCTGGGTTTTTAATGTTCGGGCTTCTCTTTTCTTTTTATGTGACTACAAAAACAAATGGAAGCTTCTAATTCTCTGCAAATCCTCCCAACTTTTTTAATTATTTAAGTTCTAATATTATTATTTAGTTTTGCAACAATTTTCCAGATTTGGATTCCCCCATTAACCACATTTGGTAATTACTTATTTTTTTGTTTTTAGCTTTGGAACTGTTTTGGGATTTTGTGGGTGTGTGAATCTCTCTCAAAAATTTTTTTTTTTTTTTTTTCGGAAAACTAATGAAAATGGCTTAAACTTTGAGTTTTAACGAAAATGACAAAATAAAGGGTAAAGTGAATAGTACCAAGATTGACTTTTTAGTGTACAATATGGTTTTTCGTTAAAATAAATAGTATCAGGAGTTTTTCGTTAAAGTTATTTTTTTTTTCTATCAGCTTTTTAGTTTTTTTTTATTAGAGGTTTAGTCTACCTTTCTTATTCTTTGTTTTTGCGTTTGGGGATTTTTGGCTTTCCGAATATGCTATTCATGTAATGGTAATGATTCGTTATGTTGCTTAGAGCAGGGACCTAACTAATTATAGCTTTGGTTACGAAGACGCCACTTAGTACTATAATCTATTGGTATTCATTTTTACTAATAAGTGAAATGTTTTCAATTATTTTCAAAAACGAATTTGAACCACATTATTACTAGCAATGTGAGGCTTAGCCCACTCTCCCCTCCCCACCCCCTTAGTTAAATAATATCGTTTGTTCAAAAAAAAAAATGAGCTCCTCTTTTTACCCAAAAAATAAAATAAAATTGGCCTCTCATTTTAGAAAAGTCATCTACAACTCTTCTAACTTATGACATCTCATGCTAATAATATATTTCTTATATATAAAGTATTGTATTAGTGACTCGAGACGTCAAAAAGACATTTCAATTACTCCACTTGCCGGCTTATGTGAAAGTGGATTAACAAATTCGTTGTTGGAAATTCATAAGGCTAGAATTGTTCAAGATTTTGAATATTTTAAGATATAAACTATTTGGGCAAATTAAAAACAGAAAGATTCAACTAAATGTTTTATATAATTATAGGTTTTGGCTTCTCTATTAGATTCCTAGAGATAAAACAAAGTGAAAAGGATGAGCTACCTCTACTAGGAGTACTAGAGCGGATTGCAGTCTACCAACTCATACTACCAAATTTTAAGAGGAGTTTTAACGAAACACTCCTGGTATTGCTTATTTTTAACGAAAATGATATTTAATCTAAAAAGTCACTTCTAGTACTATTTATTTACCCTCTACCATAATAGCGAAGATGAGTCATTACACCACGGCATGAGTTCGAA
Source organism: Malus x robusta (assembly GCA_963082935.1). NCBI lineage: Eukaryota > Viridiplantae > Streptophyta > Magnoliopsida > Rosales > Rosaceae > Malus > Malus x robusta. Next base: position 12,996,577 of record OY720328.1, read on the forward strand.
TATAACCATATATAATGTAGTACTTTTCCTTGAAGCACTTGAATTCTAAATAAACATTTTGTTAAGCTTCTAACAACAATTTTGCTTCCAAGTGTGATTATGAGCAGACTTATACATTACTTTCTGCATAAGCAATCCACCAATTCCAAACGGGTTCTTAAAAATGAGAATATTGAGAAGGGATGTGTTATTCGCACATCCATTTTTATTTCTTACATATCTTTTTTATTAGCGGTCGTCCGATCAAATGAATTAAAGAATATCAAATAACAAGAATTAACAAGGGATGTATGAGAAGTAAAAAAAAAATATAAATAGCACACCCTATTGAGAATCATTTTTGCCATTTCAAAACACTTTTTTTTATCTTTTTATTGATGAACAAAAGCACAAAAGATGTGTTTTTATTATTACAACAATAATTTTACACAAAGGGGAGGGTGAGTTTGTTTAAGCTATACAATGGGAATCTAATTTGGTATCGAATTAATCATCTACGAAATTCAAACCTAATACATCTCACTTACAAGTAAAACGAAAATCAAATAAGTGAACAAAAAATACGTTTTAAAAGAAATACCACCAAACTTCTAAACTTTTAGCTGCTTCTGAAAATGTGGACTCAGTCACCCACTCATTTCACACTGGAGAGGGAGGAGGAGAGAGCGAAAGGGTGGCAGAGGGTATTGTCGGACACAGATGCGATGCAAAGCAAAGCAAAGCCAGACGAACAGGTACATGCATTTCGACATGATTACACACGTGTCAAAAAGCCAATAATCAATCAATCCACTCTCTATCCATGTGGGGTTTGCTTGCTTCCGCCCATTCTTCTTCCTTCTTCTAGCTTCTCCTTTGCCTTTTCCTATTAAGTAGGTCTGGCAAACAGGTCATGTCTGTCGTGTTCTATCGTTTTCATGTAACACCTATTATCTTAACAGGTCGTGTCGTGTCACACCCGTTATCTTAACAGGTGCTTAACAGGTCGGGTCAGGTAAAGTGACCCGACCCATTATGAACCATTATGACCCCGTTAAGAAAAATATTTTTTTTTCTTAAATTTGCACATACCACACATTGCCACATAAATATTACTTCAAAACATTAAAACAAATTTTTCGTTTAAGTACTACATCTACACTAAAAAATAAGAGCATAATAAACAAACATTCATACACTACTAGTCTATTACAAAATATTAAATGTGCAAGGATATGCAAAATAAAAGAGTTTTTGTTTTCAAGGTTGTGAAGCCTTTATCAAAAGTTTAAACTTTGCCAATGAAACTCAAAGCTTGCATATTATTCCTTTTACAAAATCCTTAATTTTCATCAATCATCATGACATAAGATTTTGTGATATCCATTAGTGTAAATATTTTAAATTGAAGATCAAATTAATTCATTGTATCCATATAAGGTCAAGGAGTGTAGCTGTAAAAAAATCATCAAAATCGGAGTTAAAATAACCGTTAAATCGTGATTTTTAGTTGATAATCATCGAAGATTTTTGCCCTGTTACTTGATCTCTGAATGGAACTCAAATCTTGCATATTATTCCTTTTACAAAATCCTCAATTTTCATCAATCATTATGACATAAGATTTTGTGATATCCACTAGTGTAAATATTTTAAATTGAAGATCAAATTAATTCATTGTATCCATATAAGGTCAAGGAGTGTAGCTGTAAAAAATCATCAAAATCGGAGTTAAAATAACCGTTAAATCGTGATTTTTAGTTGATAACCATCGAAGATTTTTACCCTGTTACTTGATCTCTGAATGTTTGTTTTTTTCCAATTTTTGGCGTATGCGATCTTGAAGTATATACAAACAAGTTTGACGATTGGAGCGTTGAAATTAGTTTTGTAGAATGTGTATCACATCAAAACGATAGATTCACTAACACTTGGAGTTTATTTATATTTTCATTAAGTATAATATAAGATTTTATGGTATCCACTAGTGTAAATATTTTAAGTTGAAGATCGAATTCATTCATTGTATTCATATAGGGTCAATTAGTGTAGCTGTAAAAAATCATCAAAATCGGAGTTAAAATAACCATTAAATCACGATTTTTAGTTGATAACCGTCGAAAAGTTTTATCCCATTACTTGATCTCTGAATGTGTGTTTTTTTTCAATTTTTGGCGTATGAGATCTCAACGTTTATACAATCATGTTTGACGGTTGGATCGTTGAAATTAGTTTCGTAGAATGTGTATCCCATCAAAACAATAGATTCACTAATACTTAAAAGTTTATTCATACTTTCATTAAGTATAACATAAGATTTTGTGGTATCCACTACTATGAATATTTTAAATTGAAGATCGAGTTAATTCATTGTATTTATATAGGGTCAAGGAGTGTAGCTGTAAAAAATCATCAAAATTGGAGTAAAAATAACCGTTAAATTGTGATTTTTCGTTGATAACCGTCGAAAAGTTTTGTCCCATTACTTGATCTCTGAATGTTTGTTTTCTGCAATTTTTGGCGTATGCGATCTCGTAGTATATACAAACATGTTTGACGATTGGATCGTTGAAACTAGTTTCGTAGAATGTGTATCCCATCAAAACAATAGATTCACTAACACTTAAGAGTTTATTCATACTTTCATCAAGTATAACATAAGATTTTGTGGTATCCACTAGTGTAAATATTTTAAATTGAAGATCGAGTTCATTCATTGTATTCGTATAGGGTCAATGAGTGTAGCTGTAAAAAATCATCAAAATCGAAGTTAAAATAACCGTTAAATTATGATTTTTCATTGATAACCATCAAAAAGTTTTGTTCAGTTACTTGATCTCTGAATGTTTATTTTTTGCGATTTTTAGCATATGCGATCTTGAAGCATACACAAACAAGTTTGATAGTTGGATCATTGAAATTAGTTTCGTAGAATGCGTATTCCATCAAAACAATAGACTAGCTAACACTTAGAGTTTATTTATACTTTCATTAAATATAACATAAGATTTTGTGGTATCCACATCCATTAGTGTCAATATTTTAAATTAAGGATCGAATTTATTCATTGTATTCATATAGGGTCAAGGAGTGTAGCTGTAAAAAATCATCAAAATCGGAGTTAAAATAAATGTTAAATCGTGATTTTTAGTTGATAACCGTCAAAAAGTTTTATCCCGTTACTTGATCTCTGAATGTTTGTTTTTTGCAATTTTTGGTGTATGCGATCTCAAAGTATATACAATCATGTTTGACGGTTGGATCATTGAAATTAGTTTCGTAGAATGTGTATCTCATCAAAACAATAGATTCACTAACACTTAAGAGTTTATTCATACTTTCATTAAGTATAACATAAGATTTTGTGATATCCACTAGTGTGAATATTTTAAATTGAAGATCGAGTTCATTCATTGTATTCATATAGGGTCAATGATTGTAGCTATAAAAAATCATCAAAATCGGAGTTAAAATAACCGTTAAATCATGATTTTTCGTTGATAACTGTCGAAAAGTTTTGTTCCGTTACTTGATCTCTGAATGTTTGTTTTTTGCATTTTTTACTGATGCGATCTCAAAGCATATACAATAAGGTTGACGGTTAGATCGTTGAAATTAGTTTCGTAGAATTTGTATCCCATTAAGTTCAATGGTATATATATATTTATTAAGTAGATTTAAATTTATTTATTTTGTACATATAACACTTAAGAAATTGAATAGTATGTATATTTAAGCCGATCCAATGGTCACCAATTTTTAATATTTAATTTAATATATATATATAATTATATATATATATAATTATTATAGTTATTATGGGTATAAAATTGTTAAATTAATATATATATAATTACTATAGTATTTTTTTAGGGTTATAAAATTAATATTTTGCTTATCGTGTATCGTGTTACCCACGTGTATACCCGAACCAACCCGTTATCTTAACAAGTGCTTATCGGGTTACCCGATAGGACCCGATTCGTTATCGTGTCGACCCGAACACCTGTTAATTTCATGTCGTGTCGTGTCGGGTTATCGAGTCATGTCAGGAATTGCCAGGCCTATTATTAAGTACCAAAAATAGATTAAACAAAAAGCAAGATTGAAATAAAAACCTTTCCAAACCCTTTAAAGGAAGGGGAGGGGTCTCTATTTCTTGAAAAAAAATGGAGATTAGTTGTGAGACCCATTTCATATCAAACTTCAATAAACCAAACCGTGTATTTTTGTAAATCTTGATTCATAGATCATTCTTGCAAAAATTTGATTCAATTCAAAACCATTTACCTATTTAATTATCAAGATAAAATTTCAATGTTTATGTTTGGACACAAAATGTTATTTTGGGCCAAGCTCAAAAGTATCCTTGACCCAAAGGTGTTTGTTTAGAATCTTGTCATGGGTCGGCCCTGTCAAGGTTGGCCAAATCCTACTACGAAGAGGATTATTTCGAATAAAGGTGAAGTAGTTGAGACCTAGTATGATAAGGAGTCCTAGGGATGCTGGGACTCAGGAAATGAATTTGGCTTGTTTAAAAGGTGGGTTCAAAGTCCCAATTGAATTAGGATCGGCCGAGTCCTAGTTAGATTAGGTTAAGGAGTCCTAATCCGAGTGTGGTTCTAGCTCGGCCATGAGAGAGTTTGTTGCTATAAATAGAGAAGGGAGTGCATCATTCAAAGCCTCTTCAATCCAACACACAAGCTGCCTTGCGCAAACTCTCACTCTACACAGAACCTCTCAACAACCTTGAGATTTTTATTTTCTTTTTCTCGAAGACACATCTTCAATTTGAATAAACAGCACTGTGAAGGCAACCGGTGGCATCTTCAGTTTGGATAAACATCATTGTTGTCGTAGAATCAGCCTACCTCGGAGCACCTTCAGTTTGGATAAACAACACTGCGTCAAGACCGACTGGTTATCTATCCAAGTCTCGGTCAAGAAGGATTTTTGAGTCCTTATTGGCAAAGTTCAACTCACTAGCCTTCTCGGTGAAGTGAGGTGTTACAAACTACTGGGCTCGGCGTATTGAACGCTGAGTTGTTTTATGGTTGGATAATCACAAGTTGTAGAGTTCGGCATTCTGACGGTCGAACCACAATCACCATTAAGACATACATCTCCTTTGAGTACTTGTGTCTGTATAGTTTGGTGCCAGTTCGGCGTGCTTATACTCTTATGAATATAATCACCGTGACCGAACCTGGCGCCGACAATCCGTGAACTTCGCAAGACTAGCAGCCATGTCTTCATGCTCTAGAACCCGAAGGCCGAGACGTGTTCTTTCCTCGGCCGCATTCGCAAAATCGAGAAGTCAGAAGCGCGCTCAACACAACATCAACACATTTTACTCCCCGGCCGAGCTCTGCCAATGAGTTCGCACGCCCTACACACAACCAAATGACGTAGGTAGCGTATTAATTACTCGGTCTGCGCGCCACGTAGACTTGGTAGTTTTTAGGATCAACAACTTCTTAGAGAACAAAGTATTCGTCAATTTCTATGAACTCAATTAAATGCCTCAAATATTTCCAATTTGGCTAATATTTTGTAAGGATGATCTATGAGGTATAACTTAAAAAATGGACGGTTCGAATCGTTAAAGTTCGATGCGATTGGGACCCAACCATTAATTCCCATTTTTATTAAAAAAAAATAGAGATCCCTTCTCTTAAGGCTTCCAACAACCCTACATAAGGAGATTATATTCACACACCTCAAATTACTCCCCCTACACCCTTTTAATTTTTTAATATTTTTCTATCAAGTGTTAGTGGTGTGTGGAAAATATTAAAAAATTAAAAAGGTGTAGAAAAAGTAATTTGGGGTGTGTGAATATAATCTCACCCTTATATATATAATCTAATTTTAAGTCCCTAAATCGGATTTTATGATAAGTAAAGTTGATATGTTACATTACTTATCATATTATATATGTAGAGGTACAAAGAATGTGAATCGTATTATTTTAAAACTAAAGTTTTTTTTATACAAGCGATAATCTTTTTTAAACCAATTTCAAAATTCTACAAAGATTCAAACTTGAGTGCATAGATAACTCCACAATTTATTAGAAAATTTGGTTTTAAAGTATGATCAGTGTGATCAATAGTACTATGATTTAATGATATTTCTCCTTATTTGTAAGTGAGAAATCTCATGTTTCACTCATTTGGATGTCAAATTGATACCTAATTATTACAGATGGTCGAATGTGTGACTTAAGCCCAAACCCCTCATCCCTAAGTGTAAAATATCATTGCATAAAAAATGATGAGTGCTTCAGTGTAAGCACCAATTGATCGGACTTGTAAGGTCGTCCAATAAAAAGTTGTTACACAAGTGAGGGTTCATTAACCAAAAAATAAATAATTTTGTGTGTGCTTGTAAGAGAGAGTGGGGCTTTATCCTTACATTCCCCTTCAAAATATATTATTTTAATATTATAAAAGAAAATTGTTATTAGCATTATAAAAAAAAAAAGTCAGCATATTATCGTGAAAAGAATTTTGTGGCTAATGATTTGGCTTGTTTGGGTTTGTCATATAGTTTGGTTCCAGCATTTTGTGAACAACCTCCTCCTTGTCATCGGTTACTAGTTGTAGATCTAGCTGAGATCTCGTGGCCTCATGATATTCTATTATAATCTTCTTCTTTTTTTTGGGCCTATTGACACACCCTGACCTAAATCGAAGTATGCTGGCCGTCACGTGAGGGTGACGTAGCCATGTGCGATGTACGGAAGTGAAGGTGGTAAGATAATGTGGGTAAGTAAAAACCAAACTAGCTACTCTACACTAGGTAAGTATACAAATACGAGTGGAAGTATTAGAGTGTAGATATACATAATCAGAGCGTAGGTACCAAAGTGCAATCCAGCGGCTAAATACTAATTATATAGGATATGAAAGAAAACTCTACATTGATGGATGTCTGTCAGAACCGCCGTAGAGTCCTCGTGAGCCACCAACACGAACTTCTAACTAGAACTTGGAAGGGCGCAAAAACAGAAAATGTGAGTCGGCAAAAATAAAAACTTTCAAAATCATTTCACTGTCAAAATATATAACCCATCACCATAAAACCCGTATAATTTTCCCAAAAAATAATAATACATATGTATATAGAAATCTTGCTCGAGAGTAGTGAAAACCAAGTATATGCCATGTCAAGTATCTCAGCAATGAAATAAGTAAGCCAGGTGAAATGAATCAATATAAAGTGATATGTCAGCCAGAGTCACCTAACGTGACCTGTACGGCTGAATCTATAGCTCATCTACCAAATCCTGCACACGAGTCGAAAACACCTAATGTGGTATGTACGACAGGCTAGGTGCAAATAAATACACTCAAGTGCTATGATCACGTGACGGTTGTGTGAAGTATCTCAATTCACCTATGAGTCAGAACCACCTAAGGTGGTCTATACAATAGGCTGGCACTTGCTTTGGATCCAAGGTGAGTGTACGGTGCGAGAGGTGAATGATCACTTGAAGGCTAGGCCCTGGCCTCGGGCGAAGCACTAACAACAAGGTGCAGGATAATGAACACTAAATGTATCTCAACATAACCATACACACTGCAATCACTATCATCAATATGTACTCACCTGAAGCTTACCTGTGCGTCCGCAGCACCATGCAATAATATGCATATCTATACTAATACATATACTAAAATATAATGAAATCGACATAGTATTTAAAACATAATTTCATTTAAAACCATTTCTGGGGAAAGGAAAATCATATATATGTATATATATAAAACCAAAAGCCCACTCACTGGTATGTAGCTGGGTCGTAACCCCCAAGTCTCACCTGGCTACGCTCATCTTCTGGGAACGTCCCGCCTATATGTGAAACCATTGATTTAACGTTAATTTAAGCACATAATCAAAACCGTAAAATAATTTCTCATACGTTGTTCAATTGGGGTGTTTGAATATACCATTGTGGCCTACTTAACACCACAAGCATCCCCATATTTTTAGAATAATTTTCCGACGTCCCACGCGCCCTCATGCGCAGCATATACCGTTAACTTTTACCTGACACCGTTAGTATATTCCATCAAAGTTGACGGAATATTCTCCTTCCTTCTCCGATGGTTCGCCGGAATCCAGCGCAGGCTACCGCTGCATCACCGGAAACTGGAAAATCGTAAAACTTCAATATCTTCTTCGTTTTTCTAACAAATTCCACAATTGTTATATCCATTTGAAGCCCTGAACTAGAAGAACATGATCTTACCTCTTAGAGGTCCTAAGACCGACGAAAAGTGGCTGGAAAATCCTTCAATATTCCGGTTAAGTTTGCAACTCGTGGAACTGACCTATCCCGACGTCCAAATCTTCCCAAAAATTGTTCCCAGGTCTCTATGGAGCAGTTTTAAGACTCCCTTAAGCTTTAAAACTCTGTGAAATAACCACGATCACGACAGAGCAACAGAGCACCACGCCGGAGCTCTTAGGTTCTCGGGTTCCCATGGTCTGTTCTTTGTTCCAATGGTACGGATGAGTTTGTGAATTCACCAAAAACACGTCGGTGCAAAGCTTAAGCTCAATCAATGAAGTTTGGATGGTATTTGAGAGTTGAAGGCTCGAATTGTATAGACAAGGGAGAAGAGTCGAGAAGAGAAAAGAAGGAGAGAAAGTTTGTACATGTGGTGTATGTGTATGTAACGGGATTGGGCAGAATTAAAAGAGTAGGGCCCTGATTGGGCCATAAGGTTTAGGGCTAACAATTTAAATCAAAACAAACGCACAATTCTAATTGGACCTAAGAAAGTAGGAGGTATGATGATTGGACCATTTCCTTAGCCCGGCTACACAATCGTTTATTCGTAACATTTTCGTTATGAACCCAATTCAGCCCTAACTCATGTCAACGCTCTTGTGACGTTGCATATAATTTACTCATGTCCGCTAAAAAAATAATTTAAAACTATAAATGTACATCTATGTCACTACGACTCGAGGGTATAATCGTCAATTCCACACATCCGAGGATAAAAATATATATTAATTCGAGACGGGTCGTCACACCTATGCCCCATTGTCAACCAAAAAAAAAAGTCAGCGTACTCTTCTTACTTATTTCATGGATTAAATAATAATTTTTTGTAATGTTAATAGCTCTTCCCAAAAAACTATCCTAATTATTTAACATATGAAATTACGTTAATAACCCATTATGTGCAAGAGGTTTGAAAAATATTTTAAGGACCTAATTTTCATTTGGTGATAATTCAGAGACTAAAGGTTAGTTTGGTATTGTGCTTTTAAGAAAACTGATTTGGTGAGCTGTGAGAATAAACAACTGTAACATAAAGTTTTTGAGTGTTTGATAAACATTTTTTTTGTAAAAAAATAAAATAAAATGTCTGAGTGTTTGGTAAAATTTTATATAAACTGCTGTGAATATGTTAAATGACTAAAAAAAATATGATATTTGATTTGATATAATAGTTGTAACATCCCACATCGACCAACGGAGAGGCGGTGATGTGCCTTATATGTACATGCCTACCTCCTATAGCATGAGGCCTTTTGGGAACTCACTAGCTTCGGATTCCATCGAAACTTTGAAGTTAAGCGAGTTCGGGCGAGAGCATTCCCATGATGAGTGACCCACCAAGAAGTTATCGCATGAGTTCCCAGAAACAAAGTTGTGAGGGCGTGGCCGGGGCCCAAAGCAAGGCTAGGGGCTACTATCCTGCTACTTATCAGTGAGTGGGCATTTTCTTTCTATATATATGATATGGTTTCCAAAACATTTTCTTAAATGATTTATGCTTTGAATGCCATGTCGTAATGAGTTGCAGTTTGAGTATTGCACTGTTATACTTGTGAATGATATTGTGTGATGTTGTGGAGACTCAGGTAAGCTTTAGGTGAGTATGATGTGATTGAATGGGTTGTGTTGCATTGGTATGCATATATTTATTTAGAGCTCATCAGGGTTGCACCCGGTATTAGTGCTCCCACCCGGGGATTAGAGCCAACCTTCACGTGATCGTTCACCTCCCGCACCGCACGCTCACCTTGGATCCAAGTATGGTGCCAGCCTGTCGTACAGACCACAATAGATGATTCCGACTCATAGGTGACCCGCTATTTATTGCACAACCTTCACGTGATCGTAGCACTTGAGCGTACATATTTATACCTAGTCTGCCATACAGGTCACATCAGGTGACTCCGACTCGTGTGCTAGCCAAGGTTAATGAGCTATAGTCCAGTCGTATAGGTCACATTAGGTGACTCCGACTGGCATGTTATTTTACATTGATTCTACACCTGGCTTACATGATTTAAACGTTATGACATGTCATATTTTGGGTTTCACTGCCTTTGTGCGTTATTATATATATATGTAGTACTATTTTCTGGAGACTATACGGGTTTTACAATAAGGGGTTAGTATGTTAAAAATGGATAAATGTGTTTTCAAACGCTTTGTTGTTTTCTTTTTTTTTAGCCCACTCACCCTTCTGTTTTGCGCCCTTCCAGGTTCTAGATAGTTGATCATCTTTGGTGGCTCACAAGGACTTTTCGGTGGTTCTGACATATCCATAAATAAGTAGGGATCTTCTCCCTGTTTGTATAATTAGTCCTTGTTTAGTTTGACTGCAATTATGATACCTATGCTCTAAAATGTTTGTAGCTTGAATGAGTTACTTCCACATATTTAATATTTTCTTTAGTATAGCTAAGTCTTAGTTGGTTTTTATTTATTCGCATTTTCTTATTATCGTATACACTTATGTGGCGCACTTGGCTATGTCACCCTTACGTGACGACCAACACGTCTCGACCTCGGTCAGGATGTGTCAGTTTTCTGTCCCATCCCAAACCGGGCTCCACCATATCCCGAGCTCGACTCTGGCATAGCACGATATTGTCCGCTCTGGGCTTACCATTCCCTCACGATTTTGTTTCTGGGAACTCATGAGCAACTTCCCAATGGGTCACCCATCCTGGGATTGCTCTCGCCCAAACTTGCTTAACTTCGGAGTTCCGATGGAATCCGAAGCCAGTGAGTTCCCAAAAGGCCTCATGCTATAGGAGGTAAGCATGGACATATAAGGCACATCACCCCCTCTCCGTTGGTCAATGTGGGATGTTACAATAAAAAACAAAGGTATTTTAGAATACCTTATTTGGCTAAATGAATGAAGATCCTCTTCGTTCATCATGCATCGTGCTGCCAGAGATTATTTTAAATACCGGCCTTCTTCTTAGCCTAGTGGGTAATTGCGCTAACATGATTCCTCAAGGTTCTAGATTCGTAGGCTGGCATTTGCGATGGTGATGATGATGATGATGATCCCACATAGACCAACGGAGAGAGGGCGATGTGCCTTATATGCACATGCCTACCTCCTATAGCATGAGGCATTTTGGGAACTCACTATTTTTGGATTCCATCTTAACTCCGAAGTTAAACGAGTTCAGGTGAGAGCATTCCCAAAATTGGTGAAGCACTGAGAAGTTCTTGCATGAGTTCTTAGAAACAAAACCGTGAGGGTGTGGCCGGGGCCCAAAGCAGACAATATCGTGCTACGGCGGAGTCGAGACTGGGATGTGACAATAATTGTCAAGGAGAATAATATAAGGGCAAGGATTGTAATTTTATAAAATATATAGGGGTATAATTGCTATTTAAAAATTTCATTAAATGGACACTGATTACTATGCTTTGAAAAAAAAAACACTTTTTTTAGATGCATGGTAGACATTGCTTCTACTTTTCTACCGTCATTAAATTTTTTTTAAAAAAATTAATTTCTTTGTTCTATCAAAAATATTTGATGATCTAGATTTTTTAATAAACTGTTTTTTTAAGGCACCACAATTCCAAACCAGCCCTAAATCGATAGTTCACCCTTATTTTTTTTGGAGTTGAGTAAATTTATGGTTAAGCTTGCTTATTAATGAAGGTCGTTGATTAATTATAAAGATTTTACATTATTTTTTTAAATTGATCAGCTGGTGGCTTCGCCTCGAGATTCCACTCTTTTGACTGTCAGGAATACTTATAGAGGTATTTCAGTCTTTTTCTGACCACCATCGTGTGATTCACAAATGCTGAAAATCGAATCTTTTTAGGTGATTAATTATAAAGATAAAGGTGTCATTTGACCTTATGAACCAGTTTTTTTTTTTTTTTTTTTTTTTTTTTTGTATATTAAGGAACTTGACTTGTTAAAATTGGTCCCTTTGTTGTCTAATACCGTCTGATTTTCCATTAAAATGTCAAATGTCAGCAATGTAGACCAATAAAAATACTTTACATGGAATAAAAATTATAAAAAAAAATTGTAAAACAAAAAAATTAATAGAAATGCTCGATTATACTGAAATCAAATATAAACATTTTCTAATTCATAAAGATAAAAGAAAAACTTAAAAATTATATACACTCATAACTCATTGTCATCACCCCTTTTATCCACAAGGGCCACAGGCCCACAAGTACCATCGTCAGCAACAAGCTGCCCATTTGGGCGGGCCACTCCCAATTCCCAAATACGCCAACCCTTCCCCGACAACTAGGCCTAGCAAACGGGTCGTGTCTGTCGTATTCGTGTTATTTTCTTGTAACATCTGTTATCTTAACGGGTCGTGTCGTGTCACACCCGTTATCTTAATGGGTTCTTAACAGGTCGGGTCACTTTACCCAACGGGTAAAGTGACCCGACCCATTATGACCCGTTAAGAAAAATATTTTTTTTCTTAAATTTGCACATACCACACATTGCCACATAAATATTACTTCAAAACATTAAACAACATTTGTCGTTTAAGTACTACATCTATACTCGAAAATAAGAGCCTAATAACAAAATAATAAACTACTAATCTATTACAAATATTAAATGTGCAAGGATATGCAAAATGAAAGAATTTTTATTTTCAAGGTTGTGAAGTCTTTCTCAAAAGTTTAAACCTCAATTTACAAAATCCTCGATTTACATTGATCATCATGAAATTGTATTGGAACTTTGGCTTGATCTCAGCCGATCCAATGGTCATCAATTTTTTAAATTTAATTTAATATATATATAATTATATTATATAATTATTATAGTTTTTAGGGGTATAAAATTGTTAAATTAATATATATAATTATTATAGTTTATTCATACTTTTATTAAGTATAACATAAGATTTTGTGATATTCAGTAGTGTAAATATTTTAAATTGAAGATCAAATTCATTCTTTGTATTCATATAGGGTCAAGGAGTGTAGCTGTAAAAATCATCAAAATCGGAGTTAAAATAACCCTTAAATCGTGATTTTTTGTTTTATAACTGTCGAAAAGTTTTGTCCCGTTACTTGATTTCTAAATGTTTTTTTTGTTTTGCAATTTTTGGCATATGCGATCTCGAAGTATATACAAAACATGTTTGACGGTTGGATCGTTGAAACTAGTTTCGTAGAATGCGTGTATCTCATCAAGACAATAGATTCACTAACACTTAAAAGTTTATTCATACTTTCATTAAGTATAACATAAGATTTTTTGGTATTCACTAGTGTAAATATTTTAAATTGAAGATCGAATTCAATCTTTGTATTCATATACGGTCAAGGAGTGTAGTTGCAAAAAATCATCAAAATCAGAGTTAAAATGACCGTTAAATTGTGATTTTTCTTTTTATAACCATCGAAAAGTTTTATCCCGTACTTGATCTCTGAATGTTTTTTTTCAATTTTTGGCGTATGCGATCTCGAAATATATACAAACATGTTTGACGGTTGGATCATTGAAACTAGTATCGTATAATGAGTATCCCATCAAAACAATAGATTCACTAATACTTAAGAGTTTATTCATATTTTCATTAAGTATAACATAACTAATGTAAATATTTTAAATTAAAGACTGAATTCATTCATTGTATTCATATAGGGTCAAGGAGTGTAGCTGTAAAAAATCATCAAAATCGGAGTTAAAATAACCGTTAAATCGTGATTTTTCGTTTATAACCGTCGAAAAGTTTTGTCCCGTTACTTGATCTCTGAATGTTTGTGTTTTGCAATTTTTGGCGTATGCGATCTCGAAGTATATACAAATATGTTTGACGGTTGGATCATTCAAACTAGTATCGTAGAATGAGTATCCCATCAAAACAATATATTCACTAATACTTAAGAGTTTATTCATACTTTCATTAAGTATAACATAACTAGTGTAAATATTTTAAATTAAAGATCGAATTCATTATTGTATTCATATAGGGTCAAGGAGTGTAGCTGTAAAAAATCATCAAAATCGGAGTTAAAATAACCGTTAAATCATGATTTTTCGTTTGAGTAAATTGTACAAATGGTCCCTCAACTTTAATCAAATTGGAGCAATGGTCCCTCAACTAAAAATCCATTACCATTGGTCCCTCAACTTATCAAAATGTGGAGCTATAGTCCTTTTTATCAATTTTGTCAAAATTTTGTCAAAATAAGCTATGTTGGAATGACCATTTATATAATTAGGGTCACTTACTCATCAAAGTGTATAATTATGGTTCTTTTCGTCAACTATGTCAAAAAATTTGTCAAAACGAGTTATATTGGAAGGACCATTGCTACAATTGGGTTAAAGTTAAAGGACCATTTCTCCACTTGAATTAAAGTTCAGGGACCAATGGTAATGGATTTTTAGTTGAGGGACCATAGCTGCACGTTTTGATAAGTTGAGGGACCAAAGGTAATGGATTTTTAGTTGAGGGACCATTGCTCCAATTTGATTAAAGTTGAGGGACCATTTGTACAATTTACTCTTTTCGTTTATAACCATCGAAAAATTTTATCCCGTTACTTGATCTCTGAATATTTGTTTTTTGTAATTTTTGGCGTATGCGATCTCGAAGTATATACAAACATGTTTGACGTTTGGATCATTGAAACTAGTTTCGTAGAATGAGTATCCCATCAAAACAATAGATTCACTAATACTTAAGAGTTTATTTGTACTTTCATTAAGTATAACATAAGATTTTGTGGTATCCACTAGTGTAAATATTTTAAATTGAAAATCAAATTCATTCATTGTATTCATATAGGATCAAGGAGTGTAGCTGTAAAAAATCATCAAAATCAGAGTTAAAATAACCGTTAAATTGTGATTTTTCGTTTATAACCGTCGAAAAGTTTTGTCCCGTTACTTGATCTCTGAATGTTTGTTTTGTGCAATTTTTAGCGTATGCGATCTCGAAGTATATACAAACATGTTTGACGGTTAGATCATTGAAACTAGTTTCGTAGAATGAGTATCCCATCAAAACAATAGATTCACTAATACTTAAGAGTTTATTCGTACTTTCATTAAGTATAACATAAGATTTTGTGGTATCCACTAGTGTAAATATTTTAAATTGAAGATCGAATTCATTCATTATATTCATATAGGATTAAGGAGTGTAGCTATAAAAAATAATCAAAATCGGAGTTAAAATAACCGTTAAATCGTGAATTTTCGTTTTATAACCATCGAAAAGTTTTGTTCAGTTACTTGATCTCTGAATGTTTTTTTTTTTTGTGATTTTTTGCTGATACGATCTCGAAGCATATACAAACAAGTTTGACGGTTGGATCGTTGAAATTAGTTTCGTATAATTCGTATCCCATCAAGTTCAATGGTATATATATATATATATATATATTACCAAATGACGGAAACCAAAGATATATATGGATACGAGAAGCTCGATATATTTGATAAGAATCATATTATGATTTACAGGAAATTGGAAACCAAATGAATCAATTATAATTACATAAACAAATGAAATCAAATGCAAAATAGATGTAATGTTCATGATGAATTGAAACTAGTGATGCGGATATTTATTTGAAAATAATTTTATTTCAAATCGGAAACCGACTTACAGTTTCGTCTACTGACGATTAATAAGAAAAACAATGGAGCGCGCAGGCATCCTTGATTGAAAATTAAAATACAAGTGTTTGATAATTTTGGTGGATGAAAAATGGAGCTGAACTATGACTTCTGTTCTTTTGAGAATTCGCAGAGAGTCTCAGCTGTTCGACGAAAGTCCCTTTCTTCCAAGAATGAGCCTTCCTTTTGTAGGGAAAAGGTTGATAATTGAGATCCGGGAATCCTGCTCTGCATGTGCTGTGGGCTGGAAAGGTGCCAAAGGATGATGAAAATGTCGGGCACTGTGGAATCACGCGTCCTTTTTCTGAAATGAAATGATAGCTACTGCTGATGAATAGTGAAAAAGTGATTTTACTATTCATGAATAGTAAACTGTCTGGAATTATTGTTGCTGATGGCTACTGCTTTTGACGTCTTTTTCTGATAATTATTACATGGTGAAACTGTTTATTCACATGCGTTCACGTGCTGATTACAAATCAAATGGATCCTGGGAATCTTGATAATTTGCCCATGGCGTTTTCTGGCTGGTTGGATTGGACGGATGTTGTGATGATGCATCTGATGAGTCTGAATCAGGGTCTTCGTCTTCGCTATCACTCTGTAATAAGGCTGCTTTGGCAATGAGTTTATCTGCCATCTTCAGGAGTTGAGAGGATTTCCCTTTCTTCTTCGAACTTGAAGTTTTTGATGATTTGGACTTTCCTTTAAGGGAGGATGAAGGACTAATGTCTGATAAGGACTGGGTATTTTCTGGGATTTCTGGCAGTGCCTATGTTGATGTAGTTGGTGGAGATATCGCCGGAACATGTGTAACTGGGAATTCCGATGAGACTAAGCTGATAATTTTTCCATAGTCAAATTTGTCCCACCATTTAACCCAACGGGCTCTGTAAATTTCACCTGTTTCATACTCATAATTCCATTTAAAAATCCAAGGGACTTTATATTTTGCCATAAACAATGAAAGAAGAGTAATTCGAGTATCGAAACGGCTCTTGTCAAAATGCTTCTGGAAACCAGATGAAAGAAATTGCATGAGTTCTTCTGGTAGTAAGTTAACTGTTGGGCCGTGAGCTGACCACCAATTTGGAAACCAAGCTGGAAAGTTTAACTTGAAACTTTTGTCAAATGTAACAAACCAAGAGTGACTAAAGTCAGATGTTTGGTGGAGGAAAATATTGGTCAATGCCTGGATGTAGTCAAAATAACTATATCTGTTGTTTGGGATAAGTTCGTGTTTAGAATGAAGTTCTTTAGTCTGATAAAGGGGGATTCCCTATTCTTGTTCAGTGAGAAATTTTCCAATATGGGAGTGAATGGTAAAAAAAGTTTAATTGGTTGAGTAGTGTTGTAAATAGGTTTAATGGAAACTCCTGCAGTCGCACTAAGAATAGCTTGATAATATTGGAGGGTTTTGAAAGATTCAGTTGGGATATAATGGCAGTTTGGAGGTAAGATGGTTTTGGCTATTTTATCTGGCGACTTCCTTTTGTTAATGTGATGGGGAATACAAAAAAGTTGTTCCATTGGATGTTTCTTAACATAAGGAGAGGTTTTAGCAAAGCTAGGTGTTTTTTGGGTTGAAGCTGAGGGCATAGATGAATATGGATCATAAGGGTTGGCTAATGTCGTTTGGTAGTTTGGTCTGAATTGGCCAACAATTGATCCTAAAGGAGATCCTAAAGGAACAAATCGATTGGTAATGGCTAGGGCCGGTGATAAGGAATCGGGAATAGATTCCTGTTTTACTGGTGGTGGAGGAAGAGTGGCCGAAAGCCTCCTCTGATTATTGTTGTTTTTGTTGGTCGACATTCTTCCCCTGTAAAAATTCTCTGGTTAAAAAATCTGGGATGCAGTTATGGCTGCCTTTAATGTATTCAATATCAAAATAAAAAATGCTTAATATGGCTTGTCATCGTGCAAAAATCTGTTTGGATGCAATGTTTTGAACATCTTTTTGTAAAACATGTTTTGCAGATTTGCAATCGACTCGAACTAAAAATTTTTGATTTAATAAATCATCTTGAAATTTACTAATGCATAATACAAGGGATAATATCTTTTTCTTAATAGTACTATAATTAGTTTGTGCAGGATTCCAAATTCTTGAATGGAAACAAACAATTTGTTCAGGAGATTCGGAAGAAGTTTTTTGCTTGAGGATACCTCCATAACCTACATCAGATGCATCAGTTTCAACTATTTTAAAAGAGTTGGGAGTTGGAATGCCAAGACAAGGCAATGTTTTAACATGAGTTTTAATCTGTTTGACAATAGAAGTATGGATGGTAGACCATGCTGGAGGATTATCTTTAAGACGATCAGACAATGGTTTACACTGCTGACGAAGATGAGGATAAAATTCCGAAACATAATTTAATGATCCAAGGAATCTTTGAAGTTGGGTTTTATCAGTAATCTGATCTAGGAATTTATCAGTAAATTGAATGACTCGATCTATTGGTTGGATGGTAGACTGATGGATGTTATATCCTAGAAATCTAACATTGGTCTGAAACAGTTTGATCTTAGAAGCTGATACAACTAATCCATTGGACTTAATAATTCTAGCAAACAAATGCAAATGTTTCCAATGTTCATCCATTGACTTTGAATATATAAGCACATCATCAATATAAACAATCGAAAAATGGCTATATTGATTAAAAATCTCATTCATAATATTTTGAAATTCACTTGGTGCATTCTTTAAGCCAAAAGGCATTACATTCCATTCATAATGTCCAAAATGAGTTACAAAAGTTGTTTTATATTTATCATTTTCATGAATTTGAATTTGCCAAAAGCCTGATTTCATATCAAATTTTGAAAAAATAACTGCTTGAGAAAGCCTATTTATCAAATCTCTTTTGTTGGGAATTGGATACCGAATCCATTCCAAAACTTCATTTAAAGGTTTATAGTTAATAACTAATCTGGGAGTTCCTCTTTCTAATTCTGCGTTTTTCTGAACATAAAATGCAGGACATGACCAAGGTGACTTACTTTTACGGATAATTCCTTTATTAAGAAGTTCTTGGATTTCTGTTTTACAGAATTCCATGACTTCTTGACTCATTTGGATGGGTCTAGCCTTAGTAGGTATCTTAGATTCATTAAACTCCTTTATATAAGGAAGTTTAACTATGTGTTGTTTGCAGTGCCAAAAAGCATTGGGAATATCAGAACAAACTTCATTAATAAGTTTCTTTTGGAATTTATCAATTGTTTCTAATAAAGATTTATTTGTTAGCTAT
Organism: Malus x robusta; assembly: GCA_963082935.1. NCBI lineage: Eukaryota > Viridiplantae > Streptophyta > Magnoliopsida > Rosales > Rosaceae > Malus > Malus x robusta. The sequence goes on from OY720328.1 coordinate 13,015,727, forward strand.
TCTTCAATCATTTTGTGATTAATTTCTTCCTTTAAGAAATTAATATGTTGTGACTTATTAGTGATAATGCTAACAGTTTTTGAAATATTATTTTTCTGTAAATGTCTAAGTTTTTTAAGGTCTGTTTCCCGACAGGACTCAAACATGACCTTTTGTCGTAAGATTCTGGTGGTAATCCTATTGTGATGTACCTTAAAAGGATATATGAGTGCTAAAAAAGGAAGACCTAATATGACTGGGTCAGAAATATTTTTTATTAAAACAAATGGGGTTTTGAAACAAATGTCATTTTGGCAAACATGCGCTTTTGGTATTTCATATTTCAAATGCATTGGTGATTGATTAGCAGCACTAAGTATTTCTGTGGATTTATGAAAATACTTGGTAGGTATTAACCCTTTTTTAATACAATTCAAGTCTGCACCTGAATCAATTAAAGTTATGGTTTCTATATGAAAATCTTCAATTATTATTTTGATTTAGAATACCATTTCTGAATTCTTACCTTTTCTAAAAGACGTAAGATTAGATTCTCAGTAGATTGGGAACCTGAATCTGAACTGGATGAAGAGCTGGCAAGTTCTTCCTCGTGAGGATTTACTAACAAATGTGTTTGAACCTTACTAAGTTGTGTTCGGACTTCTAGATTTTCAGATTTTAAAAGTCTAATTTCATCTTTGATTTTACTAATTTCCTGCTGGAGATCTTTGATGGTTATTTCTTTCTTAGTCTTATTAAACCTTTCTAAGGTTTTACTAAGAGAGATTTTAAGATTAGAATGGGTTTGACTAGTGCCTGGTTCATCAGAAGAAACTAATTTCTTTAGTTTCTTGAGATAGAAAGACTTAAGTTCTTGGTCATCAACTTTACTTATTAGTTCAAGTAGAAAATCTTCTTGTTCTTCTTGTTTATTAAGGAATGAAATTTTATTACTACAACAAGCATCAATACATCCGACCTTGATGTCTGGAGACGAGTTATTGCTCATTGAGTTGTAATCAAAAGAGGATAATTCTAAATCATCTTCTGACTGATTATGGTCTGTGTCTTTTAATTCCAAAACTTGGATTAACTGAAGTTTCTTTTGCTCAGAGATCTTCAACTGATTGATAGTTTTCTTTACTCTACATTTGTTGGCATAATGATCAAATTTGCCAAATTTGTAGCATTTGCCCTTCTGGGTTTGGTCTTTGTATTGGAATTTTTTGGAAGGTTTCTTCTTCCATTTAGAATGTTTGGGTTTTTCATAAAATTCATTTCTTTCAAAATTCTTGTTCTTATATTTGGGGTGTCTTTTACTAAAGTGTTTGGTTGGATACCTATTGTAGGTATCTGACCGTTTCTTTTTGTTAGAAGGAGCAATGGGAGGTAATCCGTATTGCTCATAGAACATTCCTAACTCATACTTAGCGATGGATTTATCTTTATTAACTTGTTTTGAAATTTTCATATCGATACACATTTTCAATCCTTCCTTCTGGATAATATTTATTATATTTCCATAAGTAAGGGTATGATATGGTATGATACCTTCTTCGTTTACTAAAACATTTCGGATTTTATGTGCAAAAAGATTTGGTAATCCATTTATAAATTTTTCTTTCCAAAATGGTTGATTACTGTCTTCTCTAAGCATGACTCTAGACACGAATACATCTTTGTACCATCTGAATTCACTTAGAGTTGGACATCTCAGATTGCTGAGTTGATCATGGATCCTAGAGGTGACATTACTAGGTGTTCCTATAAAGTGTTCTATAATTGTAAAAAGAAGTGTGTTAATTGCATCAGGGACTCCTTGTCCGATGTGTTCATCAAAAATTGGTATTCCTTCTTCATCTTTTTTAACAGCATTTAAAATTTCATTTCTGGATTGTTCAGTAAGATGTTTCTCTCACCAGGAATTAAGCATTCCAGTGAATCCAGTGACCAAAAGGTCAAACAATAACAGGTTGACTAAGATTATGATTGGCAATATAACTATTAGCAACCATGGACATATGTTGGAGCTTATTAAGAAGCTCATGTTCTGACAAACCATTTATATTTCATTCATAGAGTTTATTAGAAAAGACAGAAAATTGATTTTGAATATTTCTTTCTTCAAATTGAATATCAGGAGGGGTTGGTCTGGGATACCAGTTTTTTGTAAGAGATGTAGGATTGATGCGTCGATGATTGATCCTTTTAAGTTCAAGGTTCTGAAAAGCTTGTTCCACTTTTCGGATAGAGTTTGTACCAGTGTCTGGTTTAGAAGATGGAAGAGATGATTCTGACTGAGATTCTTCAGGATGATTTATGGTTTGGACTGTTTTTTCTTTCTTTAATTCAAGTAACAACTGATCAATTTTTTGACTTGTGGAAGTAGAGGATGATTTCAAGGCTACTGCCTTTGAAGAAGATTCTGAGAAATTTACTAAAGGTTTTTCTTTGGTTTTTGAGATAGAAAGATTATCATTCTTTGTCTCAATTTTATCTAATTGTTTACCAATTGTATGAAGACTCTGATTGGTAAAATTATTTTGTTCAACAATGGGTTTGGTTCCTGCATCTTCTTTCGGGATTTTAAAAGGAGTTGCTGGAATTTGTTTCTTAGCAGTTGTGATGAGAATAGTTTCTTGTAGGGGATGACTAGAAAAAACAATAGTCTTGTCTTCTTTAAGCCAGTTTTCTTTGGTTATTACTTCTAATTTTTTGTCAGACTCATAGTACTTTTCAACATAATCAAAGAAAAATACTTCAAATCTGTGTGTTTCCATAAATTCATTCCATTTTTTATAAATTTCTGATTTTTCTTCTTGAGTATATTTATTTCTGAAAATATTCCTTCGTGGAATATTCTTTTTAGCTTCAATATCAGCATTGAGCCTTTTACAATTCTTTTTGAATGGTTTATTTAAAACTAAAAGTTGATGGTGAACATGACTTGCTTCAAAGTCAGATTCAGTAGGAGAAGTTTGTCCTCCTGTCTCTTGGGTTTGATGGGTTTGAGGTTGATAGACTGGATGTGTCACCTGAGAGGCCGTTTCTACTGATTTTAGTTTGATATTAATCAAGTCATTGATTAATTCTTGTTGGGTTACTGATGAACTAGTGTCTACTGATTTTAATTTCTTATTGGCTAGTGAATTTATTAACTCTTGAGCTTGACCCATCCTATTGATTGGTATGGATCCAGAAAAAGAATTTCTGTTAGGACCAAATGATTTTTGTGAGTAAATTGACTCACAAGACCTTCTGGCAGGATGGTCAAAATTGATTTTGACAGTCCCATCAAAATAATGTTCTATGTTATCTAGGTTAACTAGACTGTTTTGGATAGCTATTGGCTTACTTTCATTAATCAAACACCAATCTGAAGGTGGATTGATATCTGACCACCTAATGGTCCTTGGTACTTTAATGTTTGCATTTTCTTGGTTAGTTTGAATTAAAAGTGTATGATCTCTCGGACTTTTGGTTAAAGCCTGAAAGTTCATATTCGTGCCAGTGACTTTGTAATAGACTCGATAAATTAATGCCAAAGGTTGTGTTCCTTCAAGGACTTGGTATCCTGAAGTCTTAATATTCAGAGTGAGTGCTTTCAGCATGTGGGGGTTTGAAAAACTTATGGTAAGGTCTGGAAAACAATCAAAATGGATAGGTCCATTATAGAGACTCGACTCTATCATACCAAGTATGCTATCACTAAAATTAGTGAATCTAGCATCTCGGAGACATAACAAAATGGAGGTATTAAGACCTGTTCTGGTTAATGGTTTTACGGCTATTTGAACTGTGACAGCCCGTCCCGAAAAATTATGATTTTTATAATTTTATTACGTGGAATTTCGAAAAGGCCCTTTGAGGCATATGTCTTGATTTGTGTTAATCGCTTGTCATGACACGTAAGACTTGATTTCTTGGCATATTCTTGTGGTACTCGTCGCTACGGACGCGTGTGCGCAAGCGGTTCGTGATTTGGAGTTATATCGAAGAAGATATTAACGTTTAAAGTTTGGGACATTTTGGTAATTTAATTAATTGTGGTAGAATTTCAGTTGTGGAGAGGGAAATTAAAGGTTTGGGCGCTGCCCAGTTAAAGAAATGAGAGATGGACTGCCCAATCAGAAACAAAAGAAAGAAGAAGGGGGATTGGCTGCCCAACCAAGGAGGGAGGAGATGGACCAATCGGAACAGTGAGAGAAGGGAATGACCAATCAGAATTCAGAGAAAAGAGGGAAAGGAGGTGCGGGGGATCCCTGACCCGTGGGTGTGCGACCCGACCCGGTCGGGATCTCTTGCTATTTTCAGTGGGTTTCCACCCATTTTTCCTACGAATTGAACCGCCTAACCACTTAGGAAACACTCTAGGACCTATCCTCTATCCTTCCCATCCCAAATTTGGTGATAATTGGCATCCAAATTAGCAAAATCGCACCGGTGGGTGCGATGAACCCTAGCCTTCGATTCTCTCAATTCTGAAATGATTTCTTTCAATTTCCACCACCCATGGCATCCTCTTGAGGCCTAGAACAAAGCCCAAGCAATGGTTGGGACGACGGAGTTGATTTGAGGACGGATTGAGCACACCTAAAACCTAGGGTTTCCGACGAGTTTTGTTGAAATTGGAGGCCTTGCCGACTGAATTGGCCTTGGCCACAGGTATGAAAGTTGCTCTTCTCATTAAGATCTTCATTTCTGTAAATTTTGGTAATTTTTGGAAATAGTTAGATTTTACGGCGAGCCAGGGCGGCCGACCGCCACCCACGGCGGCGCCTGCGGCGGCACGTGGCCAGTGGGCCGCCAATGTTATTTTTAAGTTATACTTGATGTCTTGAGTTCAGTTATCATAGTGGTTTAACGTTAGTTGATCATTTGGACTTAATTTCGATACGATTCATGGTTAGGCCAAAAGGTGAATCGATGATCCAACCGTCGGATCGTCACCAAATTTTGATATGTAGTAGTACGTAATATTTGAGGATTATAGGAACTTACGGATCGGGAATCCGATTTACAGATCTTTTGGAATTGGAGTTGTAAGTTCATAAAATAAAAGGTTAACCGCCACTTGGTTTTGGAAATTGGCGGAGATTCGACTGTCGGATCGTAACGAAATTTTAGTACGTTATTCTAGAAGCTTAATGTGTACCTTGGGAAGTGACGGATCGGAAATCTGAGTTGTGGATCTTTCAGATTGAGTTATGTGGGGTTATGACCCTACCATCGAACTTAGTCGACGGTTGACCTTTGATCAATGGGTCTCACATTATTCTTGAATGCCCTTGTGGATGTGTGTTATGTGAATTTCATATTCTATGGATAAGAGTTCTGAGACGTGGTTTGATAACTGTTTTAGGAGCCGAGAGTTCAGGACGCCTTGGTTCTGATGTTAGGGAGTCGTAGCGTGGACCCTAAATGAGTGGGCATTTGTTTTCTATATATATCTATATACTATTGATTTTCCCAGAAATCGAGTTAAATGAAATGCGTTATGAAATGAGTTTTGAAATGCCATGCATAGAAATTATATGAATTATATGATTTGGTATATGATGCATATATGTGAAATGGTGCTGTGGACGCACAGGTGAGTCTCAGGTGAGGTTTATGTTGTTCATGTGATTTATTGATGATGTGAATTGTGTTGAGAGCTCATAACCTGCACCCCCGGTGTTAGTGCTTATGTTATTCACCTTGCATCACACGCTCACCTTGGATCCAAGTAGATGCTAGTCGTACAGACCGCTAGAGGTGGTTCCGACATGCCAGTCGTACAGACCATTAGAGGGGTTCCGACTGGTAGGTGACTTTAGATTATGTGCACAGATGATTGATGAGAGAAGCACTAGAGCGTATTATTTCACCATCTTAGTCGTACAGACTACTATAGGTAGTTCCGACTTATGTGCAGTGTAGTGCCGTACAGGTCACAGTTGGTGACTCAGGCAGGGCTGTACAGGTCACAGTTGGTGACTCCGGTTGGATGGGATATTGAGCTATAGAATCAGCCGTACAGGACCACTATAGGGTCTCCGGTTGATTTATTATTTCACCTGATTTATATTGATGCATTCATATTATATTTTGGCATGGCATGGCATATTCTTTCTGAAAAGCGTTGAAGGATTGTGATTTGAGCTTTTGATGATATATATATGTTTATATACGATTATATATTATTTTCTGGGCAAGTATACAGGTTTTCAGAGATGGGTTATAAATGTTGAATAAATGAGATGTTTTGAAAAGCTTTATTTTTGCCCACTCACGTTTTCTGTTTTGCGCCCCTCCAGGTTCTAGTAGCAAAGTTCCTTATCGACGAGGATTCGTGGCATGTCCCTGTTAAGGTGGCTACTTTTGTGGGTACGGTTTCTACCTATATTGCTGTACTTGACTATGCTCTGACATCACGTGTGATTTGGGTTCATACCCACGCACAGTGCACTCTGTTATTAGGCACCTTCCAGGTGGCGGCCAACACAGCTTGATTCGGGGTCTTAGTGGACATTCCGGATCGGGGTGTGTCATGAACTAAGCCTATATGAATATAGTTATGACCATTTTTCCTATGGGATTTGATTTATTCTGAAGAAAACAATTGACAAGTCTCATGTTCTTTGCTAAGAGCATAAGCCTTTTCAACTATCTTTACATGATGTTCACTTCTAAATGAGGCTACTAACCATTTCTTTTTATAAATATTTTTACTAGAGACTTTGGGGATGTTCCAATCTCCAAAATCTATACTATCATCAGTTTGAAAATCAAGTTTTTGTTCTTCATTGACAATATCAGGTATGGCGCCTAAACTGGACCTACAGCTAGTGCTGGCCATTGAATTAGATCTAAATAATCTACTCATAATTTTCACAAATCAAACAGTTAAAATATAGAAAACTTATGCTGATTCACCTTCCTCTTGCGCTAGCTAAACCCCTTCCCCACTCATGCGATCTGCTCATGCCTCTCCTGGGTCTTTTTGTTTGGAACACGCCTTACTATTTGGTTGGGGAGTTAAACAAACGACTGTGAGGACTGACAGATAAGGTAAACTATGAATTGAAAATTTGAATGGGAAACTTACTTTGCAGAATTATGAAGATGCTAATGCAATTACCACTCACTTGGCTCTGATACCAAATGACGGAAGCCAAAGATATATATGGATACGAGAAGCTCGATATATTTGATAAGAATCAGATTATGATTTACAGGAAATTGGAAACCAAATGAATCAATTATAATTACATAAACAAATGAAATCAAATGGAAAATAGGTGTAATGTTCATGATGAATTGAAACTAGTGATGCAGATATTTATTTGAAAATAATTTTATTTCAAATCGGAAACCGACTTACAGTTTCTTCTACTGACGATTGATAAGAAAAACGATGGAGTGCGCAGGCATCCTTGATTGAAAACTAAAATACGATTGATAAGAAAAACGATGGAGTGCGCAGGCATCCTTTTTCTTATCAATCGTCGGTAGACGAAACTGTAAGTCGGTTTCCGATTTGAAATAAAATTATTTTCAAATAAATATCTGCATCACTAGTTTCAATTCATCATGAACATTACACCTATTTTCCATTTGATTTCATTTGTTTATGTAATTATAATTGATTCATTTGGTTTCCAATTTCCTGTAAATCATAATCTGATTCTTATCAAATATATCGAGCTTCTCGTATCCATATATATCTTTGGCTTCCGTCATTTGGTATATATATATTAAGTAGATTTAAATCTATTTATTTTGTACGTATAATTGACCGGTACATGGAGTAGTACATCACGTGTCATTATAAAAATAGTGAGATATGTCATATGTGTGATAAAAAGTTAATAACTTAAAAAAAAAAAAAATTCTCACCACTTTTATTAATTTTCATTTTTTCCTCTCTTTTTTGTTTCCTTTTCAGTTTTTCTTATAATTTTCATTTTCCCTCCCTTCTTTTTCTTCAAAGGGCGGCAGCCTACCCATCTTTCCCTCTCTTTTTTTGTTTCATTTTCAGCTTTTCTTATAATTTTCATTTTCCCTCCCTTTTCTTCAAAGGGTGCGGCGGGAATGGAATGGAATTATGGAATCAATGGATGCATATTAATTAATAATTATTATAGTTTTTATAAAATTTAATCTAAAATGTAATATATATATATATATATAATTATTATAGTTAATATTTTGGGGGTATAATTATTATAGTATATATAATTATTATAATTAATTTAATATATATATTTATTTATTATAGTTTTTAGGGGTATAAACTTGTTAAATTAATATATATATACATATATATATTTATAGTATTTTTTTAGGGTTATAAAATTAATCTTCTGCTTATCGTGTATTGTGTTACCCACGTGTATACCCGAATCAACTCGTTATCTTAACAGGTGCTTATCAGGTTACCCGATAACGATCCGATTCGTTATCGTGTCAACCCGAACACCTGTTAATTTTGTCTCGTGTCGTGTCGGGTTATCGGGTCGTGTCAGGAATTGCCCAGCCTATCGACAACCCATCAAGTCCAATTGCCGACCCAACACCACTTCTCTGTTATGTTCCTGTTACTACATTGATCATAATTAGTGATATACTAGTAGATTAAATAATGAGTATTAGTGAGTGATTAGTCATTACCAACTGGCAATTTGGTTTTTAGTTTCATATTCTAGATGCAACCACGACATCAAAATATCAAATCGAGTCTATGGTTTATATACACCAAAGTCACTTCAAATACTCATCCAAATTATTCGAATAAACCAAATACCAATTTTTTTTTTTGTGGGTCATTTCACTCGTTGAAAATCCCAAACTCACTCTAAAGAACTACAAGTGGCTTGATCCTTCAAAACGGGTACGTAGGTAATTTAGGCATTTGCTTAAATACAACCACAAAATCAAACAAACACTTAAATCCCCAAATTTACGGTCTATTCATATTGGAATTAAGGGGTTTTCCTTTTTAAGATTGTTTTAATAGACGCATAGTCTTTTTAATGGGTTTGGTAGGGTGTGGGGTCCACGGTCTTTTTAATAAAAAATGAAATATTTTAATTTAATTGGACAAAGGAGTGGGTTCCGTGTTTTCCATGTTTACAGTTAACGATTAATTTAACAGATTAACTAACGAAAGTTTGACATTGCAACGAATTTGTAAGTTGATGTATAACATTGCAATTTTCAAAAGATGTGGTATAAATTTGTAATGTTGGACCCAACCTATTAATCTGACCCGACCCGTTAATATTAGTATTTGGGTGGACTTAACGGGTCGAGTTGGGTCGTTAACGGATGAACCCGTTAACAACCCGTTAAATAACAGGTCATTTTGGGTCAACCCGTTAGACCCATTAGCACCCGTTAGTTGAGGATGTTTTAGTAATTTCACTAAAGTCTTAACAACAAAAAATAAACTCTATACAACAACAACAAAGCCTTTTCCCACTAAGTGGGGTCGGCTATATGAATCCTAGAACGCCATTGCGCTCGGTTTTGTGTCATGTCCTCCGTTAGATCCAAGTACTCTAAGTCTTTTCTTAGAGTTTCTTCCAAAGTTTTCCTAGGTCTTCCTCTACCCCTTCGGCCCTGAACCTCTGTCCAGTAGTCACATCTTCGAACCGGAGCGTCAGTAGGCTTTCTTTGCACATGTCCAAATCACCGGAACCGATTTTCTCTCATCTTTCCTTCAATTTCGGCTACTCCTACTTTACCTCGGATATCCTCATTCCCAATCTTATCCTTTCTCGTGTGCCCACACATCCTACGAAGCATCCTCATCTCCGCCACACCCATTTTGTGTACGTGTTGATGCTTCACCGCCCAACATTCTGTGCCATACAACATCGCTGGCCTTATTGCCGTCCTATAAAATTTTCCCTTGAGCTTCAGTGACCTATGACGGTCACACAACACACCGGATGCACTCTTACACTCCATCCATCCAGCTTGTATTCTATGGTTGAGATCTCCATCTAATTCTCCGTTCTCTTGCACGATAGATCTTAGGTAGCGAAAACTATCGCTTTTTGTGATCTTCGCTAGATTGCTCCGGTCATTAGTATGGATAAGTATATAAATGGATAGAGATAGGAAAGCAAACACAAGATGTACGTGGTTCACCCAGATTGGCTACGTCCACGGAATAGAGGAGTTCTCATTAATTGTGAAGGGTTTACACAAGTACATAGGTTCAAGCTCTCCTTTAGTGAGTACAAGTGAATGATTTAGTACAAATGATATTAGGAAATATTGTGGGAGAATGATCTCGTAATCACGAAACTTCTAAGTATCGGAGTGTGGTATCGTCTTGACGTGCCTTATCTGTCTCATAGGTAGATGGGGCATTGATCGGATCATATTTATATATATTTTTACTTCGAATTCACTCATCTTTTCTTAGTTAGTTCCTTATATTTTTGAGCTATTTACGTATTTTTGTGTTTATAGGATTTGTTATGCAAAGAAAATAAAAATAGAACAAGTGAAATTTTATGTAATAAATTCGTCAAAACTGTCTGTGTAGATCAGCTTTTAAATAAAATTAAAAAGAAAAATAAATAAATAATAAATCATGATGATGTTATGTTTTGTAGAAGATGTGAGGAACGGCAAAGAAGAAAGAAGGAAATGGAACAAAAAGAATAAGAAAATAAATAAGTGGGAGACATGGGAATAATGGAGAAATAAAGTAAGGCAGGTGGAAGAAACAAAAGGCATGGGAGACACGGACTGGTGGCATAAAAAGATAAAAAGAAGAATAAGAAGAAGTGGATGGTGCACTGGCGGGGAGAGACTGACAGCGCAGTTTGAGTGGGGAAAGAAAGAAAAATAAGAAAGGAGAGAGGACAAAGGTCGGGGGGAGAAGCAGAAAATAAAGAAGACAGAAGCGGGGGAGAGCATTGGAGGGGGGACAGGAAAGAGCTGCCTTTGCAGCACAAGGAAAGAAGGTCACGGAGAGAGACTCGAGGGGGAGACGGCTGAGGAGAAAAGAAAGAGAGCAGTGAGGGCACGGACAGAGGAATAAGAGAGGAAGCATCAGAGCACAGAGAGCAGAAGGCTTCAATCTATTTTCTCGGTTAAATCTTTCCAAACTTATATTTTATTTCTGTTTTAATAATGTGTAACTAATTTTATTTTGGCTAGAGGTTAATTCAAAGCCATGAATATATTTGTAATATGAATTGATTACCTTCAGTTGTGATTCATAAGTTGTGAATTCAATTTACTTATCCGTTCGTATAAAAACTGATTTGTGTATGTTGGTTGAGAGTGCACGCTTAATTTTCATGCATAAATTTGACGCTAGAATATAAGGGAGTTTCACCTAATCGTTATGAACTTATATTCACAAGTAGTGAAGGTTGCTAGTCACAATCACGTTAAGTAAATTCTTGGCATAAGTTTCATGCAAATCATAGTAACGAGTGCCTCGTCAATGCTTATGTTTTTCATAGAACTAAATGATTCTTGCGTGTATCTTTATTATGCAATTCATGTAGGGAACTTGTAGGGAATGTTTTGGGTTGTCGTATGCAATCATCCAACCTAATAACTTGTGGAAAAACTGAGGGTTAATTAGTGCAGTTCACGGTTAATTTGGGGCATTGAGTATTCATGGTTTATTGAAAGAACAACTGAAAATCAATTTAGGTTGCATATGTGTCATGTGTGGAGAAGAACCCTCTAGCTAGTCCGGCACCTATCCTTTCACCTTAATTTCATGCTTTTGTCAATTTTGTAATTTATTTAAGTTTAATTTACTTCTCGTCAAAAAACCAAACCCCTCATTATTAAATTATATTATTTAGTTAGTTTTCATTGTTTTTAGTCTTTTAATTCAATTTCCGTCCATTTCAATTCCTAGTGTCTAATTTGATTGTTTTCATTATTTTGAGTCTTTCTAAGTGTGTTTCGAGGTATTAGAGTTTTTAGCCTAGTTTTGTGTCCTTGAGTCTTGTTTAATATTTTTAAATTAATTTAGAATAGATTAGCAATCCCTCCTAATCCCCGGCCTAGAACGATACCCTACTTACATCTATACTACAATTGTCAAAAAGAGGGTTTAATTTGTGTGTCAAGTAATTCTCACATCAAATTTTGGCGCCGTTGCCGGGGATTAGCAACTTTGCTAATCCCTTTATTTTTGTTTTTGTTTATGTTTATATTGGTGTTTGTGTATTTTACTTTTGATATTTGATTTATTTTTCTTTCTTTGATTTTAGGTACAAATGGAGCCGAGGGAAATTTAAAGGAAAGATTCGTCCGGCTAAAGACGTTAAATCAAGCGCTTCTTGGGAGGCAACCCAAGCATTCAACGAAGGGAGACTTTGGAATCGCTAACCCAATCAGATTTGCATTCTTACACCCTTATCTTTACTGCTTTCATTTTGTTTTGTTTAGTTAGTTGTGTTATTTGGTTGATTTTCTGTGAGTTTGTGTTATTTAGTTTAAGTGTGGGGGAAGGTTAACCAAAGTCTTTTTACATTAATTTAAAATACAAAAAATATAATAATAATAATAATAATAATAATAATACATAAAAAAAATTAAAATAAAATACATAAAATAAAATTTTAAAAAAATAATAATACATATAAAAAAAAAACATAAAAGTACAAATACTTTACAATGATGTAAACTAATAGCATTCATTGGTCAGGTGGTGCTTCAGTAGTCGGCGGGGCTTCAGCAGTCGGCGGGGCCACAGAAGGAAGAGGCAACAGAGGTTGATCAGTTGGAGCTTCACTACGCGGTGCCACTCCAGAAGACGAAGGCAGATGCTATTGGAATAGACCCACAAACCTCCGATGATCAAGTAAAATTTGACCATCAGTGTCCTGCATCTGGTCAATCTTCCTCTTCATGCTAGTGGCATAGCTGTGTGCGAGCTTGTGCAACTCTTTATTCTCATGCTTGAGCCCTTTAATCTCTTCTTTGAGACTCTGTATTTCAGCCACCAACGATTCAACGTGACGGGTTCGAGCATATAGGCGTTGGGCCATGTTGGACACAGAACCCGCACACTGCACGCTAAGAGCCAGAGACTCCTTAACCGCCAATTCATCAGACCGTCTAGCGAGCAGTCTGTTATCTCTGGGAGTGACAAGGTTTCGGGCCACCACCGCAGCGGTCATGTCATTTTTCATCACCGAATCCCCAACGGTAAGAGGACCAGTAGGGGATATGAAAGATGGGCGCCATATGTTGTCTGGTGAAGGCGGAGCTGCCTCTTCACCAATGTTCAAGTCAAAACGACGATCGGAAGGGCCAGACATTTTCTGAAGGTGTTGAGAAAGAAGAGATCGGACAGATTCAGATTTCGGAAGTGCAAGAAGGGAGTGTTTACAGGAGGGAGCTCAAGTGTGTTGTGGAACAAAATTAACGCCTCTATAAAAAGAAGAAATCAAAGAGGCGCTCCTCTCGCAAATCGAAGAGTCGGAGCTCCTTTCTCAAAAGCCGGATTCTTTTCTCAAAAGAGGCGTTTCATTTCTTAAAAGTTGGGCTTGCTCAGAAACCACGAGCCGAACCCCGGATTTCAAAAGATCAATTTGTCCAGACGTGTCGTCACTCGTCACACGCAAATTGCTTTGCGAAAATCACGGGCAGTTTGTCGAAGCACCAATTCAGAAATCGAAGAGGGAAATTCAACAGTCAAAGACACGCTAGCTTTCTCAAAAGCTGGGCTTCAACCCAAGGGCAAATCTTCTTTTCCAGATTTATCCGCACGTGTCACATGCTACCTCTACAATCGACGATGCTCAGAGCTCGAAGCGTCAATTCCAGATATCAATGAGGAATCTGCTTTGCGGAAATCACGAATAGCTGGTCGAAAATTTATGGTGAAGTGGGAAAGCACGTTGCACTGTTCTTCTACTCGTGTCGATAACCATGGGATAATTGAACAGTACCTCTACCAGCCATTAAGAAAATTCTTTAAATGTTAAACTTCATTGCAAAGTAGCCTCACTCAAAACTTCTTCATCTCCGAGAATGCATTCCCAAAGAATCCTCCTAAGTTACTCTGTGTTCCTTATTCCTTGGGATACTCCTGCAAACAACCCATTCAAAGCAAAAGTATTTCATATCATAAAGGTTGAAAGCAAGAGTATCTCAAATCATGCTTTCTCCATGTCCTTCTCCTTGTCTTTGTTTTACGACAAGGAGAAAGTGAGCAATCAGCCAGCATTTGGTATCAATCTTCCGATCTGGAGCCAACTGCCTGGAACCCCTTCCTGATTGCTTACCTAGCCTTGCTCTCGAGTACTCATCTTCTTCATCTTATGTTTCCGTTTTGTCTACCACATCTACTTGGGGGACAAGTAAGGGAGGTGAAAATGATACCTCGAAGCATGTGGAGACAATTTGCCAATTCATCCTCAGCTAGGGACAAGGAGAAAGAAAGCAAGAGGTGGGCACTTGGAAAGATTGAAGAAAGAATCAGACCAACACAGCTACCTCGTGCCTGCCTGCCATAGAGAAGAACTCAGCACAAGGAGTGCGAGTTAAATCCAAGAACTCGAGAAGCTTCAACAACATTTGGAGGGCACCTTCGCCAAAGAGCAAATCCTCGCCGTACAATATCATCAAATCATCACTTGCAAGTACAAAGCTAAGTGTCACCCAGTTCAAGAGGAAAGCTGTGGAAAGTCAACAAGCACGACCAATGATCACTTATTAGTTTCTATTCATTGTCTTTTATCGTGATTTTCAATTTTTCGTTTGCAATTTTTTTTTTTTTTTTTTTTTTTTTACATTTTCTTGTGTTACTTAACTGAATTATTTCTTTTCTTTGCAGGAACTTTTGATTATTTCCACCCTTGAAGTTGATTGCAGAATTTTAGCTTGGGGGGTCATCGCTTGATTTTACTGCAAATTAGGGAAGTTTTCAGTCCAATTGCTTTATTTTGTTTCTTATTATTTATTTATTTTATTTTATTTTATTTTTATTTGCATTAAAGTGTTTTCTGACATTGGGGACCATGTCCGGTTTAAGTTTGGGGGTATTTAAAGAGTATAAAAAAATGACCAAATTGAAATTTTTTGTACCTTCAACTACAAACGGGTTTCATTTGTTTCCGTGTTGTTGCTTTTTGTTTTCTTAATTAGTTTTGTTTTCTTTTAAAAAAAAAAAAAAAAAAATCGGAAAATTTAAAAATCCAAAAATATTGTCTTGTTTCCCTTATTGTTTTGAATTAGATTTTTGTTAGTTTCCCGACCCAATGATATAATTAGATCAAATTTGAATCATGATTATCAAGAACTTAGTTAACATGTTTTGTGAAATTCCTAATTCTCTTGTTAGTTTTGTACATGTTTGACCATCTTTGAAAAAACCAAATGCACATAGCCTTGTTGATGTGAAACTAAAGTATGACTTAAAGCTTCATATGTGAATTTAGTGACCATATACATCCTATGTGAGTTTTTGAGCCGATTGAAAGTGTGTGCATTTTTCATACACTCCTATTCTTTCATGTGTGATGAACTTATGTGAGATACATCTCTAGAACTTGCGTAACGATCTTTCGAAATGTTTGTCATTGATTGCATGAACTTGGAAATGATAAAGGCATTAGGTTTACCACTGTGGCCCAAATAACCATGTTTCCCAAAGAAAAATGATATCATTAGATTGCCAATTTGAGCCGTATATGTTGAGCATTTTATTTCTTATCACCAGATATGTCTACCCTTATACCTGAAACATTTTTCCTTACCCTTTCCAAGCGAGCAATCCGAGATTGTCTTATGAGAAACATTTGTGAAGTACTGTGAAGATGTTTGGCAAAAGAATAAGTGTGGGGGTATTTCATGTTTGTATAAAAAAAAATTAAAAAAATTAAAAAAAAAAATTAAAAAAAAAAAAAGAGAGAGAAAAGAAAAAGAAAAAAAGAAAGATTGTATAAAAAGAAAATAAAAAGTTTTTAAAGTTTCAGTTTAAGAGTATGGTTGGAGGTACTAGAAGAATTGTTGGAGAGCTTGAGTTCTTATAAATCTAAAGAAAAGAATTGCTTGCAATGTAGCTTGGAACTTGTGTTTTCCTATTCTTTCGTTTCAATAACCCTATCCCTAAGCCTCATTACATCCAATAAAAGTCCTCTTGATTTAAGTTTTGCAATTATGACTGTGGAGAAGTGATCTTTATGCAAGCTTATGGTAGAAATTTCACATTTGATTCTTTGAGCGAAACACATTAAAACTAAACACATATGTGATTGAGTGTATATCCCGTGAGAAGGTTACTAGTTTGCATATGATGATTTTAAAAATAAAAACTTGAAATTGCATTAGCATGGCTATCTCACACACTACACTTCAAGGATGATTCAAAGATTACTGCTAATATTTGAATAAGGAAGATGAACTTGGATTAGTTTGTTGGTGTTAGCTATGGTTCTTGATGATTTGTTTTCTCGAATGAAATTCTATGAAGGTCACATAGGGGGAAACTAATGTTTTTCTTGTTACTTCTTATTCTTGTTTTCTTTGTTTTGCTCGAGGACTAGCAAAAGTTAAGTGTGGGGGTATTTGATCGGATCATATTTATATATATTTTTACTTCGAATTCACTCGTCTTTTCTTAGTTAGTTCCTTATATTTTTGAGCTATTTACGTATTTTTGTGTTTATAGGATTTGTTATGCAAAGAAAATAAAAATAGAACAAGTGAAATTTTATGTAATAAATTCGTCAAAACTGTCTGTGTAGATCAGCTTTTAAATAAAATTAAAAAGAAAAATAAATAAATAATAAATCATGATGATGTTATGTTTTGTAGAAGATGTGAGGAACGGCAAAGAAGAAAGAAGGAAATGGAACAAAAAGAATAAGAAAATAAATAAGTGGGAGACATGGGAATAATGGAGAAATAAAGTAAGGCAGGTCGAAGAAACAAAAGGCATGGGAGACACGGACTGGTGGCATAAAAAGATAAAAAGAAGAATAAGAAGAAGTGGATGGTGCACTGGCGGGGAGAGACTGACAGCGCAGTTTGAGTGGGGAAAGAAAGAAAAATAAGAAAGGAGAGAGGACAAAAGTCGGGGGGAGAAGCAGAAAATAAAGAAGACAGAAGCGGGGGAGAACATTGGAGGGGGGACAGGAAAGAGCTGCCTTTGCAGCACAAGGAAAGAAGGTCACGGAGAGAGACTCGAGAGGGAGACGGCTGAGGAGAAAAGAAAGAGAGCAGTGAGGGCACGGACAGAGGAATAAGAGAGGAAGCATCAAAGCACAGAGAGCAGAAGGCTTCAATCTATTTTCTCGGTTAAATCTTTCCAAACTTATATTTTATTTCTGTTTTAATAATGTGTAACTAATTTTATTTTGGCTAGAGGTTAATTCAAAGCCATGAATATATTTGTAATATGAATTGATTACCTTCAGTTGTGATTCATAAGTTGTGAATTCAATTTACTTATCCGTTCGTATAAAAACTGATTTGTGTATGTTGGTTGAGAGTGCACGCTTAATTTTCATGCATAAATTTGACGCTAGAATATAAGGGAGTTTCACCTAATCGTTATGAACTTATATTCACAAGTAGTGAAGGTTGCTAGTCACAATCACGTTAAGTAAATTCTTGGCATAAGTTTCATGCAAATCATAGTAACGAGTGCCTCGTCAATGCTTATGTTTTTCATAGAACTAAATGATTCTTGCGTGTATCTCTATTATGCAATTCATGTAGGGAACTTGTAGGGAATGTTTTGGGTTGTCGTATGCAATCATCCAACCTAATAACTTGTGGAAAAACTGAGGGTTAATTAGTGCAGTTCACAGTTAATTTGGGGCATTGAGTATTCATGGTTTATTGAAAGAACAACTGAAAATCAATTTAGGTTGCATATGTGTCATGTGTGGAGAAGAACCCTCTAGCTAGTCCGTCACCTATCCTTTCACCTTAACTTCATGCTTTTGTCAATTCTGTAATTTATTTAAGTTTAATTTACTTCTCGTCAAAAAACCAAACCCCTCATTATTAAATTATAGTATTTAGTTAGTTTTCATTGTTTTTAGTCTTTTAATTCAATTTCCGTCCATTTCAATTCCTAGTGTCTAATTTGATTGTTTTCATTATTTTGAGTCTTTCTAAGTGTGTTTCGAGGTATTAGAGTTTTTAGCCTAGTTTTGTGTCCTTGAGTCTTGTTTAATATTTTTAAATTAATTTAGAATAGATTAGCAATCCCTCCTAATCCCCGGCCTAGAACGATACCCTACTTACATCTATACTACAATTGTCAAAAAGAGGGTTTAATTTGTGTGTCAAGTAATTCTCACATCAGGCATCTTCTCTGGAAGTACTCTTCCTCCATCCAAGGGTGGTATCTTTAACTGGTGGAGATGCACAAGGTAATGTATCAATTTCACTTGAAGCTTACTTGTAGTTTCAGGCTTGGTCAAGCGCGATACAAACCATGTAGTAGGAGTCCCCCAAGTCGCCGAGCTAGGGATCTGCTGAAAGAGGTGACAGACAAGGTAAGCAATCATAGCTCCGACTGATTGTTCACAGTCTCCCTATCTTGCAGGCAGCATGAAGGATAAAGAGAAGAAAATGAGAAGAGATGATATGAGATACTTTTGCTTTTGAAGAAGTAACTTTCCACAGGCTTATTCTTGAACTGAGCTGGAGGGTTTTCTGGTTTCCTCCAGAGTATAAGGCCGACTGAAGAATTTGAGGGTCAAAACAAGTCCATCAAATCTAGAGTACGTTCGACCCTGCTGATATGGGATACTTTTGCTTTGACAGAGTAATGGATGTATCGGCACGTGTGCTGTTACGCTTGTCTCCACATGCTTCCTTGTATCCTTCTACATTGCCCTATCTGTTCCTCAGGCAGATGCGGTATCTTCCCTGGAAGCATAAAATGTTGAAGATGAGTACTCGAGAGCAATGTCAGGTAAGTAATCAGGTAAGGGGTTCCAGGCAGTCAGTTCCTGGCTGGAAGCTTGATTCTAAGTACTGACTGATTGCTCTCTTTCTCCTTGTCTTGCAGGTAAGAACAAGGCCAAAGGAAAAGACAGGGAAAAAGCATGATATGGGATACTCTTGCTTTTAACCCTGATGATATGAGATATTCTTGCTCTAGTATAGCTTGTTTGCAGAGGTATTATCGGGGGGAAAGAAAGCTGAATATTTCGAAAGGCTTCGTTGGGAGTGCCCTCTCAGATATGAGGAAGGGTTGAGCATTTTTGCAGGTATGTCTGTCCGTTGGGGATGGAGGTCGACATATATAGGAGTCTCCTTAACAACAAGTAGCAATGCTATTCCTTTACCCTACTTGGTTATAGCACGGTAGTGGGAGCTGCCAGCTTCACATGTTTTAACGTTGTCAGAGCACTTTGAAAAAGTGGTCTGTGGTATCTGGAAAGCTGATGTTGCGTGTGAAGATTACAGACAGCTTTATCCAAGGAGATCCGGCTCTTGAAGTTAGGAAAGTGTTGCCTCTTCGGTTTTCGAACAAGTAATCCTATCGGGGATCTGGCTCTCGAGATTCGGAGAACGATGCCTCTTTGATTTTTGAGAAAGCAATCATGCTAGGGGTCTGGCTCTCGAGATTCGGAGAGCGGTGTCTCTTCGATTTTTGAGAAAGTAGTCATGTTGGGAGTCTGGCTCTCGAGATTCGGAGGGCGGTGCCTCTTCGATTTTGGAGCAAGCAATATTGTTGGGAGTGTTTTCTCAAATGTGAGTAAAGGTTGGGCATGTTTGCTAGTCTACCTTGCCACGAAGCACAGAGGTTGACACACAGGGACTTTCCAATTATCCAGCAATGGTACTGTTCCTTTACCCGCTCTTCGATTTTTGAGAAAGTAGTCATGTTGGGAGTCTGGCTCACGAGATTCGGAGGACGGTGCCTCTTTGATTTTGGAGCAAGCAATCTTGTTGGGAGTGTTTTCTCGAATATGAGTAAAGGTTGGGCATGTTTGCTAGTCTACCTTGCCACGAAGCACAGAGGTTGACACACAGGGACTTTCCAATTATCCAGCAGTGGTACTGTACCTTTACCCTTGTGGGTAATAATATGGTAGCTAGACCTTCAAAATTTATGTGTCTAAACTTTGTTAGTGTTGTTTCTTTGCTATTCTTTTACCCTTCTTGGTCAGAGCGATGTAGTGGGAGCTGCAAGCTTCACGTGTTCAACTTTGGCAGAGAACTTTGGCAAAGTTATCTGTGGTACCCATGAGCTACTGTTGCGTGTGGGAAGTGGGTGATTGAACAGTAAGACTCATGTGCTTTCTACTTCACCAGAAGTCTTCGACCGAATGCCCATAATTTCCGCAAAGCTGAGTGTGCGTGTGACAGATGCTGACAAGGCTGGAAAAGTAGGTGTCTCTTCGATTTCTGAGATCGGCCCTCGTGGTCTCTGAGCAGCCCAGCTTTTGAGAAAGCAAGCGCCTCTTCGATTTCTGAGATCGGCCTTCGTGGTCTTTGCGCAACCCAGCTTTTGAGAAAGCAAACGCCTCTTCAATTTCTGAGATCGACCCTCGTGGTATCTGAGCAGCCTTGCTTTTGAGAAAGCAAACGCCTTTTCGATTTCTGAGTAGACGCCTCTTCGATTTCTGAAGCTCTGTCGAGTGCAGATTTTTATAGGGGCTGGCATTAAGTTCCAAAGCACACTTGAATCTCCACCAGTAGAAGCTCCATTCTTGCACTTCTAAGATCTTGATTTGTCCGACCTCTTCTCTCTTCAACACCTTTGAAAATGTCTGGCCCCTCCGACCGTCGTTTTGACTTGAACCTTGTTGAAGAGGCAGCCCGCCTTCTCCAGACAACATATGGCGCCCATCCTTCGTCTCCCCTACTAGTCCTCTTACCGTTGGGGATTCCGTGATGAAGAATGATATGACCGCTGCGGTGGTGGCCAGGAACCTTCTCACTCCCAAAGATAACAGACTACTTTCCAAACGGTCTGATGAGTTAGCTGTTAAGGATTATCTGGCTCTCAGTGTTTAGTGTGCAGGTTCTGTGTCTAATATGGTCCAACGCCTATTTGCTCGAACCCGCCAAGTTGAATCATTGGCGGCTGAAGTGATGAGTCTCAAACAGGAGATTAGAGGGCTCAAGCATGAGAATAAACAGTTGCACCGGCTCGCACATGACTATGCTACAAACATGAAGAGGAAGCTTGACCAGATGAAGGAATCTGATGGTCAGGTTTTACTTGATCATCAGAGATTTGTGGGTTTGTTCCAAAGGCATTTATTGCCTTCGTCTTCTGGGGCTGTACCGCGTAATGAAGCTCCAAATGATCAACCTCTGATGCCTCCTCCTTCTAGGGTTCTGTCCAGTACTGAGGCTCCGAATGATCCCCCTCCGGTGCCTTCTCTTTCTGGGGCTCTACCGACTGCTGAGACTTCTCCTAAGCAACCTTTGTGAAAGCTCCCTCTTGTTTGTTTATTTTGACTTATGTATATGTACATATTTGTAGCTTATCGAGGATATCAATAAATAAGCTTTCCTTCATTTCAACGTATTGTGTTAAATACACCAAAGCCTTCTTCGCTAAGTTCTTTGAATTTTCTTTTGTTGAAGCCTTGTGAGTGGAGCATGTAGGTTGAGGTAGTGTTCCCTTAATTTCCTTAGTGAGGAAAACTTCTCGGTTGGAGACTTGGAAAATCCAAGTCACTGAGTGGGATCGGCTATATGAATCTTAGAACGCCATTGTGCTCAGTCCTGTGTCATGTCCTTCATTAGATCCAAGTACTCTAAGTCTTTTCTTAGAGTCTTTTCCAAAGTTTTCCTAGGTCTTCCTCTACCCCTTCGGCCCTGAACCTCTGTCCCATAGTCGCATCTTCTAATCGGAGCGTCAGTATGCCTTCTTTGCACATGTCCAAACCACCGTAACCGATTTTCTCTCATCTTTCCTTCAATTTCGGCTACTCCTATATGATTGCTTACCTTGTCTGTCACCTCTTTCAGCAGATCCCCTAGCTCGGCGACGTGGGGGACTCCTACTACATGGTTTGTATCGCGCTTGACCAAGCCTAAAACTACAAGTAAGCTTCAAGTGAAATTGATACATTACCTTGTGCATCTCCACCAGTTAAAGATACCACCCCTGGATGGAGGAATAGTACTTCCAGAGAAGATGCCCCATCTACCTATGAGACAGATAAGGCACGTCAAGACGATACCACATGTAGGTGATCGCATGTTCTTCTCTCTTCTTAAAAAAGGTGTTGGCTAAGAAGAGATCATATGCCATTGCAAAATCCAAGATAGCTTCCCCATCCTCGTTTCTCTCCTCAAAACCATGGCCACCATGAAAACCTCCATAGTTGTCTGTCTCCCTGCCCACGTGTCCATTTAAATCTCCTCCTATAAATATCTTCTCCGTCTGAGCAATTCCTTGCACCAAGTCTCCAAGGTCTTCCCAAAATTTCTCCTTCGAACTCGTATCCAACCCTACTTGAGGTGCGTACGCACTAATCACATTGATAAGTTCTTGTCCTATTACAATCTTGATTGCCATGATTCTATCTCCTACCCTCTTGACATCTACAACATCTTGTGTCAAGGTCTTGTCCACGATGATGCCAACACCGTTTCTCGTTCTATTGGTGCCCGAATACCAAAGTTTAAACCCTGAGTTTTCTAGATCCTTTGCCTTACGACCAACCCACTTAGTTTCTTGTAGGCACATAATATTTATCCTTCTCCTCACCATAACTTCCACTACTTCCATAGATTTTCCCGTTAGTTGCTTTTCTATGCTTCATCTTCTTCAAAGCTACAACCACTTAACGGGTCGGATTGTACCCGATCCAAACCAGATAAACCAAACCCGTTTACAAGTCAAGTGATAGTTGACTAAAATTTGTCCCAACTTCAAACTCTTAACAAATATAAAAAGACTATGACTTACTTGATCATGCCATTCATTAATGATTAAGAATAATAACATATAGGTAACTTATTGGTGAGTGAAAATTGTACAAATCATACGACTAGTGCTAGAGGTACTAATAGACACGCTTGACGTAACTTGGTGCATGATTGTTGTGGATTAGGAAATGTGATAATATGGGGGGTAATCTTAGGAAATGTGAAATAATATGGGGGTTAATCTAGAAACTGGGTTGGGTATGAGGAGGGCTTGCCTAACTTTCATGTACATATGTGTTTATTTGAGCCTACAGGATGATTTACTACATCACTAACAAAAACCAAACAAAAATTGATGAATTACTATATTATATTATATTCTTTCTAAAACAAACAATGGTCAATTTAGCCAACTAATACTACGATTCAGTGGAACTTCTTTCACTAGTAAATGAAATCTCAATTAACTCACTAGTTCGCATGAACATATCAAGTTTGTGTTGAGTTTGATACCTAATTATAGTAATCTGAACTCATTGTTTAATATTCTTTCTTTTGGAAGGAAGTGCCTTTACTAGACAATTTAAATTTATATTTTAATATGGAGCACTATTGTATATACTTACATTTGACACCTTGTGCGTAGCATGCTCATCATCTCGAATTGAGTCATAATCACCCATCATGACATTGCAGGAAGAAATTATTTGCAGAACTGAAAATAAAAACATTATATTTGTCAGTAAAATATATTTTTAATTTGTAATGGAAAGAAATCAATGCTCGGGAGGCAATCAAGGGGGCATTCATTAAATATGGGTGCTCTCAATTAGTATAACTAGAATCCTCTAACCGTTTATTTGGAAGTACTTTTAAAATGATTAGAAGCGCTTTTAGAGATATTAGTGCTTCTTGCAAGAAGCAATAGTTACGTGCTTCTTTTAGAAAGCATTTTAAGTGCTTTTTCAGGATTTACTTGAATTTTTACTAATGATTGATTCCAAAAATATTTTGACTGAAAACGCTTTCAGTCATTTGAAAAACATTTCCAAACGAGCTCTAAGTCGTTGTTAGTGTCCTCGCCCAACACATTTCTTTTAGGAAAGTACAATATTCATTGATTGACTCGTAACGAGCGCACTGCTCGCCAAAAATTGGTTGACAAGCAATTTAGCCGAACTCTAGCTAGGCATTATATCATTTATCTCTCTTTATAGACTCATTTTCACGTTGGTGGGCAACGAGTGACTAGGAGTTGACGTTTGGACATACGTGTCTTAAAGCTCCATGCCAGAAAGTTATCAAGTTTGTCAACTGGCTCGAGCGGTCAAATAGTGACCGTCTTCATTGTTGTTGCGATAGTGCTATGTCTATAGAGTTTTGTGGGCTAGCTTGTAAGCTCTATGTCTCGATCTTTGTCATCACCTTGTGGGCTCTCTTCAGGCCCATATCTCTAGGCCCAACAACAACTATGTATGTTAACAATAATATCCAACTAACATGCTAGATTGAGTTTAAGGGTGAAACACACATAATCAGAGCATAAATACTAGGTGCAGTCAAGTAGGACCATTACTAAATTACAACACTCGAAGGTGA
The DNA here is from genome assembly GCA_963082935.1 of Malus x robusta. Lineage (NCBI taxonomy): Eukaryota > Viridiplantae > Streptophyta > Magnoliopsida > Rosales > Rosaceae > Malus > Malus x robusta. The sequence continues at coordinate 13,040,144 of OY720328.1, forward strand.
GTCCTACATTAGTAGTCTGTCAGAACGCCGTGGGAATCCTCGTGAGTCACCAACACTACTAACTAGAACCTGGAAGGGCGCAAAACAAGATTGAGTGGGTCAGTAAAACAAAGTTTTTCGAAAAGTATTTCATTTAATAACACTTCTAACCCCTCACTGTAAAACCTATATACTTTCCCAGAAAAATAATATATATATATATATAACCATATATAACAGCAAATAACTCAAATCACAAGTCTTTTAACACTTTTCATGAAATATGCCATGCTATGCTTCAAAACATAATAAGGATGCATCAATATAAAAGGTGAAATAAGGAATCAACCGGAGGACCTGCAGTTGTCATGTACGGCTAATTCTATAGCTCAATATTCAATCCAACTGGAGTCACCAACTGTGACCTGTACGACACTACTCTGCACACAAATCGAAACTACTTGAAGTAGTCTGTACGATAAGAATGGTGTAAGAACACGCTCTAATGTTTCTCTCATCAACAGCTGTATAACAATCTAAAGCCACCTACAAGTCGGAACCGCCTCTAATGGTCTATACGACATGCACCTACTTGGATCCAAGGTGAGCGTGTGGTGCGGGGTGAATAATACAAGTACTGACACCGGGGGTGCAGGTTATGAGCTCTCAACATAAATCACATCAAACAATAACTAACCCACCTTATACTCACATGTGCGTCCACAACACCATTTCACATATATGCATCAAATACTAGTTCATATATTTCATATAATATGTATGCATGGCATTTTAAAACATACTATCATTTAAATTCAATTTCTGGGAAAAATCAGTAGTATATAGGTATATACAGAAAATAACTGCCCACTCACTGGTATGTCGAAGGGTCGTAAACCCCATAATGCCCTTGAATGAGCTCGTCCTCGGAATAGGTCTCACCTATATGCAAAACAACTATAAAAACGTTATTTTAAAGCACATAACCAACAATACGTAATAATTTCTCATACGATGCTCAATTTTGGTATCTGAATATACTAACGTGATCTACACAACCTCACAAACATCGTGATATTTTTAAAATATTTTTCCTATGGTGCACGCGCCCTCACGCGCCGGGGAGGCCACGGCCTCATGCACCCCCCAAGCGCATCATCCCCTACCTCCAGACGCTGGAAAATCTCGCCGGCACCAGAAACTGGGCAAACCTGTAAGTGCCATTTTCTTGCTCGATTTTGCACCATTTTCCACGAAATTGTCACCAAAATGTCACAAATCACAAAAGGAAGAAGGTTATACCTCTTTGGATCCTCAAAACCTTCGAGATCACGTCGGGGAAGGTTGAAACTCCGGCGACCTCTGTGAAACTTCAAAACTGGGCTTCCCGTGGACCAATTTTTACCAACGATGCACTCCGAGCATCATGAGCACCTTCTTGAGCTCACTATGGTCCTAAAATTCACAAAAACTTAAGGGTTTAAAAGTTTATGAATAGTGACCAATTCAGGAATTAGAAAAACTAGGGATCCTTACGTCCAATTCCTTCGATTCTTCTTCTCCGAGCTTCCTTAGAGCCTCACTAAGCTTCCTATGAGCTTCAAATTCCCTAAAACAACCATATTTACGTCTCCATGAACAGTACTCAAAACTTGGGTTCGGATTTCACGAGTTATCGAAGGGTTCCTTACCTGAAAATGATATCCTTGAACTCGCCACACTACGAGGAATACAATGGTACCTTCAATGCCTTCGATCTGTGAAAATTTAAGGGTCTTTGGGTATGGTCCGTACGTGAGGGAAGAGAGAGAGAGAGGGTGTTCTGTGAAGGAGGGAGGTACGGGATAGGAGAGAGAGAGTGATAGGGATTTGTGTGGTCCTCCTAAGTCCCTAACCACACAAAATGCACACAATTATTAATCCAACTTAATTTTTTTCCAAGAATTTAGGAAGGTATGCATTATTCAAATAAACATGTCACACATACCTTAGCAACCTTTAAGGGCAATTCCGTTAATTCACATCAATGATAAATATAATTTCGGGACGGGCTGTGACATCCCACATTGTCACATAAATATTACTTCAAAACATACAAAATTTTTTGTCTTTCAAGTATTATAGACCCCAAAATAATAGTATAATGTAAAAACATTAGTACAATACTATAAAATACTAAAATGTTCATGGATAAGCAAAATGAAAGGAGTTGCATTTCAAAATTGAGGAACCTTGTATGGGTTTTTAAAGTGTTTGATATTTTTAAAGGGTAAATCGCCAAAATGGTCCCTAAGATTTGCATAACTCATCACTTTGGTCCCTAAGATTCCAAATCGATAAAAGTGGTCCCTGAGATTGTCCAGCATCCATCATTTCGGTCATTCTGTTAAAAACTCCGTTAAGTGTCCCGGAGCTCTTGGCCGGAAGTTTGGGCAATTTTCAAAGCTTCGTAACTTAATCGTTTCTTAACCAAATTCGACCCATAATATATCAAAATGAAGATAGGAAAGTGTAGAATAAGATTATACCTATTTTATAGCCCAATGGTTGCCGAAGATTGCCGTAAAATAGCCTTAAAGTTAACTGGTCCGAGTGAAAACTTGAAAACTCGTCGGAAACTAGGTAAATTTTAAACGTTCATAACTTCTTCAATACTCAACCAAATCAAGTGATTCAAAAACAAAACCCATACTTCTCGACGAGACAAAGAGAATGGTACCTTTTTTGAAGGCTAACTCGCTATGGTTTGGCTGGAAAATGGCTCGAAAGTGGCTGTATTGGTCTTGAGTTAGCCACTTTTGAGCCATTTTCCGGCCAAACCACGACGATTTTGCCATAAAAAAAAAGTATCATTTTCTTCGTCTCGTCAAGAAGTATGATTTTTGTTTTTGAATCACTTGATTTCGTTGAGTATTGAAGAAGTTATGAGCGTTTAAAGTTTACCCAATTTTCGGCGAGTTTTCAAGTTTTCACTCGGACCAATCAACTTTGAGGCTATTTTTTGGCCATCTCTAGCAACTATTGGGCTTTGAAATAGGTATAATCTTATTCTACATTTTCCTATCTTCATTTTGATATATTATGGGTCGAATTTGGTTAAGAAACGATTGAGTTACGAAGCTTTGAAAATTGGCCAAACTTCCGGCCAAGAGCTCCGGGACACTTAACGGAGTTTTTAACGGAATGACCAAAATGATGGATGGTGGACAATCTTAGGGACCACTTTTATCGAATTGGAATCTAAGGGACCAAAGTGATGAGTTATGCAAATTTCAAGAACCATTTTGACGATTTACCCTATTTTTATATTACTTGATATTTTATTTTAATGTGTTTTATAATTTTTTAATCTCACTCTTTGCCTATAGTATACTATAAAAATAAATAAATAAAACTTAAAGTTTTAAATTCATATAGAATAATACAATAATACATATTTAATATACACTATATACATATAACGATAGCTATTGTATTTTATAGAAAGTTTTTTTAGTAGTTTAAAAAATTAAAATCATCAAAATAACTTTTTTTTTTCTTAACGTGTTGAATTAGCTGCGTGTCACCCTCGTGTAAACCTGTTAAGGACTCATTATTAACGGATTCTTATCGTGTGACCTAGTAACGATCCGATTAGTTATCATGTTGGTAAAAAACTAATCATTTTCATGTTCGTTCACACGATATTGTGTAAGAAATTGTAAGTCTAATTTGATGTATAGGTCGAGGTATATAGTGACATGATAGATACTGATATCGTACATTGAGTGCAAAAAATAATTAAGAAAATGTTACAATAACTCTTTTATCACGACTCTAATAAATTTAAATTCTAGCTCCACTCCGACCCTCACCCTCGTATGAAAAATCAAATTGAAGAGCAGAGTCTTATCCTAAAACGCGCGTGGTACAGTGTGAGGTGTCCCGGTGGACCCACAATGACGATGACCGCATAGGAGTCATGATCCAGAAGAGGCCCCACCACGGCCCCCATTATCGTTTCTCTCTCCAGAAATTCAATTCAGGATTTCGTACACGAACACGAGTGGCTCTTACAATCCAACACCTCTCCAACCACCATTTCCCCATCTACCTCACAATTCCACCACACCAAAAACCCTAGGATTCAATCCCAAAATTCTCCCAAAGAAGCTCAACAGCCATGTGGAGCGGTGGCGGAGCTAGTGGTAGTTGCGGTGGCAATGGTGGCGGCGGTGGAATCTACTGGGGACGGAAGGAGGAGGTCTCTCATTCCAAAGGAATCGTTGTCATCTTCGCTTGGGTTTCGATTCATGAGAGGCACTTGCAGAATCACGTGGATTTGTACTCGTCTCTCGGTTGGAATTCCCTCGTTTGCCATTCCCATTTTCTCCATGCGTGAGTGGATTTTCTTTTCTCGCATTTTCTCACCACCCAAACAGAACGTAACATGCATGAGATGTATCTTTAGAATTCTTTTTGTGCTGAATCGTTCATAGATTTGCTTGTATTTGGATATTTGGTTTATGATTCATGGATGGGTTTAAAGATTGGAGTTTTATTCGATTTTGCTGCATTTTGAGCTTATTGGTGATGAAATGTTGTGTAGATTCTATCCCGAAAAGGCCATGTCGTTCGCCTTTGTTATTCTCAATGAGCTTGTTGAGGTCAGCTTCCTCCCCAGTTTGCCAATTTCTTATTCATTGCTTCTTTAGATTTTGATGCATATATTTAATATGGAGCAATGATCCGATTCCCGGGCCAATGACTGTATGGTTAGTTGTATGTGTATGTGTATTACTCGCCTAATGGCGAGAAAGAACCGAACTCTTACACTATGTTTGGATGAGGGAAATAAATTTGGAATTTGGATTAAAGAAAGAATTTAGAAATTGACATGCACTAATTCCCTTGTTTGGATTCATAAACATAGAAATTTAGAATTTCCGCATGGAAAAAAACTTGGAATTTGGGACTTCCAATTCCAAAGTTTAAATTCCATGTAAATAGGTGTCATTTTCCAATTTCTATGATTGAGAGTTTAAAAACAACAAATTCCGTATTCAATTTCATTGTTCTTTTAGGTTACCCAAACAAGAAAATTCACAAATTTTATAGAATAAAACTCCATCATTTAAATTTCTGTTATTTTAAAATTCCTTAGTAATCTTAAATTTCTTCATCCAAACATATATGGTGTAAAATCCCATCCCATCCCATTCGAATTTCAAAGTGTTTTTAATGCCGGATGAATTAGGCCTACATAGCTTTTAATTTTGCTCAAGTTTACTCCATGGAGTGTCCTGTTATTTATTTATATATTTTGGGTATGCAGGAGCTAAGGGTTAAGCCATGTCCTGTAGTCTTTGTGGCTCTTTCTGCTGGTACAAAAGCTTGTATGTACAAGGTTTTTCGGGTAAGTTTTGTGAGTAGTAGATACCCGACTTTGTATTTGGCACTGATAAGTTGATTTCTGGAATTGTTGAAGTCTTAGCTGGTCTTTTCTGATTTTATTTCAATGTTTGTACTGTGTAATAACTTTAAATGTAACTGCAGATTCTTGACGGAATTTGTGACGGTCAGCATTATCTGGTATGCTTTTCTTTGTAGTTTCAGTTAAAACATGTGGTGTATTTATTCATAATGCCCATTTGATCCCATATGTTCATTTTTGGAACTCTGTTCTTATGGGTTATTTTAACTATGTGAAGGCTGAATATCAATTGGTCAGAAAGTGTATTACTGGACACATCTATGATTCTGGTCCTGTTGATTTTACAAGTGATCTGGGCACTCAATATGCTCTACACCCAACCATTCTAAAGATGCCTGGATCGTCAAAACTGGTTTCTTGGGTAGCTAAAGGCATTGCTTCTGGTTTGGATGCGTTGTACCTTACTAGATTTGAATCCCAATGTGCTGAGTATTGGCACGCTCTTTTTTCGTCTGTTGTAAGTTTTCATTCAGCCTTTACTCACCTTTAGCTGTCTGTTGCTTGTTTCTGTTAGTTTATGGACTAATTAATGTTTTTCCTGTAGAGTTTGGGTGCTCCATTTCTCATTTTGTGCTCTGATAAAGATGATCTGGCCCCTTATCACATTATCTGCAATTTCACTCACCGTTTACAAGAATTTGGAGGAGATGTCAAGCTTGTGAAATTGAATGGCTCCCCTCACCTAGGTTTGTATAAAAAAATTGATTTCCTTTTATCCTTATCCTGTTCTGTAGTTTTGATTTCCTTATTGTGCACTACCTACTAAAGTTATATCGCTCATCAGCGATGTGTTTTGGTATCGGGAAACCAGTAGGCATAGCTTAGCACCATTCTTTAACTTAATCTTGATGGTTATTGGGTATCTGTAAGAAATTACATGGTTTTGTTGGGTGAAGTTATGGCATGTCAACGTGTTTCAAAAGGCAACACTTTGAACAGTAGAAATGTCTTGTTGGAATTGTCTGAAACCTTGTGGGCACCATCTTATCTTGGACAAATAGAAAGTAAAAAAAAATAGATGCAAAAGTGTTCAGATTAGATGATTAAACCTTTGTTTAGTTAGTAGATTTTGGGGACTTTCATTCTCTTAGTTGGAGGCCATGATTCAGTCGGTCTTGTACCGTGGTATATTTCATCTTAATCTATGGTACTTAGGAATCTAGACCTTGTACTGACCTTAAGTCCAACATGACCATTGGTAAAATGAACTTGCAGAATTGCAGATAGAGTTAGTTGAGTTCCTTTCGCGTTCCTAGATTGGAAAACACTGCATAGATCCTTAACTAGCGCATGGAAATTTTCACATTTTTATCGCTTGGTTGCTTTAATGCTTGTGGCACAGAAGAACTAAACACACACAATTTTCTGTTCATTTCAGATCATTATAAGTATTATCCAATACAGTATAGGTCTTCCGTTACTCACTTTCTTGAAAAGGCTGCTTTGGTTTTTTCTCAAAGAATTAAAGAACTTGAAGGTGACAATACTAGCATGGAAGGCATGCAAGATGAGATATCTGAACTAATATGTGATCTCCGGAAAGCAGCAGTTAACTCTAATCAGAGCCTTAGAAGAGTTGCAGTGGAGCCGAGCGACCACTTCTTCTTGCCAAGTTCAGCTGAGAATCAAAATAGTAAGGACTCCAGGTCTTTACAAGATGAACAAAAAGAAAGATCCGTCTCTCTGCCGAGTCCCCCAAGCATCAGTGCACATAGTGTACTTGGCCAAGTCCTGTTTGATGTTTGTGTCCCTAAGAACGTTGAGGGTTGGGATATTAAATTTTGCGGGTCTTTGAATGGGCAGCCATTTGCCTCTGCTCTTAGGAATTCACCTCCTCGTGGTCTCAAAAGCTTTCGTCGCTCAAGATTATGACTTCTCTTATGGGTTAGCCGTCAATGCAACAATGTTAGCCAGAATAGAGGCAAATGTTGGAGGTGAGGTCTGCCGTTTCAGGCATCTTTGGTGGTATCCGGAATACATGCATGCATATTCTAACTCGTTCGTCCTCTGGAACGAAGTGTACAGATCGAACGAAGGATAATCACATGTATATAACAACGTAACCTTTATATGTTTAATATAGATTTTGTCTATATGATGTAGCTTCGAAATGTATAGATGATGATACATATCACCAGGAGATAGGTGCAAAGTTGGTTTGCATAAGATAATAGTTTGTAGGTCAGCTGCAGCGCGGCCCGAAACGACCGTGAACGGAGTAACTATGACAGTAGATATTGGATGAATCATGACTGTAAGATTTATACGCTGTTAGTAGCAGGAAAATGAACTGTAACTTTTTCTGAATAAGCTAATAAAAATTAGATACAGATGAGAGAATCTTGGTTTGACTCAATTTCTTAAGGGACAAACACGTCGAGAAAATTTCACGGGTGCTCATTCTTCTTCAATCTTGGAATTATTTATTGACATGGTTGATTATTTAGTACTCGTCGAAATCATTTCGCAATGTCTATGAGTATTTATGCATAGAAACTTGTCATTTCAACCTTCCCATTTCCAGAATGGTGCTTAGTGGCCGTATTGGCAAACCATTAATGTGAAATTATGAATCTCAACCCATAATTAGGTTCCTTCTTGGACAAGATAACGTCACTAGTGGAAGTGAATTGAGTTTAATTTCTACTCTCCTTCTAATTTCAATAGACAACTAGTGGCAAGTCACGGTTATTCGCTGATTTCGGGCTCGGAGAAGCTATGAAGAATTTCAATCTGCCCTATGACCACAGTCAAGCAGACTCACCAGCTCGGATCATCAAACCCAGAACCTTCCACATTTTTTTTGTTTAGTAGGAAACCGCGGTCTATGCCCTTACCCTTGCTGTTGTTTCGTTTTTTATTTGTTGAAATGGCTAGAGAATAAAGAGGTGAGTGTTTGACAAGAAGTAAAACGCAGTGACTGACTAGTGACGAGAGGGGTGGCACAGCTCTCAGGCTGAGTGTTTGTCAAACGCCAATGGCCATGGCGGTGATGCAGGACTGGAGACACCCCCAAAACTTCACACTCGCCATGAACGTCAAGGAAGAAGAAGAAGAAGAACTCTCCGACTCTGAGTATTTTCCAGAAGAAAAAGAAGACGACGAAGACCACGGCGAAGCAGAAAGCTTGACCGTTTCCCAGTTTCGTCTCCGCAGCCGCCCAAAATCCCTTCATTCACCTCCCCCTTTGGTTCCCTCTCTCTCTTCCTCTCTCTCTCCCTCTCTCTCTCTAGATTGTGAATGTATTTGCTGAATGGTGGCTGTTCGACTGCAGGTAGGGGTAGAGCAGATGGAGCAGACATTGGAGACCAAGCACAATGTGCTCAGCACTTGGAGACGTCCTTCACGACCGACCCATATCACCAAGCGAGTGAGAACGTTTTTCGTTTCCATTCATTTCCTCATGATTTTTTGAGTTGGGTGCTTTTAACAATTATATGGGAAACCCAAAAATTGTGCCAGCCAAGAACATGCCCATCTGTTGTTTGATACATGTTTGATAAACTGCCCGAGTGAACTTTTTCTGCAAATCAGTAGAATTAGAGTGATTTTGTGATTTCCGACACGGCCCTTGTGATTTTACTTGTATTCTGCTGCATGCCATGACTCATATTATCAATACAGAGCTAAATGGAAAGTTGTTATGATTATTTTGACAGAAAGTTCCTGGTCATCCTCAGAAGCATGGAGATGGAGGGTAGGTATATTTATCGAAATGTTTTCGTTAATTAACTTGGCCACTTATGTGCTTGAAGTATACAACATAGATGTTTTGATTGATTGACTAGGTGTAAGCGGAAGAGAACCATTTTCGACTCTTTTAAGGATCATGAAATATCTTTTGTGAGAAACCAAGTTCAGGACATCCAGGCAAATCTTGGAGCTGACCCCGTCTTTGTCAAGTCTATGATACGTTCAAATGTTTCCTCTTGCTTTTGTTTGGTGAGTCGTAACTCTTAAGTTCTTAACTGATGCACCACGTTTTGAAGGCCTGGACTTGGATTCCTAGACAAATGTGTAACTGCTTGTGTTCTTAATTTTTCTATTGACAGACACTGCCTAAGCAATTCTGCCATTTGTATTTGCCATTGCATGATGCAACATTAACCCTCGAAGTTGAAGGTGGGGAAAAATACAGAGTGACGTTTCTTGGGGAAAGGAGGATAGTCAGTGCTGGATGGCAAAAGTTTTCTACTGCAAACAAGTTACTTGTCGGCAACCTTTTAGTTTTCCGTTTGGTCAGGCCTTTGAAGTTCAAGGTAGTCACTGTTGTTTCCTGGCAAATACTATTTTTTTTTTTTCCGTAAATTTTACAAGAACATCTTGGTTTTTAATACCCTCATGTCCACTTACTATGCAGTTCTTCATAGGATGAAGTGTATCTGCCATTTCATGTGGTTTTATCGGTCTAACTTCTTGATATCTACCATGCTGTGGATTAGTTTACTGTGCTCTCTACACAATGTTACAGGTGTACATAATGGGAAGACATAGTCTAGCTGAAGTAGATGCAGCTTTTAGCCTCTTGAAAATGAAATCCTGCGCAAACAAAGAACTGTTTGGTACTCTCTCTTTCTCTCTCTCTCTCTCTCTCTCTCTCTCTCTCTCTCTCTCTCTCTCTCTCTCTCTCTACTTTGCTTCTTCACAAATTATTACATGATATTAACTTGGTGAAAGGTTATGTAGAGAAAAAACATCTAATGACTCCTCCACGAGATGTTTCCCAAGGCAACATTCAAAAGAAAAGTTCGAAATTAGGTACTAATCCGGAGCTTGTTGCCAACCAATCTGAGGATGACAACGAGGACTTCGCCTCCAACTTAGCGGCAGATATTACATTTCGAGGACCAGCAGCTGATTTTGAAGATGTTAGAATGATTGATAATTTCACCATTCTTGTGAATGGTGTGACTATAGATACTCAACTCTCCGCACAGGTCAGGACTATCTATTATGATCTATGCTGCTCACAAGGCTCATTTTTGCATGACAATCTCCTCAAAAGTATTGACAGTAAGTTGGCTGCTGAAATAATAACTGAAACCACCAACATCGCTAATGCCATTAGAGCTTGCAAGCTGCCCCCCTCTCGTGCTGATTATGTAATGCAGGAGAAGACTTTACACGCCTTTGAGTTGTTGGGTATGGATGTTGGATTTCTATGCGCAAGACTGAAGCAGTGTCTGAGCATGGCCTCCAAATACGAAGTGGCCGCAGAATCAAAGAGGTATTTAGAAGGTAAAGTTGAGCAAGTTTGTATGAGGGAGAAGATTAGAGATCTTGATTCAAAGCTTTCGGAGTTGAAAGAGACCATGGAAAGTTTTGATGCTAGGATAAAGGCTTTAAAAAAAAATTCGAGGAAGCGCGAACTTATCTTTCCATGAAGATTTTGGTGCTCCGTGTTGATTAAAAGTAAAAGAAAACACGCACACGCACACACAAAAGCCCTTTTAGGCTTCAAAAGAATTCAATGGCTTAGATGATTTTGTTTTTCTTCAAGTAGATGTAGGGATTTCACATACTTGAGTTGGTTGTTATACATGGTGCTTAAACTTATCTAATCAAATCCTTTGTTACTTTTAATAGTACTGTTTGGAGAGTGTAATTATTTATTCTTTTACTTGCAATGCACGTTTACAATGGGGATCTTTACATCATTCTCTCATCTGTCTTTTGGATAAATATACTTTTGAATATTTTAGGAGACGCATCTACAACATTTAGAGCATGTTTGGTATTCTACTTGAATCCAATTTTTTAAACTCAAAAATAATTTTCAAGTTTTAGGCCTTAAAAACTTGTTTGGTATGATTATTTTCAAAAACTGAACTCAAGACTAACTCAAAAATAGTATATTATCTAAAAACACAAAAAGTGAGTTTTTAAACTTTTTAAACTTAAACTCACTCATTTTTTTCTCTCCCTCCTCCCCTCTCACTCCAAATCTATCTCTCTTTTCTTCTTTCTCTCTCCCCTTTTTTTTAACATTTTTCTTCTTTCCTCCAATCCGCTCTCTTCATTCTCTCGATTCTTTCCTCTCACTCCTCTTCCTCTCTATCTCCTCCGATCTTCTCACTTCTTTCTCTTTCCTCCAATCATCTCTTACTTTCTTTTCTCATTTCTCCTCTTTCTCTACCCCCTTTTTAACGATCTTTTTGTCTAGTTTAAGTTGTAAGATTTAAAAATTTTAAATCTCATACCAAACAAGTTTTTGAGTCTTAAAGATTTTTTTTTTCAAGAAAAATTCTTAAGAAATGTTTTGAGAAATTATAAAAAATTTCAAATAGGATACTAAACAAGCCCTTAGAAATTGAGTGTATTTTATGAGACTTATTATTGACACTTTAAAAATCTCATTTTACACTCTTTACATATGTATTTTTCTTTTGAAATACATAAAGTTTGGAGTGCAAAATGTGACACACCCCGACCTGGAATGTCCACTAGACCCCGTGATGACCGACACTTGGAAGTGACGAAGCCATAAAATGTGATAATGTATAAAATGTGAATAAATTAAAATCTAAAAGTGCCTAAGTACACCAGTACGTGGTGAGCGGGTCTGGACTCATTTCACACATGAGCATAAGTAAAGTACGGCAAGGTAAGATAATGATTATACCATCATAAGAAGGCACCTACATTGGGAGGTGCCACGAATCCTTGTCGATACGGAACTTTGCTACTAGAATCTGGAGCGGTACAAAAACAGAAAATGTGAGTGAGTGAAACAAAACTCTTCAAACCAATTCCAACTACCAAAGATAGTAGCCTCTCGCCGCAATACCTGCTTAATTTCCCAGAGAATAACAGGCGTGACTATAAATCAAGACCATAATCAAAATGATACTCTTACAGTTATGCTATGTCAATTATCTTAACAGGAATGAGTAACCCAGGTGAATTAAACCAATAGGAAATGGCATGTTAGCCGAATCCATCCATCATGTACGGTTGAATCAATATTTCATCCCATATATGCTAGCATCTCATCACATATCTCATCATAAATATATACTAGCATCTCATCATATATCACCACATTTATGCTAGCATTTCATCACATATCTCATCATAAATATATGCTAGAATTTCATCACATATCTCATCATAAATATATGCTAGCATCTCATCATATATCACCACATATATGCTAGCATTTCATCACATATCTCATCATAATTATATGCTAGCATTTCATCACATATATCTCATCAATCATGGCTAGCATATAAGTCGGAGTCACCTTTAGTGACTTGTACGACATATTCATATCTCATCAATCATGGCTAGCATATAAGTCGGAGTCACCTTTAGTGACCTGTACGACATATTCATATTTCATCAATCCTACCACATTATATACTCACCTGAACTTACCTTAGCCTCCGCATTGGTGTGCAACACTGTGCAAGGTTGTACTAAATCACATACTAAAATGTAGACTAATTATGGCATGGCATTTATAAACATAAAACCACAATTTCTCGTTTCCTTGTACGTTGATTTATAACCAACATTTATTCACCCAAACCATAGGGTTAGATCTCACGTTTTTCACCAGATTCCTTCACATTGCTCATTTTCCCAAACAAAGCTTTTGTCTCGATTATTTAATCTCACTTATTGTATGGCTGCATCTAACGTCTAGTTAGACTGCCTACATACCCTAAACAGGGATCAAGCCATTTGTAGTTCACATTAGTATTTCAAAGCATTGACAGTAATTATATGAAATTTCAATTTATAAATGTTCGAGGAGATGTCAATCTTATATATATATATATATATATATACACACACACACACTATAGAAGAGAAAAGACCTACTCACCTTAGGTCTGAGCTACGACGCCCTCGCACGAATATCGAGACATCACGAACTATCGTCGCCTATGGCCAAGTATCAAATCACGTCTCAGAGTTCTTACCGATAGAATACATAATTTACATAAAACATATCCTTAAGGACCTTCAAGAATAATTTTAGACCCATTGACCAAGAGTCAACTGTCGATCGAAGATCGACTGTTCGGTCCACAAGCCTGTATAATTTGATCCGGAAGATTCGCACATCAGATTTCCAATCCGCAACTTCCAAAGATACACATTATGCTTCTAGAATAACATATTAAAATTTAATTACGATCCAACGGTCGGATCTCCGCCAATTGCCCAAAACCAAGTGGCAGTTAACATTTATTTTATAAACTTACAAATCCAATTCGGGAAGATCCGTACGTCAGATTCCCGATTTGTAAGTTTCTATGGTTCTCAAATATTACGTAATATAATTTATTAAAGTTTGGTGACGATCCAACGGTCGGATCATCGATTACTATCCTATCAAGTGGTGGACCTTTGTGGAACTTTGCTGGATTCTGCAGATTTTGCAGATTTGCTAGGCGATCTTTGGAACTCCATATCTCACTTGTTTTTCAACCAAATTCAACCCATAATATACCAAATCGAAGCTAGAGAAATGTAGAACAAAGTTATACCAGCTTGGAGTCCAAATGGTGGCCGGAGGTGGTCGGAAAATTGTCTGAAAGACGGCTGTCCGTGGGGAAACTGGTAACTCGCCGGAATTTTTGGGCAACCTTTCAATGTCCATAACTTTGTCAATACTCAACGAAAACAGGTGATTCAAAAACGGAAATCATAGTTCTCGACGAGACGAAGAGATTGGTCCTTATACAATGGCTAACTCGCCATGGTTTAGCCGGAAAACGCCTTGAAAGTGGATGAGGTCTTCGAAAACTGGGCAACCTTAAAATTGTTATAACTATGTCATTTCTCCACCAAATTAAACGATCCAAACATGAGAATTCATCTACAAAACATGAGGAATCGATTTATACCTGCTACTAAGGACAATTAGGCCGAGAAACACCTTAAATCACCATGAACCGTACGAAACCCTTGAATTTGGGTGTGCTCCATTCGACCTCGAACGAACTCCAACGCCCCAAAACTTGTTTGGGCTTTATTCCAGACCTCATGAGGATGCTATAGGTGGTGGTAATTGGTGAAATTCATTTCAATAATAGGAGAATCGACTGTAAACCCTTTTCATACCTTCATGGCTAAATTTCTACAATTTTGGGTTGTAATGGGTAGAGGGAAGGTCGTGGAACATTTTCCAGGGGGTTAGATAACGTGGTTCGCCGGAAAAACCGACGAAAAACCACTAGAGAAGATGAAAAGGATCGGGTAGGGTCGGAAAATGAAACCGGGTCGACGGATCCCCCGCTCCCCTCTTCTCTCCTTTTTCCTCATTTCCTTTGTTTCTGATTGGGCCATCCTAACTCTCTCCTCTCCCTATTAGTCACACACTTCCTCTCATTTTTTGTTTTATCTTCTTTCCTTTACATCTCCACCATCCATTCCTCATTTCCTTTAATCTGGGCCACCCACGTGGCACTCCAAATTTTCCCCTCAACAAAATCTGAAATTAATTAATTTACTAAAATATCCTTAACTTTAAATATTAATAACTCTTTCGTTATAGCTCCAAATCATGTCCCGTTTGCGCCCACACGTCCGTAGCGACGAGTAACATAAGAATACGCCAAGAAAATGAGTCTCACATGACACGATGCGGTAGTCAATTCAAGTCAACACTTTGTCTCGAAGGGCATCTTCATAACTCACGTATTAAAATGAGAATTTTTGAGTGCCAATAACAATTCCCTTTTTTATTTACCTATTTTGTACTCTAGTATACTAAATTACTAATACCAGAAGAGTGAATTTTCTACAAACAAATGAGATTCGACTCTCTACCACCTAACAGTTAACGTTAGTTTTCGTACCAACATTATAAAACATTATGTAAAAAACATGAGGTGCTAGATAATTCCACTTTAGGAGAATCCCCTTCATATTTCTCAACCAAACAATTCAAAAGGGAAATTAATAATATAGCATTAATGTGGCGTGGTTTCCATGCATTGCTCACAAAGGGGCAAAATAGGTATGATGTAAAAATTTGAATTACTGAACCTCAAAATTAGCTGACTCATCACTCTAATATGTAAAGTAAATTGAGGTGCTAATTAATATAGTTAATGGGTTTAAACTGAAGAAATTGTTGTGGCATATTTTGTCTGAATAAATTGTTGTGGCATAGTTAATGGATTTTTTAGATGTGTATTTCTCATTTTATGTACTTTTATTTATGGGTAAATTACATAGTAGCCCCTCAGGTTTTGAGGTTTATTACAATCCCATACAACAACTTTAAAACATTTCACTTTCATACCTCAAGTACTATTTTATTTCAATATAATACATCTGTTAGATTTTCCATCCATTAATCCGTTAAATGCTGATGTGGCTGCCATATTTGTGCCACGTGGCAAAAAAAATAATTTTTTAATTTTTTTTTTAAAACCTGAATTTTCTCAACAAAAAAAAAATTAAAAAATTGAAACCCACATCTGCAACCAGCGATCAGAAGGAGGAAAATAAGGAGAAGAAGAAGGAGGAAAAGAAAAAAAAAATATTTTTGTCCCAGCGACAAGAAGAAGAAGAAGAAGAAGAAGAAGAAGAAGAAGAAGAAGAAGGAAGAAGAACCCCCCCCCCCCCCCCCCGGCGACCCTCCTCCCGTACCCCCTTCGACCCGACGACCCTCCTCCCGTCCCCCCCCGCGCGCCCAACGACCCTCCCCCCTCCTCCCGTCTCCCCCCCCGCGGCGCCTAGCGTCTTCTTCTTGTTGCAGATATGGGTTTCTATTATTTTATTTTTTTTAATTTTCTTCCTTCTTCTTCTTCTTCTTCTTCTTCTTCTTGCAGTGGGTTTCTATTTTTTTTTTCTTTTTCTTTCTTCCTCCCTCCTCTTCTTCTTCTTGCAGATGTCGGTTTCAAATTTGTTTTTTTTTTTTTTTTGAGAAAATTCAGGTTTCTTAAAAAAAATGTAAAAATTATTTTATTTGCCACGTGGCATATATGTGGCAGCCACGTCAGCATTTAACAAATCAATGGATGTAAAATCTAACGGATGTATTATATTGAAATAAAATAGTACTTGAGGTATGAAAGTGAAATATTTTAAAGTTGTTGTATGGAATTGAAATAGACCTCAAACCTGAGGTATGAAAATGTAATATACCCTTCCTTTATTTATTGTAAACTATGAGGAGAGAAAAACTTGATTTCTAAGTAATACAAGATAAATTAGAGTTGTCTAAAATAATGTATGTTCCAAAAGCATAAAGATTAAGGCTTTGAGTTTTTTTTTGACCAAACGATATTATCTACACTAAGAGTGTGAGATGTAGGTTAAGTCTCACAATAAGCTAGCAATAATACGTTTCAAATTCACATTTGACGAGAATCGAATATAAGACCTCTTGCTTAAACATTATTGGTCACAAAAATTTGACTCAGAAAAAGATTGCTTGTCAATTGGAATACATATTTCTCGTTTTTGTAAATATATTTTAGATTAAACATTCATTATTTCTAATAAGCCTATTATCTATATTTAGTGCTAGGAAATTTAAAGTTGATAAATTGCAAGGAGCATTTTTTCTCACCACCATAACTATTGTGTATGCTCATCATACACCTAATAATTTGTCACGTGATCATCTAACTCTAGTTAACTTTCACATTAAATGTTACATTTGAATATTGAAAAATTTAACTAAGGTTAAGTGAAAAGACAAGTAGCAAATGATTTGGTGTATAATGAGCATACATCATAGTTTATAATAGTGATTAGTGAGCAAAAATATTTCCTAAATAGCAGCATAATGTTGGTCAAATAATACTTAACATCTCCGATGGAGGTAGCAAAAGAGTAGTAAACTATATGTGAGATGCCACGTTAGATAAAATTGTCTCAAATGGAAGTAGCAATTGAATTAGCAAACTATAACTGTAGCGACTGAACTTAGCAAATTGGGCTCGGAAATATATATTATTCAATTTTTTTTAAATTTTACTATTAATAAAGGGAATGAGAGACATCGAAACTATACAATAATTTAGGAATGGAGAGTTTCAAGCTCAAAATGCATGTGCATGAATCCAATACCGTATCTACTAAGATATTGGACCACATACTTATTAAAAAACATTGTTTATTTATTCACACAAATGACAAATCTATTAAACATGGAGCTGTTGGGCCCCACAATATAACTTAAAATAAAAAACAAAATTTAAAGATTGGGTAGAGTAACGAACTTTTACAACCCATTTGGTGGATTGGATGAGATTGTGCTTTAGGAATAGAACTAGCAATTGAGTTCCCGCGCGATGTCGCGGGTTTTACGACCATTTTAAGATGATATTATTTTACATATAATATGTTTAGACTGAAATAGATGATTTTAGAGTGTTATTTACAAAAGAGATGATACTATTTACAACCAGCTCAAATCACATTGACAGTCTGCTCTTTAAGCAAGTTTTTGACAAACCTGAATAGTAAAATGGACAAATCAATAGGTTGCAGGAGATGAATGAAATTTCAAATTGATTTACCATGAATGAATTAATGAAAAATCGACAGTAATACTAAACATGGTAGTCATACAGATTAGGAAGTCATCCATCTATAAGCCAGTCCTCATACGTTCATTCACTTGCACTATTCTTCTAGTGTCTGATAAAGAAAACGAAGTTCCTGTAAGTACTCCCTAACCATATGAGCAATAATATCTTTTAAAAGGAATCCCAATTTTCTCCACATTAAAGAAAACCATAAAAGCATTACTAATGACTATATCTGCAAACCAAATCTTTTTTTTTTGCATCCGCTAAAGTACACATATGAATATCAAAACGAAAACCTCAAATTATCATAGCATAGCATTCCCTTTCTATCTTAATTTTTGAAAAAGGAAACACAATGGAAAAAAAAATCAACAATTTTATCTTGTAAATCATTACTACGTAGAGTCAAAAACACTTCAATTATGGAAGGAGGGAAAAGAGGTGCAAATATCTGGTGCTCAATAGAAATCATTGCCTAGTCATCAACTCTTTGTAAGCAAAGATTAGAAAAGTTTCGAATCTAGCATGATAATTTAAGTTACTTAAGATTTTTCAATGTTCGCAATCATTCTGCTACTATATAAACTGATGTATTCTTCGAAAGAATATAATTGGTGTGTACTTATACGTAACACAACATAATTAGCCTTAAAATCAATTTGCAAAACTTAAGTAACTTGCACAACACTCATTTTATTGCTTACTCACCAACTTAAATATTGGCTCTTAGATAAGAGATGTAATGGTGACTTCTTAGCCTTATACAATGCACGGTACCATAAATCGCAGAACCTCCAAAACTCTCTGAATGCCCAAAATTCACAGTGATATAATCAACAAAACCCCCTGGAAAATGTTTTATACAATAGTTTTCAATACGGTTAACAAAATGCATATATTTATTCAGGAAGTTAAACAAAATGTAAATCTTGGTATTCTTCCCTAAACTGTAGAAGCCCGCCAGACCTAAACTCTTTTCAATCTACCCCGAGTTAGTAATGATCTATTGTAGGTTCTTTTGGTCTAGATGGCCATTGAATGCAATCTGAGCATGATGGTTACCTGATGCATGGTGGTTTAATTGTCATCTGCTGCTTTTTGAGATGGAAATGGACTAATTATTGTCTTTAGCTTAATGATATCAAATTCAGCTTGGAAAAGATGGAAATGGACTAATTATTGTCTTTTCAATCTGCTGGACCCAATTGCTGTTGCTGTTTTGGCTGGACCCAATTGCTGTTGCGCTAGGATTGCTTGGATCAATGACAATCATCACTGTCGTATACTGTTTAATGGCACTTTTTCTACCTATGATGCAGAAATACACAGATATAGACCCCAATGCGGCGTACTCTGTAGCATTTCAAAGTGTGGGCATGACATGGGCCAAGTACCTGGTAGCTCTTTGTGCCCTCAAGGGATATTCAGGGATCAACCGTGCTCCATGCAGCTCCCGAGAAAAGACGGAATTAGAGCAGTGAAAGCGTCCGTCGACGAGTCGTGGTGTTTCTACTGCTTCTGCACTTTGTGGTACCCGACCCGACTCGAATCGGGCGAGATGAACGGGTTGAAGTGGTGGGTCAAGAGACGGAAGTTCACCACCTGGCACAAGAATGTCCTCAATCACACTATAATCGAAGACCCAGTTGGGATTCTGCGGCGGGGAACCCATGTTCTAATGCTTGCTGGAAATTCCGAATTTCTGGTGCAGTGATGAAGGCGAGAAAGAGAGGTAGAGTTTTCAGCAGCCTCCAAGTAACTCCTTGTAATTCTTCATCGCCACGGAAACCACTCTGTTGTACGGAATCGAAACCCACTGGTATGTACACCTCCGGCAGCTCGAGAACCTTCCCCAGCGACACTCGAACTTCCTTCCTCAGCCGGTCCGTCACTTTGTAGGTGTAATGGGCTTGCAAATCAACTTGAGCGTGATCTGTGCGTTATGGGCCCGGGCCTGTTTTGGGCTTGTTGGCAAGGGAAATGGTGATTTGAGGGGTGTACCGACCGAGAGAGAACCAGGCCTGGACGTTGGACTTGACACAGGCTTGGGCCTGTTGTTGCTTTGGAGTCCATGGCGCTTTCTGCCTTCTTTTGTTGCTGCTCGAACTAGATATATATCTATATATATCTTTTTTTTTTTTTTTTTTTTGGACCTGGGCTGGTGCCTCTTGTTGCCGCTGGGCCAACCTGTGACGTGTGCCGAGCTGCAAATCGAATGCACGAATGGCTGAGAAAACGCGGATTAGGCTTTGAGGGACGGGCCTGGGCCCAGAGAGAGAAGAAACGAAGCTCCTTGCACAGCGAACCCAAAACAATTGTGTTTGAGAAGGGATGGGCCTAGTATTTGGGCTACTCTTTTCATGGATCTTAATTTTTTATGTTCTTTGATTTTGCACGGGTCTCAAGTATAGAAAGACCTTCTCTAACATTTTTTTTTTTCCTTTTTTTTTTTGTAACAAGGCCTTGGAGCCGACTCCTTCTTCTAGAGAAATAAAGCACTTATGTTCTTGAATTTGCTCTTCAATCTTCAAAGTGTTATATATATATATATATATATTAGATGATGTGACTGTACTTGAAGTTTTGATGCTTCAAGTTGCCTACGTACCCTTTGTTGAGGAGGGATCAAGTCATAACGTAGTTCAAATACATTTTTTTTTTGTGCCGTACGCAGTTTATGCTCTTGCGGGCCAGGAGCGTTGGTGTCGTTCGCAGTTTCAACTCATGCAGACAATGAGCATTTGGTGCCATGTTGCAGTTTCAGCTCGTGCAGGCAAGGAACGTTGGTGTCGTTCGCAGTTTCAACTCGTGCAGACAAGGAGCATTTGGTGCCGTGTTGCAGTTTCAGCTCGTGCAGGCAAGGAGCGTTGTGCCATGCAGTTTAGGCTCGTGTAGGCGAGGAGCCTTGTGTCTTGCAGTTTAGGCTCTTGCGGACCAGGAGCTTTGTGTCTTGCAGTTTAGGCTCTTGCAGACAAGGAGCTTTGGTTCGTGCAGTTTTAGGCTCGTGCGAACAAGGAGCATTGGTGAATTTGTCAAGCAATTTTGGAGAGGCGTTCCTCACAATCTTCATAGCAAGGAGCCTTGACCGAGTGATTGAATAAGTCTTCGGGCAAGAAATCGTGCATCGTGATGGGGATGGACGATCTATGTGTCGAAATTTCATCATTTTCAACACGTTCACATTGCTTTGAAGGTTGACAAGAGTTGCTTTGCCCCCTTTTCGATTGGCGGACTTGTGGAGGAGACGTATGCTTCTTGTGCAATTTCTTAGGAGTGACTTGAGTCCATCCTTCAACTTTGCTTGTCTTGGAGGATGCCCCTAGTGGTTGAGGTGAAAACTTTGAGTCGGAAGAGCCAGAAGTGAAGGTGGTATAGTCTGACTCCACCACATCGTCAAGATCTAGCTCGATGATTCCTTTCTGAGCCAGCTTCATGATGAGATCTTTCAGCACGAAACATTTTTCTGTCGAATGATTGATGAAGCGGTGGAATTTACAGTACCTTGGACTGTCGGTACGATTCATCTCTTCCGGTCGTCTGCACTCAGGCAAACTGATCACCTTTTTGTCCAACAGGTCATCCAGCATGGCAACCACATCAGAGTCGGGGAATGGATAGGTCTTCTCCTCAAGCTCCTTCAAAGTGCGTCTACGCATCTCTTGATCACGAAAAGCTTCGGTTTGAATCGCCTTGCCTCGTGTGGAGATTTTGACGGGAGCTGTGTTGACCGTCATCGTTTCCTTGGTGGGTTTCCATGCAGCCTTTTCCACCTTTGTCTCAAGAACTTTGTCGTTCTTGTAGTCGGCGATCGGCTCTTTCTTCCCATGATGGGCGATGCTCAACTCCATGTCATGGGCGCGAGTGGCTAATTCCTCGAAGGTCCGTGGTTTAATGCCTTGAAGGATGTATTGCAAACCTCATTGCATGCCTTGGATGCACATCTCGATTGAAGAGGTTTCCGAGAGCCTGTCTTTACAGTCGAGGCTTAGAGTGCGCCATCTGTTGATGTAGTCAATGACTGGCTCGTCCTTCCACTGCTTTGTGCTTGTTAGCTCTAGCATGCTCACAGTGCGACGGGTGCTGTAGAAGCGGTTGAGGAATTCCCGCTCTAATTGCTCCCAGCTGTTGATGGACTCAGGCTCTAGGTCTGTGTACCACTCAAAGGCGTTTCCTTTCAGCGAGCGCACAAACTGCTTGGCGAGGTAATCCCCTTCGGTTCCTGCGTTGTTGCAAGTTTCAACGAAGTGGGCAACGTGCTGTTTCGGGTTTCCCTTTCCATCAAATTGCATGAACTTTGGTGGTTGATAACCCCTCGGTATCCTTAAGGCGTCAATCTTCTTTGAATACGGCTTTGAGTACAACCCGGAGGTATGTGAGCTCCCTTCGTACTGTGCCTTGATGGTGTTGGTGATCATCTCCTGCAGCTGCTGGATAGAAAGAGATCCCATGAGTGCCGCTGCTTGGTCTGGCTCTGGCTTCACATCGTTTTTCTCCACTTGAGGCTCATCTTCTTCGTCATCTCTTCTCTTTAGTGGATCATTCTCTGGGTCGGGGTTCTCGTCGTCCTGTGGCTCCAGTCGGCTGACGAGTGCAGCGATTTGCAAGTCTTTTTCTTCAACAATCCGTGTTAGCCTTGCGATCGCTTCATTCATTTGAGCCAGTTGTTCTTCAACGGAGGTAACGCCGATAGTCATGACTTGTGCGACCAATAAACGTGACTTTCCTTTAGACATCCAGGATGCTGATGAAGAACGTCGTTGGCTGCTTTGGGATGTCATCTTGTGTGCCCCAACATCATGCTTCGGTGCCCCCAGCGCGGTCAGGTTGATGACATACTCACACCTTGGATGCTCCCCTTGCTCTTTTAGCAGCACCAATTTTGAAGTGGCATGTTGAGGAGCGGTTGTGGCGCCAATGGATTGTCCGTTTGCGGCAGAAGTGCTTAGGATCCTTCCCTCAGTGGTTGCAAGAACGGCTTGTCCCTTGCTTGATGCCATTGACTTTGAGGTGTGCTTGGATTCCTTGAACGGAGAAAGAGATGAGAGGTAGAGATGGTCCCACCGGGCGTGCCAATTTGTGAACACGGAAAATTCCTGAAACGAAAGAGACAAGAACAACGTGTACAAACAAATATTTGTATTTGATGATTTTGGGTTACAATCTCTCTCAATTTTGATCCTCTGATTCGATCTCCGTAAGGTGTTGATTGGTGGATGTGCGATTGATCCCAAGGGCCGTTGAGGCTTGATCTTGGATGAACGTTCTTTAAGGGCCGTGGGCTTGATCTTTGAAAGTGGATTTGAGCGGATCTTCAAGGAGCCGTTGGGGCTTGATCTTGAGTAACGGTGATGAACGGATCTTCAAGGGCTTTTGGGCTTGATCTTGAAGAAACAATGATCAACAGATCTTCAAGGGCCTTTGGGCTTGATCTTGAAGAAACAGTGATGAACAGATCTTCAAGGGCTTTTGGGCTTAATCTTGAAGAATGGTTGGATGTGTGTGGATTTGTCGACGTTGTTTGATCTAAAGGGCCGTTGGGGCTTGATCTTAGGATGAACAGTTGATGAACGGATCTTCAAGGGCTTTTGGGCTTGATCTTGAAGAACGGTGATGAACGGATCTTCAAGGGCTTTTGGGCTTGATCTTGAAGAACGGTTGGGTGATGAACGGTAGACACTTTCTTCAAGGGCCGTCGGGGCTTGATCTTGAATTGGTGGATGATTGTTGATCCAAAGGGCCGTTGGGGCTTGATCTTAGGATGAACGAAGAACGAAGAACGAAGAACAAATAGGGCTTTCTTGATTCTTCGGGAACCTGGATGCTTGAGAGCTTCAGAGTTTCAGAGCTTTAGAGCTTCAAGGTGTAATATGAATTGGTTCCTCCTTAAATGAATGAAATGGGCTTGTATTTATAGAATTTTCCAAGGCCTAACTTTGAATATAATATTCCAGATGAAATAAGTTGTTTCTGCCAGGTGTTGACACGTGTCCTATTTGATGACTTTTCCAACTCATTTCAATTTTCGTTGAGTCGCGCGCTACGTGTAAAATTTATGTAATACATGAGCGTTGACACTTTAATTTATCGGTCAACATTTATTTACCGAAATTTCGATGTCTACACTTATAATGTCTTCTTCTTCAAGCATGATGTGGGAAATCGATCAAGAAGAGGAAGAATTGTTTAACTAATATGAAGGAATGTTGAATCTTCATATAGCCCAAAATGAGAAGGAAGAGGATGTGGAGCGGAAAATGAGAAATGACGAAGCAAGAATCGCCAGAGACTCACATTCCCGTTGAGTCATCCAAGTTGTGTCTCAGATATGCAGGCCCACCCATTCCAGAAAACCTTGATAGAAACAGGTAACGACGAGGTGTGGAGCAGTTATTGGATGATTATTTTGTCCATAACAGTGCATGCTGCTGTGTTGATCCAACATATGCTTGTTCAAGTACCCTGAGGCAACTCGCGGCAATGGCGCGCTTCGATGGAGATGTGGCTTGTGAGACGAGCCGAAGCCAGGGTGCTGTGCAATGGCATGCTGCCGAGGAGATTATGAAGCGGGGTGTGAGGGAGGGATGAGATCGACGGAGATGACCGGAATGTTGAAGCTGTTGCGATTGAGATTAGAGACCTTGACAAGGACGACCCAGATCGCCACACCATATCTTTGCTGGCTGGAAATTTAGGAAATGCGAATGGGGAAATTTGGGCTTAGGTGGAGCCTGTTGGAGCTGTTGCGGTTGACCTGGAAGGTTTCTTTTGGCGGGGATGAAACTCCAAAATGTAGGCTAGAGCGATACAGTTCGGTCGAAACCTACATCTCTGAAGAATGGGATTTTGAACCACTCAATGAAATTCAACAACATCGGGTTCCGAACCACTCAACAGAACCAAAATACCAAACATGATTTCAAACCACTCAACGGAATCTAAACCAGGATACGATTCCAGACCACTCAATGGAATCGCAGAGTATAAGGGATTATGGACTTCTCAACGGAATCCGAGTGGATACGATTCCAGAACACTTAATGGAATCATGGAGTACAATGGATATCGAACCAGTCAACAAAATCGAAGGCAAGATACGATTTTGGACCACTCAAATAGAGCAGGGAACCAAATTACTCAACGGAACCCCAGTGGAACCTAGTTCCAAATCACTCAACGGAACTAAGCGGAAGGCCAAGGAACATATGAACAACTCGAAGAAATAAGACATGAATCAATTTACTCAATTTAGAATGCTCAACAATTTGAAACAAAGCACAAGTGCTCAATTGAGAATGGCTTAATAAAACGAGGAATGAAATAAATGGTCGAGATGTGAAACAAACTTCGAAGCAACAAACCCCATGACAATCGGTTAACGGTCCACTACTAGCCCTCATATTTCACAAACAATTCAACATGCATTTCAATCATATTTCACAAATACTTCCAATCCATAAATCAAATCACATTTAATAAAAATAGATCGATGGTTAATATAAAAAAATAACATATTTATAGAAAACATATTTATAAAACAAGGCATCCACAAAGGATACTAATGTAAGAAATCAGGGTAATAACCATATCACATATATTAAAGTCACTCACCTGGAGCCCGCGCTACGACTCCTTAGCAAGAATATCGAGGTTTCACGAATGATCGTCACCTAGAACAAATACCAAAACACATCTCAGAGTTTTATTGATAGAAATGTAATTGTAGCTTGTACACGTCATCTAGGACATGCTAGATGAATTTAGGATCCATTGACCAAAAGTCAACTGTGGGTCAGAGGTCAATTGTCGGGTTTACAACCCTAGCAATTCAATCTGGAAGATCTGTACATTGGATTGTGGATCGATAACTTCTTAAGGTCCTCATTATGCTCATAGAACAACATATTAAAAATTCATCGCGATCCGACGGTTGGATCTCCACTAATTACAAATTCAAGTGAAGGTCAATTAGCCGATCAACTATGAAACTATGTTAAAACATTAGAATTTCCCTAAACAGCTATCAAAAATAGATTCAGAGCGTCGAATTACCCTAAGATAGGTCATGGGACAAAATTCGAAAAAATCAACAAAAGTCAACTGTCAATGCGGGGAATGTTCTAAAGAATATTCCCTCTTCTTCAACTTCTCCTCCGGCTGCCAGGAAACTCGCCAGATTCTGCAAATTTTCCAGATTTTTTGGGTAATCTTTAGAACTCCATATCTCACTCTTTTCTCAACCAAATTCGACCCATAATATACCAAAAACGAAGTTAGAGAAAGAAGTGTAGAACAAGATTATACCTTCTTAGAGCCCAAATGGTGGCCGGAGGTGGTAGGAAAAATGGCCTGAAAGGGGACTACCATTGGAAAACTAGTAACTCGCCGAAATTTCTGGGCAACCTTTAAACGTCCATAACTTTGTCAATACTCAACGAAATTGAGTGATTCAAAAATAAAAATCATACCTTGGAATGAGATGAACAGATTGGTGCCTTTCGTGATGGCTAACTCGTCGTGGTTTGGCAGGAAAATGGCATGAAGGTCGCAGGTTCATCGGAAACTGAGCAAACTTTAAATCATTATAACTTTCTCATTTCTTCACCAAATTAAACGATCCAAACATGAAAATTAATCTACATAACATGAGGAATTGATTTAGACCTGTTTAGAGTTCAAATAATGACTTGAAATTATATGAACCATGCCTAGAAGTCTCGACCCAAAACATGTTCTTTGAACTCGTGTTTTGGGTTTGTTTTCAATGAAACAAAACTCAAAACTGAGTTTATGGGTGTGAGGATACGCAGATTTGATGTTCAACAAGCCAAAATTTTTGTGGTGGTGGTTTGTTTCACAGGAAGAAAGGGAGAGCCGAGAGAAAGTGGGAGAATTCTAGAGAGAGAGAGAACGGGAGAGGAAATGGAAGAGAGTGAAAGTTCCAGAAATTTTAGGTGCCCACGTGGCTGTCACATCCCGGCCCGGGCCCCCATCACATTCCGGGCTCGACTCTACCGTAGCATGATATTTTCGCTTTTGGGATGTTACAATCCACCCCCCTTAGGGGCTGGACGTCCTCATCGGCACACTTCCGACCAGGGATTGACTCTGATACCAAATTGACACACCCTGACCCGGGATGTCCATTAGGTGACTCCGACTTATGTGCTAGCGTTGATTGATGAGATATGGGTGCAGTCGTATAGGTCACATTAGGTGATTCTGACTTGCGTGCTAATATAGATTATTGAGCACATGATTATTTATATTACTGATGAGTTGCTGTGTCGTGGTATATTTATGAATTACTGTTGATATATTTTTGAATTCACATTGATACGTGATATGATTTTTTGGAAACTATACATGTGTTGCATCGAGGGGTTATAACGTTGTAGAAGGCTTCTATTAAAAAAATTATTTCTAGGGCCACTCACCCTTGTTTTGTTTTCACCCTCCAGGTTTTATTAGCTGAGCTTTCTTATTGTCGAGGATTCGTGGCAAATCTTAGTATTGGAGATTTCTTTTGAGGGTATGATTCTTAATCCACTATACTGTACTTACTTATGTTCTAACATCACGTGTGAAGTGGTTTCATTCCCGTTCACTAGCACACTCTGGTTTTTAGGCGCTCTTAGATTTAAATTTATTCACATTTTTCCACATCATCATACTTTATGGCTTCGTCACCTTCCAGGTGTCAGCCAACACAACTCGAATCGGTGTCCTAGTGGACATCCCGGGTTGAGGTGTGTCATGGCACTCACCCAATGGTTAGACAAAAATATCACATGTCTAATTAATTATCAATTTATCAAAATATCTTCGATGTTCAAAACCTCATAAAATCTTCGTTATAATTCCGAATCACATTCCATTTGTGCCAACGCATTCATATTTATGAGTACTATCCAAATATATAAAGATAAGTGAAAAAAAAAATACATAGGGATCAAATACGATAAAAGCGTCAAAACTACGAATAAGATTACTAAATACGGAATACGTAATTTTAAACAGTGAAATTCGGGAACGGGATTTCACACCCTTGGCCATCAAGGAATCATCCCTATAAATATAAGAGGATTTGGAACGTAGAGAAGATCTTCAACTCAACACACAAATCAACGCTTTTCGTGAATCTCACACTTAAGAAAAATGCTAACTGCCTTACTAATTGTCAGCACAAATACTGTTTGGTTAAATAGATTTAGGTCGACAGCCAACAAACAATTTCAGTTTGGTTAAACAAAGTTCCCCAGAAGCAACTAGCGAAGATGATAGTTTAGTTAAACAGCACCAAACCTGTAAAACCAGTATTCGTTTAAAAGAATTCATAGTTTGGTTAAACAACAAGTTCTTCTATTTCGATTAATTATTTATCCTATATCTCAGTTGGCGAAGAGTTTTTGATCCTTTAAGTGCCAAGCCTTTCAACAAACATTCCTACAACACCATCAAACTCCATATTCCTTTTTCGAAGAAAAAAAAAATGAAAATAAGAAATTTTAGGTTGAAATGAAACTTCGAAAAATAAAAGATTTAAATTAGAACACTTTTCATATTTTTTTCGGTTAAGGACTAGTGAATGATGGAAAACTGTTATTAGATTTGCAACAACTTTGAAGCCTTCGAGCTTTCTTCAATGGGGAGAGAGATGGAGTGACAGAAATGAGAAAAGTTTGGTGTCGGTGCATTGGTTTGGAAAAAATAATAAAGTATTTACAAAAAGTTAACGGAAAGATTGCATTCATTTGCGAAAAATTGATAAATTTTTTAAGAGTATTTTGATATAAGGGTCTCAACTTTGAATTTCTTAGACTAAACTTAAGTTTCGTTTGAAAATTTGATTAAACATATTCGTAAAATTTTGGTGATCAATTCAGTTTTTTAGAAGTTTAGGTTTTCACAACTTCTTCACTGGGCATTTCGTTTGATTTCTATTTTTTGCTTTTCCTATTATCTCATATCTATGCATTTATTATTCATCTTATTATGGTGCTGCCAAATTTTATTGGGAAAATTAGAATCCCCCACTCTTTTTTTACATAATTTTTATTAAACATTTGTTTCTTTTAAAAATTTGATTAAGATGCTTTAACTAATGTCCACCTAATTATTTTTAAATTTATTTTATTTACATGTCATTAGTTTATTTTTTAAAATAAAAATGCTATATGTTAATTTCCCACTTTATCCTTTTAAGTTGATAAGGGGAATTTTTTTGGCTTGTCAGGATTTATACCTTTTTTTAGGGATATTATTAATGACTATTAACTAAATCACCAATATTATCTATAAACTTTGAATTTTGAAATTTTTTTTTGGCGTCAGGGTTTATACCCCTTTTCATTCACATCATAAAATTATTATTAAAATATAAAAGTTGTTGATAAAAAGGAAGAGTTTGGAGCATTTGGACTGAGATTAGTGCTATTCGGCATGAGATATATAAATGTGAATTTGAAATTGAAATCAATTTGAAACGTACTCAGGTCAATTTGAAATGTACCAATAACAACTTGAAACGTAACGATGCTAAATTGAAACGTACCCATTTCACCTTGAAACGTTCAATAACAACTTAAAACGTACCGATGCTAAATTGATACGTACCCATTCTAACTTAAAACATACCAATACATCATTTTGAAACATATACCAATGCTAAATTGAATCTACCCAATACAAACTATCCTTTAAAAGAAAATGTGCCACTAAATTCTATTTCCCAAATGTACCAAAGCATTTGAGATAAAATGCACCCAAGAATCAAACTAATAAGAAAAAGGTACGTTAGAAGTTTTAATTTAGTACGTTTGTTGGAATGTATTTGGTACGATTGTCAATAATTGGGTATGTCTGTTTAAAGTTATTAGATACGTTTTAAATTTTTTATTGATAGTTTTCCAAATAGGTACGTTAACAGTGGTATACATTTTTAGTGTACCAAGCGGGTTTGTATATCATATTTAACTTGGGTACAATTGTTGTCATATATTGAGTAAGCAACCATTAACAATTCAAATTCAAAAGCCATTAAGATAACACTTCCAGATTCCAAGGATAACAACAAAATAAAAAAGATAATGACAATTTTTAACGGAATTGAAATACTAAATTCAGAAAGAAAAAACCTACTGGTAAAAATAAATAAATTCCCAATGATTGAAAGAATGGCAGTGTTCGTAAATTTTAGAAAAATGAAATCATTTTTTGTAATCTACTTGGCTCTTCATTTGAAGGAGGCGGTACAATCTAAAACGTAAAGCCTATAGATGTTTAATCAAACAAATTGGGGAGTGAGGCACCAATATCAAAAGCTCCCAATTTTATTTTATTATTTATTATAACTCTTATTTTCGTGAATTGAGTTAGAATATTTGTAAAAATAATTGTCAGGTGCATTTGATTATTTAAATGAAAATACCCCAAAACATAATATTGGTACGTTTAATTTTTCGTACATTTGGTTTCGTGGTACATTTGGAATCTAAACATACCAAAAGGATGACCTGACAATGGGCACATTTGGTTTTATTATACATTTGGACTGGTATATTTGGTTTCACGGTACATATTACTCAACGTATCAAAAATCGGTACTTTTGTTCTCAAATATACGATAAGTTTAAGTATAGTTTTTTTATGTAGTGATGAGCGGTTTCTTCTAACATGGGAATACTTTTTACTTTTTGCTTTATTTAATTTTCAATTTTTAAATAGGGCATGTTATACTAATTTCGTTGTGAAGTTACGGTAAAAAAACAGCAAAATTTATGTTCATGTAATTACTAAATTGCCCATATTTTTTATTTTAGTTTAGTTTTGGTGAAGGAGTTGTGACTTTTTGCATTGAGACGTTTTTAATTGATAGTTCTCTTTCTTTTTTAAATTCTCATAATGAGAAATTAATTAAATTAATTTTTTAATCTTATTTATTAAAAGAGTCATTTAATGGAGATTGATGAAATTATATTCCTATATTATAAGTAGTTAGTCGCTAAGCTACCTTAAGCCTCTACATAAATGGATTTATATTAATGACATGGAAATTAAATAAATAGAAAATTATTGAGGTGATAATTGATTAAAGCACTTTAATCAACTCTTTAAAGGGAATAAATGTTTAATCTTAAACCAATAGAAAAATTGTAGGGCATATAACAATAAAACATGGCAGCAAACTCTTTCAATTGAGCCTTTAGTTTCTTACATGATGTTGAATTATTTGAAGGTAAGGCCTTCTGTTGTCAAATATGACAACAAGTGTCAAATCCATTTAATAATTTTTAATAAATATTATTTTGTGTTACAAGTATTTGATTATTTATCTCAATAATTGAACTTTACAAGAGATTTAAAAATTTATAAAGTGATACTATTATTTAATATATCGGATGAAGCAAAAAATTATATAAAATGCTAAATTGCTACATAGACCAACAAATATCATTTTGAACTTTTAAATTTGACATTTCCCTTAAAATGCTCTAATTTTCTCAATTTTTTATTTTCGAGGCCACTTTATTTGAAAGGTAAAATTTCCGTAACAGCCGTGATAAAAACCCTTTACGAAATAATACCGGACTCTGAAAATATACAAGAAAAATAAAGCTCAAGGTCCATTGCCATTCACCTCTCTCTCCCCCTTACGTGCTCGCACACTCCTACCCTAACCAGCAAAATCCCCAATTTCGTTCCCGCACCGAGAGATAATTAGGGCAAATACAGATCCCAAGATTGGGAAATGGAAAAAAATCGCGTGCAATTGTTGCAATGCGGTTGCTGATTGATCGAATCCATTGAGGTCGGAAGCTGTACTGGAATTTGATCCGCTGATTGATGCTCTTCGGCCGAGCCCTGGTTCCAAGATACCGCCCATGGATTCGTTCTGGAGCCACAATGTGGCACCGGACTCATGGGATTTCCTCATCGCTGTCTACTTCGCTTTCGGATTTTTCGTTGCTCGCCTCTTCTTTGACAGATTCATATTTCGCGTAAGATTTCGAGTTATTTGTTGCCATTTCAAGTAGCTTAAGCTTTAGGTTTCTGTTGAATTTTCTGTGAAAGTTGGTGGGCTTCTGTTTGGCTTCTAAGAAAATTGAGGAAAAAGAGAAAGAAAACGAAAATCTTGAATTGTATTATCACTTTATCTTGTCCTGCTTTGCTTTCTTGTCTTTTACGAGCATTTTCTTTTCTTTTTTTTTGTTGAAGAATTGTTTTTTAAGTTTTAAACTGCTATCCTAGTTAGATTGGCGCTTTTGTTTATTGGACTTAATTGATGGCAAGTAAAGGCATTTAGGAGTGACTTTCAGTTTCTAAGCTACGCATTCGAAGAATCGAAGTTAGTCTTTTAATGGTTGAGAAAGAATCTTAACATAATGGTCTTTTAGTGGGTGAGCAGAGCAGATATGTTTTTTTATTTTTTATTATGGTGATCTGCTTGAATTGAGGATTATATAGTTAGTGGTCGTTTGTGGGGGAAATCT
Source organism: Malus x robusta (assembly GCA_963082935.1). Taxonomy (NCBI): domain Eukaryota; kingdom Viridiplantae; phylum Streptophyta; class Magnoliopsida; order Rosales; family Rosaceae; genus Malus; species Malus x robusta. Next base: position 13,072,591 of record OY720328.1, read on the forward strand.
TGTTCTGATTTTCGAAGAATTTGAGGTTTAGAGGATTTATCAAATCCGTGATATTGGTTGTGCGGTTTATTATGAAATTGGTTTGATGATGGAATGTTCAAGGTTCTGATAGTGCAGGTTTCTGGTTAGGCATCTGGAAATGGTGATTTTCATAGCCCTTAAACTTGGTAGTAGCTTAACCTTGTCCTGATTTCAGGAAAAGTTGAGATTTGCGCTGAGTTGTTAGATTTGGTCCTTTGGAGTATAGGTTGACTAGTTACATATTAACTTGCTGATGGCTGGCCGTTCAAGGTTTTGAACTGCAAGTTTTGGTGTAGCATCTGAAGGGGGTGCTGGTGTTAGACCCTTAACTTGTAGATGTTTAAGGTGAAATAGATGATGCCCTTGGAATTGTTAACTGGTTTTCCAAGTGTTGGTAATATAGGCTGTTTACACACTGTTATATTGGCTTCATCCCAATGTTTGGTGCTTAAGTTCATTCTAAAGTCAAGACTGAGTTCTACAGCATATCCTAGGAGAACTAATGTTTTCGTGTTCTGCAGGGATATAAAACAATGTACTTTATTCTTGAGATATGAAAAAAATGATCTTCCTTTTATTCTGACATTTATTTTCACCATGGTAACGGAGCAACATACTCATTGTAACTTCACGTGTGCCCCTCTAAACATTATCTTACCTTGAAGGCTTAAACTATAGCCGCCCACCCCCCACCACATCATCTGTAGCTAGAATGCAGCTTCACCACATTTATATGTTTTCACCAATTCACAAATGAATGCAAAAAAAGTGAGATTCAAATTGAAATATATGAACAAAGTGTCAGTCTCAGGCAAACAGTATGATACTACCTGGAACATGTGCTTAATTTGATTGTGAAATTAGCAACAGTGTTCGTGTAGAAAAAAAAACATATATATAGTTCAAAAGTGTTGAGATCTTAGGTTAAACTATAACCATATCTTACCTTAAAACTATATCCCTCATACTACAATATTTATGTTTTTCCTTTCTGCTTTTCAGAAAATTTCTGTCTGGTTGTTGAGGAAGGGATCTGCTCCATTGAAGCTTGATATGGCCACACTGGCAAAGATTGTAAAATGTTCGGAGTCAATGTGGAAGCTAACATACTATGCCACTGTTGAAGCATGCATTCTCAGCATAGGCTACCATGAGCCTTGGTTCAGAGATACAAAAGAGTACTTTAAAGGCTGGCCAAACCAAGAGCTGGGGTGAGTGATTCATACGGTTGGGCTTAATAGTCCTAAAACTCTCACTACTGGTTAGATAACCATTTTTTTTTTTAAATTGCTGAAGATGGGTCAGTCATGTCTTTAATTTTGCATGATTGTTTGGAAATACTTGAATATGTAAAACTCGAGATCTATGTGAGTTGAGTTTTACAGATGTAGATGGCCAAAATTGTCTATTCTGACTCTTATCATTTCTCATTTCAGGCTTCCCCTAAAGCTTTTCTATATGTGTCAGTTGGGATTCTACAGCTACAGCATTGCTGCCCTCCTTACATGGGAGACTCGAAGGAAGGATTTCTCAGTGATGATGTCTCACCATGTAATTACTGTTCTTCTAATTGGGATCTCATACATAACAAGGTATATTTCAGGTTTTCTGCAAGTACTAATGTCAGTACTGCAAAGAACAACTTTTTAGCTGTGTTTTTTTTTTTTTTTTTTTTTTTTTTTTGGTGATGTGAAGGACCTCATGCAATTATTTTCTTTCGTGTTGTTGTCCACTTTCAGCTTTTTTCGGATTGGCTCAATCATTCTTGCCCTGCACGACGGAAGTGACGTATTTATGGAAAGTGCCAAGGTTTTCAAGTATTCTGAGAAGGAGCTCGCGGCAAGTGTGTTCTTTGGATTTTTTGCTGTTTCATGGGTCATACTGCGGTTAATATTCTTCCCCTTCTGGGTCATAAGCGCATCAAGGTCTGCTTTCTCGGTAAATCATTTATTAAACCGCATTTACATGTATGGTGGCTCCTCCAACTTATCTGTTCTTATGGTTGATATTTTCCAGCTATGATCTTCGTGACTGCTTGGATCTATCGAAGCCCTCCCCCAAAGCTCTGTATTATGCATTCAATACAATGTTACTGACGCTTTTTGTGTTCCACATATACTGGTGGGTTATGATTTGCTCAATGATAAGGAGACAGCTGAACAATAGAGGAAAAGTTGGAGAAGATATTAGATCAGGTAAACCATATAATCTGCTTGAAAGTTTAATTTTTACAAAGTCGTATACGGCTTATGGAATTTATTTTGTGAAGCACATTTTGATATTTTAGAAAGTATACTTTCTCTGCCTCTCTCTCTAATTAATCCAGTAATGGCTGGAAGCATTTAGTCAGTTTCTTCTGTTGGGTTTTTTCCAGCCCACGATAAGTTGTCCTAAGTCTATTGAGAATTAATAGTCTTAGAGGATTAAATTGTTTTCCCAATTGGAGTTGTTTTCCCAATTGGAGTTAGTTTCTCAATTGGAGTAGGATTCATAGCTAGATTCCAATTAGGATTAATAATCCTTATTGAAGAAGACCTTTATTATGTCTATATAAAGGGGCTATTGTACTAGTTTTGATAAGGGGGCAAAGTGTGTGCGAGAGAAAAGAAAAGAGATAGTGTATTTCTTGTTCTTGTTCTTTCAGGTTTTTCGTCAAGTCCTAGTTCTAGAGATTTGGCAAGATTATTGGTTGTACTCATTATTGATATAGTGAAAGATTGTTGTTGCTGTCTCGTGGACGTAGGCACATATTGCCCAACCACTTAAATGTTATTTATCTTGGTTATTTGTTTTCGATTTCCGGAGTTTGTTCTTGTTTTTCCCATTCTTAAACGTGATATTCTCATCTTCCATAAAAGTCACTTTGATAATAAGTGTGTGGCTTGATATTTAATAGCACCACTTAGAATAAAAAGTCCACATGTTACTAGTCTTTTTTGAACATGGTAAATTTGGGGCGTACATTACCTATATTATAATTCAATGGCTGCTTAGAGTTTGTTTTAGTTGTTACTACATGGGTTGTTTAAGGAAATTTGATCAGGGTCCAGGGAACTGATCCAGGGTTGGTGGCTAAGGCTACATCATATTGAATTAAAATATTCATGAGTGCTACTAGTCCTAGTAATTTAATTTTCACTTCATCTATAGTAGTTTGGTATGGCTTGTCCCAAACGACCTGGTGGTTCTCGGCTCATGCTGCAAATAGCTTGTCGACAAATGGGGATATGGCTAGGCAATGCCACTTTTGCCAACTTTTCTTTCCTGACCTAATGTAAAACAATATAGTTGATTACATTAGAAAAGGAACACGATATTAAAGAACCCAATGTGAGCATGCATGTAAAAAAACTGTGAACTTGGGTTCTGTCTGATGCAGAATGCATCTCCTAATTCTACTTGGATTAGCTTTCCTTTTATTAGTTTTCCTATTTTAGTTAAGAATTCCCCATTGTTAAAGGATTTCTTATTAGTTAAATTGCTTTCCTAATTTTTCAAAGTTTGTCTCTATAAATAGAGCAGATTGTAATCTTTTAATTTAATTTTGATGAATGAAAAATCTCCTTACTAGAACTCCCTGATTTCTTCCCCTTTCCTTTCGTCTCCTCGACCTCTAATTCGTCTCCTCGATCTTTTACTTCTTCTCGGTCCCGTCACACCCTTGTTCACCCTAATACTACCGCAGTTCTACATCAATTTGGTAATCAGAGCCTACAATCCCTTTCGTTGGCGTTTGATCCCTGCCATGGCACCCCAAACCGTGGCCAACCTTGCAGAACAATGTCATACGTTCCAAAACAAAGTCACGGACGATATCGCGGGCATAGAAACCCAACTCTCTAAACTCAGCACTGACCTCAAAGAAGAGTTGGTACAGGCTCACGCCCATCGTTCAACGACGGACCTTGCCATCACTAAACTTCAAAACTCCGTTCAGTTACTTATCAACCACTTTCGGGTTGAACACGCTGCAACTTCGTCTTCCTCCACAGTGATCCCAAGCTCGTCTACGCCACCACCAACAAGTGGCCTTTTGCCCACTCCACTGGTGGATCCTAAATTAAAGGCAGTGTCCTACGGAATGCCGCTTAGCTCCACTGGGTCTATGCCGCCACTCCATTATACTCAACACACAATAGGTCCTCCTCCAGTGACTCCTCAGGCTCTAAACCTCCCACCCGCTCCACATGATCAGTACCCTCCTCTCCCAATGCCGCACATGCCAGCTAGCTAAAGCTCGCAAACGTAACACAGGTCTGTATACCCCTCTACCAATCCCTCATGCTCCTTGGAAGGATATTAGTATGGATTTTGTGCTTGGTTTACCTAAGACTAGTCGCGGCCATGACTCTATCTTTGTCGTAGTTGATCGCTTTTCTAAAATGGCGCATTTTCTACCTTGTGCCAAAAATACCGATGCTTCTCATGTGGCCAAATTATTTTTTAAGGAAGTAGTTCGTTTGCATGGCCTCCCTGTCTCTATTGTTTCTGATCGTGATGTCAAATTTGTTAGTTATTTTTGGAAAACCTTGTGGAAGCTTTTCGGGACTACTTTGAAGTTTTCCTCCGCTTTCCATGCCCAAACGGATGGACAAACGGAGGTGGTTAATCGCAGTCTTGGAAATTTACTTCGCTGTTTAGTTGGGGATAAGCCTGGTAATTGGGATCTCTTGTTGCCTGTGGCTGAGTTTGCTTATAACAACTTAGTTAATCGAAACACCGGTAAAAGTCCTTTTGAGGTTGTTCACGGGTTTTCTCCCCGATCACCTGTGGATCTAGTTGCTCTTCCTATGGCTGCCCGCGCCTCTGACTCTGCTACGTCGTTTGCTGAACATATTAGACAACTGCATGATCTGTCCTGAGCGTTTTCCTAAGCAATCTTTTAAAAAGCTTCATGCTCGTTCGATGGGTCCTTATTGTGTCCTTAGGAAGCTTGGGTCCAATGCTTACTTGATTGAGTTACCTGCCACGATGCAGATCAGTCCCATTTTTAATGTCTCTGACTTGTCTCCTTATCGGGGAACCTTTTCTCCACCTCTGTCGATGGATGTTGCTCAAAGTTCCATTCCTCCTATGGCACCACGACTTCCGTCCACTATTTCTGCCCCTACAGAGCAGATTGCTGACGTTTTGGATCATGAAGTTGTGACTTCGTCTACTGGAGGATCAACCCGTTATCTGGTTCGTTGGGTGGGAAAGCCTGCTACTGAGGATACTTGGATTACAGAAGCTGAATTTCGCGAGTTGGATTCCAGTCTTTTGCACCATTATCAGGATGCTCTTCAGGATCTTGATTTGGCAGCATCCCGTCCTCCTATCATCCATACTTACAAACGTCGTCGTTGTCCTTAATATTGGCTTACTCGCCTGTGTCGAGTTCTTTTCAGTAGGGGAGAATGATGCAGAATGCATCTCCTAATTCTACTTGGATTAGCTTTCCTTTTATTAGTTTTCCTATTTTAGTTAAGAATTCCCCGTTGTTAAAGGATTTCTTATTAGTTAAATTGCTTTCCTAATTTTTCAAAGTTTGTCTCTATAAATAGAGCAGATTGTAATCTTTTAATTTAATTTTGATGAATGAAAAATCTCCTTACTAGAACTCCCTGATTTCTTCCCCTTTCCTTTCGTCTCCTCGACCCCTAATTCGTCTCCTCGATCTTTTACTTCTTCTCGGTCCCGTCACACCCTTGTTCACCCTAATACTACCGCAGTTCTACATCACTGTCATTGTCCTATGGCTGATACGTTTTGCTCTCCCCAGAGTCCCAGACCAAGTATTGGTGAAAGCTCTTCTCATAATCTAAGCTAAGGATTTTGGTTTGATGGCCACATTTCAAATTCTGTTGCTGTATTGTGAGAATATTCATTGTACTTGGAATAACCATTTTGTGTTCTTTAAACCAACTGTATATTGTTAGGTTTTTTGGCTCGTCAAAGTGTCCTAGTTGGTTTAGGATTGTTTTTGGGAAAATTAGAGGTATACCGATTCTTGTCCTAGAGGGTTTAGGAAAGAATTTCAGTTTTCCTTATTCAATTTAGGTTTGGATTTCTAGAAGTCTATTTGGATTTGGATAAGTGTATTTTCCTAATCTACTTAGAATAGGAATTCAATTAGCCTTGGGACATGTAAGTTGAACCTATGCCTATAAATAGGTTGCGGCAAGGCATAAATCTGTGAGAGAAAAGACTGTGACAGCTGAGAGGAGAGAGAGAGATTAGCTCTAGGGTTTTGTAAAAGTTCTGTAATTCTTTATTATTAATCAAGGGACCGGTGATTTCTCTACCTAGTGTAGAGAAATCACAACTGGACGTAGGCAAAAGTTATACCGAACTAGTACAAGTCTTGTGTTTTCTAAGTTTTCTATATTTGCCAGTTTAGTCTATTGCCGTTGGTTAATTAAAAAACAAGGTCTAGTGTGCGGTTTTTGAATAATTGGTATCAAGAGCTAGGTTCAAAGTGTTCTACGATGTCAAAAGGGAAGATGAATGCGGATCTAGGACCTGCGTTAAAGCCCTTTGACGACAAGGATGACTTTACGGACTAGCAAAGGATGATGAAGAACGTACTGATACTGCAGGATTTGGATGATGCACTCGATGGTAAGAAGCCGACAAACATGACAAAAGCAGCATGGACTAAGGTTCTCAAGAAGGCCAAGAGTTCCATCGAGATCCATCTCACAAGATCAATTCGGTCACACATCACCGAAAAAATGACTGCCCAGGAAGAATGGTTAAAGTTGGAGAATGTTTATATGGGAAAAACCATGTCCAATAAACTTTTTCTAAAGGATGAACTATTCGGGCTTCGACTAGAAGGAGGTGATATTGAAGATCACGTATGCAGGTTCTAGAATTGCATAGCTAATCTTCAGAAGGTCGAAGAAACTTACAAAGATGATGATATGACTACAGAGGCAGAGTATATTGCATTGGCCAAAGCTGGCAAAGAAGCAATTTGGCTGAAAGGAAGCAATTTGGCTTAGTGGCTTGGTAAGTCAAATGGGAATCACTTAAGATTGTGTGAAGCTGAAGTGTGATAGTCGAAGTGCCATTCACTTGGCAAAGAATCATGTTTTTTCTGGAAGATCAAAGCACACGTTGAAGCAAGGTATCACAGAATCAGAGATTGGGTGGAGTCTAAGGAGATTTGTATTGAAAAGATTCATACGGATGACAATGCTGCAGATTTCCTTACAAAGATAATGCCGGCCAAGAAGTTCAAGCATTGCTTGAACTTGATCAATGTCGTTGATTGATTAAAATGGAGCACCTCCTCACTTGAGGTGCAATCAGGCAAAAGAAGATTGCCAAGGTGAAGACTCTTGAAGATTTCCAGAGCTGCTTCAAGAAGGTTCAAAGATACTCTGGGGTGCAACGATCAAGACTTGGTTTGACTCACCAAGGTGGAGATTGTTAGGCTTTTTGGCTCGTCAAAGTGTCCTAGTTGGTTTATGATAGTTTTAGGGAAAATTAGAGGTATACTGATTCTTGTCCTAGAGGGTTTAGGAAAGAATTTCAGTTTTCCTTATTCAATTTAGGTTTGGATTTCTAGAAGTCTATTTGGATTTGGATTTGGATAAGTGTATTTTCCTAATCCACTTAGAATAGGAATTCAATTAGCCTTGGGACATGTAAGCCGAACCTATGCCTATAAATAGGTTACGGCAAGGCATAAATCTATGAGAGAAAACTGTGACAGCCAAGACAACATAGAGGAGATTAGTTCTAGGGTTTTGCAAAAGTTCTGTAATTCTCTATTATTAATCAAAGTAGCGGTGGAGAAATCACAACTGGACGTGGGCAAAAGTTCAGCCAAACCAGTATAAGTCTTTAGTGTTTCTAAGTTTTCTATTTTTGCTAGTTTAGTCCATTGCCATTGGTTACATTAAAGAACAACGTCTAGTGTGCGGTTTTTCAATATATAGTACATCTACATTAATGCACGACGCAACACATTTTAGAAGTGAAAAGTGATGTCTCTTTAGTGATTGGATTTGTCTCCCTTTTTCTAAAGATTGTTTTTCTGCATGTTTACAGATTCAGAGGACGATGATTAGGCGGAAGATTTTCCCAAGTTCTTTTCTTTTTTTTAGGTGGCTGTGCTAGTATGATGAGGAGACTGCTTTTGACATGGTTTATCGCTGCACTCTAAAATGGTCATTATCTAGGAAGGGCTTTGATAATTTCTTCCATTTACAAATTTTCTATGATGATTCTAATGTGTAGTCGTATGGAGGTAGGAACATGGAGCATGTCTCATGATATATTTGTTTGCCTTTCCCGGTGGAGTGTTTGTTTTGTTAACCTTTCCGGTGTATAAATAGAAGGCAATTCTTGTATAATTCTTCTCTGGATAATCACTTGTTTCGACTTGGCCTTTGTATCGAGAAATGAAAGGTATTCACAATATAGAAAAGAGAAAATTTCTATGGTATGCTATGTGATTTGATTCAAGACCTCCCTCCTGTGTAGTAGTGCTTCGAACTCTTATTTCTCTCTTCTTTTTTTCTCCATCTGTAATGGAAAAACAAGAATAGAAACATTTCCAAGGGGACCCTTTGCTATGCCATCTTCAGTTTATGTTGCGTAATTTGTTTGTTTTCCCATAAAGATTAAAGATTGTTGTGATGTCCCAATTCCACATGCCTGCTTCTTATGCACAATTCAACTTCTTGCATTTTCCACTACATTTTGATTGATAATAAAACCTTCACTTTGGGGAGGCTCTCATATTCAAAAAATTCGCCAATATGTCAATTAGATTGTGTCATTTGATTCGCCTCTGGACAGACAAAAATACAACTGAAATGTTCCGTCTCCAAGTGCTTATAGGTCCAGTTTGGTGTTTTTTTTTTTAACCAAAAACTGTTTCACTTTAAAGTTGAGCAGTAAAAAGTGTTTGGTGCTTATTTTAAAGGAAACTTTAATGAAAAACACATAGTATTGTTCACTTTAACAAAAAATCACATTTTTGAACTAAAAAGTCAATCATGGTACTATTCACTTTACCCTTTATTTTGTCTGTTAAAACTCAAAGTTTTCAAGTTTTTTTCATTAGTTTTCTTTATTTTAAAAGCAATGATCTCCACACATTAGCTTTTAAAAGCAACCTGTAGTTTGCTTTTAAAAGCTACTTTAATAAAAAGCGGAGTTGAGCCTTTAGAATATTTTTAATTCCTGTAATAAGCTTATTAATTTTAAACAATGACATTATTTATCCTGCTAGACTCAACTTTTGCATTGCTTTTTATACTCATACCAGTTTTAAAAATACAGTTTATCAACCACTTAACTACTTTATTTTGCAACTAATTATTTCTAAGCATAGCAAAAACAATTTATCGAAAAAGCACAACAATCCCAAATTGGTCCTTAAAAGGCTTAAAGCAATTTTTGGAAACAACAAATTGTTTCGGCAAGGCTTCTAAGTAATAAATGCATTTATAAGTATAAGTGATCATTCGTGAAATACAAAGTGTATGTGAGCATAAGTGTTTTTTAGAGATTCGCTCTCAAATAGGCTGTTATTAGGTTTTGAGAGAGGTGGATCAAATTCTGTCTATCGACTTAACTGGTGCGGAGGTGTTAAAAATAGCAGACGCACGCAACCACCGAAAACAAAACTGACGCCAATGCAAATATAATGCTTGAGCTTGGCTTCCAATGTATTGACTGTTGATGATGGAGTGGGATATGAGTAACGTTTTTACACCTCCAATCCAATCCAATCCATCTGAAGTGTTACAGTCAGATAATTCCCTTGCTTACGGAAGTGTTGGAAAACCCGAGTACAATCAGGGTGCCAATGGGCAAGCGCTTGTGGGATGTGTAGAGGGTGATGGAGAAGATGTTTAAACAGTTAGATACTTCATGCTGCAGTACAAGAGGAAGTATGGCGGATGAAGAACTCGAATGGAGGGGAACCGGGAATGATTGGCTTGTGACCAGGAAAGTGTGACTTTTTGTAGACAATCATTATACCGATTCCACACAGAACTTGTGGCCATTTCCATCAAGGTAAAGTCATGCAGGGATATGCATACGTTCTTACTCATCCGGGAATCCCCTCAATTGTAAGTTTCTAAATTTGATTTACCCCCTCTCAAGTAAGATAGTTGACATCTTGGTAAGCGCTTTGCTTGTGCTCGTTTAGCAGATATAAAATATGAGATTTAGGAGGCTATGGAGTTCGGATTCTTGTAGTTATTAGAGCACAAAGCTGTTTGAACAGAAAAAGTTTACTTTCTTAGGATTTGGGTCTTATGTTGCCCTAGTGAACTTGTCTTTAACTGATTACTTTAGCTACATTAGGTATTAAAATTTGTTTATCTGATTGTCCTCGTGACAGTTTTACGCCCACTTCTTCGATTGGGGCATGAAAGAGGAGATCAGTAAACTCGTTGCAATCAGGTTAAGGAACCGGATCAGACGTGACAGTGTCCTGCGTATTCTAGCTTCTGCTGCAGATCTTATGTAGCTTCCATATATGAGAAAATCATAGCTAAGATTGGTCCAAGGTATGATGTTGGGAACCTACCAAATTGCAACTTCTGGAAATGACTACTGCGTGTGGGAGAAAAAAGCATGAGCCCTTGTTGGAATGAAAACTAACTACAACTTCTGTATTACAGGTGTATTATATGCTTATTATTGAGGAAAAACAAATAGTAGTCCTCAACCGAAAAGAAAATTCGATTCATTAATGCCCCAATGAGGTTAGTACAAGAATATTAATTCAATTTACGTGTAGAATTTCTCTGGAAGCAACCATTTGGCCAAGTCAGGTTAGTGTTAATGTTGTCTGGTTTGATTCAAGAGCATGTTAAGAATTCTTATCGATCGAGAACATTACACACCTAAATTTTTTAACTAAACTGGTTCAATTGATGGTGTGTGAACATGCATTGTCCCTTCTTTATTGTTAAAAGAAAAATGGGGTTCAGAGTAGACCCGAATCTGAATCAGTGCTACTGCTTTACTTGACAAACAAACTTTAGTAACGCTAGCGACACTGCTAAAGCTTTCACAGACGAGCAATTATTTTCTCTATCCAATTCAACCGTTAAGAATTCATGGTTGGAATTTGATGTGCGAAAGTGGTAGACGCAGCGAACTGCACTTTAATTTCAAAAAACAGAACAGAAAACTTATCTAATGGTTCAAGACCCCTGTCGAAGTGGGAATGGAACCTCAGTCATTAGTTTATCGGCAAAGTAGCGGTCAGAGTTTCAGTTAAACAAAACAGTCAGGATTTCACTTACCAAAACAGTCAAGTTTTTCATGTCTTTTGGCAAAGTATCAGTCAGGGTTTCACTTGCCAAAACAGTCAGGATTTTGGAACCAAGTCAACTCTCCTCCTAAGATTGATCATAAATTCATAATCTCCTTATGATAAAGAGATTTATTTTGCAAGTTCGTTATTACGGGTAGTTCCTACAAAGGATCGGACTAATGACATACAATACTTGAATTGCTACATAGTTGGTTCTCATCCTTCAGAGACTATGAGTGTAATAGGAGCATCCGTCGACAAAAGGATCACCCGAAGATAATCACCTCATGGCTATTGAGAACGAATCAAATCAGATTGTTCTATTTCTCAATCTTTCTTACTTGCTCATAGGGGACCAAGGTCGAAAAGATTGAGAGTCATTCACAACTACTGATGAAGGATTCCTCGAAAAGCTAAGGCTTAGTAATCCTTTTTAGAAATCGTACGGATTCAGTCTTATACATACGCGAGGAAGGTAATCAAAAAAAGAAAGAAGATGAGTATTGTTTATATATATTGAAATAACACTTTCACAAAACAATTCAAGGCTTCAAGCTCATAGGAGACACGAACGCTGGGTCCGTTTCCCTCATCTATTTCCTTCTCTCCATCACTCTCACATCCAAATTCACTGCTTCTCAGATTCCATTTCAGGTATTTATAACCTCTCTCTCTGTCACTCTCCCTCCCTCCCTCAGAGACTAACGTGTTTTCGGGTGGATGGTGATCAGAGGTTCAATTGGGAATCAAGCAAGAAAGGAGGATGGTACAACATTTTAAAGCAGTCTGTACAAGACCTAGCTAGTTCTGGAATCACAAATGCTTGTCTTCCTCCACCCTCTCATGCTATTTCAGATGATGGTATGTATCTGTCCTAAATCTCTTTCGAACCTTGTCATTAGTCCAGACCAGATTTTGTTTTAAGTTTTTGTGTTATATGACAATTCTTGGGAGCAGCCTCTCCATAAATGGGGGTAAGGCTAGCCGACATTCACCTCTCCCAGACCCTGCGTAAAGCGGGAGCCTTGTGCACTGGGTACGACCTTTTTTTGACAATTCTTGTACTGAGGCTTCACCTCATATCTTTCCTTTCTACGGATACATGCCAGGAAGGCTCTATGATCTCAATACAAAATATATAAACAAAGATGAATTGTAAGTCACTGGTAAGCACATATGGAATACAGTCTGTGGCAGATATAGTTATAAACCACAGAACTGCAGAGAAGCAAGACGAGAGAGGAATATGGTGCATCTTCAAAGGAGGAATTGACGATAATCGTCTTGATTGGGGCCCATCTCTTATTTGCAGCAATGACACGGCTTATTCTGATGGCAAGGGGAACTCTGACACTGGAGAGGACTTTGGCGCCGCTCCTGACATTGACCACAAAAACACGAGGGTCCAGAAAGAGCTCTCGGATTGGATGAATTGGTTAAAGACTGATATCGGATTGAGTGGTTGGAGATTTTATTTTGTCAAGGGATATGCTCCTGAATTTACCAAGTTGTATGCGACAAACACAAGTCCAAATTTCACATTAGGGGAACTTTGGAATTCCCTTTCTTATGGAAGTGATGGAAATCCGAACCCTGACATCGTGGAGCGTTAGTGGGATGGGTGGAGAGTGCTGGAGGAGATGTCACAGCATTTGATTTCACAACTAAAGGGATACTTTAGGCTGCAGTCCAAGGGGAGCTTTGGCGGCTGAAGGACTCCAATGGTTGTGCTTCGGGGATAATTGGCGTGAAGCCAGGAAATAGTGTAACTTTCATCGACAATCATTATACAGGTTCTCCACAACATGTGGCCGTTTCCATCTGGTAAGGCCATTCAGGGATATGCCTACATTCTCACCCATCCAGGAATCTCATCAATTGTAAGCTCTTTTTCATCTAGCTTTGAGTAACGCTAGGCAAACCAAATTCACACCATTGTTGACACATTCACTAATAAAACTCGGTCCACATGAAGTGATAAAGTCCGCCTGTATTAGAGTGTGTCAACAATGGTGTTAGTTTTACGTTTTTCACAAGCTAGAAATTTGCCATCTTTCTTTACGATGAACTACCTTTCCAATCTATATAAATATAAAAAAAAAATGTGAGACTTGTTGCAGAGAAAGAACTGATTGGTTAGCATTTGAGTTATTTCTATTCCCTTATTTATAATTGATCTTACGGTGCATGCTTAAATTTGTTATCTGATTATTGTTGTAACAGTTTTACGACCACTTCTTTGACTGGGGCTTGAAAGTCGATCTCTAAACTCACTGCAATCAGATAGAGAAATGGGATCAAACCCGGCATTGCCTTGCACATTCTAGCAGCTGATGCAGATGTCTATGTAACTGCCATAGATGAGAAAATCATCGTCAAGATTGGTCCGAAGAGCGACGTAGGCCAACTTATACCTTCAAACTTTCGCATTTCGACTTCTGGATGTTAACTGATGAGTAGATTTTATAGTATATATTTTACCCTAATCTTAGTATATTTTGGTTAATATTTGGAAAGAATTTTGATACTTTGAATTGTATTTTCAATATAGGATTTTCGACTTCCTGGAGCAAAACAGGACCAAATGGACGAATTTTGGAGTAATTCTAGTTGGAGGACATTTGTGAGTCACTTAGATTGATTGTATCAAAATTTGGGATTTTTCCACAAAGCGGTTATTTTCTGAAGATAAAATAAAGGAACGATGCACAGAGCTGGAAAATGATGTTTCTGGGCTTAAATTACGTTTTTGGAGCCCAAGATGACCTCGGATGGGTTCGTGGTTTTCTGGAGAAGTGTTCAGAATATTCCAAACATTAAATCCAGCTATATTGGGCCAGTTTTGGAGCAGCTTATGGGTCCAAAACGTGGCTGTTCAAATTTTAGGCGAATTTTACCATTTAATTTAGGGTTATGTTTTCTATTTTATTGGTATTTTTTAATTTTAGTTTCCTAGGATTTGTGTGAGGAGGGCTTAGCAGATTTATTACTTGGCCATCTACCATATTTTCAGAACGTTTTATATTATGCTACTTTGGAGACAGAGAGAATTGCTAGGGTTTTGGAGATTTTCTACTTGAAGGTGCCTTCATTCCTTTTCTTAATAATATTTTTCTATGATTTTAATTATGAATATGCGTAACTGATTTTTTTTTGCTAGGGTGAGGCCATGATCTTTAGCAAGAATATGTAGTTTCTTCTTAATTTGCTTATGAATTCATGCATGCAAGTTTTGAATTGTTAATCACCGATTTAAACTATCTATTTGTCTTAGTGATTCGCGACCATTAGGATATTTAGAAAAGTAATTTGATGCAATTTTGGCGGAGGGCTGTCCCTAAAAATTGACTAAGGCTTCTTGTGGTTAATATGTGTAACCTTTTAGGATGAACGACACGCTTTAAGGGTTATATGGTTTTTCAAAAGGATTTCACAAAACTTAATGAGTCTTGAATGTTCACATTCGATCTGGACACCACGGACGGGTTGCATGTTAGATATACGTTCTATGTTGGAGGTTCCAAGTAGGATATATTTTAGGAAAACCTAACCTTCAAATTATGCATGCATAGTTCATAAGTAATTAGAAGAGTTACATAGGATTGTTATGATGACGGCGGAACCCTAGCACTTTGTCACTTTGATTCTAAAAATTGTTTCTTTCTCTTTCTTTAAAATTACAGTTTTAAGTAATATTTTTAATTAAATTCGTTTTTCTTAATTTAGGTCATTAAATCACCTTTTTCCAAAATTTTGTTCTAAATAATTCGTTGAGAATTGTTTTGGCGTTAATCTATTTAAATTAATCCTTGTGGAGAACGACCTTACTTGAGCCAACTATACTACGACAATCTTGTTTCTCTTGCAAGTATTTTAGGTGTTTTTAACCCTTTTGTGCAGGTGGTAAAAATCCTATCAAGAAATTGGCGCCGTTGCCGGGGGATTAATTTAATATAGATTTTTGTTGATCCTATTCTCAATTAATTATTCCCATATATAATTTAAAAAAAAAATTAATTTCGTTTTTTTATTATATTTAATTCTCTACAGATTGTGCATTGCATGGTTTGTACCAAATCACAGAAACAGCAACTTGCAGATTTTGATTCTGAACCTGAACGAACAGCTAGACAGAGACGTAGAGAGAAGAATCTGTAGTGGGAATCTTCACTGCAGGAAACAATTTTGCATAACCTGTTTACTAGGGTTTTGGATAGTACAGAAGTTATGGCATTTGTTCTACCCACAGCGGGACAACCACTGAGGGAATCCCTGGCAGCTCATGCTACAGAGGTGCCAAGCTGCATTACCTATCCTGAAGTTGAAGATGGGTCTACGTTTGAGATACAGCATCATATGTTAGAGATTTTGCCCTCTTTTCACGGTTTGTCAACAGATGATCCTAACATGCATCTAACTGAATTTCTGATGGGGTGCAAAAATATTTTGGTGAGAGGATTTTCAGCAGAATCTATCAAACTCAAACTTTTTCCGTACACTTTGAAGGATGGTGCAAGAAAATGGTTACTTACACTTCCATCTGGAAGCATTATTTCGTGAAACCAACTCAGTGCTGCGTTTTTAAGCAAATACTACCCAGCTTCAAAAACACTTGATATGCGCACTCAAATTTTAACATTTGCTCAGAAACCTAATGAAGCGATTCATGAAGCATGGGAACATTACAAGGATTTGCTTAGGAAATGTCCACATTCAGGCATTAATGGTGACACTCAAATGAATTTATTTTACAGAGGGTTGAATTTGACTACTAAGACTCTTGTTAATGCTTCTTGTGGAGGAACATATTCAGACAAAAATGCACTGCAAGCGTATCAATTGTTTGAGAACATGGCGACAGAATCTCAACAATGGGCAGTTGATATACCTCAGACCAGGGGTGTTTTTGAGATGTCCAGTGGCTCACCTCATGTATCTGCACAAATGGAAAAGATGGAGAAAAAGTTGGAAAAATTTTGATGCAAAATTTGACATGCTTTTACAAAGAATGGCAGCACCTGTGCAGCAGGTTGCTGTCCAGCAGCCTACTGCAGTAGCTTGTACCATTTGTGGCATCACAACATATGATTTTACAGGCTGCCCGCATAGGGACACATATCCGGAGCATGTTACAGAATAGATTAATGCATTCAATAATTATCAAAGGCATAAGAATGATCCCTATTCAAATTTTTATAACCCGAGGTGGAGAGATCACCCAAATTTCAAGTGGGATAGAGATCAACAGGTTAAACCACAATTTCAACAACAAATACAGCAACCTGCTGCTCAAGCTAAACCTTCTTGGGAAGTTGCAATTGAAAAATTGGCAGATCATACTCAGGCAAGTTTTGATGCAACAAAACAAGAGATTCAGAAAACCAACCAAAACATTCAGAACATACAAGCAACAATGAAAGATCTACAGCAACAAATGGGGCAGCTTTCACTCCATTTTTTGGGCAGAGAACCGGGAAAAGTTTCCAGCCAAACTATCCCGAATCCACGTGGCAATGCAGATTGTAATGATGTCAGAATATTGCGTTGTGGTAAAAGTTATGACAACCGTGATGCAGAAAACACAGAAAACAATGCTGGAACTACACGGGCAGCACCTGTGCAGCCACAAACAGGTTCTGAAATTTCTGCAGAATCTGCACAGCCACTTGACAGATCTGAAAATACTGCAGTACCTGCTGCAGAAATTACAGAAAAGTCCGAACGAGTTTATGTGTCACCTATGCCATATCCGGAAAGATTGAAGCCACATGCAAAAGATCAACAATTAACAGATTTCATGAAGACATTGGCTAAAGTTCAGATTAATCTACCATTAATTGAAACAATCAAGAACATTCCCTCATATGCCAAGTTTTTGAAAGATGTGTGCACAAAGAAAAAGAAGCTTGTGGATTTCGAAAAAGTGATTCTCACAGAACAATGCAGTGCAGTTTTATTACAAAAACTACCACCAAAGAAAAAAGATCCAGGGAGTTTTACAATTTCATGCACAATTGGAAATTCTGATTTTAAACGCGCTTTAATTGATTTGGGTGCTAGTATTAATTTAATGCCTTTCTTTGTTTTTCAGCGGCTGGGACAAGGAGAAATCAAACCAACATCAGTTATTTTACAGTTAGCGGATCGTTAGGTTGCTTATCCAATGGGTATTATTGAAGACCTTATTATCAAAGTGGACAATCTCTACCTTCCAGCAGATTTTGTGGTTTTGGATATGGACGAAGATATGCAAACACCAATTATTTTGGGGCGCCCATTCATGGCAACTGCTAAAACTTTGATAGATGTGGAAGTTGGCACATTGACACTTAGAGTACAAGAACAGTCTGTTGTGTTTAAATTATTTGAAGCAACTAAGAGGCCTAGTGATATGCAAGATTGTATGAGAGTTGACATGTTAGAAGGCATCATGCATGCAAATATTATG
Organism: Malus x robusta; assembly: GCA_963082935.1. Taxonomy (NCBI): domain Eukaryota; kingdom Viridiplantae; phylum Streptophyta; class Magnoliopsida; order Rosales; family Rosaceae; genus Malus; species Malus x robusta. The sequence goes on from OY720328.1 coordinate 13,090,335, forward strand.
CCCAATTTGACAACAGATCCACTGTTAAAAGTTTTACATGGTTTTGAAGACACAAAAACTGAAGATGAAGAGGCTTTTGAATATGTTACAGCTTTGGAAAGTGTCCCTTTACACCAGCCAAAGTGGAGGCACGTTTTTGAGAGTTTGGGAGAACCAAAAACACCATTACAGCCTTCAAAAATACAACCACCTAAGCTGGAATTGAAGCCATTACCAGAACACTTAAAATATGCTTATTTGGGTGCTAATTCATCGTTGCCAGTCATTGTTTCTGCAGATTTATCTTTAGTTGAGGAAGACAAATTGCTGCGCATTTTGAAAAATTTTCAAGATGCCATTGGGTGGACAATTGCAGATATTAAGAGGATTAGCCCAACACTCTGTATGCACAGAATTTTGATGGAGGAGGGTGTGAAACCCACCATTGATGCTCAACGCCGATTGAATCCAATTATGAAGGAAGTTGTTCGAAATGAGGTTATGAAGCTTTTAGATGCTGGAATGATTTATCCAATTTCAGATAGTAAATGGGTAAGTCCTACTCAAGTGGTACCGAAATGCACTGGAATTACAGTTGTGAAAAATGACAATAATGAGCTTGTGCCTACATGTTTAACTACTGGATGGCGAATGTGCGTTGACTACAGGAAGATCAATACAGGTACAAGAAAGGATCATTTTCCTTTACCCTTTACTGATCAAATGTTGGAGAGATTGGCTGGTCGGGCTTTCTATTGTTTTTTAGATGGGTATTCTGGTTACAATCAAATTCCAGTTGCACTAGAGGATCAGGAAAAGACCACCTTCACCTGCCTTTTTGGTACATTTGCTTATAGAAGAATGCCTTTCGGATTATGCAATGCACCAGCAACATTTCAACGCTGCATGATGAATATATTCTCAGGTTTGGTTGAACAAGTTGTTGAGGTATTTATGGATGATTTTTCTGTTTTTGGGGATTCGTTTGATCATTGTTTGCAGAATTTATCTTTGGTTCTTGAGCGTTGCAAAGAAACTAATTTGGTATTTAATTGGGAGAAGTGTCATTTTATGGTTAAACAAGGCATTGTTTTAGGGCACTTAGTATCTAGCAAGGGTATTGAAGTTGATAAAACTAAGATTGATGTTATTGCTAAGTTGCCACCTCCTACTACTGTGAAGAGTATTCGTTCGTTTCTTGGGCATGCTGGGTTTTACAGACGGTTTATCAAGGATTTCTCCAAGATTAGTTGACCTTTGTATAACTTATTGGCTAAGGATGCACATTTTGTTTTTTATGATGCATGTTTGGAGGCTTTCAACAAATTGAAAACACTCATAACTTCAGCACTAATTATTGCAGCTCCGGACTGGAACTTATTGTTTGAATTAATGTGTGATGCATCCAATTATGCAGTTGGAGCAGTTCTTGGACAGCGAAAAGACAAGATTCCTCAAGTCATTTATTACGCCAGCAGAACTCTCAATGATGCACAGTTGAACTATGCAACCACAGAGAAAGAATTGTTAGCAGTTGTTTTTACATTAGAGAAATTTCGTTCTTATTTAATTCGGGCTAAGGTAATTGTCTACACAGATCATGCTGCTTTGAAGTATTTATTCTCTAAAAAGGATGCTAAACCTCGGCTTATTCGGTGGATTCTTTTACTTCAAGAGTTTGATTTGGAAATTAGGGACAAAAAAGGCAGTGCAAATCTGGTGGCTGATCATTTATCAAGATTAATAAATTCTACTACTGCAGAAGAAGACACATTGCCTCTTAATGAAAATTTTCCTGATGAATAGTTGTTGGCTGTCCAGCACAAAACACCATGGTTTGCAGATTTGGTGAATTATTTGGCCAGGGGAGTGTTTCATCCAGATTTTAGTTATCAGCAGAAAAAGAAATTTTTGGCAGATGCGAAATTTTATTTTTGGGATGAGTCGTATCTGTACAAATATTGTCCAGATCAAATTATTCGCAGATGTATTCTAGAAGAGGAACATAACAGTGTTTTAAAGTTTGCACATCATTATGCTTGTGGTGGACATTTTGGGCCTAAAAGGACAGCAACTAAAATTCTACAAAGTGGGCTGTTTTGGCCTTCTCTTTTTAAGGATGCTAATAATTTGTGTAAATCTTGTGATCAGTGTCAGAGAGTGGGAAATCAGTCCAAACGAAATGAGATGTCACAACATGGTATTTTAGTTGTTGAATTATTCGATGTTTGGGGTATTGATTTTATGGGACCATTCCCATCTTCACATGGCAATCAATATATTTTGGTGGTGGTTGAGTATGTTTCTAAGTGGGTCGAGGTGATTGCAGCACCAACTAATCAGGGATCAGTGGTGATGAAATTCCTCTAGGGGTTATTTTTCCACGGTTTGGAATCCCGCGAGTTATACTTAGTGATGGGGGAAAGCATTTTATTAATAAACAGTTTGCTACATTACTTGCAAAATATGGGATAACTCATCGTGTTGCCACTCCTTACCATCCACAAACATTAGGACAAGTTGAGGTTTCAAACAGGGAAATAAAGCGTATTTTGGAGAAAACAGTTGGCTTCACTCGTAAAGATTGGAGTTTGAAATTAAATGATGCACTTTGGGCATACAGAACAACATTTAAAACACCGATTGGGATGTCCCCAGTTCGGCTTGTGTATGGCAAGGCTTGTCATTTACCTATGGAGTCAGAACATAAGGCGTTTTGGGCTATTAAGGAGTTAAATTTTGCTTACGATTCAGCAGGGGAAAAGCGTAAGTTACAGCTCAATGAGCTTGATGAAATTCGTCGTGATGCTTATGAAAATGCACGCATAGACAAAGACAATTCAAAAGCATTCCATGACAAACAAATTCTCAGGAAAGAGTTCCAGCCAGGGCAGAGAGTGTTATTATTCAGTTCCAGATTAAAGTTATTTCTAGGGAAATTGAAATCTCGTTGGAATGGGCCCTACTTGGTTACTAAGGTTTATCCACATGGAGCAGTTGATCTAACAAGCGAAATTAATGGCAACACATTCAAGGTGAATGGTCACAGGCTGAAACCATATTTGGAGTCACCCTTCAACAATGCAACCAAGTCAGTGACTCTGAAGGATCCGGCGATTTAACCACCGGGTTTCTGTTCAGTCTAGCTACATACGTTAAATAAAGCGCTTATTGGAAGGCAACCCAATTTTCTAACGCTTTCTTTACTTTTTGTATCTTTTATTTCATTATTTTCAATCTAGATGCATCTAAATTCCTAGGCTGTCATTTAATTTCAACAATAATCATAAAAAATATATATATAAAAAAAAGTTTTTACTTGTTTAATTTTTAATTTACAGTTACTATTTTCTATATTCTATCTCTAATTTCATAATGTGGATTTTTGCAGACAGCAACCAAAGCAACCATGAATTTATGTACAGAGATTATTCTAGGCTGGAATCATGCACTCAGCAGCAAGTCTACATTACCATCAACCACATTCTTAGACTATGCTGACATATAATGCAGAAGTTACAAAGCTCTTGCAGAATCTCAGTTCCAGCCACAAAAGGATAGAACATTATACCTCTGTTTTGCTATGTGGCCATTCTTCAATGCAAGCCTCAAACGCCATTGAGCTGTTTTTGTGGATATCCAGTGTTCCTGCAACAAAACAAATCAAGTTGATAAATAATGAAGAGCTATCATTATTTTTATGCAGATCTACACCTTTTAGTTTCGAAGAAGCCGAGTGTGCTGTTATTTAAGTTTGCGGCTGAGTTCCTTATCCATCCTCAGAACGAGTCAAGTCCAAAAGGTTCGTACATATGTTCAAGGGTGATCCAGGTTGTCATTCCCGAATATTATGGGGAGAAACAGTGTTATCAGTCCAAATGGTCCGCATACATGGTCCCTATTCAGATCTCAGTGTTATTTATTTTGTCCAGTAACAACAGTCTCCAGTTATTCCTTATATTCAGTATGGGGGGATCTCACAGATAATACATGCATGCCATACTCATCTACATAAGTTTACACATTCAACATGAAGGTTAGCAGAGATAAGGGTTATACCTTTCAACTCCGAAGTCGCTGCCACTTGGACGCTTGTTTTTCCATTTTGAGCACTGAATCTGCAACTTGGGTGTTCTTTTCTCTCGGGTATCAACTGGATCCAAGCGAGCACTGAATCTGCAACTTGGGTGTTCTTTTCTCTCGGGTATCAACTGGATCCAAGCTATCTACACACACAGAGATAGAAATTTGAGATATGAACTGACATTTCACCTTATCTTTGCGGTACGTAGTAAGAACATTTCAAAACACACGTTTGTACCTTTTGCATGCTCGGATCTGTGCGGTCCGAGAGGTTTCTTTTGTTTTTCTCCCTACAGATGACGAATTCGTGAGCATCCTACACACATTTTCTCTCCGACTATCATCATTCATGTAAACCAGCAGATCTTCAACATGCAAGAATAGCACAGTCGCATCCGAGAACCCTCGCAGGAAAAATGGTTGCATGTGTTAATTCTTTTACTTTTCCATGAAACGCACCAGAAATATAACTTAATGGCAGCCAAAAAGAAAATTTTACCTTCGGGATTTCGGTTTTTGAATCGAGATTTAGTGTAGATGACGACTTCCATGAACGGGACCGAGAGCCAATGCAACCTTTACAGTCTCAGATTGGGCGATTTGGAGACAATGGTGAAGTGGCTAAAGTATGAATGCCCGATTGTGTGGGTTGAGAGAGAGGGTTCTTTTCATAAAATGAGAGAGGGATTTGACCTTTCATTTGGAATCCTTAGGAGCTTAAGCACGGATGCGTGCCATGTGTACAAATCTGGCTTCCCCAATGTCTGTTCCGAGATGGGTCTTTGAATTAATTAGAGGGGAGAGCCGTTTGGCCCTTGACTCGAGGAGGTGCAGGGAATCCAATGCTTTTCAAAAGCTGGTGCTAGGTTTTGGTGCGCATGTGAAATGTAGGTGTGTTGTCTGTATAGGTTAAATTTTTTTTGCTATTATTGGACCTTTGTTTTGCGGGCTGGGCTCCACTTCCATTGTTCCATAATTGGCCCGTGTGTTTTCTCACCAAGGCCCAAATTCTGTCTTGCACAATGGATTTCCATTTCAAACCAAGTGCACTCTTTTCTTTATCTTTTCTTTCTTATTTATTTTATTTTATTTTATTTTGTCACTTTGCATTTCGTTTTTGTTGGTTGTCTTTCCTATCTTTTAATTCTTGTTAGGTTTAATTAGGTTTTGTTTTACTATTTAATTTTCTTTGTACGATTATTTCTTTATTTTCTTTTATTTTCCACACCTTGAGGACAAAGTGTGCAATAAGTTTGGGGGTATTTTTGGGAAATAACATTTTAGGTTTTAAATTTTTGTGTCAGGTTAAAATTTTCATTCTTCTTAAGTTAATATCTATAGATTATTTTAAACATTAGAACAAATAGACATGGTGAAGATTAATCCCACAGTAGAGTCTTTTCTATTTATCGTTGCTTAGACACTAATTCATGAATTATACTTTGAACTTTGCACATCACACCAACATGGTTTGTGGGGAGTGAGATTGAAACGCTTACTTTTAGTCTAAGTTTATTTTTAATTTTTGTTTTAAGTAAAGTCAGTTATTATTGTGAATAAAGTAATAATTGTCTCACCCGAGGTTTTGCCTAGTAACCGGGCCAGTCCTGCCTAATCAGCAGTGATTCTCGCATCAAACGGTAGAGTTTTGGCATGGGGCAAGGTGGTTAGTTGGTTTCGTAGCCTTTTGAGCTCGGGTTAATAAGTCCTTATGGGTGTTCTACACCTAGTGCCCTAAAGCCCTAGTGGTTTGGGAGTCATTGACCTAAAGCTCGCTACATGGGTTGGATTGAAAGCTTAAGTGAACCGACATTGCACGACCACTACTGTTACTGAAAAAAAAAATTTGTTATATATGAAAAGAAAACAAAAAGAAAAAAAATTAATTAAAAAGAAAAAGAAAAATGCTATATTCAAAGTTAGTATGTGTGAAATAAAGAAGGACGAGAGGTAAGGGTTTTAGTCGAGTCTCTTTAACTATGTTGGTTCACTTTACACCAAGGGAAGTTTGTGAATTCTTTTCTAATTGATTCTAAATGGCTTAGACTCTGTGGTGGGATTGGTTGGAACTTTTAAAAAGATGTTCTAGTTTTTAAAATTTGCTATGGATTGCAACTTGAAGATGGAAATTTTGTCTTGGTTAAGTTTTTTGTTTGAGTCTTGTTTTGCTTGAGGACAAGCAAAAAGCTAAGTTTGGGGGTATTTTGATGAGTAGATTTTATATTATACATTTTACCCTAATCTTAGTATATTTTGGTTAATATTTTGAAAGAATTTTGATACTTTGAATTGTATTTTCAATATAGGATTTTCGACTTCCTCTGGAGCAAAACAGGACCAAATGGACGAATTTTGGAGTAATTCCAGGTGGAGGACTTTCGTGAGTCACTTAGCTTGATTGTATCAAAATTTTGGATTTTTCCACCAAGCGCTTATTTTCTGGCGATAAAATAAAGGAGCGATGCGTAAAGCTGGAAAATGACGTTTCTGGGCTTAAATTGCGTTTTTGGAGCCCAAGATGACCTCGGATGGGTTCGTGGCCTTCTGGAGAAGTGTTCAGAATATTCCAAACATTAAATCCAGCTATATTGGGCCAGTTTTGGAGCAGCTTATGGGTCCAAAACGTGGCTGTTCAGATTTTAGGCGAATTTTACCATTTAATTTAGGGTTATGTTTCCTATTTTATTGGTATTTTTTAATTTTAGTTTCCTAGGGTTTGTGTGAGGAGGGCTTAGCAGATTTATTGCTTGGCTGTGTACCATATTTTCAGAACGTTTTATATTATGCAACTTTGGAGACAGAGAGAATTGCTAGGGTTTTGGAGATTTTCTACTTGAAGGTGCCTTCATTCCTTTTCTTAATAATATTTTTCTATGATTGTAATTATGAATATGCGTAACTGATTTTTTTTTGCTAGGGTGAGGCCATGATCTTTAGCAAGAATATGTAGTTTCTTCTTAATTTGCTTATGAATTCATGCATGCAAGTTTTGAATTGTTAATCACCGATTTAAACTATCTATTTGTCTTAGTGATTCGTGACCATTAGGATATTTAGAAAAGTAATTTGATGCAATTTTGGCGGAGGGTTGTCCCTAAAAATTGACTAAGGCTTCTTGTGGTTAATATGTGTAACCTCTTAGGATGAACGACACGCTTTAAGGGTTATATGGTTTTTCAAAAGGATTTCACAAAACTTAATGAGTCTTGCATGTTCACATTCGATCTGGACACCACGGACGAGTTGCATGTTAGATATACGTTCTATGTTGGAGGTTCCAAGTAGGATATATTTTAGGAAAACCTAACCTTCAAATTATGCATGCATGGTTCATAAGTAATTACAAGAGTTACATAGGATTGTTAGGGTGACGGCGGAACCCTAGTACTTTGTCACTTTGATTCTAAAAATGGTTTCTTTCTCTTTCTTTAAAATTACAGTTTTAAGTAATATTTTTAATTAGATTCGTTTTTCTTAATTTAGGTCATTAAATCACCTTTTTCCAAAATTTTGTTCTAAACAATTCGTTGAGAATTGTTTTGGCGTTAATCTATTTAAATTAATCCTTGTGGAGAACGACCTTGCTTGAGCCAACTATACTACGACAATCTTGTTTCTCTTGCAAGTATTTTAGGTGTTTTTAACCCTTTTGCGCAGTTGGTAAAAATCCTATCATTAAGCATAGTGGAGCACTCAATAATATAAAAAACAGAGAGAAGGGTATCAAAAGAAAAGAGAGAAAGCTTGAGAGAGAAGATACTAAAATCTTTGATCATTTTCTGTCAAAATGAATCTTTCCACAATCTTACACTTATTTCTTCTCTGATCTTATTACAATAACCTTATCCTTATTACAAGATTATCCATTACAGCTAAGCCTAACAACCTTTATAACTGCCTAGTGTAATCTATCTCCTTAATGACTGACGAGTGGCACAATCCTCATCATTCATTCTTCATACTCTAACATCCCACCTCAAACTCATGTTTGGATGATCCAAGCATAAGATTGGAGCAGTGAGTGTTGAAAAGAGGAGAACTAAGTCCTTTGTTAAGTATATTAGCTAACTGTTCAGAAGAGGATACAAATTGAACCAAAAGCTTCTTTGCAGCAACTCTCTCTCGGACAAAGTGTACATCCACTCAATATGTTTAGTTCGCTGATGTTGAACTGGATTGAAGGATAAGGCATGGCAAACATATTATCATAGAACAATACTAGAGTATACTGAAGTTTGATCCACAGAAAATGGAGTAATTGCTAAATTCAATCCAACTATGCAACTGTGGAAGAAAGTGCCCTGTATTCAGCCTCAGTAGAGGACCTGGATACATTTTGTTGTTTCTTGGATGACCAGGATATAGGGTTATTACCCAGAAACACAACCAATCCTGTTGTAGACCACTTGTCATTTGGGTCACCTGCACAGTCAGTATCTCCTTTGGTATAGGTAATCCCATTAGACAAAGAACCCTTGAGATATCTTAAAATGCGCTTAACTGCTGTAAAATGAGACACCATAAGAACCTGCATAAATTAGCAAACCTAATGAACAGAAAATGCAATATCCGGCCTTGTAAACACAAGGTACTGCAATGCCCCAAGAATGCTTCTATACAAAGTAGGATTGGTGTATGGCTGACCATCATCTTTGAGTAGTCTACTATAAGGAAGACAAGGAGTTGCAGCAGCTTTAGAGTCTAACATTTCTGTTTTCTTCAACAGATCTTGTATATACTTTTCTTGAGATAAGAATAAGCCATCCTTGGTATTGGTAATCTAAATTCCCAAGAAAAAAAATGCAAGAATCCAAGATCCTTAATATCAAAATCCTTTCACAAATCAGAAATAACTTGCTGTACAACATCAGTGACACTACTAGTTATTATAATATCATCAACATACAAAAGCAATATCACAATTGAGCTACCAACATGCTTCACAAATAGAGAAGTATCAGAATAGGTATTACTAGAACCCAATTGAGGCAGAAACTGAGTAATCAATCATTCCAAGCTTGTGGAGCTTGTTTTAATCCATAGAGGGATTTGTGTAACTTGCAAACCAATGAAGGGTACCTAACATCTTCAAAACCAGGTGGTTGAGACATATACACCTCCTCTTATAGTATGCCATGCAGAAAAACATTCTTAACATCTAGCTGCCATAATTCCCAGCTAAACTTAGATGCCAATGCAAGAACCAACCTTGCAGGTGTTGTTTTTATGACAGGACTGAATGTCTCTCCATAGTCAAGTCATTGTTCTTGACTAAAGCCTTTTGCCACTAAACGAGCCTTGTGCCTTGCTATTGTCCCATCAACATTTCTTTTAACCTTGAACACCCATTTACAACCCACCAAATTCTTCTGATAAGGAAGAATAACTAAGCTCCAAGTGTTTTGCGAATGCAATGCCTCAATTTCCTCTTTCATAGCATCAAACCACACTGGAACCTTCAAAGCAGTTTTATAAGTTGCAGGTTCTGTATGTGTAAGATCAAAAGTTGATGCACTGTGTACTGAGGCAATAAAAGCTTTCTTCTTAAAAATGCCACTTTTAGACCAAGTTTGCATAAGATGAAGATTCATAGGTGGTATACTCATAACCACTTGCAAATTATTAGTACGAAACTCAGGTGCTACCGTTGCAGGAGAATCTTGTGCAATAATGGACTGAGGTGTAGGTATATTTGGTGGTGGAGATGGTGATAGAGATATAGTTGGTGGTGGAGATGGTTCAATAGGGGACACCAAAATATTCTGAAGGTTAGGGAACAAAGAAGGGGAAATGGTTGGGACATTTGATGTGGGTGAATGTTGTGGTTTTGCAGTAAAAGATACATAAGGAAAATCTAACTCATCGAATATGACATGTCTTAAGATATAGATTTTCTTGTGACTTAGCTCATAACATAATAACCCTTATAACAAGTCGCATAACCCAAGAATATACACTTAAAAGTCTTAGGTTGCTGATGCGAAATATATAAGCACACAAATTAAACCCTCTTTTTATCAATTGTAGCAAAGTATGTAAGTAGAGATCGTTCTAGGCCGGGGATTATGAGGGATTGCCAAATCACTTGAAAACTGACTCAAAACTTAAAAACAAAGTTTAAAACACTAAACTAGACTCAAAGAATGCAAAACTAAACTATAAAACACCAAAACAAAGCAAAAGACTCAAAACAGCAAATAAACACTCAAAACTACCTTAAAAACACTTTTTGGGCAGTTTTGAACACAAACACAAATTTGGACGAAAATAGGTTTAAACTTGATTCAAGACACTTAAAAACTCAAACTAAATTGATTTCTAACTAATCTAACACTTCAAAATAAAGGGGAATTGGTTTTGATGAAAATTGAAAACAAAAACAAAACTTGTAAATTGAACAGATTCTAAAACGAATTTGGTTGAATTGAAGGGATGGAAAACTAGCGAAGGGGTTCTTCTCCACACATGTCACACTTGCATACAAAATGATTTCTAATTGCAATTCAATAAACCATGAATACTCAACACTCCAAGTTAATTAGGTCCGCTTAAATTAACTTTCAGATTTCCCTTATGTCAATGAATTGGATGGAAAAAACGCATCGCAATCAAATTATTCCTCAAAAGTTCTCTACATGAAAGCGCATAATAAAGATGCAATCAAAGATCATTACGTTCAATGGAAATCATAAGTATTGACGAGGCACTCGTAACTATGAAAGCGCATGAAACTTATGCCAAGAATTTACTTAACACAATTGTGATCAACAACTTTTACTACTTGTGAATATAAGTTCATAACGATTAGGTGAAATTTCCTTATATTCTAGCATTAGATTTATGCATGACAATTAAGCGTGCACTCTCAACCAACACACACAAATCAGTTTAATTCAAATAGATAAGCAAATTGAATCCACAACTTATGAAACGCAATTAGAAGTAATCAAATCATATAGCAAGCATAAACATGGTTTTGAATCCCCCCTAGCCAAGCGGGGGTTTAGTTCCTCATACTCGCAAAGCGAAGATACATAAATTTAGACATTAAAATCCAAAGAAAGAAAACACCTAGATGATCCAACTGGACAGCAGGTGCATCCACGAAGTCTTCCTTCCTCCTTGCTGCAGCACTTGGTCTAAGAGCAGGGTTTGGGTGGTATTTGTATGGGAGAATGGGTAGGGAATGGTATGGAAGGGTTTAGGATTGATGGGGGGTGCGGCAAGGTGTTTAGGGTCAGAAAATATGGAGTATGGTGAGTGAAGTTTGCGGCAGAGAGGGTAGATGAGTTTCTGGCATGATTTATGAATATGGGAGGTGGTGAATTCGGCCAAGGGGTGATTATGAATATATATATAGGCACTTAAAACCCTAGGTAAATCAGATATGGACTTGGATAACCCAAATCCATCAGGAAATAGGCCTAGAAATCAGAATTAGAGAAGGAAAAAGTCTAAAGGTGCGGCAGGTATGGATAGGCTTAGATAAGGCTTCTAGAAAGCCTTGCAAGGCAAGGAAAACAGATTCTAACAAGGGCTAGGTGCGGCATGGATTTAGGAAATAAGGATAGGGCTTCTAGAAAGCCCAAAACCAAGAGGAAATAAGCTCTAGCCCACGGCAAGGATGAAGGAATATTCTAAAACCCTTGTTTGTGTCTTCCAACGCTTAGGAACCTTCTAATTTTGCTGAAACTCAAGGCCATCTAGGTTTAGCAAAGATCAACCCAAAGTAGAAAGTTTTAGGCTCAACTTTCCTACTTCAAGTAGGAAACCTTGTTTGAGTAGGAATCTTCATTCTTCTAGGAATCCATCTTCAACTAGGAATCCCTCGTTGATTAGGAATCCTTCTTGGACTAGGACTCCTCAAATCTTCAAATCTTCAATTTCGTCCAAACCTTTTGTTCCAAGCATGTGCTATTCACTCTAAGCTCACTTTTGCTCCAAAAAGCTCCAAATTGCATCTTTTTATGTAATATGCCCTTAAAACCTGAAAACACATGAAACTAGCTTAAAAGACTACTTAAACTAAGAAAACATAATGAAAATGCATAAGAACTAGCTAACTAAGGTGCATAAATATGCTTCTATCAGTTGCAATTTGGTGGTGTTATAAGGTTTTAAAAAGGATAACGTGCACAACCAAATACTATAAGATGCTGGATCTCAGGTATGGCAGAATGAAGACTTTGAAAAGGTGAATTATGATTGATAACAGAAGATGGCATTCTATTTATAAGGTAAATGGTTGTTTGACAAGCATAAGTCCAAAACTTTGATGGTAACTTGGCATTTTGCAGAAGTGTAATGGCAGTTTCAACATGTTTGTATTTTCTCTCAGCTATTTTGTTCGGGGGTATATAGACAAGACTTTTGGTGAGCAAAACCATTTTTAGTGAGAAAATATTGAAATGTTTTTACTATATACTCTCATCTCCCATAACTCTGCAATATTTTTATCTTTGCTGAAAATTGAGTATACACAAACTAATAAAATGTAGCAAAGATAGACGAAAAAGTCTAATTTATTGATTAAGGTAAACATCCAGCAAAATCTGGAACATTCATCAACAAAAATGACATAGTACCTAAACCAATCAATGGATATACATGGTGCAGGTCCCCACAAATCACTAAGGATGACTTCAAATGGGATTACAGACCTAGTTAACACTGATTGAAAAGGAAGTTTTGAAACTTTCCTTCCAGACAACTTTGACAAACAATAGGAGATGTATCCTTTACAACAGACACTTTAGACTTATGAAGTATATGAGAAACAATAGGGTTTGAAGGATGACCTAATTGGCTATGCCACAAGGTAGAAGTGACAAGTTTCCCAAAACAGGCAAAAGCTTGATTTGCTGAGAACACTGGTGTAGAAGAAAAGGCAGCTAAGGAAGGTATAGGATAAAGTATATTATTGTAAAGCCCCTTAAACAAGATTCTCCTTGTGGCCTTGTCTTGAATCCAAAAACAGTGAGCATCGAAAATTAGCCAACAATTGTTGTCCAAACAAATTTTATGACCTGACAACAAATTATGAGACAAGAAATATTACTAGATCAGTAGCTTATGAACAATCTTTTATTGCTACAACTAGACATAAATAATGTTCGGAAAGTGAAGGGAAGGGGTCGAATTTAACATTGGAAGAGAAATATTACTAGATCAGTAGCTTATGAACAATCTTTTATTGCTACAACTAGACAGTAGTACTTTGAATCTCTTTTAAAAATAGGGGAGAAGAGATAGGAATAGAACAAATGTAACATCCCGCCCCCGAAATACTTATTTTCGAGAAATAATTCTGATGACAGGCCCAATTTAAACTCTTGTTTAATATACTGCCATTAATCACAATTCTTTACTTCAATTCCTTAATTCCTCACAAAACTATTTCCATATTTTAATTATCAAAACATACAATTAAATTATCAATTTAATCCCCAAATTTCTTCTATTAAAACAATTTCTCAACAAAAGATTAGTTCTCGATTATTTAGCGCTGCATCCAACCCCTATTAGACTACCTACGTACCCTTGAGCAGGATCAAGCCCTTCATAGTTTACCATTTATTCTTTTATCCATTTCTTCTCATCGTGATCCAACCGTCGGATCTCCGCCAATTACTAGGATTAGGTGGGGTTAATAGTTTATTTTACAAACTTAGAAATCCAATTCGTATGTCGAATTTCCAATCCGTCAGTTCCTAATATCCTCAAATATTACGTTCTATAATGCATTAAAGTTTGGTGATGATCCAACGGTCAAATCGTCAATTCAAATAATAATCAAGTAATGCACCTTAATAAAACTAGGTTCACAATAATCAAATCACATACTACGAGCGTCAAATTTGAAATCAAGATATCAATTTAGCGTAAAATAGCATCGACGGCCCACTGGCCACGCGCCACCTCAAGTGGCGGTCGGTCGCCCCGAGTCGCTGAAAAATTCAACTATTTCAAAAAATTACCAAATTTTACAAGCACGTAGATCTCAATGAGGGGAGAAATTTTCATACCTATGACTAAGCCCAATTTGGCCGAAAAAGCTCCAATTTCCATCGAACCCACATGAACCTAAGAATTTGGGTGTTCTTCAATTCGACCAGTCCGCAGCACCACCGCCCCTAAAATTGTTTTGGCTTTGTTCCTGGCCTTAGGAGAAGTGGTTTGATGGTGGTGATGGTAGACATTACTTTCACGATCGTCGAATTTCCGTCGTGGCACCCTCGGAACCCACTGGTTCCATTCTACCCGAATTCAAGCTCAAACCCAATAAAATTTGGGTGGAAATGGAAGAGGGGAAGAGTGACACACCCCGTCCCGAAGGAGAGCATGCTGGCCATCACGTGAGAGTGACGTAACCATTTACACAGTTCGAAAGCTTTTAAAATACAATTACTAAATGGAAACCCCCGAGGGTGAGTCCTACTTTTGTGAATTCTGTCAGAACGCCGTTGGGTTCCTCGTAGCCACCAAAGCTCTGCCAACTTGAACCTGGTGGGGCGAAAAACAAAATTGAGTGGGTCAGTAAAACCAAATCTTTTCAAAAACATTTCGCCAAAAATAATTCTAACCCCTCTCCGTAAAACCTGTATACTTTCCCAGAAAATAGTATATAAACACATATATATACGCAACATCATAACTCAGCACATATCCATCATCGTAACATCTCAGAAATGATATGCCATGCCCAAATTATAATCAGAATGCATCAATATCAATCAGGTGAAATAATAAATCAACCGGAGACCCTACAATGGTCCTGTACGGCTGATTCTAAGCTCAACGTCCCACATAGCTAGAGTCACCACAGTTACCTGTACGGCCCAACTCTGCACGTCACTCGGAACTACCTATAGTAGTTTGTACAATGACAGGTGTATAATTATGCTTTAGTGCTTCTCTCATCAATCATCAGCGCGCATAACTAAGGTCACCCACTAGTTGGAATCACATCTAGTGATCTGTACGACTAGCATGTCGGAACCCTCACATGGTCTGTACGACATCCACCTACTTGGATCCAAGACGAGCGTGCGGTGTGGTGAATAACAATATAAGCACTAACACCTAAGTGCAGGTTATGAGCTTTCAGTGCAATTCATATAAAATAACTCAGCTGATTAATAATAAAACTCACATGTGCGTCCACCGCGTCAATTCACATATATATGCATCAATTATCAAACTACATATCTCAACAATTTCATGCATGGCAAATAAATTCATAATTTTCTTATAAACGTATTTTCTGGGAAAAACAGTTGTATATAGGTAATACGAAATCAAAACTGCCCACTCACCTGGAGTTCGCCCTACAACTCCCTAGCACGATATGCCAAGGCATCATGACGATCGGCGCCTAAAACAATAATCAAATCCAACCTCAGAATTCATATCGATAGAATATATAACTTATATAAAATACGTCACTACGTAGTTTGATCCGGAAGATCTGCCACTTAGATTTTAAATCCATAACTTCCAGAGGTCCACAATATATCTCTAGGACAACATCCTAAAATTTCCTTACCATCCAACGGTCGGATCTCCGTCAATTAACAAAACCAAGTGACGGTTAACATTCTATATTATGGACTTACAACTCCAATTCCTCAAATATTACGTATTACAACGCATCAAAGTTTGGTGACGATCCAACGGTCGGATCGTCAATTCACATTCTCACCTAAATGCGAAAACTATAAAACGTTATTTAAAGCACCTAACCAACAATTCTTAATAACTTCTTATACGGTGCTCAATTTGGGTATATGAATATACCACATTGACCTACTCGATGTCACGGACGTCGATAAATTTTTAAAATAATTTTTTGATATGGCACGCGCCCCCACGCGCCAGGGAAGGCACGGGTCCACGCGCTGAAGGAAAAATTTGTCCTAGCTAAGAACAAGTAAGAACATTTGAATACATATGCATACTATTAACACTTTAAAGTAGGCATGCATTAAAAAACAATTCATAAAACCCATGACTTTCAAAGCCTAGTATATGGTGAACCATTAAACTCATTAACAGCATTAAAGAGAAGTAGATTTAGAGTTTCTTTACCCTTGAAGCTCATCCTTGTTTACACAAGGGATTCACCCAAGTGGATGGCCTTCAAGTCACCTCCAAGCTCCTTGGATATTGCTTGTGATTTCCTTCTCCTTTTTGTGCTCCTTTGGTCCTTGAGGATGTAAGGAAAGGATCTCCAAAAACACCAAAGATTTGGTGTCTCTAAGTCTCCACACCAAGGGTTAAGTGTGAAATGGATGACTTAGAGAAGAAAAGATTGCTAGATTAATCTCTCTAAGTGGCCGGCCTCCTTGTGTAAAAAGAGAGAAAGTTTTTCACCTCATTTCACCAAGAAAAAACCCTTATTAGAAATAAAGCTATAAAGTTCCTTTTATACTTCATTTCAAGTGAGTGGCAACTTTGTAATTAATCCAAGCTTGCCCATTCACCCTAATGGCCGGCCATATTAATGTTATTGGGCTATTTGCCCATTTTGTTTTAGTTGTCATACAACTTAAACATAATGGGCCTTTTGGACCAAAACGCTTTTGGGCCCCGAAACCCAAAACCAACATATAAGCCCAATACGAACCTTTCGTAAAATTAATTAACTAATTAATTAATCTTGACCATTCTTCAATTAAACCATTTAATTGCATATCCATTTCATTTAATTTCTTCACTATCACCCTTACTCGGTGTACGATCCATTAGGTTCTAATTCGCGAGGCAGTGGGCGATTGTTACTCTTAACAATCGATTGTGAATTGAAACCACATTTCAATTCTCCCTTTTATGATTAGAGTTGCCTAATCATTAGGGCTTCCACAAATCATGAGTGACACCTAACAGTATGTCATGGTTACCCAAGCTAAGTAGAATTGGTTGGAGAACCTATCCAGTTACAACTACAATGCAATACGGTCATTCTTTAATACAATACTCTTAATCACATTGTTTGAATGATAGTTTGTTCCATGTCTACTATCCAATGTGATACATTTCTATATGATTCCCTTGAATATGATTTGGAACAAACTTCCTAAGTCATATTCATTTGCTTTGGCCAAAGACTTTAGAATCATATCTTAGAGTATTCTCCTTCCACCATGGAAGGTTAGAGATCCCTTGTTGTGCATTCATATGCCTACATGATTAGATAGCTTGACCCCAACAATGCCGTGGACACTCCGATGGAATGCCGTTTAACATGATCAAAGATCAAGGACCTAACCATTAGACATCTATGATGCCTCAGGTCAAATGACTACTTTGCATATTGCAATTTTAGAGTTCTTACACGACATGTATGTTCGAACTCTCTTTTGATCGTTGTTTAGTGTACTCGATTACTCTTTCGAGCACCTATGTGTTTGTCTTAGTGTCCAACACTAAATGACTTGAGACTAGTCATACTCACGCTTGAGTGAACATAACACATACTAACCTTAGCGGATTGTCAATACCCAATTGGCAATCCTATGGTTAGGAACGTTTTAGGAATGAATCATAAGAGAATGGTCTCGATAATCTAACTCACTTAGACCACTTGTCTCTTAGATCAAATACATCTCTTGGATTCCCTTATTGCTTAAACACATGATACAATAAATAGTGATTAACAATAAGCTTTGCCCTTTATTAAACATATAAAAGTTTAATACATTAAGTATTCCAAAAAGCTATTACATCTAATGAGTGGCTTTGTGGGCATACTTCCAACACGCGCGCCCACGCGCACCTTCTTTCTCGCGAGCTCGCCGGACTGGTTTTTCCGGTGGCCGGAAAACTGGGGAATTTTCAAATGCTTCGTTCTTCTTCGTTTCTCAACCGTTTTCTTCGTATAATATATCAATTTGAAGCCCTCAACATGTAGAATCACAATAGACTAGTTTCAAGGTCCAAAATCCACTAGATTTTACCTGAGGAAGCACGATAATCCGGCCAATTTTGAAAAACTCCGATCTCGGTCCTCCGACGTCCAAATTCTACCAACGAAGTACCCCGAAGCTCGTAAGGATCTCCTTAAGCTCACTGTGAGCTTGAAATTCCCTGAAATGCAAGATTTTACATGTGCATGAATAGTGCACATTTTCGGAGTTATGGTTTCACGATGATTCTGAGGGTTTTAAGTTCCAAAAATCACATATACTAACTCACAAGCTTACAAGGAGTTCAAATCTTACCTTAGAACCTTCGATCCGTGAAGAAATGGGAGGTTCCTAGCTTGTCCGTACGTTCGAGAGTGAGGGAGAGAGACTGAACGGAGAGGAAGATAGAGAAGCACGGGGAAGAGAGAGAGAAGGGTTGACTGGGTGTGTGGTCCAACCAAAACCATACATACTAATTTTAATCCCTAACCACACAAAATACAATCCAATTTAATCCAACTTAAATTATTTTCTCCAAAAGTTTAGGAATGTATATTTAGTCCAAATAATATATCATACACACACATACCTTAATACCCGTCAAGGGTAATTCCGTCTTTTCACGTCCTCGATGAATAAAATCCCGGGACGGGCTATGACAATCTTCCCCCCTTACAGAATTTCGTCCTCGAAATTCATACAACCTACCAATCCACTTAATACTCATAAAATAATCTCGGATACATCTCTCTCATCCGATCTTCGGTCTCCCAAGTAGCTTCTTCCACGGAGTGGTTCGTCCACAATACTTTTACCAAGCTCACTGTCTTATTCCTTAGAACCTTGTCTTTCCAATCAAATATCGCCACCGGCTCCTCTTCGTAACACAAATCTGGGTTAAACTCTAAGGGTTGCAGAGGGATCACATGCGACAGATTTGTAACATAATATCGAAGCACCGAAACGTGAAACACATTATGTACATTGGACAACTCTGACGACAATTCAAGCCTGTAAACATCTTCACCGACTCGCTCGGTAATCTGATAAGGTCCGGTGTACCTAGGACTCAACTTATTTTTCTTTCCAAATCGATCAACACCTCGCCACGGTGATAACTTCATAAATACCCAATCTCTTACCTTGTACACTCGATCAGTGGCATGTTTGTCTGTTAAACTTTTCTGGCGATCTTGGGCCGCTTTCCAAGTTAAAATTAATCACTCGAACATTCCAAGTAGACTCATCCATAACCTTAGGGCCCACAAGAACTCTTTTGACAACTTCTGTCCAACACAAAGGTGTACTACAATCTTTACCAAAAAGTGCCTCAAATGGTTTCATACCCATGCTCGAACGAACGCTATAGATGTAGGCAATTCCCCTCAAATCCAACCGCTTAATCTAAGCGTCGCCAACTGCAATACTGAAGATCTCAGTATATCTTCCAAAGTCTGGATAGTGCTCTCTGATTAACCATCTATTTGAGGGCGATAAGTTGTACTATAAGGTAACTTGGTTAACAAGCTTCCTGTAAGCTATCCAAAACTTAAAAGTAACCAACATACCCAAAAAACTTAACAGTGTACCTCGTCAAAATTGCTTTCTTTAATTGCACATAATTTGGCACATACGTCCCACTCTCTTGCATAAACATACCATCCAATTCTGCCTTGGTTAATTCTTGAATTCCTTCGTCAAATTTCTGGGCATCAAGTATACAATCAACTAAAATTGGTCTAACCTGAAAATTAGTCAATAAAGCTTCTTCTCAACTTTTACCTTAAGTTTCACTCCAGGGTCCCAAATCCGCAAGAAGGGAAAACACAACAAGCATATAAAGCATTAATTCTTACTGGAGCCTTCCTACCAAGTGCATCAGTCGCAACCATTTCACGATCACCCTGGTCGTGCAATCATAATTATTTAGTAACTCAATCTACCTTCGTTGCCTAAGATTAAAATACCTCCGAGTAAGCAGACATTGGAGACTCATTTGATTCGTAAAAATCTTACACTTTTCACTATAAAAGTAATGTCTCCAAAACTTCCAAGTAAAGATGATAGCTACTAACTCCAAATTGTGAGTAGAGTAATTCATTTCATGAAGTTTCAATTGCCGTGAAGCATAGGCAATCTCCCTACCTTACTACATTAACACTTATCCAAGACCAACCAAAGAAGCATCACTAAAGACCTCATAATTACCGCTATCTTCTGGGAGTGCTAAAATACGTGTATGAGTGAGTAATTACTTCAACTGTTGAAACCTTTGCTCACAATTATTATCCACTTAAACCCAATCTCCGTTCTCGTCAATCTCGTCAGTGGCAAAGCAATGACTGGAAAATCTTTCACGAACCGTCCACGATAGCCTGCCAAACTAAGAAAACTTCGAATCTCAATCACAATTCGTGGTTGTTCCAAATTCTCAATTTCCGCTACCTCTTAAAAATTCACTTGAATACCTTTAGCAAATATAACTTATCTCATAAATGCTTCTTGATTCATCCAACATTGGCATTTGCTAAACTTAGCATACAATCGACGTTCCCTCAAACTTTGTAACATCAACTTAAAATATCTAACATGCTCTGCTCTAGGCTTAGAGTATACCAGAATATCGTCAATGAAAACAATAACAAACTTGTCAATGCATTCCTGGAATACTTCATCCATCAACTCATAAAACAGCAAGAGAATCCATCAATCCGAATAACATCACTAAACTCATAATGACCGTAACGAGTCCTGAACACAATCTTAGGAACGTTATCATTAACTCTTCAATCAGTAACAACCAGTCCTTAAGTCAATCTTAGGAAATACGCAGACCTCTAAGTTGATCAATAATTCATCAATACGCAACAATGGATAACGGTTCTTGATCATTACCCGATTCAATTACCTATAATTAAAACATAGCCTTAATGTCCATTTTCTTCCTCACCAATAAACTGGTGCTCCCCCCAACGTGATGTACTTTAAATGATACCTTTGTCAACCAATTCCTATAACCGAATTTTCAATTCCCTTAACTCATCATGAACCAATCTTTAACATAAAATTTGTGCCTGGAGACAAATCAGTAGTGAACTCCATAATTCCGCCTAACGGCAATCCAGGTAATTCCTCAGGGAAAACATCAAGAAAATGTCTAACCACCTTACATCTCCCATACCATTAGAAGCAACATCATTTAGCACCATATGAGTTAAGTATCCTTGGAAGCTTTTCGATGACAATCTTTTTGCTCTCACAGCATAAATAACGGCCTAACTCAATCCACTTTGCATACCCACAAAAGTAACCTCTAGTTATCCAAATTGGTGGAAGGTAACTGGTTTCCCGTAGCAATCTATCTTGTTATGATTATAATGCAACTAATATGTGCCTAAATTCACATCCAAATCCACGATGTCCAACGAAATAAGATTCACTAGCATAACTATATCTTCCACCATCGTTAGGCATCCTGAATAAACCAAATCAACATAGAGTGCCCTACCTGTTTACTTGCTCAACGAATCCAACAAATAAGTTATAAATATTACGGTCTGCAGCCCGCAATACAAATAACTCACTGTTGTCTCGATAAGTAAGTAACAATTCCTGAAGGTGTAATATTATCATCTTGTTCTTCCTTAGAAATACATAAATACGCCTCGATCGTGCTCCAACATTACTCTCTTTGGAAACATCGTCCATAATAAGAAATATATCAGCCGGAGTCAGCTAGAATGACCTGTACGGCTGATTCTCTAGCTCAACTATCCATGCTAGCACATAAGTCGGAATCAACTATAGTGACCTATACGACTTACTCATCAATTTTCCAAATAATATGTCCGCCGGATCCACCTCTTGTGGCCTGTACGGCTGGACTTATAACTCATCAAATATCCCTGTACTCACGGCCCATCTGACCAAACTATTAAGTTCATAAACCTGCTGGATCGATATTGTGGTGTCAGGGAAGACTGCTGGGTAACAACTGATTCTAGGGACCATTCATAACTCTATGTCCCATCTGTCCACATGAACACATTCACTGATTCCCACACTTTCCAAAGTGTCTAATATTGTACCTATGGCACAAAGGTACATTTCCCTTACTCGGGTCACCTTGTCTTTAAGATCTGGGATCACCAGTAAATCTATCACTTCGCCTCTGACCAGTGGCTTTAAAACCTAAGCTGGAAGAATTAATTCTAACTTCACTTCTTTTGAAGCTCTGAGTCTTTCGATGTCCTTGATATGACGGATCTTTAACTTTATCGTCTTTCCTCTAATTACCATTCTTTTCTTATTCTTCTTTACTCTTGTTGATCATACTCTCAGAGTCCTCAATTCTCAACAACATCTCGTAAATTTTTGGAAAATAGTACATTGGATAGTGGTCGCCAAAGAACGCCACTTCTTCTTATTATCCAGCCAAAAACGACATAACACCTCGACCGGATTAACAACAACATCCGAATGGAAACAAGGCAAGTCTGTAAACTTTCTATAATATTCATCCGTCGTCATTTTCCTTGTCTCACATTTGCAAATTCTTGCTTACTACCATCACAATATGCCGGAGGAATGAACTTTTTCTTAAACAATTCTTTTAACAACTTCCAAACAGTTGTCCGTCCGACATCATCGGATAACATTCCTATCTCCATCAGAATGCAGATTCAACACTTAAAAACTAGGTAGTCATCTCGACCCACCTGTCGAGAGGAAGATTCCCTTGACTTTGCATAATCCGAAACGCCTTTTCCCAAATGATTAAGCCATCAATCTGCTCCCTTAGGTCCTTCATATCCCTAAAGGGATTCAAATTTAACTTATAACCAGTCTCAAAGGTTCCTTTAGATAATAGACTGAATCATAATGGCAATAATTTCCCCCCAAACTTCTATATCAGGGAAATTAGGTTCATCTGAACTACGTGGCTCGCTACGAGGCGGTATCGTTCTGACAGAAGACACTATGAATTTCTCAAGATGTCCAGAATTGCAACCTAGGCTCTGATACCAACTGACACACCCCGTCCCGAAGGAGGGCATGCTGGCCGTCACGTGAGAGTGACGTAACCATTTACACAGTTCGGAAGCTTTTAAAATACAATTACTAAATGGAAACTCCCGAGGGTGAGTCCTACTTTTATGAATTCTGTCAGAACGCCGTTGGGTTCCTCGTGGCCACCAAAACTCTGCTAACTTGAACCTGGAGGGGCGAAAAACAAGATTGAGTGGTCAGTAAAACCAAAGCTTTTCAAAAACATTTCGCCAAAAATAATTCTAACCCCTCTCCGTAAAACATGTATACTTTCCCAGAAAATAGTATTTAAACATATATATATATACGCAACATCATAACTCAGCATATATCCATCATCGTAACATCTCAGAAATGATATGCCATGCCCAAATTATAATCAGAATGCATCAATATCAATCAGGTGAAATAATAAATCAACCGGAGACCCTACAATGGTCCTGTATGGCTGATTCTAAGCTCAACGTCCCACTCAGCCGGAGTCACCACAGTGACCTGTACGGCCCAACTCTGCACGTCACTCGGAACTACCTATAGTAGTCTGTACGATGACAGGTGTATAATTACGCTCTAGTGCTTCTCTCATCAATCATCAGCGCGCATAACTAAGGTCACTCACTAGTCGGAATCACATCTACTGATCTGTACGACTAGCATGTCGGAACCCTCACATGGTCTGTACGACATCCACCTACTTGGATCCAAGACGAGCGTGCGGTGTGGTGAATAACAATATAAGCACTAACACCTAAGTGCAGGTTATGAGCTTTCAGTGCAATTCATATAAAATAACTCAGCTGATTAATAATAAAACTCACCTGTGTGTCCACCGCGTCAATTCATATATATATACATCAATTATCAAACTACATATCTCAACAATTTCATGCATGGCAAATAAATTCATAATTTTCTTATAAACCTATTTTCTGGGAAAAACAGTTGTATATAGGTAATACGAAATCAAAACTGCCCACTCACCTGGAGTTCACCCTACAACTCCCTAGCACAATATGCCAAGGCGTCATGACGATCGGCGCCTAAAACAAATCCAACCTCAGAATTCATATCGATAGAATATATAACTTATATAAAATACGTCACTACGTAGTTCGATCCGGAAGATCTGCCACTCAGATTTTAAATCCATAACTTCCAGAGGTCCACAATATATCTCTAGGATAACATCCTAAAATTTCCTTACCATCCAACGGTCGGATCTCTGTCAATTAACAAAACCAAGTGACGGTTAACATTCTATATTATGGACTTACAACTCCAATTCCAGAAGATCCGCAAATCGGATTCCCAATCCGTAAATTCCTATAATCCTCAAATATTACGTATTACAACGCATCAAAGTTTGGTGACGATCCAACGGTCGGATCATCAATTCACATTCTCACATAAATGCGAAAACTATAAAACGTTATTTAAAGCACCTAACCAACAACTCTTAATAACTTCTCATACGGTGCTCAATTTGGGTATATGAATATACCACATTGACCTACTCGACGTCATGGACGTCGATAAATTTTTAAAATAATTTTTTGATATGGCACACGCCCCTACGCGTCAGGGAAGGCACGGGTCCACGCGCGCCCACGCGCACCTTCTTCCTCACGAGCTCGCCGGATTGGTTTTTCTGGTGGCTGGAAAACTGGGGAATTTTCAAATGCTTTGTTCTCCTTCGTTTCTCAACCGTTTTCTTCGTATAATATATCAATTTGAAGCCCTCAACATGTAGAATCACAATAGACTAGTTTCAAGGTCCAAAATCCACTAGATTTTACCTGAGGAAGCACGATAATCCGGCCAATTTTGAAAAACTCCGATCTCGGTCCTCCGACGTCCAAATTCTACCAACGAAGTACCCCGAAGCTCGTGAGGATCTCCTTAAGCTCACTATGAGCTTGAAATTCTCTGAAATGCAAGATTTTACGTGTGCATGAACAGTGCACATTTTCGGAGTTATGGTTTCACGATGATTCTGAGGGTTTTAAGTTCCAAAAATCACATATACTAACTCACAAGCTTACAAGGAGTTCAAATCTTACCTTAGAACCTTCGATCCGTGAAGAAATGGGAGGTTCCTAGCTTGTCCGTACGTTCGAGAGTGAAGGAGAGAGACTGAACGGAGAGGAAGAGAGAGAAGCACGGGGAAGAGAGAGAGAAAGGTTGACTGGGTGTGGTCCAACCAAAACCATACATACTAATTTTAATCCCTAACCACACAAAATACAATCCAATTTAATCCAACTTAAATTATTTTCTCCAAAAGTTTAGGAATGTATATTTAGTCCAAATAATATATCATACACACACATACCTTAATACCCGTCAAGGGTAATTCCATCTTTTCAAATCCTTGATGAATAAAATCCCGGGACGGGCTGTGACAAATAGGCTGATTGATTTGAAGGTGGCGGAACGGGTCCGGTTCGATAGGTTATTCGGGTCAACCCGTTTCCCCCTTTTTTTTCTTCTCTCTCGTCCCCTTCTTTCCCTCTTCCTGATTGGTCAATTCACAATCCCCCTTTCTCCTTTCTCTCCGTACCTCTTCATCATAGCCATACACGCGGCACTCCCATTGCTCCAGATTTTCTGGAGCCTTCCAAATTAATGGCAAAATGACTATTTTACCCTCAACTTCAATCATTAATAACTTCTTTGTTTTACTAACAGTTTTTGCCTACTCACTCGTAGGGTTGTTCTCTATTCAATTATATCAAGAAATCCAATAAAATATATGAGGATAAAATACTTCCTCATATAATTATGTTAAGCCAACTAAGGCATTTTCATCTTTTTCACTTATCGATAAATTTTACAACGTAAGTTATAATAATTTCCAGAAACAAAACTTTAAAAGTTCTCAATTCAATTTTTCATAACAATAAATCGATTTATTTTCGATTTTTCTCCACATATTCATATATTTAAATTTTTAGGGTATTATATTCACCCCCCCCCCATTAAAATAAATCTCGAGTTACGAAAAGAATTTAGAATTATCCCCCCCCCCAATTCCTTTTATAGTGAATAAAATCATAATCTCAATCTACGATTTTATTCAAACTCCAAAAATAAATAATATAATGAAGGAATCTTCTATACTCAGCCATCCAACCATATTTGTTGGTAAAAATATACCAGAACTTCTAGCCACACACATTGGCAAAATAGATATCAACCATCAGAAAAAAAATTTCCATATCCTTCATTAGCAAAACAAATATCATGAACTCCGGCCAAAATCATTGGAATTCCAATCACCATTACTCACCACTATATATTAAAACAATTATCTGCAATACCGTTACCATTGAACGAAATCAAAATCTCATTCTATGATTTCCTTCATATCCGCAAATAAACTAAATTACCCATAGTAAATTTAAAAGCCTTTTAAATCTTTCTTTTAATTGTTTCTTTTTTAAATTGCTTCAATGACACACCCCGATCCGGAGGATCCAGGTGTGCTGGCCGTCACGTAAGCGTGACGTAACCATAAGCACGATACGGAAGCGTAACAACAACGTAAAATCAGCAGAAATTCAAACCAAACTTAAACATAACCACCTACGAACACAACCGGACGAGATATACTAAGAATACATAAGTTCAGAGCATAGGTTAACTGCTGTCAAGTAGGACTAAAATAAGATACATCACCCTCGGGTGAGTCCTACATGTGGAAGGTCTGTCAGAAAGCCGGAATACAGCCTCGAAAGTCACCAACCGCTAAACTAGAACCTGGAGGGGTGCAAAACAAAATGAGTGGGTCAGTAAAACAAAATAGTTTTTGAAAACAGTTCATCAAAACAATTCTATCCCCTCGCCGTAAAAACCTGAATACTTTCCCAGAAATATATAAAACCATATGAAATCTCAAAACTTAAGTCTCAAATCTTTAACATTTTTCAGGAAAACATGCCATGCCATAAATCAAAATATAAATCAGGTGAAATAAGGAATCAATCGGAGACCCTGCAGTTGGTCCTATACGATTAATTCAATAGCTCAATATTCCACTAAGCCGGAGTCACCACAGTGACCTGTACGGCCCTACTCTGCACATCACTCGGAACTACGTAAGGTAGTCTATACGATGAAAGGTGTAAAAATACGCTCTAGTGCTTCTCTCATCAATCATCAGCGCGCATAACTAAGGTCACCCACTAGTCGGAATCACGCCTAGTGATCTGTACGACTAGCATGTTGGAACCCTCACATGGTCTGTACGACATCCACCTACTTGGATCCAAGGCGAGCGTGCGGTGTGGTGAATAATATAAGCACTAACACCTAGGGTGCAGATTATGAGCTCAAAACATCTTAACAACAACAATTCAATGAATACATGAACTCACCTGACTTACCTGTGCCTCCACAGCACCATGCAACATGTATACATCGTATGTCAATCATATATCTCATATGAAATTCATATTTTTCAAATAATTCTATGCATGGCATTTTTATAACATATTTTCATATAAATTCATTTTCTGGGAAAAATCAATAGTATAAAGGTAATACGAAAACAAAACTGCCCACTCACTGATAAGTCGACGGGTCGTAACCCCCGTGGCGTCCCTGGATGCGGTCGTCCTCGGGATACGTCTCACCTATATGCGAAATAACTATAAAAACGTTAATTTTAAACACATCACCAATAATTCGAAATAACTTCTCATACGATGCTCAATTTTGGTATATGAATATACCACATCGACCTACTCGACGTCACGAGTGTCGGGATATTTTTAGAAAAATTTTTGGAAGCCCCACGCGCCCCCACGCGCCACACGTGGCACGGGTCCACGCGCTGGCCACGCGCAGCACGTGCAGCGCACGTGTCGTCTCCTTCGCAGGGCCTCGCCGGACTGGTTTTTTCCGGCGGCCAAACTCCGGCCGATTTTCAAACTCACTGTTCTCCTTCGTTTTTCACCCATTTTCTTCGTATTTTATACCAAATTGAAGCCCTAAGAGTGTACTATCACGTTGGACTAGTTTTAGGGCCTAAAAAACTACGAAATCTCACCTTGCAAAAACCAAAGATTCGGCCAACTATGGAACTCACGATCCCGACGTCCAAATCCTTCAAACGAACGTCCCCGAGCTTCCTTAGGACCTCACAAAGCTTGCTGTAAGCTTGAATTCTCCTGAAACACAACATTTTACGTTCGCATGAACAGTACCTCAAAAATGGAGGTTCGGGATCCACGTGAAATCGAAGGTTTCACCTCCTAAAACTAGTACCAATGAACTCAGGACGTCAAAACGATGAAGATACATACCTTATTTGCCTCGATCCGTCGAGTTTTGAAGGGTTTTGGGTGGTGGTTCGTACGATGGGTGTGTTTGGGTGTGAGGTCGGGACAGAGAGAGAGAGAGACTGAGAGAGTGATCGAGAGGGAGGAGAGAAAGAGACTGATCTTGTGTGGTCAAACCAATCCACACCATCCAAAATCTCTCTTAAGTCCCTAACCACAAAATATAAAATCAACTTCCAAAATATTTCTAACTTAAACAACTTCTTAAAAGTTTAGGGACCAAGCATTTTCAAAACGTAATACACACATACCTTGATACCTGACAAGGGCATTTTTGTCCTTTCACATTCCCGCCAAAAGTACCTCCGGGACGGGCTGTGACATTCAAAGTGTAGCCACCGATCAAATAAATTAGTGACTCGTACTATTCACATTCCATCAACCAAAGAAGAGAAATTTAAATATATTACAACTCTATTGGCCAACAAAACTAAACCTTATTAATCACATAGCCATGAGAATACGTGCTCTTCATCAGTTCTGTTCGCAATATCAAATCCAACAATAACAACTTATGACTATGGCAACTAAACCAATCAAATTTTTAATTACAATCTTTCCCCATCAATTCTTTTTATCAAACGTAAAAAAAAAAAAAAAAAAAAAAAAACACACACACACAATTGGAACGAACTCGAAATCTCACTCTATAATTTTATTCATGTCCACCAATAATTCAATAAATGAAGAATCTTCATGATCTTTTCACTATTCTAGTTATGATGAACAAATCATAACCTCAGTTTATGATTTCATTCTAGTTCAATAAATCATCATAACTTTCATAAATATTAGAATTTCCAACCATAATTATCATTGACAAAACAATGATTTCATTCCTTCTTTTTTTTTTTTATCCCAATCAGTGACTAGTAGACGGGAAAAGACTGTATTATACTTGGCCAATACACATCACACTTTTTTTATCACTTCAATAATTCATTCTCACAGCCCACACATGGAGCTTCTCCCCGGAAACACTGGGTCTTTGTGCCCA
The DNA here is from genome assembly GCA_963082935.1 of Malus x robusta. NCBI lineage: Eukaryota > Viridiplantae > Streptophyta > Magnoliopsida > Rosales > Rosaceae > Malus > Malus x robusta. The sequence goes on from OY720328.1 coordinate 13,119,689, forward strand.
TTCAACCATTCCTTCACATTTCACGGGTCATTTCGTCCAATTCATCGTTCACGAGCCACTTTGCCCAATCACACATCCTCGAGCCTTTTTGCCAAAATCAACATCCACATCCCATTTTTGCCCAATCAAACATTCCTCCCATTCCACAGGCTATCACGCCCAGATCAACATCTATGGGTCTTTTTCGCCCAAATCAAACATTCCTCAATGGCACAGGTATGATACGACTTTTTCATCTACTTGTCACAATTCCACAATCATCTTATTTAAAAAAATTTATAACGCATAACATAATAACAACCCAATTTAAGGTTAATATGAAACTTAAATCAAACGCTCATATTCTAAGCTACACATAAAATATGACATTTTAAAATTTCCTACTCCTACTCAATTCAATTCACTTCATAGTGATTCACAATATAGACATTTCACATAAATTCCTTCACATTCATAAAATTTATAAAATACTGCAAATATCGATGAAATTCACAATTCACATCCACAAACTCAATAATAATATCTCACAATGTAAGATAGGATCATTTGCTCTGATACCATTTGTAACGCCCCGCCCCCGAAATACTTATTTTCAGGAAATAATTCCAATGATAGGTCCAATTTAAACTCTTGTTTAATTTACTACCATTAATCACGATTCTTTACTTCAATTCCTTAATTCCTCACAAAATTATATCTATATTTTAATTATCAAAACATACGATTAAATTATCAATTTAATCCCCAAATTTCTTCTATTAAAACAATTTCTCAACTAAAAGATTAATTCTCGATTATTTAGGGCTGCATCTAACCACTGTTAGACTACCTACGTACCCTTGAGCGAGATCAAGCCCTTCGTAGTTCAACATTCATTCTTTTATCCATTTCCAAAAATATTCTAGTAACGGAAATATTCAACATTAGCTTTCATGATCAAATCACAACAAATGGGTACTATACATTAGCTTTCATGATCAAATCACAACAAATGGGTACTATAACGCCCCAGAAATTCTATACGAAAACTATTCACGATGATAGGCCCAAAATAAAATCATGATTAATTAATATTCTATTAACCACCATAAATCAAATTCGATCATTTCATGGCTAAATATATATATATATATATATATATATATATATAATCACATTTAAATGGAATCACATTTATATAACCATTTCATATTCACAAATGATATTAATGTAAGAAATCAAGGTAATAACCATATCACATAAATTCGAGTCACTCTCTAACCAATGTAGGCCCACAAGACTTCACTTAGTATCCCATAGTACAAAATTTAAAATTCAGAACGTTATGAGCCATGTTTACCAAAAGTCAACTCTCGATCAACGGTAGGGGCCACAACCCTACAGAATTCGATCCAGAAGATCCGCCTATCATATTTCATATGTATAACTTCCTAAGGTCTGCATTATGCTTATAGAACGATATATTAAATTCTCATCGCGATCCAACGGTCGGATCTCCGCCAATTATTAAGATTAGGTGGCAGTCAACAATTTATTTTACAAACTTAGAAACCCAATTCGGAAAGATCCATACGTCGGATTTCCTATCCGTCAGTTCCTAATATCCTCAAATATTATGTTCTATAATGCATTAGAGTTTAGTAACGATCCAATGGTCGGATCGTCAATTTAAATAATAATCAAGTAATGCATCTTAATGAAACTAGGTTCACAATAATCAAATCACATACTACGGGCGTCAAATCTGAGATCAAGATATCAATTTATAATAAAATAGCATCGGTGACCCACTGGCCACGCACCGCCACAGGTGGCGATCGGCCACCTCGACTCGCAGGAAAATTCAAATATTTCCAAAAATTACCAAATTTTACAAGAAAGTAGATCTTAGTGGGGGGAAAAAATTTCATACCTGTGACTAAGCCCAATTTGGCCGGGAATAGCTCCAATTTTCCTCGAACACACTAGAATCCTAGAATTTGGATGTTCTTCAATTCGACCAATCTGCAACACCACTGCCCCTAAAACTGTTTGGGCTTTGTTCCTGGCCTTAGGAGAAGTGGTTTGATGGTGGCGGTGGTTGACATTACTTTCACGATTGTCGGATTTCCATCGTGGCATCCTTGGAACCCACGGGTTCCGTTCTGCTCGAATTCAAGCTCAAACCCAATAAAATTTGGGTGGAAATGGAAAAGGGAAGAGGCTGATTGATTTGAGGGTGGTGGTGAGGTTTATATTGCCAGAAAATTGATGAAAAATCATCAGGAAGGTGGCAGAACGGGTCGGGTCTGATGGGTTATTCAGGTCAACCCGTTTCCCCTTTTCTTTCTTCTTTCTCGTCCCCTCATTTCCCTCTTCCTGATTGGTCAATCCCCCTTTTTCCTTTCTCTCTGTCCCTCTTCATCACAGCCACACACGTGGCACTCCCATTGCTCCTGATTTTCTGGAGCCTTCCAAATTAATGGCAAAATGACTATTTTGCCCTCAACTTCAATCGTTAATAACTGCTTTGTTATAACTTTGTTTTACTAACGGTTTTCGCCTACGCGCTCGTAGGATCGTTCTTTATTTAATTATATCAAGAATTCCGATAAAATATATGAGGATAAAATACGTCCTCGTATAATTACTTTAAGCCAACTAAGGCATTTTCGTCTTTTTCACTTATCGATAAATTTTACGACATAAATTATAAAAATTTATGGTAACAAACTTTAAAAGTTCTCAATTCAATTTTTCATAACCATAAATCGATTTATTTTCGAATTTTCTCCACATATTCATATATTTAAATTTTTAGGGTATTACAACAAAAATGGTGGAAGGGATGTTTCTATCCTTCATTTGCCATCTATATTAAGAACTTTTTTGTGAGGTTGAGTTAGGTGAGTGGGTCGTCGTGAAATGAGTATGAAGTCATTGGAGCATTTCGAGCTAAATAATAGTAATTGTCATGTGGAAGGAAATTTACATTCAACATTGATTTATAGTGTGTGAAGTTATGATAGTGGTGTAACTGATAGAAGTCACTCACGTTTTGAAGCAATCAAGTCAGAAAGAAAAAATTAATGAAAGGAAATTATTTTCCCACATCCATTATCTCCAATGTAGACTCATTTTATTTCTAGTCTTTAAATTAAAAAAAAAATCAAAAGAGAATTAATGAACAAACCAAACAAGAGTGCTTGTGCAGAAAATTAAACCAGGGTTGCGAAAATAATTTTTTAAAATTAGAATATATAATCTAGCACTTAACGTCCGTTAGTTAAAGTTTAAGACCATCAATGCACAAATATCTAGGTTGATATTTGGTGGGGGTCGCACTCCAGCCTTTGGGGTTTGGAACCAATTAGAGTGGAGATGTTGTGACCGAGTGTACTGCAATGCCAGAGGTCATGATACCGACGACCGCGTTTTTTTATTGGAAAGTCCAAAGTTCAAAATCAATGACAAATACTAGAGTCTACAAGTTCATGAGACATTGCTAAAGTCTACAATATAGTCTAATGAATCTGATTCATTCGTACAGATGAACCATGTCAATCACCTACTAGTATGTTCACATTCATTGAAAATTCTAGGGTCATCTTATTTGATTGAATACACATGACATTTTGGCACACTGTAGCTCGTATTTTTTACGAAATTAGAGCTTTTGCACCTACTAGTATCATTTGCAAATACCTTTGCTTGTTCGGTTTGCAATTTATGTTGCTGCAACTTACGAGGAGCTCTTGATTTTATTAAAGATGTGTTAATTAGTTGTAGTATGTGAGATACTCTTTTTGCAGCCGAGTAAAACATAAAATTTACACAAAGATGTTTATGACACACATGTACATTGTCCCAGTAACATTCTATATCGATCAATATTAGTACATGTGTAATTTCTCTTTATATGATGTTGTATATTATTAAAATAAGACACCACGATGATTGATGTTGTATATTATTAAACTAAGACACCACAATGATAATATAATTGTATAGTTCAGTTGCTCTCTTAAAACAAATAGTCCTTACGTGTTGAAAATAAATCTCACATTGATGGAAGGAGAAACTTTGAATGAGCTTATAAGTAAGTTTGGCAACTCCCATATTACCAATTGGTTTTATGGTAAAACCCCAACTTTCTTTATTGTATCAGAGCAAGGTTGTGAAGCCAAACAACTACTCGTGCTCCACGCTACTTCATTGTGTTGTCCATGTGTTAGGCTTGAAAATTCGCAAACGTGAGGGGGCATGTGAGAATAAATCCAAATTGATTGGAGAATAGACCTTATATGGGCTTATAAGTATGTTGAGCTGCTCCAAATATTCACAAATGATTTTAGGATGAATCCTTAACTTCTTCATTACCTTTTGTACCCATCTTCCATGTGAATGAATTTCATTTCTTTTCAATATTTTCAAGAAAAATAATGGTCACATTTTCGTACCATTTCAAGATTTTCACAGCATATGTTGACTGAATATTTAAGAACAAGTCAAGAAATTGTTTGTCATGTAACGATGACGTAATCACATGCGTAACTCCTTCATACATCTTCTGTTGGTTGTTATCGTTAACCAAAAGCCAGTGAAAAGTTCCAATCTTCCACTTTTAGATAGCGTCACCTTCCGCAGTCAAAACGGCGCGTGTGTCTTTCGAATCCCCAACGACAGTCCACTGCTACGCGCCATAACATCACAAAAATTCCCACGTGCGCGACCAATCCGTGTGTGAACGGTGTTAGACAACTGTCGTCCACGTCATCCTCCCAAGCATGTATAACCCCCCCCCCCCCCCCCCCCCACCACTCTCTCCCCAACTCAAAAATTCAAAGCTTTTCCCACCACCAACATTCTCAACTTTCTCTCTCTAGAAAACACCATGCAACCTTCATACAAGCGATTCAAGCCCTCCGACTCCCAGCCAGCCCACTCGGCCCCTCCTCCGTTTCAGCCTTTGCCGCCACTTCCCCGCCTCACCCAAGATCAAGAATACACGGTAATCGTCTCTACGCTTCAAAACGTCGTCGCTGGAACCACCACAGCCGCCTCCGTGGACTTGAATTCGCTCCTCCCCCCACTACAACGCGCTTCCACTTTCTCTCCCCGCTATACTACAAGTACTAGCTGCTCCAGCAGCACTCTCTTGGTGCCGTCCGATTTGGACACCTGCCACGAGTGCAAAATCAAGGGGTGTCTCGGGTGTACTTTGTTCCCGCCAGCAGCCCAGGAGGAAAAGGGAAGTAGTAATAACAAAAAAGGGCCGAAGAAGAGGGTGAAGAAGAACTACAGGGGAGTGAGGCAGCGGCCTTGGGGTAAATGGGCTGCCGAGATTCGAGACCCGAGACGGGCGACTAGGGTCTGGCTAGGCACTTTCACTTCGGCTGAGGAGGCGGCCCGGGCTTACGATAAAGCTGCAATCGAGTTTCGGGGGCCAAGAGCGAAGCTCAATTTTCCGTTTCCGGACACAACATTGGTGACCCAAGAAAGTAATTCATCACAACCACAACAGCAACAAGTAGTTACCGAGCAAAGGAATAAAAATGTCGAATTTTCAGGGGAAGTTGAAACGACGGGGATTATGAAGGAAAATGAGTTACTGGAAGAGGACTTCCAACAGTGGATGATGATGCTGGATGCTACTGATAATTCTTCGGATTCAGGAAATGTTCATATATAGCATTTGAGTACAATAATAAAAATTGTTTTCTTTGATTGTTTTATTAGAAACAACTGTAGCTTGTATGTGACTAAAACAAGTTCATTTGTTCTTTTAATTACCAATGATGTGATCAATTTTAATGGAAAATCACATTTTGTCTACAAATAATTTTGTGTATCGAAAGTTCTATTAACACTACTACGAAACCATTTATTAGTGTCGTTATGATAACCGACAAGAAACGTATATTACTGTCGGATTTTGCTCTTAAGAAAAATCCGACAGAAAATGAATGCATTGGCGGATATAATAAGCGACAGAATTGCTAGCCTCAGGAAATGAATTTTCCGATAGAAAATACTCTAAAACCGACATAAATTGTGTCAAATATAACCGACAGAGAATAGATTAATAATGAATAAATAAGAGCATTCTCTATCGCCTAAAACCGACAGAAAATACTAAAACCGACAGAACTTGTGTCAGATATAACTGATAGAAAATTTATTAATAATGAATAAATAAAATCATTCTTGTCAGATAAAACCAACAGAAAATATATTAATAATAAAAAAATATAAACCACTTTCTGAATCATTTCTTTCCCTTTCAAGTTGAGCCAGAGAGCGAGATGAGAGAGACAGTTGCTTCCTTCCTTCCCGCACAACGCGGTTATCAATTTACTATCTTCCTCTTGTTCCTTTTTCTCCAACGACATTTTCCTTCCTCTTCCGTATTCTCACCCACCCTTCCCCTTCCAATTCATTCTTCCACATTCTGTAAATATCCACCCACGCACACACAGAAAGAAGAGAAAGAAGAGAGAAAATAGAGAAGCAGTGGTCACCAACATAGCCTCTCACTTTTCTTCACTCTCTAATGCATTGTAAGTTCACTCACATCTCCTTCATTTGTTCAGAGCTCCTATCTCCATCAAACTCTCTGCAATTCCCAATTTTACTTTCTATTGCCTTCAATTTTACTGTTCTTTTGATCTAGTAGTACGAAGTAGCATTTTTCTACGCATCAATGCTCAGATTAAAAGTCAAAATTTTGTTTTATATAATCAAATCGAACACCGAAATAATAACCGAGATTAAGGAAACAAACTTACAATTGATTTTTTTTTTTTTTGTATAATCTAATACTAAATCTACAATCTCCTTCAAAATTCCCCCTTTAAATCTCTATATCAACACCTGAAAATGCCAACAGAAACCACAAAAAGATCAAAATTAAACAAAAACAAAAAATTGAATTAAAATTCCATAGAATTGAGAATCGAAGGCAAACAACATACCCCTAATCGTACCTGAAAATTTGAAAATTGGGATGAAATTGGTAAGGAGGAGGCGAGGATTTGAAGGATTTGGCAAAATGGAAACCTTAAAAATAATTGAGGCTCACGAAAATTTGTTAGCAAAAAAAACAGTGCAAGGAAGTGATGGAGGGGAGGAGAAAAGGAGAAGGAAATGAGGAGAGAAGATAAGGAGAAGAAAATGAAGAGAGGAGAAAAGGGGGAAGGAAGGGGGGAGGGAGAAGGCACCGACGCAAGAAAGAGATAGAGGGGTTTTATTTTGGAAAATTTTCATTATTGTCGGTTAAAACCGACAAAAACATTTTTTAAAATATAAATCGACATAAAATTTTCATTACTGTCGGTTATAACCGATAGAAACAAAATGGCGGCAAAAATCCTCCCAAAATTTTAAATTCCCTCCAAAAATTTTAAATTCCCCCCAAAATTTTGTTACAATTTTAAAAAATAAAATAATAACTGTTTGGTTTAATAAATAAATAAATAATATGTATTTAAATAGAATACATTTTTAAAAATTAAATAAATAATTGTTTGGTTTAATAGATACCCATGTAAAATATGCAATAAAGAAACAAAAAGATAATTGTACAATGAAAATGTAATCACACAAACTAAATATTGTCTAATCAATACCTGAAAAACATAAATAAAAATTTAGCACAAATTATTTTTCCCACTTCAAAATTTAGGCAAATTTAACAGAGATATGCATTCTACGAAACTAGTTTCAATGATCTAACTGTCAAACTTGTTTGTAGATACTACAAGATCGCATATGTAAAAAATTGCAAAAAAAAAAAAAATTCAAAGATAGGTAACGGAACAAAAGTTTCGACGGTTATAAACGAAAAATCACAATTTTACGGTTATTTTAGCTCTGGTTTTGATGATTTTTTTTATAGCTACACTTCTCGACCCTATAAGATGCAATGAATGAATTTGATCTTCAATTTAAAATATTTACACTAGTGGATACCACAAAATCTTATTTTATACTTAATGGAAGTATAATATTAACTCTAAGTGTTTGTTTAATCTACCGTTTTGACGCGATATGCATTTTACAAAACTTTTTTCAACGATCTAACCGTCAAACTTGTTTGTACACACTCTGAGATTGCATATGTAAAAAATTGCAAAAAAAAAAAATTCAAAGATTAGGTAACGGAACAAAAGTTTTCGACGGTTATAAACGAAAAATCACAATTTAATGGTTATTTTAGCTCCAATTTTAATGATTTTTTACAGCTACACTCCTCGACCCTAAGAATGCAATGAATAAATTTGATCTTCAATTTAAAATATTTACACTAGTAGATACCACAAACTCTTATTTTATTCTTAATGGAAGTATAACATTAACTCTTTAAGTGTTTGTTAAATCTATCAATTTGATAGGATATGCATTATATGAAACTTTTTTCAATGATCTAACCGTCAAACTTGTTTGTACACACTCTGAGATCGCATATGTAAAAAATCACAAAAAACAAACATTCAGAGATTAGGTAATAGAACAAAAGTTTTCAACGGTTATAAACGAAAAAATCACAATTTAACGGTTATTTTAGCTTCGATTTTGATGATTTTTTACAGCTACACTCCTCGACCTTATAAGAATGCTTTGAACGAATTTGATCTTCAATTTAAAATATTTACACTAGTGGATACCACAAAATATTATTTTATACTTAATGGAAGTATAACATTAACTCTGAGTGTTTGTTTAATCTACCGTTTGATGCGATATGCATTCTATGAAACGTTTTTCAATGATCTAACCATCAAACTTATTTGTACACACTCCGAGATCACATACATAAAAAATCACAAAAAACAAACATTCAGAGATTAGGTAACGGAACAAAAGTTTTCGATGGTTATAAACGAAAAATCACAATTTAACGGTTATTTTAGCTTTGATTTTGATGATTTTTTACAACTACACTCCTCGACCCTATAAGAAAGCAATGAATGAATTCGATCTTCAATTTAAAATATTTACACTAGTGGATAAATCTCATTTTATGCTTAATGGAAGTATAACATTAACTCTTAAATGTTTGTTAAATCTATCAATTTTATAGGATATATATTATATGAAACTAGTTTCAACGATCCAACCGTCAAATATGTTTGTATATACTCTGAGATAGCATGTGTTAAAAATCGCAAAAAAAAAAAAAAAAAAAAAACATTCAAAGATTAGGTAATGGGACCATGAGTGAAAAAAAAAACACTCAGAGATTATTCTGGTGACCGCCCAAAATTTTTCTTTATTCTTGTCGGTTATATTCGACAGGGCCATGAGTGAAAGAAAAACATATTTAAACCATGTGTTTATTTATTTATTTTTAATCAATATAACATTTAAAAATAATAAAATAGTCAATTTATGTCGGTTATAACTGACACCATGAACTTAAAACCGCCGGAATATATAAAAAATATTTAAAAAAAAAAGAATTCAAAAATACTGGCGGTTATAACCGATAGGATTGCATTGTTATCTGACACTAAATATCTGCCATGAATTTATGTCGAATATAACCAATAGGATTTCATTGTTATCCGACACTAACTGAATGATGTGTTGGACATTTTTTATCCGACATAATAGCTTATTAAACCATCATCATCATTCGACACCTAAAGCTAATATTGTAGTAGTGTAAACTTTTATCGGTTGGACTTTCTCGCTGTACTTTCTTCGCTCTTTTTCCCGATTATAGAAATTGTCTAGTTGCTGACCCTCTCATACTTTCAAATAGGACTTTTTGGATATTTACTAAGATAAATAAGCGTGACCCACACGTAGCAATCCAACTCTTCATCGTTGCAATAAGAAGTAAAAGAAAGAACAAAAAATGACAATAAAATACAAGAAATTTTGTGTGTGTCGAGAACTTGAACCAATACACCAAATATTATAATACAAGTAGTTGAAATTTTTTTTCAAGTATCCAATCATTTATATTATGACACATAGCGTATTGAGTTGTATTTTTACACATTCATAAAATATAGCATGTGTGATAATAAATTCTGAAGGCCCTACCGAAGACGCCCACATGTACTTAAAGCAGTAAACAATTTGTCACCTGTGAGTTATAAAACACGTGCGCTTTTATTTACCTGATTAAATTAATAGGGATGGAGTCTTACACGTTTTTAATTAGCTACTGTGAGCTGGAACATCACTAAATTAGTGGATTATCCAAAGGAGCTTTTTTCACAGATTTGATTTAAAACATTAAATATTGTCTAATTGGTCCGCTAAAACGAGTAGGGTCATCTAATTTGACACTTTTTTATTTATTTTTTAATAAGGACGCATGATTAACACCTGAACCTCCAAACGACGGTTGAAAATTTACTTAATTATGCTTGCCGACTTTGTTTTGTTTCTATTTGACATATTCGTGGAAATCCACTTATATTATAAGCTACTAGCCTTTTTGCATGTGTTTTTGCGTATGTGAAAAGTTTTTTCCTAGTCACGACTAGGGGAGGGCATAAAAACTATGAAACCGATTCAAACAACGATAAAATAAACTGTTAAAAAACCGTTTTGACAAAAAAAGTCAACGTAAGTTTAAGAATCAGATCAAACTGTTCATACCGATTTCGGTTCCGGTTCTTATGTTGGTAGAACTGCTTAAAACCGAATGGAACTGTAAATATAAATAATTAACTAAATTTAATAGTTGTATACAAATGAGTGGTGAAAATCAAACTGGTTTCGCCTAGTACGACTACGTGGGAACTTTTCTCAATTAGGTCTTTCACTTGCATGGTTCTCCTATTGAGATAAGCAGAGCCGGCGTTGGGGGAGTGCGACCGGTTCGATCAAAATTTTGGGGGGCCCCAAATGTTTTTTTGAATATAATAATATATAAAATAATATTATATAAAAATAATATATAAAAATATTAATCAAATCAAAATATATACATATAAAAATCGGATGGTTCAAAATCAAATCAAAATATATACATAAAAAAAATCTGATGGGCCAAAAGCCATCAGACTACTACCCATCAAAGTTAGACTACTAGTACCTAAAAACCATCAGACTACTTACAACCTGTACGAAAATATATAAAAAAAAATTAACAAAGGGTAAAGTTAATTCGAGAAGCCCACTGACCAAGGCAAACAATTCAAAGACAGAGTATTCCTCTCACGCCAAAATCCCATCGCTACATTCCACTTTTCTTCTTTTCACAACAGACTACCAGTACTGGAGTGATGGAGACTTCGATCAAAACATGATATTTACTAATTTAAGTATATTGACTCGAAATTTGAAGATTTTGATATTTTTCATCTATAATGATTTTCTTTGTACTTTTCAGGGCAAAATCAAGAGAAGAGCAGTCACAAAAAATCGCTAGACGCACACGTATTACGGACTATCAGGTTTCATCATTAAGTGAAGCTTTAGTTCTAGACTTTTTTAAGTTTTGTTTATTTGGTTTCTTTAGATTGAACTTATTGTTAGTTATTAGTACTATGGTTATTTTGTAGCTTTCTTTGCATTTAATAATATTTAGAAACAGATGATTAGTTAGTTTTAAAGTTTATTTCGATATTGCTTTTTAGCATCAATATGTTGTTCAATTTTTTTTAAGATGTCTTATAGGAAGGGCCACTTTTATGAATTTCGCATAAGGCCTCCAAAATCTTAAAGACGACCCTGGAGATAAGGCACGTATTTTGAAAAGGAGGTCATTTTCTCTCATAGATTTCCAAATTTGACATCCGGGTTTTGATTCATATTTTTCTTGGATAGAGTGATCATAAGTTGTTTTTTTTTTTTTTTTTTTTTTTTTTTTTGTCAAACTATAGATTTTGTCAGATTAGATGTTAGATTAGCCATCATCGGGATTTGAACCCATGCTGTCATGTAAGGGCTCAACACCTTTCCACCACTGTGGTAAAGGGTCACTTGCTACTTTTTCCCTCTTTTTCCTGGGCTTTTTTTTAATATCTTGGTAAGGGAATTGGATCCTCTCCGGACCTTAGTGTCTTGAGCATAAGGATCAACTAATCTGGGCCACATAAATTGAATCCAACAGTCTCCATTAACTCATTTTCTTGGCCCACCACACACAAACCTACAACTCTGATTTCTTTTACGCACCAATTAACGACCCAAATGCATTGATCCTTGGGCTCCGGACACTAAGGTCCGGAACGGATCCAATTCCCTTGGTAAGTTTTTTTTGGGCTTAAATTATTGTATTCGTACTAACATTCTTACTGCATAATGGATATATTTGTATGCGTGGATATATATTTGTATTATGAATGTATATGTACATTTGAATTATGTTTCAGTTTTTGTTTGCTTGGTGTCAAGGACATTTACATTTTGATTTAGTATTTGAAAATGATATATGTTTTTTGTAACTTTGTATAACCATTTTAGAAGTCATAATTGAGGGTGCGTTTGGTACGTGGGATGGGACAGACGCATTCAGTCCCACGTTTGGTGCGCTAAAATTATGTGGAAGGCGCGTCCCACGAAACGAAAATGGGTTAGATTTTGGTTCCCCCTCCCCCCTCGGAACGGGTTTTTCCATCCCGTGGGACACAAAATCATATTTTTAGGACAACAATACCCCTCTTATTTTTCATTAATTACATTGTCTACCTCCCTTTCTCTCCTGTAACCTCCCTCTCTTCTACCTTTGTCTCTCCCGTAGCCGTCCTCTTCCTCCACCACAAACCCAGTAACCCAACTGCTAACCCAATCCCAGCAAACCCATCTGATGATGACGACGTCACCATAGCAAACCCTCTTCTTCTCCAACGCCGTCTAGAGTCATGAACATGACCCCCATCTCGTCATCTCCGTCCGTGTAAGCGAGGTGGATCTGATCCGGAACACGACCCGATTCGAAGCTAACCTCATCATCTGAGGTGGCGAGCAGGTGGGCAGTGTCGGGGAGGGGGTTATGGTCCTCGTCGAGGTGGTTGGGGTCGACCTCGGACTCGTTATAGCAGGCGAGTAGATGCCGAGCCAGTCGAGTCGGGAGGTGATAGGAGCATATTTATGCGACTTAGTTAGCTTATTCTTATGCATTTATGTTGTTATTCCTTAGTTGATTTAGTATTTCAAGCCATTTTCGTGTGGTTGTAGGTACAAAGGGGTAAAGAGGCAAAGAAGTGCATTTTGGTGCCTTTTGGAGCAATTTTGGGCATGGAATGGATATCATGTGCATGGAGCAAAGTGGTTGGACGAAATTAAAGATCTAAAGAAGCTAGGAATGTGCCAAGGAGAGGAAGAAAATAAATTAAGGACCAAGGAAGACAAGGAAACCATTAAGAATGAGGAAAGACTAGTCAAACTTGCCTTATCTTGTCGTTACCTTTCCTAATCCTAAATTACCAAGGATTTAGTCACACGAAGGGTTCCTAAATACTTTGGGACATTTCATTACATATGCTACAAGTCCTAAACCTGCCCTAAAAGTCCAAGCCATACCATCCTTCACCATTTCTCTTCCTTGTCGTGCAAGGGAGCCATTCCTTTCCTATTTTCTGCCATAAATCACTCCAATTTCCACCCATGCCGTGCATCATGACTCTTGCAACATGTTTAACTCATTTATGCACCATTCCACCTCCCTTTCCTTTCTCTACCATGTGCACAATCATTCATGTTCCTTACTTGCATTCATAGCTGGAACACCACTCCATTTTACCCCCAATGCTTTGCATCATCACTTCACTTTCACCTTTGAATCATTTCAACACCACTCCATGCACTCATTGTTGCAACACCACTCCATTTTATCCCCCATGCTTTGCATCATTACTTCATTTTCAACCTTGAATCATTGCACACACCACCAATTTCCCCTCATTGCCGTGCACTTCCTCTATAAAAGGAAGTGTGTGTGTGGCAACCATGGAGTTAGTTTTTGCTTGATCATTCATCCCCATTTCAATACAACCTTCATCCAAACACATCCATTCATCTTCACATCCATTCCTCCATACAAACAAACATTTAAACACTCACCAACACCTTGTGCCGTAGCAAAGGAAGGGAAGGAAAATGCTTGGACGTACTTGCTGTCCAACTTGGATCGTTGGAGCATTTAGGTGTTTTCTTTCTTTTGTTTACTATGTTTAAATTCATTATCTTTAGTTTTTTAGCGAATATGAATGGCTAAACCCCTCTTAGCTACGGGTGATTTCAAAGCCATGATTATGTGTGTAATACGATTTGATAAATTCCAGTTATGAACTCTTGAATCGTGAATGCAATTGGCTTAACTATTTGATTGATAACTTATTGGTATTTGTTGATTACGGGTAGACACTTAATTGGCATGCATAAATCCGATGCTAGAATATAAGAAAGTTTCACATAATCGTTACAAACTTATATTCATAAGTAGTGGAGGTCGCTTATAAACGATCGCGTTAAGTTTAATTCTAGCATGAGTGACATGATGTCATAGTTGCAAGTGCTTTGTCAATGCTTATGATTTTCATTAAACGTAATGATCTTTGATTGTTTCTCTATTATAATGTCATGTAAGGAACTTTTGAAGAATGTTTTGGGTTGTCGAATGATGTCATCCAATCCAATAAAACAAGGAAAATCTGAGGGTTAACTAGTGATGTCACAATTAATTTGGGGCATTGTTGTTCATAATTCAATGAAGTAGTAACTGGAAATCGAGTTATTTGCATACATGTCATGTGTGGAGAAAAAGCCTCTAGCTATCCCATCCATCATCTTATTTCTCAAATTCGTTTTACAATCTGTCTAGTTTTTCATACTTGTTTGTTTGTTTCAACTTCATCCAAATCAAAACCCCCCTTTTAGTTTCGTGTTTCAAAGTGTTTCAAATCTGTTTTAGTTTGTGTTTTTAAGTGTTTTGATTCAAGTAAAAGTCAATTTTCGTCCAAAGTCATTCCTAGTGTCTAGTTTAAGTTTATTTAGTTGTTTTAAGCTGTTTTGAGTATTTTAAGTTTGCTTTGAGTCTTGTGAGTCTTGTTAAGTGTTTTTAAGTTTAGTTTTATGTTTTTGAGTCAGTTTAGAGGTTATTAGCAAGCCCTCCTAACTTATACTACAATTGTCAAAAGAGGGTTAAATTTGTGTGTTAAGTTAATTTTCGCATCAAGTTTTTGGCGTCGTTGCTGGGGATTAGCAATTTTGCTAATCCCTTGTTATTTCTTTGTTTATATTCATGTGTTTTTGTTCCTAGTTGCTGATTTTACTTGTTTTCTTGTTTTAGGTGGTTTATGACTCGAAGTTCTCAACCTGTTCATAAGCACATCCTTGACTTTGACGACGATTTTGAATGAACTTTGAGAGGAGCAAGGAATGAACAAGAAACCCAACCACCTCAACCTGCACCAGATCTTGAAGAAGACAAAGTAGAAGAGCAAGAGGAGGTCACGGCAAGGACTTTTGAAGAAGTCCAAGATATGGCAGTAGACAATCGAACAATCAAGGAGCTTTCCGCTTCGGGATTGGACAATGTTCTGCCTTTATGCATTCAATATCCAAGGGTGGCCCAAAACAAGACCGACGGGTTCGAATTAAAGTCCAGTTTATTGCACCATACTCCTAAGTTCCATGGGTTGTCCATGGAAGATCATAATAAACATTTGAAGGAGTTTGAGGTTGTTTGTTCGAGCATGACCCCTGTGAATGTTGATGGGAGCACTTTGAAAATGAAGGCTTTTCCCTTTTCTCTCTTGGAAAAGGCTAAAGATTGGTTGTATAAGCTAGCCCCCGGAACTGTCACATCATGGGAGAGTATGAAACGGGCATTTTTGGAGAAGTTTTTCCCAACTTCTCGAGTCATTCTACTACGCTAAAAGGATTAGTGGCATTCAGCAAAACCAAGGTGAATCCTTTCCCACTTACTATGAGCGTTTTAAAACCCTTGTTGCTTCATGTCCACATCACTAAATGAAGGAGGAGCTTATTCTTCAATATTTCTACGAAGGGCTTCTACCAATTGAACGCCAAATGCTAGATGCCTCAACGGGAGGAGCTTTGGTGGACAAAACACCCATGGCTGCCAAGACCTTAATTGCTAACCGAGCATTGAATGCTCAACAATATGAAGGCGTTGGTCAAAGAGACAACCCACAGTAGCAACAAGTTAATGAGGTAAGTGCTATTTCCGAACTTCAAAATCAAATGGCTAATCTTACTACTCTTATTTCACAGGTGGTTGAAAAACCAAAAGAACAAAGTGTAGCTGCTTGTGGCGTATGCTCAATGAATGGACATCTCAAGGATAAGTGCCCTCAATTGATCGAGAACGGATGGTGGGAATCTGCCAACGCCGTGGGTTTTAGGAGTCAAAACCAACCAAGGAATGATCCGTTCTCGAATACATACAATCTAGGCTGGAAAGATCATCCAAATTTCAAATGGTGGGAGCCCTAACAAACCCAACAACAAAGTGCATTCAGACAGCAACCTCTGGGATTCTACCAAAGGCCGTATGTACCCACACAACCCCAAACATAACCTGCCCAAAATAACTCAGGTTCGTCTTTTGATAATGCTCAAGTTATTCAGTTACTAACTACGTTGATGAAGGGTCAATGATATGATATTAACTAGCACTCAAATTAACCCTTTTTTATCAATTGTAGCAAAGTATGTAAGTAGGGATCGTTCTAGGCCGGGGATTAGGAGGGATTGCTAAATCACTTGAAAACTGACTCAAATACGTAAAAACAAGTTCAAAACACTAAACTAGACTCAAAGAATGCAAAACTAAACTTTAAAACACCAAAACAAACCAAAAGACTCAAAACAGCAAACAAACACTCAAAACTGCCTTAAAAACACTTTCTGGGCAGTTTCTAACACCAAGGAAGAATTTGGACGAAAATTGGTTTTAACTTGACTCAAGACACTTAAAAACACAAACTAAATTGATTTCTAACTAATATGACACTTGAAAGTAAATGGGGATTGAGTTTTGACGAAAATTGAAAACAAAAACAAACTTTGTAATTTGAACAGATTCTCAAACGAATTTGGTTTAAATGAATGGATGGAAAGCTAGCTAAGGGGTTCATCTCCACACATATCACACTTGCATATAAAACGATTTCCAATTGCTTTTCAATAAACCATGAATTCTCAACGCCCCAAGTTAATTAGGTCCACTTAAATTAACCCTCAGATTTTCCTTAAGTTATTGAATTGGATGAATTGCATACGACAACCCAAAGCATTCCCCACAAGTTCCCTACATGAAAGCGCATAATAGAGATTCAAGCAAGGATAATTAAGTTCTATGAAAATCATAAGCATTGACGAGGCACTCGTAACTATGAATTGCATGAAACTTATGCCAAGAATTTACTTAACACGATTGTGATCAACAACCTTTACTACTTTTGAATATAAGTTCATAACGATTAGGTGAAATTCCCTTATATCCTAGCATCAAATTCATGCATGCAAACTAAGTGTCGACCCTCAATCAACATACAAGAATAAGTTTTAATTCACATAGATAAGCAAATTGAAATCACAACTTATGAAACACAATTGAAGGTAATCAAATTATATAGCAAGCATAAACATGGTTTTGAATCCCCCCCTAGCCAAGGGGGGTTTAGTTCCTCATACGCACAAAGCAAAGGTAAATAAATTTAGACATTGAGAATAAAAGAAAGAAAACACCTAGATGCTCTAACTTGGACAGCAAGCGCATCCACGAAGTTCTCCTTCCTCCTTGCTGCGGCACAAAGGTTATGGACAGGGTTTGGGGTTATAAATGATGTAGAATGGATGAAGGATGTATGGTAATGTTTAGGATTGATGGGGGGTGCGGCTAGGGATGATTTTGGGCAGAAATTATGGAATATGGTGGTGGAAAGGTGCGGCAAAGAGAGGCTCTTTGTTTCTGACGTGAATGATGTATATGGGAGGTGGTGGTTTGATCTAGGTGTTAATATGAGTATATATAGGCACTTAAAACCCTAGGGGAATCAGATATGGACTTCTAGAATCCAAATCCATAAGGAAAAAGGCTAAGAAATCAGAATTAAAAGGGGAAAAGGGTAAGGAGGTGCGGCTGGATAGGGAGAGGGAGGATAAGGCTTCTAGAATGCCTTGCAAGGCAAGGAACAAGGGGTTTCTAGAAGGCTAGGTGCGGCACCTTATGGGGAATGTTCTAGAACCTTCTTTTGTCTCCAAAAATGCTTAGGAAACCTTCAAAATATCTGGAACTTAAGGCCATCTAGGTTTAGGAAAGTTTGTCTTTGTCAATCCTTCTTCATCTTGGATTCCTTTTCCTTCTTGGACTTGAAAAACTTCTTTGTTGCTGAAACTTGATGCCATTTGGATTTAACTTTCCTACTTCAAGTAGGAAACCTTGTTTGAGTAGGAATCTTCATCTTTTAGGAATCCCAATTCCACTATGAAACCTATTTCAACTAGGAATCCTAATTCAACTAGGAATCCTTTGTCAACTACAATTCCATCTTTAATTAGGCACTTTCCTACTTCAACTAGGAAACCTTGTTCAAGTAGGAAACATCATCTTCAAATTCGTCCAAACCTTTGGCTCCAAGTATGTGACATTCATTCCAAGCTCCATTTTGCTCCAAAAGGCTCCAAAATGCATCTTTTTATATGCTTTGCCCTTAAAACCTGAAAACACATAAAACTAGCTTAAAAGACTACTTTAACTAAGAAAACACCATGGAAATGCATAAGAACAAGCTCACTAAGTCGCATAAATATGCTCCTATCAGTCAAGAAAATCAAGCCAAAGATATGCACAATTATGCCAAGGAAGTGCAAAATCAAGCTCGAGAGGTGACTGAATTGAAGAGACAAAGGAGACAAATGCCTGAATTCATGGGGCAATTTAGTAGAGAACAAGGTAAGTTACCTAGTTTGACAGATGTGAATCCAAAATGAGGCTTCGAATCTGCCAAAGCCATCACCTTGCGAAGTGGAAAATAAGTTGGATCTGATCTCAACCCATCTAAATCCAATCAAAAGGAGGACGAAAATATGCAATTTGAGGAGAAGGAACAAGGCCTGCCCTCGGCAAGGATTGAGCAATCTTTGCCGCAGCCACCTACACACCCTAATTCGACCACCAAAGGTAAGTTGAATTCCATGACTTTTAATTCCATTCCACCCAATGCACCCTTTCCTCGTAGGTTTATGCAATCAAAGAAGGATGAGAGTGACAAAGACATCCTTGACACATTCAGAAAGGTGTAAGTCAACATTCCACTTCTAGATGCAATTAAACAAGTCCCCAAGTATACTAAGTTCCTGAATGAGCTGTGCACTACAAGGAAGAGGGCTTCGAACAAAGAGGTGGTAAGGGTAAGTGAGAATGTCTTAGCTGTGTTGCAACGAAAATTACCTCCTAAGTGCAAAGATCCCGGCAGTTTTACAATTCCTTATGTTATAGGAAATACTCGCTTTGAATCTGCCATGTTAGATCTAGGTGCATCAATAAATGTCATGCCTTATTCAATATATGCATCTATGAACTTGGGAGAATTAAAAAATGATAGAGTGATCATTCAACTGGCTGATAGATCTAATGCGTATCCAAAAGGTGTTTTGGAGGATGTTTTAGTGCAGGTGAATCACCTAGTCTTTCCGGCGGACTTCTACGTGCTTGAAATGGAAGACTCGAACCATTCCCTTCAATTACCAATCTTAATTGGCCGACCATTCATGAAGATTGCCCGTACAAAGATAGATGTATTCAAGGGAACATTGGCCATGGAATTTGATGGGGAAGTTATTGATTTCAATATTTCTGATGCTATGAGATATCCTCATGATGGTCACTCTTGTTTCTCTATTGAAGTGATTGACTCTTTGGCGCATGAATTCCTTGATGATTTGAGTGAGGATGCACTTGAAAAGACTCTCACGCAAAGCATTGGACTAAAAAAAGAAGGGTTAGCACTTAGGCATGCACATGGCAACAACAAGGAACACCTTGCCGTGCCTATTCAAGAAGAATTGGTGGAGATGGTTGCTGCCCTAGAATCAAATCCAAGGCATATTGGTAAGTCTCCTAACCTAATTTCAATTCCCATTTTGACTAACAAGTTGCTTCTTTCTGTAATCCAACCACCTTCCCTAGAGCTTAAACCATTGCCTAGCCATTTGAAATATGTGTTTTTAGGAGAACAAGAGACGCTGCCCGTCATCATCTCTTCTTCACTCATTGCACAAGAGGAGGACAAGTTGGTGAGGGTGCTTCAGGAATATAAAACTGCCATTGGGTGGACATTGGTTGATATCAAGGGAATTAGCCCTACCACTTACATGCATCGAATACTCTTGGAAAAAGGAGCCAAACCATCTAGAGAAGCACAATGCCGACTCAATCCACCCATGATGGATGTTTTGAAAAAGGAAATCATCAAGCTACTAGATTGTGGAATGATTTACCCAATTTCTGATAGCCATTGGGTCTCGCCGGTCCAAATTGTTCCTAAGAAGTCCGGAGTCACTGTGGTAAAAAATGAAGATAATGAGCTTGTGCCCACCCGAATCCAAACCGGATGGAGAGTTTGTATTGACTATCGGAAGCTCAACGCTACGACAAGAAAAGATCACTTCCTGCTGCCCTTTATTGATTAAATGCTGGAAAGGTTAGCCGGTCATTCGTTTTATTGTTTTCTTGATGGCTATTTGGGTTATAATCAGATTGTGATAGCTCCTGATGACCAAGAAAAGACTACCTTCACATGTCCCTTTGGTACCTTTGCTTATCGACGCATGCCATTTGGGCTATGCAACGCACCAACCACATTCCAAAGGTGTATGGTAAGTATTTTCTCATAATTTGTGGAAAAGATCATTGAAGTGTTTATGGATGACTTTAGTGTTTTTGGCGACTCATTTGATGCATGCTTGAATAATCTTACTTTGATCTTACAACGATGCATCGAAACTAATCTTGTCTTGAATTGGGAAAAATGCCATTTTATGGTAAAACAAGGTATAGTTTTGGGGCATATCATATCAGAAAAAGGGATTGAGGTTGATAAATCTAAAATAAATCTTGTACGTCACTTACCCTCTCTCACTTCGGTGAGGGGGTTCGTTCTTTTCTTGGCCATGCATGATTTTATAGGAGATTCATCAAAGATTTCTCAAAAATCGCCCAACCTCTTTGCCGTTTACTCCAAAATGAAGTAGCCTTCGAGTTCAACAAGGAATGTGAGACCGCTTTCAACACCTTCAAAGACATGTTGACTTCGGCCCCTAACATCACGCGACCAGATTGGAGCCTTAACTTTGAGCTAATGTGTGATGCATCCGACTATGCCATTGGTGCTGTTTTAGGCCAAAGGAGGAACAAACAGCCCCACGTCATCCATTACGCCTCTCGGACCCGAAATGATGCTCAACTGAATTACTCTACCACTGAGAAAGAACTTCTTGCAGTTGTCTTTGCTTTAGATAAATTTCGTTCGTACATACTTGGCACTAAAGTGATTGTATATTCTGACCATGCAGCTTTGAAACATCTTTTCACCAAGAAGGAGGCCAAACCAATGTTGATTCGTTGGATGGTCCTACTTCAAGAGTTCAACATTGAAATAAGAGACAAAAAGGGGAGTGAAAACATGGTGGCTGACCACCTCAGCCGTTTGGTGTACGAGGAGGACTCCTTACCCATTCTAGAGACATTCCCTGACGAGCAATTGCTGTCCCTAAAGGTAAGTGAGCTCTGGTATGCTGATTCGGTCAATTATTTGGTCACAAAACAAGTTCCCAGCACTTTAGATAAATACAAGCGTGATAAACTCAGAAATGATGCACAATTTTATGTGTGGGATGATCCATATTTGCGGAAGTATTATCCTGACCAGATTATTTGTAGATGTGTGCACAATTCTGAGTTTAATTCAATTCTTGCATTTTGCCATAGTTATGCATGTGAGGATAATTTTGGCACCCAAAGGACAACCTTTAAGGTTTTAGAGAGTGGTTTCTATTAGCCTACATTGTTTAAGGATGCTAGAACATTTTGCATAACTTGTGATAGATGCCAAAGAACAGGTACAATAGGTGCCAAGGACCAAATGCCGCAAACCCCTATCTTTAATGTGGAGATCTTTGATGTATGAGGTATGGATTTCATGGGACCTTTTCCGCCCTCATATGGTTTTACTTATATTTTGCTAGCCATTGAGTATGTGTCGAAATGGGTGGAAGCCAAAGCCACATGTACTAACGATTCTAGAGTGGTGGCAGATTACATCAAGGTTAACATCTTTTCCAGATTTGGCATGCCGAGGGTGTTCATAAACAATGGAGGCTCCCACTTTTGCAATCGCACCATTGAGGTGTTGTTTAAAAAGTACAACGTGAAGCATTAGGTTTCCACGCCATACCACCCTCAAACAAGTGGCCAAGCCGAAGTCTTGAATAGAGAAATCAAGCAAATCTTAGAGAAGACTGTTGGGCCAACCCGGAAGGATTGGAGCTTGCGTTTAGATGTTGCACTGGGGGCATATCGCACTGCCTACAAAATACCTCTAGGGATATCTCCATTCGACTAATCTACGGCAAGCCGTGTCACCTACCTGTGGAATTGGAGCACAAGGCGCATTGGGCTGTGAAAACATTCAATTTGGACTTAGATGCTGTTGGAATGAATATGAAGCTCCAATTGAATGAACTTGAGGAGATACGGAACGAAGCCTATTAGAATGCATGAATTTACAAGGAGAAAACAAAGGCGTTTCATGACAAAATGATTTGAGGAAAAACATTCTCAATTGGACAGAAAGTGTTATTATTCAATTCCTGTCTTCGATTGTTCGCTGGTAAGTTACGTTCTAAGTGGATTGGGCCATTTGTTGTCACTAATGTTTTCCCCATGGTGCAGTCCAAGTTAAAAGCTTAAGGAATGGCGATGAATTCAAAATGAACGGGCATCGTCTGAAGCTATTCTATGAGAGTGATGTGGGGCAGATGGTGGAAGAAATCCCACTCAGTGCCATGGGCCCTATCCAAGCTTAGAAGGGAGTTTCGTCCGGCTGTAAAACGTTAAAGCAAGCTTTTCTTGGGAGGCAACCCATGTATTCAAATAAGGAAGATTTTTGAATTGCTCCACGATTGGTTTTGCGTTCCTAAAAACCTTCCCTTTTCTGCAGTTTTATTTTGCCATGATTGCCATTTTTATTTGTTGCTTGTTTAATTGTTTTTTGTGTGGGTTTATTTTTGAAACATTGACAAATATGCAAGGTATTTTTACATTAAAATTCTTGGAAAATGAACAGGAGGCAGAAAAATACAAGAGGGAGCCTTCACAAAGGCTGCTTAGGAGAAGTCTCAGTAGTCGGCGGACTCCCAGAAAGAAAAGGCACCGAAGGGTGATCATTTGGAGCCTCAGTAGTCGGCGGAGCCCCAGAAGAAGGAGGCATCAGAGGTTGATCATTTGGAGCTTCGTTACGCGGTACAGCCCCAGAAGACGAAGGTAACTGTTTTGGAACAAACCCACAAACCTCTGATGATCAAGTAAAATCTGACTATCAGATTCCTGCATCTGGTCAATCTTCCTCTTCATGTTTGTAGCATAGTTATGTGCGAGCCTGTGCAACTGTTTATTCTCATGCTTGAGCCCTCTAATCTCCTATTTAAGACTCATCATTTTAGCCGCCAATGATTCAACTTGACGGGTTCGAGCAAATAGGCGTTGGGCCATATTAGACACAGAACCTGCACACTGAACACTGAGAGCCAGAGAATCCTTAATAGCCAACTCATCAGACCGTTTGGAAAGTAGTCTGTTATCTTTGGAGTGACAAGGTTCCTGGCCACCACCGCAGCTGTCATATCATTCTTCATCACCGAATCCCCAACGGTAAGAGGACCAGTAGGGGATATGAAGGATGGGCGTCATATGTTGTCTTGAGAAGACATGGCTGCGTCTTCACCAAGGTTCAAGTTAAAACGATGGTCGGAGAGGCCATACATTTTGAAAAGTGTTGAAGAAAGAAGAGGTCAGACAAATCAAGATCTTAGAAGTCTAAGAATGGAGTTTCTACAGGCAGAAATTCAAGTGTGCTTTGAAACGTCTTGTGTGCCTCTATAAAAATCAACACTCGACGGGATTTCAAAGATCGAAGAGGCAAGCTCAGAAATCGAAGAGGCTAATTCAAAAATCGAAGAGGCGCCATCTTTCTCAAAAGCTGGGCTTGCTCAGAAACCACGGGCCAATCTTCTTTTCCGGACTTGTCTGCACTTGTCACATGCAACCTCTGCACTCGACGGAGCCCGGAAATTAAAGAGGTAAGCTCAAAAATCAAAGAGGCATTTGCTTTTCCAGGCGTGTCAGCATCTGTCACATGCACACTTAGCTTTATGGAAATCACGAGCAATTTATCGAAGCACCGATTCCAGATATCAAAGAGGCACTTGCTTTTCCAGACGTGTCAGCACCTGTCACATGCACATTCATGCCTTGCGGAAATTATGGGCAATATGTCGAAGATTTCTGGTGAATTAGAAAGCACGTGAAGTTTACTGTTTAATCATCCAACGGTTGCTGATAAGAGTGAAAGAATAGTACCAGTTATTAATTCATATAAATGTTAACCTTCACCCTCCATAGCAAGGCAGACATACATAACCTTTCTCCATCTCCGAGAATGCCTTCCCAACGAAGCCTCTCGAGTCACTCAGTGTTCCTTATTCCTTGGGGTACTTCTGCAAACAACTCATCAAAAGAAAAAGTATTTCATATCATAAAGGTTGAAAGCAAGAGTATCTCATATCATGCTTTCTCCCTGTCCTTCTCCTTGTCATTGTTTTCAACTGCGGGACAAAGAGAAAGAGAGCAATCAGCCAACACTTGGTATCAATCTTCCGATCTGGAACCGACTGCCTGGAACCCCTTCCTGATTGCTTACCTAGCAATGCTCTCGAGTACTCATCTTTCAACATCTTATGCTTCCTAAAAAGCTACCACATCTGCCTGGAGAACAAATAAGGGAAGTGAAAATGATACCTCGAAGCATGTGGAGACAATGTGCTAATTCATCCTCAGCTAGGGACAAGGAGAAAGAAAGCAAATGGTCGGCACTTGGAAAGATTGAACAAAGAAACAGACCATCACCTCTATCTCGTGCCTGCCTGCCGTGCAGAAGAAACAAGCAAAGAAGAATGCAGACTGCACAATCAAATCAACCCAGCAGAAGGAGTCTGATTTGAAACCAAGGAACTCTCATATTCCTCGCTCAGAATTCCAAACTAGTTCGAGATCAAAGCTGTGGAAAGTCAACAAGATCATCTATCTCCATAACCAGATTTGCATTCTTAAACTCTACTTTGTCTGGTTTTTACTTTGCCATACTTATCATGTTTATTCGTAGTTTGTTGTTTGCTTGTTTTTGTGTGAGTTTATGCTTGAAACATTGAGGACAATGTTTGATTTAAGTGTGGGGGGGGTAACCAAGTTGTTTTGCATGAAATTCGTGGGAGTTTATCACCCATTACTTATGTTGGAAATGTGCCCTAAAGCCAATCATATGATGATACTTTACGGACATTTCACATGTTAAACTAATCTAGTTTACATATAAAGGGCATAAATTATTGTTTGAGTCGTCTCATATAAATGTTATATGCTTAAACGATAAAGTCCAAGGAATATGTGATTGGGAGAATGCAATCTAATGAAGTTAGATTCATGAGACCATTCTTTCGTAGACACATCCTAAACGTTCATGATCATAGGATTGCCAATTGGGCATTGACAGTCCGTTAAGATCAGTACGTGCTATGTCTTCTCTCATGGAGAGTGACTAGTCTCGAGTCATTGGTGTGTGTGACATCAAGACAGGCATGTAAGTGCTCAATAGCGAATGAGTCCACTGAACACGATCAACGAGGAGTTCTCATACTCATGTCACATGAGAACTCATGGTTGGGATAATGCAAAGTAGTCCTTTGACCTGAGGCATCACAGCTGTCTTGTGGTTAAGTCCTTGACCTTTGATTATGTCAAAGTCACCCCATCGGGGTGTCCACATCATCGTTGGGGTTAAGCCACTTAGTCATGGAGGCAAGTGAATGCGTAACAAGGGATCTCTAACCTTCAAACTGTTTAAGGGAGAATACTCTATGATATGATTCAGAACCTCTGGCCAGAGTATGAATGAGATTTGGGAATGCGTTCCAAATCACATTCAAAGTAATCATATAAGCAAACGAATCACATTGGATAGTAGACATGAATAAATAAACTATCAAACCAAACAATGTGGTCAAGAGTATTAGATTAGAGAAAGACCGTATTGCATTTGTAATCCTAAACTGAATAGGTTCTCCACCTCTTCTGATTAGCTTGGGTAACCATGATATGCTGCTAGGTGTCACTCATGGTTTGTGGAAGCCCTAAACGTGTATAATCACTAAAGGGAGAATTGAAAGTAAGTTTCAATTCACAATCGATTTGAAAGAGTTTTAATCGCCCACTGCCTCGCTAAAAGGAACCTAATGGATTGCACACCGTGTAAGGTGGAGATTGAAGAAACAATGGAGATGAGTAAGAATAATTAAATGGTTTAATTATTTATGGCAAGGATTAATTAATATGTTAATTAATCAAACGAATAAGTTCGTTAAAGACCTCGGGATAGTTTTGGACCTTAAGGCCCAATGGGCTTCGAACGTCAAGTCCATTGACTTAAGTTGTATGACAACTTAATGAATAATGATTCACAAAGGCCTAATTAGCCCAAAAATACCCTAGGGCTGGCCATGATGCTAAGGGTAGTGAACTTGGACTTATTTACAAGTTTGCCACTCAAATGAATAAAGGTATAAATATGACTTTATAGCCTAAAATTCATTAGGGTTTTCTTTTGGAGAAAATTGGAGAGAATATGTCTCTCCATTTCTCTCTAAAGAGGCCGGCCTCCTTGGGGGGTGCTTCTAGCAATCCCACTACTCCAAGGTCACTCATTTCTTCTCCAATCTAACCTTGGTGAAGAGACTTAGGGCTGGTTTGGTATTGCTGTGCTTTGAAAAAAAGCTGCTGTGAGAATAAGCGGCTGTGCTGTAAGAATAAGCGGCCGTGAAATAAAGCCAGTAGAGTGTTTGGTAAACTTTTTTGTGAAAGTGCTTTTGGAAAAAAAAGCAGGATGATAGTGTGTCTTTTCATTAAAGGAGCACTGTAGCTTTGTGTGCTTTGAAAAAACTGGCTTTTTTTCAAAGCACCAAATAGCAGCTTCAGCTTTTCCTTTGATTTTCAGCTTATTCTCACAGCAGCTTCCAAAATAAGCCTTTTTTTTTCAGTTTACCAAACACAAAATGACCCTTAGCTTTTTTTCACAGTGGCTTTTTTTAAAATCACCTCAATCCCAAACGGGGCCTTAGAGGTTCTCAATTTTGGGAACTTGGAGAAACCTATTCTTCCATCCAAATCCATAGTTTTTAGATGCAAGGAATGAAGGCCCTCTCTTTGGGTGATTAGCCTTTGCTTATGCAAAGAGGAATCTACAAAGGTATAAATCTCAACTCACATTGATTTGAGTTGATTAATGGTTCACCAATCTACTAGGCTTTGAATTTCTTGGTTAATGTTTTGTTTTTGAATGCATGAAAGCATGATTCCGCCTTTTAATTGTTATTAGCATGCTATAGTTGTTATTCAAATGAACATGTTTTCACAAATCATCCTTCAACTTCTAGTGTTGTTCCTTGATGTTTTAAAGTGTTTTTAAGCTGTTTTGGAGTGTTTTGACATAAAAATTCGAAAATCTCATAAAAATTTGAAAAATTGTTTTGAAAAACCCAAAAAGAGTTGTTTTTGTGTGTTTGTTTATGTCTTAGGGTAGCTTCCAACACAATGATGAGGATTTGGTTTTTAATTACATGACTGTTAAAGAGAGTTATAAACATGGACGAAAATTTGATTTACTCTTTGGTGTATGCTTGGTTGTGGTTATAATTTATAAATTCACATGCAATCATAAAGGAAAAATCAGTTTTTGTAACATGCTTGAAGGAAAGAACTCAAATGAACGCTACAACCTTGTGAGACTTGAGCCTAAACGTTTATTTGGAGAGTTAATAATCTGCGCATAGATGTTTTCTAAAGTTGTTGCATGATCTCATTATTCTTTGCTTGGTTGCTACTTAGAAGGCGTTTCATCATTTAATTCCAAATGCTAGAACTCATGCATATTTCATTCAAAGCATGCTATTGATTTGCATAACACATATTCAACATGAAGTTGTGTAGTGACCATCAAAGCCAAATTGCCATGCTCCTATTTCATTATGTGTTTAAGTTTAACCTCGTTAAGCCTTGTTAAGCCTATGTTCTTTGTTAACCCACACTATCCTTACCTAGGGAAGTTTTAGGACCATCCATACCCTTGTTCTTGAAGCGTAGTAAAGCATGACTTAAAATGAACTCCTTTTTTTATCAATGTATTACAGAGAGCAAGTGTGGGGGAATTGTGAAAAGAGTATGAAAAAGAACTCTAAAGTGTTGTTTGTTAAAGAAAGGGTCCAAAACATTGAATTCGGCCCTAAGTGTTGCATGAATCTTCCCTTTGTATTTAAAAGTTGATTTTGCATTCTAAAGTGAATTCCAAGTGTCTATTTCATTGCTTTGCTTGCTATCGCTTTAAGAACGTTTGTTATCCCTATCATTTCTTTGTTAACCATTACCCCCAAGCCCTGTTACAACCCTTGACTTCAATCTTGAGTGTTGTGTGTTTCAATTTGTGGAGTTCGAAATTAGAATGAGCATATGGTATCACTGATTCTCTCATCTAAGTAGTAGCATTCCATTCATGAGATCGTATCTAAACATGCTTAATAACTCTAGAAAATTGCTTTCTTTGTTATAACATTGTGAGTCCTAGTCTTTCGTGTTTACATCAATCTTCTCACATATAACTAGTGTAGGGTGTGTAGTCAGAAAATGTGTGTGAAAATAGAGGGTATCTTGTAAGGAATTGAGCAAATTCTCTAAGGCATGTTACTACATTCAAAACATCGTTTTAATTGGTTAATTATGAACTAGTAAGTGGTGACTGTGATTAAGTATGTGCTCAAGTGTGAAGATGACCAAAAATCTATGGGAATGATGATTTTTAACATGTCATGTACTTTGGAAATCCCTGAGGCAAATGTTGGAGGGTTAGGTTTTGTTTTGTTTGTTTTATTTCGTTTTGTTTCTTTTGTTTTGCTCGAGGACTAGCAAAAGCTAAGTGTGGGGAAATTTGATAGGAGCATATTTATGCGACTTAGTTAGCTTGTTCTTGTGCATTTATGTTGTTATTTCTTAGTTGATTTAGTATTTCAAGCCATTTTATTGTGGTTGTAGGTACAAAGGGTTAAAGAGGCAAAGAAGTGCATTTTGGTGCCTCTTGGAGCAGTTTTGGGCATAGAGGATATCACATGCATGGAGCAAAGTAGTTGGACGAAATTAAAGATCTAAAGAAGCTAGGAATGTGCCAAGGAGAGGAAGAAAATAAATTGAGTACTAAGGAAGACAAGGAAACCATTAAGAATGAGGAAAGACTGGTCAAACTTGCCTTATCTTGTCGTTACCTTTCCTAATCCTAAATTACCAAAGATTTAGTCACACGAAGGGTTCCTAAATACTTTGAGACATCTCATTACCTATACTACAAGTCCTAAACCTGCCCTAAAAGTCCAAGCCATACCATCCTTCACCATTTCTCTTCCTTGTCGTGCAAGGAAGCCATTCCTTTCCTATTTTCTACCATAAATCACTCCAATTTCCACCCATGCCGTGCATCATGACTCTTGCTGCACCTTTGACTCATTTCTGCACAATTCCACCTCCCTTTCCTTTCTTTACCATGTGCACAATCATTCATGTTCCCTACTTGCATTCATAGCTGCAACACCACTCCATTTTACCCCCCATGCTTTGCATCATCACTTCACTTTCACCTTTGAATCATTTCAACACCACTCCATGCACTCATTGCTGCAACACCATTCCATTTTAACCCCATGTTTTGCATCATTACTTCATTTTCACCCTTGAATCATTGCACACACCACCAATTTCCCCTCCTTGCCGTGCACTTCCTCTATAAAAGGAAGTGTGTGTGTGGCAGCCATGGAGTAAGTTTTTGCTTGATCATTCATCCCCATTTCAATACAACCTTCATCCAAACACACCCATTCATCTTCACATCCATTCCTCCATACAAACAAATCTTCAAACACTCACCAACACCTTGTGCCATAGCAAAGGAAGGGAAGGAAAGTGCTAGGACGTGCTTGCTGTCCAACTTGGATCGTTGGAGCATTTAGGTGTTTTCTTTCTTCTCTTTACTATGTTTAAATTCATTATCTTTCATTTTGTTGTGATTATGAGTGGCTAAACATCTCTTAGCTAAGGGTGATTTCAAAGCCATGATTATGTGTGTAATATGATTTGATAAATTCTAGTTATGAACTCTTGAATCGTGAATGCAATTGGCTTAACTATTTGATTGATAACTTAATTGTATTTGTTGATTAAGGGTCGACACTTAATTGGCATGCATAAATCCAATGCTAGAATATAAGAAAGTTTCACATAATCATTACAAACTTATATTCATAAGTAGTGGAGGTCGCTTATAAACGATCGCGTTAAGTTTAATTCTAGCAGGAGTGACATGATTTCATAGTTGCAAGTGCTTTGTCAATGCTTATGATTTTCATTAAACGTAATGATCTTTGATTGTATCTCTATTATGATGTCATGTAGGGAACTTTTGAAGAATGTTTTGGGTTGTCGAATGATGTCATCCAATCTAATAAAACAAGGAAAATCTGAGGGTTAATTGGTGATGTCATAGTTAATTTGGGGCATTGTCGTTCATATTTCAATGAAGTAGTAACTGGAAATCGAGTTATTTGCATACATGTCATGTGTGGAGAAAAAGCCTCTAGCTATCCCATCCATCATCTTATTTCTCAAATTCGTTTTACAATCTGTCTAGTTTTTCATACTTGTTTGTTTGGTTGTTTCAACTTCATCCAAATCAAAACCCCCCCTTTTAGTTTCGTGTTTCAAAGTGTTTCAAATATGTTTAGTTTGTGTTTTTAAGTGTTTTGATTCAAGTAAAAGTCAATTTTCATCCAAAGTCATTCCTAGTGTCTAGTTTAAGTTTATTTAGTTGTTTTAAGTTGTTTTGAGTATTTTAAATTTGCTTTGAGCCTTGTGAGTCTTGTTAAGTATTTTTAAGTTTAGTTTTATGTTTTTGAGTCAGTTTAGAGGTTATTAGCAAGCCCTCCTAATCCCCGGTCCAGAACGATCCCTACTTATACTTATACTGCAATTGTCAAAAGAGGGTTAAATTTGTGTGTTAAGTTAATTTTCGCATCAGAAGGGCGAGTCATGCCGGACCATTGGATTAGGACGGAGTCGCCCGATTTGGAGAGGAAGGTTAGGGAGAGAGAGAGTGAAACGGTTTGGTGGGTCGGAGGGAAGAAAGTGGATGCTGCACGGAGGATGATGACGACGCTGCAAGGAAGACGATGACGACGCTGCAGGGAGGATGATGACGAAGCTGCAGAAATTGATTGAAATGAATTTTGGGATTTTTCTATGTTTGATTTGAAGAGAAAGAAATTGTTTGGGGGTTTGATTCGTCAATTTTTTTCTTCTTGTAATTGTTTGGGGGTCTAATTGGTTTCCGAGAAAACGAAGGAAAATGATGACGCTGTAGAAATTGTACAAACATAACGCGAACCTTCATTTCATTCCGTTCCGTCCTATGCATACCAAACATAACACGAACCTCCATTTCGTTCCGTCCTGTCCCATCCCGTCCCGTCTCGTCCCGTCCCGTCCCGTCCTGTCTGCATACCAAACGGTACTTGAATACAAGCATGCAAAAAACAAGAAGACGAAAACAAGTAAACTTAAATACCATTTTGATTTGGTATTTAAATGATTTAGTATTCGGAACTGTAAATAGACATAGACCAAACCGAAAATAGTGTGAATCGAACCATATGGTTTCAATAATAAATTTAAGCGAAAACCGTATTGAACCGTTGATATTTCTTGGTTCCAGTTTTGATTTGAGGGTGAAACTGCACCGAATTACATATTTTTATTTAATTTATCAAAAGAAAAAGGAACATATGAAAAAAATAACTATAATAATTTCATATCAAATATTTCTTACTGCACCATTTATGTGTATGTTGTGAGCTTAGTGGTTAGAGGATAAATATTTCGTACGCCACAGCTGGACTTGTCATCAACATCTTCCTCCCCTCTCCCCCCAAACAACCTGTCCATTCTCCAGACTCTACTCTTCCCGGCAAATTTGATAGTATCAATGTCCTCACCTACGACTGTACGAGACATCCACTTCCCCACGGATTAACATCGGTCCGTGAGGATCCTCTATCCATTGAACTTACCAACAACACTCAAGCATCTAAATTCTCGCATTGGTAGCAAGCGATGAAGGAGGAATATGATGCACTTTTCCAGAATCAAACCTTGTCTCTCTTCTCTGCTACACCTCATATGAATATTGTAGCATGCAAATGGTTATTTCGTGTTAAACGAAAAGCCAATGGCTTTATTGACAGCCACAAAACTCGTCTAAAGGGTTCAATCAACAAGTTAGGCTTGACTACGATGAAACCCTTAGCCCCACTGTTAAACTAGGTACTATCCTACCATTCTTGCCTTAGTGGTTTCAAAAAATTGGCCATTGCAGTAACTTGACGTCCAGAATGCTTTCCTGAATGGAATTCTTCACGAGAAAGTTTATATGAAACAACCGCCTGGCTTTGTTGATTCCAAACCTTAGTATGTTTGTCCCCTTCACAAGGCTCTTTATGGCCTCAAACAAGCACCCCACAATTGGTTTCAGTTTTTAGCCCCATTCCTGCACACTCAAGGCTTTTTCCATAGCAAATCGGATGCATCTTTGTTTGTATACCACTCCTCTACATACCTACTATATGTTTTGGTATACGTTGATGATCTCATTGTCACATGTTCGAACAATGATGCTATTCACATGTTCATTGATATCTTTCATGGAGCATGTCAACTTTAGTGTTGCATTAATCCAAGGGATAAATGTAAATTGTACAACAATAGGGTAGAATGGCCATTAGGGGTCACATGGTAAGTTACATTTGATGAAGGATGTAGTGAACAAGTAAAAGGATGATGTGATATGGAATTGTGTGGCTAAATCTTTGATTTTATTATCATATTTTCTAGCGTGTGTAAAATGGCGCTGCTTAACTGGCATATTACAATTCTACTCTGGGCAACGGTGGTTGTTGCTCACCCCTCACCCTTTTATTTTACAAATGAGTTATTTGGCAAGAGAGGTGCTAAATGAGTTGAGGTTGTGTTAGGCAAGGAATGTATGGGTTTTATTTATTTTTGTACACTTGTACGTTTTTCTAGATTATTGGAATAAGAAGTTTGTTTTTCATTTTTTTTTTTACTTTTACTCGCGCGTCGGGCATGAGGTTAATTTTTCCACCGACACGGGGTCCGGGGTGTGACAAAGATGCTCTTAGACCATCTCCAAAAGAGATGTCAAATTTTAAATTTTAAAGCTTATGCAGCCTCTGATTTTTTATATTATTTTATTCTC
This sequence comes from Malus x robusta, assembly GCA_963082935.1. NCBI lineage: Eukaryota > Viridiplantae > Streptophyta > Magnoliopsida > Rosales > Rosaceae > Malus > Malus x robusta. Next base: position 13,153,297 of record OY720328.1, read on the forward strand.
CATGTTAGACTATTATTTACTTTTCATAATTGTAATAAATATCTTTAAAACCAAAAATAGATTTGAAGTTACTGTCAAATTTGACAACAACTATCTTTGCTATCAATTCATATCATGCCACATAGGAATTGGCATTTCAGTTGCAAAACACTAATGCTGTTTTTTTTTTTTACCATTATTGTTGATGTGGACTTTTTGACTCTTTCTTTACAAATGCTCTTAGCTCACTATTTTTTTAATTACATATCTCACAATATTCTACTCTAAGCAGAGGCGTGAAGTAGGCTTAGCCACACTTATGGGTCTACAACAAGGTAGAAAATTCCACACATAATTATACCACATCCACCTCGCCATCCATGAAAGAAAAATATTCTTTCACATTTTAGTCAATACGTGGTTATTTAATAACGTTCATTAAATTTAAGGTTGTTGTAGTTCTAACTTCGTTAGGAGTGTGATTGTGTAAACCTTAGTAGATTATGTGTCGGATTATGTGAGATTTCTTAGATCTTTCTTGTTGTACTTATATTACTTGGAGAGCAAGATTTCTCTTCCTTATCATTGTAAATAAAGGCCCAAAGGGTTGAGAAATCACACTACAGACCAATCATTAATCTTCAAGAATAAAGGCAAAGCTCAAACCAATCAAGCTTCTACTGATCTTGGTATGTGTTGCCATTGTGGTTCCAAAGATTATAGGTCCCACATTTGCCCAACTTCTCCTCAAGCCATTGCTGATATCTTTCACGTCGTAAAAAGAGTGAGACAAATTTTGCTTGAGGGGATAACCCCAAAGATACCACCATGGAGATGTCTAACTTCCAAGAGGCATCTATTCCTATGGAAGATTATTGTCCGTACCAGCCAAATGTGAGTCCAAAGGGGTGAGCTTCAAAAGCCTGGGGGTCAGTATCTTGTTTCCAGACCAATTGCTAAATCCAACTTGGTATTTCCATCTTTCTCAGTGAACAGAGTGCAAATTAGTACCAAATACGTGTTAGCAGTGCCTAACATTAACTTCCCATCATAAGTTACATCAATAAGCGTAATGGGAGGACTGAGACCAGGAAAATCATTTTTTGCATGCCTTATGGAGGTCTTGGAATACAACCTTATCTTTCTTTCCAGAGCCCCCAACAACAATGGAGCCATCTCTACTGGTAGAAAATTATTGAAAATTGATCCCTCGAGAAAACTGATGCCCTTAGGTCCAATGCAGGACTGGGGAATTCGCATTAGCAATGTTCTGAACCATTTCAGCACTGTCGCGCATATCACACTAACAAAGCTTGTTATCATCCAAACCCAAAAAGGTCGATTCTAAAAGATCTAATTATGACCCTTTAGTGTCATTAGTGATATCTCTCATTGTAATATATGTTCCATCCTTTTGAAACTTCCATTCTGAGACAGTCTTGCCCGTCTCAATGTCAAGCTATTGAAGCCCATTAGATTGAGGCTTACCTTCCTTTGATGGACACATAAGTAGCTTATTAATCTTAGCCATCATTACAAAGCCTATTTGGTGTCGATTTCCCCAAACTCGAACCTCCAGTATCGAATTTCCACACACTCCCTTCCCATGAATGCTATGGTTGAAATTCTGGTAGACCTGAACACCATTCTCATTCACCAAAAAGCTATTGTCCAATGTGCGAAAGAGTTAAGCTCTGGACACCTCCACTGGTAGCCTCCTCGAACTCCTCCATCTAGTCGTGGCCGGGCCTCCCCAGCGTGGCTGACTTTGGGCTTTTCTTGTAATCCTCATAGTCCCATGTTGAATCATCAATCGCCTCCAACTTAAACTACCCAAGAAAATCCTTACCGTAAACCTTGACCTTGTTTTCATCCATGGCCTCGAGTCTGTACACATTCTCGAACAAGTAGTCCTGAAACTCCGTCATGAACCTTTGGTACTGCTTGTCGATGTAAAATTTAATAAGAGCCCAAACGCCATTGGAAACAAAGTCGATAGATACCCTAGCTCGGACTTTTGAGCCGACTTTCAAAAACCACTCCTCATCGCGGTCTATTTTTTTGTCATCGTCGTATTCAGGGTCACCGTCAACATTAGAGGTCTTGAAAAAGGAGTAGGCAATCTTCTCGGAGACGATCCACTTGGCCTTAAGAGTGGTACCACCGACGTGGAGGTAAAGCTTGATAGCGTTCAAGCCTTGCGCGGTGGAGGCAACTAAAAAGGAGGCAGGAGAGGCGTACTTGAGTTTAAGGGCTTTGAGCCTGGCGTCGACGTCGTCGACAGTGGAGTTTAGGATTTTGGATTTGGGTTTCGAAGTAGCAATTTGTTATGGCTTGTAGTCGGCCTCTACGTCGTCGTATTAGTCCTCCTCCTTCGATTGATGTTCCTCCTCATCCGACTCGTAGTCGTCGATGTGATCCTCATGGCTCTGAGCGGTTACCATGAATTTTTGGAAATTCAAAATCTGACATATCGCGGAGAGATGAGTAAGAGTGAATATTTGGAGAATTTGGGAAATAAAAGCAATTGGCAGAGAATTTTAAGATATGTGAAGTATGAAAGTTGTGAAATGGTAGGAGTGATGACACAGTTGGGTTGCTAATTGGGTTGGTTTTGCCCTTCTGTTATATTTGTTTTTCTTTCCACGTGTAGCGTTGATTTGATGTGGTGGTTGCTTCTTGGCTAAGGAAGTGATTTGGTGTGGTGGGAAAATACTTCTCGCGGTAAAAAAAAATTGATAAAGTGTTCCAGTCTTAATTATTTAGTAATGTGATCGTGTAAACTCTTGTCAAATTTTTAAGAAATTGTTATGGAATTCTACTATCTTTTTTGTTTATATTGTCTTATTTAAGTTGTAAAATATTAGGGTAAGGAATTTACCTTCTCACCATCATAAATAAAGGCAAAATGAGATGAGATCAAACATTCCTCAAAATTACGTCAACTCTCTCTTGTCGTCTCTCTTGCCACTACTCCCCTTCTCCTTGCCCTATAATTCCTCAATTAAATAGGCCTACTGTGGATGGAAATCTTTGTCATTTCTTGCCTTGACAAAAATGAATCTGCAAAACAATCAACACCTTTGATCAAAGACCTAAGTCTCATGTGCCCATGAGGTGGGGGGTTAGGCCAATGTTGTGTTCTTTTTTTAGTGCAAATATAAGGATAGTATAATGGCACAAGTAAGGGTGTCGAACCATAGGGACTGATTAGACCTCTACAAATTACTAGCTTTATGTGAACCCTATCTAAACAATGAACCTAACAAATTGAGTTTGGATTTTGATTTGAAGAGTAAATTAACTTAAAATGCAAGAGAATGTAAATATGAATAATAGAATAATTCAGAAACGTTGGGAATGGAACTATGGATACCGATTTCACCATGCAAGTCAAGTCCATGAAAATTAAATCAAAACGCATTCAACTCTCCAATCTGCAACTAGAGTTTGTTTTACTCATTTATGATCATCCATTTGATGAGTGGTTGTGATCAAGTACTCCTAATCTGCAACCTAGTTGTGATGCTCATCTTAGATTACCAAATGAGAATGCATTAAGAAAAAGAAAACTTCAAAGAACTAGAGAAATCACATGGCAGGATGTGTGCATAGCAGTTTCTTCATTCATTGACTTGTCCACCATGATTAAGTGATGTGAAATATTCTAACACTCAAATTAAACCCTATTGTTGACAATTGTAGTAAAGATGAAGGTAGGGATCATTCTATACCGGGGATTAACTAGGGATGCTAATCTATTAAAAACTGACTTAAAAACACAAAATTAAACTTAAAAACATAAAACTAGACTCTAAGATTCTTAACTAGACTTATATGACTCAAAACAAACTAAACTAACTCAAAACAGCACAAAACAATAAAAAAGACTCAAAACTAACTCTAAAGAGTTATTTGGACGAATTTAAGACTTACTTAACTCAAAACACTGAATTGGACAGATTCAAACACTCTTCTAACTAATCTAACACACTTAATTAAAGGGGGGATTGACTTGGACGAAATTAACTAAAACAAATAACTTGCAGAAACAAAGCAAGGTAAAAACGAATTTAGGTGAATTTAAGGGTGAAAAGCTAGCTAGAGGATTCTTCTCCACACATGAAACATATGCAACATAAATTGATTTCTAGTATTGTTTATTTAAACCATGAACGATAATGCCCCAAATTAATCATGAAAAGCACAAATTAATTTTCAGATTTTCTTAAGTTCATTGAATTGGATGGAATATGCATCGGCAACCAAATTATTCTTCTCAAGTTCCCTATATGAACAACATGATAAAGATACAATCAAAGATCATTAAGTTCTATGAAAATCATAAGCATTGACATGACATTTGTAACTATGAACTGCATGATACTCCTGCCATGGATTTACCTAACACGATTGTGACTAGCAACCTCCATTACTTGTAAATATAAGTTCATAACGACTAGGTGAAACTCCCTTATACTTTAGCATTAGATTCATGCATGCAAATTAAGTGTGCACCCCTAATCAACATACATAAATAAGTTCTCAATCAATTAGATAAGTAAACCACATTCATGTTTTACGAAACAAAAAATGAAGGTAATCAATTCATATCAAACATATGTATATGGCTTTGAATTCACCTCTAACTAATAAGAAAATTAGTTACACATGTTCATAACAATTGAAAAGCAATCTGAAATAAACATGGAAACAAAACAAGGGAAGAAAGAACTCTAGAAACTCCAAAGGATGCAGGTAGGCTTGCGCACACTCCTCATTTTCCAATGGAAGCCACGACAAGGTCTTGTCCTATCTCCTCTGCGGCAAAATATGGATTTCTGAACGGGTGGTGGTGTAGAACGAATTATGGTGTGGTGGGTGGTGTTTTTGCGGCTGAAAGGGGTGTAGAATTATATGGGGGGTGGTGGTGCAAATTTATGGCTGAAAACACATATTTATAGCCTAGGGTTTTGACAAATTCTAAAGGGAAAAGGCTTAGGATTTTCAGCAAAGGCTTGGGCCTCAATCCAAGGGGGAAAAGAACTAGGGTTTGTGCAGATTTAGGGTTTCTAGAAGGGTTTGGGGCGGCACTTTTGTTGGGAATTCTAGAAACAATGTTATGTGGCTGATTTCTAGAAGAACAAGGCCTAAAAATATGCAACACCAATGTAGGAACATATAAGGCCTTCTAGAAAGGTTTCTAGGTGATTTAAATAAGAAATTACCTCCCCCTTGCAGCAGGAATTAAGTTAGGAAAAGATTAGGATAGGATAAGATAAGGTTAGTTATAGTTTGGATAAGATAAGGTAGTTTGAATAAGGTTTGGATAATGTTCCTTCTTTCTTGCTGATTCCTTATCTTTTCTCCAGATTTGTAGCACATTCCTAGCCTCATTTAAGCACAAAGAATGTCCATCCAACTTGCTCCACATGCATGCAATCCAATTCAGCCAAAAACTGCACCAAAATGCACTTTCTGGCCAACTTTGCCATTAGAACCTACAAACACACGAAAATAGCTTAAAACACTATAATAAACACAAACTCGCTTTGAAAATGCAAGAAAACAAGCTAACTAAGTCGCATAAATATGCTCCTATCATTAAGCATGATGTGTGCTATAACGATGATCAAATAATATGTAAGAAACCCTAATGGTGATCAAACATTAAGATTACCAAACAAATTAAACTATAAAATCAATGAATGAAACAAGAATACATATTGGTAATTTGAATACTTTAACTTAATAACAACGAGTAGTTTTGCAAGGTTACATTGAAATCCCCAACTATGAGCTTAATTACACAACATGATTACATAATATATAAATATCAAGAACAACATGAGTAAAACTAATGTTCATAGAAGAAACCCCCTTGAAGCAATTTTGATGTTGAACTTCTCCAAGAATAGCACGGTTGCATGGTTTCTTCGGTGGCAGTGGATGGTGAAGGGAAATAGGGTTTTGTTTATGAAAGAAAGGCCAAAGAAAGGGTAGAGAGTAAGCTCTGGGAGACCCCAAGGGGGGGCTTGTGTAAAAGTGATTTGAAACCCTAGTATTTATATGCTAAATGAGGCTGCAAGATATTCCAAAGTGATCCCAGGAACTTAGCCTTTAGTTTGCACGTTTATGCCTTATTTGGCATCTCCAAATCAGGTTAGATATCCCAATTCGTTTCCCATTTTTGTTCCTAGTCTTCTAACATTCCAGACCACTAAACTTCTTTCCACCTTTGAATAAGGGTCAACCCCAAAAATGGCACGTTTTCATTTCTTTTGCCTTCAAATTGATCCTAAAGTACATGTAACTGCACATTGACACAAAATAAGGTAAACTGCAACCCATTTAACTCAAAAACATAAGAAAGAGACTAGAAATAGATGGTATAAATGCATGAAATATATGAATTATCAGCCAATGATCTTTGATGCCTAAGTTAGTTTCTCTGAAAATAGTATGTGTTTAGGGCTTTTAGGGGTAGCAAAAGCTTACCAAAATTTGGTAGAGATGGAGGTATTTATAGGAGGAGGGGCCGACCATGGTGCTAGGGTTTTACCCTACACATGGCATCATCCTATTGGCTAAGGTTTATGGAAAGAATATTCTCAAGATATTAAATAGGAAATAATATCTTGAGATAATAGTGTAAATATCCCTAATTGATTTAAATAGGGATTACTTACTTGAACGGAGTCAATTTTCAATTGGGAATGAATTAAAGATAGGATTTGGTAATTAAACATTATCTTTAATGCCTTGAGTTTTCCTTGTCATGGGCAGGTGAGCTATGACAGTCGTATTCAACTACTTGGACCTTCAAAGGTGCTGAGCTGCGTGTGAGAGTATTTGAGAAGCCCACCCATTTAATGAGGGCAATCTTGTCTTTCTTGAACAAAAGTCCATGTGTCACCTCTAGGATTTTTGAGTTTATTTTAGGCTCCACACCTACAACAACACGTTATCAACATGCTCTAGCTTAACGCCAAGGAAACCGACGTTAAGGAACTTAAGGTTCGTGGATAAGTTCTTCTACAAATTCAAAGGCTCAATTTTGTTTTCTGCCAATCAGGTTCACCTAAAATCTATGTTTGATATTTTCAACTACTATGATGCATGAAAACATTCTTCATGATGCAGGCATGAGTGCCTGGGCTTTTCGTACACAGAGTGTAGCCTCAGCCCGCGCCTCGCACTGCCTTCCAAAAGCCAGCTATCATTAGGCTTCTCGCGCGCCTCTGCCCACCCCTCCAGCAAGCCTAATACTTAGGGCTATTTTTCCCTTCGACCCTCAAGCCTAAAGCTTGCACCCGCAAGCTGGATTGCTTTGCAGCCTACCCCGAGCCCAATCCAAGGCTTGCAACTTTGTTGTAGGGCCGTGTACCAGTAACCAACAATTCTATGCTAGGCCACAACCTTTTTTTGACCCAACGCCAATTTTTGACACCGCCTACTTCTTAGCCACACCCAAATATTTTTTTTGGGGGGGGGGGGGTCCTAGGCTATATTTTCACAAGTGCTTGACCTGAAGCCAACCAAAGCTAATATTACACAAACGTTATCATTATTTGCTTCCACAATCGACCCTGAATGGTCTCGATCTATTCAATTAATTTAAGTGACTAATAGTCCATTAATTTGACAAAAAATCAAAATTATTGGCCTAATGTCCATTTTTTGGCATTAATGATTCAATATTTTATTTCTTTTCTTTGAACCGTTGGCATCCTTTCGCAGTCTCAAAGCTACTCACACTTGGGTTCCTGAAGCAAACCCCAAACTCACTACACTTTAGTTGTATATTGTATTATGTGTTCTTGCATGTGCCCCTTTTATGAACCGGAAGTTCATGCTAAACTCGAGCATGTAGTATTGAATTTAGTTCCTTTGAAACCCCAAAGTTTTCAATTCAAAATATATACCATGAAACCTGAAATTTTCATGTTAAAATTAAGACAATATGTGTCCACATAACCCCGAATGTTGTAAAAGTATGTCTATGCCTTTTTTTTATATTTTCCATATGACTAACCACATTCTTGCTCTCTCCATTGCAGGGACATGTTGAACTTGAATAAACTCAACTTTACCGCTCTGGAAGTATCCGGAAGAAACCACCTGAACTGGGTTCAAGATGTGAAGTTTCATCTCACCACCAAAAATCTTAAAGTTACCATTGAAGAGGCTGTGAATGTTTCAGTTGGCAAAGCTGACAAAGCTACCACCATGATTCCCATCTCTTCCTACTATTAATTAATATGAAATCGTTACATAATATTCAAACTTACGAAATTGACTTTTAGGGCACAACGCCAATGTTCACCCCTTGCCATTCTTTTCTGTTCAATATGGTTTCGAACCCAAAATTGTTAAAATACTCATTTGAAACAAGTAAACACATCACTAAATATCTCTATGTATTATTTGTTTGCCAAAAACAGACGTGGGCACCTCTTTAAATGGTGAGAAAATGTATTGTAATGCGCTACTATTATGATAAAGAATCATAAACTTGGAAGTGTGGCCATCCGTTTTCTGTAGGGATTGGAAGGAGATAATTTCCTTTATGACTAATTTCTCTAATCGGCAACCTTGATAAAAGTTTGAACTTGGCATCCACTTGTTCACTTACGTAATAAATCTAGTGAGTTATCCAATCTAATTTCTCGACACCGAATGATTGTTTCGAAGTTTGATTTCCATGATTAGCAAAGTAAATGAATGAGTAAAAAGTGCAGAGTATTGAGTAAGAAGACATCATACCTTTCAGTGTATAGGGCACATGAAAATCAAGTTTCACTAGCTACATAACAAAGAACACAGATGGACTAACTGCTGACATTTGGGGGAGATCAGCTTTGCATCTTATAATTAGCAGTCCGTCGAGCTGTAATTGCCATCTGTAGAATAGAACTCGTTTTTGGAAGGATTTTGGGAACTGAACAAGCCTAGACCAAATCATGAGAGGCTTGTGATAACGAATCTTATCGACTCTTTTCAAGTGGAAACGGCACAATGGAGCCATCAGTTGCATAATCACGTCTTTCAAATTTTGGCTTTGCCTATAAGTAATCTACATATTAAAACAGACAGTTGAATTTGCCCAAACAGAAATAATAAGCTACATTGTTTCTGTTTCCTACACCACCTTACAAACATAGCTTTGCAGTTCGGACCTCAATTCCCAGAACATCAACCTCATTCTAGACAGAGATATAATCTATCAAAGTAGTTGGGCACAAGAAAACTAGGGGGAAAGGGTAGAACATAAACAACTTTCAACCTGCTCTTCTCACAAGGCATCACGAGAAGCAATCCGGCATGTAATAGCATCATCAAGTGACGATATTCCTAGCTCCACACTTGTTATCTTATAGTGCTGGGGAAAAAAAATACTTTTTGATCACTAACTAGAAACGCCATCACAAGAGAACTCATTGCCACTATAAAATGAGATCAATATACATGTATACCTTTTGTATTTGGGCTTGATCTGCTCTCCCTGCTAACTCCTCCAAGTCAATCTCTTTCCCATTGACAAGTTTCTCTACTGCTTTTTGTTCTATCTATTATAACATGAACATGATTAAAGTCGAAAGTGCTAACAATTTTCGGATATACTGAAGCAATGTAACACTTGATCTACCAGGCATTTCATGAGACAGTGATCTTATCTCATCAAAAGAAGCATTGAAACGAGCGGCAAGCACATAGGTTGCGCTTTCAGAAATCCCACATCTTTTCAAGGACTCTGTGATCTAAGCAACAATCAAAGCTAGGGGTTACATCTTCGCAGCAATAGATAATTGCGCACATTGGTTAATTGGTAGAAACTTACATGCTTGGATCCTGAGTAATTGTAAACAAGCTCAGAATGAAGAGTGCGTGTTGTCAGTGACTCTCTGGACTTGGATACAAGAGTCTTATGTGCAGCTGCAAGTAAAGGGAAAACATCTGGGATCTGATTCCAAGTGAACAAAGGTAGCATTAACGAAATGCGGCGATAAGCATGTCAGCAGAACACAACATCGAAGGAAAAAAACAAGCAACGGTTAAAGAACACAGAATTATACAAGCGAAGCATTCAGGAATGCGACTTCTGCGTTTAGTGTCCTTGATTGCATCAAATCAAGCAGCTCCCTGCAAGATAATCACTCTATTAGGCACTCACATAGCGTCGATAATTTGATATCACATAACGAAATTCAGTTCAAATTGCTGAGTTCACTTTCAATTCTGTTAGAAATTAATACATCTTTCATTATTATGTTCTTCTGGGAATGAAATCAGATTAACATTTCACTAATTAACCGTCACTGATTCCGAAAAAGAAACAATCTTTCCTAATGGAATTGGATAACGAAAGCCCAATTTTACTCTAAAGTTTGACAGGTTTTGGTGGGAAAATCCAGGGGAACGAAATTGGGGTTGGAGAATTTTGCATGAGAGAGCACTACCCAGTTAAGCTAGTTTAGAGAGAGAGAGAGAGAGAGAGAGAGAGAGAGAGAGAGTACTTGGAGTTGGTGGCTTGAGTGAAGAGAGCAAGAGAGAGGGTGTTCCCATTTACCTGAAAGTCCTTCATTGTTGCGTCTTCAAGCTCCGGACTTTCTGCACTGCAATTCTGCAACAAAACAATTGAAGCTTACAGTTGTTTATGGAATTGAATAAATAATCAAATAGAGAATTAGCAACAAAAAGGAAAGCAGCGCATGGGTTGGCTACTGGCAGGTGATTATTTCTCGGCTGTCGCTCTGCCACTTAAGTTGGCTAGCAGCACCTTACCCCAACCCGCTGGTCAGGGGTTCAAACCTTGACGCGGCCAACATATTTAACTCCGCCTATGTCTTACATAGCCGGTCCCAAGCCCGGATAAAGGAGGAGGGGGAGGGCGTCAGGTAGTCGACAGCCGGCACTCCATGATCACGTCGAATCCTTATGAAAATGAATCCAGAACAAAATCGCGCTAAAGCTAGGGCGTCACCCGTAAGTGGCGCGCTGTGTGGCCCGAGCACAGTGATAAGTGAGCAAGGGTCGCTGTATCTCCATCGGCACCCGGATGCAGTGTTAAATGAGCAAGGGGGCCATAGAAACTTCTTTTCGAACGACTCCACTCAAAGTTGTTTGGGAGCATATGCTCCTATCAACTTTACCCGGGACACACAAAAGAAGTACTTTGATCCTATTAGACGGGGGAGGGTGAAGAAGCTAGGACAGAAGGGTAGAGTTCAAGAGAGCAAAATGCGTTTAGGAACGTGGAATATAGGAACCTTAACGGGAAAATCTATGGAAGTAGTGGAAGTTATGGTGAGGAGAAGGATAAATATTATGTGCCTACAAGAAACTAAGTGGGTTGGTAGTAAGGCAAAGGATCTAGAAAACTCAGGATTTAAACTTTGGTATTCGGGCACACATAGAACGAGAAACGGTGTTGGCATCATCGTGGACAAGACCTTGGTACAAGATGTTGTAGATGTCAAGAGGGTAGGAGATAGAATCATGGCAATCAAGATTGTAATAGGACAAGAACTTATCAATGTGATTAGTGTGTACGCACCTCAAGTAGGGTTGGATACGAGTTCGAAGGAGAAATTTTGGGAAGATCTTGGAGACTTGGTGCAAGGAATTGCTCAGACGGAGAAGTTATTTATAGGAGGAGATTTAAATGGACACGTGGGCAGGGAGACAGGCAACTATGGAGGTTTTCATGGTGGCCATGGTTTTGGGGAGAGAAACGAGGATGGGGAAGCTATCTTGGATTTTGCAATGGCATATGATCTCTTCTTAGCCAACACCTTCTTTAAGAAGAGAGAAGAACATGTGATCACCTACAAGAGTGGGTCGTTAAAAACACAAATAGATTTTCTTCTAATGAGGAAAGGGGATCGTATAACTTGTAAGGATTGCAAAGTTATACCAGGAGAGAGCGTGGCTAATCAACATCGCTTGTTGGTGATGGATGTACATATCAAAAGAGTGAGACAAAAGAACAAGACTTGGAAGTGCCCAAGGACTAGATGGTGGAATCTAAAAGAAGAAAAATAAGCCATTTTCAAAGAGAAAGTAATCACCCAGTGTGTGTGGGATAGAGAGGGGGAAGCTAGCCAAATGTGGGATTCCATGGCTAGTTGTATCCGAAAAGTAGCAAAAGAGGTATTAGGAGAGTCCAAGGGCTTTGCCCCACACCAAAAGGAATCTTGGTGGTGGAATGAGGAGGTACAAACAAAGGTGAAGGCTAAGAAGGAATGTTGTAAAGCCTTATACAAGGATAGGACTGATGAAAATGGTGAAAGGTATAGAAAAGCGAAACAAGAGGCGAAGAAAGCTGTGAGAGAAGCTAAGTTAGCGGCTTACGACGATATGTATAAACGACTAGATACCAAAGAAGGAGAGTTGGATATCTATAAACTAGCTAGAGCAAGGGAAAAGAAGACAAAGGACCTAAACCAAGTGAGGTGCATCAAGGATGAGGATGGAAAGGTTCTTGCTACAGAGAATGCGGTTAAAGACAGATGGAGAGGTTATTTTCATAATCTTTTCAATGAAGGACATGAAAGGAGTGCTTCTTTAGGGGAGTTGAGTAACTCAGAAGAGTGTAGAAACTACTCTTTTTATCGTCGAATCCGGAAGGAAGAAGTGGTTGTAGCTTTGAAGAAGATGAAGCATAGAAAAGCAATAGGCCCAGACGATATACCAATCGAAGTGTGGAAAGTTTTGGGAGAGACAGGTATAACATGGCTCACTGACCTTTTCAATAGGATTTTGAAAACGAAGAAGATGCCAAATGAGTGGCGAACGAGCACTTTGGTGCCTATCTACAAGAATAAGGGCGACGTACAAAATTGCATGAACTATAGGGGTATTAAGCTAATGAGTCATACAATGAAGCTCTGGGAGAGAGTCATTGAGCATAGATTGAGGCAAGAGACACGGGTTTCGGACAACCAATTCGGGTTCATGCCAGGGCGCTCAACCATGGAGGCAATCTATCTCTTCCGAAGATTGATGGAAAGATATAGAGATGGGAAAAAGGATTTACACATGGTCTTTATAGATTTGGAGAAAGCGTACGATAGGGTCCCAAGAGACATTCTTTGGAGGATTTTAGAGAAGAAAGGAGTACGAGTAGCATATATCCAAGCTATAAAGGATATGTATGAAGGAGCAAAGACTGCCGTAAGAACTCATGAAGGACAAACTGAAAGCTTTCCCATAACTGTAGGATTACATCAAGGCTCATCCTTAAGTCCTTACCTTTTTGCGTTGGTAATGGATGAGTTAACAGGACATATTCAAGATGATATTCCTTGGTGTATGCTTTTCGCAGACGATATAGTGTTGATAGATGAAACTCAGGAAGGAGTAAATGCAAAGCTTAACCTTTGGAGAGAAGTGTTGGAATCTAAAGGTCTTCGCCTAAGCCGATCAAAGACAGAATATATGGAGTGCAAGTTCAGTGCAAATGGAGGCCAAAACGAGTTAGGGGTGAGGATCGGTGATCAAGAAATACCAAAGAGTGATCGTTTTCGTTACCTAGGATCTATCTTGCAAAAGAACAGAGAATTAGATGGAGATCTCAACCATAGAATACAAGCTGGATGGATGAAGTGGAAGAGTGCATCCGGCGTGTTGTGTGACCGTCGTATGCCACTGAAGCTCAAGGGAAAATTTTATAGGACGGCAATAAGGCCGGCGATGCTGTATGGCACAGAATGTTGGGCGGTGAAGCATCAACACGTACACAAAATGGGTGTAGCGGAGATGAGGATGCTTCGTTGGATGTGTGGGCACACGAGAAAGGATAAGATTAGGAATGAGGATATCCGGGGTAAAGTAGGAGTAGCCGAAATTGAAGGAATGATGAGAGAAAATCGGTTATGGTGGTTTGGACATGTGCAAAGAAGGCCTACTGACGCTCCGATTAGAAGATGCGACTATGGGACAGAGGTTCAGGGCCGAAGGGGTAGAGGAAGACCTAGGAAAACTTTGGAAGAGACTCTAAGAAAAGACTTAGAGTACTTGGATCTAACGAAGGACATGACACAGGACCGAGCACAATGGCGTTCTAAGATTCATATAGCCGATCCCACTCAGTGACTTGGATTTTCCAAGTCTCCAACCGAGAAGTTTTCCTCACTCAGGAAATTAAGGGAACACTACCTCAACCTACATGCTCCACTCACAAAGCTCCAACAAAAGAAAATTTAAAGAACTTAGCGAAGAAGGCTTTGGTGTATTTAACACAATACGTTGAAATGAAGGAAAGCTTATTTATTGATATCCCCGATAAGCTACAAATATGTACATATACATGAGTCAAAATAAACAAACAAGAGGGAGCCTTCACAAAGGTTGCTTAGGAGAAGTCTCAGCAGTCGGTAGAGCCCCAGAAAGAGAAGGCACCGGAGGGGGATCATTCGGAGCCTCAGTACTGGACAGAACCCTAGAAGGAGGAGGCATCAGAGGTTGATCATTTGGAGCTTCATTACGCGATACAGCCCCAGAAGACGAAGGCAATAAATGCCTTTGGAACAAACCCACAAATCTTTGATGATCAAGTAAAACCTGACCATCAGATTCCTTCATCTGGTCCAGCTTCCTCTTCATGTTTGTAGCATAGTCATGTGCGAGACGGTGCAACTGTTTATTCTCATGCTTGAGCCCTCTTATCTCCTGTTTGAGACTCATCACTTCAGCCGCCAATGATTCAACTTGGCGGGTTCGAGCAAATAGGCGTTGGGCCATATTAGACACAGAACCTGCACACTGAACACTGAGAGCCAGAGAATCCTTAACAACTAACTCATCAAATCGTTTGGAAAGTAGTCTGTTATCTTTGGGAGTGAGAAGGTTCCTGGCCACTACCGCAGCGGTCATATCATTCTTCATAACGGAATCCGCAACGGTAAGAGGACCAGTAGGGGAGACGAAGGATGGGCGCCATATGTTGTCTGGAGAAGGCGGGGCTGCCTTTTTTACAAGGTTCAAGTCAAAACGACGGTCGGAGGGGCCAGACATTTTCAAAGGTGTTGAAGAGAGAAGAGGTCGAACAAATCAAGATCTTAGAAGTGTAAGAATGGAGCTTCTACTGGTGGAGATTCAAGTGTGCTTTGGAACTTAATGCCAGCCCCTATAAAAATCTGCACTCGACGGAGCTTCAGAAATCGAAGAGGCGCCTGCTCAGAAATCGAAGAGAACGTTTGCTTTCTCAAAAGCTGGGCTGCTCAGAGATCACGAGGGTCGATCTCAGAAATCGAAGAGGCGTCTGCTTTCTCAAAAGCTGGGTTGCTCAAAGACCACGAAGGCCGATCTCAGAAATCGAAGAGGCGCTTGCTTTCTCAAAAGTTGGGCTGCTCAGAGACCACGAGGGCTGATCTCAGAAATCGAAGAGGCACCTACTTTTCCAGCCTTGTCAGCACCTGTCACACGCACACTCAGCTTTGCGGAAATTATGGGCATTCTGTCGAAGACTTCTGGTGAAGTAGAAAGCACATGAGTCTTACTGTTCAATCACCCACTTCCCACACGCAATAGTAGCTCATGGGTATCACAGATAACTTTGCCAAAGTTCTCTGCCAAAGTTGAGCACGTGAAGCTTGCAGCTCCCACTACATCGCTCTGACCAAGACGGGTAAAATAATAGCAAAGAAACAGCATTAACAAAGTTTAGACACATAAATTTTGAAGGTCTAGCTACCATATTATTACCCACAAGGGTAAAGGAACATATTACTGCTGGATAATTGGAAAGTCCCTGTGTGTCAACCTCTGTGCTTCGTGGCAAGGTAGACTAGCAAACATGCCCAACCTTTACTCACATTCGAGAAAACACTCCCAACAAGATTGCTTGCTCCAAAATCAAAGAGGCACCGTCCTCCGAATCTCGAGAGCCAGACTCCCAACATGACTACTTTCTCAAAAATCGAAGAGAGGGTAAAGGAACAGTACCATTGCTGGATAATTGGAAAGTCCCTGTGTGTCAACCTCTGTGCTTCGTGGCAAGGTAGACTAGCAAACATGCCCAACCTTTACTCACACTCGAGAAAACTCCCAACAAGATTGCTTGCTCCAAAATCGAAGAGGCACCGCCCTCCGAATCTCGAGAGCCAGACTCCCAACATGATTACTTTCTCAAAAATCGAAGAGACACCGCTCTCCGAATCTCGAGAGCCAGACCCCCAGCATGATTGCTTTCTCAAAAATCGAAGAGGCATCGTTCTCCGAATCTCGAGAGCCAGATCCTCGATAGGATTGCTTGTTCAAAAACCGAAGAGGCAACACTTTCCCAACTGCAAGAGCCGGATCTCCTTGGATAAAGCTGTCTGTAATCTTCACACGCAACATCAGCTTTCCACATATCACAAACCACTTTTTCAAAGTGCTCTGACAGGGTAAATGAATAGCATTACTACTTGTTCTTAAGGAGTCCTATATATGTCAACCTCCATCCCCAACGGACAGACAGACCTGCAAAAATGCTCAACCCTTCCTCATATATGAGAGGGCACTCTCAACGAAGCCTTTCGAAATATTCAGCTTTCTTTCCCCCCGATAATACCTCTACAAACAAGCTATACTAGAGCAAGAATATTTCATATCATCAGGGTTAAAAGCAAGAGTATCCCATATCATGCTTTTTCCCTGTCTTTTCCTTTGGCCTTGTTCTTACCTGCAAGACAAGGAGAAAGAGAGCAATCAGTCAGCACTTGGAATCAAGCTTCCAGCCAGGAACTGACTGCCTGGAACTTACTTACCTGGCATTGCTCTCGAGTACTCATCTTCAACATCTTATGCTTCCAGGGAAGATACCGCATATGCCTGAGGAACAGATGGGGCAAGTGAGAAGGATACAAGGAAGCATGTGGAGACAAGCGTAACAGCACACGTGCCGATACATCCATTACTCTGTCAAAGCAAAAGTATCCCATATCAGTAGGGTCGAACGTACTCTAGATTTGATGGACTTGTTTTGACCCTCAAATTCT
The DNA here is from genome assembly GCA_963082935.1 of Malus x robusta. Taxonomy (NCBI): domain Eukaryota; kingdom Viridiplantae; phylum Streptophyta; class Magnoliopsida; order Rosales; family Rosaceae; genus Malus; species Malus x robusta. The sequence continues at coordinate 13,170,261 of OY720328.1, forward strand.
TCAGTCGGCCTTATACTCTGGAGGAAACCAGAAAACCCTCCAGCTCAGTTCAAGAATAAGCCTGTGGAAAGTTACTTCTTCAAAAGCAAAAGTATCCCATATCATCTCTTCTCATTTTTCTTCTCTTTATCCTTCATACTGCCTGCAAGATAGGGAGAATGTGAACAATCAGCCGGAGCTCTGATTGCTTACCTTGTCTGTCACCTCTTTCAGCAAATCCCCTAGCTCGGCAACTTGAGGGACTCCTACTACATGGTTTGTATCGCGCTTGACCAAGCCTGAAACTACAAGTAAGCTTCAAGTGAAATTGATACATTACCTTGTGCATCTCCACCAGTTAAAGATACCACCCCTGGATGGAGGAAGAGTACTTCCAGAGAAGATGCCACATCTACCTATGAGACAGATAAGGCAAGTCAAGACGATACCACACTCCGATACTTAGAAGTTTCGTGATTACGAGATCATTCTCCCACAATATTTCCTAATGTCATTTGTACTAAATCATTCACCTGTACTCACTAAAGGAGAGCTTGAACCTATGTACTTGTGTAAACCCTTCACAATTAATGAGAACTCCTCTATTCCGTGGACGTAGCCAATCTGGGTGAACCACGTACATCTTGTGTTTGCTTTCCTATCTCTATTCATTTATATACTTATCCACACTAATGATCGGAGCAATCTAGCGACGATCACAAAAAGCGACCGTTTCGCTACCTAGGATATATCGTCCAAGAGAACGGAGAATTAGAGAGAGATCTCAACCATAGAATAGAAGTTGGATGGATGAAGTGTAAGAGTGCATCCGGCGGGTTGTGTGACCGTCGTAGGCCACTGAAGCTCAAGGGAAAATTTTATAGGACGACAATAAGGCCAACGATGTTGTATGGCACAGAATGTTGGGCGGTGAAGCATCAACACGTACACAAAATGGGTGTGGCGGAGATGAGGATGCTTCGTGGGATGTGTGGGCACACGAGAAATGATAAGATTGGAAATGAGGATATTCGAGGTAAAGTAGGAGTAGCCGAAATTGAAGGAAAGATGAGAGAAAATCGGCTCTGGTGATTTGGACATGTGCAAAGAAGGCCTACTGACGCTCCGGTTCGAAGATGTGACTACGGGACAGAGGTTCAGGGCCAAAGGGGTAGAGGAAGACCTAGGAAAACTTTGGAAGAGACTCTAAGAAAAGACTTAGAGTACTTAGATCTAACGGAGGACATGACACAAAACCGAGCGCAATGGCGTTCTAGGATTCATATAGCCGACCCCACTTAGTGGGAAAAGGCTTTGTTGTTGTTGTTGTTGTCGTCGCTCTGCCACTGCCTAGGGTTTTAGGGGCGCCAGAAAGCTACAAAAAAGCGAACACATATTGTGAATGCGCGCCAGGAAGGGGTCGACCTTCGACTTTCTGCTTAGGAAATAGACGCTCTATCCATCCACTGAGCTACAGGCGCTTTGTTGTCAATTAATCCACTAATCTAATCTAATAATGTAAACAAAAATATTATTGACCTGGTCAAACATTTCTTTATTTGTGTTGGCGCCCATTCGTCAATTTCTCCGAGAAGAAAAATACTTTGGCAAACGTTTCAGAAAATAAATTTGTAAACCAAATGATGTGTAATGTAACAACCTGTCCCTAAAAATTATGGTTTTTATAATTTTAATACATGAAATGACGGAAATGCCCTATGGGCAAAGCGTGATTTTTCAAGGATGTGTGTAACTCTCGTATATTTTGTCATGTTTATTGACATATTTGGATAGAGCTCGATCTTACGGATGCGTAGGCACAGGTAGAAGAGGATTTGGAGTTACGGTTAAAGTTTTACGGAATTGTAAACCCAAGAAGTATTTTCGTTTTAGTTAATATTTATACTTTTATATATCTATTGATATAAGTATTTTTTTTGGAGGAGTATTGTTAGAATATGGGAAAAGAAAAGAAGAGAGCCGGGGAGGAAGAATAGAGGGCAAACAGGATTGGGCAAAGCTGCCGAATCTGGAAGAAGGAAGAGATGGCGAATCAGGAGAAGAGAGAAGGAGATGACGACCAACTAGAAGAAGGTAAGGAGGGAAAGGAGGGAGAAGGAAAATGAGGGGAGCAGTCGGGTCCTTCTAACCCGCACGAAGACCTGGTTCTATAGGGTGTTTTCCCGACGGTTTTCCATCCAAATTTCCAGTTTTCTCCAACCTCCCATCACCCTCAAACACCCTCAAGATATCCCAGCATCCAATTCAACCCAAAAATCAACGAATTTCGTTGTGATTTCGCGAAGAACACCCACACAGGTGCCGTGAGGTCTTTGCTCCAAATCTACCATTTCTGAAACAATTTCTTCCAATTACCACTACCCATACACTTCCCTTGAGCCTAGAAACAATGCCCAATTGTTGGTTGGAACGGCGGAGTTGAGTAGAGGGCGAATTGATCACACCCAAAACTAGGGTTTCCGATGAATTTTGATGAAATTAGAGCCTTTCCAGGCCAAATTGGCCTTGGTCAGATGTATGAAAGTTGTTCTACTCATTGAGATCTTCAAATCTGCAAATTTTGGTAATTTTTAAAGATAGTTGATTTTTCCGGCGAGTTGGGGCGGCCAACCACCACCCACGGCGGCGCGTGGTAAGAGTGTCGCCAATGCTATTTTTAGGCTATATTTAATGCCTTAAATTCTGTTTTGAGAATTGAATGACGTAGATTGATTGTTGGAACCAAAATTCTACAAGATACGTTAATAGGCCATTATCTGAATCGACGATCCAACTGTTGGTTCGTCATCAAACTTTAATAGGTTATTATTCATAATATTTGAAGAATATAGGAACTTAAGGATTGGGAATCTGATGTACGAATATTCTCAAATTGGATTTGTAAGTTCGTAAAATAAAATGTTAACCGCCACTTGGTTTTGGCAATTGGCGGAGATCCAACCGTTGGATTGTTCCGAAACTTTAGTATGTTATTTTGGAAGTATAATGTGGATCCTTGGAAGTTACGGATCAGAGATCTGATTTGTAGATCTTCTGGACCGAATTACATAGACTCATGTGCGATGTAAGTTATGTATTGTATCGACGAGAATTCTGAGACATGGTTTGATAATTGGTCACAGGCGCCGATCATTTGGGACGCCTCGATGTGCATGCTAGAGAATCATAGCGTGGACTCCAGGTGAGTGGGTCTTTTCCTTTCTATCGTATATTATATACATATATATATATATATATATATATATGATTGACAATTCCACAAACGTTTATAAATTAATTATTGCACATGATTACTGTGAATATTTTGAAATACTAATACGAACTATGAATGGCTTGATCCCTGTTTAGGGTACGTAGGCAGTATAGCAAGACGTTAGATGCAACCATATAATAAATGAGAACGAATAATCGAGACAATAGTCTAGTTTAGGAAATTGAGTAGTTTAAGGGACATTGGTGGAAAGAGTATAAGATTTGACCTTATGTTTTAGTGGTTATACGGTATTAGCCATGATTGATGAGATATGTGATGAGATATGAATGTCTTTTAGGTCACTAGAGGTGACTCCGACTTATATGCTAGCCATGATTGATGAGATATGTGATGAGATATGAATATGTCGTATAGGTCACTAGAGGTGACTCCGACTTATATGCTAGCCATGATTGATGAGATATGTTATGAGATATCAATATGTCGTATAGGTCACTAGAGGTGACGCTATCTTATATGCTACCCATGATTGATGAGATATGTGATGAGATATGAATATGTCGTATAGGTATGTGATGAGATATGAATATGTCGTATAGGTATGTGATGAGATATGAATATGTCGTATAGGTCACTAGAGGTGACTCCGACTTGCATGCTAGCCATAATTGATGAGATATGTGATGAGATATGAATATGTCGTATAGGTCACTAGAGGTGACTCTGACTTAGATGCTAGCCTATATGTGATGAAATGCTAGCATATATAATGAATATACGTGATGAGCTAGCATATGTGGTGAATACGTGATAAGCTAGTGGACGTGATGAATATGCGATAAGTTAGCATATGATTATAAATATGTGAAACATGACTTGAACTGATATATATATGTATATATATATATATATATATGTTTATATTCTAATTCTGGAAATTATATAGGCGTTGTAGCAAGGGGTTATAGAAATTTATATGGTTTCTATTAAAATTTTATCTACTAGGCCACTCACCTTTGTCTTGTCTTTACCCTCCAAGTCTTCTTAGCTGAGCTTTCTTATCGTCGAGGAATTGTGGCGATTTTTAGTATTGGAGATTATTCGAGGGTACAATTCTTAATTCACTCTTTTGTACTTGCTTATGCTCTAACATCATGTGTGAAGTGGGTTCATTCCCGCTCACCAATGCACTCTGGTATTTAGGCACTCTTAGGTTTAAATTTATCCACAATATTTCCACATCATCACACTTTATGGCTTCGTCACCTTCTAGGTGTTGGCCAGCACAACTCGATTTGGAGTCCTAGTGGACATTCCGGGTCGGGGTGTATCATGTAACTAGTAAAAAATAAGCACATTAATAAACACTTAAAGTAATAATTCAATCCTCAACATCTACATAATTTTATGGATTAATTTCAATTTAGTACTCTAAAATTTCTTGATTTTCAACATTTCATACATCAAGTTTTTTTCGTCACAAAAGTGGTACCTAAAGTCATAATTATGGAACAATTTCATACTTCCGTTAAGTTGTCTGTTAAAATAGGCGTTAACTTATGACGTGGTGCCCGCATGGACAGTGACTAGGCGTCACATGAAAATTAAAAAATTGAATAAAATTAAAAAATTATAAAAATATTAAAAATTGAAGTCACCATTTTAGCCTGACAGTCCTCCATCTTTCCTATAATTGTTTCTTCTTCTATTGTTCATGTTTTTCAATAACTAAACTGCAAAAAAATTGTAGAAAATCAACACACCAATTAATTCAGGAACCCACATCCCATAAATCAAACCATGTTTGATATAAACTTAAATTCATCATAAAAAAAATTGTGGCCAAATTTGTTGACCAGTTGTCGCCTCCATGTCGACCATCTTCGAAATTAGCAATCAGTACCTTAATCGGGCTCTAGCGGAGTTTTCTCTCTCCTCACCCATCAAAACCAACCATTTTTGTGTCACAACACTTCCAGCCTCAACCGCCACCAAATCTACTCTCTGTCCTATCTCCCTCACACAGTCTCACCCTTTCACTCTAAAACTCAAACCACCATAATGGGAGCCTCCCTCACAATCTCAAGGCTCCTCAAAGCCCCTAATTCCCTCGTTTTCTCCACCATCACAACCGCTGCCGCACCCAAAACATCTATCTTCTCACCGAAATCCTTCTCCTCCAAAATCTCCTCCACTCCCCTCACTCAATACCTCTCATCCGCTTCTCCACCGTCGCCTTCAAATCAATCTCCGCCACCATCGCCGTCTACGACAAGTGTCCCTAAGCGACCTTCTCCTACCTCGACGGTAAGCGACCCTTTCCTACCTCGATACGAGCTTCGTGATCGGCTACGAGGTGTTGCTGCTGTCTGATGGGATTGGGGATTTCAAGAGGGTGATCGGCGACTTCACGGCGGGGCTGTTGTAAGGTTTCGAAGGAAATCTAGGATAGGGTTTTTTTTTTGGGGTGTGGATTCGCAAAAATATTTTTTAGCTTTTAGGTTTTTAAATTTCAAACTTCTAAATTTTTTCCACGTGGCATCCAGTCATTATCCACGTAGGCACCACATCACAAGTTAAAGCCTGTTTTAACAAACAGCTTAACGTTAGTATGAAATTGTTCCCTAATTATGACTTTATGTATCACTTTGGAACGAAAAAAACTTGATGTACGAAATGTTGAAAACCAATAAACTTTAGGGTAGTAAACTGAAATTAACCCTAATTTTATATACAAATTTTGGTTTAGAAATTTAGCTGAAAATAAGAGTAGAATAAAAGCTCAACTGATATTATCTCTCCAAAAAAATGTAGTTGGCACTGGCATTTGTACTCACATATCATAGGTGGTGTTAATGCACCACTCTATTTTCCACATACTTTCCAAAACAAGCAAACTCCTAGTACATGCAAATTGATGTCTCAAAAATGTAGGTTACCGCCTAACACTAGCAAGAAAAACAGTTTGCGCGATGACAAAAATTTCATTGCTTAAGATGTGTTTGCGCGACAAAATAAGGAATCTGTCGCACACAAACATGTTGCCCACCAAAAATGTTGAAAACTTTATGCGACGAAGGATTTTGTCACCCAACGGATCTTCGTTCGACGAATCCAACCATTCGCCACGCAAAGTTCCACAAGAAACGTGGGTGTGGAGTTTTTTGTCACAAATAAACGCGCGACAAAGAATTTCCAGCATAAGCTTTGAGTTGAAATTAGTAGTTTTAGGATTTTAGTTCTAATTATAATTGTTGAAATTAATAATTTTAAGATTTTAGTTATAATTTATAGTTGAAACAATATTTTTAAATGAAATTAGTAGTTTTAGGATTTTAGTTATAATTTATATTTGGAATTATAATTTTTGTTGAAATTAGTAGTTTTAGGATCTTAGTTATATTTTTTAGTTAAAATTTGTAATTTTAGGGTAATTTATTAATTTCAATTATAATTTTTAGTTGAAATTAGTAATTTTGGTGTTAGTAATTTTTGTTAATGCTTACATTTTTCTATTTAAGATTTAGTTCTCCTTATTAATGTAAGGAGAATTTCTTAATTTTTTACTTGGGATAATTTTTTGGATATTTAGTTTCTGCAATTTAATGATTTATTTTTATTTCTTTTTACATTTGTGTAGATGTCTCTTCTTTTTTCTAGTCATAGGAACGTGACGAGTGCACCTCTGCTGCCTCCCCCACCTGCTACTACTAATGCGACTGCTCCACCGGAGTTGGACCCTACGCCACTTCCTCAGGTTGATCTATTTGATCCCCAGGTTGCCCAGGTGTCGGCGTCATCGACGTCTTCAATGGCTCTTCCCCTTAGCGCGCGATGTACTCATCGGCACCCCCGCACGTGCCAACATGACATCGGCTTCCACATCCAAGGCCGATGGCTTGCAACTAGGTAAAGTAATTATAAAAAAAATAAAAATAAACAAAAAGTCCGTTGATTTCCTTATTTTTTCAATTGTAAAATATTTTCTATTCAAAAAAATTTGTTGCAAGTAATTATAAAAAAATAAAAATAAACAAAAAGTCCATTGATTTCCTTATTTTTTCAGTTGTAAAATATTTTCTATTCAAAAAAATTTGTTGCATGCTCTAATTGTGTGTTTGGTGCCAAATTGTGCGATTCAACTGTTGCAAATGTTGGTTGGATATGAAATATTGTTTATTACTGTTTGCAGTGTAAGATTCCAAATCGCCCAGGGGTGAGGATCTTATAAGCCTTATATGTATATTCTCATCTCTACCTAGCACAAGGCATTTTGGGAGATCACTAGCTTCAGGTTCCATCAGAACTCTGAAGTTAAGCGAGTTTGCGCGAGAGCAATCCCATGATAGGTGACCCATTGGGAAGTTCTCGTGTGTGTTCCCAGAAACAAAACCGTGAAGGCGTGGTTGGGGCCCAAAAAGGACAATATCATGCTACGGCGGAGTCAAGCCTAGGATGTGGTGGGGGCCCGGGCTAGATGTGACATGCAGGATTTGGGAAATGTTATAATTATACTATATGTTTGACATTATTAATTTTTTTTAGCTAAGAAAAACACCTGGGGTCCTTGTTGATAGTTGAAGACGGTAAAGATCACCCGGGTGACCAACGATCATATCACGATTGGATACGACGAGCAACATCGGGCCGCACTTATGCCAGATCAACCTAGCACATTGGTCCATGATGTTGGGCACATCATTCAAACCTTCTGCACTATGCAGTCGAAATCTTGGCGAGTGATGCTGGAGAAGGTGAAGGCGAAGGTGTGCAATTATTTGTCGGTAAGTATGCAACTACCTTGTATTCGTTTTCATAGTTTTATTAATAAATGTATGTAATATTTAATATTATTTTGATATAATATTTGTTAAATTGTAGACAAACTACAATTTCGACAACATAAACACATCCATGGCCACCTACCTAATCAGGCTTTTCGTTGATCGCTACAACCAGTGGAATAGCGACCTCTACAAACATTTTGAGGTGTTTGATTGTCTGTAGGTCGCTCTCCTGGAGGGTTTCCCGTAAGAGTTAGAGGAGTGCCTGGAGGATTGGGAAAGACTTTGCGGCCATTTGCAGGAGGACTCCTATGTGGTACGTATGTTAATACGACTAAATCAATTATAATTTTTTTAAACTCCTTCAAATGTTAATTAATTTTTGTTATATTTCTTTAAATATTACAACTACGTTCATTTTGTAAATAACAGAAGAAGGCAAAGGCCAACAAGATCAACCGGGACAACAAGACTATTCTCTTTCGGATTCAAGGCCCTTCTCATAAAGGATGGAAGTGCGACGACATATAATAAAGTGTTTAATATTCCAGTATTTAAATGTGACAAATTTTAATTTCTTTTTTTGCGCATTAACATTTTTCTAATCTTTTTCTATTTTAGGAGGGTTCAAAATTCCTCAAGATCGATGTCTATAAGGACGTTTATGTTTGACCTGGGGATAAGTTGTCTGAGTAGCTGCATGTAAGCATAAATGAATTCTTATTAGTCTCTTATGCTTCCAAGTATTATAAACATTAATTCAATATTAATTATTATTAATATTTCCTATCTTATTGTCACAGGCGATGATAGGGGAGAAGAGCCAGTCTATTATTCAGGAGTCTGCCAGCACAGGCATTGATGGTGGAGAAGAGCCAATATGTTCTTCATGCGTTTGGTACGCGGACGGGACGGAACGGAACGGGACGGGACGGGACGGAACGGGACGGGACGAGACGGAACGAAGGTGTAATTTTTGAAAAAGACATGGGGTATATTTGTCTTAAAATGGTAAAACATTGTGTTCCACAGACGTGGAACAAACCCGTTCCAGGGGGAGAGGTGGAACGCAAAAACACCCAAAATCTATCCCGTGGAACAACTCGTTCCACCCATTTTTAGTGCACCAAACGCGGGACGGAACGCCTCGTTCCGTTCCGTCCCGTCCCGTCCCACGTACCAAACGCACCCCAAAAGTTTGCGTCCCAGCTTTCCCTGGACACCCGAATCGAGGTTGTGGGTTCGCTCGACGATGTGGGGTTTCTTATCCTAAGAGAGACCTTGGATCAAACTCTTGATCAGAGGCCAGGGAAGTATTGTAAGGGAATGCCCATCAGCAAGACACCAGGGCCTCTTCATCCACGTAGTCAAAGGGTAAGGTTACGACATTGACACAAGAAGTGGCTAATTTGAGGAGTAAGTACGCGTCCACGTAGAGTCAGATGTCGTTGGCTGTATAGGCCCTCACCTCGTCTGGCCTCTGTCTCCTACCAGGTTTTGATGCTCTATCGACCTCCAAGCTTATCCATTTGGAACAAACCTAGCACCCCGGTCTGTCGACTAGACGCAAGACATCCAACACCTCGCCAACGCTGACCAAATAGACTTTTAGTCCCTTTTTTTTTCAGCTTACTTTTAAAAATTTCAGCTTGTTCGTACATTTTCCTTTATATTATAAAATTTTCTTATTAATTATTGTTAAAATTTAATTTTTTAAATTAAATTATTCTTTTGAAAATTTCGTTCCTTCCTTCGCTGCCTCACACTAGGCACGTGGGAAGTGTTGTTCTGTGTGCTGTGACTTCCTTTGCTCCTCATGTTGGAGAGGGATGCCTGGTCAAATGAGAGTGTACGAACGATGAAAACCAGCTTGGCAAAGCTGAAGGGAGTAGGAATAAATGTCTTTTTCCCACATACGGTGCCAAATGTTGATACACAAAATCGGTGAATACTTTGGAACAACGTAAAGTGTCAAGTTTGTAACATTCGCTCGGTTGCTCTGGTAACCTCGTGAGGATAATATGTAAATAGATAGAGATAGGGAAGCAAACACAATATGTACGTGGTTCACCCTAAGTTTGGCTACGTCCACGGAGTAGAGGAGTTCTCATTAATAGTGAAAGGTTTACACAAATACATAAGTTTAAGCATAATCACCATTAGTGGGTTCTAATGACTGGTTTAAGTACAATGATGACATTAGGGGATTAATTGTAGGAGAATGGTTTCCTTTTATAGTTGAGGAGTGTCTTTAGATTTTGTCTGCGGTCTATGTGGGACTCTATGAGTTTTATTCTGACGTTGATATGTGTCACACTGTGATTGGCCTCTTGGTTGGAGAGAAACTCTTGTGCTTTGGTAGGGGTGCCTCAGCATGAAACCCTCAGTGGGTCCTTGAAGGTATGACGTTGACTGGTGCTTGGTAGTTTCGGGATTAGTCAAGTATGCTACAAACATAACCAAAACCAAAAAAATTAAACTTTGTGTGACGAAAGGTTTCATCGCATAAGATTAAATGCAACCAAATATTTCGTAGCATAAACATTTGTACGACAAACGTTTGACAATTAAATAATGTTAAAATTGCTTCAATTTTGTTGCATGAATGCTTAATGGATGAAACGTTTCATCGCTACATCGCAACGACATACTTTTGTACCCTAGTCCGTCCTACAAGGAAGGTCTTCGTTCCGATACATTAACTGCGACAAAAGCTCATTTGGTCGTGCATCTGCTTGTTACGTGACGAAGTTTATAATTTCATCGTGAAAGGTCTTTTTTCATGACCTTTGCGCAACGAAGATTTCGTCACGTTATTATTTATGCGACGAAATTTCTCTTTGCGTGACCAAATGTTATTCATCATGAAAACTGTTAAATGTAGTAGTGTAATTGTGAAGCTGGGCAACATCTGAGAACGTAATAGTAGGGAACCTAAAGTACACAATCGATAAGGGCTTCATATCTGTAGGAAACAGTAGCACCATCAAGCAGGAAGACCTTGTCCCCATCCTGCCATATTGCGCTACTTCACCAACAAGTCCGCACTTAAGTACTGCTACTCCATCCCAACAATTTCAAAGTAAAATATATTGCAAAACCTAATTTGCTAATTTTAAAGTAACAATTGACCTTGTAAATATATACAAGATTAGTTGTTAATTATTTAATTTGTTAAGTAAGTTACTATTTCTGTTTGAGATGCATTTTTCATACGTGGCATAACAAATTTAGCGTTGCTAAATACTTAGGGAAATTTGAAAAAATAGTTGAATTTTAGACCCCATATAGAATTATAGCTATTATTTTAACTTTATGATAAGTATAACCAAAACATGATATAAAAGTACTAAAATACTCTTAATATTAGGATTTCTCACAACAACCGAAACACAACCTTTAAACTACCTTTAAATGAAAAATTAATCTCCATCACTTTTTTTGTTTTCATTTTTCTCTACAACTTTTGAACTACTTTGCAACCTTTCGGATTTCTGACCTTAAACCAGAAAGAAGGAAAGCATGAATCAAAAAAGCAAAGTTTCGCTTGATTCGAACCATCTCTGTCGAGCCACTTCTCACAACCTTCCATCATGGTGCACCAAGGGTAGGGAATCACGGTTGGGTTTAGAGAGAGTGTGACAATCAATTACATTGAATCATTCAAAAATGATGGGCAAGGAAAGTTAGAGCTAAATTCTGAAGATAGTCATGGTTGGCTTTTATAGTAATCATAGAATGAACTATGACAACCCGTCCCGATTTAACGTGTCATATGTATACAGTGTGTTAAATACCCTAAATCCTTATACAATTGTTTAAGGTTTGGACGGTTTGTTTTATTATGTAAAATAATCAAAGGCAGGGTATGTGCATTCGAATGGAATACACGTCCCTCCCCATTTCCTTTCTTTTCCGCGAATTCTGCCACTAACACCCTCAATCATACTCCTATACATTCATTTATTCTCATTTCCCTCTCACTCTAAACTGAAGCACTCTCTCTCTATCCCTCGACGAACTCTCTCTCTCACTCTCTTTCTCTCTCAAACACACGGACTAACCTCAAAACCCTTCAAATTTTCACAGTTTGAAGTAAATGAAAGTACCATCGTGTTCGTGAGGACTCTACGAACACATCTATACAGTTTCCAGGTAAGAATTCATCTAAAATTACGTGAAAATCACAAGCACCGAACTAGGTACTGTTCACAAACTTTTTGGTTGTTGACTTTTAGGACGATCTAAGATCACAGTGAGCTTAAGGAGGTTCCCACGAAGCTCGGAGTACTTCGTTGGGTGAGTTTTGACGTCGGGGAGCTCCAGTTCGAAGCTTGGCCGATTTTGTTAGAATTTTCCCGACGTGATCCTGTGTTCTTTAAGTCTTCAAAGAGGTATAAACATGTTCTACTCTTCGTATGCTTCATTTTGGTATAAAAATCACGAAAAATGGGTGAAAAACGAGTGAGAAATCACGATTGGAAGTTTTTCCAGAAACCGGCGAACAGTCACCGGCGTCCGGTGACTCGCCGGAGAAGGTGACGGAATATTCCGTCAAGTCTGACGGAATATTCTGACGCCGTTAGTTAGTCTTAACGGTTTCCGTCAGTTTATAACGGAATATTCCGAGGAATATTCCTGACGCCGTTAGGTTTCTGTCAGGATTCCCTGCGCGTGGGCCGCGCGTAGGTCAGTGCCACCCACGGCGCGTGGGGGCGCGTGAGCCAATAAAAAATTAATAAAAAAATTATGTACGTGTTCGTGACGTCATGTAGATCACCGTGGTATATTCACATACCAAATTGAGCAACGTATGAGAAGTTATTGACGTATGTTTGTGTATGTGCATATTAAATAATGTTTTATAATTATTTTTGTATAGGTGAAAATTATACGGACGAAGAACGTAACCAAAATAGGCGAGGGGGTTACGAACCGGCTACTTATCAGTGAGTGGGCAGTTATTTTTCAGTATATATATAAGTATACTTGATGTGTTTCCTAGAAAACGTATTTTAAATATAAATACGAATTAAATAATTTGTCAAATATGCATTATATTTTGATATGTGCGTTACCATAATTATACATATTGTTGCATGGTGCTGAGGAGGCCCAGGTACGTTACACGTGACATATTATGTTGAAAATGAATGAAATACTATGGAAATACGATTAAAATACGTTTGAATATTATTGAAATACGATTGACATACGTATTAGATACATTTTATATACATTTGAAATACGTATAAAAATACGATTAATATACATTTGAAATACGTACGATATGCATTTGATATACGTATAATATACAATTGAGATATGTATGAAATGTGATTGAGATATGTATGAAATGTGATTGAGATATGTATGAAATGTGATTGAGATATATTTGAGATATGTTTGAGATATAATTGTGACATGATTCGAGATATAATTGTGATACGTTTGAGATACTATCCTGATAACGATCATGAGATATAGTTGAGATATGTTGAGTTATATGATTGAGATGTGATAGAAAGCTCATTGACTTGCACATGTATATAAGTGCTCCCGCCTAGAGAGAGAGGCATAGCCTTCACGTGTATGTTCACCTCCCACACCGCATGCTCGCCTTGGATCCAAGTAGGTGTATAGCCTGTCGTATAGACCACTTATGTGGGTTCGACTTGTAGGTGACCCGCGATTTATCGCACAGCTTCACGTGATTGTAGCACTAGAGCATATTATGATATATACAGTGATGAGATGCAGACCACGTGAGGTGGTACTGAATGTGTGCAAGATATACAGATTTATACATGATATGATGGGATGATTATGAGTTATATAGACAACCGAGGGCTGAGTTAATTATGATAAGTTGATTATGATGAAAGAATACGAATTATGTTGATAGCTGAGCGTTGAATTGGTTTTTATGTTATTCTATCATATTCACTTAGAAATGTTGAGCATTCTATTATGATACTTTGGCATGGCATACGTTCATATTATTCAGCATGATTTGATATATATTATGTATATGAATATATACTTTACTGTTGAAAAATTATACTTGTTTTACGGCGAGGGGTTAGTACATTCAAAAGAGAAAAGAAGGTTTCGAATAAGTTCGTTTTGCTGACCCACTCAACTTTGTTTTGCGCCCCTCCAGGTTTTAGATAACGGTCATCAGTGAATCTCGAGGTGTCCAGCTGAAAGTTCTGAAAAATCACCACTCATGTAGGATCATCGTCGAGTGTTGTTAAATACGTACTTTTTATGTTTAACTGCACTTAGACTTTACGCTCTGGTTATGTAATCACACTTAAACTAAAGTTAGAACCTATCGTATTTGGTTTTAATTTATTCGTACTTTCCTTATAAAATAACGCTTCCGCACAGCGCACATGGCTACGTCACGCTCACGTGACGGCCAGCATGCCTTGACTTCGGTCTGGGTGTGTCAGTTTGGTATCAGAGCCTTAGGTTTGCAGTCCTGCATATTTTGTGAACTTCCCTAATTCTTTCTGGTGTCTTCTGTCAGAACTATGCCGCCTCGTAGAGATCCACGTACTCCTTCTGAGTCTGGTTTTCCCGATCTCTCTCAATTAGGGGAAGCCATAGCCAATGCCATTCAAGCTTCACTCCGCCCTTCTCCGAAGACTCCTCTAGAGTCAGTGTATAACCTGAAATTACCTACTTTTCGGGGTGATGAAGGACATGAAGGGTCCGAACGTTGGCTTGAGCATGTAGAGAAGACTTTTCGGGTTATGCAGAGTCAAGGCAATCTTCCTGCTGAAAGGTGGGTTGAGACTACCACTTGGTTTTTAAGTAAAGAAGCTGCATCTTGGTGGGAACAGGAATCTCGTGGATGGTTGCCTGAAGAAGTAGCAGACTGGAAGAATTTTAAGGATTCGTTACATAAAAGGTTTGTTCCTCCAGCATATCTTGACCAAAAGAAGCAAGAATTCGTCAGCTTGAGGCAAAGGAAACTGTCTGTTAATGAGTACTATCGGAAATTTACCGATTTGTCTCGATATGATTCTGATATTGCTGCTAATCCTGTTGAGATGCTCAGACGTTTCAAGAGGGGTACTAAAAAGAAGTGGCGTTCTATGGTTGCTATTGCAAAATGTACCACTTATCATGAATTTTATGAGGTTCTGTTGAACGTTGAGGATTCAGAAAATTTACCCACTGACAGTGAAGAAGAAGAAGGAGATAAGAATCAAAGGCAAAATAATAAGGGTAAAGGCCAGTTTTCTCAGGGACCTAAGAAAGCACAAAGTTTCAAAAGAAGTGGCAAGGGTTCGAGTTCTTCTAGCGGAGGTTTCAGCTTCTCAAATCAGCGGCAAGGAGGTAGATTCTCTGGAGGCTCTAAGTTTCAGGGACAGAGGAATTTTGGTGGTTCTGGAGATTCCAGCGTTCCTCTTTGCCGAAAGTGCAATAATCGACATTTTGGAGGATGTCGTCAAGGAAGCAGTGGGTGTTTTAATTGTGGTCAGATGGGACATATAGCTAAGTATTGTCCCCAGAGCCAGCAGAGAGCTCTACAACCTTTTGTGCCACAGCCAGCTCCGACACAACAATTTTCCAGACCTAGTAGTTTCAATCAGATGGGTCGCGGTAGCGCATATCACCTGCAAGGAGATTCAGTTACTTATCCTTTGGGACAGTATCACTACCCTCAAGAACCTTACCAGCAGAATCATATTGGTCAATTTTCAGAAGGTTTTGTGCCTTATCAGCAGAACAACTTTGGTCAGCAGTTTTCAACTGGTGGATCACAGTGGCAACCAAGGGGACAACTACAGCAGTCAGACATGGTTGCTAGTAGTGCTGGACCATCCAGGCAGCCCATTCAGTCCGATCAAGGACGTGGTTCACAGGGCAGAGGTGTTCATGCTGGCAGAGGCCGAGGAGGAAGACAACAAGCACAAGGACGAATCCACAACATTTCTTTGCAGGATGCCCAAAATAATCCTGACTTAATCATGGGTACGTTAACTATTCTTGGTTATCGTGCTAAAGTGTTGATTGATTGTGGTGCTACGCATTCAGTAATTTCTCATACATTTGCTCAATTGACTCAACCTAGATCGACGCCTTTAGGGTTTGAGTTAGAGTTTGCTATGCCTAGAGGGGAAAGATGTTACGTAGCTTGTGTATATCCAGATTGTCCAGTGATAGTTGAGAATGAAGTTATGCCAGCTAATCTTGTGCCGTTAGATATTGTGGACTTCGATGTAATATTAGGCACGGATTGGTTGCATTTCAATCGTGCCCAAATTGATTGTTACTGGAAAACAGTGACTTTCCATCGTCCTGGAGTACCTAAAGTTACATTCGTAGGTGAGCCTAGTGGACTGAGGCATGAAGTCATTTCAGCTGTGAGAGCTGAAAGATTATTATCAAAAGGTTGTCAAGGATACTTGGCGCATGTGATATTAGATGATGTTGCTCCTAGTAGTTTGGAGGAAGTGGGAGTAGTCAGGCATTTCCCTGACGTATTTCCAGAAGATTTACCTGGATTGCCGCCTGATAGAGACGTCGAGTTCACTATTGACTTGCTTCCGGGTACAAACCCTATTTCCTTAACTCCTTATCGTATGGCTCCTACCGAGTTAAGAGAATTGAATATTCAATTACAAGAATTAGTGGATAAAGGTTTCATTCAACCTAGTACTTCACCCTGGGGAGCTCCAGTCTTGTTTGTAAAGAAGAAGGACGGAACCTTGAGGTTATGCATCGATTACAGGCAATTGAATCGGGTGACGATTAAAAACCGTTATCCATTGCCGCGTATCGACGACTTATTTAATCAACTTCGACGTGCCTGTGTATTCTCGAAGATCGACTTAAGGTCGGGTTACTACCAGTTGAAGATTAAGAGTGACGATGTTTACAAAACTGCCTTTAGAACCCGTTACGGTCATTATGAGTTCCTGGTGATGCCATTTGGACTGACGAATGCACCAGCAACTTTTATGGGTTTGATGAATAAAGTATTCCAGCAATACTTGGACAGATTCGTCATTGTCTTTATTGACGACATTCTGGTGTATTCCAAGTCGGAAGCAGATCATGTTCAACATCTTACTCTGGTGTTGGAAAAGTTGAGAGAACATCGGTTGTATGCTAAGTTTAGCAAGTGCCAATTTTGGTTAGAGGAAGTGGCATTCTTGGGACATGTCATATCAGCTCAGGGTATTCTGGTAGACCCTCAGAAAATAGCAGCTGTGGAGAATTGGGAACAGCCGCGAACAGTCACCGAGGTACGAAGTTTCCTTGGCTTAGCAAGTTACTATCGACGGTTTGTTAAGAATTTCTCAGTTATCGCTTTACCACTTACCAAGTTGACTAGAAAGGAAGTCAAGTTTGAGTGGGATAGTAAGTGTGAGTAGAGTTTTCAGCAACTTAAGCATTTTCTCACTCATGCACCTGTTCTGGCACTTCCTGATGACGATGGTAATTTCGAGATTTACAGCGATGCTTCATTGAATGGCCTGGGATGCGTTTTGATGCAACATGGGAATGTGATTGCTTATGCTTCACGTCAGTTAAAGACTCATGAAAAGAATTACCCTACTCATGATTTGGAATTAGCAGCCATTATATTTGCCTTGAAGATTTGGAGACACTATCTTTATGGTGAAAAGTGTAAGATCTTTACGGATCACAAGAGTCTGCAGTACATTTTCACCCAGAAGGAGCTTAATCTTAGGCAACGAAGGTGGTTAGAGCTGCTCAGCGATTATGATTGCACTATTGAGTATCATCCTGGTCGTGCTAATGTGGTGGCTGATGCTTTGAGTAGGAAATCCCAAGGTCGAGTTAATGCTTTGTATGCTTCTCGTATTCCTCTTCTTGCAGATTTGAGGTCCACTGGAGTGCAATTAGGATTGGAAGGTCAAGAGGAAATGGTGGTAAGACGAGAAGAAGCCTTACTTGCTAGTTTCCAAGTTAGGCCTATTTTGATGGACCGTATACTCGAAGCTCAAGGAAGTAACGAAGAAGTTCAGAGTTTAATCCTTGGAGTTTCTCAAGGAAAGAAGAAGGATCTTAATGTCCGGGAATCTGATGGCATGCTTATGCAGGATAAACGAATGTACGTGCCAAAGAATGAGGAATTGAAGAAAGAGATTCTTGATGAAGCGCATATTTCAGCATATGCAATGCATCCAGGAGGCACTAAGATGTATCATACCATTAGGCCATTCTACTATTGGCCCGGTATGAAAAGAGAAATTGCAGAGTATGTCAGTAGGTGTGCAATTTGTCAGCAGGTTAAAGCTGAAAGAAAGAAACCATTCGGTTTGATGCAACCGCTTCCCGTTCCACAGTGGAAATGGGAGAATATCACTATGGATTTTGTGTACAAGCTTCCTCGTACACGGAACGGCTATGATGGCATTTGGGTGATTGTTGACCGACTCACTAAGTCAGCGCACTTTATTCCGGTGAGAGAAAAGTATTCTCTGAATAAATTGGCTGAGCTGTTTATCACTAAGATTGTGAAGTACCATGGAGTTCCAGTGAATATTGTTTCAGATCGAGATCCTAGATTCACTTCTAAGTTCTGGACAGCTTTTCAAGAAGCTCTTGGTACGAGATTGCTTTATAGTACGGCGTATCATCCCCAGATAGATGGTCAATCTGAGAGGACCATACAGACTTTGGAAGATATGTTAAGATCTTCTGTAATGCAATTTGACGAGGATTGGCATGCAAAGTTGGATTTAATGGAGTTCGCATATAATAACAGCTACCATTCCAGCATCGGGATGGCACCGTTTGAAGCTTTATATGGAAAAGCGTGTCGTACTCCTTTGTGTTGGTCAGAGGTCGGTGAAAGAGTTTTGGTGGGCCCTGAGTTAGTGGAGGAGACTACTCAGAATGTTCAAGTAATTAAGTCTAACTTGAAAGCGGCCCAGGATCGACAGAAGAGCTTAGCAGACATACATGCTACTGATCGAGTGTATAAGGTTAATGATTGGGTATTCTTGAAGCTATCGCCGTGGAAAGGAGTAGTAAGGTTCGGGAAAAAGGGTAAGCTGAGCCCTAGGTACATCGGACCTTATCAGATCACCGAGCGAGTTGGTGAAGTTGCTTACAGGCTTGAATTGCCCTCAGAACTGTCTAAAGTGCATAATGTATTCCATGTATCGATGCTTCGTCAATATGTTGCAGATCCATCGCATGTGATTCCAATTCAACCCTTGGAGATTAACCTGGATTTGACTTATGATGAAGAACCAGTGACTATCTTGGATTGGAAAGAGAAAGTTCTGAGAAATAAGACAGTGCAGTTGGTAAAAGTCTTGTGGAGGAATCACTCGGTGGAAGAGGCTACTTGGGAAACGGAGGATCGAATGAGAGAAATGTATCCGAGATTGTTTTATGATGATTAGTGTTGTATTTGATTATGTAAATTTCGGGGACGAAATTTCTATAAGGAGGGTAGGTTGTGACAACCCGTCCCGATTTAACGTGTCATATGTATACAGTGTGTTAAATACCCTAAATCCTTATACAATTGTTTAAGGTTTGGACGGTTTGTTTTATTATGTAAAATAATCAAAGGCAGGGTATGTGCATTCGAATGGAATACACGTCCCTCCCCATTTCCTTTCTTTTCCGCGAATTCTGCCACTAACACCCTCAATCATACTCCTATACATTCATTTATTCTCATTTCCCTCTCACTCTAAACTCTGAAGCACTCTCTCTCTATCCCTCGACGAACTCTCTCTCTCACTCTCTTTCTCTCTCAAACACACGGACTAACCTCAAAACCCTTCAAATTTTCACAGTTTGAAGTAAATGAAAGTACCATCGTGTTCGTGAGGACTCTACGAACACATCTATACAGTTTCCAGGTAAGAATTCATCTAAAATTATGTGAAAATCACAAGCACCGAACTAGGTACTGTTCACAAACTTTTTGGTTGTTGACTTTTAGGACGATCTAAGATCACAGTGAGCTTAAGGAGGTTCCCACGAAGCTCGGAGTACTTCGTTGGGTGAGTTTTGACGTCGGGGAGCTCCAGTTCGAAGCTTGGCCGATTTTGTTAGAATTTTCCCGACGTGATCCTGTGTTCTTTAAGTTTTCAAAGAGGTATAAACATGTTCTACTCTTCGTATGCTTCATTTTGGTATAAAAATCACGAAAAATGGGTGAAAAACGAGTGAGAAATCACGATTGGAAGTTTTTCCAGAAACCGGCGAACAGTCACCGGCGTCCGGTGACTCGCCGGAGAAGGTGACGGAATATTCCGTCAAGTCTGACGGAATATTCTGACGCCGTTAGTTAGTCTTAACGGTTTCCGTCAGTTTATAACGGAATATTCCGAGGAATATTCCTGACGCCGTTAGGTTTCTGTCAGGATTCCCTGCGCGTGGGCCGCGCGTAGGTCAGTGCCACCCACGGCGCGTGGGGGCGCGTGAGCCAATAAAAAATTAATAAAAAAATTATGTACGTGTTCGTGACGTCATGTAGATCACCGTGGTATATTCACATACCAAATTGAGCAACGTATGAGAAGTTATTGACGTATGTTTGTGTATGTGCATATTAAATAATGTTTTATAATTATTTTTGTATAGGTGAAAATTATACGGACGAAGAACGTAACCAAAATAGGCGAGGGGGTTACGAACCGGCTACTTATCAGTGAGTGGGCAGTTATTTTTCAGTATATATATAAGTATACTTGATGTGTTTCCTAGAAAACGTATTTTAAATATAAATACGAATTAAATAATTTGTCAAATATGCATTATATTTTGATATGTGCATTACCATAATTATACATATTGTTGCATGGTGCTGAGGAGGCCCAGGTACGTTACACGTGACATATTATGTTGAAAATGAATGAAATACTATGGAAATACGATTAAAATACGTTTGAATATTATTGAAATACGATTGACATACGTATTAGATACATTTTATATACATTTGAAATACGTATAAAAATACGATTAATATACATTTGAAATATGTACGATATGCATTTGATATACGTATAATATACAATTGAGATATGTATGAAATGTGATTGAGATATGTATGAAATGTGATTGAGATATATTTGAGATATGTTTGAGATATAATTGTGACATGATTCGAGATATAATTGTGATACGTTTGAGATACTATCCTGATAACGATCATGAGATATAGTTGAGATATGTTGAGTTATATGATTGAGATGTGATAGAAAGCTCATTGACTTGCACATGTATATAAGTGCTCCCGCCTAGAGAGAGAGGCATAGCCTTCACGTGTATGTTCACCTCCCACACCGCATGCTCGCCTTGGATCCAAGTAGGTGTATAGCCTGTCGTATAGACCACTTATGTGGGTTCGACTTGTAGGTGACCCGCGATTTATCGCACAGCTTCACGTGATTGTAGCACTAGAGCATATTATGATATATACAGTGATGAGATGCAGACCACGTGAGGTGGTACTGAATGTGTGCAAGATATACAGATTTATACATGATATGATGGGATGATTATGAGTTATATAGACAGCCGAGGGCTGAGTTAATTATGATAAGTTGATTATGATGAAAGAATACGAATTATGTTGATAGCTGAGCGTTGAATTGGTTTTTATGTTATTCTATCATATTCACTTAGAAATGTTGAGCATTCTATTATGATACTTTGGCATGGCATACGTTCATATTATTCAGCATGATTTGATATATATTATGTATATGAATATATACTTTACTGTTGAAAAATTATTCTTGTTTTACGGCGAGGGGTTAGTACATTCAAAAGAGAAAAGAAGGTTTCGAATAAGTTCGTTTTGCTGACCCACTCAACTTTGTTTTGCGCCCCTCCAGGTTTTAGATAACGTTCATCAGTGAATCTCGAGGTGTCCAGCTGAAAGTTCTGACAAATCACCACTCATGTAGGATCATCGTCGAGTGTTGTTAAATACGTACTTTTTATGTTTAACTGCACTTAGACTTTACGCTCTGGTTATGTAATCACACTTAAACTAAAGTTAGAACCTATCGTATTTGGTTTTAATTTATTCGTACTTTCCTTATAAAATAACGCTTCCGCACAGCGCACATGGCTACGTCACGCTCACGTGACGGCCAGCATGCCTTGACTTCGGTCTGGGTGTGTCAATGAACACTGTGAACTATCTGCTTCAAAAAAATAATTGTAAGATTGAAAGTTCAACCTCGACCAGAATACAGATGAAATCACTGACATCCTTTTTTGACCTATGTTTTTGCAAGCATTAGAGATTTTGAGGGCCAAACAAAATTTGACTCCACAAGCAGGGACACGGGGAGTATATTCACTTTGCATAAGCAGCATGGCAGCAATGTTTGACTCTCTATTCTATCTATTGTACAATAAATTCATGGGAAGCTGTTCTTCCTTGTCTCTAGTTTTGGTTGTCTGTTATGGTACCTTAGACTTTATAGAGTAAGTTTTTTAGCTCCTCGTAGTTTTTCCTTTAACACTAACGGTATTTAGGAATTGAACAGTCTAATAACGTTCTAAACCTAATTCACATACCACTTGAATTAGCGAACAACCGAACACTTGGGATGTTCTTCAACCCTAGTACGTGATGAGTCGACATCGAGGTGCCAAATGACTCCGTCGATAAGGGCTCTTGGGAGTTATCAACATGTTATCCCCTGCGTATCTTTTATCTATCTCGGCATTTTTGTGCAATAAACCCCTTCGACGAAGACCAGTGGTAGGTGGTCATGCAAAGCTTTTGGAGAAGGGTAGCCTAGTGTGTAAGCACATCAATGAACCGCGACGAACCCTCAGACAACCTATCTAAGATTCCAATTTTGGTTTAAAGGTTGCAGACATCTAAAGAAAAAATGATCGAGATTAATTTCTCAAATTGGCGCCAATTAGCCAAAAAGAATTTGGGAATTTAGAAAACGCTCTCCACTTATATTCAAATATGCAATCTTATAGGTTGTGTTTTGATTGTTGTGAGGAACCCTAGTAGTAAGGTTATATTAGTACTTTTGCATCAAGTTTTGATTCTAATTACCATAAAATTAAGGGATTTTTTTTGAAATGTCGTATGAACTTATACGCTTTCATCAATTTATCATATGAACAAAAATTTTAAGCGATTTGTCATACCAAATTTCCAAAATCATTGATTTGTCATCTAACCCTAACTCTATTAAGTTTTCCATCCAAAATAAATCAAGTGCTTTGCACATAATTTTTTTCATAGTTATTTAAGACATTTCAACATAAGAATATAATCCAACTTTACCATATATTAGAGGGCCCCATTAACTATCTATATATTAAGTCATATTCACTTCAAAACACAAAAAAGCAAGTGCACGTCGTTCCCTTTAACCGAACGGCAAACTCTCAAATACTTGTATATCGGAGTAACCTTTTTTTTTGTATTTTTGAGAAACCTTAGAATTATTTTTGTCGAAGACAACTTATTGAAAGGGGAGAGAGAGGTTGAAATGTCTGAAATAACTCTAAACATGAGTCATGTGCCTTGCGCACGACTATTTTGGATGGAAAACTTAAGGGAGTTAAAATGAGATGATAAATTAATAATTTAGAAAAGTTGTTATGACAAATCATTTAAAATTTAGTCCATATGATAAATTGAAAAGGATGTATAAATTCGTATGACATTTTGAAAATATTCCCAAAATTAAAATAAGGCTATAATTCTATATGTGGTCTAAAATTTGATTATTTTTAGGATGAGATGACAAATTAATAATTTTGAAAAGTTGGCATGATAAATCACTTAAAATTTTAGTTCATAGGATAAATTAAAAAAGATGTATAAGTTCATATAATATTTCAAAAATATTCCTAAAATTAAAATAATGACTATAATTGTATAGGTGGTCTAAAATTTAATTATTTTTTCAAATTTCCCAATTTCCCAAATGCTAACTGGTGAAACTTCCACTTGATAAACGAACAGGGACCGCAAGTTAGTGTGCCTTGCTGTTACCGCGCGCGCGGCATTGGTAATCTATATAAACAAACCTCCCTCCAACTTATAGCCTTTCTTTCTCTCTCTGTCACTCCTCTGACTCCTGAGCTCCTCACCATTTCTTGGAATGTTGGCTACAAACCCTAGCCTCTTCTTCCCCACCAAACCCTCACCCTTCCGCTGCCGCGCTGCCACCGGCGACCTCCCTCGGGGCCCCACATTCCCCCGCCTAATCCAATTCCCCTCCGCCGCTGCCGACGCGTCTTCTGTCGGCGTCCGAATTGGCCAAGATTCTGACCTCGAGGGCGGTAGCAGCGGGAGTTCTGGTGTTCAGGTGAACGCCAAGGAGAGGAAATGGTCGCGCGATAGAGAGAGCTATTTGTTCGACAACGGCGACGCCCTCCCTCTCCCGATGACTTATCCCAATACGTCGCCTGTCTCGGCGGAGGAGATTGACCGCAGGCTCCGATGCGATCCTGTAGTTGAGGTCAGGATCGGAATTTCAGTTTTGATTTGGTTTGCAAAATTACCTGTGGAAAATCCATTAACAATTTAAAAAAAAAAAAATTGGAAATTGTTGTAGGATTGCAAGGAAGTTGTGTATGAATGGACAGGAAAGTGCAATAGTTGCCAAGGCTCAGGATTTGTAAGTTATTTCAACAAAAGAGGAAAGGAGACAGTGTGCAAATGCATACCCTGCCAAGGAATCGGTATGATTATAATTTTTTTTTAATTTTTGGGGTTTTCTGAGCTGATTTTGTGCTTTGTATGTTGGAGGCTTGTGAAAGCTGGGTTCTACTCGATTACATGTTAAATTTTGGGCTTTCTCGTTTTGGGTTGTGATTGGAATTGTTCATTACATATGTGTTTGTTCATACTGTTTACTGGTTTAAACACTCACATGAATCATAGGTAAGTAGGCTTTAGCTCTTAAACAATAGATTTTGAGACCCTCATGTTGAACATTCTCTTGTGATACTCTGTTCAAGGTGTAGAAGTGTATTTCGATTTTTAACATAGACTAGTACAAATACCGGTAGGCTTGTTGGATATGTCAAAGTTCTCCCTTTCTAAACAATATAAGCCTTATATAATTCGACTGGTACGCTTGACAGCCTAACTGAACAGGAATAGAGCGTAATCAAAGTTATTGTTCGAATTCTCCGACGTGGACAAGTTGGGGACAAATGGAATTTTGTACTTTGGAATAATTCTTTGAAATATATTATTGGGGTATCTGGCAGTGTTCCTTGGTTTCTTTATGCCTCTAGAAAATTTTATGTTGTCGTTTTTCCATTTGGTTTCTCTGAACTCTTGTATACAAAAATTATGTCAAGAGTTTATAGAGTTCTCTATCATGTCTCTTGTTTCTCAGTTACTGAGGCCAACAGGCAGTAGCTCAGCTGAACCATTTTCCTGTGGCATAAACATTGTCCTCCGTCTACGTGTGTGTGTGTGGTGAGACAGAGAGAGTAATATAAAAAGTTACCTCGGAGGAGCTATGATAGTACATTATCAACTAATTTATGTAATTATATGTATTTTGGTACTATCTAGTCTAGTGTGACATAAAGGATCTAAGTATGTGAAACTTGAAACTATATAGGTAGTTATTGACAGTTATCCCGAGTACCTTAAACTTACTGGTTAATGTGGGACAAAGCATCCATGTGGTTTTAACTTTTGAACTCTCGAGTTTAAATAATATGCTCTCCTTTCATCTTATTTCATCTTAATAGATACAACCTTTTTCTTTTCTGTTGGATGCAATCCTTCCAGCTCTCATGTGTGACTATGTTTGATAGGATTTGTAGTGACAGTTAGAAGCAAGAAACCAGGATATTTGAATTTCTTACAATGGTTCCTGGCGGCTAAGTTGAGGCTTTCCTTTAATATCATGACTTGTATTGCCTGGGGCCTTTTAACATATATGTTAACATGTCAGATTGCTGCATCTCCCCTATTATTGTCCATTATCCATTTCAGCCACCCATATAAATCTAACGGTAAATCAGTGTTTTAAAAAACTCGCCTTGGGGCTCGCCTAGGCGGCCTTGAAGGCTGGGCGGCTGGATTTTCGCCTCTGTTTTGTGGGGGTGGGCGTAGGGCGGCGTCAGGGTGTGCCTAGGCGGCTGAGGTGCGCCCAGGTGTTCAACATGGGCGTTTTTTCCCTTCAAAATTCATGTTTGTTTCTAAAATGCAGGAGACTGTTCTATTTTAAACGAAGAAGGAGAGTTTCTCTCTCCAAATGACAAAGTCTAACTCCAACTCACTCTTCCTTTATTTTCTTTTAAATTCCCTATAATAATTGCTCCACTAAGCCTTTATTTCATTTAAATTCCCTATAATTTCTCCACTCAACCTTCATTTCCTTTTGAATTTCCCTATAATTGTGACATTCAACCTTTATTTTCCTTGAAATTCCCCATAATTGTGGCCACTTACACCCTTATTTCTCATAAAGTTCTCTATAATTGCTTACAATAAAATAAATAATTACAACATTTTAAGACTATGACATAGTTTCTAAGTACAACTAGACTTAGTAATGAAGATGTTATTATCTTTAATTTAGTTATAATTATATTTGTTTTACAAAGTATTATATCTATAAAATATAATTATATATGTAATATATATTAAAATTTTAGGTACTATGAGGCTTCGCCGCACACCTAGATGGGGCTATCCATGGGACGCCTCGCCTACGCCTTCGCCTTTTAATACATTGCGGTAGATGCATGTTTTCGAGTCCAGTCCTCAAATAAGGTTTAAGTTCTCAACTTAGGTAATGAAATTATATATCATGTGAAGATGTACGGAATTTAAGATAAGCGTGTCTCTACCGTTTTTCAATTCTTTTGCTTTAACTCCAGTACTGCCTAGGTCTGCCAACTTTCTTCTATTGGTTGGAGGTTTAGTGCCAGAAATAGGAGCAATGGAAATATTTGGCAAGCTGTTGGGCACTATTCCTTGTTGTAAAGGGGAGGTATATGAGAATATTTGATGATGCGGAAGACAACTTTAATATTTACGTTATGAAAGAACCCTACGGGTAGGATGCTTAAAGTTAATGGGCATCAAAGCTTGTGCAAAGCTCGAATGGAAACTTGACTGATTCACTTGGGTCATCATTTATGAACGCAAATCTTTTTTTGGAACCCTTGTGTTTTTTATTTACAACCCTAGAGTTCTTACTCAAGATATTCATCATTGTAGGATACGTACAGAAGATAACAGCTCGCAAGGACATTGAAGTGATGGTGGATTTGGATAATGGAAAACCGCCATGAGCTAAACATAGTTATTTCTTATTAATTTTTTTGTATATCGGGAAATATTTTACGATTAGTTCGGTGAGTTCTGTTATAACTCCCTTTCAGTACTTATTTATAAATTTGAAATAAAAAATAAAACCAATCTTCAAAAGGAGATTTTTGGGGGAGGAGAAAGGAGATTGTAGTTGCTTAGCTTTTGTAAAGAATGTATTCTTTCTTATCTATTCTTTCTTATCTATTCTTACTAGCTTTTTTCTGCCATTTATTAAGAATCTATTCTTCTTGAATTGCCTCAACTTTTTATGGAATTAAATTGTTGTATACAGTATATAAGGCTCGGAGACGCCCAGTTTCTGCAACCTCGTATTGACGGTTACCTGGACCGTTATACAAAAGTCTGATTTTGGTTTTTGCTCTGATCGCCTGAGATGGATATGTCGAATGTCAACTCCCTCGACTTCCAGTACAACCTCTCAAAGCGGAAGTTTCTGTGCAAACCATCTCGGATATTTTCTTTCCAAGACAGGAAAAACTCCGGCTTAGCACTTACTTTTGAGCCAAATCACAATGAGATGAAGAAAGTCTTTGACAAGTTCGACTCCAACAAAGACGGGAAGATATCTCCGGCGGAGTACAAGGCCATATTGAGAGCACTGGGAAAGGGAAGTAAGGTTGGAGAAGTGCAGAAGATTTTCAAGATTGTTGATCTGGATCGGGATGGCTTTATCAATTTCAAGGAGTTCTTGGATGTACACAACGGAGGGATTCGGACGATAGACATCCAGAACGCTTTTCAGATGTTTGATTTGAATGGCGACGGAAAAATAAGCGCAGAAGAAGTTATGGAAGTGCTAACGGGATTGGAGGAGAGTTGCAACCTTGACGACTGCCGGCGGATAGTGAGAGCGGTAGACACTGATGGGGATGGTATGGTTGACTTAAATGATTTCATGACCATGATGACTAGTTCCATGAGACGTGCATAGAACAGTAGAGATCCAATTTGCATTTGTGTTTGTGTGTGTTGATGTAAATCCATGTGAAGACAAATGTCTCTTTTCTTCGAGATAATCTGCTTTGTAACCAGCTGTATGTGTCCTTATGTTTATCTCCCTGTGTGAACACGGAAAATTCCTGAAACGAAAGAGACAACGCGTGTACAAAATAATATTTGTATTAATGATTTAGGGGTTACAATCTCTTCTACAAATTTAGCCTCTGATTCTATCTTTGAAACGTGTAGATGTAGTGTTGTTGATCCAGGGGCCGTCGAGGCTTGATCTTGGACGAACAGTTGATGGATGATGAACACCTTCTTCAAGGGCCGTCGGGGCTTGATCTTGAATGGGTGGAAGTTCTTCAAGGGGCGTTGGGGCTTGATCTTGAAGGAGGATTTCACGAAGAACGAAGAGGGCTTTCTTGATCCTTCGGGATTCGCTTGAGAGCTTCAAAGTTTCGAGGCTTCAAGGCTTTAGTGTGGTGTGAATTCTCTTCCAATTTGGGAGTAGAGAAAGTGTGTGTAAAAATCCTCCCTTGATTCTTTGATGGAGGAGCCTATTTATAGGCTTTGGGAATGAACCACCACCATCCATTTGTTTTTTGGTGGATGTTGTAGGTGAATTGGTGGAGGTTGTAGGTGAATTTGGATGGATTGTTGTAGGTGAACTTGGGTGTATGTTGTAGGTGAATTTAGTGTATGTTGGTTGTAATTTTAACACAATTGTCAACATTTATTTCACTAAAATTTCAATGTTTACAAATGCAATCTTAATGCAATGGCTAACATTTATGCCACCAAAATTTCAATGTCTACAAATGCCCCTACTTCAAGGCGTGTTGTATACATGTGCTTGTTACATGTAGAAGATGCGTTTTGAAGTCCCTTAATGCAGTTGTCGATCCAAGGGCCGTTGAGGCTTGATCTTGAACTGGTCTGGGAGTTTCTTCAAGTGCCGTTAAGGCTTGTTCTTGATTTTTGTTTGAAATTTCTTCAAGGGCCGTTGAGGCTTGATCTTGGATGAAATTGGACCACAAGGAGCTTCGTGTAGTAGACGATCCTTGGCTTTGATAATGGATGAATCAGCACGTATTTTGTTGTGCTTGTTGACTTTCCACAGCTTTGATCTTGAACTAGGCTGGAGGAGTTTTCTGGTTTCCTCCAAAAGACTTTCCACAGACTTAATCTTGAACTGGATTTGACTCAAGGGTGGTGGACACTTGATCTTGAGTCAGGATCGTTGAGGCTTGATCTCGAACTTAAACATGACCACGAGCAGTTTCAGGACATGCATGCTTTGAAAGATCAAGGAAGTTCGTAGCATTTTCATATGAACCCTGAGCAGTTTGTTCAACAGTATGATCTTCAAGATTGATGGGCTCTTCTTCCAGTTGGTGACTTGATCTTTAAGGATTATCGAGGCTTTGCTCTTCGGTGACGGTGCCAGCGAAAGGTTGTTAAAGCTTCTCGAGCCTTTTGGTTAGAGCAACGGTGTCCAGCTTGGATCTTTACTTGAACTCCTCCGTCTGGATTATGTGGTCATGCAGGTAAGGCTTCGTGCTTCATGATTTGTTCCAGCTCATTGTGTTGCATTCTTCTCTGCTTGTTTCTTTTGCATAGCTGAAATGGTATGCAACCTTTTACCTTTAAATGGTTCTTCGGAGCACCACCTCTCAGCGACTCACTCATGCTTGGCAGCTTCAGTGCAAAGAGCCGATGTCAACAGATCCACACTCCTGAAGCATTTGCTGAGGGAATTCGAGACATATCAGCAGTTGAAGATGAGCACTCGAGAGCAACGCTAGGTAAGTAACCACGCAAAGGTTCTGGGCAATCAGTTCCTGGTCGGACATTTAATTTCAGGTTCCGACTGATTGCTTCCTTTCTCCTTGTTCAGCAGGCAAGAGCAAGGGCAAAGGAGAAGATGGGGGAAGAGCATGATATGAGATACCTTTGCTTTCGACCCCAGTGATATGAGATACTTTTGCTTTTGAAGAAGTAGCGGACGATCAGCACATGCATTCGTCGCGCTTGTCTCCATATGCTTCGATGCATCATCTTCATCTGCATCATCTTCACCTGCATCATCTGTTTTCCAGGCAGACGTGGTAGACGAAGAGGAAGCATAAGATGTTGACGATGGGTATTCGAGAGCACGACTAGGTGAGCAATCAGGAAAGGTTCCAAGCAGTCGGTTCCTTACCAGGAGCTTGAGTGGAGGTTCCGACATATTGCTTTCTTTATCCTTGTCTTCGCAATGAAGAGGGAGGACAAAGAAAAGGATAGGGAGAAAGCATGCTATGAGATACTCTTGCTCTCAACCCCAGTGATATGAGATACGTTTGCTCTGGTGTGGCTTGGTTGAAGAGGCGCTTCCAGGGAGGAAGAAAACTGAGTTTTGGTTGCAGATGCCTTCGGCGAGGAAGAAAGGTCAGGCTGGATGTGTTTTCAGGGAGGAAGAACACTGAGTTTTGGTTGCAGATGTCTTCGGCAAGAAAGAAAGGTCAGGCTGGATGTGTTTTCAGGGAGGAAGAAAATTGAGTTTTAGTTGCAGATGCCTTCGGCAAGGAAGAGGGGTCAGGCTGGATGTGTGTCTTGCTATAGGATGGAGGTCGAATTATATGGTGAGCTCTCAACATCAAGTGGCAGGGTGAGCGTGGCCTTGTCACCCACGCTTGTCGGCAGAAGTGCGGTAGTTGGCATAATGGACCTTACACGTTTTCAACTTTGTCAGTGATATCTGACAAAGTTGCACGTGATAGCCGAAAGCTGAGATTGTGTCTGAAAAGTGTCGACGGACTTTACGCAGGAAAATCCGGGTTTTGAAATTCGGAGAGTGGTGTCTCTTCGATTTATGAACGAATGGTTGTGCTGCCTTTCCTTTTAAAGAGGTGTCAATTGTATTCAACACGCACAATTTGAAGATTGCCTGCCGGTGAAAAATTATCTCTGCTACTCTTTGCTTCATCCAACCTTTTTCTTTATATATTTTTTTTTTTGAAAATGGCTTCCCCTTTTAATATTTGCTTAGATTTGAGTCTTAGCAGTGACACAGGTGCACCGCGTCAGGGTAATGTATGGCGCCCGTCTTTTTTTTCTTCTAATGGCCCTCTTACAGTTGAAGACTCTGTGATGAGGGATGCAACCACGGTTACGGTTGTAGCTAGAAACCTCATCACTCCTAAAGATAATAGGATACTTTCACGACGGTCCGATGAGTTAGCTGTTCAAGAGTCCCAGGCTCTCAGTGTCTAGTGTGCGAACTCTGTTTCCAACATGGGCCAACGCTTACTTGCTCAAACTCGTCAGGTTGAATCATTGATAGCCGAGGTGGCAGCTCTTAGTCAAGAGATTAGGCAGCTCAGGCGTGAGAATAGAGAGTTGCATGTGCTTGCAAATAGTTATTCGACGAGCATGAAGAGGAAGCTTGATCAGCTGATGGACTCCGAAGGTCGAATTCAAAGTGACCATCGGAAGTTTGTGGATGTATTCCAGAGGCACTTTTTGCCTTCGTCATCTGTAGTTCGACCAAGTATTGAGGCTCCGAATAAGCTATCTTCAGTGTCTCCCTCCTTTAGGGTTCCACCGAGTACCAAGGCCCCAAGTACTGAGGCTTCACACAAGTGACATTCGTGAAGGCTTGTTTCTTTTTTTTTTTTTTTTTTTTTTTTTTTTTGTAATTTCTCGAAGATATTAATGGACATACCTTATTTTATTCCGTATGTTGTGTTGAAACGCAAATAAAACGTATATCTAACTAAGGTGTGTTACTTCCCTCTTCTTTTTAATTTTTTTTAATTTTTAATTTTTATTTATTTTTATTTCATTTTATTTTATTTTATTTTCAAAATGATGTCGTGCACCATCACATAACCTTTCTTTTAGATGGTGCCTGATGCACCATCCTTCCCATTTTTCTATCTTTCAATGATTTTGTCACCACCACCTTTCCTTCAAATTTTTTTTTTTGTTTTTTTTTTCAGAGTAGTGCCATGCACCAAGATTTCACTATTTGTATACATATGTTTTGATGGATGTTGCCTGACGCACCAAACACCTTTCATCATATTTTTTTTTATTATATATTTAAGAAACTAGGAACATGATTCTTCAAAGGGGAAGCGAAGTGGAGAGCATGGGTCTTCCTTACTGCATCGTATTCTTCTCTGTACCATTTTTTATTTGCACAGTCACCGCACCATTTTTTCATGTGTTCTTCTCTGTACCATTTTTTTATTTGCACAGTCACCGCACCATTCTTCTATGCGTTCTTCTCTGCACACGGATCACTGTTTGAACAGCTACTACACTACATTCTTCTCTG
Organism: Malus x robusta; assembly: GCA_963082935.1. Lineage (NCBI taxonomy): Eukaryota > Viridiplantae > Streptophyta > Magnoliopsida > Rosales > Rosaceae > Malus > Malus x robusta. Next base: position 13,202,840 of record OY720328.1, read on the forward strand.
CACTCTTCTCTTCACGCGGATCACTGTTTGCACAGCTACTGTACTGCATTCTTCTCTGCACTCCTTTCTTCACTCGGATCACTGTTTGCGACAGTCACTGTACTGCATTCTTCTCTGCACTCCTCTCTTCACGCGGATCACTGTTTGCACAACCATCATTATTTGCACAATCACCGCACTTCTTTTGTTCCTCTGAGTCTTTTCTGCATATATATATACATATATATACTTATACATGGGATCGCACCGTCACTGCACAACCATTGCACGACCTTAGCTACTGCATTGCTTACTGCCTTGCATCGCCACTGCACAATTGTCCGGCAATCATGCGTTGCTGCTGACTGCAAGCACAACTGCGTGCACTGCTTCCTCGCTGTACTGCGTTCTTCGCTTCTGCTGTCTGTTGAACTTGGCGCTGGACAAAAAGGTAGCTGCAAGTGTAGGTTTGAAGGCCGTGGTGAAGGAAGAAACGAAGGCAGTCGCTAGCCTTCCTTTGCGGAGCCTTTACACGGTAAGGCTTATTTTCTTCAAGTTGAGGACGACTTCTGATGTTCTGGAGTCGTGCATGCATTCATGTATATATATACATACATATATATATATATATATATATAACTTTAATTTCCTGGGTTGTGCATGCTTGCATTCATATATATATATATATATATACGGAACCTGGTTATCTATCACGGTTTGCACATATATATATATATATGTGTTGCAGGTGGTTGTCCCCTCATTCTGCATGCATATGTACATAGGTGGAAGTCGATTTGTCCCGTCGTTATCATTGTGTACGCTTATATGTTTTATATATGGAACTTGGTTGCCGTGCCTTATACACACACAGAAACTTTGTTTGTCTGACTTTTGACATGTGTATATGTACACACACACGTCTACATGCTGACTTTGCTTTGTTCCATCACTGCACGCACACACACACGGACTTTGTTTGTTCCATCACCGCACGCACACATGTACACATATATATACCTTTATATATATATATATGAAAGTTGGCTGATGGTTGCGTCCCATCACTCTGCATGCATATATATATATAAGTTGATTTATATATATATACCTGATGGTTGCGTCCCATCACTCTGCATGCCTATATATAAGTTGATTTTTTTTTTTTATTTTTTTTTATGCACAATGCGTGTATGCCTCCACTGATGGATTTCTTTGCTTATAATGTCAGGAATCTTTAATCTTGAGAAGGCGGAGCTTGACGCCAGGATCTTCACGAAACTTTTAGGGCTGTGGTAGCAGGTCGTGGATGTGCCAGATACTGCAACGAGGTTTCGCTGTGTAGTGCCTTTTGATCACAGTTTTCCCTCGGTGGTGCGCTGCCGTGTGGAGCTGTGCAAGGGACTGCAGCGGGGCTCCGCTGCGAGTTTGCGTAGCATTTTGGTTTCCTTTGCCACTGTAGCGTTCCTTGAAGGACCATCATGTAGCTGCCATCTTTGTCGTTGCTGCTTGAAGCTTATTCCAGTGCGTCACCTTTACCGTGTGGGGTTGTGCAAAAGACTACAGCGAGTTTATGCTGTGTAGTGCCTTTTCGTCACAACTTTCCTCGATGGGGACGTTGCCATGCACATTGACCTTGCTGCTTGCCGTGGGCTCTTTGCTGCTGCTGCTTGGAGCTTGTCCCAGTGCGTCACTTTTACCGTGTGGGGTTATGCAAAAGACTGCAACGAGTTTATGCTGTGTAGTGCCTTTTGGTCACAACTTTTCTCGGTGGTGACGTTGGCGTAGTGCTCACCTTTGTAATATGGCTTTGTAACCAAATCATTTCTTTAAAGAAATAAAATATTCATATCTTGAATTTGCTTTTTATTCTTCAAAGTGTTTGTGTTTTTGTTGGTGACGTGACTGTACTTGAAGTTTTGAAGTTTCAAGTTGCCTACGTACCCTCGGTTGATGAGGGATCAAGTCATGACGTAGTTCAAATGAGCGATGAAATTTTTAATTTTTTTATTTTTTTTTATTTTTTTTTATTTTTTTTTATTTTTTTTTATTTTTTTTATGGTGATTTTGATGATGATTTTGCCGTACACAGTTTATGCTCTTGTGGGCCAGGAGCTTTGTGCCGTAGCCTTTTAGGGGTAGTAACGCTTCAAGAATCTGCCATTGATGGGACCGATCTTCAAGCCGTCTTCTGCCATGATTAAGTAGGCGCCGTTCGTGTAGACCTCTTGTATTACGTACGGTCCATCCCACTTTGATGTGAACTTGCTTTTTGTCTTGTGAGTTGTGATGATAGGCCTTCGTAATGCAAGGATGAGATTTCCAGTTTGGAAAGACCTTGGGCGGACCTTCTTGTTGAATGCCTTGGATAGCCGTGCTTGGTAGCATTCCAAGTGTTGTTGAGCTTCGAGCCTTCTTTCGTCGAGTGATTCCAACTCTTGAAGGCGCAACTTTGCATTCTCTTCATCAGTCAAGCCTTCTTGTATAGCCATCCTAAGTGAGGGGATTTGACTTTCTAGCGATAGAACAGCTTCCACGCCATATACGAGAGAATAAGGGGTAGCTTGGGTAGGAGTCATATGCGTCGTCCTATATGCCCAAAGTGCTTCGCTTATTCTTTCGTGCCAGTCTCTCTTTGTTCGGCCGATCACTTTCTTTAAGAGGTTGCACAGTGTTTTGTTGAATGCTTCTGCAAGACCGTTGGCCGGAGCATGATACATGGAAGACTTGTGCTGCTTGAACTTGTATTTCTCACAGAGTTCGTCTACGAGTCGGTTGGAGAACTGTTTTCCATTGTCAGTGATAATGTAGCGAGGTACACCATATCTGTGGATGATATGCTCTTTGATGAAACGGACAACAATTTCCTTTTTTACTTCCCTCAGGGGTATGGCTTCAGCCCACTTGGAGAAGTAATCTGTTGCAGCTAGGATGTAGGCTTCTCCTGCAGATGACTTTGGAGTAATTGGTCCCACGACGTCCAATCCCCATGCATCGAATGGCCATGAAGCAGCTGTAGGGTGTAATGGTTCAGGTGGTTAATGTATGAAGTTGGCGTGGAATTGGCAGGCTTGGCACCTTTTGGCATGTTCCAGGCAATCCTTCACCATACTTGGCCAGTAGTAACCCATTCTTTTGAGCTAGAAATGTAGCTTTGGTCCAGATTGATGTGCCCCGCACACGCCTGAGTGTGCTTCTTCCATGGCTTGATTGGCTTCTTCCTCACCTAGGCATCTCAGAAGTACTCATTCGAAAGAGCGCCGGTAGAGTGTCTCTTTGTAGTAGAGGAAGCGAGGTGCTCGTCGAAGTATTTCAGAGCGGTGTCTAGGATCATTCGGAAGTTTTCCATACTCTAAGTAGTCAATCAATGGTTGTCTCCATTCTTCAACATCGACTGGAAGTACTGAGATGACATTTGTATCATCTAGTAGCATTTCGGTGGCGAGGGGGATGACCCATCTTTGGCAAACTGGCACGTCTGCAGCTTCGTCTTCTCCTAGTGTCATACTCGAGGCTAGGTTAGCGAGAGCGTCTGCCATTTGATTTTCTTTTCTCGGCACATGTTCTAGTGTTACGGCCTCGAACTTTTGTAGCAGCTGAGTTGCCAGTCGGAAGTACGGAACGAGATCATCTTTCCTCACCTCATATTCAGTCAAGAGTTGACTAATTATGAGCTTGGAGTCGCCATATACCTCAAGGGTTGTGATTTCCATGTTGATCGCCATTTGGAGCCCGATGATTAGTGCTTGGTACTAAGCGACGTTGTTGGAGCATAATTCGCTTAGTTGGAATGAATAAGGTAGTATTTGCCTTTGTGGCGACATGAATACTACTCTTGCCCCCGCTCCGTCTGCTCGTGCGGATCCGTCGAAGAACATCGTCCATCTTGGGAATATGTCAATGTAGAATACCTCCTCGTCAGGCAAGTCGTCTGAGATTTTCCAATCGGCTGGGATTGGATGATCGGCAAGGAAGTCTGCTAATGCTTGTTGTCCCTTGACGGCTTTAGCTGGGACGTAAATGATCTCGTATTGATTGAGAATCAACGCCCATTTAGCTAGTCGCCCTGTCAAAACTGGCTTGGACATGACGTATTTAACTGGGTCAGCTTTAGCAACCAAGTGGATGGTGTAAGCATGCATGTAATGTCTGAGCTTCTGGATGGCAAACACCAAGGCAAGGCACATTTTTTCTATTGGGGAGTAGTTCAACTCAGCGCCGGTGAGTGTTCGACTCAGGTAGTAAAACACTCATTCTTTCTGGAATTCGTTTTCCTGTGCCAAGAGTGCTCCTACTGAACTCTCCTGAGCAGCGATGTACAATATGAGTGGTTTCCCGGGCACAGGCACCCCCATGACAGGTGGACTTGATAAATATTTTTTTATGCTTTCAAAAGCATTGTGGCACGCTTCGTCCCATACGAATGGAACATCCTTTTTCATGAGTCGACTAAACGGTTGACAACGCCCTGCAAGGTTGGAGATGAAGCGTCTGATGAAGGCTAGTCGTCCTTGCAGACTTTTCAGCTCATGCAGGTTTCTTGGCTCGGGCATGTTTTGAATGGCCTTGATCTTTGATTGGTCCACTTCAATGCCACAGTGCTTGACAATGAAGCCGAGGAACTTTCCAGAGGTGACGCCAAACGCACACTTTAACGGGTTCATCTTGAGGTTGTATTTTCGCAGCCTTTCGAACACTACTCACAAATCCTTCAAGTGATTTGATCTTTTCTTTGTTTTGACCACCACGTCGTCTACATAGCATTCTACGTTTTTGTGTAGCATGTCATTGAAGATTTTCTGCATTGCTCGCTGATATGTGGCTCCAGCGTTCTTTAGACCAAAGGGCATCACCTTGTAGCAGTAGATACCTTTTGGAGTGCGGAATGCTGTTAGTTCCTCATCTTCGAGAGCCATACGAATTTGATTGTATCCAGAAGAGCCGTCCATAAATGACAGTGCCTCATGGCCAGTGGTTGCGTCCACCATGATTTCGATGATCGGCAAGGGAAAGTCATCTTTCGGGCAAGCGTCATTGAGGTCCCGGAAGTTTACACAAACACGTATTTGTCCAGATTTCTTAAGGACGATGACGATGTTGGAGATCCACTTGGGGTATTGCACCTCTCGAATGAAGCCTACTTCGATTAGCTTGTCAATCTCTACCTCGATTTATGGAATGAGCTCGGATCGATAGCGCCTTTGAGTTTGCTTTATCGATCGCGTTCCAGGCTTAACTGCAAGATGATGTACAGCGATGACAGGGTCAAGGCCGGGTATTTCCTTGTAAGTCCAAGCAAAGACGTCTTTGTACTCTGATAACAGTTGGTAATACTCATCTACCTCGTCTGCACTTAGCAGCGCACTCACGAAGATAGGTTTAGCAGCGCACTCACGAAGATAGGTTTCTGCTCCTCTTTTGTGCCTAATTTGAGCTCCTTGAGATCATCGACCGTGGATTGCCCCCCATCCTCAAGTTGCGGTGGCGCAGCAGTGACATCTTCTTCGGGGATCTCATATTCTTTGCTTTCTTGGATCGTGATGTGGAAGACATCTTGGAATTCCTCTTCGGTGTCGTTCTCTTGGGCTGGTTGGCATGAAGATTGTCCAGTGTGGATGATGGTGCGCCTTCTTACTTTCAGTGGTCCATTTGTGTCCACCTCCAAGATTGCTTGGCGCTTCATCCTCGAAGGAATTGAGCTTCGAAAATCATATTTTTCTGTTATCATGTCGAGCTTTTCTTCCTTTGACGTTGTCTTCTTATTTCTAGAAAACTTCTTGTTATCTTCAAGTCTTTCGAAAGCTGAGTGACGAGGAAGAGAGCTAGTCGTGTTGCTTTGCTTCTTAGGTTTTGACAACCTTTCAAAAACAGAGCTTTGGGATGCTGGCATGTTAAGTCTCTTGAAGACGGAGGTTCGGTTTTGACCACCGATGCGATTAAGTGCTGACATTCTGGGTCTTGAACGATTCATCCTATCGAAGATTGACGTCCAATGGGTGGATTTAGGCTTATCATGATCTTGTTCAATACTCACGCTGATGTGTTGAGTGTTAGCATTTTTCGCTTTGCTTGAAATCTTCACGGGTGCATTTGGTGTGAAGCCAAGTCCAGCTTTGTTGTTATCAACTCCGTAACCGTGCTTCTTCAACTTCTTTTGAGTCTCGGTGAGGTCACGTTCTTTATTGTTAACGTTGTTTGAAACCTTATTTCCATGATTCGAAGAAGAAGCGAAGTCGTAGCCAGCTTTCGACATGAGTTTATAGGCGTTTGGATCAAAACCTTCTTCGGTCCTCTGGGTTGGGAGAAAGCTTGGTTCCACCCCTTTTGGTAGAGCTTTTATGAAGCCTTGTGGTAGTCTTGCAACCTTAGTGCCGCCTAGCTGTGTCAGAGGCAAAACTGCATTCGTCTTGAGCAACTTTACATTATCCATATGCCGCTGTGCATCGGCTTTGTTTGCTCCAGTTTCGAACGGAGGTTGACCATTCTTTCTTCTCGACATCGGGATGTATCAGAAGACGAGTGTGTTTGGTCCATTTGAGGGCGTCCTACTCCCCTTTGTTGTTGCACGTTTAGCCAGCTCATTATCGTTCTTGCTTGAAGACGACATAACTTCTTCTTCTTGCTTCTTGGGCATGGTTTGTCGCTCCTGCTTTTTAGGTGTTGCTTTGCCCGTGGATTTGATCTCTTTTGGAAGAGCTTCGGGCACCATGTCTTCATCCATGTAGAACTTGGCGTCTGCGAAATGTGATTCGGCTTCAGTGAATGGTTTGGTGTCGCCATAGATCACCTTCACTCCTTCTCGGTAGAATTTTAAGCATTGGTGAAGGGTGGATGGTACTACTCCATTCGCATGGATCCAAGGCCTTCCTAAGAGTAAGCCGTAGGAAGTTCTTGCATCAATCACGTGGAATATCGTGCTGACTTGAGTTTACCAATAGTCATCTCCACTCGGATCATGCCCATCGCTCTTTGTCCTCCTTGATTAAAACCTTGGATTAGTAGACGACTTAGGGACAGTTCATCCGCCTTGATGCCGATTGTAGTCATTGTTGACTTTGGCATGATGTTTATGGCTGATCCACCATCCACAAGCATGCGGTTGACTTTGTGCCCCTTTACATACCCAGAGACGAAGAGAGGACGGTTGTGAGGCTTGGATCCTAGCAGCAAGTCTTCGTCGGTGAAATGGATTGCGTCCTCGATGGCACAACATGTGGCACATTCATGTGGCCGAAGCTTCAAGCCTTCGTTCTTGCTTTCTTGCACTTCGTTTTCATTGGGACTTTCCAAGACTGCTGCTAATGCTATTCGCATATTCTTTGGTAATCGTAGCGCTTCCTCAATGCTAAAGTGTGTTGGCAGACCTTCTTCGAGCATGAGAGTTTTTTCTCCCTCAGTGGTGATATCTTTGCCTTTTGAAGGTTCTTCCGTTTCTACTTCGACCATATGGCATGCAGCGATAGTACACTGTTGGAAGAAGTCATTCGGGAAGTACTCGCGCAAGGAGACAGGAATGCGTGGCTCTTGCTCCATGGGTTCCCCAACATACGTTGGCTTATCGACTTTTACGTTTCTTTTAGGCTTCCTACTGTTGCGGCGACGGTGTTTTCTCACTTGTTCCACCTTTGGTCTTGTGGCTTGTGGTTTTGGTTTCCTTGTTTTTTTGTAGGTCACCAATGTCCATCTTTCATCATCATCGGTATATGCATCTTGTTCGTTTGCCCCCAGCGATGGTTGTGTAGAAGGCGCCGTGTAGCTTGCACATTGATAGGGATGGTCGGGTGTCGTTTGGAGAGGCACGGGATCGAAGGATCCGAACGCCACTGTAGTAGTGTGTGTTGCGGCTGTGTCCTCAAGGTCTAGCTCGATTCTCCCTTGTTGCGCTAGCTTCATAATGAGTTCTTTGAGGACGAAGCACTTGCCCACATGATGGCTTACGATACGATGGTACTTGCAGTACCTAGGATCGTTCGTTCGATTCATTTCTTCAGGGCGCTTGCACTCTGGTAACTCAATTACCTTCTTTTCCAGCAAGTCATCTAACATTGCATCCACGTCTGAGTCAGGAAAAGGGTACGTCTTTTGCTCCAACTCTCTCAAGGTGTTTTTATACTTGTCTTGGGTGCGAGGAGGCTCACTTCTCTTTGCCTCCTTTGCCTTGGTCTTGGAGGAAATCTTGATAGGCGCAGAGGTGGTCTTGATAGGCGCGGATGGGGTTTTGATGGGGGTAGTGTTGACAGTAAAAGTTTCCTTGGCAGGTTTTTTTCCGATCTTGTCCACACTCGGGGCGAACACCTTATCCTTCTTGAAGTGGGTGATTGGCTCATTCTTTCCATGATTGGCGATACTCAGCTCCATGTCGTGGGAACGCGTTGCCAACTCCTCAAACGTTCTTGGTTTTATGCCTTGGAGAATGTAATGTAACCCCCAGTGCATGCCTTGAACACACATCTCAATGGTAGAGGTTTCAGAAAGCCGATCTTTGCAATCCAGACTTAATGAACGCCATTTATTGATGTAGTCGACGACGGGTTCCTCTTTCCACTGTTTCGTACTGGTCAGCTCCAGCATGCTTACGGTGCGGCGCGTGCTGTAGAAGCGGTTGAGGAATTCTTTTTCTAGCTGATCCCAACTGTTGATAGACTCAGGCTCGAGGTCGGTGTACCAGTCAAAGGCATTGCTTTTCAGCGAGCGCACGAACTGCTTGACGAGGTAGTCTCCCTTTGTTCCAGCATTGCTGCAGGTTTCAATGAAGTGGGCGATATGTTGCTTCGGGTTCCCCTTTCCATCGAACTGCATAAACTTTGGTGGTTGATAACCCCTCGGCATCTTCAAAGCGTCAATCTTCTTGGAGTAAGGCTTTGAGTATAGTACGGAATCATGTGAGCTTCCTTCATACTGTGCCTTGATGGTGTTGGCGATCATCTCCTGCAGCTGCTGGATAGAGAAAGACCCCATGAGCGTCGCCGCTTGGTCTAGCTTCAGCGTCTCTTCGACGTTCTCCACTGGAGGTTCCTCATCCTCGTCGTTTTCCTTCTTTACTGGATTATCCCCTTACCTGACTTTCTCATCGGGCTTTGCATCTAGTTGGTTAACGAGTGCTGCGATTTGCAGGTCTTTTTCCTCCACAGTCCTTGTGAGTTTTGCGATTGCTTCATTCATCTGAGCCAGCTGCTCCTCAATTGAAGTTGTTCCAGTAACCATGACTTGCATAGCTATGCCGCTGCTCGAGTCGGCATCGGAAAGTAAGGATTCAGAGTACTTCCTCTGGCTTTCCTCTCTTGGCGCCCTGAGCGAGGCCAGGGTGATCACCGGTTCGAACCTCGGGTGCTCTTGTGCCTTCGGCGGAGTTGACGAAGGGGCGAAAGAGGCGACGGAAAGAGCTTTTGCCTTGCTTCGAGTTATGATGCCTGAAGTGATGCCCCCTGCCGTGATGACGCTTTTGTTTCTTGCATCGGTAGCGGGAACAACTCGGGCCTTCCTTGACGCCATTTGTGCTTGTTGCGGATTCAAAGATAGAGATGAGAGGTAGAGACTGTCCCACCGGGCGTGCCAAATTGTGAACACGGAAAATTCCTGAAACGAAAGAGACAAGAACGCGTGTACAAAATAATATTTGTATTAATGATTTAGGGGTTACAATCTCTTCTACAAATTTAGCCTCTGATTCTATCTTTGAAACGTGTAGATGTAGTGTTGTTGATCCAGGGGCCGTCGAGGCTTGATCTTGGACGAACAGTTGATGGATGATGAACACCTTCTTCAAGGGCCGTCGGGGCTTGATCTTGAATGGGTGGAAGTTCTTCAAGGGGCGTTGGGGCTTGATCTTGAAGGAGGATTTCACGAAGAACGAAGAGGGCTTTCTTGATCCTTCGGGATTCGCTTGAGAGCTTCAAAGTTTCGAGGCTTCAAGGCTTTAGTGTGGTGTGAATTCTCTTCCAATTTGGGAGTAGAGAAAGTGTGTGTAAAAATCCTCCCTTGATTCTTTGATGGAGGAGCCTATTTATAGGCTTTGGGAATGAATCACCACCATCCATTTGTTTTTTGGTGGATGTTGTAGGTGAATTGGTGGAGGTTGTAGGTGAATTTGGATGGATTGTTGTAGGTGAACTTGGGTGTATGTTGTAGGTGAATTTAGTGTATGTTGGTTGTAATTTTAACACAATGGTCAACATTTATTTCACTAAAATTTCAATGTTTACAAATGCAATCTTAATGCAATGGCTAACATTTATGCCACCAAAATTTCAATGTCTACACCCTGATCACATGCTCAAGACACAAGGGGATATACAACCAGAGAGAGCTAAGAATCTCTTCGAAACAAGGTTTATTAACTTCATCCAAATTGGAAGCTGGCCATCTATCATGCTATCCATCGTATTTTTCTTGTTTTCATCAACGAGGATGGAAAATTTGAACTTGGGGACTCGAGAAAGTAACTCACTAGATCATGAGCTAATTGGTAATAACTTCAATGCATGCGCTATACTACCCAAAAAGTCCACGTCAATTTGTTAACTAAATATCCAAAAAGTCCATGTTTTGAAAGTATGTTCTTTTTTGGTCAAAGAAAGTATGTCTGAATAGCTTCAAGACATCATGAACCAAAATACAGTTATTTCCAACAGTATCTCATAGGAAGAGAGCAATCGGAATGCCGCAAAAGGATAAGAAAATATTATTTTGATTTTTGACAGATAATAATTGATTCGACATCGAAACAAACAGATAATGCAATGCATATATAGTTCAGCATATATGTCAAAACAAGCAGTGGATGGTTGATCTCCTACCAACTAGTAGCACTGGTGCTCATCTGCACAGGATCCCGTATAGCTCGGCATAGTTTGAACTTTCTTTACACACCAAACTGCAACTGGGAAGAACTCTGAGACAAGTCTGAGGTGATATCTGCTCTTCACCAATCCCCACAAGAGCATTTTCCGTCCTTGAAATGATGGAAACGTTTGTCCCTGACGATCAGTTCCCTTCCAACAATCTTTGACATGATCTTAATTGCATTGTGGCAGTCACCGCAGACGCGGAGGTTCTTGATGATCCTAAGAGTTTGCCTTGGCGGAGTACTAATGAGACCATACGCAATTGCCAAACGCTCACTGTGATAAAGCAAGGCCTGCTCCTTGGCCTCCTGAACAATGTCATAAAGGACATATCTTGTGTCTGGCACATAACCTCCTCCTTTTATCTCAGCAAGAGCCTTTAACTTCTCATCATCCTTGTAGAGTGTTGGATTTTTAAACTCACTGATTCTGTTATTGCCATCAAGCATGCTAATGGTAGTGTTTGGGCCCAAAAAATATTGTTTTGGGCCGAGTTAGATTTTTTTCGGCCCAGTGTTGGATAGGCCGAGTTTAGATTCATTCTTGGCCCAGAAGTCGTGAACAAGTGTCATTGGGAGATATTCAACCAATGGGCTGAGCGGTCGAAGTTGGCCATATCCTATCGGAAATTGGGAATGTGGACGAATCCTGATGAGAAGGAGTTTCGACGGGATCAGGATGCTAAGATTGAATTCGGTTTGATAACGAGTTATGTTTGAAGTCCTAGTAGGAATAGGATTGGTCGAGATAAAGTTGGATCATGAGAAGGAGTTCTAATCCAGGAATGATTGGGATTCGATACAGGTTGGCTGCTATAAATAGGGAAGGAAGACATCGAAGCAACTCCCCTCCAATTCAACACACAAATTGCCCTGCGCATTTTCTCGCTCTACGCAAAACCTCTCAACAACCTTGAGATTTTTGTTTTCCCCTTTTCACCGACACACCTTCAGTTTGGATAAACAGCACTGTGGAGGCAATCGGTGAACATCTTCAGTTTGGATAAACAACACTGTTGTTGTAGAATCAGCCGACTGTGGAGCATCTTCAGTTTGGATAAACAGCACTGCGACATGGCCGACTGGTTACCTATCAAAGTCTTGGTTGAGAAGGATTTTTTGAATCCTTATCGGCAGAGGTCATCTCGTTAACCTTCTCGGCGAAGCGAGGTGTTATAAGTTATTGTACTCGGCACATTAACCGCCGAGTCATTTATGATTGGTTATTTGCAAGTAGGATTTAGAGTTCGACATTCTGACGGCTGAACCACTTTCACAATCAAGACGTATATTCATTTTGAATACTTGTGTCCGTATACTCTGGTGTCAATTTGGCGTGTTTATACTCTTACGAATATAATCACAGTAACCGAATCCAGCGCCGACGATTTGTGAACTTCGCAGAACTAGTAGCCTTGTCTTTAGGTTCTAGAACCTGAAGGCCGAGAGTGTTCCTTCCTCGACCGTAGTCGCACGATCGAGAAGTCAGCAGCGCACCCAACGCAACATCAACAAATTTTACTCCTTGGCAGAGCTCGATCGACGAGTTGGCATGCCCGCATACAACCAAAGGACGTAGTTAGCTCATTAGTTACTCGGCCTGCGCCACGTAGGCTTAGTAGCTTTTAGGGTCAACATTTTGACACGCCCGGTGGGACCCAGTGTTAAGACTACGAAGTTCATGACCATCGAGACACGATCAGTCAAAATGAAAAGAACTATGGGAAAATCAGTGACCGATTTGCTAGTTCAAAGTCATGGCCAAGAGGTATCACATGCGCGAAATCCTATCGTCGCCGTAACCCCTGAGGCTACAAGTGCAACACACCGCAATGCGGAGATGTTAACAATGATTTTCACAAGCTGCGACTGTTCAATTTTTTGTTGACAGGCTCAGCATTTGCCTGGTATATCAACCTCCCACCTAATTCTATCCAAAACTGGGAGGAGTTGGTTGAGAAATTTCACGAGCAGTTTTATCGGCCAGGGATAGAAATGTCAGTTTCTTCATTGGCAAGGATGGTTCAAGCATCTGATGAGTCACCAATGGATTATCTTACTAGATTTAAATCGGCTAGGAATTGGTGCCGAGTACCTCTCCCCGAAGTTGAATTTGTTAGGCTTGCTTTGAACGAACTCGACGTAGAATACAAAAATAAATTCTTGGGGGCAAACTTTTGGGATATGTATGAATTAGCTCAGCATGTCGAGCAATATGATTATTTGCTCCGAGAAGAAAAGATCTCAAAATTCCCATCCCGAAGGACGATTTATAAAAAATCCCACGGTCAACTACACATCGACCGAAGGTGAGGATTCTCAATACGTTATCATTGATGTAGCCGAGATAGTAATAGATAAACCATACATTTACAAGGCTTTGACTCAAATTAATTCCAAAGATGCCAAACCCCGCTCGGCCACTGAAAAGACAGTGAAAACATCGAATGTCTACACTTTTGATATCACAAAGGCCAAAGCAATTTTCGATCAATTGTTATTAGCAAAGATCATCAAACTTTGGCCAGGGCATCACATTCCCAAGGCCGAAGAACTCAAAGGAAAGATATATTGCAAATATCATAACTCGACCAAGCATGCCACAAACAATTGTGTCATATTTTGTGATGATATCCAGAGCTGGATTGACAAAGGCAAGTTAAAATTTCCTGAAAAACGCATGACGGTTGATACTGATCCATTCCATTCAGCAACAGTTGGCATGGCAGACGCCCGTTTACCCAAGAGCAAAGGGAAAGAGATGTCGGGTTTACCCCAGTACAACACATCCTAAAGAAAGGTTCCCAGCCTCGACTTAAGGTCGACCTATTTTCCAATGCGCCACCTACTGAGCTCTCAAGACTGGCCATAGTTGAATCCATGTCAGACTCCAGCGAAGAAGAAAATGGCGGGCCTATAGTTTTGTGCAGCAATTGTAAGGCACGCGTTGTATTAACCGAGCCTAAGGAGAAACTGCCTCAAACGCAGATGCCAACGTCACGGTAACAATCGGCAACCACAGAGGCACCTTCAATGGAACCTAATGAAGGCCAGCACCAGAAAGTATTCGATAGGCTCAGCCCTAAGAAACAGACAGATGGCCCTGATACGAAAATTACTTAACACACAAATTAAACCCTCTTGTATCAATTGTAGTAAAGAATGTAAGTAGGGATCGTTCTGGACTGGGGATTATGAGGGTTTACTAATAACCTCTAAACTGACTGAAAAACATAAAATTAAGTTTAAAACACCAAACTAGACTCAAAAGATGCAATACAAACTAAAAAGACTCAAAACTAGTTTAAAAGACTCAAAACAACTTAAAACAATGAATTAGACTCTAAACTAACTCTAGGGATGGTTTTGGACGAAATTAGTTTCTAACTTGACTCAAGACACTTAAAAACACAAATCAAAACAGATTTTGACTAATAAAACACTTTAAAGTAAAGAGGGATTTGATTTTGACGAATTTGAAAACAAAACAAACAGATTGTAAACTAAAACAGATTTTGGACGAATTTGGGTAAACTATGGATGATGGGCTAGATAGAGGGTTCTTCTCCACACATGACACACTTGCACATAAACCAATTTTCAGTTGTTCTTTCGATAAATCATGAAACTCAACACCCTAGGTTAAATAAGTCCGCTTAAATTAACCTTCAAGTTCTCCTTAAGTTATTGAATTGGATAGAAAAACGCATACAACAATTCAAGCATTCTTCAAAAGTCTTTTTCGTGAACAGCACAATAAATATACAATCAAAGATCATTAAGCATTATGAAAACTATAAGTATGGACGAGGCATTCGTTACTATGATGAGCATGAAACTCCTGCCAAGAATTCATTTAACGCGATCGTTTATAAGCGACCTCCACTACTTGTGAATATAAGTTTGTAACTATTAGGTGAAACTCCCTTATACTCTAGCATCATATCCATGCGTGCAAACTAAGTGTGCACTCTTAATAAACATACACGAATAAGTTATCAATCAAGCAGTTAAACAAATTGAATTCACAACTTATGAAATCACAACTGAAGGTAATCAATTCATATTGCAAGTATGTTCATGGATTTGAATTCCCCCTTAGCGAAGGGGGGTTTAGTTCCTCATACTCACAAAGCAAAGATAAACAAATTTAGACATTGAAAACAAAAGAATGAAAACACCTAAAAACGCTCCAACAATCCAACTTGAATGGCAAGCACGTCCAAGGGTCCTCCTTCTTCTCTTTGTTGCGGCACAAGGTGTGGTTTGATGGATGCATATGGATATATGGAAGGGAATGACTGAATGTGTTTAGGTTGGATGGAGGTCACGGCAAGGAAAGGGAAATGAAGGTGCATGGAATTGTGTTTTTGTTGTGGGAATGTGTAGAATAGTTAAGAAGAAAAGACTCTGCCTTCCCTTCTCCCTAAACTGTCCCCCTGAATGTGTCTTTGGATGGATATATTTATAGGATAGGGAGAGAATGTAGTGGGTGGTGGTAATGAGTGGATGTAGTGGTAGGTGAATGGATGTGTTGGGTGAAATGAGTGGATGTAGTGGTAGGTGAATGTGTTGGGTGGTTGTAATTAGTGGATGTGTTGGGTGAAATGAGTGCATGTAGTGGTAGGTGAATGTGTTCGGTGGTTGTAATGAGTGGATGTGTTGGGTGAAATGAGTGTGCTAAAATGGTTATATATAGGGAGAGGATGATGCACAAACTTCAAATTTCATCCATTCTTTTGCTCCAAGCATATGCTATCCATTCCATGCCCAAAAATGCTCCAAAATGCTCCAAAATGCACTTCTTTGCCACATTAACCTTTTGGACTTACAAACACACGAAAATAGCTTAAAATACTAAAATAACTATGAACTAACAATATAAATGCCAAAAAACAAGCTAACTAAGTCGCATATATATGCTTCTATCAAATTCCCCCACACTTAGCTTTTGCTAGTCCTCGAGCAAAACAAGATAAACAAAACAAAACAAAACAAAACACAACCTAGACCTTCTAACAATTGCCTCAGGGATTTTTAATGAAACATGACGTGTTAAAAATCATCATTCCCACAGATTTTGGTCATCCTTACACTTAAGCACATACTTAATCACAATCACCACTTACTAGTTCACAATTAACCAATGAAAACGATGTTTTGAATGTAGTAACATGCCTTAGAGAATTTGCTCAATTCCTTACAAGATACTCTCTATTTTCGCACACATTTTCTGACTATACACCCTACACTAGTATATGTGAGAAGATTGATGTAAACACAAAAGATTAGGACTCACATATGTTATAACAAAGAAAGCAATTTTCTGGAGTTATTAATCATGTCTAGATATGATCTCATGAATGGAATGTTACTACTTAGATGCGAGAACCAGTGACACCATATGCTCATACCAATTTCGAACTCCACAAATTGAAACAAACAACACTCAAGATTGAAGTTAAGGGTTGTGACAGGGCTTGGGGGTAATGGCTAACAAAAAAAGGATAGAGATAACAAACGTTCTTAAAGCGATAGCAAGCAAAGCAATGAAATAGACACTTGGAAATCACTTTAGAATGCATAATCAACTTTTAATTACAAAGGGAAGATTTATGCAACACTTAGGGCCGAATTCAATGTTTTGAACCCTTTCTTTAACAAACAACACTTTAGAGCTCTTTTTCATACTTTTTTTTTTCAATTCTTTTTTTTTTCTTTTCTACCCGTACCTTATTAAGGACTTTGGCACACACACACACACACAAGAATCACTTCCCCCACACTTATTTTCTGCAATACATTGATAAAAAATGAGTTCATTTTAAGTCATGCTTTCCTATGCTTCAAGAACAAGGGTATGGATGGTCCTAACACTAGGCTAGGTAAGGATAGTGTGGGTTAACAAAGAACATAGGCTTAACAAGGCTCAACGGGGTTAAACTTAAACACATAATGAAATAGGTGTTGGAAATATGCCCTGAAAGTCAATGTTTGGAAGAAACCTTTCAGGACAATGAATGTGTGTATAGATGACTCTTATACATCAAAAGGCAAAGATACTAATTAGGACTATCTCAATAAACGATATACGTCCTAAATAGTGAATCCATGGACAATGGATCGATGGAAGAAGTAATCTAATGATGTTAGACTACAGAGACCTTCTTCATATAACCATCATGTCCAAAAAGGTTCCTGGTCATATGATTGTCAGAGGGATACTGACAATACAAAGACCAGTACATACTATGTCCCCTTCAATTGGAAGGATGGAAAGTCTCATCCCATTCGTGTAGTGACACTAAGACAAGTATGTAGGTGCTCATTAAGGGAATGAGTTCACTGAACACAATCGAACGAGAGTACTTGCATGGAGGTCTACTCACATGTCAAGCAAGTAAGCCCTAGTTTGGGGTTGAGGTGATTTAAAAAAAAGCTGCTGTGAAAAAAAGCTGGGAGTGTTTTTGCTGTTTGGTAAACTGAAAAAAAATGGCTTATTTTGAAAGCTGCTGTGAGAATAAGCTGAAATCAAAGGAAAAAGCTGAAGCTGCCATTTGTAGCTTTGGAAAACTAGCTTTTTTTCAAAGCACACAGAACTACAGTGCTCCTTTAATGAAAAGACCCACTATCAGACTGCTTTTTTTTCCAAAAGCACTTTTACAAAAAAGTTTACCAAACACTCTGCTGATTTTTTTCACAGCCGCTTATTCTCACAGCACAGCCGCTTATTCTCACAGCAGCTTTTTTTCAAAGCACAGCAATACCAAACTAGCCCTAACTCTAATGGTTGGAATAATGTAAGTAGTCCTTTGACCTGAGGCATCATAGTTGTCTTGTGGTTAGGTCCTTGATCTTTGATTATGTCAAAGTCACTCCATCCGCGGGTGTCCACGAGATAGTTGAGGTTCAGCCACTTAGCCATGGAGGCAAGTAAATGCGCAACAAGGGATCTCTAATCCTCGTTATGAGAGGATGAATACTCTAAGATATGATTCGGGAATCTTCGGCCGAAGTATTGAGCGTAATAAAGGAAAGCGTTCCTATACGACTCAATTGAATCATATAACATGGAATAATCACATTAGGGGTTTGACATAATATATCCATACCCTAATAGTGTGATTGAGAGTATTGTTTTAGAGAAGGATCGAATTACATTGTAATTCCAACTGAATAGGTTCTTCGAACAAATTCTACATTAGCTTGGGTAGCCATGATATATGGTTAGATGTCACTCATGGCTTGTGAGTTCTTCTAGATGATTAAATGACTAGTCGTCAAAGAAGAAGGAGAATTAAAAGTAAGTTTTAATTCACTAAGTGATTGAATTAAATATAATCAATTGGATTGGTGCCAATCACCTCATTGCCTTGCTAATTAGAACCTAAAATGATTGTCCATCGATACACTCTTGTAGTGAGACAACTAATGGATGATGGAAATAATTAATTGGATTAATTAAGTGTTGTGATTAATTAGAAAGTCTAAAGGAATCATAAAAGCGATAAAATATCGTTTTTGGACTTAAAGAAAAGTTCGGGTTAATATGGGCCCATTAAGCCCAAACCCATTGGGCTTTTATTCAAGCATAGGATGACTTGAAATGATAAAAGCCCAAAAGCCCAAACAACACATAGGGGCCGGCTATTGAAGAGAGAGAGAGAGAGAGAGTCAAGTTGTTGATTCACTTCTTAGACATTTATAAAGGACTTTTAGTGGAAAGGTTTCATTAGGGTTTTGTGTGTTCTTTCAACAAAAGAAGAAAATATCTTTCTCTCTAAAATAGACACACAAGGCCGGCCACCAAAGGGGTAGAGTAGCTAATCATCTTCTCTCCTTTTGGTTATTCCTCCATTCATCTCACTACACTAGTGGGTGTGGATCTTTAGAGGTCTTCAACCTTGGAGACTAAAGGAAAACCAAGGAGCACTCATTCTAGCAAAGTGGAGGAGGCAAGGAGGGAGGCCAGGCTCAAGGAGTTCCAAGAGCAAAGAACTTGGAGGTGGTCCATCCTTGGTCTCAAGTCTAGATCAAGAGGTATAAATCTACTCCTACACTTCGTTCTTCAATAAAATGTTTAGATGCATCAAATATAGACCTATGCTTCTTGAAGGGGATTTGCATGACTATAGCTTTGATATTATATGATAACATGCTTCCGTTGCTTATGTATATAAATTTTGAAATTGTATATGCATGCTAGTCACTATAAATCCCACATGAATCTCATTATTTTCCCTTCAATAGGGGCACGGCAATTTGGCTTTGGCGGTCACTACACAACTTCATCTTGAATATGTGTTATGCAAATTAATAGCATGCTTTGAATGAAATAGGCATGAGTTCTAGCATTTGGAACTAAATGATGAAACGCCTTCTAAGTAGCAACCAAGCAAAGAATAATGAGATCATGCAACGACTTAAGAAAACAATGATGCATAGATTATTAACTCTCCAAATAAACGTTTAGGCTCAAGTCTCACAAGGTTGTAGCATTCATTTGAGTTCATTCTTTCAAGCATGTTACAAAAACTGATTTTTCCTTTATGATTGCATGTGAATTCATAAATTATAACCACAACCAAGCATACACCAAAGGGTAAATCAAATTTTCATCCATGTTTATAACTCTCTTTAACAGTCATGTAATTAAAAACCAAATCCTCATCATTGTGTTGGAAGGTACCCTAAGACACAAACAAACACACAAAAACCACTTTTTTTGGGTTTTTCAAAACAATTTTTCAAATTTTTATGAGATTTTCGGATTTTTATGTCAAAACACACTAAAACACTCCAAAACTGCATAAAAAGACAGCAAGGAACAACACTAGAAGTAATGGGTGATAAACTCCTGCGAATTTCATGCAAAACAACTTGGTTACCCCCCCCACACTTAAATCGAACATTGTCCTCAATGTTTCAAGCATAAACTTACACAAACACAAGCAAACAATCAAACAAACAACGAATAAACATGACAAGTATGGCAAAGTAAAAACCAGATAGAGTAGAGTTTAAGAACGCAAATCTGGTTTTGGTGATAGATGATCTTGTTGTCTTTCCACAGCTTTGATCTCGAACTGGTTCAGAATTCTGAGCGAGAGTTCCTTGGTTTCAAATCAGACTCCTTCTGCTGGGTTGGTTTGATTGTGCAGTCTGCATTCTTCTCTGCTTGTTTCTTCTACACGGCAAGCAGGCACGAGGTAGAGGTGATGGTCTGTTTCTTTCTTCAATTTTTCCAAGTGCCCACCTCTTGCTTTCTTTCTCCTTGTCCCTAGCTGAGGATGAATTAGCACATTGTCTCTACATGCTTCGAGGTATCATTTTCACTTCCCTTATCTGTTCCTCAGGCATATGTGGTAGACGAAGAGGAAGCATAAGATGTTGAAGATGAGTACTCGAGAGCAGGGCTAGGTAAGCAATTAGGAAGGGCTTCCAGGCAGTCGATTCTAGATCGGAAGATTGATACCAAGTGCTGGCTGATTGCTCTCTTTCTCTTTGTCCCGTAGATGAAAACAACGACAAGGAGAAGGACATGGAAAAAGCATGATATGAGATACTCTTGCTTTCAACCTTCATGATATGAAATACTTTTGTTCTAATAGCATTTGCCTTCGTCTTCTGGGGCTGTACCGCGTAATGAAGCTTCAAATGATCAACCTCCGATGCCTTCTCCTTCCGGGGCTCCCCCGACTACTGAGACTTCTCCTAAGCAGCCTTTGTGAAGGCTCTCTCTTGTATTTTTCTGCTTAATGTTCCCTTTTTTTATGAAAATGAATGTAAAATACCTTGCATATTTGTCAATGTTTCAAAAATAAACCCACACCAAAAACAATTAAACAAGCAACAAATAAAAATGACAATCATGGCAAAATAAAACTGCAGAAAAGGGAAGGTTTTTAGGAACGCAAAACCAATCGTGGAGCAATTAAAAAATCTTCCTTATTTGAATACATGGGTTGCCTCCCAAGAAGCGCTTGCTTTAACGTCTTCCAACCGAACGAAACTTCCTTCTAAACTTGGATAGGGCCCATAGCATGTAATTGATCCTTGAATGGAAGGTGATACTTGATGTGATCCGACAATGGTTTAAATTCTAGTGTTGGTGCCTGAATAATCAAAATCATCAAGTTAGTATATAATAAAATCGAAGTTGGAGAATTTGGCTTACTTGCTTGCTCCAACACAAACTCAATTACGAACACCACATCAGGGATATAGGATTTGGCCAGATTTGGTGTTTTGAGAGTTATGACTTTTCCTGTGTCATAAAATCCAACTTCTTTGGGAATTTTCATCTCAAGTGTATCTTCTTTGATGAATTCTAGACATTCCCCATCCACTTCTTGCTCTTGATTCTTTGGAAAGGTTTCAAAGATGCCTTTCTCACCCTCTTCTTCCTTGGATTGCATGATCCTGCAAGGAATAAGGACATTTGGTGAAACGGGGTCAGGACGAATTGAATTTAGGCGTACCTTGGTTGTAATGGATGGCATAGAGGGCATATGGGGCTGCGACAAGGGTGGTTCTTCCCTTGCCATGGCCTTGTTATTTTCTTCTTCTTCGAGTAGCAGCTGTTCATCCATGTTTTGGCTTGGTTTGGATGTCTTGGGATCACCTCCAACCTCTATAGCACTTCCCAAAGTGATAGCATCATGGATTTCAAAATCTTCCTTCAAATTTTCAATAGTTGAGTTGGAGAGTTCACTTTGCTCTTGAATTTGTGCCATGAACTTCATAATCTACCCAATTTGCTTCTCCAATTCACCCGTCTTCTTGGCTTGATTTTACATCTCTTTGTTTCAATTTTCTACTTCCTGGTTCAAAGAGGTGAGTAACTTATTAAACATATCATTATCCAAAGACGTACCTGAATTGAATTGGGCAGATTGTTATGGTGGCTGTGATGGTTCATATGGCTAGTGATAGAACTCATCCGATGGTGGCAAATATTCTTTTTGTCGTGAGCCCTGCGCCAACGAGGTTAGTACATCAAGAATTTCATCATAACTCATAGGCATACTTGAATTTGATTGGAATTGTTGTGAAGGAGGTTGTGGTGGCTGCATAGGTCTTGAATAGAACTCCTATTCTTACTGCCAATATCCATCTTGTTGAAATTGTTGAGGTTCTCCCCACATGTAATTTGAATAATCTCTCCAATTCGAATTGTAAGCGTTGGAAAACATGTTGTCCCATGATTGGCTATGGCCTTGATAACCCCAAACATCTTCATTTGCAGCGAATTGAGAACATTGATGAGTTGGATATCCTTGCCCACAGGACACACCATATGTAGGGACACTTTGCATTGTGGTCCTTTCGGGAATATTGTGACAATTGAAAAGTAAGTTTCACAAATTGAGCTTGAATGGTAGCAAAATCCATGTCTTACCTCTCTAGTACCTGAAATCAAGGAAACAAAACTAAATCAAATATCAAAAGTAAAAAAAAAAAAAAACACAAACAGAAACAAAGTCAGTAACTAAAAACAAAAGACAAGAAAATATACAAAAAGAAATAACAAGGGATTAGCAAAGTTGCTAATCCCCGGCAACGGCGCCAAAAATTTGATGCGAAAATTACTTAACACACAAATTAAACCCTTTTGTATCAATTATAGTAAAGAATGTAAGTAGGGATTGTTCTGGACCGGGGATTAGGAGGGCTTGCTAATAACCTCTAAACTGACTTAAAAACATAAAATTAAGTTTAAAACACCAAACTAGACTCAAAAGATGCAATACAAACTAAAAAGACTCAAAACTAGTTTAAAAGACTCAAAACAGCTTAAAACAATGAATTGGACTCTAAACTGACTCTAGGGATGGTTTTGGACGAAATTAGGTTCTAACTTAACTCAAGACACTTAAAAACACAAATCAAAATAGATTTTGACTAATAAAACACTTTAAAGTAAAGAGGGATTTTATTTTGACGAATTTGAAAACAAAACAAACAGATTGTAAACTAAAACAGATTTTGGACGAATTTGGGTAAACTAGGGATGATGGGCTAGCTAGAGGGTTCTTCTCCACACATGACACACTTGCACATAAACCAATTTTCAGTTGTTCTTTCGATAAATCATGAAACTCAACACCCCAGGTTAATTAAGTCCGCTTAAATTAACCTTCAAGTTCTCCTTAAGTTATTGAATTGGATGGGAAAGCGCATACAACAATTCAAGCATTCTTCAAAAGTACTTTTCGTGAACAACACAACAAAGATACAATCAAAGATCATTAAGCGTTATGAAAACTATAAGTATTGACGACGCATTCGTTACTATGATGAGCATGAAACTCCTGCCAAGAATTCATTTAGCGTGATCGTTTATAAGCGACCTCCACTACTTGTGAATATAAGTTTGTAACTATTAGGTGAAACTCCCTTATACTCTAGCATCATATTCATGCCTGCGAACTAAGTGTGCACTCTTAGTAAACATACACGAATAAGTTATCAATCAAGTGGTTAAACAAATTGAATTCACAACTTATGAAATCACAACTGAAGGTAATCAATTCATATTGCAAGTATGTTCATGACTTTGAATTCCCCCTAGCTAAGGGGGGTTTAGTTCCTCATACTCACAAAGCAAAGATAAACAAATTTAGACATTGAAAACAAAAGAATGAAAACACCTAAAAACGCTCCAACAATCCAACTTGAATGGCAAGCACGTCCAAGGGTCCTCCTTCTTCTCTTTGTTGCGGCACAAGGTGTGGTTTGATGGATGCATATGGATATATGGAAGGGAATGGCTGAATGTGTTTAGGTTAGATGGAGGTCACAACAAGGAAAGGGAAATGAAGGTGCATAAAATTGTGTTTTTGTTATGAGAATGTGTAGAATGGTTAAGAAGAAAAGACTCTGCCTTGCTGCAGAATGTGTCTTCCTCCCTTCTCCCTAAACTGTCCCTCTGAATGTGTCTTTGGATGGATATATTTATAGGCTAGGGAGATGATGTAGTGGGTGGTGGTAATGAGTGGATGTAGTGGTAGGTGAATGGATGTGTTGGGTGAAATGAGTGGATGTAGTGGTAGGTGAATGTGTTGGGTGGTTGTAATGAGTGGATGTGTTGGGTGAAATGATTGGATGTAGTGGTAGGTGAATGTGTTGGGTGGTTGTAATGAGTGGATGTGTTGGGTGAAATGAGTGGATGTAGTGGTAGGTCAATGTGTTGGGTGGTTGTAATGAGTGGATGTGTTGGGTGAAATGAGTGTGCTAAAATGGTTATTTATAGGGAGAGGATGATGCACAAACTTCAAATTTCGTCCATTCATTTTGCTCCAAGCATATGCTATCCATTCCATGCCCAAAAATGCTCCAAATGCACTTCTTTGCCACATTAACCCTTTGGACCTACAAACACACGAAAATAGCTTAAAATACTAAAATAACTACGAACTAACAACATAAATGCCAAGAAACAAGCTAATTAAGTCGCATAAATATGCTCCTATCAGGCCCTACTTCGGTCAGACGGCGCCTCTACTTCAACGCACCGTTTTATAATGAGGATTATCAATCACGAATTCTAGTAGCTCAGGCTTATCAATAAATCCAAAAACCTTCAGGCCACCTGAACCACATGACCAACGTTGGTATAACTACAATTCTTCCACCGACATATATACCACGCTTTCCAAATCTCAGAAACGTCGACGTCAGCGTATAGATTGCTTGGCTCGACGACAAGAAACCCAGCCTATTTCAGCCACTAAATGGTAGCCGAAAGAGACAGCAAAGAGCGGAGATGATTGGCTAACCCCAACAATCATGGTTGAGTTACAGAGGTAGAAAGAAACCAATCGCGACTTCGAAACTACCCTTGAAGAGTTCGAGAAACGCATCAAACTCCTTCTTCGGCCAGGGGAGATGAAAGCTCGCTTCGAGTAATTTAAGAAAGAGGCCGAAAGCCAACTGTCCCTATTACCTTTGAAAGAACCGCTAATCAGAGTTCGACAGAATCTGCACTCCCCATTCCTTGACGAATCTTTGGAATACATGAAAAAGTTTCACAAGAAATATTCCGCCAACGATTTGTATGGTTTACCCAAGGCATGCTAAAAAGCTTTTGACCTGGCATTGACTTGCCCCGATGCTGAGCAGATCATCCAAAAAACCACTGATCCAGCAATGAAAGCTAGATTCCAGCACATTCGAGTTGCTAAAGTTCTCAGCTTCGAGGTCGACCCATACACGGATATTGACACGGCCGAACTCCCTTTTTCTCTCGAAGACCTTCAACACTTTCGATATCACTTCGAAGTCTTTTCGACCGTATCCTTATTCGGTTTAACGACCGATGAGAAAGATTAAGTGGTACGTTTGGACGCCTAGCTAGATACAAGGAATGCCCGGATCTTCTATGAGGAATGAGCTCGTAAGATGTGGCAGGAACAGAGTTAGACACCAGATGCATGCAAGCCCGACGATGACAGTCAAAAGGACACAAAGTCGGATTATATGGCACAAGTGCAAGAGCATGTTAAGACACACAGTAATCAGGTTGAGAATGCTCTAACACACGATGCTATAGTCCTCACCAACCCGGAAGATGACGACCAAGATCCAATGGGCCCTTCAGTTCTTGAAAATATGGAAATCAGCATGGTCCATGTTCTACCGGTTGAATTCTAGCTGACTACACACCAACCAAGTTCCTTGGATGGCGATATGGTCGCCGAGGAAGCAACATAAGTTAATTTTGTCACTACCACTGAAGATGAGTCCGCAAACGGCGACAATAAACTTAAAACAGCCTTGGACATTTTGTTTCCCCGTTCATCCTCGGCTAATCTTCAACATTTAAAACCGTTGTATGTCACTGTCCATATTGAAGGCTACCCAATCTCCAAAATTTTCATCGATTGCAGAGCAACGGTTAATATCATGCCTGTATCAGTCATGAAAGCATTACGACGATCCAACAACGAACTCATTCCTTCAGGAATAACCATGAGCAGCTTCGTCGGTGACAAGTCTCAAACCAAAGGAGTACTCCCTCTAGAGGTCAACATTGCAGGTCGCAATCACATGACCATATTTTTTATCATCGACTCCAAGACTAAATATAATGCTTTGCTCGGTAGGGATTGGATTCATCAAACAAATTGCATTCATTCTTTTTTATACCAAGTTCTCATTTTTTGGGATGGTAAATCGGTCGTGGTCCACCCAGCCGATACTCAACCATTTGAAACCAACATGATTCAGGCTCGCTATTATGATGATCACGTCGGCTATATTACCCTATAGGGTTTTAATGAAGATAGACGACCGACTTGGATCTCAGTTTAGAAAGCTATCGAGGTAGGTGCCGAGACTGTCTACCAGGATTCGGCGAGACTCGGTTTGGCCAATTTGCTCCCTACCACTGATGATTAACATCAAAAGTAAGAGGCGTCGGGCCGCGATTTCATCCACGATGGAACACCTGTTGGCTCATTGGTATGCTATTTCCAAGCACCCACATTTGGGATCAACTTGATCATATTTTTGGCCGAAGAAGATAACGGCCCGGTACTATCGTTAGATAAAGTTCAGGCCGTACCAGCCGAACTCGAAGACAGTCGACCCCAAGTTAGGGATCCTTTAAAGGAAATAAATGTTGGAACGGCCGACGACCCTCGGACGTTATTTATTAGTGCATTATTACCCCATACCATGAAAGTTGAACTCCGTCAATTACTTCACGAGTTTAAAAATTGTTTTGCTTGGAGTTATCATGAGATGCTGGGTCTCGATCGGACCTTTGTTGAACATGAATTACGCATCAAAGCTGGCTGTAACCCTTTCTACCAGCCCCCTCGCCAATTCTCAACTGAAGTACAGCTCCGCATAAAGGACGAACTAGTTTGACTTTTACAGGCTGAGTTTATTCAAACAGCTCGATACGTCGAGTGGCTAGCCAATATCGTCCCAGTACTCAAGAAAAATGGCGTACTCCGCATCTACATCGATTTTTGTAACCTGAACCTGGCAACGCCCGACGACGAGTACCTGATGCCAATCTTCGATTTGTTAATTGATGCCGAGACATATCACAAGATTCTACCCTTCATGGATGGGCATGCCGGTTATAACCAGATTTTCAACGCTGAGGCAGATGTCCACAAGACTGCTTTTCAGTGTCCCGGGGCACTCGGCATATACGAATGGGTTGTCATGCCCTTCGGCCTCAAGAACGCCGAGGGTACATACCAACAAGATATGAATAGTATTTTCCATGATTTAATTGGTACCATTGTCGAAGTCTATATTGACGATGTAGTTGTCAAATCAGCATGACGACGGACTCATTTAGATGACCTACATCAAGCATTCTTGCTCATGCGCTAGCACAATCTGAAGATGAATCCTGCCAAATGTGCTTTTGGTGTATCAACGAGGGAATTTTTAGGATTCCTCGTTGATAAGCTCATATTTATATATATTTTACATAAAACTCACTTGTCTTTTCCTAGTTAGTTCCTTATATTTTTGAGCTATTTACTATGTTTTTGTGTTTTGTGTGATTTATCAAGCAAAGAAAAGAAAAGTAGCACAAGTGAGATATTAAGTAACAAATTCGTCAAAACTGCATGTGCAGATTAGCTGACTTTGGAAGCATGTTACGAACAGCTCAGAATGAATGAGAGAATGAGCCTTATATGTTTGGAAAGCTACGGATGTCTATTTTTTGGAACAATTTACGGATTGTTAATATCATTTGTCTAGAAGAAGTTATGGGCATTGTAACACTGAAAGGTTCAGAAAAGGGCTAAGCAAATTTGGCTAATAAAATGAGAAAGTAAAGGCACTTGTTTTGTGTTTTGCTTTGTCATCAACACTCAGCAGCAAATGGGGTTATGATTGCACTCATTTGGCTTTGGAGCAAGTGGAAATGCACAGCTAGAAAGAGAAGGCATGGCACATGCAAAAGAGAAACATGGACAGCTACACACATGGAAACTGCACAGGTTGGAGGGCATACACACACTCTACATGGACAGCACACACACAACAAGAAAGGCACGGCATGGAGGGCTTGGCATGGGCAGAAAATGGGTGGATTGTTGGCTGAAATAATGAAGAACATGTGTGTGCAAATGCAAAGGAAAAACACACACACATGGGCAAAGGAAACACACACACATGGGTAAAGGAAAGAGACACACATGGGCAGAAAATGTGTTTGTTTTGTGGCTGAAATGATGGAGGTCATGTGTGTGCAAATGTAAAGGGAAACATGGACATCACACACCCATACAAACTGCACATGCAAGGAATTGAAGTGGTCCTCTCCTTAGCCTATAAATACATCCACCATTCCCCTTCCTAAGAACAATCTTGATCCATAAAAAAAGAGCTTCATTCATAAACACAAGTCCCTTGCCATGAGCTCCATTCCATTTCATCCATACATTCAAACACATCTCCATACACTTCCATTTTCCATGCCATGAGATCCATTTCATCCATACATCCATAAATCCCACATTTCACAAACACAAATACGTTTTCCTTCCCTTGGCCGAGACATTCACCAATCCTAAATACATTCCTAACCTTCCATATATCCATACACATCATAGACACTTGTGCCACAACAAAGAGAAGAAGGAGGAGCCTTGGATGTGCTTGCCATTCAAGTTGGATTGTTGGAGCGTTTTTAGGTGTTTTCATTCTTTTATTTTCAATGTCTAAATTTGTTTATCTTTGCTTTGTGAGTATGAGGAACTAAACCCCCCTTAGCTAGGGGGGAATTCAAAGCCATGAAAATACTTGCAATATGAATTGATTACCTTCAGTTGTGATTTCATAAGTTGGGAATTCAATTTGTTTAACTGCTTGATTGGTAACTTATTCGTGTATGTTTATTAAGAGTGCACACTTAGTTTGCATGCATGAATATGATGCTAGACTATAAGGGAGTTTCACCTAATAGTTACAAACTTATATTCACAAGTAGTGGAGGTCGCTTATAAACGATCGCGTTAAATGAATTCTTGGCAGGAGTTTCATGCTCATCATAGTGACGAATGTCTCGTCAATACTTATAGTTTTCATAATGCTTAATGATCTTTGATTGTATCTTTATTGTGCTGTTCACGAAAAGGACTTTTGAAGAATGCTTGAATTGTTGTATGCGCTTTCCCATCCAATTCAATAACTTAAGGAGAACTTGAAGGTTAATTTAAGCAGACTTAATTAACCTGGGGTGTTGAGTTTCATGATTTATCGAAAGAACAACTGAAAATTGGTTTATGTGCAAGTGTGTCATGTGTAAAGAAGAACCCTCTAGCTAGCCCATCATCCATAGTTTACCCAAATTCGTCCAAAATCTGTTTTAGTTTACAATCTGTTTGTTTTGTTTTCAAATTCGTAAAAATCAAATCCCCCTTTACTTTAAAGTGTTTTATTAGTCAAAATCTGTTTTGGTTTGTGCTTTTAAGTGTCTTGAGTCAAGTTAGAACCTAATTTAATCCAAAACCATCCCTAGAGTCAATTCAGAGTCTAATTCATTGTTTTAAGCTGTTTTGAGTCTTTTAAACTAGTTTTGAGTCTTTTTAGTTTGTATTGCATCTTTTGTGTCTAGTTTGGTGTTTTAAACTTAATTTTATGTTTTTAAGTCAGTTTAGAGGTTATTAGCAAGCCCTCCTAATCCCCGGTCCAGAATGATCCCTACTTACATTCTTTACTACAATTGATACAAGAGGGTTTAATTTGTGTGTTAAGTTAATTTTCGCATCACTCGTCCATCACTGTGAGATTGAGGTGGACGACAACAAGGCTCGTGCAATCATTAATGCTCCACCGCCGACGACCAAGAAACAATTACAGTCATTGCTTGGCAAGATCAACTTTCTCCCATGATTCATTGCTAACTCGACCGAGAAAATGAAAGCCTTTTCCACGCTTTTGAAACTCAAGGAATCCGACACCTTCGAATGGTGTGTCGAGCATCAAGAGGCATTCACGCAGATTAAAGTCTCTCTAACGACTTCACCCGTCCTCGTCCCATCACGATGGGGTCAACTTCTTAAGCTATATATCTTGGCGGTCAAAGAATCCATCGGTTACCTTCTCGCCCAGGATAATGACGCTGGGCGAGAACAAGCCATTTTTTACCTTAGCCGGAACCTCAACCTACCAGAGATTAATTACTCAGCCATCGAGAAGCTCTGCCTAGCTTTATTTTTCACCGCGTTGAAACTACGATACTACATGCTTCCGTCAGTCACACATGTCATCGCCCAAACCAATGTCATCCGTTACATGCTCACTCGGCCGAACGTCAAGGGCCGAATCGATAAATGGACGATGGCCCTTTTCGAATTCAGCTTGTAATATGTACCCCAGAAAGTTGTCAAAGGTCAAGCCCTAGCCGATTTTTTGGCTCACCACCCTTCCCCGTACAAATTCGAGGGCAATAATGTTGACATCGGCCTGATATAGACACAAGATAATTACTAAACGCTGTACTTTGATAGGTCCAGTATGTCAGTCTCAGCTAGCGTTGGGATCTTTATTCAATCCCTCACTCATAATCGTTCGTATTTCTCTCTCAAGCTCGATCTCGATTGTACAAATAATCAGGCCGAATACGAAGCCCTTGTTATCGGCCTTGGCGTACTACACGACTTGCGGGCAACTCGTGTATTGGTGCTTGGTGACTCCGAACTTGTCATTAATCAACTCAACGAGACTTTTCATTACATGAGTTGTACTCTGGCGCCTTACCACATGGTTGCCAACTATTTGGCCGAATCCTTTGATGGAATAACTTTCAAACATATTTCACGTGTTAATAACACTGAGCCGATGAATTGGCTCAAATAGCCTCCGGAGCCCAACTCATGGGGAGCAAATTAGGCCGAGAAATACCTGTTACGATAGGAACATTCATCCTTGATTAATCGGCAAGTTCTCTAACACGATTGCGTGATTCGTACATGAGTCATGTCTTTGCCGTCGTTGTTAGAATGTAAGGATATTATCGAGGTTTGTGCCGTTGAAGCATTACCCGACGATTGGAGAAGGACAATTATGCGATATATTGATAACCCCAACAAAAAACACGACCGACAGACAAGGGTTCATGCCACAAACTACGTATTATACCAGAATGAGTTATATTAAAAAGGTGAGGATGGGTTACTGCTGATGTGCCTCGGCCCGCAAGAAGCTGCTCAAGCAATGGCAGAAGTACACGAAGGAATTTGTGGAGCCCACCAATCTGGATGAAAAATGTGTTGGCTACTTCGACAACATGGCTGTTTCTGGCCGAGTATTCTGAAGGATTGCATTAAGTACACACAAGGTTGTGTACAGTGTCAAATTCATGGGCCGATACAGAGAGTACCGGCCGAATCATTACATTCGGTCACCAAACCATGGTCGTTCCGAGGATGGGCCATGAATGTTATTGGTAAGATCACATCATCTTTTGGTGCAGCCAAACATACGTGGATACTTGTTGCAACGGACATCTCCAAAGTTGCTTTCCCCACCTTCAGTTCCTCTAAAGACCACACAATTTTCAACCTTCGAAACAAAATTCTCTGCCT
Organism: Malus x robusta; assembly: GCA_963082935.1. Taxonomy (NCBI): domain Eukaryota; kingdom Viridiplantae; phylum Streptophyta; class Magnoliopsida; order Rosales; family Rosaceae; genus Malus; species Malus x robusta. The sequence goes on from OY720328.1 coordinate 13,234,229, forward strand.
CTACGTCCTAACCGGCGTCATCATCGACCTTCTACTCCTCATTGCCTACCTTTTTTAAGGCATTTTTGAAGGCGATAAAGAAGGGGGCGACGGAGGTTGCAAACCTCTCGATCCTTTCTGTTTTTATTTTTTATTTATTTTTTATTTTTTATTTTATTTTTTTAACGATTACAACTAGGTTTCCAAAGTAATTATTTGTTTTCACGACTACATGGGTGTGAATCCAAATCTTGATATGCAGCAGAGCAATGGAGGCCAGGAAAGGTTTATTTATTTATTTATTTATCTATTTTAATACCAAATATCAGGATAAAAAGGACTAGGAGAAAAAAAAATATGAGGAAGGGTTTTTTTCTTACCAAAGATCAGGAAAAAAAGACCAAGAGAAGATGCATATGCAGCAGAGGGGATGACGTTGAGGGTGTTAAGATGCCAGAGGTTGCAGACCCATCAGCAAAGAAAAGATGCAAAGGAGTTCTACTCCTTTCTTGTTTGCACGCTCATAGGGTTTCTTCCCATTTAATTTTATTTTTAATTACTTTCAGATTTTATGGCTTGTCATTTTATTTTTTCTTTAAAGTTGGTTAAAATCCACATAAGCATCCATATCATTTAATGAATAAATAAGAGCCCTTGGATGTTATGTGATTTAAAGGTTTAAGAAGAGTGTAAAAATATTTGTCAAAATGTTTGTCCCTTAATGTTGAATTTGGTTTCAATATTTGTTGTATATTTCATTATGAATGTTACAAGAGAGTGAAGGCAACTCTTATAGAGAGTCAAAATAAAGCTACAATAGATTGTAGGATAACTACACAAACATAATCCCTAAAATCTACCCTAACAAGTGGAAAAGCAAAAAACAAATTACAAGTAAAGAAGCTTTTACAAGCAACTAAGAAAGGTTGATGTAAGGTGAATGACAAGCTAAGGAAAGTGACTTTAGCCTATGACTTAGCTAAAGTGAGGATGACAACTCATACATACAACGCATCCATACAAATCGGTTTCAATACACCCCCTCATGCTGGATCAAGGGGATTGATTGATCCAAGCTTGCACAATAAATGCTGAAACTGAGTAGAGTCTAGTTCTTTTGTGAATAAATCAGCAAGTTGATCGTGGTTACATGTGAACACAGTGTCTATCACCTTGGATTGAACTTGAGCACGAATATAATGGCAGTCAACTTCAATATGTTTGGTCATTTCATGGAATACTGGATTGGAGGCAATGTGCATGGCAGCTTGGTTATCACAATACAAAGACATAGGTGTCATGCTTGTGAATCCGAGCTCGGAAAGAAGACCTTTCAACCATATGAGTTCACAGGTTGTTGCTACCATAGCCCTATACTCAGCTTTGGCACTAGATCGAGCAATAACAGTTTGTTTCTTGCTCTTCCAAGTGACAAGGTTCTCTCCAACAAATGTGCAAAAGCCTGTTGTGGATTTTCGATCAAGAGCATTTCCAGCCCAGTCACCATATGTGTAGGCCAATATGTGATTTGATCCATTGTTCTTCATAATTATCCCCCTTCCTACTGAGCCCTTGAGATATCGAAGTATTCTTTAGAAGATTTCCCAATGAACTAGAGTAGGAGAGTGCATGAACTGACTGGCTAGGCTAACTGAATATGAGATATCAGGCCTAGTAATGGTGAGATAAATAAGTTTCCCAACCATTCGCTGATAAACACTAGGGTCTGAGAGAGGTTCACATTTTTCATGCCACCGAAGTTTGCTAGCTAGGGGTGTCTGAGTTGGTTTGCATTTCATCATGTTAGCTTCATCTAGAAGATTGAGAACATACTTTCTTTGATTCAAGAACAATCCATTTGAAGAGGTAGCCACCTCAATTCCAAGAAAGTATTTCAAAGGCCCCAAGTGTTTAATGGCAAATTTTTGGTGAAGTGACTGCTTAAGCGTCTTGATTTCACTTATATTGTCACTTGTAATAATTAGGTCATCAACATATATAAGCACAACCAATTTGCCATCAATATTACTTCGAACAAACAAAGAAGAGTCAGCATGACTCCTTCTGAACCCTACAGCTTCAAGGACTGAACTAAGCTTCGAATACCAAGCTCGAGGGGACTGTTTGAGACCATATATGGCTTTGTGAAGTCTGCAGACCTTGTTGGGTTCATTTTCTCTTGGATGACCAAGAGGCAACTTCATGTACACTTCTTCTTCAAGATCCCCATGAAGAAATGCATTCTTCATATCCATTTCGAATAAGGGCCATGCATTATTAACTACCACAGACAACAATACCCTCACTGTGTTCATTTTGGCAACAGGAGCAAAAGTCTCCTTATAGTCAATGCTATAGGTTTGAGTAAAGCCTTGAGTTACTAATCATGCCTTGTGTCTTTCAATGCTTCCGTTGGAGTTGAATTTGGTCTTATATATCCACCTACTTCCCACGACCTTCTTGCCATTTGGAAAATCCACCACACTCCATGTTTGATTTTCATTCAGAGCTTGAAGCTCTTTAGTCATAGCATCTTGCCACTCTGGCATGCATGTGGCTTCATGAAAATTCCTTGGTTCGAAAGTGTGGGACAATTTGTTAAGGAAAGAAGTATGAGAATATGAGAATCTGTGATAAGAAATGGCTGCAGAGATAGGATGCCTTGCAGTGTAAGTAACATACTCTTGTAACCTTACTAGTGGATGTCTATCTCGTGTAGGATTTCTTCTTGGAGCACTTATAGCTTGCTGATTTGGTTAAGCTTCTGATGGTTCAGAGCAGCCTGGCACTGCATCAATTACACTCTCAGTGAGTTGAGAATTATCAGTGATGATATGAGCAGGAGTGACTTTATGAATTTCTGCTGGAATAGGTAATGGAAATAGGTCCATAAGATCTTCCATATTAGCATTAATCTCCAACCCTTTATGGAAATAAGGTGAATATTCATCAAATCGCACATCTCTAGAGACTGCCAGCTTTCCTGTGTTAAGGTTGTACACTTTGTAACCCTTTTGAGAACTGATGTATCCCATAAACACACATTTGGCAGCTCAAGGGTCGAGTTTGTCATGATGGAGAGCTTGAATGTGCACATAACAAGTACAACCAAAGGTCCTGAGGTGAGATAAGCTTATAGGCCTGCCTTCATGACTTCAAAAGGAGATTTAGTATTCAACACCCGAGTTGGCAGTCTATTAATGATGTACGTGGCAGTGAGTAGAGCTTGAGACCAAAATTTCTTAAAAACATTAATTTGGATCATAAGTGATCGAGTCTTCTCCAATAAGTCTCGATTCTTTCTCTCAGCCACACCATTTTGTTGTGGTGTACCAATACAGCTAGTTTGATGCAAAATGCCATGAGTGCTCAAGTAATTACTCATGTTATTGGAAGTGTACTCGATACCATTATCTGATCTTAAAATATATAACTTAGATGAAAATTGATTGGTGATTAGGTTGTGAAAGTCCTTAAAAGCATCAAACAAATCACTTTTAAGTTTTAAAAGATACAACCAGGTTACTTTAGAATAGTCATCAATAAATGTAACATAATAACTATACCCATCAAAGGATTCTACACGAGAAGGACCCCAAATATCAGAGTGAACAAGCTCAAAAAGTTTACTAGTTCTAGAATTAGAGGAAACAAAAAGAAGTCTAGTGGCTTTTGACATTTGACAAGTTTCACACTCCAGTGTGTTTTTACAAAAAAAGGGAAACAACTTGGTCATCACATGTTCTGAGGGATGGGCAAGGCGTTGATGCCAGAGTTGGTGTTCCTGAACTTGACTTAAGTTAACATTGAGCTTTTTTACAAAATTGGACTCCTTTAAGAGATAGCAGAGTCCATTAAAGAAGAACCCTTCACCAATCTTCTTCTGAATAACTCGGTCCTAAAACACAACATTGTGAGGGGAAAATAAAGCAAGACAGTCTAAGGTTTTTGTGATTTTTCCTATTGACAAGAGCTGAAAAGGAAAAGAAGGTAGATAGAGAGCAGTGGAATCAGTATGCTCACTTAGTGATAGGAGCATATTTATGCGACTTAGTTAGCTTGTTCTTGTGCATTTATGTTGTTATTTCTTAGTCAATTATATATTTTAAGCTATTTTCGTGTGTTTATAGGTTCAAATAACAAAGTTAGCAACAAAGTGCTATTTGGAGCATTTTTGGGCCAAGATTGGATAGTGCAAGCATGGAGACATGAGGATGGACATTTTTGAAGATTTGAAGGCTAGAAATCAGCATGTATGTTGACCTACAACTCCAAACATCCATCCACTACACCCATTATATCCACTCATTACCAAACATTCACCCACTACACCCTTTACATCCGCTCATTACCACAACACTCATCCACTACACCCATTACATCCACTCATTACCAAACATCCATCCACTACACACATTACATCCACTCATTACCAAACACCCATCCACTACACTCATTACATCCACTCATTACCAAACACTCACCCACTACACCCATTACATCCACTCATTACCAAACATCCATTCACTACACCCATTACATCCACTCATTACCAAACACTCACCCACTACACCCATTACATCCACTCATTACCACAACACTCACCCACTACACCCATTACATCCACTCATTACCACAATATACACCACTACCACCTTAATTAGATGGTGGTCCTCTCCCTAGCCTATAAATACATCCACCCTTCCTCATAACAAAGAGAGGAAGGAGGGAGGAGAAAAGATCCGTCCAAAGACACTACATTCACATCTCACAACTCCATACACTTACACTTTCATTCCTTGGCCATGAGCACCATCCATTCCTCCATACAACCAACCCTTCAAACACTCACCAACACCTTGTGCTGTAGCAAAGGAAGGGAAGGAAAGTGCTTGGACGTGCTTGGACGTGCTTGCTGTCTAACTTGGATCGTTGGAGCGTTGGAGCGTTTAGGTGTTTTCTTTCTTTTGTTTTCAATATCTAAATTTGTTTATCTTTGCTTTCTAAGTTTGAGGAACTACACCCCCCTTAGCTAGGGGGAATTCGAAACCATGTTCATGCTTGCAATATGATTTGATTACCTTCAGTTGTGATTTCATAAGTTGTGAATTCAATTTGTTTAACTGCTTGATTGATAACTTATTTGTGTATGTTTATTAAGAGTGCACACTTAGTTTGCATGCATGAATATGATGCTAGAGTATAAGGGAGTTTCACCTAATAGTTACAAACTTATATTCACAAGTAGTGGAGGTCGCTTATAAACAATCGCGTTAAATAAATTCTTGGTAGGAGTTTCATGCTCATCATAGTAACGAATGCCTTGTCAATACTTATAGTTTTCATAATGCTTAATGATCTTTGATTGTATCTTTATTGTGCTGTTCACGTAAAGAACTTTTGAAGAATGCTTGAATTGTTGTATGCGTTTTCCCATCTAATTCAATAACTCAAAGAGAACTTGAAGTTTAATTTAAGCGGACTTAATTAACCTGGGGTGTTGAGTTTCATGATTGATCGAAGGAACAACTGAAAATTGGTTTATGTGCAAGTATGTCATGTGTGGAGAAGAACCTCCTAGCTAGCCTTCCCATCCATTCAATTTACTCAAATTCGTGCAGATTTCATTAGTTCTTTAATTTACTTGTTTTGTTTTCAAATTCATCAAAACCAAAACCCCCTTTACTTTAAAATGTTTTATTAGTCAAAATCTGTTTTGATTTGTGTTTTCAGGTGTCCCACTTCAGCCGCCAATGATTCAACTTGACGGGTTCGAGCAAATAGGAGTTGGGCCATATTGGACACAGATCCTGCACACTGCACACTGAGAGCCAGAGAATCCTTAACAGCCAACTCATCAGATCGTTTGGAAAGTAGTCTATTATCTTTGGGAGTGACAAGGTTTCGGGCCACCACCGCAGCGGTCATATCATTCTACATTACCCAATCCCCAACGGTAAGAGGACCAGTAGGGGATATGAAAGATGGGTGCCATATGTTGTCTGGAGAAGGCATGTATGCCTCTTCACCAAGGTTCAAGTCAAAACGATGGTCGGAAGGGCCAGACATTTTCAAAAGTGTTGAAGAAAGAAGAGGTCGGACAAGTCAAGATTGTAGAAGTGCAAAAAGGGAGTTTCTACAAGTAGAAATTCAAATGTGCTTTGAAACGTACTGCATACCTCTATAAAAATCAGCACTTTATGGGATTTCAGAGATCGAAGAGGCGAGCTCAGAAATCGAAGAGGCCAATTCAAAAATCGAAAAGGCGCTAGCTTTCTTAAAAGCTGGGCTTGCTTAGAAACCACGGGCCAATCTTCTTTTCCAGTTTTGTCCGCACTTGTCACATACAACCTCTGCACTGGACGGAGCTCAAAACTCGAAGAGGCGAGCTCAGAACTCGAAGAGGAAAGCTCAGAAATCGGAGAGGCATCTGCTTTTCTAGATGTGTCAGCGCCTGTCACATACACACTCAGCTTTGCGAAAATCACGGGCAGTTTGTCGAAGCGCCGATTCCAGATATCGAAGAGGCATCAGCTTTATCTAGACGTGTCAACATCTGTCACATACACACTCAGCCTTACAAAAATTACGGGCAATCTGTCGAAGATTTCTGGTGAAGTAGAAAGCACGTGAAGTTTACTGTTCAATCATCCAACGGTTGTGGACAAGAGTGAAAGCATAGTATCGGTTATTATTTCCTATAAATGTCGACCTTCACCCTCCATAGCAAGGCAGACATACATAACCCTCCATAGCAAGAAAGATTGTATACTAAGAAAATAAAAAGTTTTTCAAGTTTCAGTTAAGGGTGTGGTTGGAAGTGCTAGAAGAATCGCTGGAAAGATTGAGTTTTTATAAATCTAAACAAAAGAATTGCTTGCAATGTAGCTTGGAACTTGTGTTTTCCTATTCTTTCATTTCAATAACCCTCTCCCTAAACCTCATTACATCCAATAAAAGTCCTCTTGATTTAAGTTTTGCAATTATGATTGTGGAGATGAGATCTTTATGCAAGCTTATGGTAGAAATTTCATATTTGATTCTTTGAGTGAAACACATTAAAACTAAACACATGTGTGATTGAGTGCATATCCCGTGAGAATGTCGCTAGTTTGCATATGATGATTTTAAAAATAAAAACTTGAAATTGCATTAGCATGGTTATCTCACACACTACACTTCAAGGATGATTCAAAGATTACTGCTAATATTTGAATAAGGAAGATGAACTTGGATTAGTTCCTTGATGCTAGCTATGGTTCTTGATGATTTGTTTTCTTAAATGAAATTCTATGAGGGTCACATAGGGGGAAGCTAATGTTTTTCTTATTACTTCTTGTTCTTGTTCTTGTTCTCTTTGTTTTGCTCGAGGACTAGCAAAAGTTAAGTGTGGGGGTATTTGATCGGATCATATTTATATATATTTTTACTTTAAATTCACTCGTCTTTTCTTGGTTAGTTCCTTATATTTTTGAGCTATTTACGTTATTTTTGTGTTTATAAGATTTGTTATGCAAAGAAAATAAAAATAGAACAAGTGAAAGTTTACGTAATAAATTCGTCAAAAGCAAATTTAAATTACAATATTGCTAACCCTGTGACGCTAAATGATAAACCAATATTTAAACTATATATTTCATCCTTTTATATTTCTTTTCTTGTCTAATTTAGTTGAAAGCTTTAAGTATTTATGATACTTTTGATATATTGTGTTTGTAGGAGAAAAGAAGAATCCAAAGAGGCTGCTAGAAACTAAATGAAAATAAAAGGAGAGCATCGGGAGGACAGAAAATAGGTCAAAAGATGCTGCTTTGCAGCTGGAGGAAAGCAGCAAGGAGCAGACAAAAAGCTTGAGGAAAAGGAGAGACAGCGTGCAAATAATGGGCAGCTTGAGGATGGCAGGGGGATAAAATAAAAAAAGGCAGGAAGCTGCCTTAGCAGCTGAAAAGAAGAAAGAAAAAAATATAAAGAAAATAAAGAGCCGCCTTGGGCAGCTGGAGTGACAGAACACAGTCCACACAGAAGGCAGAAAATAAAAGGAAATTAGAGGCGGAGAGAAGTGAGGGAGTCAGATAGCTGCTTTTGCAGCTGGGGGGAAAAAAGAATAGGAGCTGCCTTTGGCAGCGTGAGAGAGGGAGAGACAGACGGAGAGACGTGGGGAAAAGAAGCTGCGGGGAAAGAAGGCGAGAGGTCAGTACGGGAAATAAGAGGATAGACCGGGCAGCGTGAGTGGGACGAAGCTGCGGGAAGAGGAAAGGAGAGAGCAGACTGACAGAAACTGGCGCATGAGAAGGCACGGGCAGACTGGCGAGGTGCGAGGCAGGGACAAGAAGCACGGACAAGAAGCACGGCAGAGAGCAAAGTTTCATTCCATTTCTCTCGGTTAAATCTTTCCAAACTTCTATTTTATTTCTGTTTTAATAATGTGTAATTAAACTTATTTTGGCTAGAGGTTAATTCAAAGCCATGAATATATTTGTAATATGAATTGATTACCTTCAGTTGTGATTTCTGAGTTGTGATTTAATTTGATTAACTGCTTGATTGATAACTTATTTTTGTATGTCGATTAAGAATGCATACTTAATTTACATGCATGAATTTGATGCTAGAATATAAGTGAATTTCACCTAATCGTTATGAACTTATATTCACAAGTAGTAAAGGTTACTAGTCACAATCACGTTAAGTAAATTCTTGGCATAAGTTTCATGCAAATCATAGTAACGAGTGCATCGTCAATGCTTATGTTTTTCATAGAACTTAATGATTCTTGCTTGTATCTCTATTATGCAATTCATGTAGGGAACTTGTAGGGAATGTTTTGGGTTGTCGTATGCAATCATCCAACCCAATAACTTGTGGAAAAACTGAGGGTTAATTAGTGCAATTCACGGTTAATTTGGGGCGTTGAGATTTACAATTTATTGAAAGAACAACTGAAAATCAATTTAGGTTGCATATGTGTCATGTGTGGAGAAGAACCCTCTAGCTAGTCCGTCACCTATCCTTTCACCTTAATTTCATGTTTTTGTAAATTCTGTAATTTATTTAAGTTTAATTTACTTTTCATCAAAACCAAACCCCCCATTATTAAATTATATTATTTAGTTAGTTTTCATTGTTGTTAGTCTTTTAATTCAATTTTTGTCCATTTCAGTTCCTAGTATCCAATTTGATTGTTTTTATTATTTTGAGTCATTCTTAGTGTGTTTCGAGTTATTAGAGTTTTTAGCCTAGTTTTGTGTCATTGAGTCTTGTTTAATATTTTTAAATTAATTTAGAATAGATTAGCAATCCCTCCTAATCTCCGGCCTAGAACGATACCCTACTTAAATCTATACTACAATTGTCAAAAAGAGGGTTTAATTTGTGTGTCAAGTAATTCTCACATCACTAGGTTGTGTTTTGTTTTGTTTTGTTTTGTTTGTTTTGTTTTGCTCGAGGACTAGCAAAAGCTAAGTGTGGGGGAATTTGATAGAAGCATATTTATGCGACTTAGTTAGCTTGTTTCTTCGCATTTATATTGTTAGTTCGTAGTTATTTTAGTACTTTAAGCTATTTTCGTGTGTTTGTAGGTCCAAAGGGTTAATGTGGCAAAAAAGTGCATTTTGGAGCATTTTGGAGCATTTTTGGGCATGGAATGGATAGCATATGCTTGGAGCAAAAGGAATGGACGAAATTTGAAGTTTGTGCATCACCCTCTCCCTATAAATAACCATTTTAGCACACTCATTTCACCTAACACATCCATTCATTACAACCACCCAACACATTCACCTACCACTACATCCACTCATTTCACCCAACACATCCATTCACCTACCACTACATCCACTCATTTCACCCAACACATCCATTCACCTACCACTACATCCACTCATTTCACCCAACACATCCACTCATTACAACCACCTAACACATTCATCTACAACTACATCCACTCATTTTACCCAACACATCCACTCATTACAACCACCCAACACATTCACCTACCACTACATCCACTCATTTCACCTAACACATCCACTCATTTCAACCACCCAACACATTCACCTACCACTACATCCACTCATTACCACCACCCACTACATCCTCTCCCTAGCCTATAAATATATCCATCCAAAGACACATTCACACATACAGTTTAGGGAGAAGGGAGGAAGACACATTCTGCCGCAAGACAGAGTCTTTTCTTCTTAACCATTCTACACATTCCCATAACAAAAACACAATTCCATGCACCTTAATTTCCCTTTCCTTGCCGTGACCTCCATCCAACCTAAACACATTCAGCCATTCCCTTCCATATATCCATACACATCTATCAAACCACACCTTGTGCTGTAACAAAGAGAAGAAGGAGGACCCTTGGACGTGCTTGCCATTCAAGTTGGATTGTTGGAGCGTTTTTAGGTGTTTTCATTCTTTTGTTTTTAATGTCTAAAATTGTTTATCTTTGCTTTGTGAGTATGAGGAACTAAACCCCCCTTAGCTAGGGGGAATTCGAAACCATGTTCATGCTTGCAATATGATTTGATTACTTTCAGTTGTGATTCATAAGTTGTGATTTCAATTTACTTATCCATTTGAATTAAAACTGATTTGTGTATGTTGGTTGAGAGTGCACGCTTAATTTTCATGCATATATCTGATACTAGGATATAATGGAGTTTCACCTAATCGTTATGAACTTATATTCACAAGTAGTGAAGGTTGCTCGTCACAACCGTGTTAAGTAAATTCTTGGCATAAGTTTCATGCAATTCATAGTTACAAGTGTCTCGTCAATGCTTATGATTTTCATAGAACTTAATGATTCTTGCTTGTATCTCTATTATGTAATTCATGTAGGGAACCTGTGGGGAATGCTTTGGGTTGTTGTATGCAATCATCCAATTCAATGAAATTAGGAAAATCTGAGGGTTAATTAGTGTAATTCACAGTTAATCTAGGGCGTTGAGAATTCGTAGTTTATTGAAAAGCAACTGGAAATCGTTTTGTTTGCAAGTATGTCATGTGTGGAGAAGAACCTCCTAGCTAGCCTTCCATCCATTCAATTTACTCAAATTCGTGCAGATTTCATTAGCTCTTTAATTTACTTGTTTTGTTTTCAAATTCATCAAAACTAAAACCCCCTTTACCTTGTTGAGTCATATTAGTTAGAAACTGATTTAGTTTGTGCTTTTAAGTATTTCGAACCAAGTTGAAACTAAAATTCGTCCAAAAGTGTGTTTAGAGTCCAAATCTGCCCAGTTTGTGTTTTTAGGCAGATTTGAGTGTTTTTATCTTGTTTTGAGTTCTTTGAGTTTGTTTTGAATTCTTTGAGTCTAGTTTAGTGTTTTTAACTTTGTTTATATGTTTTTAAGTCAGTTTAGAGGTTATTAGCAAGCCCTCTTAATCCCCGGTCCAGAACGATCCCTACTTACATTTTTTACTCCCATTGATACAAGAGGGTTTAATTTGTGTGTTAAGTAAAAATTTGCATCAGGACCAAGAGAAATAGTGGGTTGCTTGGTGAAGTTCCAAGAGATTAGATTAGGCCCATGAAAAATCAGAAATCCCAATGTGGAACAATGAGTGTCTGGACAACCAGCCCAATCGACATTGGAATATCCAGAAATCATAAAAGACACGAAAGAGCGTCGAAAACAAATTCCATCTTCAATTGAACCTTTAACATACCACAAAATACATTTAGTAGCAATAATATGTGTGTGAGTAGGATGAGACGTGAATTAAGAAATATGATTTATTGCATAAGCAATGTCTTGGCGAGTTAAGGTAAGATAATGTAAGTATCCCAATAAGTGATGCAACTCAGAAGGATCAGAAAATGGAGTACCAACCTTATTGGACAACTAAGCATGAGAGGCTATAGGGGTGCTACATGGTTTGCAATCAACCATATTCACCTACTTAAGTAAATCAAGGGCATACTTAGTATGAGAGATATGAAGTTCGGTTAAATCGAAAAGAACCTCAAGACTCAGAATTTAGTGAAGAGGACCAAAGTCTTTAATTTCAAATTCATGTCCCAAAAGATCTATAAAGTGCCGGTGTGCCACAAAATCATTCCCAGTTAATACAATATCATCCATATAAAGTAAGAGAATAAGATGAATCATACCATGGTGAAAGGTGAATAGGGAGGATTCAGCTATACTTTGCAAAAACCAACGAAGAATAAAATTACTGAAGCACTGAAACCAAGTACGGGTAGCCTATTTGAGACAATATAATGCTTTATGTAACTTCCACACATGATGAGGGTGCTAGGTATTGACAAAGCCTAGTGGTTGAACCATAAAACATCCTTCTATAAATACACATGTAGGAAGACATTTTTGACATCTAGTTGATGAATGGACCATCCATGCGCGACTGCTAAACTGAGAACAAGGTGAATGGCAACAGGTTTAACGATTGGATTGAACATCTTATCATAATCAAACCTATGTTGTTGATGAAAACCTTTAGTAACCAAGCAAACCTTGTAAAGCTCAATTGAACCATCCACATGACATTTAATCCTGAAAACCCATTTGCAACCAACGAAATTCTAAGTAAGAGGAGACGTAACAAGAAACCAAATATCATTTTTATTTAAACCATTAAATTCTTTTGTCATTGCACTACGCAATTCTAGAATACGAAAAGCCTGCATAAAACATGTAGGCCCACCACTATCAGAGACAGAAACAATGAGGCCATGAGGAAGCAGATAACAAAGAGTGCCATTGGTAAATTGCTTGGGTGTGGAATGGCTAGTCCGGGAGCGGGTTTGCATGGGATGGAAGACGGGGGAATTGGATGTAGTGGATGTTATTGAGGAAGGCTCAGGCTAGAGGGTTGTGGATTCGATGACCCCCTGAAGGCAACCACCACACAGCCAGTTGTAGCCCCTACGAGGTTGATACTGTTATTGTTGGACATCTGGGTCGTAAGCCTGGTAGGTCATGACTTGTCGTTGCTACGACAAAGCAGGTTAATGGGTAGGAATGAGCTGAGGCTGTAAGGCAGGATGATACTACAGCATGGCCTGCATTCTCAAGGCGAGTCTAAGCTTCAAAGGTGAGAATGTTGGATTGGAAATCTAGGAATTCTGGCAAAAGAGGAAAATTCAGAATGGCAATGACAAACATCGAATAATTAGCCCCAATGACCTTAAGCACAGAGTTCACCAAATCATTATTAGAAACTGGTTGATTAATAGCAGCAAAAGAATCAGCAATGAACTTAGCCTATTGAAAGCCGAGATTGGTGGCATTGGCAATATAAGCCTGGGAAAAGTGAGCATGGAAAGTCCCAGATAACTTGTGAAAGCTGCCAACGATAAGAGACAAAATTGGCTAAGAGATGGTGAAAGTCAAATAACTGACAACCAATTGATCTGTTTGAAACCACGCAGCAAAAACCGAACTCAGTTGAGATGGCTCCTTGTCAATAGTAGGAAGGTTGGCAGTAGGGGCCGAGATAGAACCATCGACAAAGCCAAATAAATTATGACCTAGAAGAAATGACATCATCTGACTAAGCCAAAAAAGATAATTAGAACTAGTGAGTTTCAGATGGTGTGCAACATTAGGACGAGAGAGAGGCATCGGAAGAGGAAGAGGCAACTTGAAAAGCCATGGTGGAGAGGGAAAGGCATGGCAAGAATTTTGGGGGGGGTGTTCACAGCAAGGTTTTAGGGAAAGGGGGTCACGGCAAGGATGTGAGAAAGAGAGATTTTGAGGGCTAAAGTTTGACCAGGAAAGGGGAAATCTAAACGAGTGATACCATGTAAAATTGTAATTCTATTGATTTCATTTGATAACACATGGTACAAATACATACTAGGCAAGTGATTTGTTGTACTTTGACAAAAAATGAGTGAATTGTTATACAAGTAAATCTAAGCTCACAAGAATTTACATAACCTTACCTAGCCCAACAAAATCCTAACTGGAATTCTCCTATAGAGACAAAAATGATCCCTTGCTTTTTCTTAACCTTCTGCTGTGAATAAAAAGTTTCCATCTGGTGGGAAATTGTTTTGTGCTTGCACTTGGAAGGACTTAAACACCCTTTATAATCCTTTCTAATTTATCAATGTAATAATTAATTAACAACTAAAGCAAGTGTTAATATCTTATCATGGTTTATCATCATCTGTGGACGTCATTCAGATTTTTTATTAAAATTTACATCAACGACACATGTTACACACTCTGAACAAACATCAAAGAGCACACACATAAACTGGTATCATAACCAAAATGTACAAGTACAACATGATCAATGATCTGCAGAACCTTGATTCGCAAGACATGGTTCTGTAAAATTCTTTTTTTTTATCTGGTCATGCCTGGTACGACAGTTGGAGCTACAGTAATGCCATGCCTTCGTCTGTCCATATTGGCTTCCCAGCCTTCATTTCCGACAAAACAACGATTACCCACAATTTCATTAGAAGTATAATAAGAAACAAAGTCAGTCAATGTATTATAAACTGAATGCAACTAGACATGCAACAAGTTCATATTATATGCATGGATTTTGTTTTCCAATGACGACATAGCTTGGCAGTTGCTAGGGAGGTACTGAATGTGCTTAATAAGGCTCACACATTGACCAAGTCATTGTCTAATTCTACTGGAATTTCGTGTTATATGTATTTTATATTCGAGTGATGTACTATTTAGTCTAATGTAAACTTCAGGGAACAGGTTTCGAAACTTGGATGAGAAGGGGGAAGCGCACTACTGCAACCGATTTGGTTACAACCAGGTTTGTGGCCTCAACAATAATTGATGGCCTATGAAGACCTTTGGAATTTGGATCATATTCTAATGGCAGAAAATTGTTGGTCGATGGTGACACAAACTCTGTATTTCACAGGCTTGGATATATATGTAGCATACCAAAACAGATATTTGATGTGAGATTCTTATAAATTATCAAGTTAGCACAGTAGTAAATTTACCTATTCCCATATCGAACCCACAACTCTTGAGCTCTCTATACTTTTGACACAGTGCACAAGTAGTGCAACAGAAGTGCACTAAGCAATGCACATAGGGTGTTTCTTCCAAGTTGTATTGAGCTCTCATCCTTGAGCAGTAGGAGCACGAGTACAAGCATGCATTTGCAGTTGTCGAAATAAGGATATAGTAGCACAATATATTGGGTGCCAGGCCCCTTTTCATAAGGGAATGGTCCTTACACTTGCGTATTAGCTTGTTCTCATCGCTAGACTAATTCTGGTCCATTTTGTTTAATGTTACATTGGCTATTGTATCACCACGTTTGACAATGTTAGCCTTCTCTGTTTTAGAGCTTTTTGCACAGTTGTGGGGTGTCTCGTTGGTGGTCTTTGTGTGATACTTCCTCTTGGATCTACCTTTGTTAGGGTAGCAGAGCCTTCAATTACCTCCAACTTTGACCTATGGGTTGTCCTTCTTGTGTCTTGGTCGTTCGTGTCACAACTACGGTACACGTCATTCATTCTTGGCTAGCGAGCTGGCTGCTTGTGGTCGTGATTAGCATAGATTGCCAGTTGAACTTGAATTTAAGTGTTTTTACTTCCTACTAGATTTACCTCTGTGTAGGCCGATTGTGTCTGGGCTGCCTCTAGTGGTGGCATGCAGGTTTGTGCTACTTTTTCCAGCAGTTCACTGGTCTATGTTTCAATTACGTTACATGTCGTTCGTCTCTGATTAGCGAGCGAGATACTTGGGACTGTGCTAGGCGTTAAATGCTCGTTGAACTTGAGCTTAAGTATCAACGAGTTTCTTTATGTTTCTTGTGCCACTTGCCTGCTAGCCTTTCCAAGGGGTGGCTACTTTCTCAGCACACTAAGGTAGGAGAAAATTTTTCCGCTGAGGTCAATGAGGGAGTACATGCTGTTTGAACACCTAGTTCATAGTTGGTTGAGTAGGTGCTTGTCGGAACACCTTTGCAAAGAATATCGTCATTAGCTTATGTCCTACTTTGCGACACCTCGTCAAGAGTGTGCTACTTGTCGATGTGTTGGCCTAGTCTATAATCTACCGGGATATGTGTGTGTGGATCTCCATTTGGAGTTAAGTAGCTCATATGAAGTGCATCTACATGAGTATTGGAAGTGTAATGGACATTGGGTGCGAAGTTTGAGTTTCAACAAGCCGAATCTGCTTAAAAATTGATCAAAAACAGAAAAAAATAAAAAAATAAAAAAATAAAAAAATTAAAAAAAGGTTTGAAATGCCAAAAAATAGTTAGAAATGATCTTTGAAAAAAATTTTGATTCATCGATGGACTGGTATAGGTGCAAGGGGCATGGATCTCGATCGATTTGACCCACGTTGACTACAGCTGGGTCGCACAGATTAGGCTCGCGCAATATGGGCCACTGAGGCCTGCCTTCTTGGCTCTTCAATTGGGCATTGCTAGATTGGGCTACGTAATCTAGCATGCGTGGTTGCAAGCTAGAATAACTAGGCTCGATTAAGTAGTGTTCAGCACAGAATGGCCTTCTGGAAGCTTACATCTGAGCCCAGGTGGATTAAAAGCTTGCCACGCTAAAAAGGTTGGCTCACTCACAGCCTGCCTCACTCGTGGTTTGGCTGTGTACATGGCTTAAGTTGCGCCAAGTAATCTGTTAAAGGGTCATTCCACGAGCCTATAGGTCTTGGACCGCTTCTAGAATTGACGTTGGGCCATCGCATGCTTGAGGCTGGACTAATCAACTGTTAGTTGGGTTACAGGGATTGTTGCAACCATTGCTGCTACTGTGGTATGCTCTTGGGAAGCTATTGTTGCAGTAGTCGTAGCAAGTCGTGCAACCACCATGCTCAGCCTCAGGGCCATGCCAAGATTTTCATCCTTTAATCCATCATGTAGGTGAAAACCCAAGTACGTAAAGAGTATCATTCGTCGTAATTTCAAAATTATTCACTATTGTATTTCTTCCCCATGGCTATTTCAAAGAATTTATAAAATAAAAAAAAATCTAAGAATAGAAACGTGTGGGAAAATTTACGTATAGATGAAAATTTGGAAACATTGAAAGTGATAGACTTTTTCGAGCGTTTGAATCAAACTTTCAATGAAAGCACCAATTTGTCGATGCAAATTTATGTCATCTACAATCTTGAAAATGCACCTCCAAAACAATCAGCACCTTTGTTCAAAGACCAAAAGCCTAACGCACCCACGATGAGTGGGGGAGGGGGTTTCAGCCAATGGATCTCTGATGCCTAAGTTAGTCTCTCTGAAAAGAGCGATTAGTGGAGAAATGTGGTATCTATAGGAGAAGTGGCTGGCCATTTAGGGTTGATTTGGTGGGAATATTCCTAAGATATTGTGTAAACAATATCTTGGATTTAAAGTTAATTATCCTAGAATAAATGTGATTGGTGTTGGAACCAAATATGTGCACCTCCGTAAGCGGCGGTTAAGCACAAATTTGTGTTGTCTAGAATAACCTACAAAATAATAAATAAACTGTAAGCAAGCCTTAGGCCCAGAGGGGAGGAATGTGTACCAGCCAAAGACTCTCTGACAATCAAATTAGTGAATAAATTTTAGACTCAAGCAGTGGGCAAGAGAATTCAAGTGTATAGATTGCATCACCGTAGATGAACCGTAAATGGTTGTATTTATATTATGGGAAATAGACTTTTTTAGGATAAAATCCTTATTCTAAGCTGGAAGAATCCGAGAGGATCTAGTAACTAGATATTTCATCCTCTTAGGAGTGTGATTACTTGCGGCGCACGCCTATCCCTACATTGTACAGACTCCAAGACTTATAGAATTTGATTAAGTCCATATCCAGATCAAATCACGTGTCTTACGAAATAAGTATGATTATCTAGCGAAGTCACTTGGACTCCACCTAGTGCCCTAAAATAGAATGATGGTGGCATCCTACTTCGTCTGATATAGCTTTGCCTGAAGCTGGTGAGTCCATGGCCAAACTTCTACGGTAATAGTATTCAGATAACCTTACTCTGGCCCTGGAAAATCATGGTCCCACAAGTGCCTTTAACTATCCATTTGAGAGGAAACCTATTTCCCTTGAGGATGGATAGTTACCAAAGACCATGCCTTTCGGATTAAACTGGAATATGTACCGTTCAGTCTTCAAATTCTTTACAGTCAAGTCTAAATCATCACTAAAGTAAGGTAGTTAAGTCGCTTCAATTTCCATCATACAATATTTTGGAATCAAGAAAAAATCTTCAACTGTCATGATGACGAACGCCTTCATTTTACACGATTATCTTTTCTACGTGTTTTATTAGCTAACCTCAACCCTTATGTAGGTTAACCCCGAGATGCACGTCCTTTCGTTTTCCATGGTGAGATATGTTAGTGATCTTCCTTTAAATAGCCCTACTAAGTTGTAGTTTCATTCAAACCCTTCTAATTTTCCGTTATGACGCTTGTGTTTTCCTTGCTTAACTCCAATCCTCTTCTGAGTCTTTTGCCAAGAAAGGATTCAATCCCAGAAAACCGTATTGTTTGCCAAAAACCTTCAAAAAATGTTTTCCTTCTTCCTTCAACTTATTTTATAACTGTCCACGCTTCTTGCAACTCGTCTTATAACATTCATCCCTTCGTAAGGCTTCAATGTGGTCACTACTTAAGGCACAAAGCGTAGGGACCTAACAAAGGCCCCCTCCATCGCCACTTTGTTCCTTATCTAATGCTTGCTGATGGTGACAGTGGTAGTCCTTTGTTTAAACTCTCGCCCATGTGTTACTCATGTGGTTTAAGTTTTTGGAATTTTACTGGGATGCTCCATCACCCACTCTTCCCACCGGACACCTTGTGCATAACATGTACTGGTATTTGGTCCTTTCGAGATGATAGGGTTTCCTTGTGAATTCTTCGTCTTCAGGATTCTCCATCTCCTCCATGCACAGACAAGGACGATGGCGGATCTTCACCAGAACATTCGTTTTCAATGTAGTATCATGCACAGTATGCAGTTAGATGGGTATAGCAGATCGCTAATCTGGCAACAACATTTGATGACCTTGATCAAAAGTCCTATGTAGTGTTTTTCAAATATTTCATTGTAAGATGTGAAGGCTTGTCTCCCCTAAACTACTGTTCTAAGTTGGTATCCTTTGAGAATTCGGATAATAGATATATGCTTGTGTAAAAATTTTCCTATCTTGTACATCTTTATTTGATAAATGTTTATAAAGTAAAGGAACTTTAAATAATAGACTAAGCAACGAAGGGAAATGCGAGTAAGTTTGTAGGCCTGAGACAGTTTTTAGTGAAATACTCCCTTGGTAATGTTGATTCAGAGAAATATTACCTCCCAAACTTAGCATCCTTAAAAGATTCTCATCACGATAGTTGGAGTACCACCTTACTCCGGTACTCGGAATGCAAGCATATAAACCCATGAGGAATTCTTTGCTCCGTGCTTACCCATGCATTTATCGAATTTGAGACGGTGGCCTTGTTCTCGAAATAACCAACAAGGATAAGGCAACAACAATTTGTTCCATAATTTGCCCTGTTAAAATCTTCCATACCCGCAATGTAGTCCGCAAATGATTTTCCTAGACTAGATTGTATGTTCGCTCCTAATGAATATTATGCAAAAGTTCTTTGGGAGCATGATCATTAGCATATGGGCCGGAAACACTTTTTGAATCCTTTTGTATGCGTCTAATCTTAGTGTTTCCGATCGGGCTTCCTAAGTTGACTTGACCAAAAGTATTTATGTATATCAGAGTTCCGTTAGAATAAATTCCTCTTGGGTATTACCTAGTTTGGATGCACCCATCAGACTTGCTAACACTTGGTGTTGCAGAGCTTACTTAACTTAGTACGTTTGTCTGGGATAAAAGTAGTTGTACTCGGGGCCGGATTTCAAAACCACCTTTGGATGAGTTCCAAGTCGCCTTTTTCGACTATTCCCTCGAATGGCGTAGAGCCTAGTTTGAATGTTATAACCCACAGCCTTGTTGGTTGCATAAACTTTTCAAAAGGCAGAGGATGCATTGGACTTCTAGGTCAAGGCGCCATGTGCTTGTGCCCATAGCCAACCAATTATTACTATACTTGTTACGGTTTGAATCTTGCATAACTGTGAAGTTTTCAAAGTTTAGGCCCTGTTTTGAACGAGTATGGTACTTTGCTACATCACCAAAAAAAAAGAAAGAACACGTACTTAAGACGAATAGATGCTCTTTATTCATGGTCCATGTAAAGTTGATTTACAAAGGGGTGATTGAATCCAAGAAATGTTGCTTACATATCCCTTGGATGGAGAATAAAATTACTAGTGTAGTTCTAATGAAAGGATGATATGACATAAAAATTACATCAGGGATCACTTTTGGATGATCGGGGTTCTGTCCATGTGTTCCAAGTGGTAAGTTATGTAGCCTCCTACTTTGGCGACCTTGTATGGACCTTCCCAGTTTACCCCGAGTTTGCCTTCTCTTGGGATTTCAGTGTTTTTTGAAGACTTCCCTTAGGACTATGTCTCATACTTGTAAACTTTTGGGCCTGCCGCGTTTTTTGTGCGAAATCTAGATCTATCTTCAAGATCTCTGCATTTTCCAAGGTTGTCTTTCTTCAGTCTGCAAGTTTGGCATAGTTGTGACATGAACAGGGATGACAGCCTCAATCCGGTAAGCCAAAAAGAATGTAGTTTCCCTGATGGCTTTTTAGACTATCGTGGGATAAGCCCACATGCATTCGAGCAGTTCCTCAGGCCATTTAGTCTTCTTTTCGAGCCTCTTCTTTAAACATTGTAAGATGGTTTTATTTAAAACCTCTACTTGCCCATTTTCTTACAGATATCTAGGTGTGGAAGTGAATTGGCAGATCTTAAGTTTTTTGTATCGGTTTGTGACTTCGAAGCTGGTACACTGTAATTCGTTGTCCATCATTATTGTGTGGGGGAATCAAAATCTGCAAATGATGTTTTTCCACACAAATAATTTTACAGCCGCAATGGTGATTTTCATCAGAGGTTCTACTTCTATCCACTTAGAGAAGTAGTATGTCGCCACTATCAAGTATTGCCTGTTCCATGTGACTTTCTTGAGGAATCCTACCAAGTCAATGCCATATTGTATGAAGGGCCACAAATTTGTCGGACTGTTAAGTCCTTGTATGTGTTGATGGTTCATAGGTGTATTTCTTTGACATTTGTCGCAGCTTTGAGAGCAGTTAGTTGAATCTTGTAGCATGTTAAGCCAATAGTAGCTGATGGTTATTGCTTTTTGGGCTAACGATTTTCCCCTTCCATGGTTTCTACATACTCTAAAGTGGATGTCATTTAGAGTTTGCAGGGCAACTTCCGATGTGACACACAAGCTATATGGTCCAAAATAGGAACACCGATAAAGCTTTCCATAGATTATCGTGTATCTTGATGCCTTTTGAATTAACTTTTTGGCCAGGTTGTGATCTTCTAGTAGTTTGTTGTCTCGTATGTAGTTGATGATCTCTTGCATCTAGTTTTCTTGAACATCGATAACAGCGACTACCTCTTATTTTATTTCATGGACGCTGGGGACTTCCAGGTATTCGAAGGGAATTGTTTGTCGTAGGGAGTAATCTACGTTCAAGGCTATTTCGGTGAATGAGTCATGATGGTTTTTCTCTCCCCTTGGTATCTGTATGATCTCATGTTTTTCAAACTTTTCAAATAGTGTCGTTGCCTTATTTAGGTAAAGCCCCATGGTAAGGTGATGAGTGGGTGTAATCTCCTATGACCTGGTTAACTATGAGCATGGAATCATAGTGAATTAGCAATTTTTTTTACCTAAAATTATTTCTTCGTAAATGTGGTGAGGTATTTTGGTTAGGGGGTCGCCTTTTTTAGGTCAGATGAACAAAAAAATGAACTCTCTCTACCATTTCTAGTGACTAACCCTGTAACCAGAAAGGGCTCAACTTGGTCATACTAGTAGGGCTTCTTACTCAGTCCCGTTGTTGCTTCCTTTGAATCCTAGCTTAAGGGCTTGTTTAAGTATGGAACCATTTGGTGTTTGTAATACCATTCCTGCATCGGCTCCATGTATGTTGGATGACCTATCTACATAAAGCTTCCAGAGGCGAAGGTTGCCTAGGGATTTTGAGAACTGATTGCTTATTTCGCACCTTGCGCAATAGTGGTAAACTCCGCTACAAAGTGTACTAAGGCTTGGGCCTTCATTGATGTCCTGGGATGGTAGACTATCTCATGTTGCACCAATTCGACAACCGACTTTGTAACTCTACATGAAGTGTCAGGGCTATGTAGGATAGACCTCAACAGGCATCATGTAGACCACTCTGAATGACTAGAAATATGGCCAAATTTCCTTGTTGTTGTTATAATGGCCGAAGTTTCCTTGCTGTAGTATATTATTTTATGCTCCCTCGAGTTTTTTCAGATCAATGCTGCACTTACTGCGTTATCCCATATGGCCAGATAAAGGTATAGATCCTTTCCATCGATGAGTTTGGACAATAGTGGAGGTTTTAAAAAGGTATTCTTTGAATTTTGTGAAGGCCTCTTTGTATTCGTTTGTCCATAAGAGGCCCTTGTTTTTCTTTGTTGCCGTAAAGTACAGTTTGCATTTGTCGGTGGACCTTGAAAGGAATCTGCTGAGAGCGGCTGCTCATCTAGTCAAACTTTATATTTCCTTCATGGTTCAAGGTGACCTTATTTCTATGATAGCCTTTATATTACCTAATCGTCCGCCGCTCGGCCCGCTTCTCTTCCTTACAGCATCAATCAACTATCTGCACTCTAGTTTCTATTCACCATTGCACCAACGGGCGACGACATCGGAGGCTGGTCTGGACTCTGCACTGGAGGTTGGTCCTCTTCTTCTTGGTCGAAGAGGTTTGTACTCTCTTTGACTCTGTCCATTAAATAATATGTTGCTTTTTTCGTATGTAGATGATATTTTTTGTGATTGAGACTCGAGAGGGCAATTTGAATGATTTTTGTGAAAAGGTTTAAACTTTGATGTTGTAAATTGTGAAAATTGAGTCTTGATTCTATGTTAGTTGTGTTCACTTATTCGTGGTTGTAGAATTTGCAATCTTGGAGTGAATAGAGTTACATTTTCCATGAAACTGGATGCTTTACAGACAAATGTTTTTTCGATTGAGTTGAGTCTGTTTGCATTCTTAGAATTAGCGAATTTAGAGGAAGAGGGTCTGGAAATCAACTGTGTTGGATCAAAGTCCAAGTGTAAAGAGTTTGTTTGTTAATATTGAGTTGAGTCTGTTTGCATCTCTATTAAAGCATGATGTAGCACAGTAGCCGTATGTATCGCATTTGTTCTTTTGCATCATGTAATTGACATTACTGCATCAAACTGTGATTTTGGAGTATGTTTTGAAGCGTCGAACAAGTCTCAACCTTGAATACAACCAAGGAGCTTAGCTAGAAATGTTAACAGTGAGATTGAAACTTCATTAGAATTGAGTTTTAGTTGCAGAGGTGTGCGGGGTGATTGAACTTCATTTGTATTGACAATGAAACTATCATGACACGTTTTCAAAGTATGAGATCCCATCGTAGACAAATTTAGTATTTCTAGCTTGTTTGTCACAAAGATTATGAATGAAAATTGTAGTTTGCCATTTATTTGTTCAATAATATTTTCGTCTTGTTATTATTAATTTTTTTTTTAAGCTTTTATATTGAGACCATCCTAAGTTAAAATCCTGAATCTGCCACTGACTAGAAGTCAAAGATAAATTCAAATAAAATAAGGTTAACGTCTAAACATGAGTATTTATCTACGCATGAGTATATTTACTTAAAAAGTAAACTCTTAACATAGCTTAATTATGACCCATTTCCCACTCACCTTCACCACTTAAGCTTGACCCAATAGCCTCCAAAATTGTCCATTAAAAAATAAAAATGACACTCATTTGTTTCCAACAAAAGATTAGGGTTAGCCATTTGATTATTCCTTGACAACTCTCAGTCTTGAATATGTGATTTGCCATATAATTTTAAAATTAAAAAATATGAAGCCAGAGCATATAAGGTTATGAGATGGTGACGAGCCACTTATTTAAATTTTGTAATACTTCTACACAAAGCATGTTAGAAAAGTATAAGCATATATAATTGGAAATTTTAATGAAAAGCTCTTGGTACTGTTCACTTTAACGAAAAATCATATTTTTACATTAAAAAGTCAAACCTGGTATTATTCACTTTACCTTTTATTTTGTCCTTATAGTTAAAACTCAAAGTTCTCAAACCATTTCATTAGTTTTCCTTATAAAACCATTTCATTAGTTTTCCTTATATAATTAAGGTAACTTTCATATCACACAACATAATACAGTTTAAATCCAGATCTGACATTGTAAAATGAGCCTTGAAGATTGGATTAATTCTAAGACGACAGAAGGTAGCCTTTAAACTAGAGGGCAAAGGACAAGTTTTGCCAACAAAATGAGAGACAATGCCCTTTGACCAAGCGTTCTTCTTCCTCTGACTAACCCATGATCCTAATTGCAATGCTTGACTTCAAGTACCTGCTAAAGTTGTCACAGTTGTCAATTGGGAATCCGCCACTTGTCAAAAGCACATTAGCTTAAATCCTGGAAAATTCAATCTGGATAAAGGTAAACCATGTGCAACTCTAGTGTGAAGGTCAATAGTCCTAATAGCTTAGGGATGTGGTGAGAATCTTTATTCTTTCTTGCATAATTTAGGGTTGGAATAAACAAACTTTTATTCTTTCAGTACAGTTTAGGGCAATCCAAGGTCCTAGATTTGAGCTTTTCTATCATGATGAGTGAAAGATTAGTGGAAAAAAAAAAGAAAAAAAAAGAAAAAAACTTGATTTGTACACTAATAAGAGAATAGGTGAACTTAATTGGGAGATCTAGTGACACCAATTATATGGAATTGCTTAAAATAGAGGACAAGTAATATGAGAATTAAACTATTAAAATAATATGTCAGACGACATATATAGGAAATAGCAAAGCGTAATGATGTGAGTTTCACTTGTTTATTTAATTAAAAACTTGCCATTGGATCCCAATATCTTTTGTTTACTTTTAAGATAAATGAAAAGATGAGGATGAATTGAATAGTAATTAAGAATGTGAGAATAACTAAATGCTCTCTATTGTTGGTTATACTTAAACTCAAGAAAACAATGTTAGATAACTTGACATTTCTTGCAACTCAAGGGGCATTCTTACATTACTATGAAGTTGTTATTTGCTCGATACGATGATGTAGTGTGCATATGACTACGTTGAAGGGGTGTTAGAGCAAGTAAACGCTCCTCTTTACCACTATGTCTACAATTAAACTCACAGAAACAATGTTAGATAACTTGACCTTTCATTCATTTCAAGGAACACTCTTATATCACGCTGAAGTATTTATCTCTTCATTAATGACTAGATTGAAGGACTGTGAAAGCAAGTAAACGTTCTTTACCGATATAGCTACAATTAATTCAAGCAAACAATGTTGGATAACTTGACCTTCCTTGTAATTCTAGGCATTCTCAAATTAGTATCAAGCGGTTATATGTTTAATTCAATGATGTTGTGTGCAAATTTAGAATTTATATAAAAAAATAAAAAAAATAAAAAAACATGTGGGAATAACATCTTCTCATGTTTTTTGTTTTTCCTTTTTGTTCTACCACCACCAATCAAAAACCAGAGAAGGGCTGCGTTGGAAAGATGATATGGGAGTTGCGATCTCACCCATATCATGACATGTGAGACTGTCAAGCATGCTCCTTATTTGGACAGATAAAACATTTAACCCATTTTGCATAAAAGAAAGAAAAAAAAAACTTATAAAAGTGTCTGCCACATTTGACTAATGTGGAAATATGAAACTTTTTCCATCAATTATCATCCACTCATCCCTCTTTACAAGTGAATGAGATTGGCCACCCACAGCCCCAAGCAAAAGAAATATTAGTTATTATCTGTAAAGTATTTTTTGTTTTTAATACAAGGATGTATTTATCGTTGTGAAATTTGAATTAAGCAATACAATATGTAAAGTCATAATAATTTAGTATCGAATTAGTCATTCCGAAAAAAAAGATAATACTAAACTATAATGCTAATTGACGTTATACTAATGCAAAGAGATTAAAATATTTTTTTACTTGCATTTTTAATTTAAAAGATGACAAATCTGAGTAACATGAGATGTCTACAAGACATACGCATAAAACAAGCTCTCCCTAATATAAATGCAAACATCTCCATGTGGGTTTATAATTAGGGCATCCTTTCAACGTTCATTGCCATGCTGAAACATGTTTAACAGTTAGCAACATAACCCTTTTGCATCTTTCACTCACTGGTAGTAGTATTATTAGTAGTACTGCTCCTACACTTCTCTCTATCTAATTAGCTCTAATGGATCCTAGAATCTCCTTCTCCAATGACTTTGCAGACACTCAACAGGCCATCAAGCACGAATCAAGCTACCGGGAAGCGCCCGTCTCATCGGATTTCGAATTCTCCGTGGACAACTTTGGTATGATCTCGGCGGACGAGATCATATTCAAGGGCACATTGTTGCCCTTAAAGGATAATGGTGCCAACAACCAGCTAGGGAATAAGACTACTACTTTGAGAGATGAGCTACTTGCTGATGATGAGGATTATGGGGATGTGTTGCCAAGAGCAACAAATAGTTTGAACAGATGGAAGGAGCGTTTGGGGCTCAAGAGGGCTCAAATTGTTCAAAAAAATGGCGATAGAGGTCATTCGGTTTTGGAGAGGATTGCTGAAGAGAGGAGGTCTGTGTTTGTTCATGAGGCTGTGCTTATTAGCAAGGAAAGCCAGGTAAGTTAAGATGCATTTTTTTTCATTTATTATTCAGTTTTTTTTTTTTTTTATCTGTCCATTTGGTGTTTTTATGTAACACGGAAACCAATTGAAATCCTCTAATCTACGATTTGTGGTTTACAGGAATTTCTATTTGGAGGGTTCAATTGCAGAGATGATGGAATCTGATGATATGGAAAGTTGGTATTTTTATGCAAGGAAAATTAATTCCTGCTAACTTTTAAGGTATATTGATATTAGAGAGTGGTTTTTATGAGGAATTGTATGAGTTTTAGGGTTTGGCGCAATTCCCAGTTCTATTTTTTTTTTTCTCCATTTAATTCTAGACAACATTTTCATCCTCTCTCCTCCAAAGAAGTAGAAGATGATGAACAAGAAGAAGAAGGTATATTTGGCTGTTCCATTTTGTACAAGTGATTGCAGTTGATGGAGAAGTTCTATGAGTTTTTATGTAATTAAATCTACAGTGTTGATCTATCTGATTGTGGTTTATTTTGTTTCACATTATAATTCCTGAAAAGTTGGCCCAAATGATCATTTTTCAAATTTTAATTCCTGAAATGGTCAATTTTAAGTATGTTGTCGATATTTTTCACTAGGTCATAAATATTTAGTTTTATTCAGTTCAACAACTGAAATTCGATTTCAAATCATTTAAACCAGTTTTTCTCTTTTCTTCTCTTTTATTTTTGTAAAGTATCTCAAATGCCCAAGTAATGCTACGTTGCATTAAAGGTTAGTAGTATTAGCATTGTCCCACATGATCCTTTGGAAATTGTGATGCATAAATACATAGGCATCCCTTTCTTGTAAGCCCTCATGTCAAGGGAATTGATCAAGTGGGTGCTAGTAGCACCGTGCTACTGAACTTTCCAACCAAATGGCCACCCTCTTCAAGGAAGAATCACGAAATGATGGATCCCTAGGCTCTTGACCACGGTGCAACTTTGGCGGAATTGCACTTGTCATCCACCTGGTTTAGGACCGTGAATCGGCCCAAACGATTTCAGTTCGGCTTGCTTTCGGCTTGTTTAAATTCGCATTCTATGTCAAACGAGTGCTTGTACAAAATATTAAAAGGAAAACTAACGAAAAATCTAAAAAAAAATTCAGTTTTAATGAAAAATGACAAATAAATATATAGTGAATAGTACCAGGCAAAGGTAAAAATATGATTTTTCGTTAAAAGTGAACAGTACCAGTAGCATTTTGTTAAAACTCCCAATATTAAACTAGTTAGAAAAATGAACCAAGCTTGAGTTTTGATATTTTCGGCTCATAAAGTTCCTAAACAATTTGTATCTTTTACAAGACTTGTAAAACTTGACTTATTCGTTAAAACTTGACTCGTAGATGATCCTTTATCTTTTTTACCAATCCGATCAATTGTCCTTGGGGAAAGAATCAAGAATAATCATATACTTTTGAAGATAAAAATATATTGTTTTGCACTATAATTTGGAGTCTACGACAATGTTTGGACGTGGGTATCATATAATTATTATATTTATCTTTAGGATTAAGTACTTAAAATCCTTCAATCTTTTGGTGTTATTCCAAATTAGTCTCAATCTCTCCAAATATTCCAAAAGAATACCCAACATATAGGAAATATCACTTCCGTTAGGTTCTAATAAGCTAGGAGAACCGTTAACTACTTACGTGGCATTCATCGTCATGTTTTTAATGACGTGGACAAATCCCATGAAGCAATTATTAATGACATAGAATTCATAGTCAAATTAGTCTCAACCATCTGAAAGTCCTCTTTAAAAGTTGCTTCAACAAATTTGGGAGCACTCTAGCATTTAAAAGAACTATATGTATAGGACTAATCCATATAGGATTTGGTTTGTACAACAACATTTACAAGGAATACATGCACAAATCAGTAAATGACCGAGTCTAACAAGTGCTTCTGCTGATCACTCTTGGACTGTGTACTAGAAAGTCATTGGTTCATCAAATATGACACCACTCTAATATCTTCAGTTTACAAGACTTGATATTTTCAGTATGCAGTATTTGCTGGCATACTGAATTGGCAATGAGTCAAATCTTAAATAACCATTGCAGGATTACAAAGCATGTGCTTTCTTAAAAATATAAGGGAATGAGGAAGCTCACCCCACTAATGGCATGTTTACTAATCCGTAATTAGATTGAGGAGAATAGAATAAGGGAGGATTAGATTGAGGAAGAATTAGAATCAGAATCTTGTGGAAGTTATTTACTAAACTATCAAGAATCAGTTCGCCAAAAAAAAAAAAAAAAACTATCAGGAATCAGAGTATGAATGATGTTAATTCCATAAAAGCTATTTAATGAATACCCTTGAATCGGAATTAAAACCAATATAATTGCTAAATTGTCCATGTTCTAAACAAGTTCATTTATATGATAGGTGATAACTTCAATTTCCTTAACAACATATAAATAATAAAAACTTTCCACCTCTAATCCATAATTTTTTTTGACCGTTTTCCACCTCTTTAAAACCTGAATTTTTTTTATCTGGAAAAATGACCTATTTTGTGGGATTCTCGCTCTGCAATTAAGCGTTTCACAAACAGCTATAAATACGCCCTAGACAGACTTTAATTTCTCTAACTGCCTTTGTTTAGGCCATCATTTCCAAACTGCTATAAATACACCCCAAGGAACCTTCCACCCAAGGAATCCAATTCCTCCAAAAGGAGGAGCCGAATTCCATTTTTCATGTGGCCCCTCACAGTCTTAATTCCTCTGTCTTAGTAAACATAAGAACGATCCATAATCGGAATCGAACTTCTTATTTTCATTCCGAGTACGGGTGCACATACACGCCTTAAGACCCAATACAAGAGGAAACTCGAAATGTTCGGATTCGCTACTCCTCATATTAGCAATTGGTTTTATGGTGAAACCTCAACTTCATATTTTAATACGAGTTGTTCATGTTGTCGCCTGGTTTTCGTATAGAGCAATCAAAGCATTGTTCTCCGCATTAACATCAAGATACTCAATCGCCCCCTACTCCCAAGCGTCGGTTGGAGATCAAATCATTAACTTGCCAAACACGTATCTGCAGCTGTAAATTCTTTCTCCGGGCTAAACTAATGTACGAATAGCTGAATGAATGATTTGTTCAAGAAAGATACGAAACAGACTTATAAAAGCCAAGAAAAAAGATTACGATGAGAAGATCCTATCACAAAGCCACAACAAATCTTGCTGACTAACTAGCAACCTTGCTCCTTGAGATGCAATAATTGAATGAATAAATATTTACAACAGACAGAAAGCTAAGAATTATGGGCACTATTTGGACATTTACATTTTGTACAAAACTACCTGATCGTCTTGCTCCAATGGAAAGAATCCGGTAACTCTACACCTGCAATTGATAGACCAAGCGTAACTACCTTGTAAATCAAGCCACATTTATAAAATGAAAAGAAATCCTGTAGATAGATATTTTCACTATAGCAGTTTCTCTGTTTCCCGTTATCTAACAAAGGCGATGGGAAATTATAGTTACATAGGCTTGGTCATGAGCAACTGACATCATTATCGTTCATAATAAATCAAATCCGATTTGAGAGACAGACACCCACACACTCACACAAACGTGTTTTGCAAAAACCTTTATTTAACATGGACAGAAAGATCAACTCACATGATACGTAAGTTCTAACGCAAGAATAGATGGCTCATTACTGATCTCCTCTTCTCCAGGAATACAACTAGTTCAATATTTCAGTCGTGAGTTTAATCACCTACAGTAAAAGAAAACAACAACAACAACAACGAACACAGTAAGCTACCAATCTGGGATGTGCTGTGTGATAGATCTGCAAGAAATATTCAGCTCAAAAGATAGCAGTATTAATCAGAGAA
Organism: Malus x robusta; assembly: GCA_963082935.1. Taxonomy (NCBI): domain Eukaryota; kingdom Viridiplantae; phylum Streptophyta; class Magnoliopsida; order Rosales; family Rosaceae; genus Malus; species Malus x robusta. The sequence continues at coordinate 13,264,895 of OY720328.1, forward strand.
TTATTTGACTGAACCATTAGTTTTGTTCCCTTGGCTGAGGGGGACCCTGATATTTCTCAATGGACTCTTTCTTTCGCTCAGGATCAAGGCTGCACACACGAGCGCCACATTAAATCTTGGTTTTTGAAATTAGTGTGTCAAATATATTATGAAATGATTGTATATTGTCATAATGAACAAAACAAAATAAAGAATACAGGAGTAACCTATTTCTGATGCCAAGAAGAGCACAATGCACAGCACTAGCACAAGCAGTAGCTGGAGCTATAGCAGCTGCAGGAACTGCCCGAACAGCAGTTGTCAAAGCTGATGTTGCACCAGCTCCACGCTGGTATTTTTTCAGGGGAGTCCGGACCAAGGCAGAAGCAGATTTCCCCAGGCCATCACTAAGGCTTTCATAAGCCTGTCAAAGAGAGACAATTAACTTGTTTTCAGGATCATTTTCTTTTATATCAAGTTTGATCCCAACAGAACAGCTCTGGATTGAAATTTCAGAGTTTGAAAGACCTACAATTTTACGCCCCCACTGTTGGGAGTTTAGGACAACTATTTCTAAATATTTGCAAGCAACCAAGGTTGGAATATTCACCTGATGAATTCCTTGTTGAGCATCTTTAGGTTGATTTGATCGAACATTGGTTTTCATTTTATGTGCTGCAGACCATGGCGCAGAAGAAGGAATGCCTGTAAGTAAATATTCCCCTTGGAGCAAAATATCATGAGTCCCAGCGGCCAAATGTACTCCAAGTCCAACAGCTTCAACAGAAATACTTCTAAGAAATGCAATTGTACCTGGAAGCAAGTAGACTGTCATGAATACTAAATTATTTAATTAATGAAAATATGCCAGTGACCATTGATAACACGGCTTTATATACTATTGAATAACCAGAAAGAACCCAATTATCCAAACTCAGTTAATTGACACTGAAGTTCGATATATACCTTGAGTCAAGGATCAAATTTAAGAGCTATTTTGTTTATTTTGTTTTATTGTTTTTACATAGTTCAACTAAAATACGAACACCTAAACTGGCATGCACATGTTTACATTGAATGAATTCAACTTACCTCTTTGCATTCCCTTAAGTAGTCTCTTGTCTTTCTTATAATTCTCAATTGGCAAAGAAACCAACTTCCTTGCACCAGAACTAACTGCTACCAATGACCGAATAGTTGGAAGACCTTGCAGTATTTTACAAACCTACATAAATACAGTAACTTGTTATAAATACACTAGCATTTGAAAGGGGGCAGAATTCCAAAAAAAAGTAAAGGTAAAGTCACTAAAACCTGATTTTGAGAAATATATTCTAGCCACTCTCCTACAATCGTCTCACATACGCTACCCCAGCCATACATACCAACAGCATGAACATGCTTAAGCTGTAGCTCAACGCCCTGAATTTATTTGTGAAAGTATGGCCAATAAGTTCCTCAGTAAATTTCAATGAAAAGAAGAATTTAAACACAGGCAATGGAACACAAAGATCAGATAATTAGATACCAAGATTTTGAAAGAGATGCACAACAAGATGAACAATATGACTGAGTAGCAGAAAAAAACAAAAAAAGGAAATCTCAATTGCTTACAAATTTATAAATATTGCACTTCTTAAAAGTTTTAAAAGTAATATCCCACTTCGTTGAAGTTTTTAGAGCTATAAAAATATGTACTTGTTTGTGTGCATGGGGTATATACATTTATATCGAGTGAGCTTCATTCAAACCGTTCTGTTTACTCTATTAATCCCAGAATTACAAACCTCTAGTAAATGGTATATACAAATTTTCCAAGCTTTTTATAAAAGAAAAATGAAACTAAAACTCCAATTTCTTGAATCAAATTAACAGATAGGACAAGCAGCATCAAATAAAGACACAGAGAAAAAAAAAAAAAAAAAAAACCCATTAAAATTTTTAGATCGATGGCTAAACTTTGCATGCTGGATAGGAAAAATAAAAAGGTCAGAAGTTAATGACAACCAAACAGAAGTGGCAGAATCATGGAGTCATGGTTTACATGGAAGAACAATAAAAATCATGGGAAGCAATACCAGGAGCAAAGAATAGTATCCTTAATGAGATTATGTAACAATTTTCTCTCTTTTCACAATCAGCTCTACGAGGACGAATAAGTATCAAGTATAACCTTTTTATACCCTTGTACATAACCTCACAATGTCAATATAAGAAGCAAACCATTTACCTTCCATGGGAAAAGATTTACAAGTTCTACATACTTCCCGCCTCTTAATGCTGCCAGATCAACGTGGCTGGGACTGTAGTCAACCCGAACTAGAATAGGCCATATATCGAACTTCTGAAGGGGAAAAAACGAAAATGTAAGCAGTTTGAGCATGTATTTTCACATCATCATTTAGAAAAATCACAGGGCATAAATTCTAAAAATGAACATATTGAAAATTGACATAATCAGAGCAACCTAGAAATGCACAGGCAGCAAAGACAACAAATTGGATGTCAGCTTGCTTCACTATTCTCATTTCTAATAAAGAACCATCAACTAATCAGTGTCAACCTACTCACAGCCTACATAGAGCTGTCTGCGAGTTGAAAAGAGACACAAACTAGTGCGTCCCTTCACATACTTTACATATAAGAGCATAAAAATTTACAGGCATCACCTCCTACCTGAGCGCCAGTTCTCAGGATCCATTATCCCATGAGTTTCATTGACTATTTCTGTGAACTACGCAGAAAAATTTGATACCACTCTTTTGTATGTATTTTTCTATTTTCCCATTCGTTTTTCTTCCTTTTGAAACAAAGAGGATATAATCATTACAATGGAGATTGGCTTCGAACATGCCCAATGGTAATACATGTTTGAGGACATCAGCAGTCTCAAAAAAAGAAAATAATGCAGTTGACCCAATTTACTGGGAAAAGGCAAGTTTAAAATGTTATTATCCAAATTATTGGAGGATATATATAGCAACAAACTATCTAGATCAAGTATGAAACCAAATACAATAAGTCAAATATGAATGCTGCAAATCTACTGCCTACAATCTGTATTTACTCTTTAGAATCAACTCTATTAATTACATGAGATTTCTTGCTTGATCTTTAATCAAAGAATTCTGCTTCAACTAATATCAGCCAACAAGGCTTAACCATGCAAGACTGATATTTCCCATGCAAACACACATAAAGCTGAAAGTTACATTTAGGTTGAAAGCTAAAACTCAAAGAACACCAGGGAGAAGGAAACAACTTGCCTGAAAATAAGGAAGAAATGCCTCCTCTCCAATGATACGCCCTGCAACATCATTACTTTTTACTGGCAAGATTTTTGAACCATCAGCATCTTGACGATCACCCGAAGACTGATCAGTTGAAGAGCTCTTGGCCTCAAAGAAGTTAATGAGAAAATCAAGTTGGGACTGATGAAGATGCAATCGCATGGGAAGGAGTGCAACACGTAACCTAAAAGGAAAGAATATAAGAACCAAGACTCAAATAATACTGTTACATCACCATCAATCAAGCAGATTTGTAAAACCAACTTAACCATGCACTAATTATAATATAAAGCAGAGGGAATACCGATACTCTTCAAGAGGAGTTAAAGGATCTGGTCTGACAGATTCTAAGTCCATCTTGAATGCTTTTGAAGATGATTTTCGAGGTCGGTCCTTTGAATAATAATATCCGAGTACCTTCCAAATAAAAAAGGTAAAAGATAATTAATCAATTTTGTAAAGCACAAAAAGTAAAATTTTGGTGTGAAAGCATAGCACGTTTACCAGTTTCCAAGGAGCATCTTTGCTCCTGTCATATACATAGAAATCTTGAACTGAAAGATAAAGCTTAGATACAGAGATTCCACCGACAGGAAAAATGTCATACTGAAACTCCATTCCGGATAGTGCAAGCTCTAAACATACAGTAGCATCCCTTCCACTAAAATCCACTGATCGCTGACCAGTTGCTCTAGAATCATGCCAGTCTGACCCAGAAAGCATTCTCCACCTAACATCAATGTTCTTAAGAAGTACACATCCAATGGCTTTTCCAAAATCATTGCACTTTGTACCTTCAATAAAAGGAAGATTGTCTTCTACAGATTCTTTCAGACTATTTTCACTCGCTTCGGGAATGTGGTCTTCTAAAACTCGAATGGAAGTACCATACCATCCATTACTTTCTCCTCCAACATCTCCATTTATGAAATTCTTGGATTTGCATTTTAGAATCTCATGCGATGATTGTCTGTTGGCAGATAATTCCAAGAGAGGCCGTAAATCAGATAAACAATACCCTTCTATTAACTCCAGAACATTACCTTCTTGTAGAAATGATGTTTGACTACTTTCCAACTCTGGTTCAGGCACTGACGCATCATAAGGTGCACCAAGTGAGAGAATATCAGGAGTTGCAATGCTCGAATAATGAGCCTCTCCAAGGTCTTGATCAAATGAGATATAAATTTGTGACTCAGAATGGCAGGTCTGATTATTATCCGAGAGAAATGCATCATCACATATCTCATCCATTAACCCAACCAACTGAGTTTCACTCTCTGTAACTGCACCAGAAGTGTGCAATTGAGAAGTTGCTTGTAAAGAATCACTACCACAGCTCCTTGCTTCATCATGAAAACCTCTGCTCTCTTGTTCCTGCTGCACCTTATTCCATCTAGTCTGCAAGTGCACGACTGATTCCTCCACATCAGGGGCAAATAGCTGTTGAAGTTGGGCAACTAAACGAAACAGACTGGACATGGTGTCATGGCAAGTTTCCACATAGATATGAGATTTTGAACATTCTACCTCCCAGAGAAGGCCATTATTACAATTAGTTCTCAAAATTGCTTCAACCAGTGCCTCCCTGGCAACTTTAACAAACCCAATCTTGTGTAGATGTTCTACACTATAAATGCCACCAACATCCTCAGGCTTTGACATTACACGGAGAAGAAGCCCAAGATCTTGCACTCTAATTCTGTAATCAGTTTCCACTGAGCCAGCCCTCGTTGAGTTTGAAAGATTCAAGGAAGATGCAGCCAAAAGACAAGAAACATGTTCCTCACCCGTCTCTTCCTTGACATATGAAAAAATGGGCTCTGAAGCTTCACTCCTTATAACCACATTCTTGAGGTAGGGCTCATAGCTTAATCCAATATCAACCAAGTTAAGAACAAAGGAAGATCGGCGAGGTGCACTACATTCATCCATTTTGTTACACTTGTCCACTTCAATTTCAGAAGGAATAATGAAAAAGGAGCATAGTGCATCTGCCCAATCCAAGCGACCACCTAATGCAACAATTGTGGCACATCTGACAGTTACAGATGTAGAACTATGGAAACTTTTGGGATCCCACAAATGTACAATATCAGAACCAGCTAGCCTGGAGGATAATGCATTAGAGCCCCCTCCATCACCGCGTTTCAATGTTGAGTTGCTGCACGCAATCAGAAGAAACTCCTGATCAGGAACACCAGTTACAGAACCCCACAATTTGCCTTCACCATGGGCCAGCCAGAAAAAATTGGCACCTGATATACCCCCAATATTGGAGACAGAAAGCATATCTAGCTTCTGAATTTTCAGTTTTAGCTGATGCCACGAACCAGGAAGTTCACTCTGTATTGAGCTTTTGACAATCTCCTTTACATCCAGGCTAATCAAAATTTCAACAAAATCACAGTTAACAAGGATAGATGTCTGAGACGCGGAAGATGCTTCCTTAACATTGACTGAACCACAATCCGTGTTTAAGTCATTTATCATTTGATCTAAAAGACAATATAAACCTTCATATTGAGAATAGTCTAGGTTTATTGAAACAGAGGGTAGACAAACACATAGGAAAAACGCAGAGCTCAAGATAATCTCCTGTCGAGTTTGGGAATTCAAATCTTGCAAATCTTTCACAGTTGATACTGAAGCAAATTCATGATCTTTTCCGACAAATTTAGAAATGCTCCTTGATTCCTCAAAACCAGCTAAGCACTTGGCTTTCTTTGCTATCCAAGGACCAGTCACATAACCCTCCTGCCAAAGCATACTAATAACAGAAAGAAGGCCTGTACTATTGCTGACTGACATTATATTTTTTGCAGCAAATGTCTGCCTCTGCATGTTTCCAGAGCTGATTCCAGCAGTATTCTTGCTTGCAGGACTGACAAGGAAAGTGTCCAGATTACCAACATTCAAATGTAAAGAATGTGTGGCTGTTGAAGAATACCTTTTATCTGACCTTGCATCTAAAGTTGGGCCATGGTCTTGAACACCTTTGTTAAAATTTGATGGTGAAGAAAACTCAAGAGCAATAAATTGGTCCCAGGAACAGAAGCCTCTAACATCTTTACCACCTTTATGAAAACAGAGAATTATCCTTGCATTAGGAATCAATATATCACCTCGCAGAGTATCTGTTGAAGACAAGGTCTTCACATGGCTAGAAGATCTTCTAACGTCCCCACGAGATGATCCATGCTTCTTATTAGAGATCTCAGAAGGAAACTCAGTCTGATTACCATTCGTTTTGACAGGCTTTCCAACTTCCTTGGACAGTTCTAATAGTGTATTTAGCAAAGAGAAGTCCACCCAAAAAACAAGATGTGGCAGTTTCAGTGAAAATGATGTTGTCCCACATAAACTCACATTTGATGTACTTGAACTCACAGTAAACTGACAGTGAGTAACACCTGAAGTTTTAAGCAACGTAGTTCTGACAACATCATTCTTGTACCCAAATGGAACCTCTTCAAATGAATCTTCAGAAGATGAGGAATACAGAGGAAGGACACTTTGAACATCAGCTTGAAGATGTTGAACCGAAAGAGTACGGGCATTAATATTGGTATTAGACCCTTGAATGCCAAACTCAAAGGTATCTTCTTTGTAACTTGAGTAATTAGCAACCTCGATATACTTCATTGTTCCTTTGAACCTTATCTCTTGAGGGCATACCTGTGGACCTTATCAGATGTTTCAAGTTAGTGTTGGTGACAATCATGTAGAACCAGATAACAAGTATATATCATAGATATCAAACTCAAAAGCTAAAATGCTCACCAAGCACAGGTATTACCTGCGTAACAAGAAGGATGTCTCGGCACTCTGCACCTAGGTACAGAACATCTGAATCAACCCCCTTAGAATCACAAAAATGCGTCTCTTTTTCATCTTGAAATGAAAATACGACAGAAATCCCAGCTAAAGCTGCTTTAAGATTTGTTTCAACATGCTGCTGTTCTGTAGACAAAGATTCAAATCAAAATTCCAGTGACAAATGTCTAGAAGAAAATAAAGATACACAGTATGAAAACTTTACTAGCATAGAAAAATATCGGAGACTAACATTTAAAGACTCAACAAATCAAGTGCTTGTATATCTCCAGAAGAAAACTATATTTTCTCGTATTTTTTAACTTTCTTTCATGCTCTTCCTAAATGGAAATGTTAGATATCGTATATCTAAAAGCAATTAAAACATAGTCAATTTTATGCAAAGTTTCAAACTGAGTTCAACAATCTGGGTACAACAACTTGACACCACAAATATTCCTGACATTTCAATGATTACTGATGCAGTTTTTAAATTTTTATACAATAACTAACCCAAAAAAATATTAAAGTAGATATGCAATTAAGTAATTTACTTTAAAACTTCTAGGTTAATAGGGTTGATATTGCACTACCAGGTGGAACATGCAAAGATCCAGAAGCAAGGCTTGATGCAGCTGTGATAGCAGTGAAAACAGAACACGTCCAGTTCCACATCCCACTGTTACCTAATGCTGATTGGGAACTTCTCATTCCATCAAAACATTCAAAAAACTGATCCACACTGCACAAAGACCAAAACATTCAAAATACAGACAAATAAGATGTGTAAAGTTTGTAACCAAATGAAAAGAAACAGATAAAAGATATTAATAAATTAAACAACCCTAGACGTATCTGAAAATTATGTCAACAGCGGTTCCTTGATGAAAACACTGATAGCAGAATTATACTAACCTTGCCCCAAAATCAAGTTCTTCAATACCATCCCTATTATTTTGATGGATGAAAAAGGGTACCCAATCTGATATAATATGTGACCTAGGTAACAGAGCTTCAGCGACTGATTCTTGTAGTGTAAAAGAAGAGGATTGGGTGGGAAAACTACCATAATTTTGGGTCAACTTATCTGCTGTAGAACAAAATGACCTTGGTGAAATACAGTGAGATGTTGAATCAAGATAAACAGAATCTGCTGGTTTGTGATTGCTCCTGTCTTTCACCAGACTTTCATATTTTTCCCAAGCAAGTAAACTCCATTTAATTGTGCTGGGCTGAAATCTTAATTCTACAGGTTCAATAGAAACATCTGCGTCTACTTTACGAATGTCTAAAGACCCATTCTTCCAAGGTATGCTTAATCTTATATTCCCTGAAAATCCACCTCTTTTCCCAACCAATATTGGTGTGGTAGCACCCGGTGGACGGCACCCTGGAAAGAATTCATCAAATGTTCTTTCTGACTGGCACGGAATGCACGTTTGATTATCAGCATCATCCATTTGAAGCAGTTCAAGTGATGCTCCTTGAAACTTGACAAAGTTGGTCAATTGACTAATCCCAAGAAAGTTGTCAAATCTTGCATCAGAATTTTGACTATCATCTTCAGAAACACATGTTCCACATTCAGTTTCTAAAATTCGGAGCACCAAGGTTGAGGAACACCCTAATGTCTTTCCATCCTTCTCTAAACAAGGATCAAATGCAACAATTAACCTTTTTATGGTTACGTGGAAGCTCGTGAGAAACCACTTTACCATCTTTGCAATTGCTTTAACACCTTCATGCACATCCCTGGAAGCAGATTTTGCACCATCGTCTGCCATGTCACCATCTAACTTCCCTGGGTTGCCATCCTTATGGATGTTACAACTTTCGGCACTAGCTGGTGAGTTATACTCTGCACATGGAATTAACACCAGCTCAAGTTCATCCACTTCAACCTCGCAACCTTTGCCCTTCCAAGACATTCTAACTACCAGGGAGCCAATAGATCCTTCTTTTATTATCAGGGATGCCGCTGCACCGAACTGTGGGGAAAGAAAAGAGTTGCCAAAGACAACAATTAAACTCTAACAATTCCATGTAAACATCAATTCTGCATATTTCAAAAGGGAGCTGTTATTGGCACTCCAAAATTCTCATATTGCACTTCTTACTTTCAATATTTAGAAAAGAAAAATACAATTGTAAGGAGTGTAGATTGAGATTTTTGGGTTGCTAATAACAGTTTCCATTCAAAACTATAGCTTTGTGTGGAATTATTTTAAAATTCACAAATCCCTAAACAATTATCAAACCGAGACCACTCCGAATTCGGGTTTCAAACTTCAGTACCTCAGGTGAGGCAAAATTCACATGTTTAGAAAGAAAAACGAGAGTAACATAGTTTTATTTCACTTTTACTTTCTTGGCAGCAAAACACGAGCTAATACCAAAACGAAACACAGAAAAGCGCGGGTGCGTACCTTCTGATTAAGAAAATCGACGTTAAGCGCGAGGTCGTTGAGCTGAATGGTGCCCTCGGAGAGCTGGACATCGAGCTGGTCGGCGTCGATGTCGCCCAATATGAATTGCCCCAATTTCTTCTTTAACAGGAACTTGCATACTCTCTTCACGGCCCACCGCGAGAACATCGCCTCCGCTGACTTCGCGATGTTCCACGGAAACATGGCAGCGGACTACGACGACGGCGGAGAAATTCGGAATTGAGTTGGAAATTTGTGGAATTAGGGTTTGGAGATGGGAATTTAGGAGGGTGAAACGGCGCGTTTCGAATTGGGGCCGCTGTTAGGTCGAGGTCGAACCCTCATGAATTTTCAGAAGAAGATTGCTTTTGATGAGGTGTAAGAACGCCACGGACGATGACGGTGATCGTTAATTTTTTTCTTTCTTTCTTCCTCTTTTTTTTACTTTCGCAGATTTTGGTGCCTTTGCCTTTGCGCGTCCACGTCTCGCGGGAATTTTAATTTCGGCGCGTATGTGTATATATATTGATATATTGATGTTCTTGGTGCCGGCCGTCTCCAACTCTCTTCGTATTTATGTAAACTTCTGTAAGAAGTTGAAGCGAAGAATCTTATTATTCAATGATAAAGTTGCATATGTTTTTCCACATCTTTAAAAAATAAAAAATTTATCTTGCCTAAAGCTTATTTCTCTTCGCCACTTAGTACTAATATATTTTTCTTCACTTATAAATGAGATTTCTTAAATTTGATTCTGGTATAAAAGTAAATTTGAATCACATTATTCCTAACTCATTATGAGGCTAGGCCCACCCCCACCCCCACCCCCACCATTTAGTGTAACTAATATCATTTGTTAAAAAAAAAAACTTATTTCTCTTCGTGTTTTTTAACAAAAATTATTATTTGTATTAACGAGAAGATGGTAGGCTATGTCTCGCAATGAGCTAGCAATAATGTGGTTCAAATTCACTTTTAGCGAAAATGGAATCTAAGACATCTCACTTACAATTGAAAAGAAATATCACTAAACCGTAGTACTAAATTGTTTTTCTTCATGTTTTAGTTCTCAACGAAATTAATCGACAAGAAATTACATTCATAATTAAAAACAATCCTCAACTTGATAACTCAGGAAGAAATAATGAAACATCAACAAACAGATTGTAAAACTTTCGAGGTAGGTAGGTTTCATAATTCGACACCATTGATATATACACAGTTGATTAATTGAGAGAAAATTGGAATTGTAACTTAACAAAGAGATTAGGGGTGTATTCAATTGGGATCTTGAGATAGTATTCAATCAAGATTTTAAGTGATTTTCTAAAAGTCTAGATGTATCCAATCAAAATTTAAAAAAAAAAGTTTATAACATTTTAAGTATATTCACTAAGAAATTGATTTTAAAATATTTTAAAAAGTTGGGGAACTCGAGAGAATTTGAGAGATTTTTTAGTGTAATTTAAGTATTCTTAAATCTCACTTCTTCTCCTAAGAATTTGAGATATTCACTCAAAATTTTATATTAAATCTCTAGAAAGCAATTAAACTCTATCAAAAGCTTGAAATTATAAACCTATTAAAATTTCTCAAAATCTAAATTAAATACACCTTACCCCACATTAACTTGATGGCTTGGGAAGAGTTTAGAAGACCCTTTAGGGGTTGGTTGAGTGTATGGTTATGCATACGGAGAAGGATTTGAGAGATAATAAAATTTTAAAGTCATGGTTAAATATATCAAAAAAAGAAAAGGATTCCAAAACTATTTAGGAATTGCTTGGTTGAATACAGTTAGTTTGTGTATAAACTATGTGTATCAGATAAATTAAGAATTTATTCAAATTATTTTATGTGTATGAGTATTTGAACTAAGAAAATTACAGCTCATTTATGTTACAACACTAAGTTGCTATTTTTTTTAAAATAAATGATATTATCTATATTAAGGGACAGTGAGCGGATTTAGCCTCACAATGGATTAGCAATAATGTGGTTCAAATTCACATTTGGCAAAAATTGAACCTAAGACCTCTCACTTAGAAGTAAACAAGAATGCCACTAGACCGTAGTATAAGTGGCAAATTACTATTTCGTATAATCATTATCTATTTGCAAGTGGTTTATTCTAACTTTCATATGATAAATGTTCTTTTAGACATTGACATTTTCAATAAAAACATTTCATTTACACTATAGGATCAAATTGTATTTACTTGACCTGAATTGATTTATTTCTTTTCATAATTTGATCTTTTTTTAAAAGGTAAATAAGAACTTTTGAAAAAAAAAACAACATAAAGCAATGCGGTTCTTCTTTTCCTTTTTCTTTTTTGGAGCGTTTTAATACAGGCACCTCGCTTTGTAATTTTGTTTATTAAACATATATTCTTATTAAGAATTTGATTAAATATTTTTTTTCTGCGATTTTATTAAAGGTACGTTTAATTACATATAATATTGGTATATTTGAATTTCTGGTACATTTTGTTTCTTGGTACGTTGTGCAAGGGTGCTCGTCAACTCTATGACTTGTCGAGGCTGCTCTTTCATGTGCTCGGCTCATCTACGTCATGGCAGGGTGCATATGGCCCACTTCTGGCAAACGAGGGAATTCTTCGTAGGCTGCAGGTTGAACTTGACCCGGATTAAGTGATTGCTTCTCTCTGTCCATCGTTCTGCCTGTTCCGATGTGATGTGGAGGATACTCCTTACGGGCCTAGCCGCGAATGAATGCTTTGCCTGGAAGGCTGCACATGTTGATTATCAGAGTGTGACCCCAACCGTGAGTGTATACTTGTCTTCAGGCCTCGTCGATTGTGCACACTCCTCCGCGCGCTAAGACGAGAGTATACGCTATCTCGGGGATCTAATCGGGAATGTACAATGCCTGAACGCTCGGCTCATGACTGCTTGCCAGGATGCTCCTAGAAAGGTTCGTCTGCCCTTATCCTACTTCGGAACACCTCATCCGGGGCACGTTGGATCTCGATGCGTTGCAAAAACTGATTCATCAAGGTCCTCTGTTATGCAAGGGCGCTCGTCAACTCTATGACTTGTCGAGACAAGTGTTGTTCACCATTTAGATTGGAAGAGCTTGGAAGGAATGTGCCTCATTGAACAGTGGAAGTGCGGTAGGCTCTGGGCATGAGATTTGAATTGGGAAATGTCAAATCCGCGGAGAAATATGGTGGAAATGCCCCCAGCTCGATGGTTGGTTCGGATGGTTGAGATAGTCTTGGGCCGATTTGGGTTGCTTGGAATGCCATGGCAGCAGGCTAGGCCGCTAGAGCAAGCTGAGCTGCGGGAGTAGACTGGGCCACGAGAGTAGGATGCTCGGCACGTGATGCTTGCGAATGCGAGGCTTGAACTTGTCTTGGCAACACATAGGGCTCGTGTTGGGCATGGAGTGACATGGCTCGGGCCGTGTGACACACCTCGACCGAAGTCAAGGCATGCTGGCCGTCACGTGAGTGTGACGTAGCCATGTGCGCAGTGCGGAAGCGATAATTTAAGGAAAGTACGAATAATTCAAAACCAAATACCATAGGTTCTAAGATAAGTTTAAGTGTGAATACACAACCAGAGCACAAGGTCTAAGTGCAGTCAAACATAAGATGCACTAATTTAACAACACTCAAAGATAATCCTACATGGTGATGGTTTGTCAGAACTTCAGCTGGAAACCTCGAGATCCACTAACAACGCTACCTAGAACCTGGATGGGCGCAAAACAAAGTTGAGTGGGTCAGTATAATAAACTTATTCAAAACCTTCTTTTCTCTTTGAATATACTAACCCCTCGCCGTAAAACAAGTATAATTTCCCAGAAATAAAGTATATACTCATATACGTAATATATCTCAAAATCATGCTAGACAATATGAATGTACATCATGCCAAAGTATCATAATTGAATGCTCATCATCTCTATATGAATATGATGGAATAACATATAATCAATTCAATCATCGGCTGCATATAGCTCATAATCATCTCATCACATCATATATATATATATGTAAATCCTGCACACCATCAATACCACCTCACGTGGTCTGCAATTCATCACTGTATATAACATAATATGCTCTAGTGCTACAATCACGTGAAGACTGTGCGATAAATCGCAGGTCACCTACAAGTCGAACCCACTAAAAGTGGTCTATACGACAAGACTGTGCACCTAACTTGGATCCAAGGCGAGCATGCGGTGCGGGAGGTGAACATCACGTGAAAGACTATGCCCCTAACTCTGGGCGGGAGCACTAATATCAGTGTGCAAGTAAATGAGCTCTCAATCATATCTCAATCGTATAATTCATCATATTCCAATCATATCTCAATCGTATCTCAATTATATCTCAATCATATCACAATCGTATAATTCATAGTATTTCAATCGTATTTCAATCGTTATCAGCGTAATATCCTCACAAGTAGCTTACCTGGGCCTCCTCAGCACCATGCAACAATATGTATAATTATGATAATGCACATACTAAAATATGAAGCATATATGACAGGATACTTAATCACATTTCTTTTAAAATACGTTTTCTGGAAAAAACATCAAGTATACGTATATATATACTGAAAAATAACTGCCCACTCACTGATATGTAGCCAGTTCGTAACCCCCACGCCTAGTTTGGTTACGCTCGTCCTCCGTATAAGTCTCACCTATAAAAGAATAATTATAAAAACATTATTTAAAAGCACATACACAACATTCGCTAATAACTTCTCATATATTACTCAATTTGGGTATATGAATAATCATAAAATAATCTCGGATACATCTCTCTCATCCGATCCTCTGTTTCCCAAGTAGCCTCTTCCACCGAGTGGTTCATCCACAAGACTTTTACCAACTGCACTGTCTTATTTCTCAGAACTTTCTCTTCCCAATCCAAGATAGTCACTGGTTCTTCATCATAAGTCAAATCCGAGCTAATCTCCAAAGGTTGAACCGGAATCACATGCGATGGATCTGCAACATAATGACGAAGCATCGAGACATGAAATACATTATGCACTTTAGATAGCTCTGAAGGCAACTCAAGCCTGTAAGCAACTTCACCAACTTGCTCGGTGATCTGATAAGGTCCGATGTACCTAGGGCTCAGCTTACCTTTTTTGCCGAACCTTACTACTCATTTCCAAGGCGATAGCTTCAAAAATACCCAATCATTAACCTTATACACTCGATCAGTAGCATGCCTGTCTGCTAAGCTCTTCTGCCGATCCTGGGCCACTTTCAAATTAGACTTAATTACTTGAACATTCTGAGTAGTCTCCTCCACTATCTCAGGGCTCACCAAAACTCTTTCACCGACCTCTGACCAACACAAAGGAGTACGACACGATTTTCCATATAAAGCTTCAAACGGTGCCATCCCGATACTAGAATGGTAACTGTTATTATAAGCAAACTCCATTAAATCTAACTTTGCATGCCAATCATCGCCAAACTGCATTACAGAAGATCTTAACATATCTTCCAAAGTCTGTATCGTCCTTTCTGATTGACCATCTGTCTGGGGATGATATGCCGTACTATATAGCAATCTCGTACCAAGAGCTTCCTGAAAAGCTGTCCAGAACTTAGAAGTGAATCTAGGATCTCGATCTGAAACAATACTCACTGGAATCCCATGGTACTTCACAATCTTAGTGATAAACAGCTCAGCCAATTTATTCAGATAATACTTTTCTTTCACTGGAATAAAGTGCGCTGATTTAGTAAGTCGGTCTACAATCACCCAAACGCCATCATAACCGTTCCGTGTATAAGGAAGCTTGTACACAAAATCCATAGTGATATTTTCCCATTTCCACTGTGGAACGGGAAGTGGTTGCATTAAACCAAACGATTTCTTCCTTTCAGCTTTAACCTGCTGACAAATTGCACACCTACTGACATACTCTACAATTTCTCCTTTCATACCTGGCCAATAGTAAAATGGCCTAATGGTATGATACATCTTAGTGCCCTCTGGATGCATTGCATATGCTGAAATATGCGCTTCATCAAGAATCTCTTTCTTCAATTCCTCGTTATTTGGCACGTACATCCGCTTATCCTGCATAAGCATGCCATCAGATTCCCAAACATTGAGATCCTTTTTCTTTCCTTGAGAAACTGCCAAGATTAAACTCTGAACTTCTTCGTCAATTCCTTGGGCTTCGAGTATACGGTCCATCAAAATAGGCCTAACTTGAAAACTAGCAAGTAAAGCTTCTTCTCGTCCTACCACAATTTCCTCTTGTTCTTCCAATCCCAATTGCACTCCAGTGGACCTCAAATCTGCAAGAAGCGGAACACGAGAAGCATATAAAGCGTTAACTCGACCTTGGGATTTCCTACTCAAAGCATCAACCACCACATTAGCACGACCAGGATGATACTCAATAGTGCAATCATAATCGCTAAGCAGCTCTAACCACCTTCATTGCCTAAGATTAAGCTCTTTCTGGGTGAAAATATACTGAAGACTCTTGTGATCCGTAAAGATCTTACATTTTTCACCATAAAGGTAGTGTCTCCAAATCTTCAAGGCAAATATAATGGCTGCTAATTCCAAATCATGAGTAGGGTAATTCTTTTCATGAGGCTTTAACTGACGTGAAGCATAAGCAATCACCCTACTATGCTGCATTAAAACACATCCCATGCCATTCAATGAAGCATCGCTATAAATCTCGAAATTACCACTGTCATCAGGAAGTGCCAAAACAGGTGCATGAGTGAGACAATACTTAAGCTGCTAAAAACTATGCTCACACTTACCATCCCACTCAAACTTGACTTCCTTTCTGGTTAACCTTGTAAGTGGTAAAGCGATAACTAAAAAATCCTTAACAAACCGTCAATAGTAACTTGCTAAGCCAAGGAAACTCCGTACCTCCGTGACTGTTCGTGGCTGTTCCCAATTCTCCACAGCTGTAATTTTCTTAGGATCTACCAGAATACCCTGAGCTGATATGACATGTCCTAAGAATGCCATTTCATTTAACCAAAATTGGCACTTTCTAAACTTAGCATACAAACGGTGCTCTCTCAATTTCTCCAACACCAGAGTAAGATGTCGAACATGATCTACTTCAGACTTGGAATACACCAGAATGTCATCAATAAAGACAATGACAAATCTATCCAAATATTGTTGGAATACTTTATTCATCAAACCCATAAAAGCTGCTGGTGCATTCGTCAATCCAAACGACATCACAAGGAATTCATAATGGCCATAACGCGTTCGAAAAGCTGTTTTGTAGACATCGTCACTCTTAATCTTCAACTAATAGTAACCTGACCTTAAATCGATCTTTGAGAATACACAGGCACCTCGAAGTTGATCAAATAGATCGTCGATACGCGGCAATGGATAACGGTTTTTAATCGTTACCCGATTCAATTGCCTGTAATCGATGCATAACCTCAAAGTCCGTCTTTCTTTCTTACAAACAAAACTAGAGCTCCCCAGGGTGAAGTACTAGGTTGAATAAAACCTTTATCAACCAATTCTTGTAATTGAATCTTCAATTCTCTTAACTCAGTAGGAGCCATACGATAAGGCGTTAAGGAAATAGGATTTGTACCTGGAAGTAAGTCAATAGTGAACTCCACATCTCTATCTGGCGGCAATCCAGGTAAATCATCTGGAAATACGTCAGGAAAATGTCTGACTACTCCCACTTCTTCCACACTACTAGGAGCAACATCATCTAATATCACATGAGCCAAGTACCCTTGACAACCTTTCAGCTCTCATAGCTGAAATAACTTCATGCCTCAATCCACTAGGCTCACCTACGAATGTAACTTCAGGTAATCCAGGACGATGGAAAATCACTGTTTTCCCGTAACAATCAATTTGGGCATGATTAAAATGCAACCAATCGGTGCCTAATATCACATCAAAATCCACAATATCTAACAGGACAAGATTAGCTGGCATAACTACATCCTCTACCATCACTGGACACCCTGGATATACACTATCTACATAACATATTTCCCCTCTAGGCATAGCAAACTCTAACTCAAACCCTAGAGGCGTAGATCGAGGTTGAGTCAATTGAGCAAATATATGAGAAATCACAGAATGTGTAGCACCACAATCAATCAACACTTTAGCATGATAACCAAGAATATTTAACGTACCCATAATCAAGTCAGGATTGTTCTGAGCATCCTGTAGAGAAATGTTGTGGATACGTCCTTGGGACTGCTGCCTTCCTTCTCGACCTCTGCTGGCATGAACACCTTTACCCTGCGAACTACATCCTTGACCGGACTGAATGGGCGGCCTAGATGATCCAACACTACTAGTAACCATATCTATCTGTTGTGGTTGTCCTCCTGACTGCCACTGCGATCCACCAGTTGAAAACTGTTGACCAAGGTTGTTCTGCTGATAAGGCATATAACCTTCTGAAGATTGACCATAATGATTCTGCTGGTAATGGTCCTGAGGGTACTGATACTGCCCTGAAGGATAAGAAATTGAATCCCCTTGAAGATGATAAGCGCTACCACGACCCGTCTGAGTGAAACCACTAGGTCCTGAAAACTGTTGAGTCGGAGCTGGCTGTGGTATGAAAGGCTGTTGAGGTCTATGCTGGCTTTGGGGACAATACTTAGCCATAGGCCCCATCTGACCACAAGTATAACACCCACTGCTCCCTCGACGACATTCTCCAAAATGTCGATTATTGCACCTATGGCAAAGAGGAGCACCTGAACCTTCAGAACCACCAAAAACTCTTTGTCTCTGGAATTTAGGGCCTTCAGAAAATCTACCTCCTCGCCTTTGATCTGAGAAACTAAAACCTCCACTAGAAGAACTCGAGACCATACCACTTTTTTTGAAAGTTTGTGCTTTCTTAAGTCCTTGAGAAAACTGACCTTTACCCTTATCATTTCGCCTTTGATTCTTATCTTTTTCTTTTTCTTCACTGTCACTGGGTAAATTTTCTGAGTCCTCAACCTTCAACAAAACCTCATAAAATTTCTGATAAGTGGTACAGTTTGCAATAATAGCCATAGAACGCCATTTCTTTTTAGTACCCCTCTTGAAATGTCTAAGTATCTCAACAGGATTAGCAGCAGTATCAGGATCATATCAAGACAAATCAGTAAATCTCCGATAATACTCATTAGCAGACAACTTTCCTTGCCTTAAACTGACGAATTCCTGCTTCTTCTGATCAAGATATGCTGGAGGAATAAACCTTTTATAGAATGAATCCTTAAAATTCTTCCAGTCTGCTACCTCTTCAGGCAACCATCCACGAGATTCCTGTTCCCACCAAGATGCAGTCTCTTTACCCAAAACCCAAGTGGTATTCTCAACCTACCTTTCAGCAGGGAGATTGCCTTGACTTTGCATAACTCGATAAGTCTTCTCTATATGCTCAAGCCATCGCTCGGCCCCTTCATGTCCTTCATTACCCATAAAAGTAGGTAATTTCTAATTGTACACTGCCTCTAAAGGAGTTTTCTGAGAAGGGCGAAGTGAAGTTTGAATGGCATTAGCTATAGTTTCCCCTAATTGAGAGATATCGAGAAAACCAGGCTCAAAAGAAGAACGTGGATCTCAACGAGCTGCGTAGTTCTGACAGAAGACACCAAAAATAATTAGGGAAGTTCACAAAATATGCAGGACTGCAACTTAGAGCTCTGATACCAAACTGACACACCCCGACCAAAGTCAAGGCATGTTGGCAGTCACGTGAGTGTGACGTAGCCATGTGCGCAGTGCGGAAGCGATAATTTAAGGAAAGTACAAATAATTCAAAACCAAATACCATAGGTTCTAAGATAAGTTTAAGTGTGAATACACAACCAGAGCACAAGGTCTAAGTGCAGTCAAACATAAGATGTACTAATTTAACAACACTCGAAGATAATCCTACATGGTGATGGTTTGTCATAACTTCAGCTGGAAACCTCAAGATCCACCAACAACGCTACCTAGAACCTGGATGGGCGCAAAACAAAGTTGAGTGGGTCAGTATAATAAACTTATTCAAAACCTTCTTTTCTCTTTGAATTTACTAACCCCTCGTCGTAAAACAAGTATAATTTCCCAGAAATAAAGTATATACTCAGATACGTAATATATCTCAAAATCATGCTAGACAATATGAATGTACAACATGCCAAAGTATCATAATTGAATGCTCATCATCTCTATATGAATATGATGGAATAACATATAATCAATTCAATCATCGGCCATAAATCTAGTTTATACTCTTTCATCATAATCAACTCAGCCATCGGCTGCATATAGCTCATAATCATCTCATCACATCATGTATATATATGTAAATCCTGCACACCATCAATACCACCTCACGTGGTCTGCAATTCATCACTGTATATAACATAATATGCTCTAGTGCTACAATCACGTGAAGACTGTGCGATAAATCGCGGGTCACCTACGAGTCGAACCCACTAAAAGTGGTCTATATGACAGGACTGTGCACCTAACTTGGATCCAAGGTGAGCATGCGGTGCGGGAGGTGAACATCACGTGAAAGACTGTGCCCCTAACTCTGGGCGGGAGCACTAATATCAGTGTGCAAGTAAATGAGCTCTCAATCATATCTCAATCGTATAATTCATCATATTCCAATCATATCTCAATCATATCTCAATTATATCTCAATCATATTTCAATCATATCACAATCGTATAATTCATAGTATTTCAATCGTATTTCAATCGTTATCAGCATAATATACTCACAAGTAGCTTACCTGGGCCTCCTCAGCACCATGCAACAATATGTATAATTATGATAATGCACATACTAAAATATGAAGCATATATGACAGGATACTTAATCACATTTCTTTTAAAATACGTTTTCTGGGAAAAACGTCAAGTATACGTATATATATACTGAAAAATAACTGCCCACTCACTGATATGTAGCCGGTTCGTAACCCCCACGCCTAGTTTGGTTACGCTCGTCCTCCGTATAAGTCTCACCTATAAAAGAATAATTAAAAAAACATTATTTAAAAGCACATACACAACATTCGCTAATAACTTCTCATATATTACTCAATTTGGGTATATGAATATACCACCGTGACCTACTCGATGTCACGGACGTCGACATATTTTTAAAATAATTTTTGGACCCCACACGCGCCCCCACGCGCCTGGAAAAGGTCGACTCCACGCGCCGCGCGTGTCGTCTTCTTCCTTGGCTCGCGGGACTGGTTTCGCCGGTTTCTGGGCAGTTTTTCAAATTGCCATAACTTTGTCATTTCTTCACCATTTTCAACGTTCTTTATATCAAAATGAAGATCTTGACATATTTTAAAAATATGTCGATGTCACGGATGTCGACATATTTTTAAAAAAATTTTGGACCCCACACGCGCCCCCACGCGCCTGGAAAAGGTCGACTCCACGCGCCGCGCGTGTCGTCTTCTTCCTTGGCTCGCGGGACTGGTTTCGCCGGTTTCTGGGCAGTTTTTCAAATTGCCATAACTTTGTCATTTCTTCACCATTTTCAACGTTCTTTATATCAAAATGAAGATCTTGACATATTTTTAAAATAATTTTTGGACCCCACACGCACCCCCACGCGCCTGGAAAAGGTCGACTCCACGCGCCGCGCGTGTCGTCTTCTTCCTTGGCTCGCGGGACTGGTTTCGCCGGTTTCTGGGCAGTTTTTCAAATTGCCATAACTTTGTCATTTCTTCACCATTTTCAACGTTCTTTATATCAAAATGAAGATCTTGACATATTTTTAAAATAATTTTTGGACCCCACACGCACCCCCACGCGCCTGGAAAAGGTCGACTCCACGCGCCGCGCGTGTCGTCTTCTTCCTTGGCTCGCGGGACTGGTTTCGCCGGTTTCTGGGCAGTTTTTCAAATTGCCATAACTTTGTCATTTCTTCACCATTTTCAACGTTCTTTATATCAAAAATGAAGATCTTGATGAGATGAACAAATCTTGATGAGATGGACTCGCCGGAAACTGGGTAAGATTCAAATGAGTATAACTTCTTTAATACTCAACGAAATTGGATGAAACAAAAACGAAAGTTGTAGTTCTCGAAGAGACGAAGAGAATGGTATCTCGTACGACATCTAACTCTCCGTGTTTTGGCTGAAAAATGCCTCGAAAGGCACAGGTCAAACTTGAACTTTTTGATTTCAATATTCTTACGTCCAAAAACTTCCAACAAACTATCCCGAGCCTCTTAAGGACCTCAAGAAGCTTCCTATAAGCTTGAAAAGTCCTAAAAAATCAACCAATAAAAAGTTGATAAATAGTACCTAAATCGGAGTTCGTGAGTTCGACGTGAAAACGTTGTAGTTCTTACCTGAAATTGGTATGGTTGGACTCGTATCGTCGAGACGAAGACGAAGGTGATTTTATTTTCTTCTATCTATGAAGATTTGAGAGAGTTCTAATGTTGGTCTGTGTGTTTGGCCGTGTGGTTTGAGAGGGAGGGAGAGTGAATGAGAGCTTGAGAGTTTGTCGGGGAGAGATAGAGAGAATGAGTGAGAAGACAAGGTGTTGGAAATATGCCCTGAAAGTCAATCTTTGGAAGAAACCTTTCAGGACAAATGAATGGATGTATAGATGATTCTTATACATCAAATGGCAAAGATACTAATTAGGACTATCTCAGTAAACGATATATGTCCTAAATAGTGAATCCATGGACAATGGATCGATTGAAGAAGTAATCTAATGATGTTAGACTACAGAGACCTTCTTCACATAACCATAATGTCCAAAAAGGGTTCCTGGTCATTGGATTGTCAGAAGGATATTGACAATGCTTAGACGGGTACATACTGTGTCTGCTTCAAATGGAAGGATGGAAAGTCTCATCCCATTCGTGTGGTGACACTAAGACAAGTATGTAGGTGCTCATTAAGGGAATGAGTTCACTGAACACAATCGAACGAGAGTACTTGCATGGAGGTCTACTCACATGTCAAGCAAGTAACTCTAATTGTTGGAATGATGTAAGCAGTCCTTTGACCTGAGGCATCGTCGTTGTCTTGTGGTTAAGTACTTAATCTTTGATTATGTCAAAGTCACCCCATTCGCGGGTGTCCACGGCATAACTGGGTTAAGCCACTTAGTCATGAAGGCAAGTGAATGCGCAACAAGGAATCTCCAATCCTCGATAAGAGAGGAAGAATACTCTAAGATATGATTCAGGAATCTTCGGCCGAAGTATCGAGCGTAATAAAGGAAAGTGTTCCTATACGACTCAATTGAATCATATAAGAAGGAATAATCACATTAGGGGTTTGACAGAATATATCCATACCCTAGTAATGTGATTGAGAGTATTGTTTTAAAGAAGGATCGAATTACATTGTAATTCCAACTGAATAGGTTCTCCGAACAACTTCTACATTAGCTTGGGTAGCTATGATATATGGTTAGATGTCACTCATAGCTTGTGAGTTCTTCTAGATGATTAAATGTAGTCATCAAAGAAGAAGGTGAATTAAAAGGAAGTTTTGATTCACTAAGTGATTGAATTAAATATAATCAATTGGATTGATGTCAATCACCTCACTGCCTTGCTAATTAGAACCTAAAATGATTGTACACCGATACACTCTTGTGGTGAGTAATTAATGGATGATGGAAATCATTAATTGGATTAATTAAGTGTTGTGATTAATTTAGAAAGTCTAAAGAAATCATAAAAGCGATAAAAGATCGTTTTGGGCTTAAAGAAACGTTCGGGTTTAATTGGGCCCATTGGGCCTAAACCCATTGGGCTTTTATTCAAGCATTGGATGACTTGAAATAAATAAAAGCCCAAAGCCCAAACCAACACAAAGGGGCCGGCCATTTAAAGTGGAGAGGGAGAGATATTTAGTCAAGTTGTTGACTAAGTTTCTTTTGTCTATATAAGGAACTTTATAGAGATTTATTCAAAAGGGTTTTTGGGTGTTTAAAACAACAAAGAGGCAAAAGAAATATTTCTCTAAAAACTACCAAAAGGCCGGCCACCTTAAGGGTGATTTAGCTAATCCTTTTTCACTCTTTTGGTTATTCCTCCATCCATCTCACTACACTAGTGGGTGTGGATCTTTAGAGGTTTTCTATTTTGGAAACTTGGAGAGAACCTAGGAGCACTCATACTAACAAAGTGGAGGAGGCAAGGAGGGAGGCTAGGCTCAAGAACTTCAAGGAACAAAGGGCTTAGAGGTGGTCCATCCTTGGTCTCAAGTCTAGATCAAGAGGTATAAGACTAAACCTACACTTTGTTCTTTACTAAAATGTTTTGATGCATTATATATAAACCTATGAACCTTGAAGGGGATTTGCATGACTGTAGCTTTGATATTATTCGATAACATGCTTCCGTTGCTTATGTATATAAATTTTGTATTGTATATGCATGCTAGTCATTATGAAATCCCATATTAATCTCATAGATTTCCCTTCACAAGGATGAGGAAATCACGGATTAAAGAAAGTAAAAGGGAAAAGGAATGATTTTTGTAAGCCCCGTGAGGACATAGGATTCCAAAGTTTAATCATTCAAACATATACGGCCGAAAACGTCCATATCCGTCCATTATCAACCAACTTTAAAAAAATTAGGATAATTAAACACACTTCACACAAACGAAAGTGTTAATGCGGGACGGGCTGTCACACCGTGGCTTTGGTGGTATGGGCCTTGGATAGCACGGCTTGGGTCGTGGTGGTAGAGCCATAGACCTCGCCACGGGTGATTGTTGTGGTGGCCACTGCGGTGGTTGCCATGGTGGAGCCTTGTGGTGGTGGTGCCGCTCCCTCTAAGATTGCATTTAGTCTCGTGGATCGCCGCGGTCCCATTTCTTAAATATTGGAATTTTCACTTGTGGAATTTTCTAAATTTCTAGCCATTGTATTTCTCTTTTACATTTTATCAAAGAATCTTTGCAAATAAAAAATTCTAATAATAAGAACGTACGAAAAATACAATGGACTAGAAAATAGAGAAAATAGTGAAAAAACTTTTTTGCGCGAGAGTCTTCTACGAGTATGAATCTCAACTCTCAATGAAAGCACCAATTTGTGGATGCAAATTTCTTCCTCCTTGATCTTGGACAAAATTGCACCTACAAAACAATTAACATCTTAGGTCAAGGCCAAGAACCTCATGCGCCTACGATGAATAGGGGGGCTTTGGCTGAAGAACATTCGATGCCAAAGTTAGAATTTAGAGAGAAAAGTGTTTAAGAATTCTAGAGAATTTTAGCAAGAGTTGGAAGTCCCCTTTTTGGGAGAGAATGGAGAGCTTTTTATAGGTGAATGGTGATTAATGGATTAATTACGAATTAATCCATTAATTAGCCTAATTAATTTAATTTATATGGAAGGTTTTGAAGGTTATGGAATGATTTCCTTGTAGAGGATATGGAGTAAAGATGGATGAGATAAATTTGAACTTGTTACCTATTTTGGGCACTCTTGACTTGGTTGATGGATGATTCTCCACTGTTCGCATGTAGGAAACCCAATGTGTCTCGAGGGCAATTTTGTCATCTTCACCTAAAAATCCACG
Organism: Malus x robusta; assembly: GCA_963082935.1. Lineage (NCBI taxonomy): Eukaryota > Viridiplantae > Streptophyta > Magnoliopsida > Rosales > Rosaceae > Malus > Malus x robusta. The sequence goes on from OY720328.1 coordinate 13,289,984, forward strand.
TATCGCCTCTTGATTATTTTTGGCTTCACATTTAGAATTTAAATATACGAAAAGTCGATACATTTATTTTCAAAAGTACCATAGGTTTTATATACATTTTTTGTATTACTATACGTAAAATTTGAACAATTTAATGAAGTTCTTTTATGAAAATATTAATAATTTTTTTTAATGAAGGAAGAGACTAATTAAATATAATAAAAGAAATAAAAAGTTATTCTTTCTTTTGTTCAAAAAAAATGTTACTCTTTCTTTGTAGTGAGTGATAATGAGGAACTAGTTGAGAAGATTTTTTTTGGGGGGGGGGGGGGGTAAGGTATAAGCTAATAGACTCAAAGGTATCTTGTCCTCCATTATTTCGTCGGGCTAGAGTGCATTTGTTCTGGGTCGTTTGATTTCAAATAATTCGTTGGTGGCAACGGTTAATTCGTAATCTACCTATTAGTTTACGTTCATTGGTGAATCAATTAATATGGCACTTCCATAATCATGCGGGAGGAGTGGGTGTTTTACACGGTCAAAAGTGGTTATAAGGTTACTAGAAGGATTGTGGAATCTCAATCTCTTAGCGCTTCTACGTCTAATTCTGAAAGTAATCCTTATTCAGCTCTTTGTAAATTAATTTGGAAGGTTAAAATCCCTCCCAAGGTGAAAGCAGTGGCGAAGCTACGTGAGGGCGAGGAGTGGCAGCCGCCACTCCCCTTGCTGGAAAACACGACTGGAGCTTTGGTTCAACCCCTCCCCTCACCTATCCTGTCGTCGGAAAGCCATGGCGTCGGTAAGCTGCCCATTGCAGAAGAGGCAACTCATGTGCGAGGAAGACGAAAAGAAAAGAAAAGGTGTGTTTTAAAAGAAAAACATTGGACCGAACGACGTCATATTCTCCATTCCTTTTAAATGAAACGTTGCATTTTACCTTTTCTTCTTTCTTTTGTTGCTTTTCTCCATTTTTTCTTTCCTTTTTTTTCCTTCTATTTTTTCTTCTATTTGACTTGGTCCCTTTGTTTTTTGTTAATGGTTTGTCTTGGTCCCTCGTTCTTTTGGTTGGATCTTTTGATTGGTCCCTAATTAATTGTTTTGGATGTGATATTAAAGCTTTCAATACTTAGAATTACCTTAATGTTGATTTTTCTTTTATCACAAACGATAATTTCTACAATAAGAAGGTGTTGAGTGAATTAAGCCTCACATTCATAATCAAATTCGTATATCTTTTTCTAGTCATCACTACTTTTAATGAATTTCTGATGTGACTTTGAGGACTTGTTTCATAATGTCTAAAAAATTTGTGAGGAAAATGATATTAATGTTCCTAACATAGAGGATTTGCATTTCACACCCGAAAAATCAAAGCCCAAAGCTCCAAGACTCACAAACTTACATTACTATCGTGTGGATCTCTAATTTCAAGTCCTTCATTGGTATGCAACTAAAAGAATTGAATGGTTGCTTTAATGAGGTAAACACCGAGTTACCAGTTGCAACCGCTTAACTAACGAGAGAGTTTTTTGCAATGAATATTGTGAAAACATCAATGCGTAACAAAATCAAAGATCAACGGTTTAGTGGTAGCAAAGTTGTTTACATTAAGAGAGATGTTTTTGCTATTGTTTACTATCTAAAAAGATTTGGATGTCTACATTTTTCTAAAACCTTACCTTTTTAAATTTCGCCCCTCCTCCCGACGATTCCTGGCTTCGCCACTGGGTGAAACTATTTACATATAAAGTTAGTCAAGGCATTCTCTCGACTAAAATAAATCTCGTGAGGAAATGAGTAAGGTTAGACATGGAGTGTGTAGCGTGTAACGGCGATCTTGAAATTGAAGGTCACGTGTTTAGGGATTGTAGTTTCGCGAAGGCAGTGTGGTTTGCTTCCCCCTTTGGATTGCATTCTTGACATTATACAGAGTTTGGAAATGGGAGTGGCTGCTATCTCTGGTGGAACATAAAGGTACTAATTGATAGGAGCATATGTATGCGACTTAGTTCGCTCATTTTCTTGCATTTAGTGAGTTAGTTTCTGTTTATTATGTGTTTTAAGTTATTTTCGTGTGTTTTCAGGTTCAAATGACAAAGTTGGCAAGAAAGTGCAATTTATAAGACTTAGTTAGCTCGTTTTCTTGCATTTAGTTAGTTAGTTTCTATTTATTATAGTGTTTTAAGTTATATTCGTGTGTTTTCAGGTTCAAATGACAAAGTTGGCAAGAAAGTGCAATTTATAAGACTTAGTTAGCTCGTTTTCTTGCATTTAGTGAGTTAGTTTCTGTTTATTATAGTGTTTTAAGTTATTTTCGTGTGTTTTCAGGTTCAAATGACAAAGTTGGCAAGAAAGTGCAATTTGGAGCATTTTGAAGCAGTTTTAGGCCAACAATGGATAACACATGCATGGAGCAAGGTGGATGGACGTTTTCGAAGTTCAAGAGGCTAGGAATATGCTGAAGAGATAAAGAAAATAAAGTCAAGACTTGGAAGATAAGGAATCAGCTAAAAAGAAGGAACATTATCCAAACCAACCTTATCTTATTTTATCCTAACCTTATCCTAATCTACCTAATTTTATCCTAACGTTATCCTAACCTTATTTTTTCTACCCGTGCCCTTCCTTTCCCTTGGCACACCAACCATACAGATTTCCCATGAAAAACCCCTCCCCCACACTTGTTTTTCTGCAATAATGTCGCTCAAAAGGAATTCCTTTTAAGTCATGCTCCACTATACTTTAAGAACAAGGGTATGGATAGTCCTATTCTAGGCTAGGTAGGGATAATGTGGCTAACAAAGAAAATAGGCTAAATAAGGCTCAAAAGGGTTAAACCTACAAAACATATGCAAGGGATTAAGACTTTTTGGCTCCGGTGGTAACTATTAAACAACTTCATCTTGTTATATGTTATGCACTCAATTTTAAGCTTTGAATGAAACAGGCATGAGTTCTTTATTTAAACGCTTGGGTTGCCTCCCAAGAAGCACTTACTTTAACGTCTTTCAGCCGAACGGTACCTTTATTTAAGTTTCACTAGGTCCAACGGCATGGAGGGGTACATCCTCCACGACATGCTCTTCGAAATTCTCGTAGTAAGGCTTCAAACGGTGTTCGTTGACTTTGAATTCATGTCCTATCTTTAAACTTTGAATTTGGACTGCACCATAGGGAAAGACATTAGTAACAACAAAGTGACCAATCCATTTAGAACGCAACTTACCTGGAAACAATTAAAGGTGGGAGTTGAAAAGTAACACTTTATGCCCTATAGAGAACGTCTTGCTACGAATCATCTTGTCATGGAATGCCTTCGTTTTCTTCTTGTAAATATAAGCGTTCTTATAAGCTTCGTTCCAAATCTCCTTAAGCTCATTCAATTGCAGCTTCCTATGAATGCCAGCGGCATCTATGTCAATATTGAACGTTTTGACTGCCCAATGCGCTCTATGCTCCAATTCAATCGAAAGATGACATGGTTTCCCATAGATGAGCCGAAATGGAGACATCCCAATTGATGTTTTGTAGGTTGTACAATACACCCATAATGCATTATCTAAGCCCAAGCTCCAATCTTTCCAAGTTGGCCTAACTATCTTCTCCAAAATCTGCTTGATTTCTCGATTGGAAACTTCGGCTTGCCCACTTGTTTGAGGGTAATAAGGTATCAAAACCTTATATGTGACATTATACTTCTTGAGCAGCACCTCGATGGTTCGATTGCAAAAATGGGAACCCCTATCACTTATAAGAACTCTTGGTAGTCCAAATCTGGCAAATATGTTAGTTTTGACAAAATCTGCAACCACTTTGGAATCATTAGTACAGGTGATTTTTGCTTCCACCCATTTCGACACATAATCCATAACAAGTAAAATATAATTGAAACCATGTGAAGAAGGAAAATGACTCAGGAAATTGATACCCCAAACATAAAAAATCTCAACAGAAAAGATAGGGGTTTGCGACATTTGATCTTTTGCGCCTATATTGCCTATTCTTTGACAACGATCACAAGTCATACAAAAAGTTCTAGCATCCTTAAAGAGAGTAGGCCAATAAAATCCACATTCTAAAACCTTAAGTGATTTGCGTTGTGTACCAAAATGATCCTCACATGCATAAGTGTGACAGAAAGTTAAAATTGAATTAAACTCCGAATCATGCACACACCTACGAAGAATCTGATCAAGGCAATATTTCCACAAGTATGGGTCATCCCACACATAGAATCGTGTATCATTTTTAAGTTTATCACGTTGGTGCTTGTTTAGGGTGCTTGGAACTTGTTTAGACACCAAATAGTTCACTAAATCGGCATACCATGGCACACTTACCTCAATGGACAGTAGCTGCTCGTCTGGGAATGCTTTTAGGATGGGTACGGGCTCCTCATCATGTACCAAACGAGTCAAGTGGTCAGCCACTATATTTTCAATTCATTTCTTGTCCCGGATTTCGAGATCGAACTCTTGAAGGAGAAGCATCCAGAGAATAAGTCTTGGCTTAGCTTTTTTTTTGTGAGTAAGTACTTTAAAGCTGCATGATCAGAGTAAATTATAACTTTAGTACCAAGTAAATACGAATGAAACTTATCTAAAGCAATCACAATAGCAGGAAGTTCTTTTCAGTGGTGGAGTAGTTCAATTGTGCGTCATTCAAGGTCCGGGATGCATAATAGATGACGTGTGGCCTCTTGTCCTTACTTTGTCCCAAAACAGCCCTTAATGCATAATCTAAAGCATCGCACATAAGCTCGAACGGAAGACTCCAATCTGGTGGAACTATGATGAAGGCTGAAGTTAGCATCTCTTTGAGGTGATTGAAGGCCTTCTCACATTCATCGTCGAATTTAAATGTCACATTCTTTTTATAGAAGTCGGCAAAGGGGTTGGGAAATCTTTGAAAAATCTTTGATGAATCGCCTATAGAATCCTGCATGTCCAAGAAAAGAACGAACCTCTCTCACAGTAGTGGGAGAGGGTAAGTAGCGTACAAGATCTATTTTCGATTTGTCAACCTCAATTCCTTTTTTTGAAACTATGTGACCTAAAACTATGCCTTGTTTTACCAAAAAGTGACATTTTCCCCAATTTAAAATGAGGTTAGTTTCAATGCAGCGTTTCAAGATTAATGTGAGATTAGCTAGACAATCATTAAACGAATCACCAAAAACACTAAAATCATCCATGAAAACTTCAATAATATTCTCAACAAAATTTAAAAAAGATACTTACCATGCATCTTTGAAACGTGGCTGGTGCATTACATAAACCGAATGGCATTCGACGATAAGCAAAAGTACCAAATGGACAAGTAAAAGTAGTCTTTTCTTGATCATCTAGAACTATAACAATCTGATTATATCCCGAATAACCATCAAGAAAACAATAAAAAGAATGAGCAGCTAACCTTTCAAGCATTTGATCAATGAACGACAAAGGGAAGTGATATTTCCTTGAGGTGCCGTTGAGCTTCCTATAGTCAATGCAAACTCTCTAACCTATTTGGATATGAGTGGGCACAAGTTCATTCTTTGCATTCTTCACCACAGTTACTCCAGATTTCTTTGGAACAACTTGAACCGATGAAACCCAACGGCTATCCGAAATTGGATAAATCACTCCACAATCAAGGAGCTTGATAATCTCTTTTTTCACAACTTCCATCATTGAAGGGTTGAGTCGACGTTAAGCCTTTCAAGTTGGTTTAGCCCCTTTATCTAGAAGTATGCAATGCATGCACGTTGTGGGGCTAATTCTTTTAATGTCGGCCAAGGTCCTTCCAATGGCTGTTTTGTACTCTTTCAACACCCGAACCAATTTCTCCTTATTCATTGCCGTGAGTGATGAAGAAACTATGACCGGCAAGGTCTCTTTACCAAATGATTTGGTAACGGTTCAAGCTTGAGGGAAGGTGCCTAAATCACTGTGGGTAACAACTTATTAGTAGAAATGGGAATTGGAATTGGGATTTGAGGCTTACCAATATGTTATGGCAAAGACTCAAGGGTAGCCACCATCTCGCCAATTTTTATGCACAATTAGGCTCGGCCACTTTGGGTTTACGTTCTATTCCTTCAGCAATGGTTGTTTCAAGGGGATCCTTCTCCAAGGAGTCAAGATATTCCTGCGCCAACGAATTAAATACATCAATAGAAAAACAAGAATGATCGTCTTTATGATATCGTATAGCTTCAGAAATGTTAAAATCAATAATCTTGCCATCAAATTCCATTGTTAACGTCCCCTTGAACACATCTATCTTGGTGTAGGCTGTTTTCATGAAAGGTCTCCCAAGTAGGATCAGCAATGGTGTAGAATGGGCCGAATCTTCCATGTCAAGCACATAAAAATCTGCTGGAAATATCAAGTGGTTAACCTGCACCAAAACATCTTCCAAAACTCTTTTCGGGTATGCATTAGAATGATTAGCTAATTGAATGATAACCCCATCATTTTAAAGTTCTCCTAGGTTCATAGATGCATAGATAAAGTATGGCATGACAGTATTCCACCAGATGTGCCTTTCCCTGGCAAGTTTATGCAATCTAGGAACGAAGAGAATGAAAAAGACATTCTAGAGACCTTCAGGAAAGTGCAAGTCAATATCCCGCTCCTTGATGCGATAAAGCAAATTCCAAAGTATGCTAAGTTTTTTAAGAAGCTTTGTACAACAAAGAAACAAATTCGAGACGTGGTACATGTAAGTGAAAATGTCTCTGCAATGTTGCAAAGGAAGTTGCCACCTAAATGCAAAGATCCAGGTAGTTTCACTATCCCTTGTGTAATTGGTAATACAAGGTTTGAACATGCTATGCTAGATTTAGGTGCTTCCATTAATGTCATGCCATATTCTGTTTATGCATCTATGAATCTAGGAGAGCTTAAAAATGATAGAGTTATCATCCAATTAGCCGATCGTTCTAATGCATATCCGAAAGGAGTTTTGGAAGATGTTTTGGTGCAGGTTAACCATTTGATCTTTCCAGCTGATTTCTATGTGCTTCAGATAGAAGATTCAACCCACTATCCACCATTGCCAATCTTACTTGGGCGACCTTTCATGAAAACAGCCCAAACCAAGATTGATGTGGCCAAGGGAGCGTTAACGATGGAGTTTGGTGGCGATATGATTAAATTCAATGTTTCTGACCATGTTAAGAATTCTAATGATATTCATTCTTGTTTTGCCATAGATGTGATTAAAAATTTAAGGCAGGAACGTTCAGCAGCACCAATCAAGATGGATGTATCTAGAGCCACCATCGAAGAGGGAATTGTAGTGGAGCACAAGGAACACGCCACTACCCTCAAAATACCCAATCTGGTCGAGAGCACCCCTAGTGAATTTGTTGACAGTGCTGCTACTTTTGAGCCTTCGTCGCAGTATATTGGTGAGCCACTTATTCCAATTCCCATTTCAACTAATAGGTTGTTACCTTCGTTGGTTTAGGTGCGCAATCGAATTTAAGTTTGGTGGGAGAGTTTGCATTGACTCTAGGAAGCTCAACGCCACAATCAAGAAAGATCACTATCCCCTTCCATTTATAGATCCAATGCATGGAAGTTTTGAGGAGCATATCGTGGAGGAAATACCCCTCCATGCCGTGGACCCTAATGGAGCTTAAAATGAGGTATCGTCCGGTTGGAAGACGTTAAAGCAAGCACTTTTTGGAAGGCAACTCATCCGTTCAAATAAAGAAAACCTAGGAATCTCAGGCTCCAAAGCCAGATTTGCGTTCCTTGACCCTACTCTTTATTGCTTTTACTTTGCCATAATTGTCATGTTTGTTAGTTGTGTTGTTTGATTGCTTGCGTGTGAGTCTATGTTTGAAACATTGAGGACAATGTTTGGTTTAAGTGTGGGGGGGGGGTTAAACAAAGTGTTTTTCATGAATGTTCGTTGGATTTCACCACCTAGCACTTCTAGAGTTGTTTCTCACTGTTTTAAGTGTTTTTATTGTGTTTTGAAGTGTTTTAATGTGTTTTGAAAGAAAAATACAAAAATTTGAAAAACAAATTAGAAAAAGTTTTGAAAAACCCAAAAAGAGTCATTTTTAGATTCATTTTTGTGTTTGTGTCTTAGGTTATGTTCCAACACAATAATGAGGATTTTGTTTTTAATTGCATGACTGTTAAAGAAAATTACAAACATGGGTGGAAGTTTGATATGCTCTTTGGTTAATACTTAGTTGTGGTTGACGTTTACGAATTCACATGTAATCACAACAGAAGAAAAAAAATCACTTTTTCTAACATGGTTGAAGGAAGGAACTCAAACTAACGCTACAACCCTGAGAGACTTGAGCCTATATGTATTTGGAGAGTTAGTAATATGTGAATTCTTGTTTTCTAAAGTCGTTGCATGATCTACTTAGAATGCTTTTTCATCATTTTAGTTCCAAATACTAGAACTCATGCCCGTTTCATTCAAAGCTTAAAATTGAGTGCATAACTTATAACAAGATGAAGTTGTTTAGTTACTACTAGAGCCAAAAAGCCTTAATCCCTTGCATATGTTTTGTAGGTTTAGCCCCTTTGTGCCTTAGTTAGCCTATTTTCTTTGTCAGCTACATTATCCTTACCTAGCCTAGAATAGGACTATCCATATCCTTATTCTTAAAGTATAGTGGAGCATGACTTAGAGAGAATTTCTTTGATCAACATTTTGCAGAAAACAAGTGTGGGGGAAGGTTATTTCCAACAAAAGAAAAATAAATAAAAATAAAAAAAGAAAAAAAAAGTGAAAAGGAAAAGAAAAGGAAGAAAAAATTGAGAAAATAAAGGAAAAGAGTTGAGAAATAAGTGAGAATGAACTCACAAGTATTGGTTGTTGAAGAAAGGGTCCAAAAGTTTGAATCTGACCCTAAGTGTTTTGTGAATCTCCCCCTTGTATTTAAAGTTAGTTGCTGCATTCAAAAGTTGAATTCTAAGTGTTGATTTCATTACTTTGCTTACTATCACTTTGAGAACCTTTGTTTATCCTTAACCTTTCTTTGTTAGCCAATACCTTAGCCCCATTACAACCCTTTGACTTTTATCTTGGTTGTTATGCGTTTCAATATGTGGAGTTTGAAATTGGTACGAGCATATGGAATCCCTGGTTCTCGCTTCTAAGTAGTGGCATTCCGTTCATGAGATCATACATATACATGTTATATTAATAATTCCAGAAAGTGCCTTCTTTGATTATAAGATATGTGAGTGCTAGTCTACATATTTACAACAATCTTCTCACATATACCTAGTATAGGGAGTGTAGTCAAAAAATCTGTGTGAAAATAGAGAGTATATCCGGTGAGGAATTGAGGGAATTCTCTAAGGCATGTTGCTACATTCAAAACATTGTTTTAATTGATTAGATGCGAGCTAGTGAATGGGTGACTGTGATTGAGTATGAGCTTAAGGGTAAGGATGACTAAAATCTGTGGGAGTAGTGATTTTTAACATGTCATGTTTCATTGGAAATCCCTGAGGCAATTGTTGAAAGGTGTAGGTTATGTTTTGTTTGTTTTGTTTTGCTTGAAGACTAGCAAAAGCTAAGTGTGAGGGAATTTGAGAGGAGCATATTTATGCGACTTAGTTAGCTCGTTTTCTTGCATTTAGTGAGTTAGTTTCTATTTACTATAGTGTTGTAAGTTATTTTCGTGTGTTTTCAGGTTTAAATGATAAAGTTGGCAAGAAAGTGCAATTTGGAGCATTTTGAAGCAATTTTAGGTCAAGAATGGATAACACATGCATGGAGCAAGGTGGATGGACGTTTGTGAAGTTCAAGAGGCTAGGAATATGTTGAAGAGATAAATAAAATAAAGTCAAGACTTGGAGGATAAAGAATCAGCTAAAAAGAAGGAACATTATCCAAACCAACCTTATCTTATCTTATCTTAACCTTATCCTAATCTACCTAATTTCCAGCTGTAAGAAGGCATCTAAATGACATTAGGATACCTACAAATTAGGTTTTCTAGAAACTAAACCTTATCCCTAAAAGTGTGCAGCACCTAGCCCTTCTAGAAGCTATGTTTTCTGTTGCAAAGACTACTCATTTTCCTCCCTGGAATCTAATGAGAAGTGTCATTTTTCCTTGCTGACTTGGAGTTTTAATTCCCTTCCTTCTCAACCTTTGTTGTGCCTTCCCTTCTCCTTATAAGTACATAATGACGTAGCACTCAAAAGTCACCCATTTCTCACCACAAAATCGCACCACACATCCATCATGCATAGATTTCCCTCAGTGTCGCAGCTTTGCAAGGAGAAAGGAGAGGAGACCCCTTGTCGTGCCCTGCCATTCAAGCTTGGATTGCTTGAACATTCCTAGGTGTATTCTATCTGTTTGTACCATACTTGACCAATCCCGAAACTACTGAGCACCAGTCAATGTTATACCATCAATGACCCAGAAGAGTTTCCCTCCAACCAGGAGGCCAATCACAACGCAATACGTGTCGACATCAAAAGCCAATCATAGCGTGACACTTGTCAATGTCAGAAGCCAATCACAACATGACACGTGTCAATGTCAGAAGGAAAAATCACATGCCCTTGCTCAAACTTTCATACTTCCAAAAGGCGATAGAGACTTACGAAAGAAAATCCCAATGGTACATGACCTCACTCAGGACCCCCTTATCCTACGGCTCATTGAGGAAGTAAACAAGTTGAAGGCCGAACGTCAAGCCGAGATACCTGATTGGAACCAACCCAGGCCTGACCCTCTCACAAGGAGGATCCTCGACACCCCCTTCAAGCAAAGACAAAACAAAAGCTTGGTTTACAACTCTATATTGGAAGGGAAGACCCAATTGAACACCTTAACCTCTTTGAGTCCACCATGGCATATCGGATGCACACAGATGAATAGCGATGTCTTCTCTTCCCCTCCACCTTCTCTGGCGAAGCTCTAAACTGGTATTGCCGTTTTCCACCTGAGACAGTAGACTCATTTGACAAACTGAGGAAACTGTTTGTCTCTCAACACATCTTCCAGACCGATCGCTTGCATTCTGCAGATGACTTGTACACTATTCACCAGAAGCCAAACGAGTCACTACGAGAGTACGCCGGTCGTTTCAACCATGAGTATTCTCGCTGCGCTAAGGCAGATGACAATACCGCCCTCAAAGCCTTCACGGCAGGCCTACGTGATTGTTTCTTCAAGTACATGATCAATGCCAACACTTGGAAGACTTACTCTGAGGTGATGGCACATGCTTACAACCATGCCTCCGCCGAGGCAAGGACATATCAAGGGAAACCCTCCACAGCCACCCCTTATCAACAAGTGGGGAGTGGAAGCCAGATCCAACCAAATGAGAAGGCCTTGACCTTCCAAACGGCAGCGGTACCTCCCCCTACCTTACTTAATATTTTGCAAAGTCAACAGACATATCAATCTCAGGGCAAAAGGAAAGATTTTCATCCTCACCAGTCTCATTTTAGTAAAATGAGTAAGGGACACTACCACGATAACCAAGGGTATCACCATGATAATCTTCGACCTCAGGCAGTCAACACAGTAGGTCAACCACATGTCAGGACAGCCCCTACCCCAAGGTATGAGGCATACAGACCTTTGAACACCACATGCATGGCCATTTACCCCAGCATAGCATACCTGATACCGAAGCCAAAGCTAAGGCACCCGGATTACAAGCCCACGAAGAACACCGGCACATTTTTCTACTACCACGAGCATAACGGCCATGACGGCGAGAAGTGTATCACCCTTTGTGATCATATTTAAGCTTTGGCACGTGAAGGAAAAATTGATCAATTCCTCCTTCACCCTTCAAGGGGTAACCGTAACCAATGCTAGGTGAATGTGATATATTCCATAAGTGGTGGCACACCCATATCTAAACCTTCCAACAGGGCCATGAAAAATAGTGAACGAGCTTTAAGGTCTGGCCACCAAGTGTTTCACGTGGAAGACATCAGGGGAGGTAAGCATCAAAAGCCTAACTGGGATCCAATATGTTTCTATCTTGAGGAAGAAAGAGGTATCACCTACCCTCACAATGACCCACTGATCGTGGAAGCTCACATAGCCAAATTTGAAGTACGCCGAATCCTAGTAGACACGAAGGCTTCAGTCAATATTATGTTTGCTGAAGCTTTTAGGGCACTGAATGTAGCTAGACACTTGCTCGATCGCTTGATTTCCCCTCTGATAAGCTTCTCTGGTGATATCGTGCAACATTTGAGGAGTATACACTTACCTTTCACCATTGGTACAGGCCTTTACATAGCTGCCATTACCACTAACTTCCTGGTGGTTGATTGCCCAATGGCATACAATGTCATCTTCGGATGCATATGCATCAATGATCTCAAGGCCATGATATCCACACATATGTTGTTAATGAAATTTCCAACCCCCTATGGCAATGGTTATATCAGAGGATATCAACTTAGTGAACGATCATGTTACAACATTTCGGTCAAGTAACAGCACCTGCCTGTGCCCAAGGAAACCCTTTCTATACATGACCAAGTGATAAAGACTAGCCTAGACGAAGCCAACTTGGATTTTCACGGTGGTAACAGTCAACTCGACGATCCTCGAGATGACTCTTTCACCTAGTAAGCATAACCCGTTGAAGAGTTGGAGAAGGTCTCTATCTCAAAAGATTATCCAGATCGCATGGTGAAGATTGGCACCACCTTGTCACCACCCATTCGGTTGGCATTGATCTCTTTTTTGCAAGAGAACACTGAGGTCTTCGCCTGGTCATACGAGGACATGCCAGGCATCTCTCCCGATATCATCTGTCATCGCTTAAGTATTGACCCCAAGACCAAGCCAGTGAGACAGAAGCGAAAATCTTATGATGCTAAACGGTACGAGATAATGAAGGCAGAAGTTGAAAAACTCAAAGGCATAGGCTTCGTTCGCGAAGTCAATTATCCAACGTGGGTATCAAATGTTATCCTTGTTAAGAAGAATCCGACCAAGGCAAGTCTCCTGCTCCAAAAGGTTTTGTGGAGAATGTGTGTCGATTACACCGACCTAAACAAAGGATGCCCGAAGGATAGTTTTCCTTTTCCTCTCATAGACAGACTTATAGACTCTACGACAGGGTGTGAACTTCTGAGCTTCATGGATGCTTACTCAGGATACAACCAAATCCTCATGAACCCTTCGGACTAAGAACATATAACCTTCACTACTGACAGATGACTATATTGCTATAAAGTCATGCCTTTCGGCCTAAAGAATGCAAGAGCGACTATCAGAGACTGGTCAATTCAATGTTCGCCGAACAGATTGGGAAGAGCATGGAAGTTTACGTTGATGATATACTAGTCAAGATCAAACATGTTGACCAACACATCACCAACCTATCTGAAACTTTCACCATTCTGAAGAGGTATCAAATGAGGTTGAACCCCAACAAATGTGCCTTCGGCGTAGGCTTTGGCAAATTCTTAGGTTTCATGATAAGCCAACGAGGCATTGAGGCTAATCCTGAGAAGGTCAAAGCAATCCTTGACATAAAGGAACCAGTAACTTCAAAAGACATCTAGAGCTTTACTGGCAAGGTGGCAGCCTTAACTAGGTTCATCTCTAAGGCCATAGCCAAATGTGCTTCTTTCTTCAAAACACTTAAGGGAAGTAAGAAGTACATTACATGGACTGATGAATGTGATGTGGCATTCAAGAACCTCAAAGACTACATGAGTAAAGTCCCTATGCTCTCCAGACTTGAGGTTGGTGACACTCTCATTATCTATCTGTCAGTATCGGCTTCAGCAGTAAGTTCTGTTCTCATTCGAAAGGATGGTAATGTCGAACGGCCTATCTACTACGCTAGCAAGGCCTTACAAGATGCAGAGACACGATACTCCAACATTAAGAAATTTGCTCTAGCATTCGTCATGTCTGCTCGAAAACTTCGCCCTTACTTCCAAGCACACTCCATGATCGTGCTTACCAATCATCCTCTTCGACAGATACTCCAAAGTCCTGACACTTCCGGGTAAATGATCAAATGGGCGATAGCATTGGGTGGGTTTGACATCACTTACTAACCAAAGCCAGCTGAGAAGGGCTAAGCAGTGGCAGACTTCATCGCCGAATTCACATATCCTGTTGACATTGTTTCTACGCCTAAAGAAATGGTTTCATTACCCTCAGAGGCTTAGAAAATAGAACCAACAACCCCAGCATGGAGTCTATATGTTGATGGCTCGTCCAACCAACAGGGTTGTGGAGTAGGACTAATCCTTACGAGCCCTGACAAAGTGGCGATGGAGTATGCTATTCGTTTCAAATTCAAGGCGTCGAACAATGAGGCCGAATATGAAGCCCTTATAGCAGGCTTACGTTCGGCCAAACTGAAGGAAAAATTTTGTCCTAGCTAAGAACATGTGAGAATATTTGAACACATAGGCAAACTATTAACATATTAAAGTAGGCATGCATTAAAAAACAATTCTAAAATCCATGACTTTCAAAGCCTAGTGAATGGAGAACCATGAGACTCTTCAACAACATTAAAGAAAAGGAAGGATTTAGAGATTCATTACCCTTGAAGCTCATCCTTGTTTACACAAGGGATTCACCCAAGTGGAGGGCCTTCAAGTCACCTCCTAGCTCGTTGGATCTTCCTTGTGATTTTCTTCCTTATGCTCCTTTGCTCCTTGAGGATGTGAGGAAATGATCTCCAAAAACACCAAAGATTTGGTGTCTCTAAGTCTCCACACCAAGGATGAGGTGTGAAGATAAAATGGATGACTTAGAGAAGAAAAGATTGCTAGCTATCTCTTCCCTAAGTGGCCGGTCTCTTTTAGGGAAAAAGAGAGAAAGTGTTTCTCATCTTTTTTCAAGAAAACCCTAATGAGGTAAAAGCTATAAAGATGCTTTTATATCTCCTTTCTTAGGTGAGTGGCAAACTTGCAATTAAGCAAAACTTCCCACTTCCCTCACTATGGCCGACCATCTTAAGTGATTGGGCTATTTGCTCATATTTGTTTTAGTTGTCATACAACTTAAACATAATGGACCTAGTGGACCAAACCCTTTTGGACCCCAAAGCCTAAAACTAACTTAAAAGCCCAATACGAACCTTTCGTATAATTAATCAACTAATTAATTAACCTTGACCATTTTCAATTAAACCATTTAATTGTTTATCCATTTCATTTATATTTCTTCACTTTCATCCTTACTCGGTGTACTATCCATTAGGTTCCAATTAGCGAAGTAGTGGGCGATTGTTACTCTTAACAATTGATTGTGAATTGAAACTTCATTTCAATTCTCCCTTTGATTAAGATTAGTGTTTGCTAATCTTCAGGGCTTCCACAAACCATGAGTGACACCTAGCAGCATGTCATGGCTACACAAGCTAAATAGAATTGGTTGGAGAACCTATCCAGTTACAATTACAATGTAATACAGTCCTTCTCTAATACAATACTCTTAATCACATTGTTTGAGTGATAGTTTGTTTCATGTCTACTATCCAATGTAATACTTTTCTATATGATTCAATTGAATATGATTTGGAACATACTTCCTAAGTCATATTCGTATGGTTTGGCCAAAGACTCCCGAATCATATCTTAGAGCAGTTTCCTTCCACCATGGAAGGTTAGAGATCCCTTGTTGTGCATTCATATGCCTACATGAGTAGATAGCTTGACCCCAACAATGTTGTGGACACTCTCAATGGAATGCCTTTGACATGATCAAAGATCAAGGACCTAACCATTAGACATCTATGATGCATCAGGTCAAAGGACTACTTTGCATATTGCAACTAATGAGTTCTTACATGACATGAATGTTCGAACTCTCTTTTGATCGTTGTTCAGTGTACTCGATTACTCTTTCGAGCACCTATGTGTTTGTCTTAGTGTCCAACACTAAATGACTTGAGACTAGTCATACTCATGCTTGAGTTGACATAACACATACTAACCTTAGCGGATTGTCAATGCCCAATTGGCAATTCTATGGCTAGGAACGTTTTAGGAATGAACATAAGAGAAATGTCTCGTTAATCTAACTTAGATTACTGATAGGAGCATATTTATGCAACTTAGTTAGCTTGTTTCTTGGCATTTATGTTGTTAGTTCGTAGTTATTTTAGTATTTTAAGCTATTTTCGTATGTTTGTAGGTCCAAAGGGTTAATGTGGCAAAGAAGTGCATTTTGGAGCATTTTGGAGCATTTTTGGGCATGAAATGGATGACATATGCTTGGAGCAAAAGGAATGGACGAAATTTGAAGTTTGTGCATCATCCTCTCCTTATAAATAACCATTTTAGCACACTCATTTCACCCAACACATCCATTCACCTACCACTACATCCACTCATTTCACCTAACACATTCACCTACCATTACATCCACTCATTTCACCCAACACATCCATTCTGCAAACATCCACTGATGCGATGAAAGTTAAGCACTCAAATTAAACCCTCTTTTGACAATTGTAGTATATGTATAAGTAGGGATCGTTCTGGACCGGGGATTAGGAGAGATTGCTAATCTAAACTAAACTGACTTACAAAAAGAAACTTAAAAACACTTAACTAGACTCTATAGACTCAAAACACTTAAAAACACAAACTAAAACAGATTCTAACTAATTAGACACACTAAAGTAAATGGGGATTGGGTTTTGGACAAAAATAAAGTAAAACAAAACAGACACTAGAACTAAACATATTTGCACGAAATTGGTTGTTTTGGATGGATGATGGGCTAGCTAGAAGGTCTTTCTCCACACATGACACACTTGCATACAAATCAATCTCCAATTGCTTTTCAATAAAATATGATGCTCAACACCCCAGATTAACCGTGATGCACAATTAACCCTCATATTTTCCTTTACTCATTGAATTGGATGAATGCATGCGACAACCCAAATCATTCTCTAAAAGTCCCCTATATGAATGCATAATAGAGATACAATTAAAGATCATTAAGTTCCATGAAAATCATAAGCGTTGACGAGGCAATTGTAACTATGATTGCATGATACGTTTGCCAAGAATTCAATTAACGCGATTGTGACAAGCAACCTTCACTACTCATGAATATAAACTTGTAACGATTAGGTGAAACTTATTTATATCCTAGCATCAAATTCATGCATGAAAACTAAGTATGCATCCTTAATAAACATACACAAATCCGTTATGAATAAAATAGATAATTGAATTGCAATCACAACTTATCAAATCACAATTGGAAGAAATCAATTCATATTGCAAATATATTCATGGTTTCGAATTCTCCTCTAGCCAACAGAGGTTTAGTTCCTCATACTTGCAATTAAACAGAAACAATTGAAATTAAACATTGAAAACCAAAGTAGAATACACCTAGAATGCTCTAGCAATCCAAATTGAATGACTAGCACAACTCCAAGCAATCCTCCTTCCTTGCAAATATGCGGCACCAAGGTGTGAGTGGTGAATGGATGGTCTCTTGTGGTGGTGGATGGATATGGGTGAGTTATGGTGAAGGGTGGAGAGTTGTGTAGATGATGTGGTGTCTTTGGATGATGGCCCCCAAATTATGGTGAAGGGTGGATGTATTTATAGGCTAGGGAGAGGAGTGTATGGAGTTGTAATGAGTGGATGTAATGGGTGTAGTGGGTGAGTGTTGTGGTAATAAGTGGATGTAATGGGTGCAGTGGGTGGATGTTTGGTAATGAGTGGATGTAATGGGTATAGTGGATGAATGTTTGGTAATGAGTGGATGTAATGGGTGTAGTGGATGAGTGTTTGGTAATGAGTAGTGTTTGGTAATGAGTGGATGTAATGGGTGTAGTGGGTGGATGTTTGGTAATGAGTGAATGTAATGGGTGAAATGAGTGTGCTAAAATGGTTATTTATAGGGAGAAGATGATGCACAAACTTCAAATTTCGTCCAATCCTTTTGCTCGAAGCATATGTTATCCATTCCATGACCAAAAATGCTCCAAAATGCTCCAAAATGCACTTCTTTGCCACATTAACCCTTTGGACCTACAAACACACGAAAATAGCTTAAAATACTAAAATAACTACGAACTAACAACATAAATGCCAAGAAACAAGCTAACTAAGTCACATAAATATGCTCCTATCATCCACCCACTACAACCATTACATCCACTCATTACCACAACCCACTACACCCATTACATCCACTCATTACCAAACATCCACCCACTACACCCATTACATCTACTCATTACCAAACATTCATCCACTACACCCATTACATCCACTCATTACAACTCCATACACTCCTCTCCCTAGCCTATAAATACATCCACCCTTCACCATAATTTGGGGGGCCATCATCCAAAGACACTACATTTCACATCTCACAACTTCATTCACAAACACAATTTCCTTGTCGTGACCTCCATCCATTCATCTAGCCATACTACATCTCACCAATCCATACACTTTCATCTCTCCGCCGTGCAAATCCATTCCATCCATATATCCATACACATCCTAGACACTTGTGCTACAACAAGGTGGTGAAAACAAAGGTCCTTGATGTTTCAAGCTTGGAACTTTGGAGCGTTTTAGGTGTACTTCGTTCTTGCTTTCAATGTCTACTTTGTTATTTTCTAATTTTGTTGCAATTATGAGTGGCTAAACCCCTATTTAGTTAGGGGGAAGTTTGAAGCCATGAACATGCTTGAGATTTGAAATGATTTCTTCCAATTGTGATTTGATAAGTTGTGATTGCAATTCAATTATCTATTTTATTCATAACTGATTCTTGTATGTTTATTAAGGATGCATACTTAGTTTTCATGCATGAATTAGATGCTAGAATATAAATGAGTTTCACCTAATCGTTACAAGTTTATATTCATGAGTAGTGAAGGTTGTTTATCACAATCGTGTTAATTGAATTCTTGGCAAATGTATCATGCATTCATAGTTATAATTGCCTCGTCAACGCTTATGATTTTCATAGAACGTAATGATCTCTGATTGTATCTCTATTATGCATTCATATAGGGGACTTTTAGAGAATGATTTGGGTTGTCGCATGCATTCATCCAATTCAATGAGTAATGGAAAATCTGAGGGTTAATTTGTGCATCACTGTTAATCTGGGGTGTTGAGTATCATAGGTTATTGAAAAGCAATTGGAAATCGATTCATGTACAAGTGTGTCATGTGTGAAGAACGGACCTCTAACTAATCCATCCATCATTTTATTTCTCAAATTCATTTTATAATCTGCCTAGTTTTATAACTTGTTTGTTTGTTTCAAATTCATCAAAACCAAAATCCCCATTTTACTTTCTTGTTTCAAAGTGTTAAATTTCGTTTTTGTTTGTGTTTTTGAGTGTTTTGATTCAAACCAAAACACTAAATTCATCCAAAATTGTGTTAGAGTCAAATATGCCCAGTTTGTGTTTTTAGGCAGTTTTGAGTCTTTAGAATCTGTTTTGAGTCCTTCGAATCTATTCAAACGTTTTTAACTTTGTTTTTATGTTTTTTAGTAAGTTTAGAGGTTTTAGCAAGCCCTCCTAATCCCCGGTTTAGAACGATTCCTACTTGCATTTATACTACAATTTGACAACACGAGGGTTTAATTTGAGTGCTTAACTTTCATCGCATCAATTACTTCTCTCAGATTAAATACTTTCCTTCGATTTCCTTATTGCTTAAACACATGATACAATAAATAGTGATTAACAATAATCTTTGGCCTTCATTAAACATATAATAGTTTAATACAATAAGTATTCCGAAAGCTATTACATCAAATGAGTGGCTTTGTGGGCATACTTCCAACAATCTCCCACTTGCACTCAAAGCCACCTTCCCATGTATCTAATACCCATCTTTTCCATATGGCGGTCAAGTTGGATTTGAGACATTGGCTTTGTCAATGGATCTGCTACGTTATCAGCTGAGGCAACTTTGAGGACGTTGAGTTTCCCCTCGGCAGCATATCTTCTAATGATATTAAAGCGCCTGTCAAAATGCTTATTCTTTTGATGAGCCCTGGGTTCCTTGGCTTGAGCTATCGTCCCACTATTATCACAGTACAAAGTTACTGGTGATGTAATGGTTGGAACCACACCAAGTTCAGTTATGAACTTCTTTATCCAGAACGCTTCTTTGCCGGCTTCAGCTGCAGCGACATATTCTGCCTCCGTCGTGGAATCAGCAATTACATCTTGTTTCTTACTTTTCCAGCTAACAGCCCCACCATTTAGAGTGAATACATATCCGGAGTTGGAACTTCTATCATCGACGTCAGATTGGAAATCTACGTCTGTATAGGCTTCCACTCGCAACTTTGTCGCTCTTCCATAAACGAGGAACATGTCCTTAGTTCTTCTTAAGTACTTAAGGACCGTCTTGACAGCTGCCCAGTGTTCTGATCCTGGGTTAGATTGATATCGACTAGTAATGCTCACAGCATATGCGATATCAGGCCATGTGCATATCATGGCATACATGAGACTTCCTATGGCGGAAGCATAAGGAATAACACTCATCTGCGGAATCTCTTCAGGAGTCTTAGGTCCCATGGACTTAGAAAGATGAATTCCATGTCTTAAAGGAAGAAAACCTTTCTTAGATTGTTCCATCTAGAACCTACTTAGCGCCTTATCTATGTACATAGATTGGGATAATCCAATTAATTTTCTGGATCTATCACGATAGAGCTTTATCCCAAGTACATAAGACGCATCTCCCAAATCTTTTGTGTGGAAGGTTTTGGACAACCACACTTTTACAAAAGAAAGTATTGTAGTGTCATTCCCGAATAATAATTCATCATCTACATATAACACTAAAAATACAACTGCATCCCCAACGACCTTTTGATAAACACAATTGTCATCTTCGTTTTAAGTAAAACCAAACGATTTGATTTTAGTATCAAAATGAATGTTCTAGCTCCTGGAGGCTTGCTTAAGTCCATAAATGGACCTCTGAAGCTTGCATACCTTAGTCATTTCAGACTTGGACACGAAACCTTCGGGTTGAGTCATATAGAGCTCTTCATCTAGGTAGCCATTTAGAAAGGCCGTCTTCACGTCCATTTACCATATCTCATAGTCATGGTATGCAGCTATAGCAAGCAAAATCTGAATGGACTTAATCATGGCTACAGGAGAGAAGGTTTCTTCATAATCAATCCCTTCTCGTTGCCTGTAACCCTTGGTGACTAGTCTAGCCTTATAAGTCTCCACGTTCCCATCAGCGTCTAGCTTCCTCTTGAAGACCCATTTATTTCCAACAGGTACTATACCTTCTGGAGGGTCTACAAAAGTTCAGACCTGATTTTGATACATGGAATCCATTTCAAATTTTATGGCCTCTTGCCATCTCTTTGAGTGAATGTCGGACATTGCTTTAGTGTAGTCCCTAGGGTCCTCCTTTGTGTCATTGTCACCTAGAAGGTGCAATTCCCCAAAGTCATTATCTAAGCCATACCTCTTAGGTGGCTTGCTAACCCTTTCAGATCTACGTGGAGCTAGGGGTTCAGGAACAGGGTTGTCAACTTGTCGAGTGCTTGTTTGTAGTTCATCGTTAATCTCATTAATTTCCATCGTTTTACATATAGTTCCTTTGAGAACAAATTCGTCCTCTAGAAACTTAGCAGTTCTAGCGACAAAGACTTTTTGGTCGTCAGGATGGTATAACTCATATCCCATAGTTTCTCTAGGATATCCCACAAAATAGCACTTAACTGATCTCGCTTCAAGCTTAGTAGCTTCAAACTTCTTGACATATGCTTCACAACCCCAAATCTTAATGTGATTAAGACTTGGCTTTCTTCCATGCCATATCTCATAGGGCGTCTATGAAACTGACTTGGAAGGTGCTCTATTAAGCAAGTAAGCTGCTGTATATAGAGCGTATCCCCAGAATTTTACTGGTAGATCGGCGGAACTCATCATAGAATGAACTATGTTCATCAAGGTTCGATTTCTCCTTTCAGAAACTCCATTAAGTTGTGTAGTTCCCAGTGGAGTCCACTGTGATATTATTCCACCCTCTTTGAGATAATCTAGGAACTCCCTACTTAGATACTCTTCCCTTCAATCTGATCTTAGGATCTTTATCTATTTCCCAGTTTGCTTCTCAACTTCATTCTTGAATTCTTTGAACCTTTCAAAGGATTCTGACTTGTACTTCATAAGATACACATAGCCAAACCGAAAGTGATCGTTGGTGAATGTGATATAGTAGGAGAAGCCTTATCTCGACGTAATAGACATAGGTCCACATACGTCAGTATGGATTAACCTTAGAATTTCAATGGCACGCTCTCTTTTCCCAGTGAATGGATATTTGGTCATCTTCCCTTTTAAGCAACATTCACAAGTACCCATTTGGTCATTACCTAATGGGCGGAAATATCCATCTTTTGACATCTTGCGAATCTTATCAAGGTTCACATGTCCAAGTTTAAGATGTCACATCTTTTCTTGGTTAACTTCTTCTCTAACCCTTTTGGGTTTTGAGGTATTCCTGCTTTTAACACAGTGCATCCCACTACTTGTCTCTAGGTGAAAAAGTCCCTCTATCATATTACCATAAGAGATAATATGACCGTTCAAGTATAAAGTGCAACTCATTTTGTCAAACAATATTGAGTGCCCATCTCGTAAAAGCTTAGAGATAGAAATCAAATTCTTTATACATGAAGGAAAATATAAACAATTTTTAAGTTCCAGGACTTCCCCAGAGGGTAGTTTAAGCATGTAGGTGTTGATTACTTTTGCAGAGATCTTAGTGCCGTTTCCAACTCGCACAATTATCTCCCCATTGCGTAATGTCCTGCTCCCTGTTAGTCCCTGCAACGAATTGCAGATATGTTGACTAGCGCCTAAATCAAATATCCAGGAATTGGAGCTCACTATAAAAACACTCTCTATGACAGAAATAGTCCCTTCTAAAGTCCATGTCATAAGGCTCGCAATGCGCACCCTGTATTTCTTCTTCCAACGTTCATCCTTTCCACAATGAAAGCATATTCCTATGGATTTTATTGCCTTCTTCTTATGCAACCTTTTCCTTGTGATTGCATTCTCACTCCCACTGTCCCTTTTGAAACCTTGTTCAAACTTACAGCACATGTCAATCATGTCGGTAAAAGTATGATCGAATCTATTCACTTTATAGTTTACAATAAACTTAGTGAAATCATTCGAGAGAGATGCAAGGAAAATTCTTGGGCCATTTTCCCATCGATGGAAGTTTCTAAACTCTCAAGATCTTGAAAGATCCTTTCCATCTTTTGTCCATGTTTATGAACCGATGTCCCCTTTGCCATTTTGGCATTCAATAGACTACAAACATTTGAGAATCGTACATTACTAGTCTCAATGTCATCCATCTTATGCAAACTTTCAACCATGGCACAAGAAGTGTCCATGTGCTTATGTAGTTTCATAAGCTCCTCACTAAGTGAAGTGAGGATTAAGCATTTGGCTTGTAAGTCATCCTCATAGTGTCTATCATAATTTTGACACTCCTTCTTTGAAGCTAGTTTCGTAGGAGGTACACGAGGAGAGGATTGCTTAAGCACATACAATACGTCTTTCACCTTTGAGACATTCCCAATGTGGCGATACCAAGCAAGGAAACGTTGGCCCCTAAGGCCCTTTTTGTCAAGTATAATGGTGGGTGTAATTTTAGGCATGTCGTTAACTACATAAGATAACAGAAATCGTATTAGATTGTTGATTTTAAAACTACTTGATTGGGTCTTAAATCAAATAGTACCACCCACTATTTTTGGCAAATTCCACATCCCTCAATGGAATTCGAGAGTTATGTTGAACTCTTAGTGGGGTATGGGAGGCTCACCATTACCAAGCCCACCTCACGATGATACAATGTTGGTTAGCAAAAATAATGATGAGAGAATAACGCTTTAATCATTTACAACTCTTGTAATTACCCATCTAGTTTGGCCTTTAGAGAATGATGCCTCACAATGATATGATGTTGGCACCATTGCACTTAGTTAAGTTATTCCCACCATGCTAGTTTATGTAGGGGTTCAAGAATAGCCTCACAATGATATGATGTCGGCCATCCTCATTGCCTACCTCACCACATCATGTATGTACATATGGACTCCTCCTGAATGTAAGCACATACTTTGAACTTCCCCATGATAGGGTGAAGCCGGTGTAAGAGTCACAAACGATTAGAGCCCACCATGGTGGAAGGCCTACGAAGAGATGTTCAAAGCATCTCTCACTTATCAACTTAATATTCGTTTTGTTGAGGGAGTAGTGTTGGGCAACATCAATTTTATTTTAATCTTATTAAAAGAACTTGGGCCTATCACAACCATTGGTCCAAGTTAATATGAATTAGTAGTATATAATACTCCCACTATTTCGATTAAAACAAGCGAGACTATATGGAACTACTAACGAATGCATTGCATCCTCATATAGACTATATAGTCATATTAGGTCTTAGGATGATTATGAGCCATTTGATTTGATCCAACACGACCCTTGTGTTGGACCTTGGGTCTAAGGTAGGTAGTTGCTGATTTTAGTTACGCGTTTAATCTAATTAAACCATTATTTCCTATTGGGCATTGGACCCAACTATTCCAATTTGCATACAAATAAACAAATAGGAATACTTGAAATAAAGAGAATGGCTTATGCCCTTTTACAACACATTTGATGGACTTATGTCCATTTACAACAAATTTGAACTAATCAAATTACATTCAAATCTAAACTACTTAACCCAAGCATTCATAATGTAAAGCGGCCAATCACATAGCTCAATTATCGAGGTCTTTGGTTCATAATCATCCTTTTCTTAATCAATCATATTAACTAAGAAAGCAACTTAAACAATTGGTTTTTGGATTCATAGAATTGATTTAAATGGAACTAAATGAAATGAAAATCCAATTCTCATTAAAGAGACAAAACTATTTTGTTCTCATTATCTTTTGGGCCGAAAAACAATGACCACAACTATTGGGCCACAATGTTAAAACATAAACTTTTGGGACCACTTTGTAAAAACACAAGAGTCCACAACTTCATGTAATTACAACTAGAACCCAAAAATTTCAACAATAGCAAAAACTTCATTAAAGGAGCAAAACAATTTGTCCTTTAGTGATTTTGGACCTTTACGTAAAAACGTAAACTTTTGGGCCAAAATACAAATACACAAAAGTATCAAAACTTTATGTAATTGCATAAAAGGCCCAAAAATACCCTACTTAATAGGGTGGCCGGTTTTGGTAGTGAAAAAGGAGGGGGGAAAAGGTTTTGGTGAAAAATTCAAAATTTGAAAGTGTTTTGTGCAAGTGGATGGGTAGGTGAGGAAAAATTGATTGGGATTAGGCCTGGCAAACGGGTCGTGTCTGTCGTGTTCGTGTCGCTTTCGTGTAACACCTGTTATCTTAACGGGTCGTGTCGTGTCACACTTGTTATCTTAACGGGTCCTTAACAGGTCGGGTCACTTTACCCAACGGGTAAAGTGACCCGACCCGTTATGACCCGTTAAGAAAAATATATTTTTTTCTTAAATTTGCACATACCACACATTACCACATAAATATTACTTCAAAACATTAAAACATATTTGTCATTTAAGTACTACATCTACACTCGAAAATAAGAGCCTAATAAAAAAACATCCATACACTAGTCTATTACAAAATATTAAATGTGCAAGGATATGCAAAATGAAAGAGTCATAACCGTTAAATCGAAATTAAATATGCAAGGATATGCAAATCGAAGTTAAAATAACCGTTAAATCGTGATTTTTTGTTTTATAACCGTCGAAGCATATACAAACAAGTTTGACGGTTTGATCGTTAAAATTAGTTTCATAGAATTTGTATCCCATCAAAACGATAGATTCACTAACATTTAGAGTTTATTTATACTTTCATAAAGTATAAAATAAGATTTTGTGGTATCCACTTGTGTAAATATTTTAAATTGACGATCGAATTCATTCATTGTATTCATATAGGGTCAACAAGTGTAGTTGTAAAAAATTATCAAAATCGAAGTTAAAATAACCGTTAAATCGTGATTTTTTGTTTTATAATCATCGAAA
Organism: Malus x robusta; assembly: GCA_963082935.1. NCBI lineage: Eukaryota > Viridiplantae > Streptophyta > Magnoliopsida > Rosales > Rosaceae > Malus > Malus x robusta. The sequence continues at coordinate 13,316,035 of OY720328.1, forward strand.
CGTTTTGTCTCATTACTTGATCTCTGAATGTTTGTTTTTTCTGATTTTTGGCATATGCAATCTCGAAGCATATACAAACAAGATTGACGATTGGATCATTGAAATTAGTTTCATAGAATTCGTATCCCATCCAAACGATAGATTCACTAACACTTAGAGTTTATTTATACTTTCATTAACTATAACATAAGATTTTGTGGTATCCACTTATGTAAATATTTTAAATTGACGATCGAATTCATTCATTGTATTCGTATAGGGTCAACAAGTGTAGTTATAAAACATCATCAAAATCAGAGTAAAATAACCGTTAAATCATGATTTTTTCTTTTATAACCGTCGAAAAGTTTTGTCTCATTACTTGATCTCTGAATGTTTATTTTTTGTGATTTTTAGCGTATGAGATCTCGAAGCATATACAAACAAGTTTGACGGTTTGATCGTTGAAATTAGTTTCCTAGAATTTGTATCCCATCAAAACGATAGATTCACTAATCATTAAGTATAACATAAGATTTTGTGGTATCCACTTGTGTAAATATTTTAAATTGATGATCGAATTCATTCATTGTATTCGTATAGGGTCAACAAGTGTAGTTGTAAAAAATCATCAAAATCAAAGTTAAAATAACCGTAAAATCGTAATTTTTTGTTTTACAACCGTCGAAAAGTTTTGTCTCATTACTTGATCTCTGAATGTTTGTTTTTTGTGATTTGTGGCGTATGTGATCTCGAAGCATATACAAACAAGTTTGACGGTTTGATCGTTGAAATTAGTTTCATAAAATTCGTATCCCATCAAAACAATAGATTCACTAACACTTAGAGTTTATTTATATTTTCATTAAGTATAACACAAGATTTTGTGGTATCTACTTGTGTAAATATTTTAAATTGACGATCGAATTAATTCATTGTATTCGTATAGGGTCAACAAGTGTAGTTGTAAAAAATCATCAAAATCGAAGTTAAAATAACCGTTAGATAGTGATTTTTTGTTTTATAACCGTCGAAAAGTTTTGTCTCATTACTTGATCTCTGAATGTTTGTTTTTTGTGATTTTTGGCGTATGCGATCTCGAAGTATATACAAACAAGTTTGACGGTTTGATCGTTGAAATTAGTTTCATAGAATTTGTATCCCATCAAAATGATAGATTCACCAACACTTAGAGTTTATTTATACTTTCATTAAGTATAAAATAAGATTTTGTGGTATCCACTTGTGTAAATATTTTAAATTGACGATCGAATTCATTCATTGTATTCGTATAGGGTCAACAAGTGTAGTTGTAAAAAATTATCAAAATCGAAGTTAAAATAACCGTTAAATCGTGATTGTTTGTTTTATAACCGTCAAAAAGTTTTGTCTCATTACTTGATCTCTAAATGTTTGTTTTTTCTGATTTTTGGCATATGCGATCTCAAAGCATATACAAACAAGATTGACGGTTGGATCGTTGATATTAGTTTCATAGAATTCGTATCCCATCCAAACGATAGATTCACTAACACTTAGAGTTTATTTATACTTTCATTAAGTAAAACATAAGATTTTGTGGTATCCACTTGTGTAAATATTTTAAATTGACGATCGAATTCATTCATTGTATTCGTATAGGGTCAACAAGTGTAGTTGTAAAAAATCATCAAAATCAGAGTTAAAATAACCGTTAAATCGTGATTCTTTGTTTTATAACCGTCGAAAAGTTTTGTCTCATTACTTGATCTCTGAATGTTTGTTTTTTGTGATTTTTGGCATATGCGATCTCGAAGCATATACAAACAAGTTTGACGGTTGATTGTTGAAATTAGTTTCATAGAATTTGTATCCCATCAAAACGATAGATTCACTAACACTTAGAGTTTATTTATACTTTCATTAAGTATAACATAAGATTTTGTGGTATCCACTTGTGTAAATATTTTAAATTGACGATCGAATTCATTCATTGTATTCGTATAGGGTCAACAAGTGTAGTTGTAAAAATCATCAAAATCGAAGTTAAAATAACCGTTAAATCGTGATTTTTTGTTTTATAACCGTCGAAAAGTTTTGTCTCATTACTTGATCTCTGAATGTTTGTTTTTTGTGATTTTTGGCGTATGCTATCTCGAAGCATATACAAACAAGTTTGACGGTTTGATCGTTGAAATTAGTTTCATAGAATTCATATCTCATCAAAACGATAGATTCACTAACACTTAGAGTTTATTTATACTTTCATTAAGTATAACATAAGATTTTGTGGTATCCACTTGTGTAAATATTTTGAATTGACGATCGAATTCATTCATTGTATTCGTATAGGGTCAACAAGTGTAGTTGTAAAAAATCATCTAAATCGAAATTAAAATAACCGTTAAATCGTGATTTTTTGTTTTATAAACATCGAAAAGTTTTGTCTCATTACTTGATCATTGAATGTTTGTTTTTTGTGATTTTTGGCGTATGCGATCTCGATGCATATACAAGTTTGACGATTTGATCGTTGAAATTAGTTTCGTATATCCCATCAAGTTCTATATATATATATATATATATATATTTATTTATTTATTATGTAGAGTTAAATCTATTTATTTTGTACGTAAAATTATTATAGTTTTTTTTAGGGGTATAAAATTTAATTTAAAATTTAATATATATATAATTATTATAGTTAATATTTTGGGGGTATAATTATTGTAGTATTTTTTAGGGTTATAAAATTATTAAATTAATATTCTGCTTATCGTGTATCGTGTTACCCACGTGTATACCCGAACTAACCAGTTATCTTAACAGGTGCTTATCGGGTTACCCGATAATACCCGATTCGTTATCGTTTCGACTCGAACACCTGTTAATTTCGGGTCGTGTCGTGTCGGGTTATCGGGTCGTGTCAGGAATTGCCAGGCCTAATTGGGATGGGTTGTAAGAAAAATGTTTTGTCAAACAATAAAGGCACATCCATCACCAATCATCCATCACTAATCAATAATAAACCAAAACTTTATTCAAACCAACAAACATATTGAATCAAAACACCAAAACTTTTTGTTCTTGGTAAGAACATCAAGAACATTGAAAAACACACATGAAAACTCATAAGAGCTCCATGAATGTTTTCACTCAATAAAACTCAAATTTTCACTACACAAAAGAGGGTTAACATCCTAGGGTACTTAAGGGTTCGAAAAGTCACTTTAGAACTCTTTTAACAAGACAAACATGAACCCAAAATCCACCATTTGGATTTGGCCGAATCTCCCCACATACATGGCACCAAATTTTAGTTCTAATATTCATGCTTAAATGAACTACATCTACAACATTTGAAATGCTAAATTTTCAAGCAAAATTTATATTCAAAAGCAAGAACAAAGCTTGTAACATTTACAACATTTAAATCACAAACCATGAAAAACACAAAACCCAAAAGGATTCACCATAAACTAGACCTAGGCTCTTGATACCACTTGAAGGAAACATTTTGTCCTAGCTAAGAACATGTGAGAATATTTGAACACATAGGCAAACTATTAGCATATTAAAGTAGGCATGCATTAAAAAATAATTCTAAAACGCATGACTTTCAAAGCCTAGTAAATGGTGAACCATGAGACTCTTCAACAACATTAAAGAGAAGGAAGGATTTGGAGATTCATTACCCTTGAAGCTCATCCTTGTTTACACAAGGGATTCACCCAAGTGGAGGGCCTTCAAGTCACCTCCTAGCTCCTTGGATCTTCCTTGTGATTTTCTTCCTTTTGATGCACCTTTGCTCCTTGAGGATGTGAGGAAAGGATCTCTAAAAACACCAAAGATTTGGTGCCTCTAAGTCTCAACACCAAGGATGAGGTGTGAAGATGAAATGGATGACTTAGAGAAGAAAAGATTGCTAGCTATCTCTTCCCGAAGTGGCCGGCCTCTTTTAGAGAAAAAGAGAGAAAGTGTTTCTCATCTTTTCTCAAGAAAACCCTAATGAGGTAAAAGCTATAAAGATGCTTTTATATCTCTTTTCTTAGGTGAGTAGCAAACTTGTAATTACGCAAAACTTCCCACTTCCCTCACTATGGCCGGCCATCTTAAGTGATTGGGCTATTTGCCCATATTTGTTTTAGTTGTCATACAACTTAAACATAATGGACCTAGTGAACCAAACCCTTTTGGACCCCAAAGCCCAAAACTAACTTAAAAGCCTAATACGAACCTTTTGTATAATTAATCAACTAATTAATTAACCTTGACCATTTTCAATTAAACCATTTAATTGCTTATCCATTTCATTTATATTTCTTCACTTTCATCCTTACTCGGTGTACGATCCATTAGGTTCCAATTAGCGAGGCAGTGGGCGATTGTTACTCTTAACAATTGATTGTGAATTGAAACTTCATTTCAATTCTCCCTTTGATTAAGATTAGTGTTTGCTAATCTTCAGGGCTTCCACAAACCATGAGTGACACCTAGCAGCATGTCATGGCTACACAAGCTAAATAGAATTGGTTGGAGAACCTATCCAGTTACAATTACAATGTAATACAGTCCTTCTCTAATACAATACTCTTAATCACATTGTTTGAGTGATAGTTTGTTTCATGTCTACTATCCAAGGTAATACTTTTCTATATGATTCAATTGAATATGATTTGGAACATACTTCCTAAGTCATATTCATATGCTTTGGCCAAAGACTCCCGAATCATATCTTAGAGCATTTTCCTTCCACCATGGAAGGTTAGAGATCCCTTGTTGTGCATTCATATGCCTACATGACTAGATAGCTTGACCCCAACAATGATGTGGACACTCTCGATAAAATGCCTTTGACATGATCAAAGATCAAGGGCCTAACCATTAGACATCTATAATGCCTCAGGTCAAAGGACTACTTTGCGTATTGCAACTAACGAGTTCTTACATGACATGTATGTTCGAACTCTCTTTTGATCGTTGTTCAGTGTACTCGATTACTCTTTCGAGCACCTATGTGTTTGTCTTAGTGTCCAACACTAAATGACTTGAGACTATTCATACTCATGCTTGAGTTGACATAACACATACTAACCTTAGCGGATTGTCAATGCCCAATTGGCAATCCTATGGCTAGGAACGTTTTAGGAATGAACATACGAGAAAGGTCTCGTTAATCTAACTTACTTAGATTACTTCTCTCAGATTAAATACTTTCCTTGGATTCCCTTATTGCTTAAACACATGATACAATAAATAGTGATTAACAATAAGCTTTGCCCTTCATCAAACATATAATAGTTTAATACAATAAGTATTCCAAAAGCTATTACATCAAATGAGTGGCTTTGTGGGCATACTTCCAACACAAACACCTTAGGGTTAAACGAATTGATATCTTCAGTGACTCCCAATTGGTGGTTAAACAGGTCACCAACAACTTTGATGCTAAGGATAGCTCTATGGTAGCATATCTGGCACAAACACAATTGTTGCTCCAACACTTCCACTACCAGATCACCCAAATTCCTCGAACGGCAAACAGTCATGCAGATGCTTTGGCTCACCTCGCTTCAGCGGTGGAAGACAAGATTGGGAGAAAAAATCAAGTGGAATATTAGCAGCACCAAGCACCATGGCTGCGGAAGTGTGCAACTTACAATAAGGGGATAGTTGGATTACCCCGATTTATAGATTCCTTGCTCATGGCACCCTTCCAAATGACAAAGTCCAAGCTAAGCAGATTCGATATAAGGCTACCCGTTACTTGATCATTAATGACCAACTCTACAAATGGGGTTTTAGCCTACCATACCGAAGATGTCTTACGCCCGCAGAGGCGAAAACTGTCATTCAAGAAATACATGAAGGAGTCCCTCTCAACTATAAGAGCACTCTATCTCCAAAAAACACTACAAAATGAGAAAATGAAGACAATGAAAATAGTAGAAACTTCTCATTCTTATAGGGTTCAACATGGCCAAAGAAATTCAAAATTCAAACCATGATAAAACCCCATATGGAAAGTCTTCAAACTTCCACACAAGCTAGGGAGTTTTCAAATTTCAAACTTGCAGCACCCCCTCTCCCCCTAAAAAAAAAGGGGTGGGGGGGAGGGAGGAGGTGAACACATTAGCTTCATCAATTTATGGTGCCAACAAGAGCTTCATCAATGGAGGGCAACCACAACTTTCAAAAGCTTCACACACTCTTAATCAAGACAGTGTGAAGCAAAACCAATTTATGGTGCCAACAAAAGTTTCATCAATGGAGGACAACTACAAATTCTCAAAAGCTTCACACTATCTTGATCAAGATAATGTGAAGCAAAATCAATTCATGGTACCCAATAAAAGCTTTAACTCCAAAGCTTCACCTACAATGCTTCAACTCCAAATCTTCACCCACAAAAGTTTTAACACAAAAGCTTCACCCACGAAAGCTTCAACACAAAAGCTTCATCAACACAAAAGCTTCACCAACAAAAGCTTTTTCAATGGAGGACAACTACGAATTCTCAAAAGTTCCACACTATCTTGATCAAGATAATGTGAAGCGAAATCAATTCATGGTACCCAATAAAAGCTTCAACTCCAAAGCTTCACCTACAATGCCTCAACTCCAAATCTTCACCCACAAAAGCTTTAACATAAAAGCTTCACCCACAAAAGCTTCAACACAAAAGCTTCACCCCCGAAAGCTTCAACACAAAAGCTTCATCAACACAAAAGCTTCACCAACAAAAGCTTCATCAATGGAGGACAACTACAAATTCTCAAAAGCTTCACACTATCTTGATCAAGATAGTGTGAAGCAAAATCAATTCATGGTACCCAACAAAAGCTTCAACTCCAAAGCTTCATCAACAAAGCTTCAACTCCAAAGCTTCACCTACAAAAGCTTCAACACAAAAGCTTCATCAACACAAAAGCTTCATCAACACAAAAGCTTCACCAACAAAAGCTTCATCAATGGAGGACAACTACAAATTCTCAAAAGCTTCACACTATCTTGATCAAGATAGTGTGAAGCAAAATCAATTCATGGTGCCCAACAAAGCTTGACCTACAAAAGCTTGACCCACAAAAGCTTGACCCACAAAAGCTTCACCTACAAAACTTCAACATAAAAGCTTCACCTACAAAAGCTTCACACTCTCTTGATCAAGATAGCGTGAAGCAAAATCAATTCATGGTGCCCAACAAAGCTTCAACCTCAAAGCTTCACCTACAAAGGTTCAACACCAAAGCTTCACCTACAAAGCTTTAATATATATATATTTTTCGGAAATTAGAAAATTCAAAAATTCAAAAATTCAAAAATTCGAAAATTCGAAAAAAAAAAAATCGAAAAAAAAATTTCGAAAAAAAAAATGCCTAGGCCTCCTCTTCTTTGGGCCTAACAATTTTCATAACAAATATATATGAAGAAGGAGTTTTGGGTTACCACTTAGAAAGGAAATGCCTTATTTGTCAACTCTATTGACCGGAGACTTGGGGGACTCCTACCATATGCTACTGCACCTTTATACTCGGAAGTCTCACAACCACTCAGTGACTTGGATTTTTAAAGTCTCCAAACGAGAAGTTTTCCTCACTTGAGAAATTAAGGGAGCACCACCTCAACCTACATGCTTCACTCACAAAGCTTCAACATACAAGCTTTAACAAAAGGAACAATTCAAAGAACTTAGTGAGGAAGGCTTTGGTGTATTTAACATAATACGTTGAAATGAAGCAAAGCTTGTTTATTGATATCTCCGATAAGTTAGAAATATGTACATATACATGAATCAAAACAAACAAACAAAAGGGAGCATTCACAAAGGTTGCTCAGGAGAAGTCTCAGCAGTTGGCAGAGCCCTAGAAAGAGGAGGCACATGAGGGTGATTATTCAGAGCCTCAGTACTAGGCAGAACCCCATAAGGAGGAGGCACCGAAGGTTAATCATTTGGAGCTTCATTACGCGGTACAGCCCCAGAAGACGAAGGCAATAAATGCCTTTGGAACAAACCCACAAACCTCTGATGATCAAGTAAAATCTAACCATCAGATTCCTGCAGCTGGTTGAGCTTCCTCTTCATGTTTGTAGCATAGTCATGTGCGAGCCTGTGCAACTGTTTATTCTCATGCTTGAGCCCTCTGATCTCCTGTTTGAGACTTATCACTTTAGCTGCCAATGATTCAACTTGGAGGGTTCGAGAAAATAGGCGTTGAGCCATATTAGACACAGAACCTGCACACTGAACACTGAGAGCCAGAGAATCCTTAACAGCCAACTCATCAGACTGTTTGGAAAGTAGTCTGTTATCTTTGGGAGTGAGAAGGTTCCTGGCCACCACCGCAGCGGTCATATCATTCTTCATCACAGAGTCCCCAACGGTAAGAGGACCAGTAGGGGATAAGAAGGATGGGCGCAATATGTTGTCTTGAGAAGGCATGGCTGCCTCTTCACCAAAGTTCAAGTCAAAACGACGGTCGGATGGGCCAGACATTCTCAGAAATGATGAAGGAGAAATGAGGTGCAATAAATCTCTGAAGTAAGGGGAAAATTCCTACAAGCAATAACTCTCTGAATGTACTCCTTGCACACAATTGGTGCCCTTATAAAAGAAAGGGCAACAAGGTCGTTGGTTCAAAAATCGAAGAGGCACCACTCTCCGGATTCCGAAGAGACACCACTTTCCACACGCAACATCAGCTCCTCGGGTACCACAGATAACTTTGCCAAAGATCTCTCACAAAGTTTAGACACATAAATTTTGAAGGTCCAGCTACCCTACTATTACCTACAAGAGTAAAGGAACAACATCATTACTTGATAACTAGAAAGTCCTAGTGTGTGTCAACCTCTATGCTCCGTGGCAAGCCAGACTGGCAAAAATGCCCAACCTTTACTCACATTCGAGAAAACACTCCCAATAAGATTTCTTGCTCAAAAATCGAAGAGGCACCGCTCTCCAAATCTCAAGAGCCAGACTCCCAACAAGATTACGTGCTAAAAAATCAAAGAGGCACCGCCCTCCAAATCTCGAGAACCAAACTTCCAACAGGATTACTTTCTCAAAAATCGAAGAGACACTGCTCTCCGAATCTCAAGAGTCAGACTCCCAACATGATTGCTTTCTCAAAAATCAAAGAGGCACCGCTCTCCGAATCTCGAGGGCCAGACTCCCAACATGATTACGTGCTAAAAAATCGAAGAGGCACCGCCCTCCGAATCTCGAGAGCCAGACTCCCAACAGGATTACTTTCTAAAAATTCGAAGAGACACTGCTCTCCGAATCTCAAGAGTCAGACTCCTAACAAGATTGCTTTCTCAAAAATCGAAGAAGCACCGTTCTCGGAATCTCGAGAGCCAGATCCCCGACAAGATTGCTTGTTCGAAAACTGAAGAGGCACCGCTCTCCGAACTTCGAGAGCCAGATTTCCTTGGATAAAGCTTATCTGTAATCTTCACATGCAACATCAGCTTTCCAGATACCACAGACCACTTTTTCAAAGTGCTCTAACAAAGTTAAAACGCGTGAAGCTTGCAGCTTCCACTACATTGCTATGACCAAGAAAGGTAAGGGAATAACACTCCTACTTGTTATTAGGGAGACTCCTATATATGTCGACCTCCATCTTCCACAGCCAGGCAAACCTGTAAATAAAAAAAATGCTCAACTTTTCTTCACATCCGAGAAGGCACTCTCAGCAGAGTCTCTCAAAATACTTAGCTTCTTTTCCTCTTGATAATACCTCTGCAAAAAAGCCAGACCAGAGCAAGAGTATCTCATATCATCAAGGTTAAAAGCAAAAGTATCCCATATCATGCTTTTTCCCTATCTTTTCCTTTGGCCTTGTTCTTACCTGCAAGACAAGGAGAAAGAGAGCAATCAGTCAGCACTTGGAATCAAGCTTCCAGTCAGGAACTAACGGCCTGGAACACCTTACCTGATTACTTACCTGGCATTGCTCTCGAGTACTCATCTTCAACATCTTATGCTTCTAGAGAAGATACCACATCTGCCTGAGGAACATATAGGGCAAGTGAGAAGGATATAAAGAAGCATGTGGAGACAAGCGTAACAGAGCACGTGCCAAAGCCTTATATTTGATGGACTTGTTTTGACCCTCAAATTCTTGAGTCGACCTTATATTCTGGTGGAGCCCAGTTCAAGAATAAGCCAGTGGAAAGTTACTTCTTCAAAAGCAAAAGTATCTCATATCATCACTTCTTCATTTGCTTATCCTTATCCTTGGTGCTATTTACGACATAAGAAGAATGAGAACAATCAACAGGAAGCTGAAGTCGAACCTCCGATCCAAGTTGCTTGCTTAGAAGTCTGATTGCTTACCTTGTCTGTTACCTCATTCGGCAAATCTCCTAGCTCGGCGACTTGGGGGACTCCTACTATAGGGTTTGTATCGCACTTGACCAAGCCCGAAACTACAAGTAAGCTTCAAGTGAAATTGATACATTACCTTGTGCATCTTCATGGGTTAAAGATACCACCCTTGGATGGAGGAAAAGTACTTCCAAAGAAGATGCCACATCTACATATGAGATAGATAAGGCAAGTGAAAATGATACCACACTTTGGTACATTGAAGTTTCATGATTACTCAATAGTTTGGATCTTGCAAGTCCACAATCGAGGAGCTTCCCTCACTCGGGAACTTAGGGGAGCACTGTTTATACCATACTTGACCAATCCCGAAACTACTGAGCACCGATCAACGTTATACCGTCAATGACCCAAAAAAGTTTCCCTCCAACCAGGAGGCCAATCACAACGCGACACGTGTCGACATCAGAAGCCAATCATAGCGTGACACGTGTCAACATCAGAAGCCAATCACAACACGACACGTGTCAATGTTAGAATGAAACTAGAAACTCTCTTCTATAAATAGAAATCATTCTCTCACAATATTTCCTAATGTCATTTGTACTAAATCATTCACTTGTACTTACTAAAGGAGAGCTTGAACCTATGTACTTGTGTAAACCCTTCACAATTAATGAGAACTCCTCTACTCCGTAGACGTAGCCAATCTGGGTGAACCACGTACATCTTGTGTTTGTTTCCCTATCTCTATCCATTTACATACTTATCCACACTAGTGACCGGAGCAATCTAGTGAAGGTCACAAACTTAACACTTTCTGTTGTACCAAAGTCCTCACTGATTTTGTGCATCAACACTATCTTTTGTTTTCAATGTTTAATTTAATTTATCTTTGTTTAAGTGTGAAAATAAGGAACTAAACTCATTTTGGCTAGAGGCGAATTCAAAGCCATGAACATATATTGCATATGAATTGATTACATCCAATTATTATTTCATGAATCGTGAATGTAATTTGCTTAACTATTTGATTGAGAACTTATTCTTGTATGTTGATTAAGGGTGCACTTCGTTTGCATGCAGGGATTTTATACTAAAATATAAGGAAGTTTCACCTAATAGTTATGAACTTATATTTACAAGTAGTGGAGGTCACTGGTTATGATTGTGTTAAGTGAATTCCTGGCAGAACTTATATTTTCATAGAGCTTAATGATCTTTAATATGTATCTTTATCATGTTGTTCGTGTAGGGAACTTGATAAGAATAATTTGGTTGCAACGCTGAGTCCAATTCAATGAACTTAGGAAAATATGAGGGTTAATTAGTGCTATTCACGGTTAATCTGGGGCGTTGTCATTTATGGTTTATAGGAAGAATAACTAGAAATCAATTCGTATGCATATGTGTCATGTGTAGAGAAACACCCTCTAGCTAGCCATTCACCTCTTAAAACACCCTAAATTTAAATTCGTCAAAACCACTCCCCCCTTTATATTTCATGTATTTTAGTTAGAATCTGTCCAATTGGTGTCTTTTTAATGTTTTGAGTCTTTTTAGTTCAATTTTCGTCCTTAGTGTTACTTTTGAGTCAATTTGTTTGTTTTGTGTAGTTTTGAGTAGTTTGAGTCAGTTTTGAGTCATAAGAGTCTAGTTTAGTGTTTTTAAATCTAGTTAAGTGTAATTGAGTCTAATTTGAGTTGATCAGCAGTCCCTCCTAATCTCGGGCCTAGAACGATCCCTATTTATCCATACTACAATTGTCAAAAAGAGGGTTTATATTGAATTTTTGATGTCTATTTCATGTATAAAATAGTTACAAGATCAAACATATATAGAAGAAGAAATGGGAGAGAAGAATAGAGGACAAATGGTAGAGAATAATGGCAGCTAAGCAAGCATGATGATGACCTCCACTCTCACTAACTAGCTTTACAATGATGAGGGAATAACAGCTAACACTAGCACTAAGACTAGCCGAAAGCTCCCTAAGCTGAGCTGTTAAAGCTTGCATTATTCTTCCAACAACATTATTCTTCCAACACTCCCCTTCAAGCTAGATCTAGGGGATCCCTTGAGCTAAGCTTGGACAGAATGCACAGAAATGGAACCGTAGGAAGAGATTTGGTAAAAATGTCAGCCAACTGATCATGACTGCGAGTATAGTAGGTGGTTATGATTTTGGATTGAACTTGTGCTCGAACATAATGACAATCCACTTCAATATGCTTCGTTCTCTCGTGGAAGACCGGATTGGAAGCAATGTGCATGGTAGCTTGATTGTCACAGAACATAGACATAGGTTCATTGCTAGGAAAGCCTAGATCCAATAGAAGGCTTTTCAGCCAAATAAGTTCACACGCAGTGGAGGCCATAGCTCGATACTCGACTTTTGCACTGGATCGAGCTACGACAGTTTGCTTCTTGTTGCGCCATGTTACCAAATTGCCACCTACAAAGGTGCAAAAACTTATTGTTGACTTGCGATCAAGAGAATTCCCAGCCCAATCAGCATCTGTATATCCCATGATGGCAGTGCTATCATTTTTTTGTCATAAGGAGTCCTCGACCAATAGACCATTTTAGATAACGAAGAATTCTCTTCACAATTTGCATATGAGCTAATGTAGGAGCATGCATAAATTGACTGACAATACCCACGGCATAAGAGATATCAAGACGCATAATTGTGAGATAAATAAGCTTTCTTACAAGTCTTTGATACTTAGTAATATCAGAGAAAGCTTCACTGTGAGTACTAAGTTGTAGTTTACTATCTATTAAGCCAGAGTCCTTCAAAAGATCAAGAATGTATTTCCTTTGATTGAGAAAGAGGCATTCCTGTGAATTTGCAAGCTCAATACCTAGGAAATATTTAAGACGTCCCAAATCTTTGATTGCAAATTGTTTTGCAGAGCGAGCTTGAGAAAGTGAATTTCTTCAGCATTGTCACTTGTCACTATAAGATCATCAACATAGATTAAAATGATTACTTTTCCAACTAAGCCATCACGAACAAATAGTGAGGAATCAACACTACTTCTTTGAAAGCCAAACTTTTCAGGAATGGAGCTCAGTTTTGTATACCATGCACGTGGAGACTGTTTCAATCCATAAATAGATTTGTGCAGTTTACAAACCATGTCGGGGTCATCTGATTGAGGATGTCCAGGTGGTAGTTTCATGTACACTTCCTTCTCTAATTCCCCATGCAAAAAAGCATTCTTCACATCCATTTGATAAAGAGGCCAAGACTTATTAACGGCAACTGTTAATAGAACCCTTACAGCGTTCATTTTGGCTACGGGAGCAAATGTTTCCTTATAATCCAAACCATAAGTCTGAGTAAATCCATGAGCCACCAAATGAGCTTTGTGCCTTTCAATCGTCCCATCTGAGTTGAACTTAGTCTTGTACACCAAACGGCTGCCAACTAATTTCTTCCCTTCAGGAAGTTTAACTACACTCCAGGTTCGGTTGTCATGAAGAGCTTGCAGTTTATCCCTCATCGCTTTTTGCCAAATTTCAAGTTCATTTGCTTCTTGAAATGTTTGTGGTTCATGAGTATTGTCCAAGGTACTAAGAAAAGAAGTATGAGAGGGGAAAAACTGCTTATAAGAAACAAAGTTCGTAGGAGAATACCTTCACCCTTAATTACTGCACACTCCTTGTTCCCTTCATTATTTCTGATTTCATGCATCAATACATTGAATCATTACACTTAATTACTGCACACTCCTTGTTCCCTTCACCCATCAGATTTCATACAACTTTTACCTCCACTACATGCACTCATTGATGCACCATCCACCACCTTTGGAATCTCATGCCGTGCATCATGACATTTGCTGCACCTTTGACTCATTTCTGCACCATTCCACATCCCTTTCCTTTCTATACCATGTGCACAATCATTCATGTTCCCTAGCTGCAACACCACTCCATTTTACCACCCATGCTTTGCATCATCACTTCATTTTCACCTTTGAATCATTTCAATTCCACTCCTTGCACTCATTGCTGCAACACCACTCCATTTTACCCCCCATGCTTTGCATCATTACTTCATTTTCACCCTTGAATCATTGCACACACCACCAATTCACCTTTCTTGCCGTGCACTTCCTCTATAAAAGGAAGTGCGTGTGGCAGCCATAGAGCTTAGTTTTTGCTTGATCATTCATCCCCATTTCAATACAACCTTCATCCAAACACATCAATTCATCTTCACATCCATTCCTCCATACAAAAAAACCTTCAAAAACTCACCAACACCTTGTGCCGTAGCAAAGGAAGGGAAGGAAAGTGCTTGGACGTGCTTACTGTCTAACTTGGATCGTTGGAGCTTTTAGGTGTTTTCTTTCTTTTGTTTCTAATGTTTAAATTCATTTCCTTTCATTTTGTTGTAAATATGAGTGGCTAAACCCCTCTTGGCTAGGGGTGATTTCAAAGCCATGACTATGTGTGCAATATAATTTGATAAATTCCAGTTATGAACTCTGGAATCGTGAATACAATTGGCTTAACTATTTGATTGATAACTTATTTGTATTTGTTAATTAAGGGTCGACACTTAATTGGCATGCATAAATCCGTTGCTAGAATATAAGGAAGTTTCATATAATCGTTACAAACTTATATTCACATGTAATGAAGGTCGCTTATAAACGATCGTGTTAAGTTCAATTCCTAGCATGAGTGACATGATGTCATAGTTGCAAGTGCTTTGTCAATGCTTATGATTTTCATTAAACGTAATGATCTTTGATTGTATCTCTATTATGATGTCATGTAGGGAACTTTTGAAGAATGTTTTGGGTTATCGAATGATGTCATCCAATCCAATAAAACAAGGAAAATCTGAGAGTTAACTAGTGATGTCACAGTTAATTTGGGGTATTGTCATTCATAATTCAATGAAGTAGTAACTGGAAATCGAGTTGTTTGCATACATATCATGTGTGGAGAAAAAGCCTCTAGCTATCCCATCCATCATCTTATTTCTCAAATTTGTTTACAATATGTCTAGTTTTTTATACTTGTTTGTTTGTTTCAACTTCGTCCAAAACTCAATCCCCCTTTACTTTAGTGTGTCTAATTAGTTAGAATCTGTTTTAATTTGTGTTTTTAGATGTTTTGATTCAAGTAAAAGTCAATTTTTGTCCAAAGTCATTCCTAGTGTCTAGTTTAAGTTTATTTAGTTGTTTAAGCTATTTTGAGTATTTTAAGTTTGCTTTGAGTCTTGTGAGTCTTGTTAAGCATTTTTAAGTTTAGTTTTATGTTTTTGAGTCAGTTTAGAGGTTATTCGCAAGCCCTCTTAATCTCCGGTCCAGAACGATCCCTACTTATACTTATACTACAGTTGTCAAAAGAGGGTTAAATTTGTGTGTTAAGTTAATTTTCGCATCAGGGTCCTTCTAACGCAACCACTGGAGGCTCTAGTGTCGGTGGAGCGGTCCTCACAGAAGGAGGTGGTGGGGGAGGTCTGGGGGACCCACTACTTGCAACCCTCGAGGTAACTATAAGGCGAGATATCTAGAAAATTAAAACTGAAATGAATAATTTATAAATTAAATCGTATAGGTAAACAAATTTAAAACTAAACGTGTAATTACATAACATTATATAACTATTTTGTACAAATTGAAATTAATCCACTAGAGCCGTAACCTATTCTCCTAGAACCCTAACCTAATCCGGCCACTGAAACCAACCCTAACCTTAATTTAATAAGTAAGATTAACAATTAAAACCGAAATTTATAATTTTCGCAATTTGCCTAATTGTAATTAAAACCAGAAGTAGTAATTTAAAAATTAAAATTCTCTAACTATTATTTTGAAAATGAAACTAAATGTAATTTTAATTATATAACAATAATTTAATTATAGAACATTCCCCTAAATTAGAAATTTCCACTAACCCTAATCTAATTTGCGCCTACCCTAAACCCTAATCCCCAAAATTACATTCTCTAATTAAATTCCCCCTAATTAAAAACTACCCCTAATTACAATTAAGCCCTAATTATAATATTAATCCTAATTATATACCATTCTCCTAAATTATCAATTTCTCCTAACCCTAATCTAATTCGTGCCTGCCCCTAACCCTAATCCCCCAATTACATTCTCTAATTAAGTTCCCCCAATTAAAAACTACCCCTAATTATATAACATTTTCCTAATTAAAAATAAACCATTTAGGAAAACTAATGAAAGTGGCTTGAAAAGTTTGAGTTTTAATGATAAGAACAAAATAAAGGGTAAAGTGAATAGTACCGAGATTGACTTTTTAGTATAAAAATGTGGTTTTTCGTTAAAGTGAACAGTATCGGAAGCTTTTCTTTAAAGTTCCCTAAATAAATTCCCCAAATCTGGAAAGCCTAATGTGAAACCCTAATCCCCATATCGAAATCCCAATTGGCACACCCTAATCCCCTAATCTAATAAGCCTAAATAAGTAATTAAAATGAAATTAAAAGTAAAAGAAAAGGAATATATCTATGAATGGAGGACGACGGCTGGATTGAAGGATGGTGAGAAACGGACGGATGGACGGACGGCAAGGGTTGCACTGGAGAGAAAGGGAGAGTGCGCCTGAGAGAGGGAGAGAGTAGGTGAAAGAAAGGGTGGTGGCTGGGAGAAAGAAGGACGGTGGATGAAAAGGATGAAGAGTGTGTCTGAGAAAGGAGAGAGCGGTTGAGAGAGGGAGAGAACGGGCGAGAGAAAGAAGAAATTGAGGGGAGAGGAGAAGGGTTGTCTGAAATAATTAAACGAAAACCCTTGCGTAACGCCATGTTCGTTGTGCACAGGTCGCTTTTTCTTACACGTGACGAAAGCCTTTGTTGCGCAAACCACATATTCGTCACGTGTTTTTTTTTTTTTTTAAATTTGGTGGAAATTTAATTTTTTGAAGAAAAATTTAACAGCGCGCCAAATATTAGATATTACGCGACAAAACAGTGATATTCCTCCCGCGAATAGGCTTCGTGTAATGTCATCGTGCAAGAATGGGTATTAATTAAAAAATTCAAATTTACTTTTTAGGAAAAAAACAATTTGTTATGGTATCCCCACATAAAATTAAAACCCTTGCGCGGCGAACTTATATATTTCGTCACACAAGTGTTTGAATTTAAAAAAAAAAATTGAAATTTTTTTGGAAAATTATTTTAAAAAGCAAATTTTTTGGAAAATCCAACATTGAATAAATACATAAAATTACATATATTTCATTAAATTATTTTATAATAAATACAATTGCATTTAATTTACAAAGCAATTCAAAATTATATTACATTAATATTAATCATCCTCCGAACTATAATAACTTTCACTATTGTTGTTATAATCATCTTCAGTGTCCCATTCCTCCTTGTCGATAGGTACGTCACTGTCGTTGTTCGCAACCTCTGGTGGATCGTATTGGGGAAGATCACCGAGGTCAATTGAAATTGAGTCAAATGGTATTTCGATTCCAGCAACTACCAATATCTGAAATGGTTATTGGACAAGATTATTATCCTGTACTGTTTCCACACCGATTTTTATCGAAAACTCAAGATGTTGGTCCGCGACATTGATGTCATCCCCGTCGGCACTAGGATCTTGGTTCGGTATAGCATACACGTTCCTATGCTCATCATTTGAACAACTTTCCAACCCCTTTCGGCCTTAGGGTCATCTACATAAAAAACTTGTTTGCTATACTTGCCAAAATGTAAGGGTCGTCTTCGTACCAAGTTCTGGTAGTGTTGACTGAGAGTATGCCATGGTCCCTTTTAACACTTCCCTGCATATATGGGTTTGTATCAAATCGTTGGCATTTAAAAACGATAACTCGGCAACGGTCTTCGTACAACACTTGTATGACACTTGATAGTTTGCCATAAAACTCAATGCATGTACTTTCACTAGCACCTGGGACGTAGACACCATTGTTTTGCGTACACAACTTGTCATCATGCTTAGCCTAAAAAAAACTTGACCTCGTTAACATGGCAATCGGAGTACAATTCTGCCTGAATAAAACTAAATGCCTAGTAATATAACTCTTCAGTGTAAGCGGGTGAATTGGCTACTTTTTAACTGATTTACCTGACACGATAGCAAAAAATAACTTTTTTTTTAGCCACTTTGAATATATTGATGAAATTAGTACAACATGTTCAATACAAACACATAAAACTTCATATTCGAGAAACCACCGAGGAAACAATTCATGGTGCTTCTTCGCATATAGATTTAAGGGATAATCCTGTTTCATCATCTATTCATGCTCATCCAGGTAAATCATTATCTCGTCGCAATTGTTGAGTATGAACCAATGCGCAACCTCCATGTCCTTTTTGGTAAATGACTCCCCTCGAACAGGCTCGCCACTTGGACAAAAACATAAAGTTTCTCTTTTCACACACCCCCGTAATTCTTTTGCTGAGGATGATTAAAAGTCATCGGGTAACATGTGTCGAATACGAACCGGAAGTAGGCATTGTAGAATGACATGGCAATCATGAATCTTTAGTCCTGAAAGTTTTTTACCGTCGACGTTCACACAACACCCAATATTTGAAGCATAACCAACTGGAAACTTGACTGAAGATAAAAACTTAAAAAAATATTTTCTGTCATTCGGTTTCAGTGAAAAAACGCACACAAGGAACCTTCTAGCTGTGTCGCCGTCCCTATTCATCCATAAACTGGGTCGTATGCCCATTCGCTCCAGATCGAGATGAGTTTTGACAGTGTCTTTCGTCTTGTGCTCAATATCTAGAATTGTGCTCATCAATGTGTCAAACACATTTTTCTCAACATGTATAACATCGAGGATGTGTCTTAGTTGTAGCTTGAACCAGTACGGGAGATTAAAAACATAAACTTGTGGGTCCAATTCATATGGGTTACTGGTCGGGGCCTAGTTATAGTTTGTCTGAACAGATCAAAATCCAAACGGTTAAGCTGTTCTAAAATTTGGTCACCGGACCAGTCTTTGGGTTTAAGCCGAGGCTCTGTTTTACCGTCAAATTCTTTGTCTTTCTCACGCCACTCATGGTAGTAAGGCAACCATCTTCGATGACCAACATAACAAACTTTTCAGGCATGCCAACCAGATGTGATGTCATCCTTAGACACTGGACATGCCATATAACCTTTAGTGCTCCACCGAGAAACCATGGCTATGCCGAAAAGTCGTTTACAATCCACATCACTGATGCCTGCATTGTGAACATTTTCCCAGTAGACTTATCATAAAGCGGACACCATTTTCCCATAAATCATTTAGCTCATCAACCAATAGCCATAAATAATAATTAATAGACTTACCGGGATCCTTGATGATCAAAAAAGTCATCATCATATATTATTTCTTCATGCATTTCCAAGAGGCAAATTATACAGAAAAACGAATATTGGTCAGTGGTAAGTCCTAACCTAAAGTTACGAGACTCAAATGAAAAATCGGGGTACATCCGAGGATGCCTCATCATGTCATCATCTACCCGACATTCTTTATGTCATCTCATGTCCCTTGCAAAATGTGTCGACATATACAATCGTTGCAACCTCGACTTTAGTGGCAAATAACACAAACTTTTTGTGGAATCTTCGTTGCTCTATTTTGCGATGTCATTTTGAACCTTGACTCGTTACATACTAGGCATTTGTCCAATGCTTTATTTGTTGGAAGTATGCCCACAAAGCCATTCATTTGATGTAATAGCTTTTGGAATACTTATTGTGTTAAACTATTATATGTTTAATGAAGGGCAAAGCTTATTGTTAATCACTATTTATTGTATTATGTGTTTAAGTAATAAAGGAATCCAAGGAATGTATTTAATCTAAGAGAGAAATGATCTAAGTAAGTTAGATTAACGAGACCTTTCTTTTATGTTCATTCCTAAAACGTTCCTAGCCATAGGATTGCCAATTGGGCATTGACAATCCGATGAGGTTAATATGTGTTATGTTAAGTCAAGCGTGAGTATGACTAGTCTCAAGTCGTTTAGTGTTGGACACTGAGACAAACACATAGGTGCTCAAAATGGTAATCAAGTACACTAAACTGAGATCAAAAGAGAGTTCGTACATACATGTCATGTAAGAACTCGTAAGTTGCAATATGCAAAGTAGTTCTTTGACCTAAGGCATCATAGATGCCTAATGGTTAGGTCTTTGATCTTTGATCATGTCAAAGGCATTCTATCGAGAGTGTCCACAACATTGTTGAGGTCAAGCTATCTAGTCATGCATATGAATGCACAACAAGGGATCTCTAACCTTCCATGGTGGAGGGAGAATACTCTGAGATATGATTCATGAGTCTTTGGCCAAAGCATACGAATAGGACTTAGGAAGTTGGTTCCAAATCACATTCAATTGAACCATATAGAGAAGTATCACATTAGATAATAGACATGAAACAAACTATCACTCAAACAATGTGATTAAGAGTATTGTATTAGAGAAAGACTATATTGCATTGTAATTGTAACTATATAGGTTCTCCAACCACTTTTACTTAGCTTGGGTAGCCATGACATACTGCTAGGTGTCACTCATGGTTTGTGGAAGTTCTGAAGATTAGCAAACACTAATCTTCATCAAAGGGAGAATTGAAATGTAGTTTCAATTCACAATTGATCGTTAAGAGTAACAATCGCCCACTGCCTCGCTAATTGGAACCTAATAGATCGTACACTGAGTAAGGATGAAAATGAAGAAATATAAATGAGATGGATAAGCAATTAAATAGTTTAATTGAGAATAGTTAACATTAATTAATTATACGAAAGGTTTGTATTGGGCCTTCAAGTTAGTTTGGGGTCTCGGGGCCCAAAAAGGTTTTGGTCCACAAGGCCAATTGAGTTTAAGTTGTATGACAACTAAAACTAAATGGAAATTAACCCAAATACAAAGTCAAAACCGGGCATAGGGTGAGTGGTAGCAAACTTGGGTTAATTGCATGTTTATAGCCATTCTCTCACTAGGGTTTTCTTGAGGCAAAGAATAGAAATTTTTCTCCTTTTTCTCTATAGAGGCCGGCCTTCCTAGGGGAGTTCACTAGCATCCAACTTCCTCTAGGTAATCCATTTCATCTTCACACCATCATCCTTGGTGTGGAGACTTAGAGGTACCAAACTTTTGGTATTTTTGGAGTTCCTTTCCTCACATCCTCAAGGAGCAAAGGAGCATCAAAAGAGAGAAAAATCGCAAGGAAGATCTAAGGAGCTAGGAGGTGACTTGAAGACCCTCCACTTGGGTGAATCCCTTGTGTAAATAAGGATGAGCTTCATCAAGGGTAATGAACCTCAAAATCATTTCTTCTCTTTAATGTTGTTAAAGAGTCTTGTGGTTTACCATTCACTAGGCTTTGAAAGTCATGAGTTTTAGAATTGTTTTTTGAATGCTTGCCTACTTTAAAGTGTTATTAGTTTGCTTATTTGTTCAAATGTTCTCACTTGTTCTTAACTAGAACAAATAATTTCCTTCATTATTCTCCTTATAGAACAATATACAATTACTTTTGCAAGTGTGAATTTTTTCATAACCGAATCCCAGACCATTTAACACCTTTGGTGCACTTTTATGATCTTTCAACAAACTATTGTCCTTTGGCAGCATTCTTTTGAAAACCCCCAAAAAATAGTTTAAGCACTGGTTTGAATTTCGATACTTTATTTTGCCATGCATCAACCCCACAATTGTTGTGAGCACCAAATATCCTTCGCATCCCGGGTATCATTCTTGGTTGGCACTTATTAAAAGTTTTTCATATTGTTCGAAAGCTTCACTGTCCATGGGTTCATACAAATCATTATCCCTTCCCTTGTTCGTATTAATTGAGGGAAATGGAAGAGCATCATTTATAATATCCACAACCTATTCGTTAGGATCCACATTAGGTTCAACATTTTCCACTCATGTTATGCTTGACGACGAAGCATAGTCTAATTGTTCCCCATGATGATTCGAAGTCGTATATGTGTCTGTCATCCCATTTCCTAGTAAATGGAATCGAACATTTTCAAAAGTCTCCTTTAAAGTGTTGTTATACCTCTTACATGGACATCAGATTCTAGTTGCCTCGGGCTGTGTCTGGATGTGAACTTAATAAACTCATTTATTCCATCCAAGTACTCAGATGCACATTTGTTCGGATTCTGTATCCATTGTGTGTCCATAATGTTTGCAAGCATAATAAAATTCCAATCAATACATAACTTCAAGTAGATATTGTCACCTCATGCCTCCGGTTAGGGCCATAATCCCATTCGAGAATGCAGAGTTATGTGACACATTTTATGGCTCCATAGGATTAGATTTCGACATGGAAAAATTCCGGCAGCATCTCCCTATAGTTCTTCAAGTGCCTGATGTAGATATCAAAATACATATCCAGCATTCAAAGAACATAAAGAGATGTGACTGAAATTCCCACAATCGAAACTTAATCCTTGAATCGTAAACTATGCCCCATAACTCGGCATTCCCAAACTATCTAAATAATGGGACAATTCAATAATCAATTGGATCGCAGTCATGCTTTCGCATCCATGCGAGAAATCTAACTAATCCTCAAGGGAAATTAAGCTTTTATTGAAAATACTCGTACAAAGTGAAGTACTATTAACTCAGTACAACAGAAAACAATTTTGTACATGACGTACTGATGCGAAAATTAACTTAACACACAAATTTAACCATCTTTTGACAACTGTAGTATAAGTATAAGTAGGGATCGTTCTGGACCGGGGATTAGGAGGGCTTGCTAATAACCTCTAAATTGACTCAAAAACATAAAACTAAACTTAAAAATACTTAACAAGACTCACAAGACTCAAAGCAAACTTAAAATACTCAAAATAGCTTAAACAACTAAATAAACTTAAACTAGACACTAGGAATGACTTTGGACAAAAATTGACTTTTACTTGAATCAAACATTTAAAAACACAAATTAAA
Source organism: Malus x robusta (assembly GCA_963082935.1). Lineage (NCBI taxonomy): Eukaryota > Viridiplantae > Streptophyta > Magnoliopsida > Rosales > Rosaceae > Malus > Malus x robusta. The sequence continues at coordinate 13,339,297 of OY720328.1, forward strand.
ACAGATTCTAACTAATTAGACACACTAAAGTAAAGGGGGATTGAGTTTTGGACGAAGTTGAAACAAACAAACAAGTATGAAAAACTAGATAGATTGTGAAACAAATTTGAGAAATAAGATGATGGATGGGATAGCTAGAGGCTTTTTTCTCCACACATGATATGTATGCAAACAACTCGATTTCCAGTTACTACTTCATTGAATTATGAATGACAATGCTCCAAATTAACCGTGACATCACTAGTTAACTCTCAGATTTTCCTTGTTTTATTGGATTGGATGACATCATTTGACAACCCAAAACATTCTTCAAAAGTTCCCTACATGACATCATAATATAGATACAATCAAAGATCATTACGTTTAATGAAAATCATAAGCATTAACAAAGCACTTGCAACTATGACATCATGTCACTCATGCTAGGAATTGAACTTAACGCGATCATTTATAAGCGACTTTCACTACATGTGAAAATAAGTTCGTAATGATTATGTGAAACTTCCTTATATTCTAGCAAGGGATTTTAATGCCAATTAAGTGTCGACCCTTAATTAACAAATACAAATAAGTTATCAATCAAATAGTTAAGCCAATTGCATTCACGATTCAAGAGTTCATAACTGGAATTTATCAAATTATATTGCACACATAGTCATGGCTTTGAAATCACCCTTAGCCAAGAGGGGTTTAGCCACTCATATTTACAACAAAATGAAAGGAAATGAATTTAAACATTAGAAACAAAAGAAAGAAAACACCTAAACGCTCCAACGATCCAAGTTGGACAGTAAGCACGTCCAAGCACTTTCCTTCCCTTCCTTTGCTATGGCACAAGGTGTTGGTGAGTGTTTGAAGGTTTGTTTGTATGGAGGAATGAATGTGAAGATGAATTGATGTGTTTGGATGTAGGTTGTATTGAAATGGGGATGAATGATCAAGCAAAAACTAAACTATATGGCTGCCACACAAACTTCCTTTTATAGAGGAAGTGCATGGCAATGGAGGGAAATTGGTGGTGTGTGCAATGATTCAAGGGTGAAAATGAAGTAATGATGCAAAGCATAGGGGGTAAAATGGAGTGGTGTTGCAGCAATGAGTGCATTGAGTGGTGTTTGAAATGATTCAAGGGTGAAAGTGAAGTGATGATGCAAAGCATGAGGGGTAAAATGGAGTGGTGTTGCAGCTAGGGAACATGAATGATTGTGCACATGGTAGAGAAAGGAAAGTGAGGTGGAATGGTGCAGAAATGAGTCATAGGTGCAGCAGACTCATGATGCACGGCATGGGATTCCAAATGTGGTGGACGATGCATGAATGAGTGCATGTAGTGGAGGCAAAAGTTGAATGAAATTTGATGGGTGAAGGGGACAAGAAATGTGCAGCAATTGAGTGCAATGATTCAATGTTTTGATGCATGAAATTAGAAATAATGAAGGAGATAAGGGTGGTGCACGGCATGGGTGGATAATGAGTGTAATGGTGCATGAAATGAGTGCAAGAAATCTGGTGCATGAAAGGGACAAGGGTGATTATGCATGGCATGGGTGGAAAGGTGAGTAAGTGGTGAATCAATGAGTGCAAGGAGGTGAAAGGATATTGTGCACATGGTAGACAAAGGAAAGGAAGTGGAATGATGCCACAAATGAGTCAATGGAGGGAACATGGATGATGATGCATGGCATAGGAATCCAAAGGGAGTGCAATGGTGGTGCACGACAATGATGGAAAGGTGAATGGTGGAGTGACACCCCTTTGTGGCTGAGCTCTTTGTCCTTTTTATATTAATTCTTCTTTCTCTTTAACACATTCCTAGCCTCTTTAGTCTGCAATTTCGTCCATCCACCTTGCTCCATGCATGTGTTATCCATTCCAAGCCCAAAACTGCTCCAAAATGCACCAAAATGCATCTTATTGCTTTATAAGGCCTATGGACCTACAAACACACGACAATAGCTTAAAGTACATAATTAACTAAGAAATAACAACATAAATGCATGAGAAGAAGCTAACTCAGTCGGATAAATATGCTCCTATCACGTACCTTTTGGTTTTCATCCAAAAACCAAACACAAACAATACACCTAGAATTAACAAACGAATTAACAACCTAATTAACAACCCTCATTAATAATTCTATTTCATAAACAATTTACCTCTAATTTGTTGTGAATTTAAATAACTCCTAATTAGAAAACCAAATAATATACCTCTAATTTCATCTTTCACTAAGTGATAATAGTGGACACCAACCCTACACACAACAAATTTAATGGTGTTAGTTTGAATTCACAGCAAAATTTTGAAATATAAAACACAAACAATTATTGAATATAACAGGATAGATTGATTTACGAATCGAGGGTGGAGATTGAAATCAAGGGAGTACAACAAGATGATGTATTTGAGAGTAGTAGGCAGCAATGCAGTGTGCATGGAAGAAGATGGCAGAGGCAGCTGTAAAATTTGCAGTTTCTGCCTTTGCACCTGAGGAATCTGATTATAAAGATGAAGACTTTGCATGACAAAAGAGTCGTTGCACAAACTGTATAGGTTCTAAATATGGCGCCAAAATTTAACCACATTTTTTACCCTTTTTGTGCGACGAAATGTTCGTCGCGCAAGGATACTTTGTCGCTCAAAGTCAATGCGACCAGACATTCATAGCACAACATTTATAGCGACGATCAGTTACTTAATTGATTATAATTATGAAGTTTACGTAAACATAGATCTTTATCATCTATATTTACGTAAACTTCATAATTACAAACAAATATTCATTAATAATATTTATTCTAAAATAATTGAAAAATTAAAGAAATTAAATTAACCAATTCAATTATTTAAACAACAAAACATGAATTAAACGCTAATTAAATCCAAATACATAACTTAGAAAAAACTTATAAATAAATATGGTCCTCAAAAACACAAATTTAAAACTATTGCTCCGCTGGTCCTCCATTTCACTCTACATCGGAACGCTACTGCTTGTAACCCCTCTTCAACGCCTCTTCCAACAACTTCATCAACTTTTCATTCGTATCATCAAGAGTATAGTTACACTATTACACATATATGCAAATAATTAATTACAACATATAATAAACAATTTCACAAAATTAATTATTTTTTGCGTTTGTCACACTTACTAATAATTCATTCATCACTGATGTCTTCACATCCTTGATCACATATTTCTAAGAGCGCCACTCCGCAGTAGAACAATTGTTTCACATTGCTGTTGTGGAGCAAAAAATAATCAAGAAAATTAGGAGGCGACATGTGGACTTTTGGGTGAAAATGACAAAATTACCCTCGAGGCACACCAAGATTCCCACCCGCATGCACCGAACAATATCGGCTTAATCAAGGAAGAGTCAAAAATGATCAAAATGGTATTTATTCAAACCCCTCTCATCACTCATCATCAAATCCTTATTCACAAGGTAACTCCCAATTTTCCTATTTAATTTGGGATTAATTGCCAAGTTAATTGCAAGATATTATTTCACATAATATCTTGCAATTACACTCACAATTTGATCATATATGGCCGACCCCTATTTTCCAAATAGGGCCGGTCACTTCCCTATAAATAGCCCTATTCTCCCACTAAAATTCTAGGTTCATTATCTCCCAAAAATTCCTAAACACATTTTCTCTCAAATTCTAACTTTGGCATCAGAGATTCTTTGGCCAAAGCCCATTCATTCATCGTGGGCGCATGAGGCTTTGGGCCTTAATCTTAGGTGTTATTATTTTGCAAGTGCATTTTTATCAAAGGAGAAGATGGCGGAAATTTGCACCCACAAATTGGTGCTTTGATTGAGAGTTTGATTAACATGCTCGAAGAAGACTCTCACATTCAACGTTTCTAATATTTCGTTGATACATAGATTTTCCCACAAGTTCCTATTCTTAAAATTTTTTTTATAAATTCTTTGAAATAGCCCTGGGGAAGAAATACGATGGCGAATAATTTTGAAACCACAATGAATGGTACTCTTTACAAATTTTCACCCACAAAAATGACCGATGAATGGAGGAATGGCAGCCACCATCGCTACCAACAACGGCCCACATAGAGGCAGCGTGTAACAACAATCTTCCTAAGCCATTTATATCTGTGCAGCCCTTGCTGCCCAATTAGAAGCCTAGGACCATGAGGCCCACAGAGATCCATCATGTGGCTCAAGCCACGAGATTCAGCCAAGCAAGGAGCCAGCCAACGCCCAGAACGAGCTGAGATGCTGGCCCCTTTTGGAGATAAAAAGTGTAGGATCTAGGAGCTCACTTAGAGGTCCAAAGTGCTGATCCCACACTGCAGCAGGCGAAAACATTTCCAGCGGGCCCAGCTTTCCAAATCAGGAGCCCAAGCTCCAAGCGCGAGCATACCTCCTCCACGCTCATGCCTAATGCACAAGTAGCCCAACGCGCAGCCTAGTGGGTTGACCCATGCTCTAGACCTGGACTCGCGCGCCCTGACCAGGATTCGTGCCTCTTTGCGCCTAAGGCGACCTATATTTGGTGATTCGAACCCATTTTTCAATGTTTTTTACTATTTTATGTAGATTTAGCATATTTTAGTTCAAATCTTGCACATGGAGTTCATTACACTTCCACTACTCAAGAAGACACATACCATCCAAGCTCTTCCAACCCAAATGGCAAACAACACTTGTCTCGATAAGTCATAGAGTTGATAAGGGCCCTCGTATAGCAGACAACCTTGGTGAATCAGCTATTGCAGCGAAGTAGGACAAGGGCAGACGATGAATTTCTCTAGCAGCATTCCAATAAGCAGCTCCTCAACCAACCACAAACCGAGCGTTCGGGCAGTGTACACTCCCAACTAAGCCCCCGAGATAGTGTATACTATCATCTTAGCGAGCGAATAAGCATGCACTCTTGGTTGGGCCTACAGATAAACATGCATTCATGGTTAGGGCCATACTCCGATAATCAACATGAGCAAGCTTCCAGGCGAAGTGTTCATTCACGACTAGGCTTGGAAAGAGCATCTTCCACCTCACATTGGAGTAGGCAGCACGATGGACGGAGAGAAGCAGTCACTCAATCCGACTTAAGTTCAACCGGCAGCCTGTGAGAAATTCACTTGCCTAATAGGAATGTACCACATGCACTGCAGTGGCGACATAGATAAGCCAAACATATGGAAAAGTAGCCTAGACCAGTAGGTCATGATCGGGGGCAGCCGAGAGCTTCACTACCCCCAACAAAGGCAAATTCAGGAAAAAGTAAAGATGCTCATGGCCGAATAATTACGCGATTTCCAATGTAATGAAGTCATTGACTAAAGAAAGCAGTACTACAATAAAAATAGGTAAAAGGCTAAGCGTAATGACCGATCCATGGCTAAAGAAAGCTCAGCACCCAATAACTACTCTAAGTTCTCGATCCCGATGCACCAAATCATCAACACCATCAAGAGCGAACCATGGTTCAAGCTGCCGAAACAATCAAAATGAGATACTTCCAAGTTGGACCACACCAAGTATTGCGTATTCCATCGAGGTTTTGGTCACATAACTGATGACTGTTACACTTGGAAGAACTATTTAAAAAAGCTTGTGAAAGAAGGCAAGGTCGATAGATACTTGGAAAAACCAGCTACACAGCCTAGAAGGAACACAGACACAAACAAAAAAATGCTAACCAAGACGATTCGGATCAATGGCATCTTCATTGAATCCGTGCACTTGGGGGCCACCAACAACTCTAAAAAGAGGAAAATCTAGTAAGCTCTGCTAATCTCATAGGTCCAGTCAGTTAACACCCAACCTGGACCCATCGTTGGCTTCACCGAGCAAGATTATGAAAGTGTTGATTTCCCACACAATGATGCACTAGTAGTATCTATCCAACTAGCCTACGCTATAGTCGACAAGATGATGGTTGATGACGGAAGTGTGGTCAACTTACTTCAGCTCTGAGTAATTCAAAAGATGGGCCTGGAAAACATAATCATACACCGAGTTGAGGTACTCACCGAATTCAATGGACACACCTCACCTACCATCGACAACATTACACTTGACATGAGAACATCGTAAGTTGTCTCAAAGCATATGTTCACAATAGTAAGCGACCCGTCTCCCTATAATGAGTTTCTAAGGCGACCTTGGCTATTAAAGCTAGACGTCGTAACCTTTGTCAAGTATTAAAAAAATCTAATTCCACAACCCAGGATGAGGAGTTGGAGAAATCAAGTCTAACCAAGCCACATCTCGATGATGCACTGTGCAAGTATTGAAGGAATAAAAAAAGAAGACATTTACCCCCGTAGAGGCTACCAAGGTCCAAAGGGATGATGAAGCTACTCAATAGCAACTACATCAGATAGATCAAGAAGATGGTGTCCAAATCAATGTGTCAGCAGGCGAGACAGATGGGATGATGAGTGCGAAAGAACTTTCCAAGAACTGAAAAAGTATCTCACATCACCTCCCTTATTATCCAAACTAGAAACAAGGGAGTACTTATACATATACTTGGCAGTCTCAGAAGTAGTAGTAAGCACTACCATCATACGAGAAAAGCTGGGGGCCCAACTGCCGATATTCTACACTTTTAAAGCTCTTTTCAATGCTGAAACTAGATATCCGAAGATCGAGAAATTAATTTTGCCGCTAGTTGTTGCGGCTCAGAAGCTTAGACCATATTTTCAATCCTATATGGCCCGGATGCTTCTCAATGAGTAATGAAATGAGCGTTGGAACTTCGCCAATACGGCTTAGTTTTTCGACCCCACACGGTGATAAAGGCCCAAGCCTTGGTGGACTTCATAGCAGAATTCACGCCTAGCCTAGGCGATGCAACAGAGTGGCCCAACAACGTCCCAGAGGCCTCTCATTTCTTTCTGCACCGAAACACACACGCACACCATCGCACCTGCTCCTGCAAGTTTCTTCAATTTCTTCGGTTAGGTAAGCTTCGGGTTTTTCTTTTTCTGTTCTAGATCGAAGCTTAGATGTGAAATTGAAGTTCTATCTCGTGTTTTTGCAAGGTTTTTGGGATGAAATCGGCTCGGGAATAGGCACACCCATCTCCGGCGAGGCCGTGGGTGTCGATGAACTTTCCGAACACCTCCGACCATTTCACGGCAAACAAACGTTATAAAGACGTTCCTCTCGTCTTCTATTTCATTGTCATACCTAGATCGGAGTCTAGAGGGCTCTTTTACAGTCGGCCAGAGCTGTAGAAGCTCCGGCGTTCTTCTCCGATTTGCTCAGTTCTGAAATTTCGCGATAATATCGACAATATCGTGATATTTTGACGAAAACCAATTGGATAACCATTAAAATATCGGTCTTGCGAAAAACCGATAATATCGACGATTGCGAAATATCGCCGATATTATCGGCATTTAAGACACTGAAGGCGACATAGAGTAAATGAAAATCTCAAGTTTTACGTTTTGAGAAATGGTTGATAAAAATCTCACGTTTTGAGAGATTCTCTTAGATTTCTTTGGCATTGGTAGTGCGACTTCATATTTGTTTGTTTTTGGCAGCTTTCGTGCTGATTATTATTTTTTAATAAAAAACCCCACAACCACAAGAAGTTTTCTGTGTAATCAAACCACAAAAGTAATACACCATGTGTCACTATAAAAATGAGGGATATGTTTCAAAAAATTAATAATTTAAAAAATAAATTTCCCACCACTTATAAAAATACATGTGGTACTACTTATGTTTCGGCCATAATAAATTTTTTTTTTGCAAGATCACATTAGGGGACAAGGATCCTCAGTCAATTGTGTTGTGTCCATTTATCGTAGGTTAAAAATCATTTAAAATTTTTAATTTAAAAATAAATATAAATAGTACCTAACAAAAACTGATTGCATGTATGCGATGAACGAACAAAAACTGATCATACGATATACGATGATCGAACATAATTGATTAATCCCTGATCCCTACAAAGAGGATCCAGAAATGATCCTTGTCCCACATAAGGCTTAGATAACGGCAGTGCAACTTTTATTTATTTGTTTTTGGCAGCTTTTCTGTCCTGTGTAGGTCGTGTGCCCCAACTCTATCCGTGTAGAGAAAATGTCTTGTTTTTGGCATGAACAAAAACTACTGCAGGTTTTAGAAACAACACTTGACAAAACAGCCGCCTAATCATTATCATTATCTTATTTCATTTATAAACAAGAGCCTAATCATTATTATGAATTAATTAGTTAATTTATACTCAAATAGACGCCTTGAGAAAAAGAGCAGCAGAATCAGCCGGAGGCCCAACGCAGTTCGTCACCCTTAGTTCCGTCGTCAACCCTTTCCTTCCGCCGTTCGCCAACGGATGCACCCCATGCTCGGGCTCACTCATATACGCCCGGTTCACCTTCTCCTCAACAAAACTTACCCCATACCTCTTCTCCATTTCCCTCTTCAATCCCTCGTCCAGCTGACCATCCTTGGTTAACACTATCATAACCTTCGAAATCCCAAGGGGCAAATCATCCCCCTTGTCCACCTCCCAAAAATGCCACACCTTCTCGTAGGTCTTGCACACCTTCTCGAGATCCCGCCTTTCGATCACGCCCGGCACTCCAGGCATGAACAGGACACCACTCTTGACTTCGTACTCGTGCGAGTGCCATAACGGCTTCTCCTCGTCCGGGAGTGTCATGAATAGGTTCTCTGAGATGGCGTACTCGAGGCCGATCAGCTCGGCGTTGGCATGGGGCCATTGTAAATGAGGCACTGCCTCATCTCTTCCTTCTGGTGGGCGCAGTAGTGGTGCGCCTCCACCTGGCGGGTCATGTCGTGGGAGTAGAAGTGGAAGGCGTATAGGTGTTGGTGGATTCTGTTGACGGGGTCGAAGGCTTGGATGGCGGAAGTGGAGGTTTCAAGAAGGGTTGTCCCCGTCTTGGTTAGCTCCCCAGGAACTTATCTGTGAGTCGTCGACATTATGATTGTGGTGATTGGTTGGTTTTGAAGGCCGTAGGTAAAGGGTATTTAAAGAAAAGGGAAGAGGTTGTTGCAAATTACATGCATGCAGTGGGTATGCATCGTGGGAAGATAAGTCAGGGGAGCCTCAGCAGTCAGCAGAGTCCCAGAAGGAGGAGGCATCAGAGGTTGATCATTTAGAATTTCATTACGCGGTACAGCTCCAGAAGACGAAGGCAAATGCTGTTAGAACAAACCTACAAACCTCTGATAATCAAGTGAAATCTGACCATCATATTCCTGCATCTGGTCAATCTTCCTCTTCATGTTTGTAGCATAATTATGTGCGAGCCTGTGCAACTGTTTATTCTCATGCTTAAGCTCTCTAATCTCCTGTTTGAGACTCATCACTTCAGCCGCTAATGATTCAACTTGACGGGTTCAGGCAAATAGGCGTTGAGCCATATTAGACACGGAACCTGCACACTGCATACTGAGAGCCGGAGAATCCTTAACAGCCAACTCATCTGACCGTTTGGCAAGTAGTCTATTATCTTTGGGAGTGACAAGGTTCCTGGCCACCACCGCAGCTGTCATATCATTCTTCATCACTGAATCCCCAAAGGTAAGGGGACCAGTAGGGGATATGAAGGATGGGCGCCATATGTTGTCTGGAGAAGGCGGGACTGCCTCTTCACCAAGGTTCAAGTCAAAACGACGGTCGGAGGGGCCAGACATTTCCAGAGGTGTTAACGAAAGAAGAGGTCAGACAAGTCAAGATCGTAGAAGTGCAATAAGGGAATTTTTACAGGCAGAAATTCAAGTGTGCTTTGAACGTCCTGCGTACCTCTATAAAAATCAGCACGCGATGGGATTTCAAAGATCGAAGAGGCGAGCTCAGAAATCGAAGAGGCCAACTCAAAAATCAAAGAGGCGCTAGCTTTCTCAAAAGCTGGGCTTGCTCGGGAACCACGTCCAATCTTCTTTTCTAGATTTGTCCTCACTTGTCACATGCAACCTCTGCACTCGATGGGATTTCAGAGATCGAAGAGGCAATTCCAAATATCGGAGAGGCATCTGCTTTTCCAGACGTGTCAACATCTGTCACATGCAGAGTAAGCTTTGCAGAAATCACGGGTAGTTTGTCGAAGCGTTTTCCAGACGTGTCAACATCTGTCATATGCAGAGTCAGCTTTGCAGAAATCACGGGCGGTTTGTCAAAGCGTCGATTCCAGATATCGAAGAGGCACTTGCTTTTCCAGACGTGTCAGCGCTTGTCACATGCACACTCAGCCTTGCAAAAATTATGGGCAATCTGTCGAAGATCTCTTGTGAAGTAGAAAACACGTGAAGTTCACTATTAAATCATCCAACGGTTGCTGACAAAAGTGAAAGAATAGTACCGGTTATTAATTCCTATAAATGTCACCCATCACCCTTCATTGCAAGGCAGACATACATAACCCTTCTTCTTTTCCAAGAATGCCTTTCCAACAAACCCTCTCGAGTCACTCAGTGTTCCTTATTCCTTGGGGTACCTCTGCAAACAACTCATCCAAAGCAAAAGTATTTCATATCATGAAGGTTGAAAGCAAGAGTATCTCATATCATGCTTTCTCCCTGTCTTTCTCCTTGTCGTTGTTTTGGGACAAGGAGAAAGAGAGCAATCAGCCAGCACTTGGTATCAATCTTCCAATCTGGAACCGACTGCCTGGAACCCTTTCCTAATTGCTTACCTAGCCTTGCTCTCGAGTACTCATCTTCATCATTTTATGCTTCCTCTTCGTCTACCACATCTGCCTGGGGAACAGATAAGGGAAGTGAAAATGATACCTCGACGGATGTGGAGACAATTTGCCAATTCATCCTCAGCTAGGGACAAGGAGAAAGAAAGCAAGAGGTGGGCACTTGGAAAGATTAAAGAAAGAAACAGACCAACACCTCTACCTCGTGCCTGCCTGCCGTGCAGAAGAAACAAGCAGAGAAGAATGCAGACTGCACAACCAAATTAACCCAGCAGAAGGAGTATGATTTGAAACCAAGAAACTCTGATATTCCTCGCTCAGAATTCCAAACCAGTTCGAGATCAAATCTGTGGAAAGTCAACAAACAAAACTGAAATTTAACACTTTGAAACAAGAAAGTAAAATGGGGATTTTGGTTTTGATGAATTTGAAACAAACAAACAAGTTATAAAACTAGGTAGATTGTAAGACAAATTTGAGGAATACGATGATGGATGGATTAGTTAGAGGTCCGTTCTTCACACATGACACACTTGTACATGAATCGATTTCCAATTACTTTTCAATAAACTATGATGCTCAACAGCCCAGATTAACCGTGATACATAAATTAATCCTCAGATTTTCCTTTACTCATTGAATTGGATGAATGCATGCGACAACCCAAATTATTCTCTAAAAGTCCCCTATATGAATGCATAATAGAGATACAATCAGAGATCATTACGTTCAATGAAAATCAAAAGTGTTGACGAGGCAATTATAACTATGAATGCATGATACAATTGCCAAGAATTCAATTAATGCGATTGTGATAAACAACCTTCACTACTCATGAATATAAACTTGTAACGATTAGGTGAAACTCATTTATATTCTAGCATTTAATTCATGCATGAAAACTAAGTATGCATCCTTAATAAACATACAAGAATCAGTTATGAATAAAATAGATAATTGAATTGCAATCACAACTTAACAAATCACAATTGGAAGAAATCAATTCAAATCTCAAGCATGTTCATGGCTTCAAACTTCCCCCTAACTAAATAGGGGTTTAGCCACTCATAATTGCAACAAAATTAGAAAATAACAAAGTAGACATTGAAAGCAAGAACGAAGTACACCTAAAATGCTCCAAAGTTCCAAACTTGAAACGCCAAGGACCTTTGGTTTCACCACCTTGTTGTAGCACAAGTGGTGAGATGTGAAAATGTAGTGTCTTTGGATGATGGCCCCCAAATTATGGTGAAGGGTGGATGTATTTATAGGCTAGGGAGAGGAATGTATGGAGTTGTAATGAGTGGATGTAATGGGTGTAGTGGGTGAGTGTTGTGGTAATGAGTGGATGTAATGGGTGTAGTGGATGAGTGTTTGGTAATGAGTAGTGTTTGGTGAGTGGATGTAATGGGTGTAGTGGGTGGATGTTAGGTAATGAGTAGATGTAATGTTAGGTGAATGGATGTGTTGGTTGAAATGAGTGGATGTAGTGGTAGGTGAATGTGTTAGGTGGAATGAGTTGATGTGGTGGTAGGTGAATGTGTTGGGTGGTTGTAATGAGTGGATGTAGTGGTAGGTGAATGTGTTGGGTGAAATGAGTGTGCTAAAATGGTTATTTATAGGGAGAGGATGATGCACAAACTTCAAATTTTGTCCATTCCTTTTGCTCCAAGCATATGCTATCCATTCCATGCCTAAAAATGCTCCAAAATGCACTTCTTTGCCACATTAACCCTTCGGACCTACAAACACACGAAAATAGCTTAAAATACTAAAATAACTACGAACTAACAACATAAATGCCAAGAAACAAGCTAACTAAGTCGCATAAATATGCGCCTATCACGGGTCATGTCGTGGGAGTATAAGTGGAAGGCGCATAGGTATTGGTGGATTCTGTTGACGGGGCCGAAGGCTTGGATGGAGGAACTGGAGGTTTCAAGAAGGGCTGTCCCCATCTTGGTTAGCTCGCCGAGGACTTATCTGTGAGTCGTCGACATTATGATTGTGGTGGTCGGTTGGTTTTGGAGGCCGTAGGTAAAGGGTATTTAAAGAAAATGGAAGAGGTTGTTGCAAATTACATGCATGCAGTGGGTACGCGTGGTGGGAAGATAAGGCGTCCATGTGTTGTTCAGTTGTAACGTGGCTATATAAACGATGCTTATCTTGAGGAACTATTAAAATGTGCGCACGTACTAATATGGGATGTGGTGCAACACAACAATTAGTCTATGTAAAAGGTGTATACTATACTCTCTAGCTACTATAAGGCCCCATATCAGGAGAACAATTTGTACGGGTCCATCGACTTGCTGTCATCTTGCGCCAAAGGATATGGAGAAAAAAATTTACACGTTTCTTTATTTGATTAGTATAGAATGTCATGTGATGGTATATAGTGTCATACAAATATTTTTGGGAAATACTTTAAAATGGTACAATTTTTTAATCTTGGAACAAAAATAAGACAAATTAGGCCAAGCACACACCATGCACAAAACTGAAATTACTAAAAATACCTAAATATAAATGGGTTATTTCCTCCAATTTTCTGATTTCTCTCTCTATTTTCTCTCTCCCTTCCTCTCTCTTCTCTCACTTTCTCCCTGCACTCTCACTCCCCTTCTCAGTGTGCACACACAGTGCACTGTCATTACGACCAACACTATCCAAATCGAAGTCACCACCAATTTCATCTCGTCCTCACAAGTCCAAAACACCTAGCCTTGTCACGAATCTCATCTCCGATCGTTGGGATCAAAACTCAAGTAAGCCGCAAGTTTTCCAACCATTTTCCGGCAACACGGCAAACAATCGAGACCAGACCACTACCACTGGACTCGCATCAAGGGTGGGAACACATCCCAATCATTAAATGTTGGTGCTTTGTTGGATGAATATTTTAGGATTTGTTCATTGTATGTGCACAACATGTACATGATATGCTCACAGATTTGAAGTTAAATACTTAGAAGCATAGTCATTAAATGGGTTGTTTGTAAGATGGATTAATACTTAGAAGTTAAATTAAGGTTGTGTTTCATGTTAGGGCCTATGGGTTATGGAATAAATTTCAAGCTTTGACATGCTACAAAACTGGGATGGAACGATTTCTGGTTCAAGTGTCCAATTGTAGAAATTTGTGAAATTTTTTCTGTAATGTGCATGTGGTGTGCATATCATGTGCATGGTTACATCTTAATATGAGAAGTAGGAATGTTCAATAGATATGATGCATGTACGTTGTGCCCCAGAATTTAGCAAGTATGACCACAACCTAATCGGCCTCAGCAAAAAACAAAATTAAGAAAAAACTTAGAGGATGTTAAGGATCATGCATGTCCATGAAATAACAACGATGAGTATCATGTTTTCCATGTGCACAGTTAAGCAGTGATTGATATACTTAACAAGACTTTTCAAACTGCCATTGTAACCTTATATACATAACAATTATGTTTTAATTGTACAGGAGAGAGAAGTGAGTTGGTCTCGGCCCAAGCGAGTCTCGTCCACTATACCAATAGGTTGTCGTTAAAGTTTCTTATTAATGTGAAAAGTAGCTCGTTGCTCGATCTCTAGTTCTGTGCATATCATGTGCATGTAGTGTATATATGATGTGCATGTGGTGTGCATATAGTGTATATGGTGATGACGTAACAGGTGATGACATCATTGTTCTGATTTCAAAGAAAGAGCTGTGAGCCCTTGGGTTTTTGGGTTGGCTTCTATGAGCATATCATATGCATGTAGTGTACATATAGTGAGCATATCCTGAAAAATTCATCCAACAAAACGTCATTTTTTGCCATTTTTTTAGTAAACACCATCACCAACATTCAAACAAAGTTGGGAATCCCATGATATAGAAGATGGAGAGAATTGAATAAATTTTTCTTCACTATTACTTCATACAACTTCTGGGTTTTTCTCCCCTTCCCCAAATATGAAAATGCTCACTTCTTTAATCGCACTAATCTAGAAATATTAAAAGGAAGATAGCAAAAAACAAATAGGTTTTGTGCACCTGCAGTTAATGACTGGGCTTTGTTCCCACTTTCGATGCGAGTCCAGTGGTGGTAGTCTTGAGCCTCGTCGAGCCTTGAATGTTTTCCGTATTGCCGGAAAATGGTCGGAAAAATCGCGACTTGCTTGAGTTTTGATCCCAACTATCGGGGATGAGATTCGTGACAAGACTAGGTGTTTTGGACTAGTGAGGACAAGATAAAACTGGGGGTGGCTTCAATTTGGATGGTGGTCTACATGACTATGCACCTTGTGTGCACAATGAGAAGTGGGGAGAGTGCGTGAAGGAGAAAGTGAGAGAAGAGAGAGAGAGAAAGGAAGAGAGAGAGAGAGAGAGAGAGAGAGAGAGTAGAGAGAAAAATAAAAAAATGCGAGGAATAACCCATTTATATACGAGGGCAATTAAGTCATTTCAAGGTGTAGGAAAATCCAATTTGTGTCCAATTGTTGTGCATGGCATGTGCATATTTGAAAAATGTCCTATTTCTGTCCCAACATTAAGAAATTGTCCTATTTCCAGGTATTTTTACCAAATTTTTTTTTTCATGTAAAAATGAAAGAAAAATTACAATAGATGGCCAAAGAATGACTACAAAATATAACGTGAATACCTATGTGATTGCTTGAAAGAGTTTGGGAAATTTTATTTGAAAATTACAATAGATGGCCAAAGAATGACTACAAAATATAACGTGAATACCTATGGGATTGCTTGAAAGAGTTTGGGAAATTTTATTTGAACTTGCAATCTTATCTCTACACCCATTGTTTTATTTTTTGAAAAAAAAAAGTTCTATTCCAATTTTGCCCCCAAAATAAAAAATAGGTGTAGAGAAAAAATTGACAATCGGCAAATAGGCGGGTCGTCGCCGGAAATCAAGCGGATTTGTGGGGTTTGGTTGTTGGTATGTAAGGAATGTAGCCATAGTTGGATTAGATTCGTAAAAGAAAAGAGGGGTTATATTGTTGCAGCGACAGCAGCCTCCACCTCCTCCTCGTCAGCCCTCGTCTAGTAGTGGGTCACCACTCTTTCTCTTTCAATTTTCGTCTCTCGTTGTCACATCCCGGCCCGGGCCCCCTACCACATCCCGGCCTCGACTCCACCATAGCACGATATTGTCCGCTTTGGGCCCTGACCACACCCTCACAGTTTTGTTTCTAGGAACTCACACGAGAACTTCTCAATAGGTCACCCATCATGGGATTGCTCTCGCGTGAACACACTTAACTTCAGAGTTCTAATGGAACTCGAAGCCAGTGAGCTCCCAAAATGCCTCATGCTTGGTAGACATGGGAATATACATATAAGGCTTACAGGATCCACTCACTTGGCGATGTGGGATGTCACAATCCACCCTACTTAGGGGCCCGACATCCTCGTCGGCACATTTTAGGCCAGGGATTGGCTCTGATACCAAATTGTCACATCCCGGCTCGGGCCCCCACCATATCCCGGGCTCAACTCCACCATAGCACGATATTGTCCACCTATTTTGAGCATAAGTTGGGCAGTATTGTATCCGTCACACGTGTGATGAAAGAATTTTATGTTCTTGACTTCTAATCAAGCAATTGTGGGTTCATTCCCACTCACCAGCGTACTCTGGTATTTAGGCACTCTTAGGTTTAAACTTATTCATATTTTTCCACATCATCACACTTTATGGCTTCGTCACCTTCTAAGTGTCAGCCAACACAGCTCGATTCAGAGTCCTAGTGGACATTCTGGGTTGAGGTGTGTCAGTTTAGTATCAAAGCCAATCCCTGGTCGGAAGTGTACCGACGAGGACGTCTGGCCCCTAAGGGGGGTGGATTGTAAGAACCACATCGCCCAGGGGTCGTCAATTCATATCTACCTATTAACGTAACGTAGAGAATTTAGGTTCCAACAATCAACCTACGTCATACCATTACCAAAACTGAGCTCAAGGCATCTAATTTAGCCTAAGAATAACATTGACAGCCCCTGGCCACGCACTGCCATGGGTGGCGGTCGGCCACCCAGTTTGCTGGAAAATCTAACTATTTTCAAAAATTACCAAAATTTACAAGAATGAAGATCTTAATGAGTAGAGTAACTTTCATACCTATGACCAAGACCAAATAGGCCGGGAAGAGCTTCAATTTCATTAAAACCCGTCGGAAACCCTATACTTAGGTGTGTTCGATTCGACCTCCAAACTTGCTCCGACGCCTCCACCAATGCTTGAGCTTTGTTCTTAGGTTCTCGGGGAGTGTTCTGGTGGTGATAATTGGCTGAGATCCGATTGTTGGATCATAATGAAACTTTAGGATGTTGTTCTAGAAGTATAATGTGTATCTTTGGAAGTAAGGGATCGGAAATCCGTGATGCGGATCTTCCGAATCGAAGTACGTAGGGATGTGTGTTATGTAAGTTACATATTTTATTGATAAGTATTCTGAGTTGTGATTTTATAATTATTCTAGGTGCCAATCGTTCGTGACGCCTCTATGGTTGTGTTAGGGAGTTGTAGCGTGAACTCCAGGTGAGTGGGCTTTTGTTTTCAGTATATATATGTATGCTTGGTATTTTTCCCAGAAAATGGGTTTAAATGGAATTATGTTTTGAAATGCCATGCCTCATGATTTATACTTAGATTATCAGTTAGTATAGTATGCATATTGTGATTTGAGGTTGTGGACGCTTAGGTAAGTACCAGGTGAGTTATAGATTATTAATGTGAGTTGATGAATATGTTGAGATGAATTCAGAGCTCATAAACCTACACCCCGGTGTTAGTGCTCCCGCCCGTGGCCAGGGCACAGGCTTTCACGGGATGTTCACCTCCCGCACCACACGCTCACCTTGGATCCAAGTTAGGTACACAATCTTGTCGTACAAATGACTATAGGTGGTTCCAACTCGTAGGTGACCTACGATTATTCGCACAGTCTTCATGTAATCGTCGTACTTGAGCATATTTATTTACACCCTATCCTGTCGTACAGACCACTATAGGTGGTTCTGACTCGTGTGCAGGTATACTTAATGAGCTATGGGTTCAGCTGTACAGACCACAATTGGTGGATCTAATTGACATATTACTTTCATTGATTTACTTTACCTGGTTTACTCGTTATTGATACTGAGATATTTGACATGGCATATATGTCGATTTTGCTATTTTGAGTATGGTTTCGATATATGTATATATTTTATTTTCTGGGAAATTATATAGGTTTTACGGTGAAGGGTTACTACCTTTGATAATTGAAATGGTTTTTGAAAAGCTTTGTTTTTGCCCACTCATACTTTCTGTTTTGTGCCCCTCCAGGTTTAATTTGCTGAAAGTTCGTATCGACGAGGATTATTGGCAAATCTCAGGATAGGTGGTTACTTTTGAGGGTATAATCCTTATCCACTCTATTGTACTTACTTATGCTCTAACATCATGTGTGAAGTGGGTTCATTCCTGCTCACCAGCGCATTTTGGTATTTAGGCACTCTTAGGTTTAAATTTATTCACATTTTTTTCCACATCATCACACTTTATGGCTCCGTCACCTTCCAGGTGTCAACCAGCACAAGTCGATTCGGAGTCCTAGTGGACATTCCGGGTCGGGGTGTGTCACTCGTTGTAACCATAAACCCTAATAGAAAAATGCAACTTTAGATATGGTGCATACTCAAATTCACCATTGCCACCCTAACCCAAATTCACCATTGTTTCACTCTCCTCCATCATCAAACCCAAACTCTCAAGAAAAGCATCAACCCTATAACTCAAAAACCAGCTTAATCCACAATTCTCTCTCGCCCTCTCTCCCTCAAACAACAATCGGCGATCTTAATTATTAGTTCATTGAAGAAAAGGAAATAAATCGGAACAAGATCCAGACTATGGAGGTTGCTCAAAAAAACTGAATAGCAACGGGAGAGGATAAGGTCGACGGAGGTTGTTGCTATTGTGCTCAGTGAGTTTTTTTGTTTGTGTCTTTTAAAGTTACTTTTTAGGATAAATGGGAAGTTCATGAAGCAACTTTTAAGTTTGGTGTTGAGAGATAATATTTGAGTTCAAATAATCTTTTTTAAGGATTTTATATTGTTTAGGATACGCCAATTGTTTGAAGGACTTTTTAGTTTAAATACTAAGTTCAAAAGAATTTTGAGTTAAAATATATTTTAATTGAGGTAATAAGTTAAAAAGTCAAAACTAATTTGTTAGTTAAATTGACAAAATGCTCAACTCAACCATCACAAGGCTATTCCAACCAAATAAACATCATCACAAGGCTATTCCAACCAAAGTCAAACTAATTTGTCAGCTAGGCATGATATTTTTCCTTAAGATCTATGTCCAGCTTTGTATTTAATATGAATTTACTTAGTGTTTATGGCTCTTTTAATTAGCACCTCACAATTACTTAGTATTACGGTCGAGTGGCTTTCTTCTTCACTTGTAAGTGAGAGGTCTTAGGTTCGATTCTCGCCAAAGGCGAAGTTAAACCACAATATTGCTAGCCCATTGTGAGGCTAACCCCACTCCCTCCCCTTAGTGTAGGGGTGGGAAATTTTGCCATAAACCGATTTACCGACCAAACCATACCAATTGGTTCATAATGGTATGGTATAGGTTTGGCATTTTTTCATAATCAGTTGGCATTATACTAAACCGACAATTAAAGGTATGGCTTTGGTATTGGATTTTGTATACCGGCGGTATGCCATATCGATCAATATATATATGTGAAATCCCGTCCCCGGAATTTCACTATTCATTATGTATCTTGTAATTTAAGTTCATATTTCACGTTTACGTTATTTTGATTACTTAATTAAAATTCAGTAAATTTTGGGAATTAAATCGAATAGTTATCGGGTTTGAATTTTCGAAATCAATCTTTATCTTTCGTTGACTTTTCGAAGTTTTAACTAGTGTTTTTAAATAGATCTCGAAACCACGAACGAATAGGCAAAAGCCGTTTGTGAGTCCGAATTATAACGGTATAGTTACGGACATTTGAAGTTGTGAACTATAGATTGTGGGAATTTTTTAATTCCCACATGTGGGTTAAAGGAAGTTAGTTTAAAAAGGGAAAGGGACCAATTAGAGGGGGAGTACTCTAGAAGCGGGAGGATGGTAGCAAGGGAGAGGAAGAAAAGAAGAGATGCGGGAAAGAAGAGGAAATTGGGGGGAAAGGTGGACAAATCAGAAAATACAAGGGGGAGAGACGGGTCAAAAGAAAGGAAAAAAATGGGAGATGGCGTTGGCCAAGAAGAGGATTACAAGGAATCCTATTGTCCCGAAACTATGAACAGGAATAAGAAGGAAAGAAGAATGGGAAAGAAGGGGGGAACGAAGAAAGAAACTGTAACTCGGCTTTTGAGAGAGGTCGAAGGAAGTATAGAAGGAAATGTAGAAGACGATGTATGAAGAAGCAAAGAGAATCATAACAAAGGTATGATTCCTTTTGTTGACCTGCAACATTGGTAAAAACTCCTAGCTCTCTTTGTTCTTTCCATAATTGCTTTGTATCAATCTTCTTATTACTTTCAATTTTATACATTGGGTGTGTTGATCAAATTATCATGTTTTAGGGTTTGGGAAAAAGGGTCAATTCTTGTTTATTGTTGACATAATTGAAATCAAAGCTATAAATATGATTGAATTGTATAGAAGTATTCTGAAGTTACGTTTTGGATTAGAAGAATTTGGGTTCTAAGTTGTAGGAACTTATGTGTCTGCAGAGAAAAGCTATGTTTCAGCAGCTTACTTTGGCTCTTGATTTCTATGTCCTAATGGATTCCTTTTGATCCATTATTATGTGTTTTGAAACTAGACATGTCAATGATCAAAGCCCATCTGATTTCACATAATTCTATTGAGTTTTGATATGTCAAAACCATGTACAAATTTGAGTCACGAAGCTGCCAGACAGCAGCAACTACTGGACTTCCAGTTTCGGGGTTCTATTTTGTATCTTGCAGAACTTTCAAATCAGAACCCCGTTTCTTACAAATCTTAGATGTTTTTAATGTACTCAAAACAAGCTTTGAATCTCATGTAAGTTTGCATCATTTGGTATAGTTATGGGTGTTCAAAATCGGGCTTAATCTTGGTTGACTAAGACTGTTTTTCTGCAGCTTTTGTGAAGATGAGGCTGTTGCTTTTGCAATATTATTTCTTCTTACAACTTTAATTCTAATTTACTTATCTATTTTGAGTTTGTGCTTAAACCACTTGATAAGGTTACGTATTGGGTTCCAAAAGAACCACTTTCTTATACAATTATGTGCCAATGTATTTATGTTTTCTTTACCTATTCAGGTTGTGTATACACATATTTGTATACTCATGCATAAGCATGCAAGTTCTTGAACTACACCAAAATAGCCTTTACGTTCACAAATCCTTTTCTTATGTTGCTATGGCTGTTGGGTAGTTCCAACTTTACCGATCAAAGCATTTCTTTAAAGTCAGAAACAATGAATATTATATAGGTGTGTATTATATGATTCCATCCCTTGACTTATAAGATCAATTTGAGTAAAGCTGTGATATGATTGTAAGCTCAATTATTTTATTGTGTTGGTGCATTTTTATACTTATTGAAACACATCATTACTAAAGGTCCATAATTATTCCTTCATGTGTATTTAAATGATTTATTTTAGATCAACCAAAAAGGGCATTGAATTTGGATACTGTTACATTAGTAATCCAAAGTACTTTCATTAGGATTAAAATTCAAGTCATGCATTTAGTAGTATCTTGTATTTGTGAAACAGAATTTGGCCACGATGGTGGATCCTTATGTTAGTAACTAAGAGCAATGCTTAGGAATCTAGGTAAGGGAAATACGACATACCTTTATGGAGATGATGAGGTTTAGATATACCTGGTACATTTAGTAGGTACCATATGCTTGCTTGAATTCTGTTGAGTGATGGTCCGAAATCATATGCTTGTTTGGATTCCGTTGAGTGATGGTCCAGAATTCCTTTTACTCCGGATTCCGTTGAGAGATGGTCCGAAATCCCTTCTACTCCGCGATTCCGTTGAGTATGTTCTGGAATCGTATCTAACTTGGTTTTCACTTAGTGGTGGTTGTGCATTGTGCTCCGCGATTCCGTTGAGTGATGGTCCGGAATTGTATCCACTCGGATTCCATTGAGTGATGGTCTGGAATCGTATCCTGATTTGGAGTCTGTTGAGTAGTCCGGAATCCCTACTCTTGCTCATTTCCATAAGTTAGACTTGTTCCCTGGATTCGAGTGAATGGGATTTACCCACAATAGATCTTATGAATATAAATTAGAATTATCAAGTTATTACTTGAAATCCATGCAGGGAATTATGTAGAAGTTCTTTATTAATTTTGTACATTAAGGTGTGATCTGATTGACTGATTAACATAATTAAATGTTAATATCATGCCTCCTTGATATCATGGAATGGATTACTTGAGATGATTGTGGAAGGATGTTGAAGTTATTAACATGATTAGATCAGTGATCAATGTGACTAGAGGATACTATTGTGTTGTGTTGATTCTTTGATATATTACATGATATGAATAGCGATTTTATGTTGAAACATAATGGTTTATATGATGGATGAAATAGAAACCTTGAATGTCGTCTGTTTTGTAGCCATGAATCTAGTAATTCATACTAGTTCTACTACTTGATTGAGGAATACTATGCTTTTCGATTTGAACGTACTTTGATAAACGTCGAAGTGTAATGAAATGTTGAATTACGAATGGCTTGATCCCTATTGAGGGTACATAGGCAATCTAACGAAGAGGTTAGATGCAGTCATAAAGTATACGCAAAATTATTATGCATCTGGATCTTGATTTATATTTTGTACATATAAAAAAGGCGGGGTATGTTGAGTTACGAACATTTAGGAATGTCACGTGTCGATCTTGGACGTATGTCGGGATTGGGGCGTGACAATATATATATATTCTATTTAGATATTTTAGGTCTTTTTTACATGCTTGACTCCTCAGTTTTAGGGTTTTAGAAAATAAATGACTCCTCCGTTTTAGGGTTTAAAAAATAAAGGTTGTTCAATTTTTTTTCCAACTCTTGCAGAACTTCGAGCAGCCTTGATCTTTCAGTTTTCTTCTTCTCTTCAACGCACACCTCCCTGGTTATAAGGGGATCTTATCACCAAAACCATACTTTTGAGTTTTGAGTTTTTTGTTTATGCATTAGTTGCTACAATTGAATTTAGATAATTATATTAGTTAGACTTTTGAGTTTGTGAACTTATAACTATTTGGATTATGTTTGCTGACAATTTCTGTTGGCTTATTTAAGTTTTGATTTGATTTTCATTTTAATTTTTGAAGTCATGAATATATTGGCTTATCATCGATTGAAAAATAGCAGTAGCAACTTCTTTTTCTCTTTTTTGGTTTGTTATTTACGGGTCGATGCATGGTGTTGAGTTGTTGTTTTTGTAGCTTATTTGCAAACCACCAGTTGTGCCATTTACCAATCGAACCAACCAATAATTTTGGCTAAACCAATTTTTGGCAACCGCAAGAAGATGGTTGGCTAGTGGTAACTAATTTTCAGTAATTATGTATATATGGCTAACAGGTGGTACAAGGAATTTGGCACGGTTTGCGAACCGAACCCAACCTTACCTTAGTGTAGATAATATCGTTTGTTCAAAAAAAAAAAAAAATAGCACCTCATAATATTAAATACACCCCCCACATTAAAATTTGATATTTAACTGACAGACTTACCCTAATATGCAAGGACTTCGACCTTATTAGGTTCTAAATACACCAAAAATCACTTTTAACGTGTGTATCTCAAGATTATTTATCTACTTCAACTCTCAAAACCACTCTCACCCTCCATTGCATAACAAAACCCTAACCAATACAAACGTCTTATTGAAAGAAAAAAAAAACTTATTTTTGACGAATGGAACATGAAATATGATTAGAAAATTAAAAAAAACCCCTAGAAGGATGCGACTTCACATTTTTCATAATTTTAATGATGTGAACGATATCAGCATGCATATAGTTGCGTTATGAAGTTAATGCAGAACCAATTATGCTATGCATTTCATTTCTAGATCACTTTTTGCTACAAAATGATGGATTCTCAAATTTTTTTTTCTTCCGTCAATGTTTCATCCTTAAATCTAAAACTTCATTTTTTTCCAAATGGAGGAGAAACAACATAGAATCGCTGATAATTCGAATATGTGAAGAGTATTGGGTGTATCTATAAAATGTGGGGTGTATGTTAGAGTGTGGGGGTGTGAGGATATTATGAGAAAGTATGTGGGGTGTATTAAGATAAATTTTAATTAAAAAAGCAAACTTGGGGTGTATTGAGTATGTAGGGTATATTCAACAATATGTGGCTTGTTAATAAAACAAGCCTTTTTTAATGGACATCCTGATTATTTGTAGATTTTATGGATATTTGAATGTATTATTCCTTCAACTTGGACATCAAGCTAAATAGTTTACCTTGAACACACACACACACATATATATATGCTGGTCTTTTGGCACTCAGTCATGTACGTGCAAAAGACCTTATTTTTAATAATTGTGCGCTACGTACGCATATAAAACTCTATTTCCTTCTATACGTTTGTACTCAATATGGGTAATAGGGCATATTAAGAATCATTCAGCCAATCTTATGGCATATGGAACCTTAATTTATTTAGTCTTAATGTATATGTGAATAATTCGTTAAAAAAAGTTATACACTGTGGAGTCTAAAATAATCCCAAAAATTCTAGAGGCAACACGTGAATTTTTGCTCAAGAAAGACAAGATTGTCCTCATTAAATGGGCGGACACCTTAGATACTCCCACGTGCAGCTCAGCACCCATGAAGGTCCATGCAGCTAAATACAAATGCCCACATCTCACCTGCCCTTGGCAAGGAAAAGTCAAAGCTTAAAGATAGGATTAACCCAAATCCTATCCTTAATACATTCCCAATTGAAGATTGACTCCATTCAAGTATGTAATCCCTATTCAAGTAAGTAATCCCTATTTAAATGAATTAGGATGCTGTCATGTGTAGGGCAAAATCCTAACACCATGGCCAGGCCTCTCCCTCTATATATCCCCAATTCTATCAAATTTCGGCAAGCTTTTGCTACCCTTAAAAGCCCTAAACACATACTCTTTTTCAGGGAAACTAACTTAGGTATCAAAGATCCATTGGCCTAATCCCCCTCCCCAACCTTGTGGGCATGTGAGGTTTAGGTCTTTGATCGAAGGTGTTGATTATTTTGCAAGTGCATTTTCGTCAAAGTAAGAGGCGGCATAAATTTACATTGACAAATTGGTGCTTTTATTGAGAGCAGATTCAAATACTATAAGAAGACTCTCACAATTGGTTTTTAGAATTTTTTGTTACACTGAATTTATCACACGTCATATCAATTAATTTGTCCTAGAAAAATTTCTTGATCTATCCCTGGAAAAAGGATACAGCGTCATAGGAACATATTTATGCGACTTAGTTAGTTTGTTCTTGTGCATTTGTGTTGTTATTTCTTAGTTAATTATGTATTTTAAGCTATTTTCGTGTGTTTGTAGGTCATAATAACAAAGTTGGCAAGAAAGTGCATTTTGGAGCATTTTAGAGCATTTTTGAGCCAAGATTGGATAGTGCAAGCATGGAGACATGAGGATGGACGTTTTTGAAGATTTGAAGGCTAGAAATCAACATGTGTGTGTGTGTGTGCAAGTGTGTTGACCTACAACTCCAAACATCCATCCACTACACTCCACTCATTACCAAACACTCATCCACTACACCCATTACATCCACTCATTACCAAACATCCACCCACTACACCCATTACATCCACTCATTACCAAACATTCACCCACTACACCCATTACATCCACTCATTACCAACCACTCATCCACTACACCCATTACATCCACTTATTACCAAACATTCACCCACTACACCCATTACATCCACTCATTACAACTCCATTGTTACAGCCCGTCCCGGAATTATTAATTCCGAGGACGTGAAATGACCAATACAACCTTAAACGGGATTAAGGTGCGTCACTTTGGCATTGGTTTTTACATAATTTCCCTATACTATTGTTAACTGGGATATTATATAGGATTACAAACTTAAATTTGGACTTAGGTTTAAGTTTGTATGTTAAAAGGTTGTATTATGGATTTAAAAAGACCACGTGGATCCCATCCTCCCCAATTATTTCCCTAAAACCCGTAACCCACTCTCTCTCTCTCTCTATCTCTCTTCCCTCACGACTTTCTCTCACTCTCAGTTCTCTCTCTTCCTCTCCGACGCTCAACCTCACCCAAAACCACCTAAAACATAAACAAACGTCCAAGATAAGACCACATTTGGACTCCTGGAACTTCCACGATCACGTAGACACCAATTTCAGGTAAGTTTTACTTCTGAAAACCTAGATTCTAAACTCCCCATGAAAGTGTACTGTTCATGAGCTTTGAATTGGTTGTGTTTTAGCCCAAACTAAGCTCACAACGAGATTAGTGAGGTCCCAAGGAAGCTCGGAGTGCTTCGTTGGAAGTTTTTGGACGTAAGAACACGGAGATCGACAAGTTCAAAGTTTGGCCGGAGCTTTCGAGGCTCTTTCCGGCGAATCCCCGGCGAGTTAGGAGTTGAGGTAGGTATCAATCTCTTCGTCTCGTCAAATACTACAACTTTCCTTTTTGTTTCACTCAATTTCGTTGAGTATTGAAGAAGTTATACTCATTTGAAATTTACCCAGTTTCCGGCGACCTCCGAGGCTTTCGAGGGAGGTTCCGGCCAAACCACGGCGAACTGGGTGTTGTGCAAGGTACCATTCTCTTTGTCTCTTCAAGGGCTACAACTTTCGTTTTTGAATCACTTGATTTCGTTGAGAAATGACAAAGTTATGGCAATTTGAAAAACTGCCCAGAAAACGGCCGCCGGAAAAACCAGTCCGGCGACCCAAGGAAGAAGAAGGTGCTACAGTAAAAAAAAAATAAAGATAAAATTATTTTAAAAATATGTCGACGTCCGTGACGTCGAGTAGATCACCGTGGTATATTCATATACCCAAATTGAGCACCGTATGAGAAAGTTATTAAGGATTGTTGGTTAGGTGTTCGAATAACGTTTTATAGTTTTCACATTTAGGTGAAAATGTGAATTGATGATCCGACCGTTAGATCGTCACCAAACTTTGATACGTTGTAATACGTAGTATTTGAGGATTATAGGAACTTACGGATTGGGAATCCGATTTACGGATCTTCCGAAATTGGAGTTGTAAGTCCATAATATAAAATGTTAACCGTCACTTAGTTTTGGAAATTGACGGAGATCCGACCGTTGGATGGTGATGAAATTTTAGGATGTTGTCCTAGAGATATATTGTGGACCTCTTGAAGTTATGGATTTAAAATCTGAGTGGCGGATCTTCCGGATCGAACTACGTAGTGACGTATTTTATATAAGTTATATATTCTATCGATATGAATTCTGAGGTTGGATTTGATTACTATTCTAGGCGGCGATCGTCGTGACGCCTTGATGTGTGGTGCTAGGGAGTTGTTGGACGAACTCCAGGTGAGTGGGCAGTTTTGTTTTCCGTATATATATATACTTAACGTTTCCCAGAAATTGAATTAAAATGAAAATATGTTTAAAATGAAATGCATATGAGTTATGTGGAAAAATGGGAAGTGAAATATCATGCATAGAATTGATATGAAAAGTATATAGAAATGTGAGTTGAAATGCCATGCATGAATTAATATATGATGCATATGTATGAATTGGTGCGGTGGACGCACATGTAAGAATTGATTTATGATGCATATGTATGAAATGGTGCGGTGGACGCACAGGTGAGTATTTATTTCTGTTATGATGATGTTGATGTATATTGAGCTCAAATCCTGCACCATAGTTTAGTGCTTATAGTATTCACCGCATCGCACGCTCGTCTTGGATCCAAGTAGATGCTAGTCGTACAGTCCACGCGGAGTGGGTACGACAGGCCAGTCGCGAGAGTGTTAGTGAGATTCCGACTGGTGGGTGACCTTAGATTATGTGCACAGATGATTTATGAGAAGCACTAGAGCGTAACTTATGTGCAGAAGGCCGTACAGGTCACGCGGAGTGACTCCGGCAGAGTGTGAGAGTGATAGATTTTGAGCTCTAGGTTCAACCGTACAGGGCTATTAGAGGGCCTACGGTTGATTACTTTCTTGCACCTGATATGAGTATTGTTGATGCATCCATACTTAACTGTTGAATTAGACATGGCATGGCATGATTGATAAAGAAATTGTTGAGATAGTAAAAATGAAGTTTTGAGAATATATATGTATATTTATATTTTACATTTCTGGGAAACTATACAGGTTTTACGGAGAGGGGTTACAACGTTTTGAGAAATGTTTGGATTTGGAAAAGAATTGTTTTACTGACCCACTCAATTTTGGTTTTGCGCCCCTCCAGGTTCAGGAATCATAAAGGTGTGGTGACTACGAGGAATAAGACGGTGTTCTGACAGAATGGACCAAATTAGGACGCACCTTCGGGTGTATCAACTTATAAATTGTATCTTAAAGCTTCCGTACTGTGCAAATGGTTACGTCACTCTCACGTGACGGCCAGCATGCCCTCCTTCGGGACGGGGTGTGTCAGTTGGTATCAGAGCATGGTTGCAATCTTGGACATTTTGAGAAGTTCTAGTGAATTCTGTCAGAACTACACCGCCTCGTAGCAAACCACTTAGTTAGAGGAATTTAGTCTCCCTAATATAGCGGTTTAGGGGAAAATATTATTATGGTGATTCAGTATATTATCAAAATGGACATTTTAAGACGGGTTATAAGTTGAATTTGAATCACCTAAGAGAAATGATGAACCTGAGGGAACAAAGTGACGGATTAACCAATTGGAAAAGATGTTTCGGATTATGCAAGTTAAAGGAAATTTCCTTCTGACAGGGGGTCAAGACGACTACCTGGTTTTGGTTATGAATTTGTATCCTAGTGGAAACAGGAGTATGATTTGTTGTCACCAGAGGAATCAGCCGATTTAAAATTGTTTAAGAACTTGTTTAAGGAAAAGTTTATTCCTCCGGCATTGATTGATGGTAGTAAACAAGAGTTTGCAAATATAAATCAAGGAATGTGTTTATGTGGACAGAGGGGACATAGAATTATGAATCGTCCCTAAAATCAGTTGTACCCAACAGTTTTCTATGACATCGTAGTATCGATTCAGCAAGTTTATGAACTTAGTAGTTTGGTCGGATTGACCGTGGGTACAGAGAGATTTGA
The DNA here is from genome assembly GCA_963082935.1 of Malus x robusta. Taxonomy (NCBI): domain Eukaryota; kingdom Viridiplantae; phylum Streptophyta; class Magnoliopsida; order Rosales; family Rosaceae; genus Malus; species Malus x robusta. The sequence goes on from OY720328.1 coordinate 13,368,309, forward strand.
TGAGTTATATGTTCAGCCGTACAGACCATGAGAAGTGGATTCGACTGACACATGAGAAATTGGTGAATTATAGGCTCGGCCGTACCGACCACGCGGAGTGGATCCGGCCGACGTATTATTGAGATAAGAGTTGAATCAGCTGTATTGGTCATTCTAGTTGACTTTGGCTGATATATTTCTTATTATGTATGTTATTACCTAGAGAGTAGTAAATAAATGTAGTTGAAACAAGTGTATGTATTTTGCATTGAGTGACAAAATAGTAATGTTATATCTTTGAGAGTGGTTGCCTACTTATCGAGACAACGATGATTCATCAGTATTGCGGACTGCAGACCGTAATATTAATAACTTATTCTTGGATTCGTTAAGTAAGTAAACCGGTAGATTATTTTATGTTAGTATTGTACTTATTCAGAATGCTTAGTAGTAATAGAGTATGTATTGTGTCGGTTAAATTATTTCCATTAGATTGGTTGGTTATAATTATGATTGGATGGAATGTTACGGGAAACCAGTTATTTTCCATCGATTTGGATAATCAGAGGTTACCTTAATGAGTGGGCATGCAAAGTGAAGTGAGTTCAGCCATTATTTATGCTGTGAAAGCAAAGAAATTGTTTTGAAAGGCTGCCCAAAAATACTTAGTTCTTGTGGTGCTAAAGGATATTGCTTGGAGAAGTGTGAAAAAAAAAATAAATGAAAAAGGGGTCAGACTTTCTTGATGTCTTCCTTGAAAGTATACCTGGATTGTCTTCAGGCAGAGATATGAGGTTCACTATTGATTTGTTACCAGGTATAAATTTATATTGGAGATTGGTTCATGATGAGTGAAGGGAATTGGAAATTCAGTTGAAAGAATTGGTTGATAAAAGTTTCATTCAACCTAGTATAACACTTTTGAGGAGCACCAGTTTGTTGGTGAGAAAGAAAATGGATCTTGAGACTGTTCATTGATTATAGACAATGGAGTTGGGTAACGATTGAGAACCGTTATCCATGGTGATGTACTGATGTTTATTTAACCAGCTCAGAAGTAATTGCGAAGATTTAAAGATTGAATTGAGATCTGGTTACTACCAATTGAATATTATAAGTGACGTTGATCATAAGATGGTTTTCTGGACTTGTTATGATCTTTTATGAGCTTTGGTGATACTATACGGATACTCATGTTGTTTTATGAGTTGATGGATGAAGTATTCCAATAATGCTTTGATAATTGATATCATTTTTGTTGAAGATATTCTGGCATATTCTGAGCCAGAGCAGAGCATGTAAACGTATTAAGTCGGTGGAACAAAGATTGGAAGAATGTCGATTGTATGCTAAGTTTAGCAAATGCGAATGTTGGATGAATCAAGTGGCATTCTGAAATTGGTTATATCTGCTTAAGGTATTCAAATGAATTCTTAAAAAGCAGCAGAATTGAGAAATTGGAACAACCACAAGCCATAATTGAGATTCGGAAATTCTTAACTTATCAGGCTATCTTGGATGGTTGTGAAAGAATTTTTAGTCATTGCTTTGTCATTGACGAGACTGTTGAGAAAAGAGGTTATGTATGAGTGGGAAGGAAATTGTGAGCAAAGGATTCAACAACTGAAGTATTTCCTCACTCATGCACGTATTTTAGTATTCCCAGAGAATAGCGGCAAGTATAAAATTTTAGTGATGTTCTTGAATGGTCTTGGATGCACTTGGTGAGAAGACTGCGGTAAGAATTAATGTCTGGCATGTTTGCCAAGAGTATCATCTTGTGGATTGAAAACCAACGAAAGAAAAGTTAAGAATGAAAGATCGAAAAGAAGTTATACTTGTTAATTTTCAAGTTAGGCCTGTTTGGTAAGGTCGTACTCGAAACTCAAATGCTTGACGAAGAAATTTAAGAATTAACCAAGGCAAGGAAAGAAAGGAAAAAGAATGAGTACATGATTTGTGAATTAAATGGTATGTGGATACAGCAAACGAAAACGTATGTGTCTAATGCTAAGGATTTAAAGTAAGCAATTTTGGACGAAGTACATTGTTTAACTTCTGCAATATTCCAAAAGTAATAAGATTTATCATACCAGTCTACAGTTTTATTTGATCAGCAGATTGAGGCAGAAAGAGATAAACCTTTGGATTGAGACAGCTATTTTCTGTTTCGAAACGGAAATGGAAAGATATTACTTTGGATTATGTGTACAAGTTTCCTTGTACATAGGATGGTTATGATCGAATTTGAGGTGTTGATTGGTCAATGTACCAAGTTAGTACATTTACTCCAGTGTTGAGCAACAATACTTATTTGTTTTATGGAAAAGAGAATTGGTTTACGGAACTGCTAAGTTTCTTAAATATGTTGGTTGCGCAGTTTCCGAAGTGAAGCCATAAGGTTCATGAAGTGTGTCATGTGTGTGTTTTGTTGACTTATGGATGGAATGATTTCTGAATAGAGAGAGATTCAATCACGAAAGAGTTTTAGTAGGCCCGAGACTATGGATGAATCTTCTCAAAATATTCAGGTGATTAAGTTAACCTAAAAGTAACCAGGAATGACAAAAGAGATCAACAGATGGATATGCCACTAATCGAGTATATAAGGTAAATGGTTTTATATTTTCGAAGTGTTCACCATAGAAAAGTATAATTTGGATTGGAAAAAGAAGGTCCTGAGAATTAAGATAGAGTAAATGGTAAAAGTTTTGTGAAGGAATTATTCAGTGGAAGAAAATTGCGTGGGAGAAAGAGAATCGGATGAGAGAGATTTACCCGAATCTATTGTTGGAGTATGGTTGATTTAGTTGGTTGCTGGAATTTCGGGGACGAAATTCTATAAGGAGGGAAGATTGTTACAGCCCGTCCCGGAATTATTAATTCCGAGGACGTGAAATGACCAATACAACCTTAAACGGGATTAAGGTGCGTCACTTTGGCATTGGTTTTTACATAATTTCCCTATACTATTGTTAACTGGGATATTATATAGGATTACAAACTTAAATTTGGACTTAGGTTTAAGTTTGTATGTTAAAAGGTTGTATTATGGATTTAAAAAGACCACGTGGATCCCATCCTCCCCAATTATTTCCCTAAAACCCGTAACCCACTCTCTCTCTCTCTCTATCTCTCTTCCCTCACGACTTTCTCTCACTCTCAGTTCTCTCTCTTCCTCTCCGACGCTCAACCTCACCCAAAACCACCTAAAACATAAACAAACGTCCAAGATAAGACCACATTTGGACTCCTGGAACTTCCACGATCACGTAGACACCAATTTCAGGTAAGTTTTACTTCTGAAAACCTAGATTCTAAACTCCCCATGAAAGTGTACTGTTCATGAGCTTTGAATTGGTTGTGTTTTAGCCCAAACTAAGCTCACAACGAGATTAGTGAGGTCCCAAGGAAGCTCGGAGTGCTTCGTTGGAAGTTTTTGGACGTAAGAACACGGAGATCGACAAGTTCAAAGTTTGGCCGGAGCTTTCGAGGCTCTTTCCGGCGAATCCCCGGCGAGTTAGGAGTTGAGGTAGGTATCAATCTCTTCGTCTCGTCAAGTACTACAACTTTCCTTTTTGTTTCACTCAATTTCGTTGAGTATTGAAGAAGTTATACTCATTTGAAATTTACCCAGTTTCCGGCGACCTCCGAGGCTTTCGAGGGAGTTTCCGGCCAAACCACGGCGAACTGGGTGTTGTGCAAGGTACCATTCTCTTTGTCTCTTCAAGGGATACAACTTTCGTTTTTGAATCACTTGATTTCGTTGAGAAATGACAAAGTTATGGCAATTTGAAAAACTGCCCAGAAAACGGCCGCCGGAAAAACCAGTCCGGCGACCCAAGGAAGAAGAAGGTGCTACAGTAAAAAAAAATAAAGATAAAATTATTTTAAAAATAGAGTAGATCACCGTGGTATATTCATATACCTAAATTGAGCACCGTATGAGAAAGTTATTAAGGATTGTTGGTTAGGTGTTCGAATAACGTTTTATAGTTTTCACATTTAGGTGAAAATGTGAATTGATGATCCGACCGTTAGATCGTCACCAAACTTTGATACGTTGTAATACGTAGTATTTGAGGATTATAGGAACTTACGGATTGGGAATCCGATTTACGGATCTTCCGAAATTGGAGTTGTAAGTCCATAATATAAAATGTTAACCGTCACTTAGTTTTGGAAATTGACGGAGATCCGACCGTTGGATGGTGATGAAATTTTAGGATGTTGTCCTAGAGATATATTGTGGACCTCTGGAAGTTATGGATTTAAAATCTGAGTGGCGGATCTTCCGGATCGAACTACGTAGTGACGTATTTTATATAAGTTATATATTCTATCGATATGAATTCTGAGGTTGGATTTGATTACTATTCTAGGCGGCGATCGTCGTGACGCCTTGATGTGTGGTGCTAGGGAGTTGTTGGACGAACTCCAGGTGAGTGGGCAGTTTTGTTTTCCGTATATATATATACTTAACGTTTCCCAGAAATTGAATTAAAATGAAAATATGTTTAAAATGAAATGCATATGAGTTATGTGGAAAAATGGGAAGTGAAATATCATGCATAGAATTGATATGAAAAGTATATAGAAATGTGAGTTGAAATGCCATGCATGAATTAATATATGATGCATATGTATGAATTGGTGCGGTGGACGCACATGTAAGAATTGATTTATGATGCATATGTATGAAATGGTGCGGTGGACGCACAGGTGAGTATTTATTTCTGTTATGATGATGTTGATGTATATTGAGCTCAAATCCTGCACCATAGTTTAGTGCTTATAGTATTCACCGCATCGCACGCTCGTCTTGGATCCAAGTAGATGCTAGTCGTACAGTCCACGCGGAGTGGGTACGACAGGCCAGTCGCGAGAGTGTTAGTGAGATTCCGACTGGTGGGTGACCTTAGATTATGTGCACAGATGATTTATGAGAAGCACTAGAGCGTAACTTATGTGCAGAAGGCCGTACAGGTCACGCGGAGTGACTCCGGCAGAGTGTGAGAGTGATAGATTTTGAGCTCTAGGTTCAACCGTACAGGGCTATTAGAGGGCCTACGGTTGATTACTTTCTTGCACCTGATATGAGTATTGTTGATGCATCCATACTTAACTGTTGAATTAGACATGGCATGGCATGATTGATAAAGAAATTGTTGAGATAGTAAAAATGAAGTTTTGAGAATATATATGTATATTTATATTTTACATTTCTGGGAAACTATACAGGTTTTACGGAGAGGGGTTACAACGTTTTGAGAAATGTTTGGATTTGGAAAAGAATTGTTTTACTGACCCACTCAATTTTGGTTTTGCGCCCCTCCAGGTTCAGGAATCATAAAGGTGTGGTGACTACGAGGAATAAGACGGTGTTCTGACAGAATGGACCAAATTAGGACGCACCTTCGGGTGTATCAACTTATAAATTGTATCTTAAAGCTTCCGTACTGTGCAAATGGTTACGTCACTCTCACGTGACGGCCAGCATGCCCTCCTTCGGGACGAGGTGTGTCATCCATACACTCCTCTCCCTAGCCTATAAATACATCCACCCTTCACCATAATTTGGAGGCCATCATCCAAAGACACCACATCATCTACACAACTCTCCACCCTTCACCATAACTCACCTATATCCATCCACCACCACAAGAGACCATCCATTCACCACTCAGACCTTGGTGCCGCATATTTGCAAGGAATGAGGATTGCTTGGAGTTGTGCTAGTCATTCAATTTGGATTGCTGGAGCATTCTAGGTGTATTCTACTTTGGTTTTCAATGTCTAATTTCAATTGTTTCTGTTTAATTGCAAGTATGAGGAACTAAACCTCTTTTGGCTAGAAGAGAATTCGAAACCATGAATATATTTGCAATATGAATTGATTTCTTCCAATTGTGATTTGATAAGTTGTGATTGCAATTCAATTATCTATTTTATTCATAACGGATTTGTGTATGTTTATTAAGGATGCATACTTAGTTTTCATGCATGAATTTGATGCTAGGATATAAATAAGTTTCACCTAATCGTTACAAGTTTATATTCATGAGTAGTGAAGGTTGCTTGTCACAATCGCATTAATTGAATTCTTGGCAAATGTATCATGCATTCATAGTTACAATTGCCTCGTCAACGCTTATGATTTTCATGGAACGTAATGATCTTTAATTGTATCTCTATTATGCATTCATATAGGGGACTTTTAGAGAATGATTTGGGTTGTCGCATGCATTCATCCAATTCAATGAGTAAAGGAAAATCTGAGGGTTAATTTGTGCATCACGGTTAATCTAGGGTGGTGAGCATCATAGTTTATTGAAAAGCAATTGGAGATTGATTTGTATGCAAGTGTGTCATGTGTGGAGAAAGACCTTCTAGCCAGCCCATCATCCATCCAAAACAACCAATTTCGTGTAAATCTGTTTAGTTCTAGTTTCTGTTTTGTTTTACTTTATTTTCGTCCAAAACCAAATCCCCCTTTACTTTAGTGTGTCTAATTAGTTAGAATCTGTTTTAGTTTGTGTTTTTAAGTGTTTTGAGTCTATAGAGTCTAGTTAAGTGTTTTTAAGTTTCTTTTTGTAAGTCAGTTTAGTTTAGATTAGCAATCCCTCCTAATCCCCGGTCCAGAACGATCCCTACCTATACATATACTACAATTGTCAAAAGAGGGTTTAATTTGAGTGCTTAACTTTCATCGCATCAAATTTTGGCGCCGTTGCCGGGGATTAGCAACTTTTCTAATCCCTTGTTATTTCTTTTTGTTTATTTTCGTGTCTTTTGTTTTTAGTTACTGACTTTGTTTCTGTTTATTTTTTTTTATTTAATTTTTTTATTTTTTTATTTTTTTATTTTTTTTATTTTTTTTTGTTTTACTTTTGATATTTGATTTAGTTTTGTTTCCTTGATTTTAGATACTAGAGAAGTAAGACATGAATTTTTCTACCATTCAAGCTCAATTGGCAGAACTTACTTCTCAATTGTCACAATATGCCGAAAGGACCACAATGCAAAGTGTCCCTACATGTGGTGTGTCCTATGGTCAAAGATATCCAATTCAGCAATACTCTCAATTCGCTGCGAATGAAGATGCTTGGGGTTATCAAGGCCATAGCCAATCATGGGACAACATGTTTTCCAACGCTTACAATTCGGATTGGAAAGATTATTCAGATTACATAGAACCTCAACAATTCCAACAAGATGGATATTGGCAACAAGAAAAGGAGTTCCATTCAAGACCTATGCAGCCATCACAACCTCATATACAATATGCTCAATCAAACTCAGGTTCGTCAATAGATTATGATCAAATTTTTGATGAAATAAATTCTTTGGTGCAGGGCTCACAAAATCAAACCAAGGAGGCTCAACAAGATGGATATTGGTAGCAATCTGATGAGTTTTATTTTACACCTATGCAGCCACCACAGCTTCCCCTACAACAATTCCAATCAAATTCAAGTATGTCCACGGACAGTGATCAAATTTTTCAATTACTAACCTCTTTGGTGCAGGGGCAGCAAAATCAAAATGAAACTATGCTCAATCAAGCTAAGGAGATGAGCGAATTGAAAAATCAACTTGGAGAGATTATGGAGTTCACGGCACAAATTCAAGAGCAAAGTGAACTCTCCAACTCAACTATTGAGAATTTGAAGGAAGATTTTGAAATCCATGATGCTATCACTTTGGGAAGTGCTATGGAGGTTGGAGGTGAACCCAAAACATCCAAACATAGCCTAGAAGTGGATGAGGAGCTACTGATTGAGGAGGAGGAAGAAGACATACACACGGAAAGGGTAGAACAACCCTTGCCGCAGCCCCTTAAGCCCTCTAAACCACCCACCACAAGTAAGGACGTCCCAATTTCATTTCATTCTAATGTTATTCCTCCGAACGCCCCTTTTCCTCGTAGGTTTTTGATTCCCAAGAAAGAAGAGAGTGAAAAAGACATCGTGGAAGCCTTCCTAAAGGTGCAAAATGACATTCCAATTCTTGGTGCAACAAATCAAGTTCCAGATTGTGTTGAAATGTTTAAAGGGCTTTGTACACCAAGAAAAATGATTCAAGAGAAAGTAGTGGCTGGAGAAGATGTAGAATGCATCAAAGAGGATGTGCTTGAGACAACCATTCCTAAAAAAGTTGAATTTTATGACACGGGACAAGTCCCAACCATCACATTCAATCTGGCCAAGTCCAATATCCCTGAAACTTTCAAAAAAGTGGTGTTTGTCATTGAGTTCTTGTCGGACAAAGCAAGTAAGTCATCTTCTCCAATTTTACATACGTTTTCCACCAACTTGCTGATTTTGATGATTCAGGCACCCACACTAGAATTTAAACCATTGCCGGATCACTTCAAGTATCACCTTCCATTCGAGGATCACTTCCATGGAACCTAGGGGAATGTGACTGGAGGTATCGTCTGATGCGAAATATATAAGCACACAAATTAAACCCTCTTTTTGACAATTGTAGTATAGATGTAAGTAGGGTATCGTTCTAGGCCGGGGATTAGGAGGGATTGCTAAATCACTTGAAAACTAATTTAAAAACATAAAAACAAAGTTAAAAATGTAAACAAAAGATTTTAAAACAAGAAAGTAAAAGGGGGATTTGAGTTTGGTGAAGTTGAAAGTAAAAACGAATAAACTAAAAACTTAAATAGATTTTAAACAAATTTGGGTTGAATGGATAATGGAAGGCTAGCTAAGGGGTTCTTCTCCACACATGTCTTGCTTGCATACAAAATGATTTCCAATTGCATTTCAATAACTTATTAATTCTCAACGCCCCAAATTAACCGTGAATTGCACTAATTAACCCTCAGTTTTTCCACAAGTTATTGGGTTGGATGATTGCATACGACAACCCAAAACATTCCCTACAAGTTCCCTACATGAATTGCATAATAGAGATACAAGCAAGAATCATTAAGTTCTATGAAAAACATAAGTATTGACGAGGCACTCGTTACTATGATTTGCATGAAACTTATGCCAAGGATTTACTTAACACAATCGTGACTAGCGACTTTTACTACTCATGAATATAAGTTCATAACGATTAGGTGAAATTCCCTTATACTCTAGCATCATATTTATGCATGCAAACTAAGTATGCATCCCTAATCAACATACATAAACATGTTATCAATCAAATAGATAAGTAAATCGAATTCATAACTTATGAAACGCAATTAAAAGTAATCAAATCATATTGCAAGCATTAACATGGTTTCGAATCCCCCCTAGCCAAGGGGGGTTTAGTTCCTCATTATTACAAAACAAAGATAAACAAATTTAAACATTGAAAAACAAAGGAAAGAAAGCACCTAAATGTTCCAACGATCCATGTTGGATAGCAAGTGCGTCTAAGGACTTTTCTCCTTCTCTTTGCCGCAACAACAAGGTTGGAATGATGTTGAAGGGTTGGTTATTTGGAGGAATGGATGGGAAGGGGTTTAGATATGTAGGAGAGGCAAGGAAAGGCTTGGAGAATGGTTAATTTCTGGATGATTTGAATGAGGTTGCTGCCATGGTATTTATAGGAAGAGGATGGACATGTTTAATGCAAAAATCTGGTGGAATGAAGTAGGTAAGGCATGGCAAGGTGGAGAATTGTTGGTGAGGGTAGGTTTTGAGTCATCCACTCACATGTCATGGTGAGTTAAGCATTGCATCATCCACTCAAATGTCATGGTGAGTTAAGCATTACATCATCCACTCAAATATCATAGTGAGATAGGCATTGCATCATCACTAAAAAATCTGGTGGAAGTGAAACAAACGGAAGGCCACAGCATTGATGAATTTTATGGGGTATGCATGGTTTTGAGTGAAGTTTTGGCCAATCCTTCTAGAAATTTATCCCTTCTTGCAACTTGTATTTGTTTCACCAGATTTTTAGCATATTCCTAGCCTCTTTTGTCTTCAAATCCGTCCATCCATCTTGCTCATATCATAAGTAATCCATTCCAAGCTCAAAACTGCTCCAAAATGCACCAAAATGCACTTTCTTGCTACCTTAGCCCTTTGGACCTACAAACACACGAAAATGGCTTAAAGTACTAAAATAACTAAGAACTAATAACGTAAATGCAAGAAAACTAATTAACTAAGTCGCATAAATATGCGTCTATCATCGTCCGGCTGCAAGACGTTAAAGAAAGCACTTCTTGGGAGGCAACCCATGTATTCAAAAAAGGAAGATCTATGAATCGCTCTACAATCAGTTTTACGTTTCTAAAAACCTTCCCTTTTTTGCATTTCTATTTTTCCATGATTGTCATTTTTTTTTTTGTTGTTTATTTAATTATTTTTGGGTGTGGGTTTATTTTTGAAACATTGAAAGATATGCAAGATATTCTTACATTCATTTTCATGAAGAAAAAAAAAGGAACATTAAGCAGAAAAATTACAAGAGGGAGCCTTCACAAAGGCTGCTTAGGAGAAGTCTCAGTAGTCGATGGAGCCATAGAAGAAGAAGGCAGCGGAGGTTGATCATTTGGAGCTTCAGTACGCGGTGCAGCCCCAGAAGACGAAGGCAAATGTTGTTGGAACAAACCCACAAACCGCTGACGATCAAGTAAAATCTGACCATCAGATTCCTGCATCTGGTCAATCTTCCTCTTCATGTTTGTAGCATAATTATATGCGAGCCTGTGCAATTGTTTATTCTCATGCTTAAGCCCTCTAATCTCCTGCTTGAGACTCATCACTTCAGCCGCCAATGATTCAACTTGACGGGTTCGGGCAAATAGGCGTTGGGCCATATTAGACACAGAACCTGCGCACTGCACACTGAGAGCCAGAGAATCCTTTACAGCCAACTCATCAGACCGTTTGGCAAGTAGTCTATTATCTTTGGGAGTGACAAGGTTCCTGGCCACCCCCGCAGCTGTCATATCATTTTTCATCACCGAATCCCCAACGGTAAGGGGACCAGTAGGGGATATGAAGGATGGGCGCCATATGTTGTCTGGAGACGGCAGGGCTGCCTCTTCACCAAGGTTCAAGTCAAAACGACGGTCGGAGGGGCCAGACATTTTCAGAGGTGTTAAAGAAAGAAGAGGTCGGACAAGTCAAGATCGTAGGAGTCCAAGAAGGGAGTTTTTACAGATAGAAATTCAAGTATGCTTTGAACGTCCTGCGTACCTCTATAAAAATCAGCACGCGATGGGATTTCAGAGATTGAAAAGGCGAGCTCAGAAATCGAAGAGGTGCTAGCTTTCTCAAAAGTTGAGCTTGCTCAGAAACCACGACCAATCTTCTTTTCCAGATTTATCAACACTTGTCACATGCAACCTCTGCACTCGGCGGGATTTCAGAGATCGAACAGGCAATTCTAAATATCGGAGAGGTATCTGCTTTTCCAGACGTGTCAACATCTGTCACATACAGAGTAAGCTTTGCAGAAATCATGAGCAGTTTGTCGAAGCGCCGATTCCAACCATCTGTTTTTCCAGACGTGTCAACAGCTGTCACATGCAGAGTAAGCTTTGCGGAAATAACGAGCAATTTGTCGAAGCACTGATTCCAACCTTCTGCTTTTCCAGACGTGTCAACATCTGCCACATGCAAAGTCAGCTTTGCGGAAATCACGGCCAGTTTGTCGAAGGGCCGATTCTAGATATCGGAGAAGCATCTGCTTTTCCAGACGTGTCAACATCTGTCACATGCAGAGTCAGCTTTGCGAAAATTATGGGCAATCTGTCGAAGATCTCTTGTGAAGTAGAAAACACGTGAAGTTTACTATTAAATCATCCCAACGGTTGCTGACAAGAGTGAACGAATAGTACCAGTTATTAATTCCTATAAATGTCACCCTTCACCCTCAATCGCAAGGCAGACATACATAACCCTTCTTCTTCTCAGAGAATGCCTTTCCAACAAACCCTCTCGAGTCACTCAGTGTTCCTTATTCCTTAGGGTACCTCTACAAACAACTCATCCAAAGCAAAAGTATTTCATATCATGAAGGTTGAAAGCAAGAGTATCTCATATCATGCTTTCTCTCTGTCCTTCTCCTTGTCTTTGTTTTAGGACAAGGAGAAAGAGAGCAATCAGCCAGCACTTGGTATCAATCTTCCGATCTGGAACAGACTGTCTGGAACCCTTTCCTGATTGCCTACCTAGCCTTGCTCTCGAGTACTCATCTTCATTATCTTATGCTTCCTCTTCGTCTACCACATCTGCCTGGGGAACAGATAAGGGAAGTGAAAATGATACCTCGAAGCATGTGGAGACAATGTGCCAATTCATCCTCAGCTAGGGACAAGGAGAAAGAAAGCAAGAGGTGGGCACTTGGAAAGATTGAAAAAAGAAACAGACCAACACCTCTACCTTGTGCCTGCCCGTCGTGCAGAAGAAACAAGCAGAGAAGAATGCAGACTGCACAATCAAATCAACCCAGCAGAAGGAGTCTGATTTGAAACCAAGGAACTCTCATATTCCTCGCTCAGAATTCCAAACCAGTTCGAGATCAAAGCTGTGGAAAGATAACAAGATCATCTATCTCTAAAACCAGATTTGCGTTCTTAAACTCTACTCTGTCTAATTTTTACTTTGCCATACTTGTCATGTTTATTCGTTGTTTGTTTATTTGCTTGTTTTTGTGTGAGTTTATGCTTGAAACATTGAGGACAATGTTTGATCTAAGTGTGGGGGGGGTAACCATTGTTTTGCATGAAATTCGTAGGAGTTTATCACCCATTACTTCTAGTGTTGTTCCTTGCTGTTTTTAAGTGTTTTTAAGCTGTTTTGGAGTGTTTCAGTGTGTTTTGACATAAAAATCCAAAAATCTCATAAAATTTTGAAAAATTGTTTTGAAAAACCCAAAAAAAGTTGTTTTTGTATGTTTATTTGTGTCTTAGGGTACCTTCCAACACAATGATGAGGATTTGGTTTTTAATTACATGACTGTTAAAGAGAGTTATAAACATGGATGAAAATTTGATTTACTCTTTCGTGTATACTTGGTTGTGGTTATAATTTATGAATTCACATGCAATCATAAAGAAAAAAATCAATTTTTGTAACATGTTTGAAGGAAGGAACTCAAATGAACGCTACAACCTTGTGAGACTTGAGCCTAAACGTTTATTTGGAGAGTTAATAATCTATGCACCATTGTTTTCTAAAGTCGTTGCATGATCTCATTATTCTTTGCTTGATTGCTACTTAGAAGGCGTTTCATCATTTAGTTCCAAATGCTAGAACTCATGCCTATTTCATTCAAAGCATGCTATTGATTTGCATAACACATATTCAAGATGAAGTTGTGTAGTGACCACCACAGCCAAATTGTCGTGCCCTATTTCATTATGTGTTTAAGTTTAACCCCGTTGAGCCTTTTGTAGCCTATGTTCTTTGTTAACCCACACTATCCTCACCTAGCCTAGATTAGGACCATCCATACCCTTGTTCTTGAAGCATAGTAAAACATAATTTAGCAGGAATTCCTTTTGTTGAAATTTTGCAGAAAAACAAGTGTGGGGGAAGTGATTCTTATGTGTGTGTGTGTGTGTGCCAAAGTCCTTAATAAGGCACGGGTAGAAAAGAAAAAGAAACATTCGTGGAAAATAGAATGAAAAGAAGAAAAGTTGTGAAAAGAGTGAAAAAAAGTTGAAAAATATGTGAAAAAATAGCTCTAAAGAAAAGGTCCAAAACATTGAATTCGGCCCCAAGTACTGCTTAAATCTTCCCGTTGTGTTTAAAAGTTAATTTCTGCATTATTAAATGAATTCCAAGCGTCTATTTCATTACGTTGCTTGCTATTGCTTTCAGAATGTTTGTTATCCCTATCCTTTCTTTGTTAGCCATTACCCTTAAACCCCGTTACAACCCTTAACTTCATCTTGAGTGTTGTGTGTTTCAATTTGTGGAGTTTGAAATTGATATGAGCATATGGTGTCACTGGTTCTCGCATCTAAGTAGTAGCATTCCATTCATGAGATCATATATATACATGAATTAATAATTCCAGAAATTGCTTCTTTGTTGAAAAACATATGTGAGTACTAGTTTTCATGTTTACATCAATCTTCTCACATATACCTAATATAGGGAGTGTAGTCAGAAATTCTTGTGTGAAAATAAGAGTGTATCTAGTAAGGAATTGAGGAAATTCTCTAAGGCATGTTACTATATTCAAAATGCTGTTTTAATTGATTAAATGTGAGCTAGTGAATGGTGACTATAATTAAGTATGCTCGAGGGTAAGGAATGCTTAAATCTATGTAAGTGGTGATCTTTGGCATGTCATGTTTTATTGAAAATCCCTGTCGCAAATGTTGGAAGGTTAGGTTGTGTTTTGTTTGTTTTGTTTGTTTTGTTTCGTTTTGTTTCTTTTGTATTGCTCGAGGACTAGCAAAAGCTAAGTGTGGGGGAATTTGATAGGAACATATTTATGCAACTTAGTTAGCTTGTTCTTGTGCATTTGTGTTGTTATTTCTTAGTTAATTATGTATTTTAAGCTATTTTTGTGTGTTTGTAGGTCATAATAACAAAGTTGGCAAGAAAGTGCATTTTGGAGCATTTTTGAGCATTTTTTAGCCAAGATTGGATAGTGCAAGCATGGAGACATGAGGATGGACGTTTTTGAAGATTTGAAGGCTAGAAATCAACATGTGTGTGAGTGTGCAAGTGTGTTGACCTACAACTCCAAACATCCATCCACTACACTTCACTCATTACCAAACACTCATCCACTACACCCATTACATCCACTCATTACCAAACATTCACTCATTACCAAACACTCATCCACTACACCCATTACATCCACTCATTACCAAACATCCACCCACTACACCCATTACATCCACTCATTACCAACCATTCATCCACTACACCCATTACATCCACTTATTACCAAACATTCACCCACTACACCCATTTCATCCACTCATTACCAAACATCCACCCACTACACCCATTACATCCACTCATTACCAAACATTCACCCACTACACCCATTACATCCACTCATTACCAACCACTCATCCACTACACCCATTACATCCACTTATTACCAAACATTCACCCACTACACCTATTACATCCACTCATTACAACTCCATACACTCCTCTCCCTAGCCTATAAATACATCCACCCTTCACCATAACTTGGAGGCCATCATCCAAAGACACCACATCATCTACACAACTCTCCACCCTTCACCATAACTCACCTATATCCATCCACCACCACAAGAGACAATCCATTCACCACTCACACCTTGGTGCCGCATATTTGCAAGGAAGGAGGATTGCTTGGAGTTGTGCTAGTCATTCAATTTGGATTGCTGGAGCATTATAGGTATATTCTACTTTGGTTTTCAATGTTTAATTTCAATTGTTTCTGTTTAATTGCAAGTATGAGGAACTAAACCTCTTTTGGCTAGAAGAGAATTCGAAACCATGAATATATTTGCAATATGAATTGATTTCTTCCAATTGTGATTTGATAAGTTGTGATTGCAATTCAATTATCTATTTTATTCATAACGGATTTGTGTATGTTTATTAAGGATGCATACTTAGTTTTCATGCATGAATTTGATGCTAGGATATAAATAAGTTTCACCTAATCATTACAAGTTTATATTCATGAGTAGTGAAGGTTGCTTGTCGCAATCGCGTTAATTGAATTATTGGCAAACGTATCATGCATTCATAGTTACAATTGCCTCGTCAACGCTTATGATTTTCATGGAACGTAATGATCTTTAATTGTATCTCTATTATGCATTCATATAGGGGACTTTTAGAGAATAATTTGGGTTGTCGCATGCATTCATCCAATTCAATGAGTAAAGGAAAATCTGAGGGTTAATTTGTGCATCACGGTTAATCTGGGGTGTTGAGCATCCTAGTTTATTGAAAAGCAATTGGAGATTGATTTGTATGCAAGTGTGTCATGTTGGAGAAAGACCTTCTAGCCAGCCCATCATCTATCCAAAACAACCAATTTCGTGTAAATCTATTTAGTTCTAGTTTCTGTTTTGTTTTACTTTATTTTCGTCCAAAACCAAATCCCCATTTACTTTAGTGTGTCTAATTAGTTAGAATCTGTTTTAGTTTGTGTTTTTAAGTGTTTTGAGTCTATAGAGTCTAGTTAAGTGTTTTTAAGTTTCTTTTTGTAAGTCAGTTTAGTTTAGATTAGCAATCCCTCCTAATCCCCGGTCCAGAACGATCCCTACTTATACATATACTACAATTGTCAAAAGAGGGTTTAATTTGAGTGCTTAACTTTCATTGCATCACAGTGGTACGAAATTTAGAAACCACGACGAACGAAACTCCGTATGTTCAATGATTTGGACCGGAGAGCAGAGATGAGGACATAGCCCCATGACGGTGATCCTCAAGGCTCAATGCGATGGTAGGAGGAGCCCCACCACCATGGCCATAAGTTTGCAATCCACGTCAAAGACCACCGCAGCAGCAGCCACCCAAGCCGAGCCCTAAGCACGCACTGCAACAACCCATCTTGTTGTAGGGAGGTTCACATATCACAGACAGAAGGCCCAAAGCATGGCAACCACCACAGCAGGCCCAAGGTAGAAGGCCTAGCCCACTGTAGTAGCAAGCCTTGCTGCACAGCAGGCTTAGCACGCTGTAACACTACTACAAAAGGGCCTTATAGTGTCAGTGGGTGATGTCGGTTTAATATAATATAGTGGCGGACAAGACATTTGCGACACTTACTGAACATGACGTCGGATTTATTATCGCTTGTAAGTGTCAAAAACTTTCTATATCGCTTTTAACCGACATAAACATTTAATGTCGCTTATAACCGACACATATTTTAATAAATTTTTAAATAATGGTGTCGCTTTAAAAAAAAATAGTGTCGCTTTTAAGCGACATAAAGTATTAGTGTTGCTTCTAGCCGACACTAATTATTGTTTTTAAATATTTTAAAGCTTGCGTCGGTTCTGAGTGACATAGATTTTAGTTTCTTTTAATATTTTGAAACCCGATGTCGGTTGTAAACAACAGATTGATGGTACTCTCCCCTGTTTTGTCTTCTTCCTCTCTTGCATCTTTCTTAAGGATGAGTTTATGAGGTGGCACGCAACTAGGCCTAGCAAACGGGTCGTGTCTGTCGTTTTCGTGTAATACCCATTAAGAAAATTTTTTTTTTTTCTTAAATTTGCACATACCACACATTGCCACATAAATATTACTTCAAAACATTAAAACACATTTGTCGTTTAAGTTTGCACATACCACATATATAAAAAAGTTTGATGGTTGGATCGTTGAAATTAGTTACGTAGAATGCGTATCCCATCAAAACGGTAGATTCACTAACACTTAAGAGTTTATTTTTACTTTCATTAAGTATAACATAAGATTTTGTTGAATCCACTTGTGTAAATATTTTAAATTGAAGATCGAATTCATTCATTGTATTTATATATGGTCAAGGAGTGTAGTTGTAAAAAATCATCAAAATCGGAGTTAAAATAACCGTTAAATCGTGAATTTTCTTTTATAACCTTCGAAAAGTTGTCCCTTTACTTGATCTCTGAACGTTTTTTTTTTTGCGATTTTTGGCGTATGCGATCTCGAAGCATATATAAACAAGTGTGACGGTTGGATCATTGAAATTAGTTTCGTAGAATGCGTATCCCATCAAAACGATAGATTCACTAACACTTAGAGTTTATTTTTACTTTCATTAAGTATAACATAAGATTTTGTGGTATCCACTGGTGTAAATATTTTAAATTGAAGATCGAATTCATTCATTGTAATCATATAGGGTCAAGGAGTGTAGCTGTAAAAAATCATCAAAATTGGAGTTAAAATAACCATTAAATCGTGATTTATGTTTATAACCGTCGAAAAGTTTTGTCCCGTTACTTGACTTTGAATGTTTATTTTTTGCGATTTTTGGCGTATGCAATCTCGAAGCATATACAAACAAGTTTGACGGTTGGATCGTTGAAATTAGTTTCGTAGAATGCGTATCTCATCAAAACAATAGGTTCACTAACTCTTAAGAGTTTATTTTTACTTTCATTAAGTATAACATAAGATTTTGTGGTATCCACTTGTGTAAATATTTTAAATTGAAGATCGAATTCATTCATTGTATTCATATAGGGTCAATGAGTGTAGCTGTAAAAAAATCATCAAAATCGGAGTTAAAATAACCGTTAAATTGTGAATTTTCTTTTATAACCTTCGAAAAGTTTTGTCCCTTTACTTGATCTTTGAATGTTTGTTTTTGCGATTTTTGGCATATGCGATCTCGAAGCATATATAAACAAGTTTGATGGTTGGATCGTTAAAATTAGTTTTGTAGAATGCGTATCCCATCAAAACGATAAATTCACTAACACTTAGAGTTTATTTACTTTCATTAAGTATAACATAAGATTTTGTGGTATCCACTAGTGTAAATATTTTAAATTGAAGATCAAATTCATTCATTGTATTCGTATAGGATCAAGGAGTGTAGCTGTTAAAAGATCATCAAAATCGGAGTTAAAATAACCGTTAAATCGTGATTTTTCGTTTATAACCGTAAAAAAGTTTTGTCCCTTTACTTGATCTTTGAATGTTTATTTTTTTCGATTTTTGGCATATGCGATCTCAAAGCATATACAAACAAGTTTGACGGTTGGATCGTTGAAATTAATTTCGTAGGATGTGTATCCCATCAAAACGATAAATTCACTAACACTTAGAGTTTATTGATACTTTCATTAAGTATAACATAAGATTTTGTGGTATCAACTAATGTAAATATTTTAAATTGAAGATCAAATCCATTCATTGTATTCATATTGGATCAAGGAGTGTAGCTATAAAAATAATCAAAATCGGAGTTAAAATATATTAATTATTTTATGTATTTTAAGTATTAATTAGATTATGTTTCAATTAGAATGTGATGATATTTTATAACAAAATTATTTTTTTGTTATATATTACGTATTTTATTTATTAAAATCTTAAATTGTTATATGAGATAACACAAAAAAAAAAAGAGCTGGTTATTATTTTTTCCTTGGGTTAAACATTTTTTTTAAACTAGTATGCTGTCACTTTTAGCCGACGGCATTGGTCGGATAATTTGAAATATTAGGCGGGAAATTTCCCGCTTGTTCTGCACGAGGAAATGGATGGAGAGACTTAGTGTCGGTTTTAACCGACGCTATCATCATTTAATCCGACGCGAGTTTCATTAAACCGACACTACGTGAATTTCAAAAAGTGTGTCAGAACTTGGTGTCGGCTTTAACCGGCATTATCATCTCTTAATTCCACACGAGTTTCATTAAACCGACGCTATGTGAATTTCAAAAAGTGTGTAAGAACTTGGTGTCGGTTTTAACCGACACTATAATCTTTTAATTTGACGCGAGTTTCATTAAACCGACGCAAAATGAATTTCAAAAAGTGTGTCAGAAGTTAGTGTCGGTTTTAACTAACGCTATCATCTTTTAATTCGACGCGAGTTTCATTAAACCGACGCTACGTAAATTTCAAAAAGTGTGTTCGAAGTTTGTGTCGGTTAAGACCGACACCAACATTAATATAAATCGATGCCGTGATTTTCAATAAAGAGTGTCAGAAAGTTAACTGGTTCATTTCAAGAGGCTTCACCTCAAGCCCAGAGGCTAACCTCCTTCATTTATTTGTCCCTTCTTCCAAGCACACCCTAAAACATCAGCTCCTCTCTCCACATTTTCTCAAACCCTAACCTTTGTTTTTGCAAACCAAACCTTAATCTTCCGTCATCAACCCATAAGACCTCGCAGCCATGGATTACTGCATCACCAGAAGGTTGGCAGCACCAATCTTGGTGTCGACCCACTCAGAGGTAAACTTCTCACCCTCCCTTGCCGATTCATGCACTCAGGTTCACAGATTGAAATATACCATACAAGAAAAAAAAATCTTCAACTCCTCATGCTTATGTTGTTTCTTTTGCAGGGACCTAAAATCTGTAAAAACAAAAAACAAAAAAAAAAAAACGATACAACCACTGGTACAGCCCCAAATCGCATCTCAAGGAAAAACCACCACAAAGTTGTCTCCATTCTAGATTCGTCATTTAAAGGTATAACAACAAAATCTATTCTAATTGGATGATTTGGCAGTGAAAAGGTAGGAAGAATAAGTGGAACTCTTGATGTATTTACAACCTTCCACGTAGCTATTAATATGTGAATGCTAAGCAGTCTAATGCATAACTCACGAAAGCTATAATCTCCACTGAGCTCATCTTTTATGTTATTGTTCAGTAAGATCAGCAGTTCGAAAATCCATATAAAAATTCATGCATGTTCATTTTGGATCTGAAGTGCAAGGACATTGGAAATTTCAGATCCATAATTTTTGAAAGGTATAAAACATGAGTTTAATCTATAGAGATTAGAGCCCTAGTGTTGAAGTAGTCAAGTATTGGAGCACTGATCTGATGGCAAGCATGAAGCATGGAGCTACAGAATATGGCATCATAGAGCTACAAAATCTGTGATTTTTTACAAAGGCAAGCACGGGAAAACATCATGGTAGCTACTAGTATTATATGCAAGCATGGAACTCTAATTAGTATTATATGTAATTGTTAGTTTTTTTATCTTCATCTTCTAACCGGTTCTCTATTAGCTCCGATATATGTGTTATTTGTACTTCCTTATTTATATGAAATATAATGCATTTAACAAGAAATTCTACCCCCAAAGACCCCAGTTGAATTCTTGAATAAATTGAATCTGTGAAGTTTGCATCTCATGTAACATCTGTGTAGGAATGCATGATAATTATTTTATTTATCAAGATGTTGGGTAATGTCTGTTAGGACCGACAATAGATTGACTATTTTATTTGTTAGCTACTAGTTGATGTCGGTTATGACCGCCATCATGTCAGAACATCACGTCGCTTTTAGCCGACGTAATGTTAAAGTATATGTCGCTTTAAACCGACATCAATATCAGTGTCACTTTTAACCGACACTATGTAGTGGTGGATTAAGTGAACAAACCGACATTGAAGCTTTTTCATGACGCTAGCATTGGTGTCGCTATTCTAATCTGACATTAAATTGTTTTATGTCGGATTTTTTCCAAATTTCTGACAGAAATTGGATTTCTTGTCGATTTTTGCTTCGTTGGTGATAGCCTATATTGTAGTAATGCAATCCAAAGCCCAAGTCGCAGCAGCAGCTGCTACCAACTAAACCCAAGCCTGCAAAAAGCATACGCTAGCCCAGCCAGTCGGGGGCTAAACTGCGGCCCATCCCCATGCATGCTCCAGCTACCCAGGCGAGGTGGCCCACCCTACGACCCGTTCCAGTGACTCATCTTATGGCCATGACTGCTCCAAGACTGTTTAGGCGATCCAGATTCCGACCACCGAACCAACGATCAACGCAAGGATATTTTCATCCTTTTTTTTTTTTGCAGGTATGCCTGCTCTGGGCCCAAGTTTTATATATGCAGTTCATTACACTTACATATGGTGACACCCATTATCCATACTCTACTACTCCAAATGGCAAACATCACCTTCCTCAGCAGGTCACCGACTTAACCAGCGCCCTCGCGCAGCAGACCACCTTAGTGAATCAGCTCATTGAGCATATCGAAATGCAGTGTGCCTAGACGAGGTGTCCTGAAGTAGGACAAAGGAATATGATCATGGCTCATTCTAGCGATGTCCAAGCAAGCAACCATTAAGCCTGCCACGAACCGTGTATTCAGGTATTGTACACTCTCAGCTTGGTCTTCAGGAAAACGTCTTCTCCAGACTTAGTGCACAGATAATCGTTCATGCTCAACTCAGCCCACGAGTCGATGTGCATTCGAGGTTGGGTTCACACTTCGATGAGCACTCTAGACATTCCAGATGAAGCATCTACATGAGGCTAGGTTCACAAGGATGTGAGGCACCGAACTAGCAGCTGTAAGAGGGACCGAGGAAAGCAAAAAGTTGTCCAGCTCGAGTTTAACTAACAACCCCAACCAAGCATGACGGCGAGCAGCTCGCTCACAGGCCAAAAATAAGCCATACAGAAGAGCAACATAGGCCAACACGTTAATACCAAGGGCAGCCAGAGGCTCTGCTGCCCTAATAGGGGCAAATCTAAGAGGAAATACCAAGGCTTGTAACAGAGCAGTTGTGCGGATTTCAGCGCAATGAAACATAGACGATGCCCTTTAGATAAACGTGGCTAACATGAGTAAGTCACCGTTCACAAACACGATCGAGCAGACAGAGCCACCGTGAAAGTTTAGCCTGCCATATTTCACCTTCTTCAAGGTAGATAAAGAATCGGATAGGCACCTAATGTACTACCAAAGCCCAATAACCCTCTAAACCAACAACGACACTCTCATGTGCAAAATCTTCGCCACAACGTTCCAGGGTGAGGTCCAAAATTGGTTTCACACCTTGCCACCAAGCTTAATCCGGAACTTCAACGAACGTTCCTTGGTTTTCACTAAGGAATATTCGTCCTATCACTTGATCAAGAATAGGTTTGACCACATTTTCAACATAAAGATGGACCTGAAAGAGTTACTCTGAACGTACGTCAAAAGGTTTAAGGCAGAGAAGGCAAAGATGTTGTATGTGATGATAGCATTGCAAGCTTAGCCATCAGGAAGGGGGCACCCAACAGATCACCCATTTTTCGAAGAGTTAATCATGGGCGAGAACTTGACCCTGGTAGATTCTTATGCTTTGCCAAAAAAGCACTCTCTGGGATGAAGTTAAGCACTCATAGAAGTCACTTGAATAGGCACGTAAAGACTCGGAGCTAGCTCAAAAGAAGGCGAGCGACAAGCAACTCAATGACAAAAACAAGCCATAAAGCAGATGCAAGGACCAATCCCTGGCGAAATGAGGCTTAGCGCCTAAGGTGTACTTCAATTTCTCAGTCCCGATCAAACAGATCCTTCGTGATCTCAAAGATAAGCCATGGTTCAAGATGCTGCAACTCATGAAAGGGGATACTTCTAAGTTGGACCAAGTGAAGTACTGCGCATTTCACAGTGGTCCAGGGCACACAACCAATGATTGCATCACATGGATGAGATATCTTGAGAAATTCGAAAAAAGGTAAATGCAACCAGTATGTTGACAAGCCACTTACGCAACCGAGGCGAAACAAATGCCGATGTCGAGCTCAACCAAGACAATCTGAATCAACGACATCTTTGCCAAATCTGAGCATTTAGGGCCACCAACAATTCCAAGAAGAAGAAGATCCAACATGTGAGATAGGTTTTCCATGTTTAAGCCGTAAGTGATGTACCTGAACCAATCGTCGGCTTTACTAAGCAGGACGCTAAAGGAGTAAATTTTCCCCACAACGATGCCTTGGTGATATCTGTTCAACTAGCCCACGCCATTGAACGTTATGCCAGATTTATAGAATTAAGTGAACAGTTCTCATATTTGATATTAATATGAAATGAATTTATGACATTAATGTCTTTCTTTTTTCTTTTTGAAAAAAAAATCATTAACGCTCCCTTACAATCTACATATTATTAATTGCATACATCAAGTATGCCATAAGAGTAGTTTAGGCATTTAAACGTGTAAAGTAATATGTATTTAATGAATTTGCTAATGTGGATCGTAGTCAATCAATTTTCTTTGAGTAAAAAAATTATGTCGAGTTTTATATGAAAAAAAAAATTATGTGGATTGTGAGAATCTGAACTCATATTTTCAGTTTTTATATTCTTCAAACCTAATTACTCTTGAAAATATGTTCTTCAACTCTAATTACTCTTAAGATATCCTCCATTCAAATGGATTCAATAATAGTTCCATGAAAATGAAATAAGAAATTAATGGAAATAAAAGATAGTGGTTATGCATGATTCCCATGTACGTTGTAGTTGGGTGCATCAAAGCATGCATATGCCTGTGTTATATATGACCAAAAAAATTTCTTCTTCGTCACTCTACTTCCTGTGCCATATATATCCATCTCAATTCGATCAACACATCTAAGATTTGGTGTGGGGCTAGCTGAGGCTGACATGAGAAATTCAAGCTCTAAGAAAACTTTTTGCACATTTGTCTTTCTTGTTCTCTTGTTCTTTCATCACAACAATGTTGAAGGTAAGAAAGTCATAATATATTTAGCTATTTTATCTTCGTGAGCATGTATATAACATATATATATATATATATATGTATATAGCGATAGTTTCACACTCCCCTTTTTTCTTTAATTATGCACTCCTTCCTTTGTCTATGATGAATCATTTGATTTTCCTTTAATTTATTTAATATACGAAGACTAAAAATAAAATAGAGAAGTGTAGATGCAGGAGAAGAGAAACTGAAAGTGCAAAAATCACCCTTCGTATTATTTTCGGCTCTACATTTAATCACTTAACTAAATATATTTTCTTTCTAAAGGAATTCGCCTTGCAGGAGTAGAAGGATATACAACTGCTGGCCAACAGAACAATGCACTATATGTTGATGAGTTGAATGTGGATTAAACTCCTCCAAGGGCACATCCTCCAACTCAACCACCTCCAGTTGGCAACTCATATGGCGAAGATGATTTCGGGTTCGACTATGCTCCTCCAACAACACATCCGCCAAGGGAACCCCCATCGCAGTCATATGGCGAAGACGATTTTGGCTCGACTATTCACCTCCAACAACAGCCACCCCAAGGGAACCTTCATCCACCTGCAACAACAAAGCCAACCCAAGCGAACCCTCATCACATCATGCATGAATGATTGTGCAACACAAGAAGAAATTTTACAACAATATGTAGATGAATGAAATCGGAAAGAACTTTTATGGATCCTTAGCTATCTCATATGATTTTTTTAGTACATCAATATTTTTACATTAAGGGGAGGGGGAGTTACGCTAAGTCACTTAATGGGCAACCTAATTTGGTATCGAATTCGCCATCGACCTCATATGATTTATTAAAGGGGTTTTTGAACTTTAATCCTTCAAGAAGATTAAAATTTAAAAAAAACCTGGTGTTAGATTAAATATTGATTTTAGTCCCTAATGTGTCCTTAATTCAAAATAATTAATGTGCATTTTATTTAATGTCTCCCATTAAATATTTAAATTTATTAATACACAAATTTTAATTTATTTTTTGATCAAAAAATAGTTTTTTAATTTATTAATTTTATTTAACATTCTTCAAATTTGAAAGACTCAATTAATGTACCTAAATGTTAGTACCGAAATGTATGTACCTAAATATATGCACCGAAATGTATTAATATTAGATTAATGTACCTAAATGTGTGTACCGAAATGTATGCACCGAAATGTTAGTACCGAAAATGTATTATATTGAATTAATGTACCTAAATGTTTGTATCGAAATGTATGTACCGAAATGTGTGTACATAAATGTATGCACCGAAATGTATTATAATGAATTTAATATACCTAAATGAAGAAGATAAAGTACATCGAAATATATTGTATAACAAAAATTAGTTTATCTAAATGTTCACAACAAAATATATTACGATGAATGAAATGAAAATAAAAATTATAATGAAATAAAATTAATACATTAAAAATTAGAAAGAAAAAGATAAATAATTAAAAATCAAAATATAATTAATAAATGAAGCTATTAATGTATCAAGGGACTAAAATTAGATTTTGATCTTACTCATGGTTTTAATCAAAAAGTCATCTTTGCCAAGGATTAAAATGAAGTTTTCTATTTATTAAATTGTGTGTAATGATTTAGACATCAGAGTCATCAGAGAAAGAATAAAAGCGTGATGATATTAAAATATTAAACAAGTCAACTAGCTATTGCATTTTCGTTTAACTAAAATTTAAGGTATATTTATGGTTGATATTAAGTATGTGAGAAAATTGTAGCAATGATCCTTCAATTTCAACCAAATTGAAGCAATGGTCCTTCAACTAAAATTCTTTGACCATAGTCCCTTAACTCGTTAGAATGTGCAGTTCTAATCCTTTGTCAACTCCATCAGAATTCCATCAAATTGACTCATGTTAGAAGGACCATTGTCATAATTGGGTTAATGTTGAGGGATCATTGCTATAATTAGGTTAATGTTGAGGGACCATTACTCCAATTGAGTCAAAGTTGAAGGATCATTTATTTAATTGGGTTAAAGTTAAAGGATCATTACTACAATTTCCTCGATGTATATTAAACATTCTCATTTAGTGGTTTGGATCGGAGGGCATATACAATTTTTAGGTATATTGATGGTAGATATTAAGTATAAACATTCTCATTTAGTATTTTGGGTTGGACGGGCGGGATTACTAACGCATAAAATTTTAGGTATATTGATGGTAGGGGTTAATATTCTTCATTTTCATGAGATAAGAAGGAGATCAAACATGCATGAAACAAATCCCTGATAATAGAACTCAGGAATATAATAAAATGAAGAAATCCGTAAGTGCAGAAAAAAACAAGAAACTAGAGAAAGAAGAGAGCTGAGGGAATAGATAGATTGTTTGTATTAGACTGTGCTTGATTATTATACTGTGATCCAACCGTACATAGCTCAAAGGAGCTTTTCGTAGAAACTAAGAAACTCAACAGACTCAACTAAATCACTAAATGTCTAACAATATTTCTAACAACGTTGCAGAGCTGGTAGACGAGATGGATCAGTCATTAAAAGTCAATAATCCCTTCTGTATTCAATATTTTGTTTTGTTGGATGCGGGGAAGGTGATTTAAATGGATGAGTTTTGTTAACGAGTCATTCATTTTCTAGTCTTGATTGGACACAGTTTTTTATTTATTCCTTCAACATAGTTTTAATATTGTTAGATTTTCAAGGCTAGTTTGACAAAACCTCGAATCTAGCCTTGTTTGACACATAACAACCATGATCAACACAAAATCTAGCCTTGAGTTGGACAACGACAAAAAATAAAAATTTTAACGAAAAACTTTCGGTATTGTTCAATTTAACAAAAAACTTCCGAGTTGCAACTTGCCTGCATGGATTTCAAGAAAAACCCTACGCTTTCCGTCTTAACGACGTTATGATGCCCAATCGAGAGCAGAGCTCTATGACTCGAAACGTGGGGTACACTCTCCCTAGTTTTTTCGGCGAAACCCACAACCTTCCAAGCCGTTCTTAGGCCATTCTTTGGCCACGACTTAGCCTAAGAAGGTACACTTGTATTCCTTGTTCTCTGATATACATTTTGATATAAATTTTGTATGTTTTTGTTGATCCGAAAAAACTACCAAGTTTACGTGGCAGACAGGTCGAGTAATTAATAAGCTAACTAAGTCCTTCGGTTGTGTACGGAGTGTGCTAACTCATCGGCCGAGCTCGGTCGGGGAGTAAAATGTGTGGTTGTTGCGTTTAGCGCGCTGCTGACTTCTTGATCTTGCGACTACGGTTGAGGAAGGAACACGTCTCGACCTTCGGGTTCTAGAGCCTGAAGACAAGGCTGCTAGTTTTTTGAAATTCAATATCAGATTTGGCTTTCAATTTGCCGAATGTAATAATCTGGTAACACCCCACTTCGCCAAGAATGCTGATGAGATGACATTTACCAACAAGGATTCGAAAATCCTTGTCAACCGAAACTTGGATAGGTAATCAGTCAACTGGGAAGCAGTGCTGTTTATCCAAACTGAATGTGCTCCTTGATCAGTTGATTCTACAGCTCTAGTATTGTTTATTCAAACCAAAGATGTCGTCGGTTGCCTTCACAGTGTTATTTATCCAAACTGAAGATGTGTTGGTGAGAGAAAAAGAAAATAAAGATCTCAAGGTTGTTGAGAGATTTCGTGTAGAGCGAGAGTTTGCGCAGGGCAGTTTTGTGCGTTGAATTAAAGGGCCCTTCTCTCGCTGCCACTACCTCTGTAGTTATAAGGACGTGTTGACTTAGTCCTTGAGTATTGCGTTTGATCTTTAACGTGGTTTGGCATGGATCAGACTCAACTAAATACGTGGAGTTATCATGCAATTATCTAACCAATTTAAAATCTCCATCATTATCTCCCTATTTTGTGCAAAGCAATCCTAATCCAAGTATTTGATGACCTCCTGTGCTGGAACCAATTAGCATGCAAGTTTATCTCCCAACCATGCATTTCAACCGAGGCATCACGTCAATCAACTCTTAATCTTTCCACCAAGTCTGTCCAGGTGCAATCATGCATTATCAAAAAATTCAATTTGATCACATCTCTCGGCCCTCCACGTGTATTCATGTGCCAACTAGAGAATTGCAAATGAATTGCAATTCTTTTTATGACCATTGGTTATTATATAACCATTCTTCTTTAATATTATCCCATGCAGAGAAATCCATTTCCAAACAAACGCCAGGATATTGATCATAATCAATCTAGATAAATTGATATATTATTAAAGGATAATATCATGATTAAAACCACAATATATCCTTTAATAATAGTTATCTTAACTATTTTGTCATACAACGGTTAAGAATTATGTTCATCAACGGCCTTGATTGCATCAACCGATAGTGTAAATTCGGGTCCAAACAGTTTTGGTGGAGATTTAAGTGTTGAATAGAGCCAGAATTTTCCGGCCTTCTTCCTTGCAGAATCTAGCAACAGGGAGAAATGGTGAGAGATTCTTTTAATTAATTTTGATTGCTAATTTTTATTCCCATTGGCAAATGAGTAGGCCCCAATTCAACCTCATCATCATTTAATAGCCAAATTGACAGAACATTTAACGAAGGTCTAACATTACAATGTTTAAAGTATGAGGTATGAGATTGTGGTTCGACGCATAGTGGTGGTTTTGTGTAATTTACACATTTATTTAAGTAGAGAGAAATTCGGTCAAACAAGACTAGATGAGATGAGAAGTTATTTAGTACTACGGTCTAGTGATATTTCTTTTCACTGGTAAGTGAGAGATTTTACATTCGATTCTCGCTAAAGACGAATTTGAACTACATTTGCTAGCCCATTATGAGGCTTAACTCACTCATTTACCCCCTTAACGTAGATAATCTCATTTGTTTTACAAAATAAAATAAAAATAAAAACCTAGATGAGATGAGGATATTTTCAGAAAAGACCCTTTTAGGGTATTTTGAACCAATTTCCCAATACTCTTTACCTTACCAATGATGATGAACATGATCACTATTTTATCTTGTGGAAATTTATCTAGACAATAAGAATTTTCTCTTGTCAAAGCAAAAAAAAAAAAAAAAAAAGTCAATACATATCTGTTACAAAAAGTCAATACATCTTATTCTGTCTCAAACACTGGCCTTGTTTGGTACACCGTATATAACATCGGATAGGACTATTAATATAGAGTCAGGTGTTTGGAGCCCTCTCGTATTAAATTGGACCAGGCTAATTTAATCTGCTTCACTTATTTTATTCGACATACACTCTTAATAAACCTGTCAAAAAGAGGCGTATAATTAGTCGAGTCCCTCTCCTTCTCTCTCACGTGAACTTGATTCTCTCTTGCTTTCCCTTGCCATTGTCGTTCTCTCCGCCTCCTCTCGCCGGCTATGTTGTCCCCGTCTCCTCTAGTCGACTCTATTCTCCCCGTCTCTTCTAGTGCAACGAAGAGATTTGAGGAAGATATGATTTCAATTTTTTTTAAGTAATTTGATTTAAATAGAGGACAAATAGGAAATGCAATATCAAAGTTCAAAATGACAAACAAGATTTTGTTCTTGTTTTTTATCCATTTGGTAAAAAAAAAAAAAATCCTTTTTTTTTCATTAATCATCAATTTTTATCTTAAAAGTAATAATATTTTGAATTCCTCTTATCCGGTATAGTACTAAACAGAGTATAAATAATATGGTCATTAGTCTGATACTGCACCAAACGCCAGACTAATTTAGTCAGTACTATCCAATGACTATTTATCACATCCAACTAAAATAGTCAATATATTTCGAGCTACCAAGCAATGCCTAAAACACAAAACTAAGAAAAAAAAACACTAATGACGACTTCAACAAGCCAATGCACTTTATTTTGACTCTTTTGAAGGTGGCCTACAAATCTCATCAAACATAAACTCTAAAAGGTTATTTTAAAGGGAACTATTATTAGCACTCCAAAAATCTCATTCTACACTCCTCACAATTATATTTTTCTTTTTAATTATAGAAAATTTGGAGAGCAAAATGAGATTTTTGAAATGTCAATAACTTCTTATTTTAAAAATACTATAGATTTTGCTAAGAAACTCACACAAAACCAACGCTTCATCAACACAATCGAAGTATCTCGTCTTAAGTTACTTATATAGAGCTCGGTATTACTGTGAACACGGAAAATTCCTGAAACGAAAGAGACAAGAACAACGTGCACAAACAAATATTTGTATTTTGATGATTTTGGGTTACAATCTCTCTCAAATTTGATCCTCTGATTCGATCTCCGTAAGGTGTTGATTTGTGGATGTTTCGTTGATCCAAGGGCCGTTGAGGCTTGATCTTGGATGAACTGTTGGAAGTTTCTTCAAGGGGTCGTGGGCTTGATCTTTGAAAGTGGATTATAGCGGATCTTCAAGGGCTTTTGGGCTTAATCTTGAAGAACGGTTGGATGTGTGGATTTGTCGACGTTTGTTGATCCAAATGGCCGTTGGGGTTTGATCTTGGATGAACAGATGATGAACGATGGTGCTTTCTTCAAGAGCCGTCGGGGCTTGATATTGAATTGGTGGAAGTTCTTCAAGGGCCTTTGGGGCTTGATCTTGAATTGGTGGATGGTTGATCCAAGGGTCGTCAGGGCTTGATCTTTGGAAGAACGAAGAACGAAGAACGAAGAACACTTTCTTCAAGGGCCATCGGGGCTTGATCTTGAATTAATGGATGATTGTTGATCCAAAGGGCCGTTGGGGCTTGATCTTGGAAGAACGATGAACGAAGAACGAAGAACACTTTCTTGATTCTTCGGGAACCTAGATGCTTGAGAGCTTCGGAGTTTCAGAGCTTCAGAGCTTCAAGAATTTTGCATAATGATTTTGGTTACTCTCCCCTCAAATGAATGAATTAGCCTTCTATTTATAGAAATTTCCAAGGCCTAATTTTGAATATAATATTCCAGATGAAATAAGTCGTTTCTGCCAGGTGTTGACACGTGTCATGTTTGATGACTTTTCCAACTTATTTCGATTTTTTGTTTAGACACACACTACGTGTAAAATTTATGTAATACATGAGCGTTGAAACTTTGATTTATCGGTCAATATTTATTTACCGAAATTTCGATGTCTACAATTACTTGTATAAAACTATATCAATAAATAAGTTTATCTCACATAGACAGTTATTTAGTTTTTGTTGAGAAAAGTGATTGATTGGTGATGGAGCCTAGGTCCAAACGAGGCATGATGTTTGAAATTTGTTCACCACCATATGGTATTGTGATATCACCTTAAGCACACTCTAAGCTACTTAGGTTAGTAGGGCACCACTGGCTATGTGCGGGTACCAAATAAAAGTAGTAGATTAAATTTATAACACAAACGCCCCTATAGCTCAGTGGTAGAGCGTCAATCTTGTAAACTGAAGGTCTGTAGTTTGATCCTGCATGGGGGCATTTTATTATTCTTGTTGCTCAACGTGTTAAATTTATAGACAAAATTTTATAAACTAAATGACATAGAAATTGATGACTTGATTATTATTTAAACGTTGATAAATGTGCTCATTTATGTTGATGACACATATTTAGTTTACAAATTTTATCTACAAATTTAATCTCTCTAGTAAGACATATTAATGCGGGTTAAGACAAATATTCCAGGCAGTGCCGCGTAAACCATTAAAAGACACATTTGCTCTAAAAATATTTCCTCGGATATGGTTTAGTTGCAATTTTTTGGGGCATTGAAATACACAACTGACTGCATTATCTGATCACACATCAACTGCTTGTGTGTTGTGTAAGAGAGGAGGAGCTTTGCCAAATAGACTACATATTCATATGGAAATTACAAAAGAGAGAACCAGAATGAACAATAATTCCTCCCTACTCGGTACCTACTGATACCTCCGGTGAACAAAATTCTACCGTCAAGTTACCCAAAATCACTGCAAGTTCGTAACTACCTTGCCGATTTCTATGAAAAATATTACCAATTGATCGATGCGCATGTGACTCCACAGAGAAGGCAAGAGTCATGACACAAGGTTTCTTCACCATGTAGCTTTGGCACAGTTCTGGTCCTGAATTACCTTTTGCTTGTACCAAAAAACAAAAGAACGAGAGGCATTGAAGTTTTCTCATCACCAAGGGGCTTTAGCCACCTCTTGAAACATAAGCTCAAGCTTCTCTGAACTCGTATTTAGAGTCTTCATCTCAGAGTCGAGCCTAATAATTGCGTTCTGGACTTCAGTAAGCTTTGCCTCCAAGTTTCTCTTCTCTTCTTCCGCTTGGTCCTTTTCAAGTTTAGCCTCTTTAAATCTTTGTGATTTTAAACCAAGACTTGTGAGATGGTCCAGCCGGGCACGCAGGAACCCAACATTCATACCTAAATCGTCAAAGGCTTTCAAAGTCGTATCCCAAGTGGAAAAGTTACCTTTCGAGGTAGTTATTTTGCAGGCCTTGATAGCATCTGCAATGTTGACTGTCTCAGAAATTACTCCAGCAACCAGTTTGCAGTTCAGACCCTCGATAAGTTGTTCATGAAGGAAGGCGTTCTGACTGCAGCAAAGCTCATAGTACTTTCTCAGAATGTGTTTCGAAAACCCTGAGTTTATGTTTAAACCATTGACGAGAACATTGAAGTTCTCCATGCAGTTCACTTCTTCAAAAGCGACAACAGTTTCTGAAAGTCTAAGTCCATCCAGAACTTCAAAATCGAGATTTTCACTATCATTTCCAGAATGGTCTGATGACGGACCAGATTTTGTATCAAAGGCTATTGCATTGTCCTCAGGAATAGATTCCAACTTCTCACTATCTTCCCTTTCACATGCAATACTGTCTCCTGCATGATTTAATTTAAAGAAATGATACAGGGGAATCAAGAAAGTAAGAATCGTAATTGTCAAGACATTTAGCAAAACAACTTGGTCAATATTGAAGGGACTTACCAGTATCCATCTGTTTAGTGCAAACATCTAATCTCATCAGGCCAAGAGCACCATCCAAATCATCTGAACCAGTTGATCTGACAATGTACACCTAAACAAGTAGGGAAAAAAAATTGAGTTGTTCGTATGGATTCATAAGTAGCATCTTAAAGAGGCGAAATTCCTATAGTCTATGCTCAACAGCCTGGATTTAAGGGATCCACTAGAATTCTTAACTTTAGTGAATCAGTGTTACCCTTTCTCTTAAATTCTCCCACATAAACATTATGACAAATCCGGATGTACAATTAACGAAATTATTCTTTCAAATTGCAAGATAAACATTCTAGTTATCGTCACAAACATAATAGCCACCCTAGCATCTAGCTTCTGTATAAACTCATTGATAGCAATTTGATTTGCATGCTTTGGTCCAAAATTATGACAACATTTTCTAGAGGCATTGATTGTCTTCTCCAATTCAACAATTTTAACATGATGTATCATAAGGCACTTGCAACCTAACAATTTGTAGAATATTCACAATGGATGCACACATACATTTCAAGAAGTTACCAATTACCTTAAGCTTGGAAGGGGCGAGTACATGGAAGACGACAACATCTCCCTCCAGCAGGTTGTGAGCAATCGAAAACCCTCTCCATCCACCACTCAGTCCCACCTTCTCCACAAGATATTTCGTGTAGAACTCCTCCCCACTTTCGTCCTCCAAAACAATCATTGTATCTTGTTTTGGCAAATTCTCACAGCAGAACTTCTTAGGAAGACCCTGCCAAACCAAATTTAAGTCCCCATAAATTACATCTTCATACTAGTCAATGTATGTAAATAACACAACCTATGAAGAGAGTGAGATTAGGGTTTACAAGCCAGAATCCTCCGGTAACATGTGAAGGCAGCATAACTTTGAGCAGGACAGGAAACCTAGGATCTAGGGTTGCTTCCACCTCCTTGGCTCTTTCAAGAACAGAAGACGGTGCTTGGCAAGTACCATACAAGCTATCTACTGTAGCTCTCTTTCTTTTATTACTGTTAGTAAGAAGACTAAGATTAATTATAATTGTAGACACGAGTCAAGCCAGTTAAATAAGGCAGTTAGTCTGCTATATGCACCCAAGTTTTAACCACCGCGTAAATTTAAGTAGTTTAGGTTTAGGATATCGTCGTGTAAAGAACATTTATTATAACTAAAAACAAATTAAAAAATATACCACTGACCTTTTAGGAATGGCACTGACCACCTGCATTCAAGAATTTGCAAGGTTTTTCAGTTAACTCAGTAATGATTTGTTCTACACTTTACCAGAGGATTAAATTTTGGAGTGATGCTAGGGAGGATTAAATTTTTTAAATTAAATTACAAATCAAATGATGTTTTACTAATAATAAACCAGCACATTAATTGATACTTAATTAATAATTCAATCATCTACAATCATTTAAGTTGTAAATTTGATTTAAAAAATTTAATTCCTTAACGTTACTCTAAATTTTGCCTTCTGAAGGCCTATAAACGACACTCAACAAACACGTGGCCGTTACCCAGTAATGCCACTACAGTTGTGCAGCTCCCCCATTAACTCCTACTGTCTACCTAACTTGTATAGCAAGGAAAGTGGTATTTTTCTTTTTCTTTTTTGCCCTTGAAAAAAAAGGGGGACAAGTAGCAAATCAATGTTATCCATTTCTTCCAAATGTCGGGAAGACTCATAAAGCCATTTTAATATCCTTCTGATCATAAGTCTGACTTCCATAACAGTAGTGGATTTCAAACCCAAGACCTCCACACATTTTTGTAGTGATTGAAGGAAGTTTCGTAATCCGATGTTTACCACTAGACCATCAACTTGTGGTTAAATGGTATTTTTCTTTTGATCGTGTGATTTTTGGGACACTCAACAAACACGTGGCAGTTACTTAAATTTTGATAATTTTATTCAAGAAAATACTTATTGCTCAAAAGATTATTGCTATCTTAATTTTAAAAGAAAACAATTTAATTTGAAATTTGAACAAACCAAAAAAATAAAAAACCTAGGATAAGTTTGCAAAGTAAAAGAGCCGCCACGTAGATGCACTTAACCCATGTCCCCCTTTTTAAATTATTTTTTTTCCTTTGAGCTCTATGTTAACATGGATACACTCGAAGCCTTAAGTTCAATTTTCCATGCTACTGCTTGTATTTTTATTTTTCAAAATACAAAAGCCTATTGAGCTGGTACATTTTAGTCCGGCCCAATATGCAAAATATTGTTTGAGACCCAAATAGTTTGAGGATTTTCGTAAGGCTTAATTGGATTATCAGTTTTCTTAATGATTTGGTAGTTTGAAGATACTGTTTGTCCTAAAACTTTCCTAGCAAAAACCCATTTAAAAAATTTCATAATATTCGATTAATTTCAAACTTAATATAATCATGAAACCATGTACAGTTCAAAACAAGAAAATACGAAAAAAGAAGAAAAAAATATATGCACAGGAATTGGTAATACAATAAGAAAACATAGAACATTATATATGGTGTTGTTTCATACAATGCTTTTAGTCGTCGGTTTCAGACATGAAGATATCTTGCTAAGCAACTTTTCCTTCTCCTTCGGTGGCCTCCCCCTATTACCCTGCTAAACTCATATCAGCAAAAACAAAAAACAGTCAAAAACTCAGATTAAAGTAGAAATAAACATCCAAAAATCTGAGAGAGAAGAGAAAGGAAGAAAGATTGGACCTTGGAGCACTGTTTCTGATTTTGAGGAACAGCCATTCTCTCTCTCTCTCTCTCTCTCTCTCTCTCTCTCTCTCTCTCTGTTGGTGCTTAGTAAGAGTCAATGGCTTACACAGTGTAGAAAGATGTATATATGATGAAAGGAGAGAGGGAGAAGATGAAAAGACCGTTCGATTCAAATTTTTGTATTTTCTGTTAGACTCTCAAAGACCTCGAAGCTTGCCTAAAATGGAGCCAAAATTTCAAATTTAATAGGATTTTTGGGAACACCAGGGCCAAAAGTAACTTTTCATACCATTTTAAAACCTTTAATTAGGGAGGGGTTGGGTAAAAACACAATACTTCTCTCGTTGACGTGACTATATTTCTCCGGACAATCGTCGTAAAGATTATCTTTAAACAAATTCATTTAACTTGGACACCGTATACGCGTTGAACAAATCAACAACAATTGTAGTACCAAATTGACCGTTTATTTTTTATAATAAATCCTTAATTTGTATGATTCATATATAGATGACTAAATGAGTATTTTTATAAATAATATAGAGAATGAAAGATTTCGACTATGATGTTAGCAAGGCTCTAAAAGATGTTAGGCGCTAGTTGGGCAATGGAAACTTGAGGCCTAGCGCCTAGGCGGTTAGGCGGAACCTAGGTGGACTAGGTGAATTTAAGTAAATCTATTATCTATCTTATAAATAAGTGTTTGCTTATATTAAAAAATATATAATTTCATCATAAACTGTAAAATAGAATGACAAATATATTATAAAGTATTCGAACATAATGAAAACATAGGACATGACACGCCCCGATCCCGTTGTCCGAAGGACAACAGGATGGCCACGTGCTGGCCGACACCCGAATGTGACACAAGCCATTTCATAAATGCATATGCCGAGAACATGTAAAACAATGTATATAATTTTCGCACGTAACAACACAATATAATATCCAAAAACAAACCTTAACAAAATAATAGTAATAAGGTATGGGTCTCTGGACCAAAGGAGAATATTCAACTGCCAACAATTTAAAAGTGATACGTTCAGAGCATACTACTAATTCGAAATACAAGCGGAAGGGATATTAGAAAGTGCGATTACAAGAGATGTCCTATGCAGAGATGACGACACAATTTTTACTGATATGAGAATGCCTTGTAGCTCGGATCGTATGTCTCGTTCCTAGATCCTGAAGGAGGCACAAAACAAAACTTGAGGGGACCAAGTTTATATATATGTGATACCAAAACAATTATTCTTCAACGTACTAATCCCCAATTTTAGAAAACTCATATAGCATAATAAGTATTAGATTTTTCGAAAACTCTGGCATGCCATAAAACTTTCATAAAACATATATCGTATAGTGTGCTTAGTAGTGATATCACAATCGCCCGAAGGTACTACATCGCCCGCCCGAATGCATATATATATCTTTCACCTGAAGGCACTACATTGCCCGCCCAAAGGCACTATATCTTCTGCCCAAAGACACTACATCACCCGTCCAAAGGCACTACATCGCCCTCCCAAAGGCACATATGTATGAATATCCACTAAGTAAGCATAGAAAATCATGAACATAATCTTTCCAAAATATATCTCATCAGAGCTCAATAGCTCAAACATCATATCATAAATCATATTCATAAATATCTCAGTGATGTAAATTCGATAAAGCATGATATTTCATAAATCGTAAATCCAAAAATTCAATAAATGTTTCCTAAAACATAGTCATAAAATCATGTTTTTCATGTATGCAATAATAAAATCATGCATTTTGGAAGGGGACACTCACAGGTACTTCGTTACCAACGTGTCGTTCAACAATAGGGAGGACGGGGTCACCTCAAACGACACACCTAAGCACAAAAGAGAACATTTTAGTAAACCCTAAGAAGACGATTGAATTTAGGAAAACCAACGTCGTAATCGAACTCAAAACGTCAAAAAACCTAAGGGGGGACCTCGAGTTCACCCACACCCCACTACAGGGCGGCGGCTCGGAAGGCAACGCCTTACCTCACGCGCCGCCACTCGCCGAGTTGAGCCGCTAGAAAGTCGACGGACACAATACCTCCAGGGAAGCCCCTGTGCTCCACGCGCCGACCACTACTGCACCACACGCAACCCTATGCACCCACGAGTAAAGGCTACTCACCTTCCTGTGAGGCTTGAGATTTGCTCGGTTTATAGGCAAACTTCTTGAGCTCCGTTCGAGTTCATTTCTCAACCATTTTCGATGTTTCAAAACCTAAAATGAAGCTTGACATGAGGAGAAGAGATTCATCCAAGTTGGGACCGAGTGGTGGATGGAGTTGGCTGAAAAATGACTGCAAAGTGAAGGTCCTTGCCAAAAAACTAGGGAAGCTTTCCCCATGAGTTTCCTACTTCCAAACATCACCAAAACTTCTCCAAACTACTCTCAAACATACATCAAGGCATGATCTACAATTTTGGACGAGGTTCGAGGCTTACCTTTGCCGGAGTAGGCGGAAACTCGCCAAAGAGTTTCATGAACAGTGACGGTGCACTGTTCAGCGATGGAGGAGGAGTTTGGGGTGTTCTCGTTCATTTATGGGTTCACAACTAGGGTTGTTGGGTGGTGGTAGGGGGTGTTGTCATTGTTGTTTATTGTTGTTATTGTGTTGTGTATGGTGGCCTCGAGGAGGGTTGAGAAAGAGAATCGAGAGAGAGCTTAGAGAGAAAGAGAAACCATGGAGTTTAGAGAGAAAGAATTGACAGAAAGCAAACGGGGAATGGGAGGTGTCTCGGGGAATAGGGAAAAAAGCAAGGGAGAAGGATAATTTATGGGTCCTAGTGGCTCACAAATTAAGGCCATTAAGACGAAACGTGAAATATCCTAAAAACGTTCGACGTCTCGAAATTTGTAAAAACTTCCTTATTGCTCCAAATTCAAATATGTTCACGCCCACACGTTCGTAGCGATGTGTACAATAAGAATAAACTAAGAAAATTAGTCACAAGCGTTATGCCGAGACGGTCAACGAAAGTTAATGTTCATGCCTCAAGGGCAATTTTTTAATTTCATACGTTCAATAATATAAAATACTAAAAATTAAGGATGGGGTATCACAGGAAATAAGCATATAAGGGCATATAATGTGTGTTCATCAAAGTATTCAACAAGTCTCTTACAAATTATTGAAAAAAATAAAATGCAAAAAGAATGTTATCTATTTTCTGTCTAAGAAGGGAGTCGCGACCTAAGCAGGTGCTTAGGTGGGTCTGGACGGGCTAAGTGGTTCCTAGGATGTTTTGGCAGGTGCCTAAGTATGTCTAGGCACCCTTTCTTAATTTTCAAAAGCCTAAGGATTAATTGAGATAGTGGCCAATTGCCTAACACTTAGGCAGGGCCTAAACTACGCTAGGTGGAGATTTTTAATACAGTGGATGTTAGTATTGTAAAATGATGTCACTTCATGATTCCTCTTAACACGTCAAGCACTGTTGTAAAAAAAAAAACAAAGAATCGAGAGAACTAGCCGAATTGGACCAAGGTGGTTTAGTTTAAGTTGATAGGAGAATATTTATGCGACTTTGTTAGCTTATTTTTTTTAGCATTTAGTGAGTTTGTTTCTATTTATTATAGTAATTTAAGCTATTTTCGTGTGTTTGTAGGTTCAAATGGCAAAATTGACAAGAAAAGGCAATTTGAAGCATTTTAGAGCAGTTTTGGCCTTGGAATGGACAACATATGAATGGAGCATAATGGATGGACGTTTTTGAAGTTTAAAAAGGCTAGGAATGTGCTACAAATCTGGAGAAATTAAATCAAGACTTGGAGGATAAGGAATCAGCTAAAAAGAAGGAACATTATCTTAACCAACCTTATCTTATCCAACATTATCCAAACTAACCTTATCTTATCTTATCCTATCCTAATCTTATTCTACCTTATTTCCAGCTGCAAGGGGGATTCCTTTTCACCTTAAACCACTTCCTATCTGATTTAAGGATTCATAAAACAATGCGAACAACCTAATCCCTTTTCTCAAGGATTGGTGCCGTGAACCCTACCCTATATAAACATGATTGTGCCGCAGGTTTTGGGGGGGATTTTCAGAGAGCTTTTAGAGAGAAATTCAAAGACAAAAAAAATATAAAGAATGTTGATGCTTTGCAGGTTTTGTTTTCAATGTTTAATTTAAGTTATCTTTGTTTAAGTGCAAACATAAGGAACTAATTTCGTTTTAGCTAGAGGTGAATTCAAAGCCATGAACATATGTATGATATGAATTGACTACATCCAGTTATTGTTTCATAAACCATGAATGCAATTTACTTATCTGTTTTATTAATAACTTATTCTTGTGTGTTGATTGAGGATGCATAATTAGTTTGCATGCAGGGATTTGATGCTAAAATATAAGGGAATTTCACCTAATAGTTATGAGCTTATATTTACAAGTAATAGAGGTTGCTAGTCACGATCACGTTAAGTAAATTCCTGGCAGGTGTATCATGCAGTTCATAGTTATGAATGTCTTGTCAATGCTTATGATTTTCATAGAACTTAATGATTTTTTATATGTATCTCTATTATGCAGTTTATGTAGGGAACTTGATACGAATAATTTGGCTGCATCGCTGAGTCCAATTCAATGAATTTAGGAAAATCTTATGGTTAATTTGTGCAGTTCACAGTTAGCTTGGGGCATTGTCGTTCATGGTTTATAGGAATAATAATTGGATCGATTTGTATGCATATGTGTCATGTGTGGAGAAAGACCCTCTAGCTAGCCTTTCACCCAATTTTCGTCCAAACCTACTTTGTTTCTACAATTTAGTTGTTTTAGTTTAATTTTCGTCCAAATCACTCTTTAGTTTCTGTTTTGAGTCAATTTGTTTGTTTTGTGTTGTTTGGAGTCATTTTGGGCAGTTTTGAGTCACTAGAGTCTAGTTTTGTATTTTTGAGTTAAGTTTGTGTAGATTAGCATCCCTCCTAATCCCCGGCCTAGAACGATCCCTACTTACATATACTACAACTATAAAAAAGAGGGTTAAGTTTGTGTGCTATTTTATATCACATCACAAGTTCATTTAAAAAAGTTGAAATCTAACCAATTTCTAAACTCCTGTTCAAACTCAAGCAAACCAACGTTTTGCCACTTTTTTTGTGAGTCGACTCTCAACCACCTCACAGTTTAACATTAATTTTCGTGTCAACATTATAAAATATTATGCCATAAACATGAGATGACAAAAAAGTCCATAGATAGTCTCACTTTAAAAGAATCTTCTTAGCATTTCTCACAAAAATATATTAGTACTATCCATTGAGTTCTACAACAAAATTGTTAAAAAGAAAATATCCCCAACTTAGATAAGCCACCCGCTACCCGGCACATTACATTAATAGTTAACTAGTATATGCCCACACACACAGTGTGTGAAATTGTTTTTTTTTTTTTTTTTTTTTTAATTAAAGGAGAGATAAAGAGAGTGTGAGAGATATCAGGAGTGTAGAGAGAGGGACAAAGGCTTGATTTTTTTTTTAATTTTTTAAAATTAGAGATATTAAAATGACCTGTACGTAATGCTTGACATAAAACAACAAAATTTTGTTTTGTAAAATTACATTACTGCTCTTAACTTTTTTGTTGTGATAAAATATTAAATAGTATTTTCATTCTCTTTTAATTGACAAAAAAATGTTCTATTAATGTGTAATTTAAATATGGATGGTATTCAATGGTATGTGTGTGAGACTCAAGAGAAGCTTCGAAGATCATACCACAAAACGCTTCTTCACCATGTAGCTTTGGCACAGTTCTGGTTCTGAACTATAAACCTTGATGAATGCCAATGAAAAAAGCACTTGAGGAATTGAAGCACCTCATCTCTTCTTACGCTGGTCCCTTTTAACTCTATAGCCTCTTTAAATCTTTTCGATCATGAAGCAAGACTCACAAACTGGTCCAAACGAGCACCCAGGAAGATGTTCATGCCTAAACCCTCAAAGGCTCTCAAAGTCTTATCCCAAGTGTAAAAATTACCTTCTAATGTCGTAACACTGCAGGACTTCATGGCATCTGCAATGTTGATTATCTCAGAAATTGCTCCAGAGACCAGTTTGGACTTTAGACCCTCGAGAAGAAGTTGACGATGGAATGATTTTTACTGCAGAAGAGATCATAGTACTTGGTTAGTAGCAGTTTTGAGAACTCAGAATCTATGTTTAAATCATTGATGAGAACATTGAATTTCTTCATGATTTTCACTTCTTTGAAAGCAACGTCAGGCTCTGAAAGTCGAAGTCCATCCAGAACTTCAAAATCATGATGTTCACTATCATTTTCAGACTGATCTGCTCTCATATCGAACCAGACTTTGCATCAAAGGCTATTGCGTTATCTTCTGGAATAGTTTCCGAATTCTCCATCTCTTCCCTTTCACATGCTATAATTTCTGTTGCATGAATTCAGTTATAAGATTTGGGGCCAGAGAAAGTAATAGTTATGAATTTCAAGCCTGTTAGAAAAATAACAAAAAAAAAAATTCGAAACAGCTTACCAATATCTACGGGTTTAATAGAAGCATCTAATCTCATAAGACCAATAGTGCAATCCATGTCGTTTAAAAATTTGATATGATAATATACACTTACAACAAGTATTCAGCAAAAGAATTGAGTGGTTCATATGCATTTCGGAAGTAGAATCTCGATGCAGTAAAATGTCTATAAACTATCCCTGACAGGCTGACAGCCCACATTTAAGAAGCATTACGAATTCATCTCTCAGAAGGATCAATCTATATCCTTTCCTTAAAATCTCCATTCAAGTGAAACCCTGCTTAATGTAAAGAAATTTTGGAAGATAAGCTCAAAACTCTACAATGAACTGCATTATTCCTACCCTATTTCTTCGAATCGCTAGCCAAACACTCGCTTCAATTTCCCAATCATAGCGGCCTTCCTACCATCTATCTTCTCAATATGCTTTACAGTGAGAACAACTTTGGCTTACAAGATTTGGTTTGCAAAGTTATGACCAATTTTTTTAACTAGTATTTTTTGTCACAAATTCATCAAATTAACTAAATTAATCCAATGGAACTACTCAATCCTAAATTAATCCAATGGAACTACTCAATCAAACAAGTAAAGTTATTTAGATCAGGAGCATATTTATGCGACTTTGTTATCTTATTTTTTTTGCATTTACTTGTTTAAATTTTCATTTATTATAGTAATTTAAGTTATTTTCGTATTATTGTAGGTCAAGTTGGTAAAACTGACAATAAATAGTCAAATCGAGCAATTTGGAGCAAATTGGACTTGGATTGGATAGCATGCGTGGATAGTATATGGGCTGGACCTTTTTTATATTTAAAAGGTGTTAAACATGTGCTAAAATCTGAAGAAATTAAAACTTAGGCTTGGAAGGTAAGGAATTACACAAGAAAGAGGAATCCTAGTTGGAGAGAAACATTATCTTTGCTAATTAGGGCTTATTTTAGGGTTTAATTTTCTGATATCATTCTTCTCCACAAGGAGGAAAATATATAACGTACAAGATTGATTTACAAGGAAAGAAACATCAAATAACATCTTTCCTAATTACAACCTGGTTACAAGGACTGATCGGATCATATTTATATATATTTTTACTTCGAATTCACTCATCTTTTCTTAGTTAGTTTATTATATTTTTGAGCTATTTACGTTATTTTTGTGTTTATAGGATTTGTTATGCAAAGAAAATAAAAATAGAACAAATGAAATTGTAAGTAATAAATTCGTCAAAACTGCCTGTGTAGATCAGCTGACTTTGGGAGCAAGTTGCGAACAGCTCAGAATGAATTAGAGAATGAGCCTTATATGCTTAGAAAGCTACAGATGTCTATTTTCTAGAACATTTCACGGATTGTTAATATCATTTTTCTAGAAGAAGTTATGGACATTTGAGTAAGGGAAGGTCTAGCTGACGACAACTTGCAGATTGGGACAGAAAATAAGAAAATAAAACTGTGCAGACAAAGGCAGGTGGAAGCATGGCAGATTAAGCAGCAAGCTGCTTTGCAGCGTGCCTTGGGGGGGGAAAAAAATGGAATAAAAAAAATAAAGAGATTGGTGAGGACAGCTAGAGTCCAGGGAAGTGCAGAAAAGAATCCAAGTGAAGAATAAAAAAAAGGAAAGCTGCTGGGGCAGCTGAGAAGAAAGATATAAAAAATAATAAGGCGAATAGTATGGCAGAGATGCTGCCTTTGGCAGCGTGA
This sequence comes from Malus x robusta, assembly GCA_963082935.1. Classification (NCBI taxonomy): domain Eukaryota; kingdom Viridiplantae; phylum Streptophyta; class Magnoliopsida; order Rosales; family Rosaceae; genus Malus; species Malus x robusta. The sequence goes on from OY720328.1 coordinate 13,412,348, forward strand.
AACGTAAAGAAGGAAAGGGGGACAGCGCACAAGAAGAAAGGGAAAGCTGCCCTTGGGCAGCTGGAAGAGTCAGGAGGGCGTGAGCAAAGGAAAAAAAAGAAATAAAAAAAAGAGAGAGGCGGACAGAACTATAAGGGACAGGACGTGCGAAAGAGAGAAGGGGGGAGTACAGGGAATTGGTGGAAGGCAGACGCTGCCTTTGGCAGCACGGGGTCAGCTCGCAGAGACACAGGGGACAGGACGCTGCCTTTGGCAGCGTGAGAGACGCGAGAGGTGAGCAGCGAGAGGTGACGCCGGGCAGAGGAGAAGAGCTGCCATTTGGCAGCTTGAGCATGGAGGCAAGTCAGAAAACAGAGAAGTCAGACAGACAGAAGCAGCAAGCATTCTCCTCTCTTTCGGTTTAATCTTTCAAACTTTTATTTTATTTCTGTTTTTAATAATGTGTAAATAAACTTATTTTGGCTAGAGGTTAATTCGAAACCATGAATATATTTGTAATATGAATTGATTACCTTCAGTTGTGATTTCTGAGTTGTGATTTAATTTGCTTAACTGCTTGATTGATAACTTATTTTTGTATGTCGATTAAGGATGCATACTTAATTTACATGCATGAATTTGATGCTAGAATATAAATGAGTTTCACCTAATCGTTACAAGTTTATATTCATTGGTAGTGAAGGTTGCTAGTCACAATCGCGTTAATTGAATTCTTGGCAAACGTATCATGCATTCATAGTTACGAATGCCTCGTTAACACTTATGATTTTCATAGAACGTAATGATCTTTGATTGTATCTCTATTATGCATTCATGTAGAGGACTTTCGGAGAATAATTTGGATTGTCGTATGCATTCATCCAATTCAATAAATCAAGGAAAATCTAAGGATTAATTAGTGCATCACGGTTAATCTGGGGTGTTGAGTTTCATAATTTATTGAAAGAACAACTGAAAATCAATTTAGGTTGCATATGTGTCATGTATGGAGAAGAACCCTCTAGCTAGTCCGTCATTTATCTTTTCACTTTAATTTCATGTTTTTGTCATTTCCGTAATTTAATTAAGTTTAATTTACTTTTCATCAAAACCAAACACCCATCCATTATTAAATTATTTTATTTAGTTAGTTTTCTTTATTGTTAGTCTTTTAATTTAATTTTCGTCCATTTCAGTTCCTAGTGTTTAAATTGAGTGTTTCCATTATTTTGAGTCATTTTAAGTGAGTTTCGAGTTATTAGAGTTTTTAGCCTAGTTTTGAGTCCTTGAGTTTTGTTTAATATTTTTACATTAATTTAGAGTAGATTAGCAATCCCTCCTAATCCCCGGCCTAGAACGATACCCTACTTACATATATACTACAATTGTCAAAAAGAGGGTTTAATTTGTGTGTCAAGTAATTCTCACATCAAATTTTGGCGCCGTTGCCGGGGATTAGCAACTTTGCTAATCCTTTATTTTTGTTTTTGTTTATGTTTATATTGGTGTTTGTGTATTTTACTTTTGATATTTGATTTATTTTTCTTTCTTTGATTTTAGGTACAAATGGAGCGAGACATGGCACTTGCGACCATTCAAGCTCAATTGGCACAGCTCACTGCTCAAATGACTCATAATGCCGAACGGACCACAATGCCAAGTGTCCCTACACTAGATGTGCCCTATGGGCAAGGATATCAAAGTCCTCAATTTTATGCAAATGAAGATGTGTGGGGATATCAGGGCTATAACCAATTAAGGGGCAACATGTTTTCCAACGCTTACAATTCGGATTGGAGAGACTATTCAGATTATATGTGGGATGAACCTCAACACTTTCAACAAAGCGGATATTGGCAGCAAGACGAATTCTATTCAAGATCTATGCAGCCACCACAGCATCCCCCACAGCAATTCCAATCGAATCAAATTATGCCCGTGGATTATAATCAAATGCTTGAAGAATTAATTTCTTCGGTACAGGGCTTGCGAAAAGAAGAACAATTGCCGCCATCGGAAGAGTTCTATCGGTGGCCATATGAACCGTCACAACCACCACAACAATCAGCCCAATTCAATTCAGGTACATCCTTGGATAATGATACAATTAATAAGTTACTCACCTCTTTGAATCAGGGAGTAGAAAATCAAAACCAAGAGATGCAAGACCGAGTCAGAAGAATGGACGAATTGGAGATGCATGTTGGGCAGATTATGGAATTCATGGCACATATTCAAGAGCAAAGTGAAGTCTCCAACTCAACTCTTGAAAATTCAAAGGCAGAAGTTGAAATCGATGAAGCCATCACCTTGGAAGGTGACATAGAGGATGAAGTTGTCCCAGAACTATCCAAACACAGCCCGAACAGGGATGAATTGCTGCTGCAAGCAGAAGATGAGGAGGACGACCTAGGCAGTTTAGAAGAATTCTTGCTACAAGCTCCTAAATTCCCTATGTCATCCAACTCAGGTGAGGAAGTTCCCATTTCATTTCATTCTAATGATATTCCTATTCTTGGTGCAACAAAGCAGGTCCTAGATCGTGTTGAATTTTTCAAAGGCCTTTGTTTCCCAAGAAGAATGATTCAAGAGAAAGTAGTGGCTAAAGAATGTCAAGACTTCATCCAAGAGGCTGTGCATGAGACAATCAAGCCCGAAGCAGTAGAGTTTGATGACCAGGGACAAGCCACAACCATCATAGTAAACCTGGCCAAGTTCAAAGTCCCGGAAATGTTCAAAAATGTCGTGTTTGTTTTTGAGTTTGTGTCGGAGAAAGAAAGCAAGAGGTGGGCACTTGGAAAGATTGAAGAAAGAATCAGACCAACACCTCTACCTCGTGCCTGCCCGCCGTGCTGAGGAAACAAGCAGAGAAGAATGCAGACTGTGCAATTCTCGCTCAGAATTCCAAACCAGTTCGAGATCAAAGCTGTGGAAAGTCAACAAGCACGACCAATGATCACTTATTAGTTTTATTCATTATCTTTTATCGTAATTTTCAATTTTTCGTTTGCAATTTTTTTTAATTAATTTTCTTGCGTACTTAACTGAATTATTTCTTTTCTTTGCAGGAACTTTTGGTTATTTCCACCCTTGAAGTTGATTGCAGAATTTTAGCTTGGGGGTCATCGCTTGATTTTACTGCAAATTAGGGAAGTTTTCAGTCTAATTGCTTTATTTTGTTTCTTATTATTTATTTATTTTATTTTATTTTTATTTGCGTTATAGTGTTTTCTGACATTGGGGACAATGTCCAGTTTAAGTGTGGGGGTAAAGGGTATAAAAATGACCAAATTGAAATTTTTTGTACCTTCAACTTCTAACTGGTTTCATTTGTTTCTGTGTTGTTGCTTTTTATTTTCTTAATTAGTTTTGTTTTCTCTATAAAAAAAAAAAAAAACAAACAAAAAATTCGAAAAATTTAAAAATCCAAAAATATTGTCTTGTTTTCCTTATTGTTTTGAATTAGATTTTTGTTAGTTTCCCGACCCAATGATATAATTGAATAAAATTTGAACCATGATCATCAAGAACTAAGTTAACATGTGTTTTGTGAAATTCCTAATTCTTTTGTTAGTTTTGTACATGTTTGATCATCTTTGAAAAACCAAATGCACATAGCCGTGTTAATGTGAAATTAAAGTATGACTTAAAGCTTCATGTGTGAATTTAGTGACCATATACATCCTATGTGAGTTTTTGAGCCTATTGAAAGTGTGTGCATTTTTCATACACTTCTATTTTTTCATGTGTGATGAACTTATGTGAAATACATCTCTAGAACTTGCATAACGATCTTTCGAAATGTTTGTCATTGATTGCATGAACTTGGAAATGATAGAGGCATTAGGTTTACCACCATGGCCCAAATAACCATGTTCCCCAAAGAAAAATGATATCATTAGATTGCCAATTTGAGCCGTGTATGTTGAGCCTTTTATTTCTTATCACCAGATATGTCTACCCTTATACCTGAAACATTTTTCCTTACCCTTTCCAAGCGAGCAATGCGAGATTTTCCTATGAGAAACGTTTGTGAAGTACTTTGAAGGTGTTTGGCAAAAGAATAAGTGTGGGGGTATTTCATGTTTATATAAAAAATAAATAAATAAATAAAAAAAAAAAAAAAAAAAAAAAGAGAAAAGAAAAAGAAAAAGAAAGATTGTATACGAAGAAAAAAAAAAAATGTTTTTAAAGTTTCAGTTTAAGGGTGTGATTGGAGGTTTCAGAAGAATCGTTGGAGAGCTTGAGTTCTTATAAATCTAGACAAAAGAATTGCTTGCAATGTAGCTTGGAACTTGTGTTTTCCTATTCTTTCGTTTCAATAACCCTATCCCTAAGCCTCATTACATCCAATAAAAGTCCTCTTGATTTAAGTTTTGCAATTATGACTGTGGAGAAGTGATCTTTATGCAAGCTTATGGTAGAAATTTCACATTTGATTCTTTGAGCGAAACACATTAAAACTAAACACATGTGTGATTGAGTGCATATCCAGTCAGAAGGTCGCTAGTTTGCATATGATGATTTTAAAAATAAAAACTTGAAATTGCATAAGCATGGCTATCTCACACACTACACTTCAAGGATGATTCAAAGATTACTGCTAATATTTGAATAAGGAAGATGAACTTGGATTAGTTCCTTGATGCTAGCTATGGTTCTTGATGATTTGTTTTCTTGAATGAAATTCTATGAGGGTCACTTAGAGGGAAGCTAATGTTTTTCTTGTTACTTCTTGTTCTTGTTTTCTTTGTTTTGCTCGAGGACTAGCAAAAGTTAAGTGTGGGGGTATTTGATCGGATCATATTTATATATATTTTTACTTCGAATTCACTCATCTTTTCTTAGTTAGTTTATTATATTTTTGAGCTATTTACGTTATTTTTGTGTTTATAGGATTTGTTATGCAAAGAAAATAAAAATAGAACAAATGAAATTGTAAGTAATAAATTCGTCAAAACTGCCTGTGTAGATCAGCTGACTTTGGGAGCAAGTTGCGAACAGCTCAGAATGAATTAGAGAATGAGCCTTATATGCTTAGAAAGCTACAGATGTCTATTTTCTAGAACATTTCGCGGATTGTTAATATCATTTTTCTAGAAGAAGTTATGGACATTTGAGTAAGGGAAGGTCTAGCTGACGACAACTTGCAGATTGGGACAGAAAATAAGAAAATAAAACTGTGCAGACAAAGGCAGGTGGAAGCATGGCAGATTAAGCAGCAAGCTGCTTTGCAGCGTGCCTTGGGGGGGGGGAAAAAATGGAATAAAAAAAATAAAGAGATTGGTGAGGACAACTAGAGTCCAGGGAAGTGCAGAAAAGAATCCAAGTGAAGAATAAAAAAAAGGAAAGCTGCTGGGGCAGCTGAGAAGAAAGATATAAAAAATAATAAGGCGAATAGTATGGCAGAGATGCTGCCTTTGGCAGCGTGAAACGTAAAGAAGGAAAGGGGGACAGCGCACAAGAAGAAAGGGAAAGCTGCCCTTGGGCAGCTGGAAGAGTCAGGAGGGCGTGAGCAAAGGAAAAAAAAGAAATAAAAAAAAGAGAGAGGCGGACAGAACTATAAGGGACAGGACGTGCGAAAGAGAGAAGGGGGGAGTACAGGGAATTGGTGGAAGGCAGACGCTGCCTTTGGCAGCACGGGGTCAGCTCGCAGAGACACAGGGGACAGGACGCTGCCTTTGGCAGCGTGAGAGATGCGAGAGGTGAGCAGCGAGAGGTGACGCCGGGCAGAGGAGAAGAGCTGCCATTTGGCAGCTTGAGCATGGAGGCAAGTCAGAAAACAGAGAAGTCAGACAGACAGAAGCAGCAAGCATTCTCCTCTCTTTCGGTTTAATCTTTCAAACTTTTATTTTATTTCTGTTTTTAATAATGTGTAAATAAACTTATTTTGGCTAGAGGTTAATTCGAAACCATGAATATATTTGTAATATGAATTGATTACCTTCAGTTGTGATTTCTGAGTTGTGATTTAATTTGCTTAACTGCTTGATTGATAACTTATTTTTGTATGTCGATTAAGGATGCATACTTAATTTACATGCATGAATTTGATGCTAGAATATAAATGAGTTTCACCTAATCGTTACAAGTTTATATTCATTGGTAGTGAAGGTTGCTAGTCACAATCGCGTTAATTGAATTCTTGGCAAACGTATCATGCATTCATAGTTACGAATGCCTCGTTAACACTTATGATTTTCATAGAACGTAATGATCTTTGATTGTATCTCTATTATGCATTCATGTAGAGGACTTTCGGAGAATAATTTGGATTGTCGTATGCATTCATCCAATTCAATAAATCAAGGAAAATCTAAGGATTAATTAGTGCATCACGGTTAATCTGGGGTGTTGAGTTTCATAATTTATTGAAAGAACAACTGAAAATCAATTTAGGTTGCATATGTGTCATGTATGGAGAAGAACCCTCTAGCTAGTCCGTCATTTATCTTTTCACTTTAATTTCATGTTTTTGTCATTTCCGTAATTTAATTAAGTTTAATTTACTTTTCATCAAAACCAAACACCCATCCATTATTAAATTATTTTATTTAGTTAGTTTTCTTTATTGTTAGTCTTTTAATTTAATTTTCGTCCATTTCAGTTCCTAGTGTTTAAATTGAGTGTTTCCATTATTTTGAGTCATTTTAAGTGAGTTTCGAGTTATTAGAGTTTTTAGCCTAGTTTTGAGTCCTTGAGTTTTGTTTAATATTTTTACATTAATTTAGAGTAGATTAGCAATCCCTCCTAATCCCCGACCTAGAACGATACCCTACTTACATATATACTACAATTGTCAAAAAGAGGGTTTAATTTGTGTGTCAAGTAATTCTCACATCAAATTTTGAAATAAAGTTTCTGAGCAAGCCCAACTTTTAAGAAATGAACGCCTCTTTTGAGAAAAGAATCCGGCTTTTGAGAACGGAAACTCCTCTTTTGAGAAAAGAATCCGACTTTTGAGAAAGGAGCCACGACTCTTCGATTTGCGAGAGGACGCTTCATCGATTTCTGAGGAGTGCCTCTTTGAATTCTTCTTTTTATAGAGGCGTTAATTTTGTTCCACAACACACTTGAGCTCCTTCCTGTAAACACTCCATTCTTGCACTTGTTTAATCTTGATCAGTCCGACTCTTTTCTTTCTTCACCACCTTTGAAAAATGTCTGGCCCTTCCGATCGTCGTTTTGACTTGAACCGTGGTGAAGAGGCAGCTCCGCCTTCACCAGACAACATATGGCGCCCATCTTTCATATCCCCAACTGGTCCTCTTACTGTTGGGGATTCGGTGATGAAAAATGACATGACCGCTGCGGTGGTGGCCCGAAACCTTGTCACTCCCAGAGATAACAGACTGCTCGCAAGGCGGTCTGATGAATTGGCGGTCAAGGAGTCTCTGGCTCTCAGTGTGCAGTGTGCGGGTTCCGTATCCAACATGGCCCAACGCCTATATGCCCGAACCCGTCACGTTGAATCCTTGGTGGCTGAAATACAGAGTCTCAAGCAAGAGATTAAAGGGCTCAAGCATGAGAATAAGGAATTGCACAAGCTCGCACACAGCTATGCCACCAGCATGAAGAGGAAGATTGACCAGATGCAGGACACCGATGGTCAAATTTTACTTGATCATCGGAGGTTTGTGGGTTTGTTCCAACAACATCTGCCTTCGTCTTCTGGAGCGGCACCGCGTAGTGAAGCTCCAACTGATCAACCTCTGCCGCCTCCTCCTTCTGTGGCCCCGCCGACTGCTGAAGCCCCGCCAACTACTGAAGCACCACCGGACCAATGAATACTATTAGTTTACATCATTGTAAAATATTTGTACTACTTTTTTTTTTTTTTTTTTTAATTTTTTTTAATTTTTTTTATTTATCATTAATTTTAAATTTTATCTTTTTTTTTTATTTTTTTTTTATTTTTATATTTTTTATTTTATTTTAAGCAATGTAAAAAAATGTAATGTAAAATATGTAAATTAAAGTAAAAAGATTTTATTTACCCTAAACAAGATTCACACTTAAATAAACTAACAATTAATGAACTTAAACAAGGTAAAATAAATGCAGTAAAGAGAAGGGTTTAAGAGTGCAAAATAAAATAAAAAATTGTCAAAAAGAGTACAAATATACTACAATTGTCAAAAAGAGGGTTTAATTTGTGTGTCAAGTAATTCTCACATCAAATTTTGGCGCCGTTGCCGGGGATTAGGAGGGATTGCTAATCTACTCTAAATTAATGTAAAAATATTAAACAAAACTCAAGGACTCAAAACTAGGCTAAAAACTCTAATAACTCGAAACTCACTTAAAATGACTCAAAATAATGGAAACACTCAATTTAAACACTAGGAACTGAAATGGACGAAAATTAAATTAAAAGACTAACAATAAAGAAAACTAACTAAATAAAATAATTTAATAATGGATGGGTGTTTGGTTTTGATGAAAAGTAAATTAAACTTAATTAAATTACGGAAATGACAAAAACATGAAATTAAAGTGAAAAGATAAATGACGGACTAGCTAGAGGGTTCTTCTCCATACATGACACATATGCAACCTAAATTGATTTTCAGTTGTTCTTTCAATAAATTATGAAACTCAACACCCCAGATTAACCGTGATGCACTAATTAATCCTTAGATTTTCCTTGATTTATTGAATTGGATGAATGCATACGACAATCCAAATTATTCTCCGAAAGTCCTCTACATGAATGCATAATAGAGATACAATCAAAGATCATTACGTTCTATGAAAATCATAAGTGTTAACGAGGCATTCGTAACTATGAATGCATGATACGTTTGCCAAGAATTCAATTAACGCGATTGTGACTAGCAACCTTCACTACCAATGAATATAAACTTGTAACGATTAGGTGAAACTCATTTATATTCTAGCATCAAATTCATGCATGTAAATTAAGTATGCATCCTTAATCGACATACAAAAATAAGTTATCAATCAAGCAGTTAAGCAAATTAAATCACAACTCAGAAATCACAACTGAAGGTAATCAATTCATATTACAAATATATTCATGGTTTCGAATTAACCTCTAGCCAAAATAAGTTTATTTACACATTATTAAAAACAGAAATAAAATAAAAGTTTGAAAGATTAAACCGAAAGAGAGGAGAATGCTTGCTGCTTCTGTCTGTCTGACTTCTCTGTTTTCTGACTTGCCTCCATGCTCAAGCTGCCAAATGGCAGCTCTTCTCCTCTGCCCGGCGTCACCTCTCGCTGCTCACCTCTCGCATCTCTCACGCTGCCAAAGGCAGCGTCCTGTCCCCTGTGTCTCTGCGAGCTGACCCCGTGCTGCCAAAGGCAGCGTCTGCCTTCCACCAATTCCCTGTACTCCCCCCTTCTCTCTTTCGCACGTCCTGTCCCTTATAGTTCTGTCCGCCTCTCTCTTTTTTTTATTTCTTTTTTTTCCTTTGCTCACGCCCTCCTGACTCTTCCAGCTGCCCAAGGGCAGCTTTCCCTTTCTTCTTGTGCGCTGTCCCCCTTTCCTTCTTTACGTTTCACGCTGCCAAAGGCAGCATCTCTGCCATACTATTCGCCTTATTATTTTTTATATCTTTCTTCTCAGCTGCCCCAGCAGCTTTCCTTTTTTTTATTCTTCACTTGGATTCTTTTCTGCACTTCCCTGGACTCTAGCTGTCCTCACCAATCTCTTTATTTTTTTTATTCCATTTTTTCCCCCCCCCAAGGCACGCTGCAAAGCAGCTTGCTGCTTAATCTGCCATGCTTCCACCTGCCTTTGTCTGCACAGTTTTATTTTCTTATTTTCTGTCCCAATCTGCAAGTTGTCGTCAGCTAGACCTTCCCTTACTCAAATGTCCATAACTTCTTCTAGAAAAATGATATTAACAATCCGCGAAATGTTCTAGAAAATAGACATCTGTAGCTTTCTAAGCATATAAGGCTCATTCTCTAATTCATTCTGAGCTGTTCGCAACTTGCTCCCAAAGTCAGCTGATCTACACAGGCAGTTTTGACGAATTTATTACTTACAATTTCATTTGTTCTATTTTTATTTTCTTTGCATAACAAATCCTATAAACACAAAAATAACGTAAATAGCTCAAAAATATAATAAACTAACTAAGAAAAGATGAGTGAATTCGAAGTAAAAATATATATAAATATGATCCGATCAAATACCCCCACACTTAACTTTTGCTAGTCCTCGAGCAAAACAAAGAAAACAAGAACAAGAAGTAACAAGAAAAACATTAGCTTCCCTCTAAGTGACCCTCATAGAATTTCATTCAAGAAAACAAATCATCAAGAACCATAGCTAGCATCAAGGAACTAATCCAAGTTCATCTTCCTTATTCAAATATTAGCAGTAATCTTTGAATCATCCTTGAAGTGTAGTGTGTGAGATAGCCATGCTTATGCAATTTCAAGTTTTTATTTTTAAAATCATCATATGCAAACTAGCGACCTTCTGACTGGATATGCACTCAATCACACATGTGTTTAGTTTTAATGTGTTTCGCTCAAAGAATCAAATGTGAAATTTCTACCATAAGCTTGCATAAAGATCACTTCTCCACAGTCATAATTGCAAAACTTAAATCAAGAGGACTTTTATTGGATGTAATGAGGCTTAGGGATAGGGTTATTGAAACGAAAGAATAGGAAAACACAAGTTCCAAGCTACATTGCAAGCAATTCTTTTGTCTAGATTTATAAGAACTCAAGCTCTCCAACGATTCTTCTGAAACCTCCAATCACACCCTTAAACTGAAACTTTAAAAACATTTTTTTTTTTTTCTTCGTATACAATCTTTCTTTTTCTTTTTCTTTTCTCTTTTTTTTTTTTTTTTTTTTTTTATTTATTTATTTTTTTTTATATAAACATGAAATACCCCCACACTTATTCTTTTGCCAAACACCTTCAAAGTACTTCACAAACGTTTCTCATAGGAAAATCTCGCATTGCTCGCTTGGAAAGGGTAAGGAAAAATGTTTCAGGTATAAGGGTAGACATATCTGGTGATAAGAAATAAAAGGCTCAACATACACGGCTCAAATTGGCAATCTAATGATATCATTTTTGTTTGGGGAACATGGTTATTTGGGCCATGGTGGTAAACCTAATGCCTCTATCATTTCCAAGTTCATGCAATCAATGACAAACATTTCGAAAGATCGTTATGCAAGTTCTAGAGATGTATTTCACATAAGTTCATCACACATGAAAAAATAGAAGTGTATGAAAAATGCACACACTTTCAATAGGCTCAAAAACTCACATAGGATGTATATGGTCACTAAATTCACACATGAAGCTTTAAGTCATACTTTAATTTCACATTAACACGGCTATGTGCATTTGGTTTTTCAAAGATGATCAAACATGTACAAAACTAACAAAAGAATTAGGAATTTCACAAAACACATGTTAACTTAGTTCTTGATGATCATGGTTCAAATTTTATTCAATTATATCATTGGGTCGGGAAACTAACAAAAATCTAATTCAAAACAATAAGGAAAACAAGACAATATTTTTGGATTTTTAAATTTTTCGAATTTTTTGTTTGTTTTTTTTTTTTTTTATAGAGAAAACAAAACTAATTAAGAAAATAAAAAGCAACAACACAGAAACAAATGAAACCAGTTAGAAGTTGAAGGTACAAAAAAATTTCAATTTGGTCATTTTTATACCCTTTAAAGCCATCTTCTCCAATTTTAATTTTAATGTATACTAACATTTTTCTGATTTTGATGATTCAGGCACCCACTCGTGAATTCAGACCATTGCCGAATCATTTCAAGTATCACCTCCCATTAAAAGATAAATTCCATGCTTTGGAGCCGAGAGAAATTTAAAGGAAATATGCGTCCGGCTAAAGACGTTAAATCAAGCGCTTCTTGGGAGGCAACCCAAGCATTCAACGAAAGGAGACTTTGGAACCACTAACCCAATCAGCTTTGCATTCTTCCACCCTTATCTTTACTGCTTTCATTTTGTTTTGTTTAGTTAGTTGTGTTATTTGGTTGATTTTTGTGAGTTTGTGTTATTTAGTTTAAGTGTGGGGGGAGACTGGCGGAACGTGGGGGGAGAGACAAAAGGGCTGCCTTGCGCAGCCTGAAGGCTATTGGGAAAGAAGAGAGGCTGCCTTGGGCAGCCTTGACAGAAGGCTATTGGAAAGTCAGGACGAGTGGAGAGGTCAGCGTGCGCAGTAGGCGCAGGAAGGCGCAGGGAATTGAGGTGGAAAAGAGATCGCTGCTTTGCAGCGTGAGGGAGACTGCGCCAGGAAGGTGAGCACGGGAAAGGCTGAAGGTGAGCACGGGTAGAAGGAAAGAAGGTCAGCACGCAGGTGAGGACACGACAGGAAGCGTAGAGGAGAGAGGACGCTGCCTTTGGCAGCGTGAGAGCAGCGTGAAGCTGCGGGAAAGAAGAAGTCAGGCCAGCGCAGCAGCTAGGAAGAGACAGACGCGGGCAGATAGGCAGACGTAAAGCTGCCTTTGCAGCTGAGGAAAGAGGACTGCATGTCGTGCTATGGAGAGAGGAAGACAAGATTTCTCTCTCGGGTCTTAAGCTCACTTTTCTTGAGAAAAGTACAGTCCACACAGGCGCAGGAAAGCGGACAGATAGAGCACTGAAGCACTCTTCTTTCGGTTTAATCTTTCCAAACTTCTCTTTTATTTCTGTTTTTAATAATGTGTAAATAAATCTATTTTGGCTAGAGGTTAATTCGAAACCATGAATATATTTGTAATATGAATTGATTACCTTCAGTTGTGATTTAATAAGTTGTGAATGCAATTCAATTAACTACTTTCTTCAAAACTAATTCTTGTATGTTGATTAAGGATGCATACTTAGTTTTCATGCATGAATTTGATGCTAGAATATAAGTGAATTTCACCTAATCGTTATGAACTTATATTCACAAGTAGTGAAGGTTGCTAGTCACAATCGCGTTAATTGAATTCTTGGCAAACGTATCATGCATTCATAGTTACGAATGCCTCGTTAACACTTATGATTTTCATAGAACGTAATGATCTTTGATTGTATCTCTATTATGCATTCATGTAGAGGACTTTTGGAGAATAATTTGAATTGTCGTATGCATTCATCCAATTCAATAAATCAAGGAAAATCTGATGATTAATTAGTGCATCACGGTTAATCTGGGGTGTTGAGTTTCATAATTTATTGAGAGAACAACTGAAAATCAATTTAGGTTGCATTTGTGTCATGTGTGGAGAAGAACCCTCTAGCTAGTCCGTCATTTATCTTTTCATCTTAATTTCATGTTTTTGTCAATTCTGTAATTTATTTAAATTTAATTTACTTTTCATCAAAACTACAACCACCAATTATTAAATATTATATTATTTAGTTAGTTTTCATTATTGTTAGTCTTTTAATTTAATTTCCATCCATTTCAGTTCCTAGTGTTTAAATTGAGTGTTTCCATTATTTTGAGTCATTTTAAGTGAGTTTCGAGTTATTAGAGTTTTTAGCCTAGTTTTGAGTCCTTGAGTTTTGTTTAATATTTTTACATTAATTTAGAGTAGATTAGCAATCCCTCCTAATCCCCGGCCTAGAACGATACCCTACTTACATATATACTACAATTGTCAAAAAGAGGGTTTAATTTGTGTGTCAAGTAATTCTCACATCAAGGACCCAAATAGGTAACTAAACTAATTACAAAAGGTCAACTCTCTAACGCTTCACCTCAAGTTGGTGCATGAATGTCGTTCATGCACAACTTGACAAGAGAGTTGTAGAATGCTCGACTTGCAACAACTTTAGTTAAGATATCCGCCAATTGAACCGCTGATTTTACGAATGGGAATTGAATAATATTCCCATCCAACTTCTCCTTAATGAAGTGTCTGTCAACTTCCACATGTTTCATGCGATCATGTTGGATTGGGTTGTATGAGATATTGATAGCTGTTTTATTATCACAAAACAAATTCGAGGCCGAATTTGAAGGATACCCGAGCTCAACAAGTAACATCTGAAGCCATAAAAGTTCACATACTCCTTTTTCCATACCCTTGTATTCCGCCTCTGCACTTGATAAAGCAACCATTTTATGTTTCTTACTCTGCCAAGTCACTAAATTTCCTCCCACAAATGTAAAGTAACCAGATGTGGACCGTTGATTAGTAACGTTTCCTACCCAATCTGCATCTGTGTAACCTTCTATTCAACAATGATCATTGTTGGAAAACATGATGCCTCTACCCGGTGAAGACTTTAAGTATCGTAGGATGCGTTCAATCGCACCCATATGTGTATCACTCGGAGAATGCATAAACTGACTAACAACACTTACTGCATATGCAATATCAGGCTTGGTGTGAGATAAATAAATTAACCTCTCAAGTAACCTTTGATAACGATCTCTGTTAGTAGGAACTTGATCGGGGTGCACAACAAGATGGTGATTTTAAACTATGGGGGTGTCAACCAATTTACAATCAAGCATTTCAGTTTCAGCTCACAAGTCTAGAACATATTTTCTTTGAGACAAAAATATACCCTATTTAGATCGAGCTACTTCTATTCCCAAGAAATATTTCAAACCATCAAGATCTTTCATCTTGAACTCGGTTGCTAGGTAATTTTGAGCCTTGAGATTTCCTCTTTGTCATCACCCATAACAATCATATCATCCACATAAATAATAAGTGTCATCAATTTCCCTATTCGATGTTTCAAGAAAAGTGTATAATTGGAATTGCTCTGCCTAAACCCATATTTCCTCATACCCGTCTGGACTTGCCAAACCATGCTCGAGGTGATTGTTTCACCCATACAACACTTTATTCAACTTGCATGCTACTTCGGGTTGTAAAATCGATGAATAACCAGCTGGAATATCCATATACACTTCTTCTTTAAGATTACCATGTAAGAAATCATTTTTCACATCAAATGCTGTAATGGCCAATCTAAGTTGGCCATCAATGAAAGCAATACTCTTACCATAGTAATCTTTGCTATCAGGGCAAATGTCTCTGCATAATCAACACTATACGTCTGAGTGTATCCCTTGGCCACCAATTTTGCTTTGTATCGTTCAACAGACCCATCAGCTTTGTACTTGATGGTGTACACCCATCGACACCCAACTCTCTTTTTTCCTTGGGGTAGTGGAACTAAATCCCATGTTTGATTTTTCATAAGTGTAGCCATTTCTTCCTCCATTCCCTTGGTTCATCGATCATCAGATAATGCCTCCTTCAATGAACTTGGTGTGCTATCATTGAATGTTTGTTGTACAAAAGCTTTGCCGGGTTTTGATAATTTTTGTGATGACACATAGTTGGCAATAGGGTATTTAGAGCCCATCGTTGTTTCCAGTGAATATCAATTGGGTGGCTTTCTCTGGTTGTGCCTGAAAGGTAATTGATAATTTCGAACAACGGATACATCAACAAGGATAGTAGAGCTTACCTCATGAATATTCTCAGGAGTATGGTCATTTGGTGGTATTATATTTGGAGATGAGGAATGAGTAGTATCAGTAGAAGTCTCAAAATTGACAAGTGGCAACACTGTTGCCGTAGGTGACGACTGCATTATCGTGTCTATCGTTGGTTATATGGGCCGCACTACGGCTGCTATTGGCTGGGCTAGCAACGTAGACACTATAAGCTCGGCTGCTAGCTTGGCTAGTGCCAGTAGAAGATTAATAGTAGCATCCATGGTCTAATCCTTCTCATCATGCTGTGTCTCCCCCTAAGAAGGAGGATTGGAAGAATCTGAAAGGTAATACATCTCGGACTCGGAAAAAGTAACATCTATAGTAACATACATTTGACGAGAAAGAGGATGGTAGCAACGGTACCTTTTATGATGGAGTCCGTACCCCATAAAAATACAACGGAGAGCACATGAGTTATTGTCCATTGATTTTTATGAAGATGAACAAATACAATACATCCAAAAACTCGAGGTGGGAGTACCAAAATCGATGGTAGATGCACGAATGTAGCAAAGACTTGTAAAGGGGTTAAGAAAATCCAGGACTTTGGATGACAGCCGGTTGATAAGATAAGTGGAAGTTTGAACAACAACATCCCAAGAAGAGCCGGGGAACATGCGCCCCAACCAAGAGTAAGTGAACCGTTTCTAAGAGATAGCGATTTTTCTGCTTAGCCATCCCATTCTGTTGAGGAGTCTAAAGACAAGTAGTTTCGTGAAGAATTCTGTGATTAGTTAAATAATGTGAGGAATCATTATTAACATATTCACCACCATTATCAGAACGCAAAATCTGTATTTTAGTATAAAACTGTGTTTGAACCATGGTGTGGAAAGTCTTAAAAACCAACAATACATCACTTTTATGCTTAAGAAGATATAACCAAGTCACCTGTGCAATCATCTATGAACATTACAAACCACTGAATACCAGATGATGTGGTAATCGAAGATGGTCCCCAAACATCCGAATGAACAAGACCCAAAGGAATAACACTGTTATTAGAATTCAGCGGATAAGAAACACGTTGACTCTTGGCAAGTATGCAAGTGTCACATTTAAAGTTTGAAACCGAACAACCAACAAATAAATCAGGAAACATATGCTGCAAATAACTAAAAGATGGATGACCCAAACGATGATGCCATAACCATATCTGACGTCGCTTGTGATCAACAGCTCATTAGACGAGATTGACCTGTCTTGTACTGACATCATCCACAAAATAGAGATCCCCTTTTAGTACCACGACCAATTATCTCTTTCGTGAGAATATCCTGTAAAAGACAAAACTTTAGATACATTAGCACACAACAGTTCAATTGTTCAATAGTTTGGCCATGAGACATCAATTTATGCTTTAGTGAAGGTACAAGTAATTTATGAGGCAAAGAGAGAGTCGACGTGAGGCGTACGGTGCTAGCGCCAGTTAACAATGAGGTGAGTCCATTAGCATTAGTAATATTACGTTGAAGTGAAATGGTATCACAAGCTAAATCAGTGGGATCATAAGTTATATGGTTTGTGGCACCGAAGTCAATGATCCATTCGGATGGAGTATCATCACTATTCATATTAAAAGTATAACAACAATTACCTGAGGACTCTGGAGTAGGCCTGGCATTTTTAACCCAACCCGTTAATCCGACTCGATCCGACCCGTTAAAATTAGTATTCGGGTGGGTGATAAACGGGTCGGGTGGTTAACGAGTCAACCCGTTAATCACCCGTTAAATAACGGGTCAATTTGGGTGAACCCGCAAAACCCGTTAACACCCGTTAGTAAGGACTTTTGTGTAATTTCAATAGTTTCCAAAACCCTCAGGTTCTTAGCTCTCTTGCTAGTCGCTAGTCGCTGCCTAACACACCGTTCGTTGCTTTCTGAGACTGAAAGATCGCTGTACTCCGTTCTGGCTACGGTTATCTCCCTCATCTTCTTCCCTAAAAAAATTTACTGAACTCCACCACTCTCTCTTTGGTAAGCTCTGATTCCCTTCCACCTCTTCTTTCATTTCGATTACTTTTCGTTTCGGCAGATTAGATTCATCTATTTTTTTCTCAGATTTTACTTAAGCTTGATTTTAGGTGGTCTCTGCATATTAGATTCGACCCTTTTTGGGTTTTTTTTTTTTTTTTTTTGTGTTTTGGATATTGGGTTTTGCTTTTTGTTCATGGGTTTTGTGTAAAATTTGTTCATTTGTATATTCTCCAATTAAAATATCCATTTTTGGGTAAATTGGAGCTGTTAATTCACCCCCATGAAGTTAAAAGTATTGAGTTTGCTTTGTTTTGGTTGGTTTTTGGATTGGAATTGGGTTGTTGTTTTTGCATTATGTTTGTTGTTTTTGCATTGATTAGGTCTCTGCATTATGTTCAACAAATCGCAGGACATAGGATGTTGTTGTTTTTGCATTTTATCAGAAAAACCACCACTGGTGGCCTTGATCACTTACGAATACTGAACAAAAGCACTTCACTTTTAAAGTGGCCAAATATTTGAGCTAATATTAGCTTATTTTCTGGAACCCAAACTAATATCATATTTGAGCTAATGTCCATATCTAATATTTAGGTTCCTGTTTAGATTCAAAGGTGATCAATCTACTAACAGCATATGAATCCTGGTCAAACTTCCAAGAAGGCTCTTCCCTTCAATAGACATGTCCGGATGGGTTCCCTATGCAGTTGCTTCACCTGTGATGCTTCCTAATTCTTTTGTGCTCTTAGTTGGCCTTTTGCCATGTCATTTTGGTTGTGTGCATAATGCATTGCATTCCCAATGAGCATTCTATCTTTGCCCCTGGGTGTACATTGAAAGCTTATATAGTAAAACTCATTTGAGAGGGCTTGGTGGTCTTAAGAGGAAAGGTCCTGAACAAAAGCACTTCACTTTTCAATTTGGAATTTCAGAGGACATGGCTTGCTTTAGGAAAAATATATATAGTAGTTTGTTTTAGTTTGTTGCATTTGATTCTTCGGGTTATTATCCTGGTTTCAAGATGTTTTTAGTTCTAAATTTTTGGAGATTTTGGTTCAAACATGGTATTGGATTGCAGAGATAGGACGCAATCTGGGTAAAGAGAACGTAGATTCTGATGATTTTTCTTTGCATGAATGGGTTGACTACTCTTTGGTCTATTGGAGATTCATTTGGTTCATGTTCATGTTACAGCTAGGTTTGGCCTCATATTTTAGAAACCCTATATATATGGGTTGATTTAAATAATTTTTCATAATAACTTAAGCAGTAACATGCTCTGATATATCTATGCAAATTTATAGAGATATGTATTTGTTGACAAAAAAGTTGGGAAGTCTTCTACTTCCCACACAAAAGTTGGTGTTTACAGGACTGCATGATTTCATTTAATGTTGTACATCTTTTATGCCAATCATGTGGTTGTTCTCGAGTTGATTGTACTCTTGTTATTACATTGTATGATCTATGATAGAGCATTAGAGAATCCTTTATATCCTTTTTCAGTTTATGGTAGCTCTAGTGGGATCATGGATGGATTCCAAATAATTCTTTTAAGTTAAATTACAAGCTAAAGTAAGGAGTCATAGTTTCTATGGTGGAGTTTGATTGATTTGAAGGTTTTAATATCTAGGTGATGCCAGTAAATGTTTTCTATAATTGTTGAGGCCTTGTTTGGGATTACTTCTATAGGAACTAGAAATGCTTACACTAGAAGCAATCCCAAGATGCTTTAAATTACATGGACTTCAATTTCTTTTCTCTAGTGTAACGGGAACTTACCATAAGCTGCCCTATTTGATTTCAGACATAAATTTTTTGTAGAAATTAAACTACATCTTCCATTTACGTCTTTTCATTTATGGTTAGTGCAAATGGATACTGATGAAGAGAACACTGAGCCTATGGAAATGTCAACATTCAATCTAAGTGATACGCAAGGTACAATAAGTGCACCAACTCCTTCAAAGAGAAAGGCTAAAGGTATGCGAGTAGGTAAGATACATCAAAAGAGATCCCGTGTTTGGACTTTGTTTGAAGAATTGCTTGTTGGTCCTGATAATAAACAACATGCGAAGTGTAAAAACAGTGGGATAGTTTACGTATGTGATGATAATTTTGGGACGAAAAACCTATTGAATCATATGGATATATGTAGTAAAAAACATCACATTGATATAAAAAAATCTCAAGTTGGATAGAGTTCTCCTCAGTTTAACCATATTAGTTTTTGTGAGCTATTGATTGAGGCTATAGTTAAGCATGATTTGCCTTTTAGGTTTGTTGAATATGATGGCATTAGAACTTTGTTTAAATACATATCCCTTGATATCAAACTGCCCTGTAGAAATACAGTTAAGAAACATGTGTTGAGGATGTTTGAAGATGAAAAGATAAGACTTTGAGATTGGTTAAATACAGTTGAGAGAAGAATTTGTTTGACATTTGACTTATTGATATCTCACACTCACAGCTCACTTTGTTGACAAAGAATGGAAAATGCACAAACGAAATTTAAATTTTTTTCATATGCCTCCTCCACATACCGGGGTTGCTTTGTCTGAAAAAATTAACGCTTTATTAGTTGAGTGGGGATTGATGGTGCGAAAATTAACTTAACACACAAATTAAACCCTCTTTTTATCAAATGTAGTAAAGTATGTAAGTAGGGATCGTTCTGAACCGGGGATTATGAGGGATTGCTAAACACTTGAAAACTGACTTAGAAACGTAAAAACAAAGTTTAAAACACTAAACTAGACTCAAAGAATGCAAAACTAAAATTTAAAACACTAAAACAATGCAAAAGACTCAAAACTGCCTTAAAAACACTTTCTGGGCAGTTTAGAGCACAAACACAAATTTGGACGAAATTGGGTTACAACTTGAATCAAAACACTTAAAAACACAAACTAAATGGATTTCTAACTAATCTAACACTTTAAAATAAAGGGGGATTTGGTTTTGACGAAATTGAAAACAAGACAAAACTTTGTAATTAAAACAGATTGTAGAACGAATTTGAATGAAACTTATGGATGGAAGGCTAGCTAGGAGGTTCTTCTTCACACATGTCACACTTGCATACAAAACGATCTCCAATTGCTTTTCGATAAACTATGAATACTCAACGTCCCAGATTAACCGTGAATTGCACTAATTAAACCTCAGTTTTTTTTACAAGTTATTGAGTTGGATGATTGCATACGACAACCCAAAACATTCCCTACAAGTTCCCTACATGAATTGCATAATAGAGATACAAGCAAGAATCATTAAGTTCTATGAAAAATATAAGCATTGACGAGACACTCGTTACTATGAATTGCATGAAACTTATGCCAAGAAATTACTTAACGCGATTGTGACTAGCATCCTTCACTACTTGCGAATATAAGTTCATAACGATTAGGTGAAACTCCCTTATATTCTAGCATCAAATTCATGCATGAAAATTAAGCGTGCACTCTCAACCAACATACACAAATCAGTTTTTATACGAACGGATAAGTAAATTGAATTCACAGCTTATGAAACGCAATTAGAAGTAATCAAATCATATTGCAAGCATAAACATGGTTTCGAATTCCCCCTAGCCAAGGGGGGTTTAGTTTCTCATACTAACAAAGCAAAGATAAACAAATTTAGACATTGAAAACAAAAGAAAGAAAACACCTAGATGCTCCAATGATCCACTTTGAACAACAAGCACGCCTATGGACTGTCCTCCTTCCTTTTTGCTGCGGCACAAGACTTGGGAACAGGTTTTGGGTGATATTTTTATGGAGGAATGGATGTGAGATGGTATGGTAGTGTTTAGGATAGGTGGAGGGTGCGGCGAAGGTAAGGAATTATGGATGTATGGTGATTTGGAAGTGTAGAATGGTGTGGAATGTGGCTGGACGAATTTCTGAGATGAAAGGGGGTATTTTTGATGTAGTGTGTCTCTCCTAGTGTTCTTCCCTTCACTCCCTATTTATAGAAGCTCCAAAGCAAAGAATCACTCAAGTGGCTTCAATAAACAATACAAACAAAGACCAAAATGATGCAAAAACAGCTAGTTTACATGCTCTTTTATCATTGTGTCTTGCCTTTAACAAAAGGCAATCATTCCTCTTTTGCTAATTCAACTCTTTTGTAGCTGTCCATGTGCCTTCATTCTTCAATTTCTGATGCATTTGCCTTGTATTCCATCCCTTTTCCACATGTACTAGCTGTTAGACAACTTTCACCCACATGTTTTGCATCATTTCATCTTGCAAACATCAACTTTCAGCCACTTTACACCTCTACACACATGCTATGCATCATTTCAGCTTGCAATTATGCTTGTAGTTGCTGAAAATGTGAATACATCTTGTAAAGTAATCCAACAAATGGCATCTTTCACTTCTTTTCCTTTCAAATTGTTCCTTAAGTGTATGTATCTGCACACTTCCACACTTCAACTTCATTATTCAGATTTTTGCATGTGTTGAAACCCTTTTTAAAACACCAAAAACGTCCATCCCACTTGCTCCATATGCATGCAATCCATTTTGGCCCAAAATTGCTCCAAATTGCACCAAAATGCACTTTCTTTCCAACTTTGTTATTAGGACCTACAAACACACGAAAATAGCTTAAAACACTCTTATAAGCAATAACTAACTAAGTAAATGCAAGAAAACATGTTAACTAAGTCGCATAAATATGCTCCTATCAAATTCCCCCACACTTAGCTTTTGCTAGTCCTCGAGCAAAACAAAGAAATAAAACGAAACAAAACACCAAAAAAAAAAAAAAAAAAAAACACAACCTAAACCTTGCAACATTTGCCTTAGGGATTTCCAATGCACATGACATGTTAAAAATCATCATCCCCACAGATTTGAGTCATCTTTACACTTGAGCACATACTTAATCATAGTCACCACTTACTAGTTCACAATTAACCAATTAAAACGATGTTTTGAATGTAGTAACATGCCTTAGAGAAATCACTCAATTCCTTACAAGATATGCACTCAATTTTCACTCAGATTTTCTAACTACACACCCTATACTAGTTATATGTGAGAGAATTGATGTAGACATGAAAAGGAATGCTCACATATATGTATAACAAAGAATGTAATTTCTGGAGTTAATAAGCATGTTTAGATATGATCTCATGAATGGAATGCTACTACTTAGATGCGAGAACCAATGACACCATATGCTCATACCAAATTCAAACTCCACAAATTGAAACACATAACACTCAAGATTGAAGTCAAGGGTTGTAATGGGGCTTGGGTATTGGTTAACAAATGAAGGATAGGGATAACAAACGTTCTTAAAGCATTAGCAAGCAAAGTAATGAAATTGATACTTAGAATTCACTTTAGAATGCAGAGATTAACTTTGAACACAAAGGGAAGATTCAAGCAACACTTAGGGTCAAATACAACTTTTTGGACCCTTTCTTCAACAAACAATACTTTAGAACTCTTTTTCACATCTTTTCAACTATTTTTTTCCATACTTTTCATATTTTTCTTCCTTCTTTCTTTCTTTTCACGAATTTTTCTTTTCTTTTCTTTCTACCCATGCCTATGGCACACTAACTCACATGAGAAACATTTCCCCCACACTTGTTTTATGCCACACATTAATCAAAAGGAATTCAATTTGAATCATGCTTTACTATGCTTCAAGAACAAGGGTATGGATGGTCCTAATCTAGGCTAGGTGAGGATAACGTGGGTTAAAAAAGAATGTAGGCTAACGAAGGCTCAAAGGGGTTAAACTTAAACATAAAATGAAGTAGGGCACACGGCATTTTGGCTAAGGTGGTGGTAACTACACAACTTCTTCTTGAATATGTGTTATGCAAATCAATAGCATGCTTTGAATGAAATGGGCATGAGTTCTAGCATTCGGAACTAAATGATGAAACGCCTTCTAAGTAGTAACCAAGCAAGGAATAATGAGATCATGCAACGACTTAGAAAACAATAATGCATAGATTGTAACTCTCCAAATAAACGTTTAGGCTCAAGTCTCACAAGGTTGTAGCGTTCATTTGAGTTCCTTCCTTCAAGCATGTTACAAAAATTGACTTTCCTTTTATGATTGCATGTGAATTCATAAATTATAACCACAACCAAGCATACACCTAAGAGTAAATAAAATTTTCATCCATGTTTATAACTCTCTTTAACAATCATGTAATTAAAAACCAAATCCTCATCATTGTGTGGAAAGGTACCCTAAGACACAAATAAACACACAAAAACAACTCTTTTTTGGGTTTTTCAAAACAATGTTTCAAATTTTTATGAGATTTTCGGATTTTTATGTCAAAACACACTGAAACACTTCAAAACCGCTTAAAAACACTTAAAACAGCAAGGAGCAACACTAGAAGTAATGGGTGATAAACTCCTACGAATTTCATGCAAAACAATGGTTACCCCCCCCCCCACACTTAAATCAAACATTGTCCTCAATGTTTCAAGCATAAACTCACACAAAAACAAGCAAACAAACAATTAACGAATAAACATGACAAATATGGCAAAGTAAAAACCAGACAGAGTAGAGTTTAAGAACGCAAATCTGGTTTTGGAGTTAGATGATCTTGTTGACTTTCCACAGCTTTGATCTCGAACTGGTTTGGAATTCTGAGCGAGAGTTGCACAGTCTGCATTCTTCTCTGCTTGTTTCTTCTTCATGGCAGGTAGTCACAAGGGAGAGGTGGTGGTCTGTTTCTTTCTTCAATCTTTCCAAGTGCCCACCTCTTGCTTTCTTTCTCCTTGTCCCTAGCTGAGGATGAATTGGTAAATTGTCTCCACATGCTTCGATGTATCATTTTCACTTCCCTTATCTATTCCCCAGGCAAATGTGGTAGACGAAGAGGAAGCATAAGATGATGAAGATGAGTACTCGAGAGCAAGGCTAGGTAAGTAATCAGGAAGGGGTTCCAGGTAGTTGGTTCCAGATCAGAAGATTGATACTACGTGCTGGCTGATTGCTCTCTTTCTCCTTGTCCTAAAACAACGACAAGGAGAAGGACAGGGAGAAAGCATGATATGAGATACTCTTGCTTTCAACCTTCATGATATGAAATATTTTGGCTTTGGATGAGTTGTTTGCAGAGGTACCCTAAGGAATAAGGAACACTGAGTGACTCGAGAGGCTTTGTTGGGAAGGCATTCTCGGAGATTACGGAAGGTTATATATGTCTGCTTTGCTATGGAAGGTGAAGGTCGACATTTATAGGAAATAATAACCGGTACTATTCTTTTACTCTTGTCAGCAACCGTTGGATGATTTAATAGTAAACTTCACGTGCTTTCTACTTCACAAGAGATCTTTGACAGATTGCCCTTAATAGCGATTTAAAACGTTCATAATAAGTAGGAAAAGACTCACCTTCATCTTGCTGAATTCCACTTATCCTTTTACGTAGAAGAATGATTCGAGAAGTTGGGAAAAACTTCTCCAAAAACGCCCTCTTCATACTTTCCCAAGACGTGACAGTTTTGGGAGCTAACTCGTACAACCAATCCTTGGCTTCCATTAAAGAGAATGGAAAAGCCTTCATCTTCAAAATACTTCCGTCGACATTAACCGGAGTCATGCTTGAACACACCACTTCAAATTCTTTCAAATGCTTGTTCGGATCCTCCATGGACAGCCCATGGTATTTTGGAATGTCGTGGAGCAAACTTGACTTTAACTCGAACTCTTCAGTCTTACCTTGCGCAGCCGTGGGATATTGGATACACAAAGGTGCGGCATTATCTAATCCCGAAGCGGAGAGCTCCTTGAGTGTTCGGTTGTCCATGGCCATGTTTTGAACTTCTTCACCCACTTGTGCCGTGGGTATCTCATCCTCTTCAAGTGGATGTTCTTTAAACTCAGGTTCAGGAATAGGTGGGTTACGATCTTGCTGATTCCTATTCCTTCTCAAAGTCCTCTCGAAATCGTCGTCAAAATCCAAGATATGCTCACGAATCGGATGAGAACTCCGAGTCATAAACTAGTACCTAAATCAAGAGAACAACAAGGTCAGTAACTAGTAAAAACACACGGAAATAAACAAAAAGAAATAACAAGGGATTAGCAAAGTTGCTAATCCCCGGCAACGGCGCCAAAAATTTGGTGCAAAAATTAACTTAACACACAAATTAAACCCTCTTTTTATCAAATGTAGTAAAGTATGTAAGTAGGGATCGTTCTGAACCGGAGATTATGAGGGATTGCTAAACACTTGAAAACTGACTTAGAAACGTAAAAACAAAGTTTAAAACACTAAACTAGACTCAAAGAATGCAAAACTAAAATTTAAAACACTAAAACAATGCAAAAGACTCAAAACTGCCTTAAAAACACTTTCTGGGCAGTTTAGAGCACAAACACAAATTTGGACGAAATTGGGTTACAACTTGAATCAAAACACTTAAAAACACAAACTAAATGGATTTCTAACTAATCTAACACTTTAAAATAAAGGGGGATTTGGTTTTGACGAAATTGAAAACAAGACAAAACTTTGTAATTAAAACAGATTGTAGAACGAATTTGAATGAAACTTATGGATGGAAGGCTAGCTAGGAGGTTCTTCTCCACACATGTCACACTTGCATACAAAACGATCTCCAATTGCTTTTCGATAAACTATGAATACTCAACGTCCCAGATTAACCGTGAATTGTACTAATTAAACCTCAGTTTTTTTTACAAGTTATTGAGTTGGATGATTGCATACGACAACCCAAAACATTCCCTACAAGTTCCCTACATGAATTGCATAATAGAGATACAAGCAAGAATCATTAAGTTCTATGAAAAACATAAGCATTGACGAGGCACTCGTTACTATGAATTGCATGAAACTTATGCCAAGAAATTACTTAACGTGATTGTGACTAGCAACCTTCACTACTTGCGAATATAAGTTCATAACGATTAGGTGAAACTCCCTTATATTCTAGTATCAAATTCATGCATGAAAATTAAGCGTGCACTCTCAAACAACATACACAAATCAGTTTTTATACGAACGGATAAGTAAATTGAATTCACAGCTTATGAAACGCAATTAGAAGTAATCAAATCATATTGCAAGCATAAACATGGTTTCGAATTCCCCCTAGCCAAGGGGGGTTTAGTTTCTCATACTCACAAAGCAAAGATAAACAAATTTAGACATTGAAAACAAAAGAAAGAAAACACCTAGACGCTCAAATGATCCACTTTGAACAACAAGCACGCCTATGGACTGTCCTCCTTCATCTTTGCTGCGCCACAAGACTTGGGGACAGGTTTTGGGTGATATTTTTATGGAGGAATGGATGTGAGATGGTATGGTAGTGTTTAGGATAGGTGGAGGGTGCGGCAAAGGTAAGGAATTATGGATGTATGGTGATTTGGAAGTGTAGAATGGTGTGGAATGTGGCTGGACGAATTTCTGAGATGAAAGGGGGTATTTTTGATGTAGTGTATCTCTCCTAGTGTTCTTCCCTTCACTCCCTATTTATATAAGCTCCAAAGCAAAGAATCACTCAAGTGGCTTCAATAAACAATACAAACAAAGGCCAAAATGATGCAAAAACAGCTAGTTTACATGCTCTTTTATCATTGTGTCTTGCCTTTAACAAAAGGCAATCATTCCTCTTTTGCTAATCAACTCTTTTGTAGCTGTCCATGTGCCTTCATTCTTCAATTTCTGATGCATTTGCCTTGTATTCCATCCCTTTTCCATATGTACTAGCTGTTAGACAACTTTCACCCACATGTTTTGCATCATTTCATCT
Source organism: Malus x robusta (assembly GCA_963082935.1). Lineage (NCBI taxonomy): Eukaryota > Viridiplantae > Streptophyta > Magnoliopsida > Rosales > Rosaceae > Malus > Malus x robusta. The sequence goes on from OY720328.1 coordinate 13,439,566, forward strand.
TGCAAACATCAACTTTCAGCCAATTTACACCTCTACACACATGCTATGCATCATTTCAGCTTGCAATTATGCTTGTAGTTGCTGAAAATGTGAATACATCTTGTAAAGCAATCCAACAAATGGCATCTTTCACTTCTTTTCCTTTCAAATTGTTCCTTAAGTGTATGTATCTGCACACTTCCACACTTCAACTTCATTATTCAGATTTTTGCATGTGTTGAAACCCTTTTTAAAACACCAAAAACGTCCATCCCACTTGCTCCATATGCATGCAATCCATTTTGGCCCAAAATTGCTCCAAATTGCACCAAAATGCACTTTCTTTCCAACTTTGTTATTAGGACCTACAAACACACGAAAATAGCTTAAAACACTCTTATAAGCAATAACTAACTAAGTAAATGCAAGAAAACATGTTAACTAAGTCGCATAAATATGCTCCTATCAATTGAAAAGAAACTGTTTTCCATTACTTTGGATAATGCCTCTGCAAATGATTGTTCTGTTGAATTATTGAAGAAACAATTAAATTTTAGAGGTTTGCTATTAATGGATGGAAAATTCTTCCATGTTCGTTGCTGTGCTCACATTCTAAACTTGATAGTTTAATGTGAAAATTAACTTGACACACAAATTAAACCCTATTGATGACAATTGTAGTAAAGATGTAAGTAGGGATCGTTCTAGACCGAGGATTAACTAGGGATGCTAATCAACACAAATAAGACTTTAAAACACTAAACTAGACTCTATAAACTCAAAACAGCAACAAACAATCAAAAAGACTCAATTCTAGACCTAACAAGTGATTTGGACGAAAATAAAACTTAACTTGACTCAAAAGACTAAAAGAAAACAAATTATGACTCAACTAACAAGACTTAATGCAAGGGGGATTGTTTTTGACGAATTTTAAACTTAAAACAGAAACTTTGCATAAAACACTTTAATAAAACGAATTTGATGAATTGATAAGGGTAAAAGGCTAGTTAGAGGGTCTTTCTCCACACATGACATATGCAAACACACCAATTCCCAGTATTGTTCCTTTAAACCATGAATGACAACACCCCAAGTTAACCGTGACATCACAAATTAACCAGCAGATTTTCCTTATTTCATTGAATTGGACGGGATACGCATCACAACCAAATTATCCTTCTTAAGTCCCCTAACTATTAAAAGCATGATTGTAAACATATCAAAGGTCATTAAGTTCTTTGAAAACCATAAGCATTGACGAGGCATTCATAACTATGAAAAGCATGATACTCTTGCCAAGGATTCACTTAACACGATTGTGACTAACAACCTCCACTACTTGTGAATATAAGTTCATAACGATTAGGTGAAACTCCCTTATACTCTAGCATCAAGTTTATGCATGCAAACTAAGTATGCATCCTCAATCAACACACATAAACAAGTTTTAATAACTCAGATAAGCAAATCACATTCTAGACTCAAGAAACAATAACTGAATGTAATCAATTCATATAAAGCCTATAATCATGGCTTCATATTCACCTATAACTAAAAAGAAATTAGTTCCTCATGTTCGCAATTAAACAAAGATAACTTAAATTAGACATTAAAAATAAAAGATAGAAAACACCTAAGAACGCTCCAGCAATCCAATGTTGAATGGCAAGCACGGCTCCAGGTGGCTCCTTCTTCTCCTTCCTTGCACAGCTGTAGCATAATGGGATGAATTTGTGGTGGATGGTGTGGTGATCTAATGGTAGAGGGTGGTGATCTGAATGAAAGTTGTGGCACTTGTATTTATAGGGAGAAAAGGCACGGCCTAGGTAGCATTGGAAAAGGATTGGCACTCCAAAACCCAAGTGGAATGGGTTAAAACAATAAAAAACCAAGGGGAATTAGGTTTGCAGATTCTAGAGCTTCTAGAATAGGAGGAAGCGCCAGATTTGTTAGGACTTCTAGAAAGAGTGCTATGTGGCTGATTTCTAGAAGAATAAGGCCTAAAACAGGTGGCACCAATGTAGGAATAGATAAGGCTTCTAGAAATCAGATTTTTAGGTCCCCTTGCAGCTGGATTTAAGGCATGATAAGATTAGGATAGGATAAGATAAGATAAGGTTGGATAAGGTTTTGGATAAGATAAGGCAGTTTGGATAATGTTTTGGATAATGTTCCATGTTTCTTGCTCTTTCCTTATCTTCTTTGTCTCAGATTTATTTTCTTCATCTTTTCAGCACATTCCTAGCCTCTTGAACTTCAAATTCGTCCATCCATCTTGCTCCATTCAAATTGCTCCCATTTGCACTTTCTTGCCAACTTTGTCAATTGGACCTACAAACACACGAAAATAGCTTAAAACACTATAATAAACACAAACTAACTATGAAAATGCAAGAAAAGAAGCTAACTAAGTCGCATAAATATGCTTCTATCATAGTCCAAGATGGACTAAAGGAAATTGATGGATCAGTGACGAAAGTTCGTGAGTGCATCAAATATATAAAGTGTTCAGAAGGGAGAAAAAAAATAAGTTTTTTGCTTGCGTTGCACAAGTAGGGTTGGCAGGTAGTAAAAAAGGGTTGAGACCAGATGTGCCTACTAGATGAAATTCGACATATACAATGCTTGATAGTGCCATTTTCTATCGTCATGCTTTTCTCAATTTGGCACTTGTTGATTCTAATTTTAGTTCATGTTCTTCCTTGGAAGAGTGGGATAAAATAGAGAAGATTTCCAATTTCTTGGTGTATTTTTATGAAGTTACTTGCTTATTTTCCAGAACAAATTACTTTATATCAAACCTGTTCTTCCCAAAAGTGTTCAAAGTCCATTATTGTATTCAAGATGCTATAGAAGATTGTGATGATTTCATGAGACGGATGGGGAGTTATATGAATTTGAAGTTTGAAAAGTATTGGTCAAAGTATAGTTTGATCATTGCCATTGCAGTGACAATTGTAGTATATGTATAAGTAAGGATCGTTCTAGGCCGGGGATTAGGAGGGATTGCTAATTGATTCTAAACTGACTTAAAGACACAAAAACAAACTTAAAAACGATAAGATAGATTCAAAAGACTCAAAATTAGTTCACAAGACTCAAAATAAGATAAAAACACTCAAAACTGCCTTAAAACACCAACTAGGCAGTTTCTGACATTAAACACAATTTTGGACGAAAATAAGGTTTGAGCTTCACTCAAAACACTTAAAAACACAACAAAACAAGTTTAAAACAATTTGAAACAAGAAAGTAAAGGGGGTTTTGTTTTGGATGAATTTAAAATAACAAAACAGATTGTAACTTAAAAACAGGTTTAAAAACAATTTTGGGAAATTAGATGGATGATGGGCTAGCTAGAGGCTTTTCCTCCACACATGACATGTATGCAAACAACTTGATTTTCAGTTACTACTTCATTGAATTATGAACGATAATGCCCCAAATTAACCGTGACATCACTAGTTAACCCTCATATTTTCCTTGTTTTATTGGATTGGATGACATCATTCGACAGCCCAAGCATTCTTCATAAGTTCCCTACATGACATCATAATAGAGATACGATCAAAAATCATTATGTTCAATGAAAATCATAAGCATTGACAAAGCACTTGCAACTATGACATCATGTCACTCATGCTAAGAATCAAACTTAACGCGATCGTGATCAACAACTTTCACTACATATGAATATAAGTTTGTAACGATTATGTGAAACTTCCTTATACTCTAGCATCAGATTTATGCATGCCAATTAAGTGTCGACCCTTAATCAACAAACACAAATAAGTTATCAATTAAACAATTAAGTCAATTGCATTCACGATTCAAGAATTCATAACTGAAATTTATCAACTCATATCGCACACATAATCATGGCTTTGAAATCACCCCTAGCCAAGAGGGGTTTAGCCACTCATGTTCACAGCAAAACAAAAGAAAAAGAATTTAAACATTGTAAATATAGAATGAATTACACCTAGAATGCTTCAACAATCAAGCTTGAACATCCAAGAGTACTCCCTTCTTTCTTTACTCACAACACAAGGTTTGGTGTAAGGTTTGAGTGATGATTTGTATGGAAGAATGGCTAAGAAGATCAATGGATGTGTATGGATGAACGTTGGATGCGGCAAGGAGTGTTTGGATGTGTTTTTGGTTGTGTTGAATGGTGGTGGAGGATGGATCACAAAAAATGAACCATATGGCTGTTATACACACTTCATTTTATAGAAGGAGTGCACTTCTAGGGAAAGAAAAGGGAGTGGTGTGTGCAGTAATGAGTGCAAGGATGTGAGAGGTTAATGATGCACAGCATAGAGGGTGAAAGTTGAGGGATGGTGCAGCGATGAGTGCATGTAGGGGACATGAATGATTGTGCACATGGTAGAGAAAGGAAAGGGAGGTGAAATGGTGCAGAAATGATACAAGGGTGAAAATGGAGTGATGATGCACGGCATAGGGGATTAAAGTGGAGTGATGATGCAGCAATGAGTGCATGGAGTGGAGGTTAAAGTGATGAAATGATGTATGAAATCTGATATGATGGAGGGAACAAGGAATGGTGCAGAAATGATTCAATGAAATGGTGCATGAAATGAGTGCATGAAGGGGACAATGATGATGATGCATGGCATGGGTGGAAAGGTGAAGGAGTGGTGCATCAATGAGTGCAAAGAGTGGACAAGAATATTGTGCACATGGTAAACAAAGGAAAGGAAGTGGAATGGTGCAGCAAATGAGTGCAAAGAGGGAACATGGATGATGATGCACGGCATGGGAAAGGAAAGGGAGGTGAAATGGTGCATGAAATATGGATCAATGGATGGGACAATGATGATGGCACAACATGGAAAGGAAAGTGAGTGCAATGGTGCATGAAATCTGGATCAATGGAGGGGACAAGGAATGTGCACGGCATGGAAGGTGAAAGGTGGAGTGACACCCCTTTGTGGATGAGATTAAGGCTTCTAGAATCCTTTATTTAGTGTCCTAATATCTTTGGGGAACCCTCCTTGTGGCTGGAACTTAGTTGGATTCGGATTAAGAAAGGTTGAATCAAAATAAGGTAATCTTGACTCATGTTTCTTCTTTGGTTGCTGAGCTCTTTGTCATTTTAAAATTAATTCTTCTTTCTCTTTAACACATTCCTAGTCTCTTTAGTCTTCAATTTCGTCCATCCACCTTGCTCCATGCATGTGCTATCCATTCCAAGCCCAAAATTGCTCCAAAATGCACCAAAATGCACGTTATTTCTTTATAAGGCCTATGGACCTACAAATACACGAAAATAACTTAAAATACATAATTAACTAAGAAATAGCAACATAAATGCATGAGAGTAAGCTAACCCAGTCGCATAAATATGCTCCCATCATATTCAAAGTCCATTATTGTATTCAAGATGCTATAGAAGATTGTGATGATTTCATGAGACGGATGGGGAGTTATATGACTTTGAAGTTTGAAAAGTATTGGTCAAAGTATAGTTTGATCCTTGCCATTGCAGTGATTCTTGATCCTCGCTATAAATTGCAATTTGTATAGTGGGGTTATGACAAGCTTTATGGTAAGGAGTCGAGAAAGTTGAAGGATGTTAGTGACACATTGTTTGCACTCTTTGGTAGTGACATGGACAAGTTCTCTCATCTTCTTGTATCCAACCCAGTTAATCAAACTCCTACTCAAATAAAAGTTGGAGACAAACTTTTTAAGGTAGTATTTATATTTGTTATTCCTCTTTTTATACTTTTTATACTTTTTATATGCATCTTTATATTGTACATTGACCTTTGTTTCTATTTTGTTTTTATATGTAGGAATTTGATAATATTTATCAAGATGGGTCAACTTCAGTTGAAAAAACTGAATTACATCTATATCTTGAAGGAAAGAGACTCGATAGAAAACAAGAGTTGGATATTCTTTCATGGTGGAAACTGGAGCAATTTCGTTATCCCGTACTTTCTCGTATGGCTTCTCATGTGTTAACAATTCCTATCTCAACTGTTGCCTCAGAATCAGCATTTAGTATTAGTGGTAGGGTGCTTGATCAATATCGAAGTTCTTTGTTGCCTGAAACCGTTCAAGACTTGCTATGTACTAGAGATTGGCTTTTTGGCAAAGAAGGTAAATTTCATATTTCTTTGTATTTTTTTTTTTTTTTTGCTTATATAATAGGTTATAATTGTTTTTCCTTTTTTCTTTTTATGTTTAGCTTTAGAGAAAGAGGGTGCTGACTTGGAAGAACTTACTGAAGAAATTTTTGACACGAGCCTTAACGAAAACTCGGGACAATGCTCCAGTAGTATTAGTCTTGATTAAGTATGGTATGGTTTTTTCACTTGTTCTTTTAAAGACATTTTTCTACGTAATCTGCATATAATTCTATCTGAGAGATATCATTAGGAAGACAACATCCTCCTCTACAAATCGAACATGTTCGAATCTGCTCATCCTATGCTTTGTCTATTAAATCTTGTTAAGCTAAGGCACAGTGTGTTAAAGGCTATATAGGTGATGAGTGAAGTGTAGTTGGAAAATGGCTCTTCTCGTTCAGCATTTCTCCATTTTCCTTATTGTTGTGTTTTTTATTATTGCAGTTGGAAAATGGCAACAAAGTACATTGTAGGATCTATTGTGGGAACCTTTGATGAATACGCTGTAAATGATTACCGCACGTACATTGTCTAGGTGAGGAAGAGCTACAAGAAATTGAAGCATGTATCTGTTTTAATACGGCATTAGACATTGCCTATAGTAGAACTTGTACTTAGGCTCTTTGTACTGCACTAAAGAGCGTCGATCCGTGTATCTGTTTTAAATGTAATCCGCCATTCCATGTTGGCTCATGACTTGCATTGTATCTGCTGCTGCTTTTTTGCATTGGTTTGGATGAAATGTGTAAAAAAAAACCCAAAAAAAAAAAATAGTAACAAGTGACTCGTTAGCTTAACGGGTTAGGTTTGGGTGACCCGTTATCTTAACGGGTTGGGTTTGGGTGATCCGTTAAATTAATGGGTAGGGTTAAACCCGACCCAAACCCAATAAACCCGACCCGTTTACAGGCCTACTCCGAAGACATGTTGGTAGAACTCTAAACATGAGGAGGATCATCCTAAGATATTAAAGATAATTGGGACACGGAGGTGGCGAGATTGGCTTGCTCGTCTCGTTCCTGTTGTTTCTAAAGCTTCAACAATTCCTACCAATTAGGATAGCCATGCAACTGGAAGCAATTATCATGGCCATGCTTTTCACTACCGCAATAAGTACAACCGCCAGCCAGGACGAGTGGTTTAGGACGAGGAGGGCGGGGTCCCACGGTGGGCCGTGAGGTCATCTTAGCAGCAAAGAGCAAGCCCTGTGCTGGGCTAGGGGCAGTAGCCTAGGGTTGCAGTCTTGAGCTCAATGCATGTGGCTTTTCGGGGGCGCGAAGACTAGGTGAAGCCATGGATCATGCTGCAGGCTGAGTCACCATAGTTGTCCTACTTGGCAGCTGTCCTCCAATATTCATAACAGCATGTCCTATTCCTTCTCAGTGAACATAGGCAAAAGTTTGTTCGACGGAAGGAAGAGGCTCAATTTGTAGGATATCACTTCAAATTTTATCAAACATCTCATCTAATCCTGCAAGCAAAGTGTACACACGATCCGTTTGAACAATTTTATTATAAATTTCAATATCAATACCGCACTTTATTGGATTGGGTCGACAATAATCAATCTCTTGCCACAAAGATTGAAGATCACTATAGTATGTCTCCACCAGTCGTCCGTCTTGCCTCATGCGAGAGGCCTTGCAAGTAAGATCACTGACTTGAGATATATCAGAGCCGTCATAATATGTGCGAGCAACCTAGACCTGACAGTTTCTGACACAACACGATGACATGACACGAAAATAACGGGTTTCGGGTCAACACGATAACTTATCGGGCCATTATCGAGTGACCCGTTAACGGGTTCTTAACGAGTATGCACGCGAGTAACATGTGGGTAACCCGTTTCGACCCGTTAAGAAAAAATTTATTTTGATAATTTTAAGTTTAATTACTAAAAGATTTATTATAAAATACAATAGCCATATTAATATATACAATATATTCTATATTTAATATATACAATATATTCTATATTAAATATATAGTTTTGTATTATTATTCTATATAAGTTTAAAAAAAAAAGTTTTAGTCATTATTTATTTTTATTATGAGAGTTCCTTATTACCATTACTAAGATAACTTTTACTTAACATGCTATTGTCCAAAATTAAAATAAACTAATATAGTATTTGTATAGGCAAGAACTAACAAGACATACATACAAGTATGAAAAATGTGAAAGAATATATAAACACTCTTTCTTTATCATTATTCCTCCACGAGTAGATAATGGTTACACTTACATTATCGTTTAGATTTTTAAAATTTTCCAAACCTTCATGAATAATGTTTTTTATTTGAGGGCAAAATTAATAAAATTAATAATAATTATTGTAGAAGTGTAAAAAATGTAAAAAAATATATATATACAATCACTCATAGTGACAAACTTTACAACTTTCATGAAGGGGTCAGCTTCGAAATCTAACACTATAATTCATAAACCTTAAATTTATATTTAACCATCGATTGTCATTTACACTTTATTCTTCTTACTGAATTTCATTTTTAAATTTTCTTTTTTGAAAACATGATCATCTAGCGGATGTAAGAAGATGAATAGTTCAGATCTTTGATATCACGTTTCAATATTTACGGTTAACTGAAATATGAGTCAATGTCATATGGTTTGTAGAAACTTTATAAACATCAAACAATATTTTCACTAACCGTAAAACTCTAAATATAATATCAACGATCCAAACGTTCATCTTTTTGCATCCTCTAATAAATCAAGTTTTCAAAAAAGAAAATCTGAAAAAAAAAAAAAAAAAAATTTGATAAGAACAATGAAGCGTAAATGTAAACAGCAATCAACGGTTAAATTGTGATCTATGATTTATGATTATAGTGGCGAATTTCGAAGTTAAGCTCTTCATGAAAGTTGTAAAGCTTGTCATTACCAGCGTTTATATATTTTTTTTCTATATTTTTTTACACTTCTACATTAATTAAAAAAGTATTAAAAACTTTAGGTAAGTGAAAATATACTTAAAAGAAAAAATGCGTTTTTATGTTTTGAATGTGACAATATGGTATGTATATACTTATTTGGTATTATGTTTTTCATTTGATTATTTATTGGTTTAAAATATATTTTCCTTAATAGGTAACGGGTCGGGTCATATTACCTGTTAATATTATCGGGTTGGGTCATTTTACCCGTTTATTTTAATGGGTGTTACACGACACGACCCGTTAAGATATCTGGTATGACACAAACACAGAAAACACGACACGAATGCCAGGTCTAGAGCAACCGCATCCCATACTTCCTTTCCGTCGATAATCGAAGAAAATACCCAATAAAATTGGGTTCCATAGAGTTCATAAGCCAACCCTTCACAATAGCGTTCTCCATACGCCATTTGGTGAAGACCGGATCGTCGGTAGGTGGTTGGGGATTACTCCCAAACAAGTAGCCCAACTTGTCTTTTCCAGCAATAAACATCTCAACAATTGAGACCAAACTCCATAATTGACACCATTGAGTTTGATGCTAATCGAAGCAGTAGACAAATCATGATGGACAGTCTGTGTAACAACTTGTGGTAGAGGTAGGGTAGGATTCATGGTAGGGTCGGTTAGGGTAGTAGTGTTTAGGGTTGCAATGTTTAGTGTAAGAGTAGAATCGGTTAGGATGGGATTGTTTCCACCGTGGAATGGTGGTAGGTTCTCCATGGGAGGGACAAGTTTGCTTGAGGGAATGGGCAAAGCAAAAATCCTAGGATCTCTGCTCTGATACCATGCTAATTAGGGCTTATTTTGGGGTTTAATTTTCTGATATCATTCTTCTCACCAAGGAGGAAAATATATAATGTACAAGATTGATTTACAAGGAAATAAACATCAAATAACATATTTCCTAATTACAACCTGATTACAAGGACCCAAAAAGATAACTAAACTATTTACAAAAGGTCAACTCTCCAAAAATCTTTTCCTATCTTATCTTATCTTATCTTATCTTATCTCCAGCTGTAAGGAAGAATTCTAATCACATTCCAACACTCCCAACTTGTTTCTTAGAGTCCTAAAATAATTCAAAACGCCAAATCCCTTTCCTCCTTGAATTCAGTCGTGCCTTGTGTGTGTGTGTGTGTGTGAAGTGTCCTGCAACATTTTAAAGGTGTGCTGCACCTATCATCCATCCATTGAAGTTGCTGAAATTTTCAGAGTTCTTTCTCTCTTTGTTTTAAGTTTCAATGTTTGTTTAGATTGTTTTTCAGCTATGATGAACATGTGTAACTAAGTTTCTTTTTAGCTAGAGGTGAATTTGAAGCCATGATTATATGTTTTATATAAATTGATTACATCCAGTTATTGTTTCATGTAATTTACTTATCTACTTTATAGAAAACTTATTCTTGTATGTTTATTAAGGATGCATACTTAGTTTGCATGCAAGGATTTGATGTTAGAATATAAGGGAATTTCACCTAATCGTTATGAACTTATATTTGTAAGTAGTAAAAGTCACTAGTCATGATTAAGTTAAGTAAATTCTTAGCAGGAGTATCATGTTTTTCATAGTTACAAATGCTTTGTCACTGCTTATGATTTTCACAAAACTTAATGATCTCTGAAATGTATCTCTATCATGTTTTCATAGTTAAAGAACTTGAGAATAATAATTTGGTTACGTTGCTGAGTCCAATTCAATGAACTTAGGAAAATCTGAGAGTTAATTAATGTTGTTCACGATTAATTTGGGGCATTGTCATTTATGGTTTATAGGAATAATAACTGGAAATCGATTTGTATGCATATGATTCATGTGTGGAGAAGAATCCTTTAGCTATCTTTTCATCCATATTTCATTCACAACTTAATTTACTTGCTGCCATTTACTTTTGTTTTAATTAAATTCGTCCAAAATCCCCTCAGTCATTGTTTTGTTGTTAGTTTAACTTAGTTTTCAGTTTTATAAGTTTAATTGTGTTGATTAGCATCCCTTCTAATTCCCGGAATAGAATGATCTCTACTTATTCGTACTACGATTGCATAATAAACAGGGTTTAATTTGTGTGTTAGTTTCTACCACATCAGTAAGTTGATGTAATTACAGAGGAAATATACTAATCACTGACCTTTGAGGCATCTTTTGATTAGCATTACTGCAACTGACTACCTGTATTAAATATAGAGCAAAATTTCAGTTTATTTCGTGTTTGAAACTGTTGAGAAATTAAATTGCTCTCTAGTTCAGGTACAACACCTTTCCAATAAACAAGACCCCCAACCTGATGGAAAAACATTTGCTTTTTAAATCCCTGCAAATTTAAAGGGATGTGCAGAAATTATTTTCCAAACATATTTCTTTGTTTTTTTTCCCCTTAAATCATCATAGTTATTTCATTTCTTTCTATACGGGTCATATATATGAAATTGTCAAAAACAAACCATGTCAAAAAGCTTATAGCTTGAAATGATTAATCTTAATCAGATTATGTGCAGATTCAAAATATGAAAAACAAAAACAAAAACCCAAAAACAAATATGTATAAATAAATAAATATAGAGGTTTTCTCTCAATGCTTTTAGCCATCTGCGATTGTATGAGAGATGAAGATTTTTTCCTCAAACAGCTTTTCGTTGTCTTTTGATTGCCTACCCACCAATACCATACTCTGCAATCATTAGTAAACAAAACACTCACATTCCAAGCAAAACCAACATATTACATATCAGACAGAGAGAGAGAGAGAGCGAGAGAGAGAGAGGACCTTTAGATGGTGGTGGCCAAGAGGAGCTCTGCTTCTGCTTCTGGTCTTGAAGAACAGCCATGGCCATGGACTCTCTCTCTCTCTCCAACTTTATGGTTATGGAGGTAAAGAGTGAATAATGGAAAGATGATAAGATGGTTAATGGCAATTTACATTAAACAGATTTATCATCATGTGACGTTTCAATTCAATAATACATTGTCATGTAAAGAAAAATTTGTACATAACAATACGTTCTTGGACAAGAAACGTCACGTAGTTCTGAACCCATTTAATTTAAGTCTTTCTTTAGAGGAAAGGCTAGAAGGTGGTTGGAGTTAATTTTCAAGCATAATAGTATTTTAGAAACTATATAGGTAAGAACAGCAATTTTCTAGCCATTTTCAGTGTAATGCTATTCCACTTTCCCAGAAAGAATATAAAATACCAATAGACTTCCCTCCCAATAATAATTTAAGTTTACCTACAGTTCGATGAGTAGGGGACATATGTTAAAATGAGCAGTAGGACTAGAAGGAGCGCATTCGGTTGTAAGTTAACTAAGCTTTTCCTGCTCTCTCTTGTCATGTGACTTATCGTGAATTGATAAATTGATAAAACAATGTAAGGTTTCGGATTCTAAGTTTTTGTATTCAATTTTGTTGCATTTGACTGCATTTCACTTCATCATAACTCTTACCATGATCTAAGAACTCAAAACATGACACACCTTGACAAAAAAAAAAAAATTGACACACCATTTTGCACTAAATTCATTTTCATTTTGCTTATTATTTTCTAAACTGTTGCTGTCACATCCCAGCCCGGGTCCACCACATCCCACGATATTGTCTCTGCTTTGGGCTTACCATTCCCTCACGGTTTTATTTTTGGGAACTCACGAGCAACTTTTCAGTGGGTCACCCATTATGGAAGTGCTCTGGCCTCCTTCTCGCTTAATTTCGGAGTTCCTATGGAACCCGAAGCCAGTGAGCTTCCAAAAGGTCTCGTGCTAGGTAGGGATGTGAATATACATTTAAGGATCACTCCCCTGGGCGATGTGGGATGTTACAATCCACCCCCCTTAAGGGACGAAGCCAGTGAGCTTCCAAAAGGTCTCGTGCTAGGTAGGGATGTGAATATACATTTAAGGATCACTCCCCTGGGCGATGTGGGATGTTACAATCCACCCCCCTTAAGGGTCCGACGTCTTCGTCGGCACACTTCCGGCCAGGGATTAGCTCTGATACCATTTGTCACATCCCGACCCGGGTCCACCACATCCCAGGCCGATTCCACCATCGTAACATGATATTGTCCACTTTGAGCTTACCATTCTCTCACGGTTTTATTTTTGGGAACTCACGAGCAACTTCCCAGTGGGTCACCCATCTTGAGAGTGCTCTGGCCTCCTTCTCGCTTAACTTCGGAGTTCCTACGGAACACAAAGCCAGTGAGCTTCCAAAATGCCTCGTGCTAGGTAGAGATGTGAATATACATTTAAGGATCACTCCCCTGGACGATGTGGGATGTTACAATTGCTATGTTTCTATCTCTCGCCCCTCACGATCAGCCACTCTATCTCCTCCCTTTTCTATAAAGACTTGAGGGTTCAGCAATTGATGACCTAGTAATTTTCTGGGGAAAAAATTGTAATTGAACTGAATTCTAGATAAATAGCCTACGAATTGGATTTAGCCTTTTTTGGTTTTGAATATAGCTCATTGACATGTTATGTTTTGAGTTGTTAGATCATTGTAAGAGTTAATATTAAATGCGGCTAAATGCAGCAAAGACAAATGTAGAGGCTCGGGAATCATAATTACGATCACACTGAATGTGAATATAGTATCTATTCAGTTGTATCTCAAGGAAGACTATTTTTGTGCTAATAATAATACCTACCTAAATATTAAATAAAAAAAAACACACAAGATAATAATAGCTATATTAAGGCCTGGTTTGGTATGATTCTGAAAAAAAGTGGGTATCAAAAAAAGAAAAAGCCAACTTTTTTTGTGTTTAGTAAACATTCAGTTTCAGTTTTTTTTTCACAGTTTTGAGTGAAAAAAAACCAAAAACACAAAGCTGCAAAACCTAGCTTTGAAAAAACGGCATTTTTTCACATCTGTTTTACATAAAGTTTACCACACACTATAATACTGTTTTTTTTTTCAAAATTCAAAAGTACTTTTACAAAAAAATTTACCAAACATCCTGTTGCTTTATTTCACAGCTGTTTATTCTCACATCACAGCAGAAACAGTTTTTTTTCAAAGCACAATAATACCAAACCAGCCCTAAGTATTACGTCTGAAAGCTGAGCTTTTAACTCAAACGGCATGTAGCATTTAATAATTCAATAGAATACATAAATAAATTGGCTGAGCTTTTGATCTTACAATTTGTTCTATATCATATAATTCCAAGACTGGAAATTGCCAAAGAAAAAACACAAAGGTAAACACTAGTGATGCCACCAGTGCACTTTATTCTTTGATGAAAATTACCCAAAATATGTGCAGTACAAATTACAATAACTGCAGCTCCGCTATACGTCGATCATCTCCTGTAAAATAACCAAAACGCTGAGTGATCACGGCACAAGACGCGCATTTCTTCCTCATATAGCTTTGGCACGATGATCTTTAAGTTAATACCCAAAAAGAAGTGACCAGATTCTTTGAAGTTTTCCCGTCACCAAGGGGCTTTAGCCACCTCTTGGAACATAATTTCCAGCTCCTCTGGACTCCTATTCGGAGTCTCAATCTCAGAGTCAAGATGACTATCCATGGCCTCTTTTACTTCCAAAACATTTACCTCCTTAGGTCTTTTTGATTTTGAAGCAAGACTTGCAAGCTGGTCCAGGCGGGCACTCAGGAACCGAACATTCATGCCTAAATCATCAAAGGCTTTCAGAGTCTTATCCCAGGTCGAAAGATAATCTTCCGGGGTAGTGATCTTGCAGGCCCTGATGGCATCTGCAATGTTGACTGTCTCAGAAATTACTCCTGCAATCAGTTTACAGTTCAGACCCTCCAGAAGTTGTCCATGAAGGAAGGAGTTCTGACTGCCGCAAAGCTCATAATACTTGGTCATGACGTATTTCGAAAATTCAGAGTTTATGATTAAACCATTGACCTGAACGTTGAAGTTCTCCAAACAGTTCACTTCTTTGAAAGTGACAACTGAGTCTGAAAGTCTAAGACCATCCAGAAATTCAGAACCAACATCTACGCAATCATTTTCAGACTGATCTGATATTGGACCAGAGTCCGTATAACAGACTATTGCATTCTCCTGCGGAATAGGCTCCAAAATCTCACGTTCCTTTCCACGTGCAGTAACCCCTCCTGTATGATTTAAATCGCATGCAGGGATCAGAAAAGTAAGAGTTAGTTATAATTACGAAGCCACTTGGCACACGTAATTTGATGAGTTTTGAAACAACTTACCCGTATCCATCTGTTTGATGGGAGGATTTACCCTCATGAGGGGAAAATTACAGTCCACTTCATTTGATCTAACGATATACACCTGCAACAAATAGATAGCAAAAGAATTGAGTATCTCATACGCATTCAGAAGTAGCATCTCAAAGCAATAATGTAAATCATATCTTTTTTTCTCAAAATTTCCATTCAAGGGAAACCCCACCTAAATTTAAGATAAACGATATGACAAACTGAAAAAAAAAAATGTACAATTACCACCCTGTTTCTTTAAATCGTGGAATAAACGTTTTCATCATTGTCACAATCATAATGGCATCGCTGAAATCTATCGTCTATATATAATTCTACATTTAGAGAAACTCTGATTTTCTTTTAAGGAATTGAATCTTTCTTCTCTGAGCTCATCGATTTTAATTAAACAAAGAATCCACACAAAAATTTCAAGAACTTTCCATCAGTTACCTTAAATTTGAAAGGAGTGACCAGATGGAAAATCACAGCATCTCCCTTCATTATCTTGTGCGCAATTGAAAACCCTCTCCATCCACCACTCAGTCCACCCTTCTCCACAAGATATTTTGTTTCAAATTCTCTCCCATTTTCATCTTCCAAAACAATCATTGAATCTTGTTTTGGCATATGTTCCCTGCGAAATTTCGTAGCAAGATTCTGCCAAACCAAAGTTAGTTCAAATAAGTATATCCTAATTAGTCAATGTATTCAGATAACTGCACAAATTGTTGAAGAGAGCGAGTGAGGCTTACGAGGCAAAATCCTCCCGAAACTTGTGACGGCATCATAACTTTGAGTAGTGAAGGAAACCTGGGGTCTAGGCTTGCTTCGATCTTCTTTGCTCTTTCCATAACAGAAGACTGAGCTTGGGAGCTCTCATATAAGCTTTCTACTGTAACTCTTACCGGGGTCCTTCGTTTACGACTATTGGTACAAAGATTGAGGGTCCAATGTTACTTTATAACTATTACAAATAGTTTTAATAAGTAAAAGCATATTACAAAGTAAACTAAATAAATTCACTGACCATTCCAACATAATGGGATTAGTTTTAGCATTCAACACCTGTATCCAAGAACGTGCAAAATATTTGAGTTAGTTCAGTGTATGAATCTACGGATTTGGATTCCATCCGAATCCTCGTTGTGAGGATATCCTATTCATTCATCGTACACGTGCGGCTAGAAATCATTTTGATTTTCTTGTTAAAAATTAAACACAAACAGTACCTAACGAAAATTGGCCGCACAATATACGATAAACGGATAAGATGTGAGGAGGATCCTCATCCTGAATCTACTGACAAGAAATCGAAAATTCCATAACTACAAGAATGCGGTATTCAGAATCTCACTAAGGAGCGCCACAGGCCTAAAAACGACACAAATTTTTCGTTGATCGCATGATTGCATCAATGCTACAGGCCTAAACCCTAATATTTTAATTACGTTGCTGATCAATTCTCTAAAATTTAATTGTTCGCCGTCTGATAGCCATCTGAAATGAAGGAGATTTCATCGAAATCCCCATTTCAAAAAGCTTATGGCTTGAAAATATTGAAATTAATCTATAAAATTTCGAACTTAATGGTAATCATCAAACCATTTAGCTTTCGAAATCGGAAATAACAAGAACCCAATACAGAATCGGAAAAGAAAAAAAAAACATATATTATTGTTTCTCACGTTGCTTGTAGTCTTCAGTTGGAGGCATGGAGGTTTTTGCCCAAACGGCTTTTCGGTTGCCATGCCCTGCAATCATTAGGAAACAAAAGGTCACGTACTCAGATTACAAGCAAAACGCAAATCATATCTGAGAGAAACAAATTGAGAGAGTGGACCTTATGCGGTGGAGGCGGCGGCGGTAGCAGTAGCAGTGGGTTAGTGGAGCTCTGTTTCTGGTCTTGAAGAATAACCATTGCTTCCGCCATGTTTTCTCTCACTCTCTCTACAATTGGCATAGATATAGAAAGACAGATGTGTATGAGAGAGAGGGGGGAAAAGAAAAGGACCGTTTAATTTCAAAAGAATCTTGCCTCAAATATGGAGCCAATTTTAAAAAATAATAGGGGATGCTTGGAGACATGTCCAAACCGCGTATTTAACTTTACCAAAATGGAAATAACCGTTCAACTTCTTTAGTTTTTCCATACACACATCAAATGGAAGGTTAAAATCACGTGCGGTATTTTAAATTAATCACGTGATGGTAAACAAATTATTTGGTCATAATTTCATCTTTTTTTATAAAAAAAAAATTATCGGTAATGTTAGAGAGACTAAATTTCTAAACCAAATTTTATAAACTAAATGATGTGAATGTTAATGATTAGATTATTATTTAAGTGTTGATTCAAGTGCTTATTTCTTATTTGTGACACATTATTTGATTTGCAAATTTGATTTCCCTAGTATTATCCAAACTTATATGCAACTGGACGCCAAAGTGATATTCTAAATCATTATCATAATGAAAATAAAACACAAAGTGACGCATTGTAGGCTTGTGATCACCCGGGCATCACAATTACATGTATTGTTATTTATGCAAGTTTTTAAGGCCCCCTTCCCCCGTTTTTTTTTTTTACCATTGTGATTGTATGTTGTAGCATGAAACATGATAGGTCAGGCTTATTTTATCCAATATCATTTATTTAAAAAGTAGGGTTAAATACGAATAACGACCCAATTTTAAAAGGATAATTTCAAATTGGTCTCAATCTTTTAAAACATAAAAAATATAAAAGTTGACCTGCACATCGACGTCAATGATAAAGAGCTCCCTTTTATCATGGAAGACTTGCAATATCTTAGTGGGTACTTCCAAGTGTTTTCGCCCATTAGTTTCTTTGGTCTCACTCAAGTGGAGCTGGAACAAATAGAGTGACTTAATTTGTATATTGACGCTCATGATGCCATGAGTGTAGTTCAGCTCCAATTTCGCAAGGCAACTCGAGAGAAAGGCATGTCAAAGACTGGTGAGGCAAAATACAATATTGCATCAGAATTGTCCAAGAAGGATTCAGGTACTAGGTCTTCATTCCTTGAAGATGCCTCAAAGATATCTACACAAGGTCTCCAACCTCAAGAGTGAGATGCCGAGGATGAAGATGGGGAGCCCAGCAAAGAGGAATTATTGGGTTGATGAGGACCAATGGAATGCCATGGGCCATTCAATTATGGACAATATGGAGATTAGCATGGTGCACGTTCTTCTTCCCGACTTTTAGTTCGAAGAAGCCCAACCAAATGCACTTGATGGTGATGTTAAAGTTGGAGACATGGCCCAGGTTGATTTTGTGATAATTGATCTGACTGAAACATTCAAGTAAGAGGTATGGTTAAAGGTCGCTTTGCTTGAAATTTTTGCTTGTGATTTGGCCATTAATCTGCGACACCTCAAGCTCTTATATGTATCTGCCTATATTAAGGGCATTGAAGCCACAGTGAACATTATGTTAGTTTCCGTTATGAAGCCATTAAAGAGATCCAGGGATGAGCTTATACCGTCTGGCATCACCATGAATAGCTTTATAGGCGACAAATCCTCTATCAAGGGCATTCTGCCTCTAGAAGTTACTATAGCTGGCAAACTACTTATGACAACATTCTTCGTCATCTATTCAAGAACCGAATAGAATGCTTTGCTCGATCAAGATTGAATCCATCAGACTGGTTGCATCCCGTCATCGTTATACCAAGTCTTGATTTTCTGGGATGGCAAGATGGATGTTGTTCACCTAGCCGACATGCAACCGTTTTAGACTAATATGCTCCATGATCGTTATTTTGATGACTAGGTTAGCTACATCATACTCCAAGGGCTCAATGAGTATGACTGGCCCATCAAGATCTCTATTTAGAAAGTCGTCAAAGTATGCACTGAAACTGTTTAACATGATTCGATGTGAGTCGGTTTGGCTGATCTCCTTGAGTATTTTGATATGTAATCACACCAACACTACAGAAAGAGAGGCCAAATTTTCATCTATAATGGAACATTTGCTGGCCCATTAGTGTGCGATATCTCGAGTCCCCCTTTCGAGCGTCAACCGAACTCGAGGATAATCAACATGAGGTCCAAGACCGTTTAGAAGAAATAAATGTGCGAACGGTTAAGGACCTTCAAGCCCTTTTTGTTATTTCCTTGTTTCCGTGGTCTTTTAAAGTCGAACTTTGTAAATTGCTTATTAAATAAAAATATTGTTGCCTAGATATGTCATTGGTTGAGCACGATCTAAAGATAAAAAAAAAAAAATTGTAAACCATTTCACTAACCTCCACACTGAATCTCTACTGAAGTGCAAGTCTGCATCAAAGAAGAAATTGTTCGCCTGCTGAATGTTGGCTTTATTCGAACGACTCGGTACGTGGAATGGCTTGCAAATATTGTGTTAGACATAAAGAAAAATGGCACACTTCAAATCTAAATCGATTTTCGCAACTTAAATTTGGTCACACCCAAAGTTAAAGTATTCAATGCCAATTTTAGATCTGCTGATTGATGCTACAACCAATCATGAGATTTTGTCTTATGGATGGCCATGCCACATATAATCAAATCTTTATAGCCGAGGTTGACGTTCATAAAATGGCTTCTTGGTGTCCTGGGGCCATTGGTACTTACAAATGAGTTCTAAAGCCCTTTGTTCTAAAGAACGCTGACACCACCTACCAACGAGGGATAAACGCCATATTTCGTGATCTTATTGGCACAATTGTCAAGGTGTACATCGATGACATTGTGGTGAGTTCCAAAAAGCATGTTAACATACTTGTGGCGTACCTTTGAACCTATGCACCAGTATAGCTTGAAATGAACCCTAAGAAATGTGCTTTTGGAGTTTTCGCTGGCAATTTTCTCGGTTTCTTGGTTCATCAACGAGGGAGTTAGGTGGACAAGAATAAAGCCAAGGCAAACGTTGACACTCATCCTCCAACAATTAAAAAACAGCTTCAATCTCTACTTGGCAAGATCAATTTTCTCTATCATTTTATCTCTAATTTGGCCAGAAAGATGAAACCATTTTCCTTTGAAATTGAAGGATTTAGAAATGTTCGTATGGAAAAAAGAGCACTAACAAGCTTTTGACAAGATTAAGGAGTGTTCGATAAATGCATTTGTTTTGATGCCATCTAAAGGAGAGAAACCCTTGAGGTTGAACGTCTCTGCAACAGATGAGTCAATCGGGTGTTTTACTGTACCAAGACAATGAGAGTAATCGAGAGCAACCCATGTTTTACCTCAGCCGAAGTCAATTACAATGATGTCGAAAAGCTTTGTCTACTTTGTTCTTCTGGCAACAAATTACGCCATTACATGTTGCCTTCGGTTACTTAGATAATCAACCAAACATATGTTATTCGGTATATGATGACACAATATATCATTAAAGATCAGATCGAAAAGTAGACTACGGCTTTATCAGAATTCGCTTTCCAGTATATGCCCTAAAAGGCAGTTAAAAGGGAAGCTCTAGCGGACTTATACGCTAACTCCTTATCGTATGGTAGCTACCTATTTGGCCTAAATGTTCTCTGGTATCACGTTCAAACATATTTCCAAGGCCAAAAAAGTGATGCCAATGAACTTGCCCAAATCGCCTTTTGCACACAACTTTCGAAAGGAGGGATGAGGCGGGTAATAACGATTGAAAATGGCTACTCTCGACTTTAGTTAATCAACAAGCCGACTAGAGAGACAACTTAATTAGGACTCGACTAATGTCTTTGCCACCGTTGGTAAAGTGCAAAGTACCAAAGGATATCTACGTTGTAGAGGTGATACAACCAAACTGGAGAAAACCAATCATGCAATATCTTAATAATCTAGGCAGAAACATGATCCAAAGATCAAGTATTATGCTACGAGGTACGTCGTATATCAAAATGAACTTTACAGATAAGGTGAAGATGGCCTTCTATTGCTATGTCTTAAGCAAACTAAAGTAACCCAAGTAATGGTAGGCATCTTGGAAAAGATGGTCAGGGAAAAACCTGGTTTGTGGGTAATAGGAGCATATTTATGCAACTTAGTTAGCTTGTTTCTTGGCATTTACTTAGTTTAATTCTAGTTATTTTAGTACTTTAAGCTATTTTCGTGTGTTTGTAGGTTCAAATAACAAAGTTAGCAACAAAGTGCTATTTGGAGCATTTTGGAGCATTTTTGGGCCAAGATTGGATAGTGCAAGCATGGAGACATGAGTATGGACGTTTTTGAAGATTTGAAGGCTAAAAATCAGCATGTGTGTGTAAAAATGTGTTGACCTACAACTCCAAACATCCATCCACTACACCCATTACATCCACTTATTACCAAACACTCATCCACTACACCCATTACATCCATTCATTACCAAACATCCATCAACTACACCCATTACATCCACTCATTACCAAACACTAATCCACTACACGCATTACATCCACTCATTACCAAACATCCATCCACTACACCCATTACATCCACTCATTACTAAACACTCACCACTACAACCATTACATCCACTCATTACCAAACATTCATCCACCACACCCATTACATCCACTCATTACCATAACACTCATCACTACCACCTTAATTAGATGGTGGTCCTCTCCCTACACTACAGAAAGAGAGGCCAAATTTTCATCTATAATGGAACATTTGCTGGCCCATTAGTGTGCGATATCTCGAGTCCCCCTTTCGAGCGTCAACCGAACTCGAGGATAATCAACATGAGGTCCAAGACCGTTTAGAAGAAATAAATGTGCGAACGGTTAAGGACCTACAAGCCCTTTTTGTTATTTCCTTGTTTCCGTGGTCTTTTAAAGTCGAACTTTGTAAATTACTTATTTAAAAGTGTGTTGACCTACAACTCCAAACATCCATCCACTACACCCATTACATCCACTTATTACCAAACATCCATCAACTACACCCATTACATCCACTCATTACCAAACACTAATCCACTACACGCATTACATCCACTCATTACCAAACATCCATCCACTACACCCATTACATCCACTCATTACTAAACACTCACCCACTACAACCATTACATCCACTCATTACCAAACATTCATCCACCACACCCATTACATCCACTCATTACCATAACACTCATCACTACCACCTTAATTAGATGGTGGTCCTCTCCCTAGCCTATAAATACATCCACCCTTCACCATAACAAAGGGGAGAAGAAAATCCACTCATCCACCCTTCACCATAACTCATCTATACCCATCCACCACCATAATTTACCACTCATCCATCAAACCACACTTTGTGCCGCAACAAAGAGAAGAAGGAGGACCCTTGGACGTGCTTGCCATTCAAGTTGGATTGTTGAAGCGTTTTTAGGTGTTTTCATTCTTTTGTTTTCAATGTCTAAATTTGTTTATCTTTGCTTTGTAAGTATGAGGAACTAAACCCCCCCCCCCTTAGCTAAGGGGAATTCGAAACCATGTTCATGCTTGCAATATGATTTGATTACCTTCAGTTGTGATTTCATAAGTTGTGAATTCAATTTGTTTAACTGCTTGATTGATAACTTATTCGTGTATGTTTATTAAGAATTCAATTTGTTTATATGTTTTTAAGTCAGTTTAGAGGTTTTAGCAAGCCCTCCCAGTTTAGAGGTTTTAGCAAGCCCTCCTAATCCCCGGTTTAGAACGATCCCTACTTGCATTTATACTACAATTTGACAACAAGAGGGTTTAATTTGTGTGTTAAGTTAAAATTCGCATCAGTGGGTATGATGCAGCATTCGAGTATGTTGTAATCTTGCCATTGAAAATAAGTGTTAACTCGTTATAGGTCGCTAAGCAGACCCAATTATCGAGCAGAGAATATACACAGGCAATGATGCAAGAATTATAAGATTTGGAATAAGCAAGGTTCGACACAAGCACTCTTCTTATGGCTCAAAAGAAGATGGCCGAAAAAGCGTATAACAAGAGGGTTAAGCAAAAGTCATTCAGCGAATGAGACTTGGTATGGAAAATAGTTTTGCCCACTGAAACTACAGATCCAAGACATGGAAATGGTCTGCAAAATGGGAAAGGCCTTTTGTTATTCATAGAGTTTTCGACAATGGGGCATATCAACTTGCAGATAGAATTGGCTTGTTACATAAAATGCTAATCAATGGGAAGTACTTGAAAAAGTATTATTTGATTATTTGGAGATGGCCAAGCACAATTGACAGGGTGCAACTATGGCAGAATTACATTAATTACATGATAGATAACAAATAAATTCGACTTTGCCATAATTCAACACAAGGAAGTTAAAGAAAAAAGGGATATACTGAAGAGTTGTCGACAAAAATTGCTGGAGTCTTTCTCATTGCAAAACTTTGCCCGCCAAAACACGTGGCCTAATGTTAAGCCGTTGAGCCTTCATCGATTACAACATCCAGGAAGAGTTTGTTGGAAATGTGCCCTAAAGCCAATCATATGATGATACTTTACGGACATTTCATATGTTAAACTAATCTAGTTTAATATAAAGGGCAAAGATTATTGTTTAAGCCGTCTCATATAAATGTTATATGCTTAAACGATAAAGTCCAAGGAATATGTGATTGGGAGAATACGATCTAAAGAAGTTAGATTCATGAGACCATTCTTTCGTAGACACATCCTAAACGTTCCTGATCATAGGATTGCCAATTGGGCATTGACAGTCCGTTAAGATCAGTACATATTATGTCTTCTCTTAGTGAGAGTGACTAGTCTCGAGTCATTGGTGTGTGTGACACCAAGACAAGCATGTAGGTGCTCAATAGCGAATGAGTCCACTGAACACAATCAACGAGGAGTTCTCATACTCATGTCACATGAGAACTCATGGTTGGGATAATGCAAAGTAGTCCTTTGACCTGAGGCATCACAGTTGTCTTGTGGTTAAGTCCTTGATCTATGATTATGTTAAAGTCACCCCATCGGGGTGTCCACGGCATCATTGGGGTTAAGCCACTTAGCCATGAAGGCAAGTGAATGCGCAACAAGGGATCTCTAACCTTCAAACTGTTTGAGGGAGAATACTCTATGATATTATTTAGAACCTCTGGCCAGAGTATGAATGAGATTTGGGAAAGCGTTCCAAATCACATTCAAGGTAATCATATAAGCACACGAATCACATTGGATAGTAGACATGAATAAACTAAACTATCAAACCAAACAATGTGGTCAAGAGTATTGTATTAGAGAAAAACCGTATTGCATTTGTAATCCTAAACTGAATAGGTTCTCTACCTCTTCTGATTAGCTTGGGTAACCATGATATACTGCTAGGTGTCACTCATGGTTTGTGGAAGCCCTAAACGTGTATAATCACTAAAGGGAGAATTGAAAGTAAGTTTCAATTCACAATCGATTTGAAATGGTTTTAATCGCCCACTGCCTCGCTAAAAGGAACCTAATGGATCGTACACCGTGTAAGGTGTAGATTGAAGAAACAAAGGAGATGAGTAAGAATAATTAAATGGTTTAATTATTTATGGAAAGGATTAATTAATATGTTAATTAATCAAACGAATAAGTTCGTTAAAGACCTCGGGAAAGTTTTGGACCTTAAGGCCCAATGGGCTTCGAACGTCAAGCCCATTGACTTAAGTTGTATGACAACTTAATGACTAAATATTCACAAAGGCCCAAACAACCCAAATACACCCTAAGGCCGGCCATATTGTTAAGGGTAGTGAACTTGGATTTATTTACAAGTTTGCCACTCAAATGAATAAAGGTATAAATATGACTTTATAGCCAAAATTCATTTAGGGTTTCTTTTGGAGAAAATTGGAGAGAACATGTCTCTCATTTTCTCTCTAAAGAGGCCGGCCTCCTTGGGGGGTGCATCTAGCAATCCCACTACTCTAAGGTCACTCATTTCTTCTCCAATCTAACCTTGGTGAAGATACTTAGAGGTTCTCAATTTTGGGAATTTGGAGAACCATATTCTTCCATCCTAATCCATAGATTTTAGATGCAAGGAATGAAGGCCATCTCTTTGGGTGATTAACCTTTGCTTATGCAAAGAGGAATCTACAAAGGTATATATTTCTCAACTCACTTTGATTTGAGTTGAATCTAGGTTCACCAATCTACTAGGCTTTGAATTTCATGGTTAATGTTTTGTTTTTAAGTGCATGCAAGTATGGTTCCGCCTTTTAATTGTTAATAGCATGCTATAGATGATGCTTAAATGAACATGTTTTCACAAAATAATCCTTCAGAGTTAATTATGTAGTTGGGCCACAAGATGCCAGTTTTGCTAACATGCGCAAAACTAAACATGCACCAAGCCCAAGAAGATCGTGTAGAAGCACATGGTGGTGAAATCCTACAACCTTTGAATAGACGATGGTCCCAATAGAAACCGAATGATGAGAAGGTGTCCACACCGAGAATGGCGCTAATGCAGTCTTCTATAGCCGTCTCGATCAAAATGATAATATGCATTGAAGTTCTGACTATGCCATAAGAGCCTAGCCAATTCTTAGAATTAACGGAGAAAACTTCTGGTTGTTTGCTTGTGAAACTCATACTGTCGACACAAGAGACCAAGCACCATTGGAATTGGGCTTTGCGAGGCTTGTCCAAAGATTTTTTTTTTTAGAGGGTGGGTCAGGAAGATTTGCCTTTATTGTTTTTTAAATATAGTTAGGATAACATGAGAAAAACGTATTAAAGTTTTAGAATCAGACGTTGGCAATTTCATTGAGCAAAGGCAGGAAGTGAGATAAAAAGTAAGCCTCCATGGTTTTTATAGAGAAGTTATTGAGGAGCTAAAGGGTTTCTGATTGGGAGACTCGAGGGGATAACCTTGAGATATGTCTCGTAATCATTTCGATTGTACTGATCGAACAACTCAGATTAGTGCTTGCGCTACCCAAGGGCTTTTCTAAAAGTGGTGGTTTGATTCTTGAGGTAGACCTATTAGAGGAAAATACCTTTTGATGGCTCTATATAGAAAGTTGTGGCATGTGTACAATTGAAATTTGAAGAGTCACCTTTAGAATCTGATGCATGGTAGGAATAAAGGAAATATGTGTCGGTGGAGGTGAAGTGTGCATGCGAGCTGGGATCAAGGCATTTACTGCAAGATAATAGGCAATTTAGAAAAAAATAATTCGCTATTCAAAAACCTTCAGGCGAATTATCCATGGTTGAGGGTTCCAGAAGCGAGGGGGCAATGTTTAGGCCTAAAATGACAGTTTGGGTCGACATAAGAATCACGAACCTTGGCCCAATGGACATCCTCTAGGCCAATGGGTATTCAGCTCACAAAGAGGGCTCGGTCTAGTCCTACATGAGTTGAAATTTCCAAGAGATTAAGCTAATATAAGTTATCCCACGAATTAGAATGCCTTGGTAATTGGATAAGATGAATAAGTCTCATAATGAGATCAAATTTAGAACCCTGATTGGAGTAAAAAGGTCAAGGCATGTTGAAGATGACGTTTTGGCTACTAAAGGACTAGGGAATATTCAAGGAGATGCTGAGTAGGTACATTGCTATTAGGACTCTGCCTCGACAGGCTTGTTTATTGCAGGGGCTTTATCTATTCATCTATAGGTAGAGAAGGTTTTACAATTCAAGAGGCCCTCTTGAACTCAACAAGCAACTCAAAATGCTCTACGTGAAACCCTTCTCAAACCCTTGAGAAAAACACTAGTTAACTTAACCCTCTCGTTAACACATCTTCAATTCAAACAAGTGACCACCACTGCATTGACATCTGACGACATCTTCAGTTTGGACTAATAACACTGGAGCCGTAGAACCAAACAACTAAGGAGCACCTTCAGTTTGGACTAACAACACTGCAGCTGTTTGGTTGGTTATCTATCAAGTCTCGGCAGATGAAGAATTCCCTATTCTCTCGTATCAAGTGGTCATCTCATCAGCTTTAACGAAGTGAGGTATTCCTAAGTTACCCCTTGTTCGGCACAACGAAAGCCAAACCAATTATTGAACTTTGCAATGATCTAGTAACCTTATCTTCAGGTTTTAAAATTCAAGGCTGAGATGCGTTCCTTCCTCAGCCATAATCACTCTGATGCAGAAATCAGCATCACATTTGATAAGACAACCATCTCCATTCTACTTGCCCGACCGAGCTCGGTTGCGAGTTGGCACCCCCGCATTCACAAGAAGGACGTAGTTAGCTCAGAGCAACTCGGTCTAAGTGACACGTAGGCTTTTATGGTCAACAATTAGGTAGTTAGTTGGAATATTAAAGGCTAATTTAGAATCAACTATAAAGGTTGGGTAGTTATTCATACTTAACCCTAAAAAGATTGGTCATTGATAATGATTCGTTGAAAAGTGGTGGCTTGTTCGTGTCTTTCATAAGCTACCCGGTACCTACGATCCGATTCCGCTCAATCGATTTAAGATGATGATTTGGTAGGATCCAATATTAGAAGATTTGGCCATTTTTTTCTAGATTTGATGAAATACACCTATTGTATATTTCATTGATACAAATACACAGACAATTATGTTCATTTCATGCTATAATTTTCACGAAATTTAATTTCATAATTAGAAATCTTAATTAGGGATGGTTTTGTCAAGATCCAAAATATGGGATTTACACCATAACACACTTTTAGTAGCCTGACAGGGTATACGTTTCATGCTTTAAAGTTTTCCTTGTTTTTTTTTTCTTTTCAGTATATGTACTATTGTTAATAGGTAAAGGATGTACATGCCTTTTGATAATGACAAAAACTTATAAAACATAGGTAGTACTTGCACAAATGTTGTACTTACACATAGGCTCTAACATAAAATTTCAAATTATATTGTACTTGCACATACGGCGTTAGGATCAGCTCTGAAGGAGTGCAGGTTTTTGAAAAGCCCAAAATAATTAACTTGCTACAAATATATAGGTTATATATGTTGTTGATAATAAAATACCAACTTTTGCACTTAGCAAAATTGGTGTTTCTTCGTTCAATTTCACGCGAGGTTAGAGCATCTCCTCCATTCCTCAATTACCCTTGAAATTGTGTTGAATTGCCCCCATCCAAAAAAAATTGCTTTAGCAAAGGAAAAAGTGAGGCGATTGGGCCTAGGGCTGATGTCTTTCAGCTGCCCCAGCTTCCTTTGCTCGAGCTTACGCCTGTTTGCTACAGAAATGCTTGCGTGTGGCCCACCCACATGCACAACCACCCCTTTTCCTTCTTCATAGCCGATGGATTTCCAACTATTCTTTCATCTGGATTGTTGGATTTCCAACGTTAAAAAAATTGAAAATTTTAAGTTGTGTCATGTGACACAATCACAATCTGGTGCATTTGATTTAAAAAAAAAATGATAATCAACAGTAATGATTAATTCAAAGGTAAGAACAACAATAACCAAGCTTTATCCCAATAAATGAGTCAGCTATATAAATTATAGAAAGTTATTGCACTGGGTTTTGCACCAAGTACTTCATATATTTTCTATAGTTTCTTTCAAAGTCTTCCTAGGTCTTTCGTACACATATACACCACATGAAAGAACATGAAAAACCACACAACCTACCCCATTCGTATTCACAAATACATAGGTGGGTAGAAAGAAAAAAAAGGAGGAACATTTGATTAAAGTGAATTTGTGTGGATTTTAAACAAATACATTGGAATTTATATAGTTTTGGGTGAATTTTGATTTAAATAGTTTTTTAAATTGCTTTAGTCGTAGGATTTAATTTTGCGTTAGTAGATCTTTTATTATCGTTAAATTTGCTCATATTTGATTTCAACCGTTGAATTTAATGTATTTACAAATTTGATATAAAAAAAAATTGAATCTAGACTGTTGGTTCAACCGACGGTCTAATTACGTGGGCCATCCAATGAAAAAAAGTTGTTGGCTTTCTGCAAGTGGCCAACAATGTCACCAACCGAGTCCTAGTACTAGTCCCAACTATTAACCTTGGTTAATTTTCTTGGTTAAATTTGGCCCAAAAAAATGTTTTAACCCATACTTTTTTAGCCAAATGATTGGAGAAGCTTTGTACGAGTTTAAAACTTAAATTTTTGGTTTTAACAACTGGAGTTGTTCTTATAGGTTCAAATCATGCACCACCTCTAGTTGTTTTTTGTGCATATTTTTAATAGAGGAAAATTTCGAAACAACACCAAAATGTTTCAAACGTAGGGCCTCATAAATGGTTTCAAAATCCACCAATTCAACTAACTAAATAACGGGTTTATCTTGGTTTTTAGGCCCAAAGAAAATAGATCTTTAGATGACCACTTCTATCTCAAGAAAACGAACAAATGAGACTGATAGTGAGATGAAGCAGATGCAGAAGAAGAAGGTGAAGGTCAAGTAGAGGAAGAAGGAGAAAATGATGCTGAAGCATATGGCAAAAAAGAAACGATGGTGAGGAGAAAGAAGAAGGTGATGATGTTGGTGATCATGAGGAAATTGAAGGAAAAAAATGCCCTTGGACATTTATAGGATCACACTAGATGAAGAATCCCATCATTTGACAACACTACCAATTGAAAACTGCCTGACTGAACTAATTTACTTGAGTATGTTCTTGATGAGATCGCTGAACACGGACATTTAGATAACCGTTTGTATGATGACATTCTGTTGAAGATTACTCCATCTTTTATCTCCAAGTACAAGGCAGAACGTTTTGTGAGGCTCGACCAAGAGGAGACAGCTTGGGGTCTTTTCGTGAATTGGTTGATTGGGTTGCTCCTTGTGATGGTGAGCTGGTGATGGATGTTTACTATAAAGCCAAGAATTGGGAAAAAGAGTTGGTAGGTTGGAAAGTAATTTCATTCAAAAGTTGCGGTTGGAATTTTGGAGTAAAAAATAATCTAAAAAATCATGGAGTTGCCACATCGAATTTTTCCGTAGAAGACAAGAATGCCCTCATTAAATTGGCAAGGCTCGCATTTAATCCACTCACAATTCCACCTTTTGAAGACATGAGCAGCTGACTACGACATCATTAGGCTCTTCTGCCCATGACAAGGAGAAAAGTCAAATGCAAAGATAAGATTAATTACCAAATCCTATCTTTGATACGCTCACGATTAAAGATTAACTCAAATAAGCAAGAATTTCCAAAGATTTTCCCAAAATATAATTAATATCTTTGGGATTATTCTTTCCTCTTCCATTCTACAGATTACTCATCTTGGCCACTGATGCCATCATGTGTAGGGCAAAACCATGCACCCATGGCCGAGCTCCTCCTTATAAATACATCATCTCCACCAACTTTTGGTAAACTTTTCCTACACACTTAAGCCCTAAACTCTCTCTTTTTAAAGAAACTGAGATAGGCATCAGAGATCCATTGGCCAAACCCTCACCCCACCTTGTGGGTGCATGTGTGGCTTTGGCCTTGACCAAATGTGATATTTTGTTTGTAGGTATAATTTCGTCAAGACTACGGATGACATAAATTTGCTACCACAAATTGGTGCTTTCATTGAGAGCTTGATTTAATGCTTGAGTTAGGCTCTTGCAACTCCTTTCGGAATTTTCTGTTACATGGAATTTCTCGTACGCTCCTAGGCACTGAGCTTTTTTAAAGTTTTTTTATCAGTCCCTGGAGAGAGGATATGATGGTAATAAATTCCAAAACCACGATAAACAGTACCTTATATGTACTTGAATTTTCACCCAATCAATGGACTGGAGAACGGAGCAACGACAACCACCATCATTGCCCACAACGTCGCAGCAACAACCCATGGCTTATAGGCCCAGGAAACTAAAACAGCAGATGCAGACCTTGCTGCCCGAACAAAAACCCAAGTAGTTGGGCACCAATTCAAGAAGGGGGTGTGATATCCACACACCCCATTCTACTTCTCCCACACCCTTCTAATTTTCGGCTGTCGGATCGGATGAATTGAAGAAGATCAACGGACATAAATTAACAAGGGGTGTGTGAGAAGTAATTTGGGGTGTGTGGATAGCACACCCCTTCAAGAAGTGGGCATGGAGCAGCGGCATAAAAGCCTAGACGTGCAAGCCTCGAACGATGTACGTTGTCTAGACTCCAACCTGTGTTGGAGACATGAGCAAACCCGGAAAGCAAACATTGCAGCCTAGAGCCTAATTGAGGCCTAGAACCAACAGCAAATCAATGAG
This sequence comes from Malus x robusta, assembly GCA_963082935.1. Lineage (NCBI taxonomy): Eukaryota > Viridiplantae > Streptophyta > Magnoliopsida > Rosales > Rosaceae > Malus > Malus x robusta. The sequence goes on from OY720328.1 coordinate 13,471,012, forward strand.
CCTCAGCGACCTAATCTGCGCTAGCTTAATGTGTTCCCCAAGCAGCAGCCACATGGGTTAACCTAGATCGGCACCGGCTCCTAAGTGTTCTAATGACCAAGTGTCCAGACCGGCTCCCAAATTGTTTCAGCTAGATTGCCGGCTTGTTTTTGGCGTTCTATACTCGTATTTGGGTGTTTTGGACCCAATTTTGGAGTTTTGATTTATTTTTATGTAGATCTAACACGTTTTGGCTTGGGACTTCACCACAACATTTGCCATCACGGCTGAAACAAGGCATCCAGGCATGCAACTTAACCTGCAGCTATGGAGACCTATGCTGAAGTCATGTAGGCCCAGCCAGGCAAAGGTAGGAAGACTAGGTAGAGACCCAGACACCGGTATTTGAAGCCTCGAAATAGGCACTAGTCAATGAGCTTATTCTTCCCAGTCTCAAGGCGCCCAATGTCCATTACAAGTCCACATCTATCTGAAATTGTAACAAGGTTAAAATGCAATATGCAGGATTGAAATATGATTCAATCCTGATTTTTTTCACAACAAAAATCAAAAGAGTAAATAAACGAAGCCAAAGGATTTGTACGAAATCTCGCACGAGGAAAAAAACCCTCCACACAGGAGAGAAAAACCTAAGGCACACAGAAAATTTCACTAAATAAACACTTAAGGACATAATACAAGACTCAATTGATACTTTCTTACACCACAATAGAAGTTTGATCAAATACTCTTGTCTTGTAGAACACATCCTCTTCACCTTCTCTTGGATGAACACAGATTCACGCAGGTTGATGATCTTCCTCACAGGCAAAGCTTACACAAAGTTAAATGATGAATGAATGGTGTGCTATGCTCTTAGACTCTCACCTAGATAAAGCTAAGAACCTAACAGTCTTTTGTTCCTCCCCCTTGACCTTATAAAACAATCTCACAAATATCATTAGTGTGCAAAAGGTCTACCTTAAAACTCCTAACACAACCCTTTATATACTAGGTTAACTCTTTTTCCTAATAAACAAAGAGATTGGCCTTATTTAAACCTCTTCCTTATTTAAGACTATGCAGATTTGAATAGACTCCTAGAATCCCACACCAAATCAATCTTTAATAGGGAATACAAATCCTATATGAATGCAAATGATTCTTACCAGAAAAAAAGCTTTGCCGTGTAATATTGATCAATCATGCTCCTTATTTAACGCAAGCTCCAACCTTTGCAAGTTATAATTAATCCTAAGACTAGGAATAACCAACTTACAGACTCTTTAAATTTGCTAGGAAATAGCCAACTTAATTACACTTTCACTATCCTTATAAGTTACAAACTTGACCAGTGCCATCGCACAGCAGCCCACCTTGATGAGTTAAGTTCTTGAGCACATCAAAATACAACTCACTATTAACGAGGGGTCTTAAAAAATGACATGAGCGAATAACGATATTTTTTCCAAAAGCATCCTGACGAGCAGCTGCACAACCATCCATAAACCAAGCGTTTAGGCAGCGTGCATTTCTTCATTGGTGTGTGTAGACAAGCAGACTCCTGGGAAACGCCTCACAAACCTGTAAACAACAATCAAAGGCAAACAAACGCACCATCGTCCCAATAGAGGTAGATCCAGGAGGAAATTAAAACGTTTAGGCTCAAGTTCAACTAGCACTCTATGTCAGGCGCAACCATGAGCAGCTTGCTCACCAGCAAAGGACAAACGACGTATACTGCAGTCGTGACACAAACTATCTAGAGACAAACAACGGTGATCTGCGGGTCACCTCCCAATGTCCAAGGCTTTTATGAAGTTATCAGTCACGATCGACTAGATCTTCTGTGGCCTCAAAGACGAACCCTGGTTCAAGCTGCCACCATCCTTGAAGGGAGACGGGCAGCTGCTGCATGTGGAAGAAGTACTTAAAAAAACTTGTGAAAGAAGGTAGGCGAGACGCTGCACATACCAGGCAAGATACCCTAGTCGAGACGTTTTACACCCATGTGAGACGTAGCGCAGCCTAGGCGAGATGCAACACAGCGGAGGTGAAACGTAAAAGTGACTGTTGTACCCCTTACCAACGTTATTCGAAACAATGGCATTTTTGCCGAGTCCAAATACCTGGGGACCACCAGCAGTTCCAAGGACAAGATCCAACATGTGAGATTGGTCTTTCAGGTTCAAGCTGCAGATGTTGTACCTGGGCCGATCGTCGTCTTCACAAAGTAGAACGCCAAAGGAGTAGGCTCTTCCCAAACTGGCGCCCTGATGATCCTTGTCCAACTGTCCTGTGCCATGATCGACAGAATGATGGTTGACCATTGCAACGCATCAACTTCAGGTGATTCAGAGGATAGGCTTGGAAAGCATAATTAGACGCCAGACAGAAAAATACCTTTTTGTAGTAGTGACATGTTGTTGTTTATGTGTCAAAGATCCAAGACATGTTCAAGACATGCATCTCAATCTGATATTTACAGGATTATTTGATGATAAAGGATACGCCAATGTCTTGACCGGTGGCACAAACAATGGGATAAGTTTTGAGTATGCATTACCATACATGTACGTGTTATATTATGGACCTTGCCAGTGAGATTTTATCTTCAAAGACGTACAAGTAATAGTAAAACACCTTTTTTTGCACGTAATAGTGGATAATTAACATAGTTATTGCCAAAGTCAACCTTTGGCGTGTATAGAGCTGAGCTACGATAATAATGGAATAACTTTTTTTTTTTGAACAAACGATATTATCTAAATCAAGGGAAAAGAGGTGGGCTTAGCCTAACAATGGGCTAGCAATGTGGTTCAAATTCGCTTTTGGCGAGAATCGAACCTAAGACATCTCACTTACAAGTGAAGAGGAATATCACTATACCGTAATACTAAATGGCACGATTTTGAGGTTTCAAAATATTTTTGCATGACCATTAAAGGTAAATTTATAAGCGATTTGGAACCCGCCTTGCCATATATTGAGTCTAGCCCAAAATGTCAAAACGGAGTTCCGTCATCTAGGACATAACCGAAGTATTATGAAGTTTGAGAAACTGATTGTGCGGTGAAAGTTTCATGAAGGTAAGTTTTAATTGTTTTTTATAGAAATGAGCATAACCGACTAAAACTCGTCAATAAAAGTAATTGTGAGAAATCGAGATTGCTGAGTTTTTGTAAGAACTTTGCATACACACTTCACAAACAAAAGATGCGGCTAATGACTCTATTACTTGATTTGTCTTTGTGTGTGCTGCAGTTTGTAACTAAGGAGTGGAACTTGTAGGTAAATACCACCGTCCCGTTCCACTTCATAGCCCTAACTCAAATCCCATCTATTTTACGAGAACAATTTGGGTAAAATGCTATTAAAAGGGAATTTGGGCTTCAAACAATTTTCCCTCCAACTTTAATTAAACTTAATTTGTTTAACTAAAAAGCTCAAATAGCAACTGATGGATTGCCCTAATGGATAGGGCATTTCTCTAAGAATAATATTGCATTTCCTTTTTTTGAAATGAGCTCATTCCTCCACTTGCAAATAACACATTGTCCTTGTAGAAATATCATAAGCAGAATAGTTCATCATCATTCAAATGTAACAAATAACTCAACAGTGTAGGTATCAAGTAACACATTGAAGATGAACAGTCCATTTATTTGAGACATTTGGTTACTAAACGAACTCCATTTCGAATAACTTTTTAAAAAGATGATCTTCCAATGAAGATTAATAAATTGAACAGTTCCGATTATAAAAGTTTTATGGTGACGATATGTTATTTGCAAGTAGGGGAATGAGATCTCCCACAAAAGAGATGCAAGTATTTTTTTCTCTAAAACCCACCGGGTTGTCTCGAGTTCAAGTTATCCTCTATTTTGCCATCTTTAGTCACAACTAATTTACATGGATTAATTGGTCAAGAAAAAAAATAGCTACATGCATGTTTTCATGTATATTGCAATGTTATCAAAATCCAACAACATATTCATGAAATGAAAGTAACTTGTTTTTTGCATGCAAATATCATTCACACATGATAATGCCATGAACATAATACATTTTTAACAATCTATAATCCCCCTGCCATTCAACCATTTGTATTACTCGTGCCAAAATATAATTCTTCCTCAAGAACAACAATGGATCCTAATTATTTTATGAACTTCGATTCCCTCCGGTAAGCAAATTTTGCTCTGTAAGCTTCGTTTGTAAATTTTTACCAATTATTTTTTTGTCAATATTTGTTTTTTGCAAATTTATGGCTGCATGCATGTTCATAACGAAAATAATTACTGGTTGATGTCCATGTTTAACAGACAGTGGAGATCCAAGTCATATGGCAAGGAGCAATGGGCGCTTTGGTGGTTCCCTTCTCTGCAAGAATTATCGAAGTAAAACTACTGATTTTGCAAACACTTAATGTCCCAATCGCAGCAGAGAGGCAAGAGCTCTCATGGGAAGGGCAGTTTTAAAAAGATGAACTGACTGTTCAAAGCAATAACATTCCCGCTAATGCTACCATACATGTCTTCAACAAGATTAAAGTCGGTGTTTATTTGGCGACTAACCGCCTTTATCATGAAATCGTAGTCTACGAAGGTACTAGTGTGGGTGAGTTAAAGGCGAAAATTCATGCAGATTATGGCGTGAATATCGATCATAAAGTACTGTGTAAGGGGAATGATGATCTTGATGATCGTACTATTCTGTGAGCTGCTGGAGTTGTCGAAGGAACTTCGTTACATCTCGAGAGAAAGAAATAATATCAGGGAACAATTAATACTTCACGGTTTCAAGGGAACCTTGGTAACTTTGGATTGCAAAGTTTTATGAGTAGACTAAATAATATATACTATATATTTACTATTAATTTCAGTTTGAAAAATGAAAAGAAATATGTATCTATGATAATGCATTAATATGAATTAAAAGAATTTGTTTAAGTGAAAACCGAAGTGTTGGAAGAAGTTTGGTTACCAACAAAAATATATCTTGACATGTATGCAAAAAAAAAGCGTTGTGTTTTCTTTCAATGAGTATTTTATATGTCAGCATGAAAATATGATATACAAATACGGAGGAATGAACAAGAACCCCTTTTTCAACAAAACTATACTTTTGCTCTTTTTTCTGCTGCATCAACAGGAGCTGCAAATGCCATTAAAATAAGAACCCCTTTGTGTTTGACCATATCCTCATTGCATCTGCAAATTCCTTGAAGACCTTTAAGCTGCGGGACAAAGGATTGACACATAAAAAACATTGGATGAAGTAAAATCTTTACAAGTCTGCCTGTACCAAACCTTCATTAATGTTATGTTTTGGTGCAAGAATCTAAATATGAAAAGAACATTATCTATATGCTAAAACCCAATTGAGAATCACTGTTCACCAACAGGATTTAACGGAATTGCCCTTCAATTGCTACTCATCCTCGGTCTTTTTCCTTTATTGCTTTACTAATTTGCCCCTAATGTCTAATAAGGGTAAAATTGTAAATAGATGAGTTTGTTATAAGCTTGTTATAACAACCCTTGTGATTAGCTAATGTTTAGTTAGATAATGAAGTAATTAGTTGATAGCACAAGTGGGTGTGTCATTAGTATATATACTCCAAAGATATACTCTTATTGTTTATAACATTTCTATCACGGTATCTCTCGCCTGAGTCTCACGACCCTCGATCCTTCTCTCTCTTTGCTTCCTGCTTCTCGCGCTTCTTCTCCCTTCGAAGCTCAAAACCCTAGATTTTTCAGCCATGGTGACCTCTGGCTCTCCTTCCTCTCAATCTAAATCTCCTATTCATCCTGCTCTGATGAATTATTGCCGTAATTCTTCATCATCCATGGCAATTTTGTCAATCACGATCCAGAATATTGGATCTTTGGTTCCGATTAATCTGACAACGATGAATTATCTCACCTGGAGTGCATTGTTCGCTCCGATCTTCCGCCGATACAATCTCATTGGTATCATTGACAGCATAATGCTTGCTTCACCGAAGTTTCTTCTTGATTCATTTGGTAATCGCACCTCTACTATGAATCCTCAATATATTGCGTGGTTTGAGAATGATCAGAATATTTTGATCTAGATTAATTATATGCTTTCGGATGCTTTTATTCCATACATGATTGGTGTTAATTCGGCACGTAAGCTATGGTCGAAACTGGTATCATGTCTTGCAACTGCATCGCAATCGCACATTCACGAGCTTCATTCTCATCTTCGTACCGTCATGAAGGGTGATTCCACGGCTGCGGTGCATCTTCAACAAATTGAAGAAATTGCTGATGCCCTAGCCAATGCCGGTGCTCCGATAGAAGCATCTGAGTTGATTTCTGTTATTCTACATGGTTTGCCTTCTGAGTATGAATCATTTATTGATGCCATTCAGTTTTGACTTGGTTCCACCACCATTAATTAACTTTATGGACTTCTTTTGAGCAAGGAACTTCAGCTAATTGCTCGCAAGAAAGTCTTTCCACCAACACCAATTCAAGCTTTCAATTCTTCTATTGGTCTTCTTCCAACTCCGACTGGTGATTCTGGTTCACAGACATTCTTTACTCAAAATGGATCACATTTGAATTCCTATGGTTCTTCACATTGTGGCAATTTTTTTAATTCGAGACATTACAACAATCATGGAATTCAAATGAACTATCAAGGTTTTCAGGGCAATCCAAGATTTCATTGAGACAATCAAGGAAATTAAGAAATAATCGTGGTTCTCGTTTTTACTCTAACAATTCTACCAAAAATATCTACTACCAAATTTGTCGCCAAATGGATCATGAATCTGCAGACTATCCACAACGCATGAATCCACATTTTGGTACCAAGAATTCTCAGAATGCATACAATGCAACTACCACTCCTACATGGCTACTTCACTCTGGTGCTAGTTCGCACATGACCAACTCCTACACCAATATGCAAAATCCTGAGTCATATAATAGACCTGAACAAGTATATATCGGTGATATAAAAAGGTTTGCCTATACTTAACTCTGGTTGATCTACACTTAATACTGCCTTTCATTGCTTTGATATAAAAAATGTATTGCATGTTCCTCATCTTAAGCAAGATTTTATTTTTGCAAATCGATTCATCCTTGATAATTGGTGCTCTATTCATTTGTATCATTTTCACTTCATTGTGAATGATCAATCTTCAGAGAAAACGCTCTTTAAAGGTCCTGTGAAAGCTGGATTTTATCCTTTTCATGCATCTCCATTTACTGGCACTCAACATGCATTTGCAGCATATGCTAAAACTTCACAGGATACTTGGCATCAACGATTGGGCCATCATACATTCAAAATACTAAATAAGCTAGCATATAAGTCCTGTATTTCAGTTTCAAGTTCTTTACATAAAGTTGGTTGTGCTCTAGGCAAATATTCAAAGTTGTCTTTTGCTTTTGTATCTTGTACATCCAATAAGCCTCTTGAGCTTCTACACACAGATGTATGGGCTCTTGCACCATTTCTCTCTGTCAATGGGTATCGATATTACATCATAATTGTTGATGACTACAAAATATACTTGGTTCTTTCCTCTTAAATCCAAGTCTGATGTCTTTTATACTTTTGTGCACTTCAAAGCGTTGGTTGAAAATTTGCTCAGTTCTAAGATTGTGACTCTAAGATCTAATTTTGGTGGGGAATTTCTAACTTCCAAATTTCTCAATCATCTTAAATTGCATGGCATTTCACACTAGTTTAGTTGCCCTTACACACCAAAACAAAATGGTTGTGTTGAGCGCAAGCATACGCATCTAGTTGAAACTGCTAGAACTCTTCTAGTAGCCTCCAAGGTTCCTCACTCTTATTGGGATAAGGCTTTGCCACAGCCATCTATCTCATTAACAGGATGCCAACAACTACCAAATCTTCTCCTTGGGAATTATTATTTGGTAAAGCTCCAAATTATACATCTTTGAAAATATTTGGGTGTAGATGCTTTCCATGGTTGAAGCCTTATACAACCTCCAGGCTTGATCCAAAAAGCAAGGAATGCATCTTCTTGGGTTATAGTTTGAACCACAAAAAAATATAAGTGTCTTGTTCCTTTCACTGGTCGATTATACATCTCAAGGCATGTATTTTTTATGAAGTTACCTTTCCTTTTGCTCAAGATGATCTCCTTCAACAATCTCAGTCCAGCTTTAGTTCTTCTACATTGCAAAATCATAACACAATTCCCAATACCTTAACTTTTTCCTCTATCTCTTATCCACCTCACCCTACTCCTCCACCTACATCCTCATCACTGCCAATTTCAACTTTAGTTCCTAATCCTGCTTCTATCTCCAGCACAATTGCTCCACGTCAATTACCTATAAACACTCATCCAACGCAAACCAAATCAAAATCTGGTATTTTTAAACCCAAGGCTCTTTTGGCAACCAAACACCCTCTACCTTCTGATATATCTCATGATTATACACCAACAACTTATCTTCAGGCCTCCAAATTCCCTCATGAGAGAAAAGCAATGCAGGAGGAATTTAATGCCCTCATTAAAACTGACACTTGATCTCTAGTCCTTGCCACTTCTTCTCAAAACTTAGTTGGTGCAAAATGGGTTTTTCGGATCAAACATAAACCTGATGGTACCATTGATAGGTACAAAGCTAGGCTTGTTGCCAAAAGCTTTCATCAACAACAAAGATTGGATTACACTTAGATTTTTAGTCCAGTTGCTAAGCATGTCACCATTAGTCTTCTTCTCACCTTGGCTGCCAAGTTTAATTGGTTTCTAAATCAACTTGATGCAAGTAATGCATTCTTGCATGGCCACTTAACTAAATCTGTGTTCATGGTACAACCACCTGGGTTTGAAGATCTTACCAAGCCTTATCATGTCTGTCAGTTACACAAATCTTTGTATGGGTTAAAGCAAGCCCCCAGGGCTTGGTATGACAAGTTGACCACCACCTTAAAGTCATTTGGTTTCTCAAGTTCACAAAATGATTACTCTTTATTTGTTAAGAAGGATCCAGCCTTGGTTTTCATGTTCGTGTATGGTGATGACATTATTGTCACTGGTCCTAATGCTCAACTTTGCCAAGAAATCATTTCTCAACTCAATGGTTTATTTCCTGTTAAGGATCTTGGTCCATTTCATTACTTTCTTGGTATTGAAGTTCATAGATCATCCTCTGGCATATTTCTGTCTCAAAATAAGTACATTTGAGATCTCCTCACCAAAGCTCACATGGAAGGTTCCAAGCTTTGTGTTACACCTCTCAGCACAACTAAGTTGGATCATGAGTCTCATCTGTTTGCTAATCCTACAAAATATAGGCCTTTAATTGGTGGACTCCAGTATTTAACCTGGACCAGGCCAGATCTGTCATTTGTAGTAAACTTGGTATGCCAAGTCATGCAGCATCCAAGACAATCTCATTTTCAAGCAATCAATCGTATTCTCAGATATCTCAAGGGCATACTGTTTCTTGGTTTATGGTTTCCAAAGTGTCTTAAGCCTCTCACTTTCACTACTTTCTTAGATGTAAACTAGGCAGGATGCAGCATTGATTATCGATCTATTGGTAGGTTTTGCATTTACTTAGGAGACTCCTTTATCAGCTGGAGTGCAAAGAAACAACCAATTGTGGCTCGCTCATCCACAGAAGCTGAATACATATCACTTGCCAACACCGTAGCATAATTGACATGGATCTGCAAGCTTTTGGTTAATGTTGGACTTGTTCTTCCTTTTTCTCCACAACTTTAGTGTTACAATATTTATGCTATTTCTTTGGCTAGAAATCCAATTTTCATGCAAGAACCAAGCATGTGGAACTTGATTACCACTCCATTAGAGAAAAAGTGCTAGCAAATCAAGTGACTGTTCTATTTGTTTGCACTCAGGATCAAGTTGCAGATATATGCACTAAAGCACTGTCCAAGCACATATTCCTTCTTCTCAGGAACAAACTTTCTCTTCGGCTCCCTCAGTTTAGTTTGAAGGGGGATAATGAGGGTAAAATTGTAAATAGATGAGTTTGTTATAAGGTTGTTATAACGGCCCTTATGATTAGTTAATGTTTAGTTAGATAATGATGTAATTAGTTGATAGCACAAGTGGGTGTGTCATTAGTATATATATTCCAAAGATGCAATCTTATTGTTTAAGAAATGAAAGTATAACATATCTATCAATGTCCATGTGCTGTTCATCGTGGAAAGGGAAAGGGACGGGTAGCACTCTTCGTCTTTCTGCTTCTCAAATTTTCTTTCTAAGAAAACTAAAACAACACCTATCTCGAGTTCTTTCACTTCTTCTACTTTGTTTTCATTTAACATTTGCTTCTAGTATGAATCTTTGGACTTCTCTTTTAGAAACCACCAACATGAAGTAATAAACTCAGTTTCCTTATCAACCTCTTCCTTTTTGCTCGGCTTGGATTCGAATGAAAAAGCTCTTGTACGAAATCAATTGCATCCCCGTCACTGATTTCGACTACATACATACCTATCAAACCCTAGAATCCAACCGAACTCATTTCCTTCAAGCTCACTTTTGCTCCTCAACTCGCTGCCCATTGATGCAAAAATTAACTTAACACACAAATTTAACCCTCTTTTGACAATTGTACTATAAGTATAAGTAGGGATCGTTCTGGACCGGGGATTAGGAGGGCTTGCTAATAACCTCTAAACTGACTCAAAAACATAAAACTAAACTTAAAAACACTTAACAAGACTCACAAGACTCAAAGAAAACTTAAAATACTGAAAACAACTTAAAATAACTAAATAAACTTAAACTAGACACTAGGAATGACTTTGGACGAAAATTGACTTTTACTTGAATCAAAACACTTAAAAACACAAACTAAAACAGATTTGAAACACTTTGAAACAAGAAACTAAAAGGGGGGTTTTGATTTGGATGAAGTTGAAACAAACGAACAAGTATGAAAAACTAGACAAATTGTAAAACAAATTTGAGAAATAAGATGATGGATTAGATAACTAGAGGTTTTTTCTCCACACATGACATGTATGCAAACAACTCGATTTCCAGTTACTACTTCATTGAATTATGAATGACAATGCCCCAAATTAACTGTGACATCACTAGTTAACCCTAAGATTTTCCTTGTTTTATTGGATTGGATGACATCATTCGACCCAAAACATTCTTCAAAAGTTCCCTACATGACATTATAATAGAGATACAATCAAAGATCATTACGTTTAATGAAAATCGTAAGCATTGACAAAGCACTTGCAACTATGACATCATGTCACTCATGCTAGAATTAAACTTAACGCAATCGTTTATAAGCGACCTCCACTACTTATGAATATAAGTTTGTAACGATTATGTGAAACTTTCTTATATTCTAGCATCGGATTTATGCATGCCAATTAAGTGTTGACCCTTAATCAACAAATACAAATAAATTATCAATCAAATAGTTAAGCCAATTGCATTCACGATTCAAGAGTTCATAACTGGAATTTATCAAATCATATTACACACATAATCATGGCTTTGAAATCACCCTTAGCTAAGAGAGGTTTAGCCACTCATGTTCACAACAAAACGAAAGAAAATGAATTTAAACATTGGAAACAAAAGAAAGAAAACACCTAAACGCTCCAAGGATCCAAGTTGGACAGCAAGCACGTCCAAGCACTTTCCTTCCCTTCCTTTGCTACGACACAAGGTGTTGGTGAGTGTTTGAAGGTTTGTTTGTATGGACGAATGAATGTAAAGATGAATGGATGTGTTTGGATGATGGTTATATTGAAATGGGGATGAATGATCAACCAAAAACTGAACTATATGGCTGCCACACACACTTCCTTTTATAGAGGAAGTGCACGGCAATGGAGGGAAATTAGTGGTGTGTGCAATGATTCAAGGGTGAAAATGAAGTAATGATGCAAAGCATAGGGGGTAAAATAGAGTGGTGTTGCAGCAATGAGTGCACGGAGTGGTGTTTGAAATGATTCAAAGGTGAAAGTGAAGTGATGATGCAAAGCATGGGGGGTAAAATGGAGTGGTGTTGCAGCTATGAATGCAAGTAGGGAACATGAATGATTGTGCACATGGTAGAGAAAGGAAATGGAGTTGGAATGGTCCAGAAATGAGTCAAAAGTGCAGCAAGACTCATGATGCACAACATGGGATTCCAAATGTGGTGGATGGTGCATCAATGAGTGCATGTAGTGAAGGTAAAAGTTGTATGAAATCTAATGGGTGAAGGGGACAAGGAATGTGCAGCAATTGAGTGCAATGATTCAATGTTTTGGTGCACGAAATCAGAAATAATGAAGGAGACAAGGGTGGTGCATGGCATGGATAGATAATGAGTGTAATGGTGCATGAAATGAGTGCAAGAAATCTGGTGCATGAAGGGGACAAGGGTGATTATGCATGGCATGGGTGGAAAGGTGAGTAAATGGTGAATCAATGAGTGTAAGGAGGTGAAAGGATATTGTGCACATGGTAGACAAAGGAAAGGAAGTGGAATGATGCAGCAAATGAGTACAAGGAGGGAACATGGATGGATGTGCACGGCATGGGTGGTAAAATGGAGTGATTTATGGCAGAAAATAGGAAAGGAATGGCTCCCTTGCACGGCAAAGAAGAGAAATGGTGAATGATGGTATGGCTTGGACTTTTAGGGTAGGTTTAGGACTTGTAGAATATGTAATGAAATGTCCCAAAATATTTAGGAACCCTTCGTGTGACTAAATCTTTGGTAATTTAGGACTAGGAAAAGTAACGACAAGATAAGGCAAGTTTGACTAGTATTTCCTCATTCTTAATGGTTTCCTTGTCTTCCTTGATCCTCAATTTATTTTCTTCCTATCCTTGGCACATTCCTAGCTTCTTTAGATCTTTAATTTCATCCAACCATTTTGCTCCATGCATGTGATATCCATTCCATGCCCAAAACTGCTCCAAAAGGCACCAAAATGCACTTCTTTGCCTTTTTAACCCTTTGTACCTACAATCACACGAAAATGGCTTGAAATACTAAATCAACTAAGAAATAACAACATAAATGCACAAGAACAAGCTAACTAAGCTGCATAAATATGCTCCTATCAAATTCCCCCACACTTAGCTTTTGCTAGTCCTCGAGCAAAACAAAAGAAACAAAACGAAACAAAACAAACAAAACACAACCTAACCTTCCAACATTTGCCTCAGAGATTTCCAATGCACATGACATGTTAAAAATCATCATTCCCATAGATTTTGGTCATCTTCTCATCAATCATCTGTGCACATAATCTAAGGTCACATACCAGTCGGAACCACCTCTAGTGACCTGTATGACTAGCATGTCGGAACCCTCTCATGGTCTGTACGACATGCACCTACTTGGATCCAAGGTGAGCGTGCGGTGTGGGTGAATAATATAAGCACTAACACTAGGGGTGCATGTTATGAGCTCTCAACACAATTCACATCATCAATAAATCATATGAATAATATAACTCACCTGATACTCACTTGTGCGTCCGCAACACCATTTCACATATATATGCATCAATTACTAATTCATATAATTCATAATATGCATGCATGGCATTTTAAAAACATACTTTCATTTAAATTCAATTTTTGGGAAAAATCAATAGTATATAGGTAAATACAGAAAATACTGCCCACTCACTGGTAAGTCGAAGGGTCGTAACCCCCGTTACGTCCCTGGATGCGCTCGTCCTCGGGATAGGCATCACCTATATGCGAAACAACTATAAAAACGTTAATTAAAGCACATAACCGACAATTCGTAATAACTTCTCATACGGTGCTCAATTTGGGTATACGAATATACCACAGTGACCTACTCGACGTCACGGACGTCGACATATTTTTAGAAAAAATTTTCGAGGCTGCACGCGCCCCCACGCGCGTCATCTTCTTCCTCCAGTCACTGGACTGGTTTTTCCGGTCGTCGGAAACTAGAGATTTTTCAATCTCCTTGTTCTCCGTCATTTCTCAACCATTTTCCATGAAATTTTCACCAACATGTCCTAAATCACGAGGGGAAGAAGGCTATACCTCTTTGGAGCCCCAAAACCTTCGAAAATCACGTCGGGAAACTTCACCAAAACCGGCCACCTTCGAACTAGGGTGTCCCGACGTCCAAAACTTTCAAACTAAAAACTCCGAGCTTCCTTCAAACCTCACTAAGCTCCCTGTAAGCTTAGAATTCCCTGAAATTCAACAATTCACATGTGCATGAACAATATTCAAATTGGAGCTCGAGTTTTCAACGTGATATCTAGGGGTTTCTTACCTGAAAATGGTACCTTTGAGTTCATAGGGCACTCACGAACACAATGGTGCTAATCTCCACTTCGATCCATGAAGTTTCAAGGGTTTTTGGGTCGGTCCGTACAGTTTCGAGAGGGAGAGAGTGAAAGTGACAGAGAAGGATGAGAGAGAGAGAGAGGGCACGGGGTGAGGGTATCCCGTGTGTGTGTGTGTGTGCGATAGGAGCATATTTATGCGACTGAGTTAGCTTGTTTTCATGCATTTATGTTGTTATTTCTTAGTTAATTATGTATTTTAAGCTATTTTCGTGTGTTTGTAGGTGCATAGGCCTTATGAAGCAATAAGATGCATTTTGGTGCATTTTGGAGCAGTTTTGGGCTTGGAATGAATAACACATGCATGGAGCAAGGTAGATGGACGAAATTGAAGACTAAAGAGGCTAGGAATGTGTTAAAGAGAAAGAAGAATTAATGTAAAAAGGACAAAGAGCTCAGCCACAAAGGGGTGTCACTCCAACATTCACCTTTCCATCATTGCCGTGCACCACCATTGCACTCCCTTTGGATTCCTATGCCGTGCATCATCATCTATGTTCCCTCCATTGACTCATTTGTTGCATCATTCCACCTCTCTTTCCTTTCTCTACCATGTGCACAATCATTCATGGTCCCTGGCTACAACACCACTCCATTTTACCCTCATGCTTTGCATCATCACTTCACTTTCACTTTTGAATCATTTCAAACACCACTCATTGCACTCAATTGCTACACCATTCCTTGTTCCCTCCATCATTTCAGATTTCATGCATCATTACATTGAATCATTGCACTCAATTGCAACACCATTCCTTGTTCCCTCCATCATTTCAGTTTTCATGCATCATTGCACTCAATTGCTACACCACTCCATGTTCCCCTCCATTGCCATGCACTTCCTCTATAAAAGGAAGTGTGTGTAACATAAATTTAGTTCATACTTTGTTAGATCATTCACTCCCATTTCAACACAACCTTCATCCAAACACATCCATTCATTTTCACATCCATTCCTCCATACAAACAAACCTTCAAACACTCACCAACACCTTGTGCCTTAGCAAAGGAAGGGAAGGAAAGCGCTTGTACGTGCTTGCTGTCCAACTTGGATCATTGGAGCGTTTATGTGTTTTCTTTCTTTTGTTTCTAATGTTTAAATTCATTTCCTTTCGTTTTGTTGTAAATATGAGTGGCTAAACCCCTCTTGGCTAGGGGTGATTTCAAAGCCATGATCATGTGTGCAATATAATTTGATAAATTCCAGTTATGAACTCTTGAATCGTGAATGCAATTGGCTTAACTATTTGATTGATAACTTATTTGTATTTGTTAATTAAGGGATGACACTTAATTGGCATGCATAAATCCGTTGCTAGAATATAAGGAAGTTTCACATAATCGTTACAAAGTTATATTCTCATGTAGTGAAGGTCGCTTATAAATGATCGCGTTAAGTTCAATTCTTAGCATGAGTGACATGATGTCATAGTTGCAAGTGCTTTGTCAATGCTTATGATTTTCATTAAACGTAATGATCTTTGATTGTATCTTTATTATGATGTCATTGATAGGAGCATATTTATGCGACTTAGTGGACTTGTTCTTGTGCATTTATGTTGTTTTTCTTTAGTTATTTCAGTGTTTAAAGTCATTTTCGTGCCATTTCAGGTTTCAGAGACAAAGTATGCAAAGAAGTGCGAAATGGAGCATTTTAGAGCAAAATTGAGCTGGAATGTTGTGTATGCTAATGGAGCACAAGAAATGGACGAGTTTGAAGGTCAAAGGAGCTTAAGAAATGAAGAAATGAAAGTGAAGAACAAAGAATTCAAATTTGGAAACCAAAGTTTCTAAAGTTGGAAGTTTCTATTCTTGGAGGTTTCCATTTTCGAGAGTTTCTATTCTTGGCTTTGGGCTTTTAGATGACCTAAACCCTAATTCCTTGTGGACCCTAACCCTAGCCGCACCTAGGCCTCTAGAATATCTGATTTCCTTGCCTTGCAAGGCATTCTAGAAGGCCCATCTCTAAACCCTAACCCTAGCCGCACCTTAGGCTTTATTCCCACTAAAAATCTGATTGTTTTAACCTAATTTCTGGTGGATTTGGGCTTCTAGAAACCCTAATCTGATTACCCTAGGTTTTTGGATGCCTATATATACTCATTATAACCCCTAGATCAGATTATCATCTCCCATATACATCATTCACGTCAGAAACAAAGAGGCTCTCTTTGCCGCACCTTTCCACCACCATATTCCATATTTTCTGCCCAAAATCAACCCTAGCCGTACCACCCATCAACCCTAAACCTTTCCCTACCATTCCCCATCCATTCTACACCTTAAATACCACCCAAAACCTGTTCTAAAGTTCTCTGCCGCAACAAGGAGGAAGGAGAATTCGTTGATGATCTTGCTGCCAAGTTGGAGCCTTCTAGGTGTTTTCTTTCTTTGGATTTTAATTTCTAAATTTATGTATCTTTGCTTTGCGAGTATGAGGAACTAAACCCCCCTTGGCTAGGGGGGATTCAAAACCATGATTATATATGTGAAATAAGTTGATACTTTCAGTTATCGTTGCATAAGTCGTGAATACAATTTGCTTAACCGTTTGATTTAGAACTTATTCTTGTATGTTGATTGAGAGTGCACGCTTAATTTGCATGCTTGAATTTGATGCTAGGATATAAGTTTGTTTCACCTAATCGTTATGAATTTATATTCGTAAGTAGTGAAGGTCGCTAGTCACGATCGTGTTAAGTAGGTTCCTGGCAAGAGTATCATGCTTTTCATAGTTACGAATGCCTTGTCGATGCTTATGATTTCCAAAGAACGTAATGATTCTAACTTGTGTCTTTATCATGCTGTTCATATAGAGAACTTGTTAGGAATAATTTGTTTGCGATGCATATTCATCCAATTCAATGATTCTAGGGAAATCTGAAGGTTAATTTAAGCGGACCTAATTAACTTGGAGTGTCGAGGTTTATAACTTATTAAATTGATAACTGGAAATTGATTTAGGTTGCATATATTTCATGTGTGGAGAAGAACCCCTTAGCTATTCCATCATCCATTGATTCATTACAATTTTATTTTACAATCTGTTTTTGTTTTACAATTTGCCCTATTTTCCAATCTGTTTTCTTAATTTTAATTTTCGTCAAAACAAAATCCCCCTTTATTTTAGAGTCCTAGATTAGTTAGAAAGTGTGTTAGTTTATGTTTTCTAGTGTTTTGAGTCAAGTTATAACATAAATTTGTCCCAATTTGTGTTAGTACTCAAAACTGCCCAGATTGTGCTTCTAAGGCAGTTTTGAGTGTTTATTTGCTGTTTTGGTTCCTTTGCTTTGTTTTGGTGTTTTAACTTTTAATTTTACATTCTTTGAGTCTAATCTAGTATTCTAAACTTTGTTTTTACGTTTCTAATTCAGTTTTTCAAGTGATTAGTACCCCTAGTTAATCCCCGGTTAGAACGATCCCTACTTACATCATTACTACAATTGTGACAAATAGGGTTTAATTTGTGTGTCAACATAATTTTCACATCAGTCATGTAAGGAACTTTAGAAGAATGTTTTGGGTTGTCGAATGATGTCATCCAATCCAATAAAACAAAGAAAATCTGAGAGTTAACTAGTGATGTCACGGTTAATTTGGAGCATTGTCGTTCATAATTCAATGAAGTAGTAACTGGAAATCGAGTTGTTTGCATACATATCATGTGTGGAGAAAAAGCCTCTAGCTATCCCATCCATCATCTTATTTCTCAAATTTGTTTTACAATCTGTCTAGTTTTTCATACTTGTTTGTTTGTTTCAACTTCGTCCAAAACTCAATCCCCCTTTACTTTAGTGTGTCTAATTAGTTAGAATCCGTTTTAATTTGTGTGTTTTAAATGTTTTGATTCAAGTAAAAGTCAATTTTCATCCAAAGTCATTCCTAGTGTCTAGTTTAAGTTTATTTAGTTGTTTTAAGCTGTTTTGAGTATTTTAAGTTTGCTTTGAGTCTTGTGAGTCTTGTTAAGTGTTTTTAAGTTTAGTTTTATGTTTTTGAGTCAGTTTAGAGGTTATTAGCAAGCCCTCCTAATCCCCGATCTAGAATGATCCCTACTTATACTTGTACTACAATTGTAAAAAGAGGGTTAAATTTGTGTGTTAAGATAATTTTCGCATCAAGTTTTTGGCGCCATTGCTGGGGATTAGCAACTTTGCTAATCCCTTGTTATTTCTTTTTGTTTATTTTTTTGTCTTTTGTTTTTAGTTACTGACTTTGTTTCTGTTTGTGTTTTTTTTTGTTTTACTTTTGATATTTGATTTAGTTTTGTTTCTTTGATTTCAGGTACTACAGAAGTAAGACATGGATTTTGCTACCATTCAAGCTCAATTGGCTGAACTTACTTCTCAATTGTCACAATATGTCGAAAGGACCACAATGCAAAGTGTCCCTACATGTGGTGTATCCTATGGGCAAAGATATCCAACTCAGCAATATTCTCAATTCGTTGCGAATGAAGATGCTTGGGGTTATCAAGGCTATAACCAATCATGGGACAACATGTTTTCCAATGCTTACAATTCGGATTGGAGAGATTATTCAGATTACATAAAACCTCAACAATTCCAACAAGATGGATATTGGCAGCAAGAAGAGGAGTTCCATTCAAGACCTATGCAGCCATCATAGCTTCCCCTACAACAATTCCAATCAAATTCAAGTATGTCCACGGACAGTGATCAAAATTTTCAATTACTAACCTCTTTGGTGCAGGGGCAGCAAAATCAAAATGAAACAATGCTTAATCAACCTAAGGAGATGAGCGAATTGAAAAATCAACTTGGGGAGATTATGGAGTTCACGACACAAATTCAAGAGCAAAGTGAACTTTCCAACTCAACTATTGAAAATTTGAAGGAAGATTTTGAAATCCATGATGCTATCTCTTTGGGAAGTGCTATGGAGGTTGGACAACTGATGAACAACTGATGCTCAAAGAAGAGGAGAATAACAAAGCCATGGCAAGGGAAGAACCACCCTTGCCGCAGCCCCATATGCCCTCTATGCCGTCCACTACAACCAAGGTAAGCCTAAATTCAATTCGTCTTGACCCCGTTTCACTAAATGTCCTTATTCCTTGCAGGATCAAGCAATCCAAGGAAGAAGAGGGTGAGAAAGGCATATTCGAAACCTTTCCAAAGAATCAAGAGCAAGAAGTGGATGGGGAATGTCTAGAATTCATTAAAGAAGATACACTTGAGACGAAAAATCCCAAAAAAATTGGATTTTATGACACGGGACAAGTCATAACTCTCAAAACACCAAATCTAACCAAATCCCATATCCCTGCAACCTTCAAAGATGTGGTGTTCGTAATTGAGTTTGTGTCGAAGCAAGCAAGTAAGCTATCTTCTCCAACTTCGATTTTATTTTATACTAACTTGCTGATTTTGATGATTCAGGCACCTACACTAGAATTTAAACCATTGCCGGATCATGTCAAGTATCACCTTCCATTCAAGGATCAATTCCATGCTATGGGCCCTATCCAAGCTTAGAAGGAAGTTTCGTCCGGCTGGAAGACGTTAAAGCAAGCGCTTCATGGGAGGCAACCCATGTATTCAAAAATGTGGAAGATTTTTTAATCGCTCCGCAATCAGTTTTGCATTTCTAAAAACCTTCCCTTTTCTGCATTTTATTTTGCCGTGACTGTCACGCGCCGCCGCACACGGCGGTCGGCCGCCCCGATTCGTCGGAAAATTCAACTATCTCCAAAAATTCTCAAAATTTATAGAAATAAAGATCTCCAAAAGTAGAGCAAGTTTTATACCTGTTGCCAAGGCTAATTTGGCCCGAAAAGGTTCCAATTTCACTTAAACCGCCGGAAACCCTAAGGTGGGTGTTTTTCGATTCTCCTTCCTCGTTGTTCCAACACCCCTACCATTGGTTGGGTCTCAATCCTGGGTCCAAGGCAAGTTGGTTAAGGGTGGTGGTGGGTGGTGGAACTCGCTGAAACGACAGAATCGTCGTCGAGCACCTCCGGTGCTCTGATGTATTTCTTCACTATTTAGGCCTTAAAAACCCTTGATTTTTGGTGGAGATGGAAGAGGAGAGATTGAGGAAAAAATTGTAGGTGGAGGATGGATGCAACTCGCCTAAAAAATGGTGGAGATTGGCCGGGATTTGGCTGGGTCGGAACTGGGTTTGAGGTGTGCATGGGTTGAAGGGGAAGGGGATGAGTTCATCTCTCTCCTTCCTAATTGGCTGATTGGTTGCTTCTCTCTCATCTGATTGGTCCCTATTTTCTCTCCTTGAAGCTGATTGGCTTCTTTCCCACAAGGTAGGAGTTCAAATAATTTAATAATCTAAAATGTAAGTAACCAATTTCAAACGTCTGTAACTATACCGTTATAATCCGGACTCGCAAACTGCTTTCGTCTATACGTTCGTACCAACGAGTACTACACAAATATGCCAAAAGACTAAGTCATACATTTCTCTAGACAATGGTCAACGGAAGTCAAAGTTCTTGCCTCTAGGGCATTTTCGCCAATTCACGCTATTAAAATGAATAAAAACGTAAAATTAGGGACGGGTTGTCACAAAGATCGCACTGGTTTATTTACTAATTTGAAATATGAAAGGAAATTAAAATTCATTAATTGTGAAAAATTATTATTAGTGTTTCTATCTCCTACGTATATCTTAAAAGATTTAACGCCATTAAATCTTATACATTTAGCAACAAAGTATATAGAATTTCCTTTGACCAATTGGGTTGCAGGCAGCAGCTCCTTAGTTTGATTTGGAGCATTCTGGTGTTGTTCGGGTTTATGGCGGTGGTGCTTGTAATTCCTCCATTTCACCCCAATTCTAAAAGGTGTTTTAAAATAAAATAAAATAAAATAAATTGCTTTTGGTGTTTGTAATCCAAAATTTGATCTTTTATTTATCCTCAAATGCCTAAAGATAGAAAAGAAAATAAGCTACGTGACTACAAGAACTCTATGAATCAAACAAGTTGAACCCCATGTCATTTCGACTCTTCCTATTTCTTCCTTCTTCTCCACACCATCAGTAGGACCAGGTAGGAATAAACCTTTTATTTTCGAATTTGAAGAGATGAGAAGAGAGAGAAATCAAAATATTATCATAATAATTTTCATTATTGCAGAGGTATAAATGTTCTTTGTCCCTTGATCCTATCCCATATATATATATATATATATATATATATATATATATATTGTAGAAAGATGAAATTCATCTAAAACCTCCAGCCGAGTTCTACAATGATAAATCACGTCTCTATCCTAGAAAAAGATTCGGTATCCATCCAAAACCTCCAGTTGAGTTCGACAATGACAAATCCCGTCTCCATCCTAGACAGAGACTCGGTAATCAGTTATATATAGGGTTCTTTAGAGAAAGGACCTTGAAATTCGTATTTTTCAAACAAAAACCCAATTAATATTAAACATTCAAATAAAATCCAAATTTCAAATATACTACCATATAGATAAATATATAACCAATTATTACAACATATTTACAACTTATGCCACAAAACCCTAATTATGTTAATAAATATTATTACTCACCCTAATTATGATTAGCAATTAACCCCATATGGAAATTTTACCTTTTTTGTTTCATAAATGTTATTAACATATATATATATAAATATATATTAATTTACCCATATTCATAAACAATTATAGGCATATTTTTCATATAAAAAAAGGATCCTTTGTATAATTAGTTATTTTGCATCAAATAATATTGTTTGATAAAAAAAAACAAGAATAAATTAATATTCTTTTATTTTGTAGGTAAATTATTTTACACAGATTATTACATACATTAGCCATTTTGATTTGTTATTATATATGTGTGTCAAAAATAATTTATCTATATTGATGTGTAATGTGACAACCCGTCCCTAGTTCTAGAAGTTTATAAAATTTAAAGGTGTGAATTTACGAAAATGCCCTGAGAGGCGAGGGTACTGACTTACGTTGACCAACGTATAGTGAGATGTATGACTTATTCTTTTAGCATATCCTCATAGTACTCATTGGTACGAACACATAGGTGAAAGCCGTTTGCAAGTCCGAATTATAACGGTATAGTTACGGACGTTTGATTTTGAGTTATTCAAAGATTAGTTATAAATTATTTGAATTCCCACCTTGTGGGATGAGGACCAATTAAATTAAGGTACAAGGGACCAATCAAATAAAAGGGAACTAAGGACCAAACAACCAATAAGAAGAGAGATTAAGGAGGGAAAGGAGGGAACCAATCTCCCCCATCTTTGGACCCGTGTACCCATATCACCCAACCTGTTCGGCCGGAGTTATTCCGGCCAATTTCCACCCATTTTTCCGGCGATTTATGTCAAATTAACACTTAGGAAACACTCCATGACATTTCCTCTACCAATTACAACCCAAAATTTATGGAGTTTGGCTTTGATTTGATGAAAACCGTACCCATGGGCGTGATGAATCCGTGTCTTCAATCCTCCAAATGTGAAATGATTTCATCCAATTACTACCGCCATTAGACTCTCCTTGAGGTCTAGAACAAAGCCCAAACAAGTTTTGGGGCGTCGGAGTTCGTTAGAGGTCGAATGGAGCACACCCAAATTCAAGGGTTTCGTACGGTTCGTGGTGATTTGAGGTGTTTCTCGACCCAATTAGCCTTATTAGCAGGTATAAATCGATTCCTCATGTTTGTAGATGAATTCTCATGTTTGGATCGTTTAATTTGGTGGATAAATGAGGTAGTTATAATGATTTTAAGGTTGGCCAGTTTTCGGCGACCTCCGCCACTTTCGAGCCATTTTCCGGCTAAACCACGGTGATTTAGCCATTTTGTAAGGTACCAATCTCTTCATCTCGTCGAGAACTATGATTTTTATTTTTGAATTACCTGTTTTCGTTGAGTATTGACAAAGTTATAGACATTGAAAGGTTGCCCAGAAATTCTGGCAAGTTACCAGTTTTCCCGCGGACAGCCGTCTTTCAGACCATTTTCCGACCACCTCCGGCCACCATTTGGACTCCAACCTGGCATAATTTTGTTCTACATTTCTCTAGCTTCGATTTAGTATATTATGGGTTGAATTTGGTTAAAAAAAAAATGAGATATGGAGTCCCAAAGATCGCCCAGGAAATCTGCAAAATCTGCAGAATCCGGCAAAGTTCCACTAAGGTCCACCATTTGATTAGGATAGTAATCGATGATCCGACCGTTGGATCGTCACCAAAATTTAATACATTATAGTACATAATATTTGATAACCATAGAAACTTACGGGTCAGAAATCTGACATACGGATCTTCCCGAATTGGATTGTATGTTCATAAAATAAAATGTTGATCACCACTTGGTTTTTGGCAATTGGCGGAGATCTGACCGTTGGATCGTAATGAAATTTTAGATGTTGTTCTAGAAGCATAATGTGGATCTTTGGAAGTAACAGATCGGAAATCAGTTATGTGGATCTTCCGGATCAAATCTTAGGGGTGTGTTTTATCTAAATTACGTATTTTTATCGGTCAGAACTCTGAGATATGATTTGATAATTGGTCATAGGTGATGATGGTTCGTGATGTCTCGATATGCATGCTAGGGAGTTGTGGTGTGGACTTCAGGTGAGTGGGTCTCTTCTTTTCTATCGTATGTTATATATATATATATATATATATATATATATATATGATTATGATGGACAATTCCATAAACTTTTATAAATTGAATTATCTCATATAAGTACTATGAATGCTTTGAAATAATATGTGAACTATGAATGGCTTGAGCCCTGGTTAAGGTATGTAGGTAGTTTAATGAGACATTAGATGCAGCCATACAATAAGTGAGATTAAATAATCAAGACAAAAGCTTTGTTTGGGAAAATGAGCAATGTGAAGGAATCTGGTGAAAAACGTGAGATTTAACCCTATGTTTTGGGTGAATAAATGTTGGTTATAAATCAACGTACGAGGAAATGAGAAATTGTGGTTTTATGTTTTATAAATGCCATGCCATAATTAGTCTACATTTTAGTATGTGGTTTAGTACAACCTTGCACAGTGTTGCACACCAATGTAGAGGCTAAGGTAAGTTCAGGTGAGTATATAATGTGGTAGAATTGATGAGATATGTGATTAGATATGAATATGTCGTACATGTCACTAAAGGTGACTCCGACTCATATGCTAGCCATGATTGATGAGTTATGTGATGAGATATGAATATGTCGTACAGGTCACTAAAGGTGACTCCGATTGATGAGATATGTGATGAGATATGAATATGTCGTACAGGTCACTAAAGGTGACTCCGACTTATATGCTAGCCATGATTGATGAGATATGTGATGAGATATGAATATGTCGTAAAGGTCACTAAAGGTGACTCCAACTTATATACTAACCATGATTGATGAGATATATGATGAAATATGTGATAAAATGCTAGCATAAATGTGGTGATATATGATGAGATGCTAGTATATATTTATGATGAATATGTGATGAGCTAGCATATGTAATGAATATGGGATGAGCTAGCATATGTGATGAAATATGTGATGAGCTAGCATACATGATGAATATATGATGAGCTAGCATATATGATGAGTTAGCATATGTAATGTGTTTGTACCATACTTGATCAATCTCGAAACTATTGAGCACCAGTCAATGTTATACCATTAAGGACCCAGAAGAGTTTCCCTCCAACCAGGAGGCCAATCACAGCACGACACGTGTCGATATCAGAAGCCAATCATAGTTCGACATGTGTCAACATCAGAAGACAATCATAGCATGACATGTCTCAACATCAGAAGCCAAGCACAACACGACACGTGTCAATGTCAGAATGAAACTAGAAACTCTCTTCTATAAATAGAGATCATTCTCTCACAATATTTCCTAATGTCATTTGTACTAAATCATTCACTAGTACTCACTAAAGGAGAGCTTGAACCTATGTACTTGTGTAAACCCTTCACAATTAATGAGAACTCCTCAACTCCGTGGACGTAGCCAATCTGGGTGAACCACGTACATCTTGTGTTTGCTTCCCTGTCCCTATCCATTTACATACTTATTCACACTAGTGACCGGAGCAATCTAGCGAAGGTCACAAACTTAACATTTTCTATTGTACCAAAGTCCTCATTGATTTTGTGCATCAACATTTGGCGCCGTCTGTGGGAACGACACTTATTCCCACTCTGTTCAGCTTTGTCAAGCTGGTTTCCACCATTCGTACACTCTCTTTTGACCAGGCATCCTTCTCCAACATGGGGAGCGAAGGAAGCCACAACACACAGAATGACACCCCTTTTGCACCTAGTGCAAAACAACGAAATAAGGAAGGAAAGAGGTTTGCTCTTCAAGCTAAAGTCGATGAGCTAGAAGCTCAAAACAACAAGATAGCAATGAAGAATGAGGTCCTTCAGGAGCAGTATGAGAAACTCTTTGAGACGCTCCATGAAACTATACGTACTCAAACACGCGAGCTTGTTGCCCCTGTGGACATCAACCATCATCTGGGTGCCCCCCAACACGGAGGGTCAACTTCCTTCGACATGGGTATCCCTGATGAGGAGCGAACTAATCATCAAAACATTGATCAACATGAGACTTCTTTCAACCCAGTTGCTTCGACCCGAAGCAGGAGAAGTGGAGGAAGACACCTCCTTGCAGAAGGGTTAGAAAGATCGAAAGTCGTTTATCATGACGCTGAGATTTCCTAAAGCAACGTCAAGAGAATCCCTTCCACATATGCTCGAAGATCAATGACCCAAGGGTTTTTTAAAGACTCGGTCCCCTCCCACGACCTAGGCCAGCTACCAATTTAGGGAAGGAACGATATGTCCTAGAGGAAGATGAAGGTACAGGGGACTCTGAGGTATTCCGACAGACTCGCCCTAGAAGTCAGTATTGCGAGTCCAAGGAAAAATCACATGCCCTTGCTCAAACTTTCCTACTTCAAAGAGGCGATGGAGACTGACGAAAGAAAATCCTAGTGGTACATGACTCCACTCAAGAACTCCTTGTCCTACAGCTCATTGAGGAAGTAAACAAGTTGAAGGCCGAACGCATGCCGAGATACCTGACTGGAAGCAACCTAGCCTGACCCTCTCACAAGGAGGATCCTTGACACCCCCTTCAAGCGAAGACAAAATAAAAGCTTGGTTTACAACTCTATATTGGAAGGGAGGACCCAATTGAACACCTTAAACTCTTTGAGTCCACCATGGCATATCGGATGCACACCGACGAAGTGCGATGTCTTTTCTTCCCCTCTACCCTCTCTGGTGGAGCTCTAAACTGGTATTGCTGTCTTCCACCTGAGACAGTAGACTCATTTAAAGAACTGAGGAAACTGTTTGTCTCTCAACACATCTGCAGATGACTTGTACACTATTCGTCAGAAGCCGGACGAGTCACTACGAGAGTATGCTGGTCGTTTCAACCATGAGTATTCTCCCTGCGTTGAGGCAGATGACAAGACCGCCCTCAAGGCCTTCACGGCAGGCCTACGTGATTGTTTCTTCAATTACATGATCAATGCCAACACTTGGAAGACTTACTCTGAGGTAATGGCACAGGCTTACAACCATGCCTCCACTGAGGCTAGGACATATCAAAGGAAACCCCCCACAACCACCCCTTATCAGCAAGTAGGGAGTTGAAGCCAGATCCAACCAAATGAGAAGACCTTGACCTTCCAAACAGTAGCGGTGCCTCCCCCTGCCTTATTTAATACTTTGCCAAGTCAACAGACATATCAATCTCAGGGCAAAAGGAAAGATTTCCATCCTTACCAGTCTTATTTTAGTAAAAGGAGTAAGGGACACTACCGCGATAACCAAGGGTATCGCCACGATAATGCCCGTCCCTAGGCAGTCAACGTAGCGGGCCAAGCACGTGTCAGGACAGGCCCTACCTCGAGGTATAAGACATACACGCCTTTGAACGCCACATGTGTGGCCATTTACCCCAGCATAGCACACCTGATAACGAAACCAATGTCGAGGCAGTCGGGTTACAAGCCCATGAAGAACACGGGCGCGTTTTGCTGTTACCACGAACATAACAGTCATGACGGCGAGAAGTGTATCACCCTTCGTAATCATATTGAAGCTTTGGCGCGTGAAGGAAAAATTGATCAATTCCTCCATCACCCTTCAAGGGATAAGCATAACCAACGCCAAGTGAATGTGATATATTCCATAAGCGGTGGCACACCTATATCTAAATCGTCCAACAGAGCCATGAAAAATAGCGAACGAGTTTTAGGGCCTGGTCACCAAGTGTTTCACGTGGAAGACATCAGGGGAGGCAAGTGTCAAAAGCCTAACTAGGGGATCCAATATGTTTCTACCCTGAGGAAGAAAGAGGTATCATCTACCCTCACAATGACCCACTGATCGTGGAAGGTCGCATAGCCAACTTTAAAGTACGACGAATCTTGGTAGACACGGGGCTTCGGTCAATATCATGTTTGCTGAAGCTTTCAGGGCACTTAATGTAGCTCAACACTTGCTCGATCGCTCGATTTCCCCTCTGATAAGCTTCTCCGGTGATATCGTGCAACCTTTGGGGAGCATACACTTACCTTTCACCATTGGTACAGGCCTTTACACAGCTACCATTACCACTAACTTCCTGGTGGTTGATTGCCCAACGGCATACAATGTCATCTTCGGACGCACAGGCATCAATGATCTCAAGGCTATGGTATCCACACATATGTTGTTGATGAAATTTCCTACCTCTTATGGCAATGGTTACATCAGAGGAGATCAACTTAGTGCACGATGATGTTACAACACTTCGATCAAGCAACAACACCTGCCTGTGCCCAAGGAAACCCTTTCTATACATGACCAAGTCATAAAGACCAGCCCAGACGAAGCCAACTTGGATCTTCACGATGACAACAGTCAATCTGACGATCCTCGAGATGATTTTTTCACCCAGCAAGTACAACCCACTGAAGAGTTGGAGAAGGTCTCTATCTCAAAAGATTATCCCAATCGCATGGTGAAGATTGACACCACCTTGTCGCCACCCATTTGGTTGACATTGATCTCTTTTTTGCAAGAGAACACTAAGGTCTTCGCCTGGTCATATGAGGACACGCCGGGCATCTCTCCCGATATCATCTGTCATCGCTTAAGTATTGACCCCAAGACCAAGCCAGTGAGACAGAAGTGAAGATCTTATGACGCTGAACGGTACGAGGCAATGAAGGCAGAAGTTGAAAAACTCAAAGGCATAGGCTTCGTCCGTGAAGTCAATTATCCAACGTGGGTAGTAAATGTTGTCCTTGTTAAGAAGAATTCGACCAAGGAAAGTCTCTTGCTCCAAAAGGTCTTGTGGAGAATGTGTGTCGATTACACCGACCTAAACAAAAGATGCCCAAAGAATAGTTTTCCTCTTCCTCTCATAAACAGACTTATAGACTCTACGGCAGGGTGTGAACTTTTGAGCTTTATGGATGCTTACTCAGGATACAACCAAGTCTTCATGAACCCTCCGGACCAAGAACATACATCATTCACTACTGACAAAGGACTATATTGCTATAAAGTCATGCCTTTCGGCCTAAAGAATGCAGGAGCGACTTATCAAAGACTGGTCAATTCAATGTTCGCCGAACAGATTGGGAAGAGCATGGAAGTTTACGTTGATGATATGCTAGTCAATAGCAAACACGCTGACCAACACATCACCAACCTATCTGAAACTTTCACCATTCTGAAGAGGTATCGAATGAGGTTGAACCTCAACAAATGTGCCTTCGGCGTAGGCTCTGGCAAATTCTTAGGTTTCATGATAAGCCAATGAGGCATTGAGGCTAATCCCGAGAAGATCAAAGCAATCCTCGACATGAAGGAACCGGTAACTTCAAAAGACATCCAGAGCCTTACTGGCAAGGTGGCAGCCTTAACTAGGTTCATCTCTAAGGCTGCAGATAGATGTGCTCCTTTCTTTAAAGCACTTAAGGGAAGTAAGAAGTACATTACATGGACTGATGAATGTGCTAAGGTGTTCAAGAACCTCAAAGACTACATGAGTAAAGCCCCACATGCTTTCTAAACCTGAGGTTGGTGACACTCTCATTATCTATCTGTCGGTATCGGTTTCAGCCGTAAGTTCCGTTCTCATTTGAAATGATGGTAATGTCGAAGGACCTGTCTACTACGCTAGCAAGGCCTTACAAGATGCAGAGACACGATACTCCAACATTGAGAAATTGGCTCTAGCATTAGTCATGTTTGCTCGAAAACTTCGCCCTTACTTCCAAGCACACTCCATCATCGTGCTTACCAATTATCCTCTTTGACAGATACTCCAAAGTCCTGACACTTCAGGGTGAATGATCAAATGGGCGATATCATTTGGTGAATTTGGCATCTCTTACCAACCAAAGCCAACTGAGAAGGGCCAAGTAGTGGCATACTTCATCGCCGACTTCACATATCCTGTTGACATTGTTTCTACGCCTAAAGAAGTGGTTTCATTACCCTTGGAAGCTCAGAAAATAAAACCAACAGCCCCAACATGGAGTCTATATGTTGATGGCTTGTCCAACCAACAGGGTTGTGGAGCAGGACTAATCCTTACGACCCTTAACAAAGTGGCGATGGAGTATGCTATTTGTTTCAAATTCAAGGCGTCGAACAATAAGGCCGAATATGAAGCCTTCCTAACAGGCTTATGTTAGGCCAAACACTTTGGGGTTAAACGAATTGATATCTTTAGTGACTCCCAATTGGTGGTTAACCAAGTCACCAACAACTTTGATGCTAAGGATAGCTCTATGGCAGCATATTTGGCATAAACACAATTATTGCTCCAACACTTCCACTACCAGATCACCCAAATTCCTCGAGCGGTAAATAGTCATGCAGATGCTTTGGCTCGCCTCGCCTCAGCGGTGGAAGACAAGATTGGGAGAAAAATTCAAGTCGAATTGTTGGCAGCACCAAGCACCATAGCTGCGGAAGTGTGCAACTTACAATAGGGGGATAGTTAGATTACCCTGATTTATAGATTCCTTGCTCATGGCACCCTTCCAAATGACAAAGTTCAAGCTAAGAAGATTCGATACAAGGCTACCCGTTACTTGATCATTAATGACCAACTCTACAAATGGGGTTTTAACCTACCATACCTAAGATGCCTTACCCCCGCAAAGGCGGAAACTGTCATTCGAGAAATACATGAAGGAGTCTGCGGAGACCATGTTGGATCTCGATCCCTAGCTGACAAGGCTTTTCACCAAGGATATTACTGGCCAACACTCCACCAAGATGCCATCAGAATATCCCGCTCATGTGATAAATGTCAACACTACGTAACTATTTCTCCCTCCCCTCCCGAGCCGCTCACTCCCATGATCAGCCCTTGGTCCTTGGCCCAATGGGGACTTGATTTGATCGGCCCAATGCCTGCAGGGAAGGGCAAGGTCAGTTATGCAATCGTTGCAGTTGACTACTTCACAAAGTGGGCCGAAGTAGAACCCTTGGCAACCATTACTGAGGCAAAAATAGAAGACTTCGTATGGAAGAACATCTTTTGCAGATTTGGCATTCCTAATGTGATAGTCACTGACAACGCGCAACAGTTCAACAACAATAAGTTCAGGATGTTCTGCTCTAAGTTCAACATTAACTTATGTTTTGCCTCCCTAGCTCATCCCCAGTCCAATGGACAAGTTGAAGCCATCAAGCGAACTTTGAAAACCAGCTTGGACAAGGCTAAAGGTTGTTGGCTAGAATTTGTACCCCAAGTTTTTTGGTGATACCGCATTTCATATCGGACATCAACAGGAGAAACCCCATTCTTACTTGCCTTTGGTACAGAGGCAGTTGTCCCAGTTGAGCTTGAGCAAGCAACGTTCCGAGTGCATAATTATGTGCAAAGTGAAAATGACAAACAACTTACCCTCAACTTAGATCTAGTCGAGGAACACAGAAACCAGGCTCACTTGAGGAATGTCGCCTACAAGCAGCGCATCTCCAATTACTATGATTCAAAGGTCAAACCAAGTTCTTTCAAAGTAGGGGACTGGGTATTGAAGAAAATATTACTCTGCGACATAGTCCCGAGTGAAAGAACACTTAGTGCAAACTGGGATGGACTGTTTGAAGTTGTTGGCATCAGTCGCCTTGGCTCTTACAAGCTTAGAAGCTCCGATGGAACGAAAAATCAGCCAAATTTCGTCCCATGGGACAACCCGTTCCACAATTTTTAGGCACACCAAACGTCGGACGGAACGGCTCGTCCCGTTCCGTCTCGTCCCGTCCCACGTACCAAACGGTACCCCATGGAACGCTGATCACTTGAAGTACTATTACAAGCAAACTCACATTGTACAAGTGTTAAACTTCAGCCGTTCGACATCCTATGTAACGAAGACTATTTGGCATGAATTCAATAAAGAGGTGATTAGACAACTTGATCCTAATCTTCTTACATTCCTAGCAATGAAACACTTGGGTTCAAAGCTTCAACATGAATACTTCCAACATCAAACAAAGTTTAAGTATATGTTAAGAAGACAATACAAATAAACGAATAGTTTCACAGTATATTCGTCAAATCATACATTCCAACACATTCATACATAAGCCAACTGTGCTTTGAAAGGGTTCAACATATTTTGTGTCATTCGACATTTGCTACAATGTGCCTAGACACCTTGCCACTCATGCCACCAACCAGGTGAAGAAGGAACTCATCTTCATGCCACCAACCAGGTGATGAAATGTACAACCCGTACTCTCCTTCATGCCACCAACCAGGTGATGAAATGTACAACCAATACTCTAATATCATTTGGCAACTTGCCACTCGTGCCACTAACCAGGTGAAGAAGGAACTCATCTTTATGCCACTAACCAGGTGATGAAATGTGCAACCCGTACTCTAATATCATTTGGTAACTTGCCATTCATACCACCAACCAGGGTAAGAAGGAACTCACCTTCGTACCACCAACCAAGTGATGAAAGCAACTCACCATTCATTCCACCTACCAGAAGACAAGTGGTACAACTTGTACATGTGAACTTCTAACATTCACAAATAATCAAAAACCCTCAAGCTTGACAACTCAACTAGGGGATCACTTATGCCTAACAAGAGTTATAGTCACCAACAAAGCCTTATTGCAAGCCAACAACAACTTCAGTGCATGGCATACAAAGATCAAGCTATTCAGCCCTTTTGCATCTGCTTCAAACATTTCCCCACTGTAACAATGCAAACACTACAACTCGTAGAAAGCTTCACACACTCTTGATCAAGACAGTGTGAAGCCAAATCAATTTATGGTGCCAACAAGAGCTTCATCAATGGAGGGCAACCATAATTCTCAAAAGCTTCACACACTCTTGATCAAGACAGTGTGAAGCAAAACCAATTTATGATGCCAACAAGAGCTTCATCAAAGGAGGACAGCCACAATTCTCAAAAGCTTCACACACTCTTGATCAAGACAATGTGAAGCAAAACCAATTTATGGTGCCAACAAGAGCTTCATCAAAGGAGGGCAACCACAATTCTCAAAAGCTTAACACACTCTTGACTAAGACAGTGTGAAGCAAAACCAATTTATGGTGCCAACAAGAGCTTCATCAATGGAGGGCAACCACAATTCTCAAAAGCTTCACACACTCTTGATTAAGATAGTGTGAGGCAAAACCAATTTATGGTGCCAACAAGAGCTTCATCAATAGAGGGTAGCCACAATTCT
The DNA here is from genome assembly GCA_963082935.1 of Malus x robusta. NCBI lineage: Eukaryota > Viridiplantae > Streptophyta > Magnoliopsida > Rosales > Rosaceae > Malus > Malus x robusta. The sequence goes on from OY720328.1 coordinate 13,504,093, forward strand.
CAAAAGCTTCACACACTCCTAATCAAGACAGTGTGAAGCAAAACCAATTTATGGTGCCAACAAAAGCTTCATCAATGGAGGGCAACTACAATTCTCAAACCTTCGAAGCAAATTCAAGACTGTTCGAAGCAAATTCAATTTATATGGTTCATCCAAACCTTCGACTACTACGAGGTGTGGCTTGCATAACAATCTCTTGCTAAACAATGTGAAGAAAAATTTGTATATGTTGTCTCTCCCACATTTTCAAATTTCTAGTTTCCCAAAAAAAAAAAAAGGCAAATTCAACAAAAGCTTCAACTCCAAAGCTTCACCAACAAAAGCTTCATCAATGGTGGACAACTACAAATTCTCAAAAGCTTCACACTATCTTGATCAAGATAGTGTGAAGCAAAATCAATTCATGGTACCCAACAAAAGCTTCACCCATAAAAGCTTCACCAACAAAAGCTTCACCCATAAAAGCTTCACCAACAAAAGCTTCAACTCCAAAGCTTCACCAACAAAAGCTTCATCAATGGAGGACAACTACAAATTCTCAAAAGCTTCACACTATCTTGATCAAGATAATGTGAAGCAAAATCAATTCATGGTGCCCAACAAAGCTTCAACCTCAAAGCTTCACCTACAAAGCTTCAACTCCAAAGCTTCACCTACAAAAGCTTCAACGCAAAAGCTTGACCCACAAAAGCTTGACCCACAAAAGCTTCACCTACAAAAAGCTTTACCCACAAAAGCTTGACCCACAAAAACTTGACCCATAAAAGCTTGACCCACAAAAGCTTGACCCTCAAAAACTTGAGCCACAAAAGGTTCACCCACAAAAGCTTCACCTACAAAAGCTTGACCCACAAAAGTTTCACCTATAAAAGCTTGACCCACAAAAGCTTGACTCACAAAAGCTTGACCCACAAAAACTTGACCCACAAAAGCTTGACCCACAAAAGGTTCACCCACAAAAGCTTCACCTACAAAAGCTTGATCCACAAAAGCTTGACCCACAAAAGCTTCACCTACAAAGCTTCAACACAAAAGCTTCACCCACAAAAGCTTCACCTACAAAGCTTCAACACAAAAGCTTCACTTACAAAAGCTTCACACTATCTTGATCAAGATAGTGTGAAGCAAAATCAATTCATGGTGCCCAACAAAGCTTCAACCTCAAAGCTTCACCTACAAAGCTTCAACACCAAAGCTTCACCTACAAAGCTTTAAAATATATATATATATATATATATTTTCGAAAATTCAAAAATTCAGAAATTCAAAAATTGGGAAATTCAAAAATTCAAAAATTCGAAAAAAAAATTCGAAAAAAAGATAAAAAAAAATTGCCTAGGTCTCATCTTCTTTGGGCCTAACAACTTTCATAACAAATATATATGAAGAAGGAGTTTTGGGCTATCACTTAGAAAGGAAGTGCCTCATTCGTCAACTCCTTCGATCGGAGACTTAGGGGGAGTCCTACCATATGCTACTGCACCTTGATACTTGGAAATCTCACGACCACTCAGTGACTTGAATTTTTCAAGTCTCCAAACGAGAAGTTTTCCTCACTCGGGAAATTAAGGGAGCATTACCTCAACCTACATGCTTCACTCACAAAACCTCAACATACATGCTTCACTCTCAAAGCTTCAACATACAAGCTTCAACAAAAGAAAAAAATTCAAAGAACTTAGTGAAGAAGGCCTTGGTGTATTTAATACAATATGTTGAAATGAAGCAAAACTTGTTTATTGATATCTTCGATAAGTTACAAATATGTAAATATACATGAATCAAAATAAACAAACAAGATGGAGCCTTCACAAAGGTTGCTCATGAGAAGTCTTAGCAATCAGCAGAGCCCCAAAAAGAGTAGGCACCGGAGGGTGATCATTCGGAGCCTCAGTACTGGGCAGAACCCCAGAAGGAGAAGGCACCGAAGGTTGATCATTCGGAGCTTCATTACGCAGTACAGCCCCAGAAGACGAAGGCAATAAATGCCTTTGGAACAAACCCACAAACCTCTAATGATCAAGTAAAATCTGACCATCAGATTCCTGCAACTCGTCAAGCTTCCTCTTCATATTTGTAGCATAGTCATGTGCGAGCCTGTGCAACTGTTTATTCTCATGCTTAAGCCCTTTGATCTCCTGTTTGAGACTTATCATTTTAGCCGCCAATGATTCAACTTGGCGAGTTCGAGCAAATAGGCATTGGGCCATATTAGACACAGAACCTGCACACTGAACACTGAAAGCCAGAGAATCCTTAACAGCCAACTCATCAGACCGTTTGGAAAATAGTCTGTTATCTTTAGGAGTGAGAAGGTTCTTGGCCACCACCGCAACGGTCATATCATTCTTCATCACAGAGTCCTCAACGGTAAGAGGACCAGTAGGGGATAAGAAGGATGGGCGCCATATGTTGTCTTGAAAAGGCATGGCTGCCTCTTCACCAAAGTTCAAGTCAAAACGACGGTCGGATAGGCCAGACATTCTCAGAAATGATGAAGGAGAAATGAGGTGCAATAAATCTCTGAACTAAGGGGAAAATTCTTACAAGTAATAACTCTCTAAATGAACCCTTGCACACAATTGGTGCCCTTATAAAAGATAGGGTAACAGGGCCGTTGGTTCAAAAATCGAAGAGGCACCACTTTCCACACGCAACATCAGCTCCTCGGGTACCACAGATAACTTTGCCAAAGATCTCTGACAAAGTTTAGACACATGAATTTTGAAGGTCCAGCTACCCTACTATTACCCACAAGGGTAAAGGAACATCACCACTGCTTGATAACTAGAAAGTCCGAATGTGTGTCAACCTCCGTGCTCCGTGGCAAGGCAGACTGGCAAAAAAGGCCTAACCTTTACTCATATTCGAGAAAACCCTCCCAATATTATTACTTGCTCAAAAATTGAAGAGGCACCGCCCTCCGAATCTTGAGAGCCAGACTCCCAACAGGATTACTTTCTCAAAAATCGAAGAGGCACCGCTCTCTGAATCTCAAGAGCCAGACTCCCAACAGGATTGCTTTCTCAAAAATCAAAGAGGCACCGCTCTCCGAATCTCGAGAGCCAGATCTCCGACATGATTGCTTGTTCGAAAACCAAAGAGGCATCGCTCTCCGAACTTCGAGAGCCAGATTTCCTTGGATAAAGCTTGTCTACAATCTTCACACCCATCATCAGCTTTCTAGATACCACATACCACTTTTTCAAAGTGCTCTGACAAAGTTAAAAGACGTGAAGCTTGCAGCTCCAACTACATTACAACGACCAAGAAGGGTAAAGGAATAGCATTACTACTTGTTGTTAGGGAGACTCCTATATATGTCGACCTCCATCCTTCACGGACAGGCAGACCTGCAAAAATGCTCAACCCTTCCTCATATCTGAGAGGGCACTCTCAACGAAGCCTCTCGAAATACTCAGCTTTCTTCCCCCCCCCAATAATACCTATGCAAACCAGCCACACCAGAGCAAGAGTATCTCATATCATCAGGGTCAAAAGCAAGAGTATCCCATATCATGCTTTTTCCTTGTCTTTTCCTTTGCCCTTGTTCTTACCTACAAGACAAGGAGAAATAGAGCAATCAGTCAACACTTGGAATCAAGCTTCCAGTCAGGAACTGACTGCCTGAAACCTCTTACTTGATTACTTACCTGGCATTGCTCTGGAGTACTCATCTACAACATCTTATGCTTCCAGAAAAGACACCACATCTGCTTGAGGAACGGATAGGGCAAGTGAGAAGGATACAAGGAAGCATGTGGAGATAAGCGCAACAGAACACATGCCGATTTATCTATTACTTCGTCAACAGCTAAAGTATCCCATATCATCAAGGTCGAACGCAGTCTTGATTTGATGGACTTGTTTTAACCCTCAAATTCTTGAGTCGGTCTTATACTCTGGAGGAAACCAGAAAACCCTCTAGCCTAGTTCAAGAATAAGCCTGTGGAAAGTTACTGCTTCAAAAGCAAAAGTATCTCATATCATCTCTTCTCCATTTGCTTCTCCTTATCTTTGTTGCTGTTTATGACACAAGGAGAATGAGAACAATCAACCGGAAGCTGAAGTCGAACCTCCGATCCAGGTTGTTTGCTTGGAAGTCTGATTGCTTACCTTGTCTGTTACCTCTTTCGGCAAATCTCCTAGCTTGGCGACTTGGGGGACTCCTACTATAGAGTTTTGTATCGCACTTGACCAAGCCCGAAACTACAAGTAAGTTTCAAGTGAAATTGATACATTACCTTGTGCATCTTCATTGGTTAAAGATACCACCCCTGGATGGAGGAAAAGTACTTCTAGAGAAGATGCCACATCTATGTATGAGACACATAAGGCAAGTGAAAATGATACCACACTTTGGTACTTAGAAGTTTCGTGATTACTCAATGGCTTAGATCTTGCAAGTCCCCAACCGAGGAGCTTCCCTCACTCGGGAACTTAGAGGAGCACTGTTTGTACCATACTTAACCAATCCCAAAACTACTGAGCACAAGTCAATGTTATACCGTCAAGGACCCAGAAGAGTGTCCCTCCAACCAGGAGGCCAATCACAGCGTGACACGTGTCGACATCAGAAGCCAATCATAGCGCGACACGTGTCAACATCAGAAGCCAATCACAACACGACACGTGTCAATGTCAGAATGAAACTAGAAAATTTCTTCTATAAATAGAGATCATTCTCTCACAATATTTTCTAATGTCATTTGTACTAAATCATTCACTAGTACTCACTAAAGGAGAGCTTGAACCTATATACTTGTGTAAACCTGATAGGAGCATATTTATGCGACTTAGTTAGCTTGTTTTCTTGCATTTTCATAGTTTGTTTGTGTTTATTATAGTGTTTTAAGCTATTTTCGTGTGTTTGTAGGTCCATATGACAAAGTTGGCAAGAAAGTGCAATTTGGAGCATTTTGAGGCAGTTTTGGGCACCAAATGGATAGCTTATGAATGGAGCAAGATGGATGGATGAATTTGAAATTCAAGAGGCTAGGAATGTGATGAAAGGAGTGAAGAGATAAATCCAAGTCAAGGAAGATAAGAAATCAACTCAAAAGAAGGAACATTATCCAAAACCTTATCCAACCTTATCTTATCCTAATCCTATCCTAATTTAATTCCAGCTGCATGGAGGATTTATTTTCAGATTAGGACACATTAAAAAAGGTTTCTAGAAGCCCTTATCCACTCCTACAAAGGTGCCAAACCTTATTCCTTGTTTTTCTAGGAATCAGCCTCAAAATAACCTTTCTAGAAGGCCTTATCCCTTGTCCTACAAATCTGGCGCCTGGACCATTTCTAGAAGCTCTAGAACCTACAATCCTTTTCCTTTAGGATTGTGCAATCCTTTTCCCTTCAGATTTGGGTGAACCCTAGTCCTTTTCCTTCATGAATTGTGCCAAATACACATTCCTTTCCTTCAGAAAATTGTGGGTTTCCCTAGCCCTATAAATACAAACCTTTGTGCAGCAATTAATCTACCACCCTCTACCATCAGATCACCACACCATCCACCTTTCATCACAAATTCGTACAAACAACCATTCACCACAATTCAGACTATCTTCCATCACAATTTCGTGCCATACATCCCTCTAGTGCAGCAGATTTGCAAGGAGAAAATAGATGAGCCCCTGGAGCCGTGCGTGCCATTCAAGACGTTGGATTGTTGGAGCGTTTCTAGATGTATTCTATCTTTGGTTTCAATGTTTAATTTAAGTTATCTTTGTTTAATTGCGAACATGAGAGGCTACACCCCTTTCGGCTAGGGGGAATTTCGAAACCATGACTATATTTGTAATATGAATTGATTACTTTCAGTTGTGATTTCATAAATTGTGAATGTAATTTACTTAACTGTTTGATTTAAAAATTATTCTTGTATGTTGATTAAGAGGGCCCGCTTAGTTTGCATGCATGAATTTGATGCTAGAAAATAAGGGAGTTTCACCTAATTGTTATGAACTTATATTCACAAGTAGTGAAGGTTGGTTGTCACAATCGCGTTAAGTAAATTCTTGGCATAAGTTTCATGCAATTCATAGTTACAAGTACTTCGTCAATGCTTATGATTTTCATAGAACTTAATGATCTTTGTTCGTATCTTTATTATGCAATTCATGTAGAGAACTTGTGAAGAATGCTTTGGGATGTTGTATGCAATCATCCAATTCAATGAAATTAGGAAAATCTTAGGGTTAATTAGTGCAATTCACAATTAATCTGGGGTGTTGAGGTTCATGGTTTATTGAAAAGCAATTGGACATTGATTTGTATGCAAGTGTGTCATGTGTGGAGAAGGACCCTTTAGCTAGCCCATCAACCATTCAATTTACCAAATTCGTGCAACTCTCTGTTTGAGTTTTTAGTTTACTTGTTTTACTTTAATTTCGTCCAAAACTCAATCCCCTTTACTTTGTTGAGTCAAATTAGTTAGAAACTGATTTAGCTTGTGTTTTTAAGTGTTTCGAACCAAGTTAAAACCAATTTTCGTCCAATTTCACTCTTAGTGGTAGATTTGAGTCTTTTAGCTTGTTTTGTGTTGTTTTGAGTCTTTTGAGTTGTTTTAGTGTTTTAGAGTTTAGTTTTGCATTCTTTGAGTCTAGTTTAGTGTTTTTAACTTTGTTTTTATGTTCTTAACTCAGTTTAGAGGTTATTAGGAAGCCCTCCTAATCCCCGGTTTATAACCATCCCTACTTACATTCTTTACTACAATTGTCACAAGAGGGTTTAATTTGTGTGCTTATATATTTCACATCAAATTTTTGGCACCATTGCCGGGGATTAGCAAAGTTGCTAATCCCTTGGATCTTTTGTTTTGTTTTAATTAATTTCAGATTCTAACCTTGTTTTGTTTTCTTGTTTTTAAGTACTAGTTTATGACTCGGAGTTCTCATCCGGTTCGTGAACATATCTTGGACTTTGACGACGATTTTGAGCGAGAGTTGAGACGAAAGAGCAAGAATCTAGAACCTAGTGAATCAAGTTCTCATTCAAATGCCGAATCTGAGTTTGAGGAGGAAGAACCCACAACAAGGGTGGGTGAAGTAGTGCAAGACATGGTAGCGGATAATCGAACAATTAAGGAGCTTTCCGCTTCGGGTTGGACAATGCTGCACCCCTATCCTTCCAATATCCCACGGCTGCTCAAGGCAAGACCGAGGAGTTTGAGTTGAAGTCAAGCTTGCTGCACCATATTCCGAAGTACCATGGGTTGTCCATGGAGGATCCCAACAAGCACTTGAAAGAGTTCGAGGTTGTGTGTTCAAGCATGACTCCCATCAACTTCGACGGGAGCATATTGAAGATGAAGGCTTTTCCCTTTTCTCTCTTGGAAAAGGTGAAAGATTGGTTGTATGAATTAGCTCCCGGAACTGTCACATCTTGGGAGAGCATGAAACGGGTTTTCTTGGAGAAGTTTTTCCCAACTTCTTGAGTTATTCTTCTACAAAAAAGGATAAGTGGAATTCAGCAAGATGAAGGTGAATCATTTTTTATGCAAAAATTAACTTAACACACAAATTTAACCCTCTTTTGACAATTGTAGTATAAGTATAAGTAAGGATCGTTCTGGACCGGGGATTATGAGGGTTTGTTAATAACCTCTAAACTGACTTAAAAATATATAAACAAAGTTAAAACCACTAAACTAGACTCAAAGAATTCAAAACAAACTCAAAGAACTCAAAAAGCTAAAAACACTCAAATCTGCCTAAAAACACAAACTGGGCAGATTTGGACTCTAAACACACTTTTGGACGAATTTTGGTTTCAACTTGGTTCGAAATACTTAAAAGCACAAACTAAATCAGTTTCTAACTAATATGACTCAACAAGGTAAAGGGGGTTTTGGTTTTGATGAATTTGAAAACAAAACAAGTGAATTAAAGAACTAATGAAATTTGCACGAATTTGAGTAAATTGAATGGATGGAAGGCTAGCTAGGAGGGTTCTTCTCCACACATGACACACTTGCACATAAACCAATTTTTAGTTGTTCTTTCGATAAATCATGAAACTCAACACCCCAGGTTAATTTAGTCCGCTTAAATTAACCTTCAAGTTCTCCTTAAGTTATTGAATTGGATGGATGTTTGGTAATGAGTGGATGTAATGGGTGTAGTGGATGAATGTTTGGTAATGAGTGGATGTAATGGGTGTTTGGTAATGAGTGGATGTAATGGGTGTAGTCGATGGATGTTCGGTAATGAGTGGATGTAATGGGTGTAGTGGATGAGTGTTTGTAGTTGTAGGTCAACACACTTGCACACACACATGCTGATTTCTAGCCTTCTAATCTTCAAAAACGTCCATCCTCATGTCACCATGCTTGCACTATTCAATCTTGGCCCAAAATTGCTCCAAAGTGCTCAAAATAGCACTTTGTTGCCAACTTTGTTATTTGAACCTACAAACACACGAAAATAGCTTAAAGTACTAAAATAACTAGAATTAAACTAAGTAAATGCCAAGAAACAAGCTCACTAAGTTGCATAAATATGCTCCTTGATGTGAAAATTATGTTGACACACAAATTAAACCCTATTGATGACAATTGTAGTAATGATGCAAGTAGGGATCGTTCTAGACCGGGGATTAACTAGGGATGCTAATCAACACAAATAAGACTCAAAAACACTAAACTAGACTCTATAAACTCAAAACTAACTTAAAACACTCAAAACAGCAAATAACAATAAAAAAGACTCAATTCTAGACCTAACAAGTGATTTGGATGAAAATAGAACTTCAAAGACTCAAAAGATTTAAAGGAAACAAGTTTTGACTCTAAAAACAAGACTTAAAAGCAAGGGGTTTGGTTTTGACGAAATTGAATTTTTTTAAGACATAAACTTTGTAAACAAACTTAAAGACTCACGAAATTGATGAAATAGAATGGTGAAAGGCTAGTTAGAGGGTTCCTTCTCCACACATGAAACATATGCATACGACTCGATTTCCAGTTACTCTTTCAACAAACCATGAATGACAATGCCCCAAATTAACTAGATTGCACCAATTAATTCTCAGATTTCCCTAGATTCATTGAATTGAATGGAAGACGCATTACAACCAAATTATTCTTATCAAGGACCCTAACTATGGAATACGCATGATAGAGACACATATCAAAGATCATTAAGTTCAATGGAAATCATAAGCATTGACGAGGCATTCATAACTATGGAATACGCATGTTACTCTTGCCATGGATTTACTTAACACAATCGTGACTAGCGACTTTTACTACTTATGAATATAAGTTAATAACAATTAGGTGAAATTCCCTTATTTTCTAGCATCAAATTCATGCATGCAAACTAAGTATGCATCCTTAATCAACACACAAGAACAAGTTATCAATCAAATAGATAAGTAAACCACATTCACAATTTATGAAATCATAACTGGAGGAAATCAAGTCATATAAAACATATGATCATGGCTTTGAATTCCCCTCTAACTATAAAGAAATTAGTTCCTCATGTTCGCAAATAAACAAAGATAAATAAATTTAAACATTAAAACAAAGATAGAAAACACCTAGAAACGCTCCTACAATCCAAGCTTCTTGAATGGCAAGCACGGCTCCAGATTTCTTCCTTCTTCTCCTCGCAAAACTCACGGCACAATGAGGGTGAATGGTGTAGTAAATTATGGTAGAGGATGGTGAATGATATGTGCGGCAAGGGGTGGTATTTATAGGCTGGAATTCATGTCAAAATCCCTAAGGATTTGGATAGGTTTCTGGAATTAAAATGGAATAAGGATTGTGAAACCAAAACCCAAGTGGAATGGGTTAAAACAATCAAAAACCAAAGAGGATTAGGCTAATAAGGTGCGGCACTAATTCCTACAAGAAGAGGGATATATTTGGCCTAAATCAAGAGGGAAAAGGATTGACATTTCAGATTATAGAGCTTCTAGAACAAGGGAAAAACGCCAGATTTTTAGGTGTTTCTAGAAAATATGTTTTAGCACCAATTTAGGGGTTCTAAAAGGATAAGGTTCTAGAATCTGAAATATATAGTTTAAATACATAATTATCCCTTAGAAATGGCTGAAATCAAGGCACAAATTCATTTGGATAAGATAGGATAAGATAAGGTTAGGTTAGGCAAGGATAAGACAAGATAAGGTTGGATAAGGTTTTGGATAATGTTCCTTCTTTTGAGCTAATTTCTTATCTTCCTTGACTTGGATTTATTTCTTCACTCTTTTCAACTCATTCCTAGCCTCTTGAACTTCAAATTCGTCCATCCATCTTGCTCCATTCATAAGCTATCCATTTGGTGCCCAAAACTGCCTCAAAATGCTCCAAAATGCTCCAAAATGCACTTTCTTGCCAACTTTGTCATATGAACCTACAAACCCACGAAAATAGCTTAAAACACTATAATAAACATAAACAAACTATGAAAATGCAAGAAAACAAGCTAACTAAGTCGAATAAATATTCTCCTATCACTCCTATCAAATTCCCCCACACTTAGCTTTTGCTAATCCTCGAGCAAAACAAAAGAAACAAAACAAAACAAAACAAACAAAACACAACCTAACCTTCCAACATTTGCCTCAGGGATTTCCAATGCACATGACATGTTAAAAATCATCATTCCCACAGATTTTGGTTATCTTCACACCTGAGCACAAACTTAATCACAGTCACTACTTACTAGTTCACAATTAACCAATTAAAATAATGTTTTGAATGTAGTAACATGCCTTAGAGAATTTGCTCAATTCCTTACAAGATACTCTCTATTTTCACACACATTTTCTAACTACACACCCTACACTAGTATATGTGAGAAAATTAATGTAAACACGAAAGATTAGGACTCACATATGTTATAACAAAGAAAGCAATTTTCTAGAGTTATTAAGCATGTTTAGATATGATCTCATGAATGGAATGCTATTACTTAGATGCGAGAACTAGTGACACCATATGCTCATACCAATTTTGAACTTGACAAATTGAAACACACAACACTTAAGATTGAAGTCAAGGGTTGTAACAGGGCTTGGGGGTAATGGCTAATAAAGAAAGGATAGGAATAACAAACGTTCTTAAAGCGATAGCAAGCAAAGCAATGAAATAGACACTTGGAATTCACTTTAGAATGCAGAATCAACTTTTAAATACAAAGGGAAGATTCATACAACACTTAGGGCCGAATTCAATGTTTTGGACCTTTTTTTTAACAAACTTTTTTCTTTTCACTCTTTTTTTTTCTTTTCTACCCGTGCCTTATTAAGGACTTTGGCACACACACACACACAAGAATCACTTCCCCCACACTTGCTTTCTGCAATACATTAATAAAAAAAAGAGTTCATTTTAAGGGTATGGATGGTCCTAAAACTAGGCTAGGTAAGGATAGTGTGGATTAACAAAGAACATAGGCTTAACAAGGCTCAACGAGGTTAAACTTAAACACATAATGAAATAGGGGCACGGCAATTTGGCTTTGGTGGTCACTATACAACTTCATCTTGAAAATGTGTTATGCAAATCAATAGCATGCTTTGAATGAAATAGGCATGAGTTCTAGCATTTGGAACTAAATGATGAAACGCCTTCTAAGTAGGAACCAAGCAAAGAATAATGAGATCATGCAACGACTTTAGAAAACAATGATGCACAGATTATTAACTCTCCAAATAAACATTTAGGTTCAAGTCTCACAAGGTTGTAGCGTACATTTGAGTTTCTTCTTTCAAGCATGTTACAAAACTGATTTTTCCTTTATGATTGCATGTGAATTCATAAATTATAACCACAACCAAGCATACACCAAAGAGTAAATCAAATTTTCATCCATGTTTATAACTCTCTTTAACAGTCATGTAATTAAAAACCAAATCCTCATCATTGTGTTGGAAGGTACCCTAAGACACAAATAAACATACAAAAACAACTCTTTTTGGGTTTTTCAAAACAATTTTTCAAATTTTTATGAGATTTTTGGATTTTTATGTCAAAACACACTGAAACGGTCCAAAACAGCTAAAACACTTAAAACTGCAAGGAACAACACTAGAGGTAATAGGTGATAAACTCCTACGAATTTCATGCAAAACAATGGTTACCCCACCCCCCTCCACACTTAAATCAAACATTGTCCTCAATGTTTCAAGCATAAACTCACACAAAAAACAAGCAAACAAACAAACAACGAAGAAACATGACAAGTATGGCAAAGTAAAAACCAGACAGAGTAGAGTTTAAGAACGCAAATCTGGTTTTGGAGATAGATGATCTTGTTGTCTTTCCACAACTTTGATCTCGAACTGGTTTAGAATTCTGAGCAAGGAATATGAGAGTTCCTTGGTTTCAATTTAGACTCCTTCTGCTGGGTTGATTTGATTGTGCAGTCTGCATTCTTCTCTGCTTGTTTCTTCTGCACATCAGGTAGGCACGAGGTAGAGGTGTTGGAAGATTGATACCAAGTGCTGGCTGATTGCTCTCTTTCTCCTTGTCCCAAAACAACGACAAGGAGAATGACAGGGAGAAAGCATGATATGAGATACTCTTGCTTTCAACCTTCATGATATGAAATACTTTTGCTTTGGATGATTTGTTTGCAGAGGTACCCTAAGGAATAAGGAAAACTAAGTGACTCGAGAGGGTTTGTTGGAAAGGCATTCTCGAAGAAGAAGAAGGGTTATGTATGTTTGCCTTGCAATGGAGGGTGAAGGGTGACATTTATAGGAATTAATAACCGGTACTATTCTTTCACTCTTGTCATCAACCGTTGGATGATTTAATAGTAAACTTCACGTGCTTTCTGCAAGGCTGCGTGATAGGAGCATATTTATGCGCCTTAGTTAGCTAGTTCTTATGCATTTTTGTTATGTTTTCTAAGTTAAAATAGACGTTTAAGCTACTTTCATGTGTTTTCAAGTTTAAAGGCCCTATTACATAAAAGAGTGCAATTTGGAACTTTTTGAAGCAAAAGTGAGTTTGGATTGAAAAGTACATGCTTGGAACACAAGGTTTGGATGAAATTGAAGATTTGAAGATTTGAGGATTCCTAGTCGAAGGAGGATTCCTAGTCCGAGGAGGAGTCCTAACTGAAGAAGGAGTCCTAATCAACGAGGGATTCCTAGTTGAAGATGGATTCCTAGAAGAACGAAGATTCCTACTCAAACGAGGTTTCCTACTTGAAGTAGGAAAGCTAAGCCTAAAAGTTTTCACTTTGGGTTGATCTTTCCTAAACCTACATGTCCTTGAGTTTTAGCAACATTAGAAGGGTCCTAAGCGTTGGAAGACACAAAGAAGGGTTCTAGAACATTTTCTCATCCTTGCCGTGGGTTGGGCCTTATTTTCTCTTGGTTTTGGGCTTTCTAGAAGCCCTATCTACATTCCCTAACCCCTGCCGCACCTAGCCTTCTAGAAAATCTGATTTCCTTGCCTTGCAAGGCATTCTAGAAGCCCTATCCATATCATCTAAACCTGCCGCACCTTGGTGGACCTTTTCCCTTGTGGATTCTGATTTCTAAGCCTATTTCCTTGTGGATTTGGGTTATTCAAGTCCATATCTGATTTATCTAGGGTTTTAAGTGCCTATATATACTCATTATAACCCCTTGGCCGAATCACCACCTTTCATACACATCATTCACGCCAGAAATCAGTCATTGCTCTCTGCCGCACCTTTCCATCACCATAGTCCATAATTTCTGCCCAAAAACAACCCTAGTCGCACCACCCATCAACCCTAAACATTTCCATACCATTCCCCATCCATTCTACACCATAAATACCACCCAAACCTGTTCTAAACTTCTCTGCCGCAGCAAGGAGTAAGGAGAAATCGTTGATGAACTTGCTGCCAAGTTGGAGCGTTCTAGGTGTTTTCTTTCTTTGGATTTTAATTTCTAAATTTATGTATCTTTGCTTTGCGAGTATGAGGAACTAAACCCCCCTTGGCTAGGGGGGGATTCAAAACCATGATTATATATGTGAAATAAGTTGATTACTTCCAGTTATCGTTGCATAAGTCGTAAATACAATTTGCTTAACCGTTTGATTTAGAACTTATTTTTGTATGTTGATTGAGAGTGCACGCTTAATTTGCATGCTTGAATTTGGTGCTAGGATATAAGTTTGTTTCACCTAATCGTTATGAATTTATATTCGAAAGTAGTGAAGGTCGCTAGTCACGATCGTGTTAAGTAGATTCCTGGCAAGAGTATCATGCTTTTCATAGTTACGAATGCCTTGTTGATGCTTATGATTTCCAAAGAACGTAATGATTCTAACTTGTGTCTTTATCATGCTGTTCATATAGAGAACTTGTAGGAATAATTTGTTTGTGATGCATATTCATCCAATTCAATGATTCTAGGGAAATCTGAAGGTTAATTTAAGCGGACCTAATTAACTTGGAGTGTCGAGGTTCATAACTTATTAATTTGATAACTGGAAATTGATTTACGTTGCATATATTTCATGTGTGGAGAAGAACCCCTTAGCTAGCCTTCCATCCATTCAATTCAATCAAATTCGTTTTAAAATCTGTTCTAGTTTACAAAGTTTTGTTTTGTTTTTGAATTCGTCCAAAATCAATCCCCCTTTACTTTGTTGAGTCATATTAGTTAGAAATCAAGGTAGTTTGTGTTTTTAAGTGTTTTGAGTCAAGTTAAAACCTAATTTCGTCCAAGTTTGTGTCTAGTGTTCAAAACTGCCCAGATTGTGTTTTTAAGGCAGCTTTGAGTGTTTTGGTGCTATTTTGAGTCTTTTGGTTTGTTTTGGTGTTTTAAAGTTTAGTTTTGCATTCTTTGAGTCTAGTTTAGTGTTTTAAACTTGTTTTTACGTATTTGAGTCAGTTTTCAAGTGATTTAGCAATCCCTCCTAATCCCTGGCCTAGAACGATCCCTACTTACATACTTTGCTACAATTGATAAAAAGAGGGTTAATTTGAGTGCTAGTTAATATCATATCAAATTTTGGCGCCGTTGCCGGGGATTAGTAACTTTGCTAATCCCTTGGATTGTTTTATTTCAGTTTGTTTTAATTCGTTCCAGATTCTGAGTTTGTTTTGTTTTCTTGTTTTTAGGTACTAGTTTATGACTCGGAGTTCTCATCCGATTCGTGAACACATCTTGGACTTTGACGACGATTTTGAGCGAGAATTGAGACGAAAAAGGAAGAATCCAGAACCTAGTGAATCAAGTTCAAATTCAGAAGCCGAAGTTGAGTCTGAGGAAGAGCAACCTGAAGGTAAAAATTGTCCTAGCTAAGAACAAGTAAGAACATTTGAATACATATGCATACTATTAACACTTTAAAGTAGGCATGCATTCAAAAACAATTCATAAAACCCATGACTTTCAAAGCCTAGTATATGGTGAACCAATAAAC
The DNA here is from genome assembly GCA_963082935.1 of Malus x robusta. Classification (NCBI taxonomy): domain Eukaryota; kingdom Viridiplantae; phylum Streptophyta; class Magnoliopsida; order Rosales; family Rosaceae; genus Malus; species Malus x robusta. Next base: position 13,519,472 of record OY720328.1, read on the forward strand.
ACTTTAACAACATTAAAGAGAAGTAGATTTAGAGTTTCTTTACCCTTGAAGCTCATCCTTGTTTACACAAGGGATTCACCCAAGTGGAGGGCCTTCAAGTCACCTCCAAGCTCCTTGGATATTGCTTGTGATTTCCTTCTCCTTTTGTTCTCCTTTGGTCCTTGAGGATGTAAGGAAAGGATCTCCAAAAACACCAAAGATTTGGTGTCTCTAAGTCTCCACACCAAGGGTTAAGTGTGAAGATGAAATGGATGACTTAGAGAAGAAAAGATTGCTAGATTAATCTCTCTAAGTGGCCGGCCTCCTTCTGTAAAAAGAGAGAAAGTTTTTCACCTCATTTCACCAAGAAAAACCCTAATCGAAAAATAAAGCTATAAAGTTCCTTTTATACTTCATTTCAAGTGAGTGGCAAACTTGTAATTAATCCAAGCTTGCCCATTCACCCTAATGGCCGGCCATATTAATGTTATTGGGCTATTTGCCCATTTTGTTTTAGTTGTCATACAACTTAAACATAATGGGCCTTTTGGACCAAAACGCTTTTGGGCCCCGAAACCCAAAACCAACATATAAGCCCAATACGAACCTTTCGTAAAATTAATTAACTAATTAATTAATCTTGACCATTCTTCAATTAAACCATTTAATTGCATATCCATTTCATTTAATTTCTTCACTATCACCCTTACTCGGTGTACGATCCATTAGGTTCCAATTAGCGAGGCAGTGGGCGATTGTTACTCTTAACGATCGATTGTAAATTGAAACCACATTTCAATTCTCCCTTTTATGATTAGTGTTGCCTAATCATTAGGGCTTCCACAAACCATGAGTGACACCTAGCAGTATGTCATGGTTACCCAAGCTAAGTAGAATTGGTTGGAGAACCTATCCGGTTACAACTATAATGCAATACGGTCCTTCTCTAATACAATACTCTTAATCACATTGTTTGAATGATAGTTTTTTTCATGTCTACTATCCAATGTGATACATTTCTATATGATTCCCTTCAATATGATTTGGAACAAACTTCCTAAGTCATATTCATTTGCTTTGGCCAAAGACTTTAGAATCATATCTTAGAGTATTCTCCTTCCACCATGGAAGGTTAGAGATCCCTTGTTGTGCATTCATATGCCTACATGATTAGATAGCTTGACCCCAACAATGTCGTGGACACTCCGATGGAATGCCGTTTAACATGATCAAAGATCAAGGACCTAACCATTAGACATCTATGATGCCTCAGGTCAAAGGACTACTTTGCATATTGCAACTTTAGAGTTCTTACACGACATGTATGTTCGAACTCTCTTTTGATCGTTGTTCAGTGTACTCGATTACTCTTTCGAGCACCTATGTGTTTGTCTTAGTGTCCAACACCAAATGACTTGAGACTAGTCATACTCACACTTGAGTCAACATAACACATACTAACCTTAGCGGATTGTCAATACCTAATTGGCAATCCTATGGCTAGGAACGTTTTAGGAATGAACATAAGAGAATGGCCTCGATAATCTAACTCACTTAGATCACTTGTCTCTTAGATCAAATACATCCCTTGGATTCCCTTATTGCTTAAACACATGATACAATAAATAGTGATTAACAATAAGCTTTGCCCTTCATGAAACATATAAAAGTTTAATACATTAAGTATTCCAAAAAGCTATTACATCAAATGAGTGGCTTTGTAGGCATACTTCCAACAATCTCCCACTTGCACTCAAAGCCATCCTCCCATGTATCTAATACCCATCCTTTCCATATGACGGTCAAGCTGGATTTGAGACATTGGCTTTGTCAGTGGATCTGCTACGTTATCGGCTGAAGCAACTTTGAGGATGTTGACTTTCCCTTCGACAGCATATCTTCTGATGATATTAAAGCGCCTGTCAAAATGCTTGTTCTTTTGATGAGCCTTGGATTCCTTGGTTTGAGCTATCGCCCCACTATTATCACAGTACAAAGTTACTGGTGATGTAATGGTTGGAACCACTCCAAGTTCAGTGATGAACTTCTTCATCCAGAACGCTTCTTTGCCGGCTTCAGCTGCAGCGACATATTCAGCCTCTGTTGTGGAATCAGCAATTACACTTTGTTTCTTGCTTTTCCAACTAATAGCCCCATCACTTAGAGTGAATACATATCCGGAGTTGGAACTCCTATCATCGATGTCAGATTGGAAATCTGCGTCTGTATAGGCTTCCACTAGCAACTCTGCTACTCCTCCATATACGAGGAACATGTCCTTAGTTCTTCTTAAGTACTTAAGGATCGTCTTGACAGCTGCCTAGTGTTCTGGTCCTGGGTTAGATTGATATCGACTAGTAATGCTCACATCATATGCGAAATCAGGTCTTGTGCATATCATGGCATACATGAGACTTCCTATGGCGGAAGCATAAGGAATAATATTCATTTGTCATATCTCTTCAGGAGTCTTAGGTTCCATGGACTTAGAAAGGTGAATTCCATGTCTAACAGGAAGAAAACCTTTCTTAGATTGTTCCATCTGGAACCTACTTAGCACCTTATCAATGTACATAGATTGGGATAATCCAATTAATTTTCTGGATCTATCACGATAGAGCTTTATCCCAAGTACATAAGATACATCTCCTAAATCTTTCATGTGGAACGTTTTGGACAACCACACTTTTACAGAAGAAAGTATTGCAGTGTCATTCCCGAATAGTAATATGTCATTTACATATAACACTAGGAATACTACTGCTTCCCCAACGACCTTTTGATAAACACAATTGTCGTCTTCGTTTTGAGTAAAACCAAACGTTTTGATTTCAGTGTCGAAACGAATGTTCCAGCTCCTAGAGGCTTGCTTAAGTCCATAAATGGACCTTTGAAGCTTGCATACCTTAGTCTTTTCAGACTTGGACACGAAACCTTCGGGTTGAGTCATATAGATCTCTTCCTCTAGGTAGCCGTTCAGAAAGGCCGTCTTCACGTCCATTTGCCAGATTTCATAATCATGGTACGCAGCTATAGCAAGCAAAATCCGAATGGACTTAATCATGGCTACAGGAGAGAAAGTTTCTTCATAGTCAATCCCTTCTCTTTGCCTGTAACCCTTGGCTACTAGTCTAGCCTTATAAGTCTCCACGTTCCCATCAACGCCTATCTTCCTCTTGAAGACCCATTTGTTTCCAACGGGTACAATACCTTCTGGAGGGTCTACAAGAGTCCAGACCTGATTTTGATACATGGAATCCATATCGGATTTCATGGCCTCTTGCCATCTCTTTGAATCAATGTCGGGCATTGCTTCATTGTAGTCCCTAGGGTCCTCATTTGTGTCATTGTCACCTAGAAGGTGCAATTCCGCAAAGTCATTGTCTAAGCCATACCTCTTAGGTGGCTTACTAACCCGTTCAGATCTACGTGGAGCTAGGGGTTCAGGAACAGGGTTGTCAACTTGTCGAGTGCTTGTTTGTGGTTCATCATTAATCTCATTAATTTCCATCTCTTTGCTTATAGTTCCTTTGAGAACAAATTGTTCCTCTAGAAACATAGCAGTTCTGGCGACAAAGACTATCTGGTCGTCAGGATGGTAAAACTCATATCCCATAGTTTCTCTGCGATATCCCACAAAATAGCATCTTACTGATCTCGCTTCAAGCTTCTTGACATATGCTTCACAACCCCAAATCTTAATGTGATTAAGACTTGGCTTTCTTCCATGCCATATCTCATAGGGCGTTTGTGAAACTGACTTGGAAGGTACTCTATTAAGCAAGTAAGCTGCTGTATATAGAGCGTATCCCCAGAATGTTACTGGTAGATCAGCGGAACTCATCATAGAACGAACCATGTTCATCAAGTTTCGATTTCTCCTTTCAGAAACCCCATTAAGTTGTGGAGTTCCCGGTGGAGTCCACTGTGATATTATTCCACACTCTTTGAGATAATCTAGGAACTCATTACTCAGATATTCACCCCCTCGATCCGATCTTAGGATCTTTATCTGTTTCCCAGTTTGCTTCTCAACTTCATTCTTGAATTCTTTGAACCTTTCAAAGGATTCTGACTTGTACTTCATAAGATACACATAGCCAAACCGAGAGTGATCGTCAGTGAATGTGATATAGTAGGAGAAGCCTCATCTCGACGTAGTAGACATAGGTCCACATACGTCAGTGTGGATTAACCCTAGAATTTCAGTGGCACGCTCTCCTTTTCCAGTAAATGGAGATTTGGTCATTTTCCCTTTCAAGCAACATTCACAAGTACCCATCCGGTCATTACCTAATGGGCGGAAATATTCGTCTTTCGACATCTTGCGAATCTTATCAAGGTTCACATGTCTAAGTTTAAGATGCCACATCTTTTCTTGGTTAACTTCTTCTCTAGCCCTTTTGGGTTTTGAGGTATTCCCGTTTTCAATACAGTGCATCCCACTATTCGTCTCTAGGTGAAAAAGTCCCTCTATCATATTACCATGAGAGATAATACGACCGTTCAAGTATAAAGTGCTGTTGGAAATATGCCCTGAAAGTCAATCTTTGGAAGAAACCTTTCAGGACAAATGAATCGATGTATGGATGACTCTTATACATCAAATGGCAAAGATACTAATTAGGACTATCTCAATAAACGAATTATGTCCTAATTAATGAATCCATGGACAATGGATCGATTGAAAAAGTAATCTAATAATGTTAGACTACAGAGACCTTATTCACATAACCATTATGTCCAAAAGGTTCCTGGTCATTGAATTGTCGGAGGGACACTGACAATGCTTAGACCGGTACATACTGTGTCCACTTCATATGGAAGAATGGAAAGTCTCATCCCATTTGTGTATTGACACTAAGACAAGTATGTAGGTGCTCGTTAAGGGAATGAGTTCACTGAACACAATCGAACGAGAATACTTGCATGGAGGTTTACTCACATGTCAAGAAAGTAACTCAAATGGTTGGAATAATGTAAGTAGTCCTTTGACCTGAGGCATCGTCGTTGTCTTGTGGTTAAGTGCTTAATCTTTGATTATGTCAAACGTCACTCTATCAGAATGTCAACGGCATAGTCGGGGTTAAGCCACTTAGTCATGAAGGCAAGTGAATGCGCAACAAGGAATCTCTAATCCTCGATAAGAGAGGAAGAATACTCTAAGATATGATTCGGGAATCTTCGATCGAAGTATCGAGCGTAATAAAGGAAAGTGTTCCTATACGACTCAATAGAATCATATAAGAAGGAATAATCACATTAGGGGTTTGACATAATATATCCATACCCTAGTAATGTGATTGAGAGTATTGTTTTAGAGAATGATCGAATTACATTGTAATTCCAACTGAATAGGTTCTCCGAACAACTTCTACATTAGCTTGGGTAGCTATGACATATGGTTAGATGTCACTCATAGCTTGTGAGTTCTTCTAGATGATTAAATGTAGTCATCAAAGAAGAAAGGTGAATTAAAATGAAGTTTTAATTCACTAAGTGATTGGATTAAATTGGATTGATGTCAATCACCTCACTGCCTTGCTAATTAGAACCTAAAATGATTGTACATCGATACACTCTTGTAGTGAGTAATTAATGGATGACGGAAATAATTAATTGGATTAATTAAGTGTTGTGATTAATTTAGAAAGTCTAAAGAAATCATAAAAGCGGTAAAAGATCGTTTTGGGCTTAAAGAAACGTTCGGGTTTAATTGGGCCCATTGGGCCTAAACCCATTGGGCTTTTATTCAAGCATAGGATGACTTGAAATAATAAAAGCCCAAAGCCCAAACCAAACACTAAAGGGCCGGCCACTTAAAGGGTTTTGGGAGAGATATTTAGTCAAGTTGTTGGCTAGGTTTCTTTTTGTCTATATAAGGAACTTTATAGCACAAAGTTCATTAGGGTTTTTTGTGTGTTTAAAACAACAAAGAGGCAAAAGAAATATCTCTCTAAAACACTACAAAGGCCGGCCACCTTGGGGTGATTTTACTAACAAATCTTTCACCCTTTTGGTTATTCCTCCATCCATCTCACTACACTAGTGGGTGTCGATATTTAGAGGTCTTCTCCTTTGGAGACTAAAGGAGAACCTTGGAGCACTCTTACTAACAAAGTGGAGGAGGCAAGGAGGGAGGCTAGGCTCAAGGACTTCAAGGAGCAAAGAGCTTGGAGGTGGTCCATCATTGGTCTAAAATCAAGATCAAGAGGTATAGATCTATTCCTTGACTTTGTTCTTAAGTTAAATGTTTTAGATGCATTATATATAAACCTATGAACCTTGAAGGGGATTTGCATGACTAGAACTTTGATAAATATGTATTACATGCTTCCGTTGCTTACGTATATAAATTTTGAATTGTATATGCATGCTAGTCATTTAGAAATCCCATGTGTTAAACTCATAATTTTCCCTTCAAGTGCAACTCATTTTGTCAAACAATACTGAGTGCCCATCTCGTAAAAGCTTAGAAATGGAAATCAAATTCTTTATACATGAAGGAAAATATAAACAATTTTTAAGTTCCAGGACTTCCCCAGAGGGTAGGTTAAGCATGTAGGTGCCTATTGCTTTTGCAGAGATTTTAGTGCCGTTCCCAACTCGCACAACCATCTCCCCATTGCGCAGTGACTTGCTCCCCGCTAGTCCCTGCATCGTATTACAGATATGTTGACTAGCGCCTGAATCAAATATCCAGGAATTGGAGCTCACTGTAAAAGAACTCTCTATGACAGAAATAGTCTCTTCAAAAGTTCGTGTCATAAGGCTCGCAATGCGCACCCTGTATTTCTTCTTCCAACGTTCATCATTTCCACAATGAAAGCATGTTCCTTTGGATTTATTTGCCTTCTTCTTATGCAACCTTTTCTTTATGTTTGCATTCTCACTCCCACTGTCCATTTTGAAACCTTTTTCAAATTTACAGCACATGTCAATCATCTCGTTTAAAGAATGATCGAATCTATTCACTTTATAGTTTACAATAAAGTTAGTGAAATCATCCGAGAGAGATGCAAGGAAAAAGTCTTGGGCCATTTTCCCATTGATGGAAGTTCCTAAACTTTTAAGATCTTTAAATATCTTTTCCATCTTTTGTCCATGTTTATGGACCGATGTCCCCTTTGCCATTTTGGCATTCATTAGACTACAAGCATTTGAGAATCGTACATTACTAGTCTCAATGTCATGCATCTTATGCAAACTTTCAACCATGGCACTAGAAGTATCCATGTGCTTATGTAGCTTCATAAGCTCCTCACTAAGTGAAGTGAGGATTAAGCATTTGGCTTGTAAATCATTCTCATAGTGTCTAACATAATTTTGACACTCCTCCTTTGAAGCTAGTTTCTTAGGAGGTACATGAGGAGGGGATTGCTTAAGCACATACAATATGTCTTTCACCTTTGAGACATTCTCAATGTGGCGATACCAAGCAAGGAAACGTTGGCCCCTAAGGCCCCTTTGTCAAGTATAATGGTGGGTATAATTTTAGGCATGTCGTTAACTACATAACATAACAGAAATCGTATTAGATTGTTTGTTTAAAACTATTTGATTGGGTCTTGGAATCAAATAGTACCACCCACTATTTTTGGCAAATTCCACATCCCTCAATAGAATTCGAGAGTTATATTGAACTCTTAGCGGGGTATGGGAGACTCACCATTACCAAGCCCACCTCACGATGATACGATATTGGTTAGCAAAAATAATGATGAGAGAATAATGCATTATTCATTTACAACCTTTTGTAATTACCCATCCGTTTGGCCTCTAGAGAATGTTGCCTCACGATGATACGATATTGGCTCCATTGCACTTAGTTAAGTTATTCCCACCATGCTTAGTTTGTGAAGGGGTTCAAGAATAGCCTCACAATGATATGATATCGGCTATCCTCGTTGCCTACACTCACCTCATCATATGTATATGGATTCCTCCTGGATGTAAGCACATACTTTGTACTTCTCCTTGATAGGGTGAAGCCGGTGCATGAGTCACAAACGATTGGAGCCCACCACGGTGGAAGGCCTACGAAGAGATGTTCAAAACATCTCTCGCTTATCAACTTCAAGAGTGGGTGAAGTAGAGGAAGCCATGGCACAAGACAATCGTACAATCAAGGAGCTTTCGGCTTCGGGATTGGACAATGCCGCACCTCTATGTATTCAATATCCCGCGGCTGCCCAAGGAAAGACCGAGGAATTCGAGTTAAAGTCAAGTTTGTTACACCATATTCCGAAGTACCATGGGTTGTCCATGGAGGATCCTAACAAGCACTTGAAAGAGTTCGAGGTGGTGTGCTCAAGCATGACTCCAATCAATGTTGACGGGAGTATATTGAAGATGAAGGCCTTCCCCTTTTCTCTCATGGAAAAGGCGAAAGATTGGTTGTATGAATTAGCTCCCGGAACTGTCACATCTTGGGAGAGCATGAAACGAGCTTTCTTGGAGAAGTTTTTCCCAACTTCTCGAGTCATCCTCCTATGAAAAAGGATAAGTGGAATTCAACAAGAAGAAGGTGAGTCTTTTCCTACATATTATGAACGTTTTAAATCTCTTGTTGCTTCTTGTCCACAGCATCAAATGAAGGAGGAGCTTCTGCTACAATACTTCTACGAGGGACTTCTACCAATCGAACGTCAAATGCTAGATGCCTCGGCGGGAGGAGCTTTGGTGGACAAGACCCCCACGGCAGCAAAGACTTTGATTGCCAATCGAGTGTTGAACGCTCAACAATACGAAGGTGTTGGACACAGAGGCACCCCACGGCAACACCAAGTGAATGAGGTAAGTGCCATAACCGAACTTCAAAATCAAATGGCTAACCTTACTACGTTGCTTTCTCAGGTTGTGGAAGGGCCAAAAGTTCAAAATGTAAGTGCTTGTGGCGTATGTTCCATGCAAGGACACCTTACGGACAAGTGCCCACAATTGATTGAGAACGGAGGGTGGGAGACCCTCAATGCCGTGGGTTTTGGGCAACAATACCAACAAATGAGTGATCCCTTTTCTAATACCTACAATCCCGGTTGGCGTGATCATCCAAATTTCAAATGGCGAGAACCCCAACAAGGCCAACAACAAAGCGGATTTAGGCAACAACCCCCGGGTTTCTATCAAAAGCCGTTTGTACCCACACAACCTCAAGCACAACCTACCCAAACCAATTCAGGTTCGTCCATTGATAATGATCAGATTTTTCAATTACTAACTTCTATGGCGCAGGGTATGCAAAATAGAGACAAAAGGATGGATGAGTTGGAGAAGCAAGTAGGGCAGATTGCGGAGTTCATGGGCCAATTTCGAGAGCAAGGCAACTTGCCAAGTTCAACTGTTGTCAATCCGAGGGGAGGAGTCGAAACTGCCAAGGCTATCACGCTAAGGAGCGGGAAAGAAGTAGGAACTGAGCCACAACCATCGAAATCTGCCCCTAAAGAGGACGAGAAGTTGCAAGTTGAGGAGAAGGACCAAGCAAAGGCAACGGCAAGGGTAGGAACACCCTTGCCGCAACCACCCAAGCATTCCAATTTGGCCGCTATAGGTAAGGAAGGTCCAATTCAAGTTAAGTCTAATGTCATTCCTCCGAATGTACCGTTTCCTAGCAGATTTTTGCAAGCCAAGAACGAAGAAGAGGAGAAAGATGTTCTTGAGACGTTTAGGAAGGTGCATATCAATATCCCTCTCCTCGATGCTATAAAGCAAATCCCGAAGTATGCCATGTTTTTGAAGAAGCTTTGTACAACAAGGAAACGGATTCGGGAGAAAGAGATGGTACACGTAAGTGAGAATGTATCTGCATTGTTGCAAAGAAAGTTACCACCAAAATGCAAAGATCCAGGTAGTTTCACTATCCCTTGTGTTATTGGCAATACGAGGTTTGATCATGCTATGTTAGATTTAGGTGCATCAATTAATGTCATGCCATATTCTGTTTATGCATCTATGAATCTAGGAAAGCTTAAAAATGATGGCGTTATTATTCAATTAGCCGATCGATCTAATGCATATCCCAAGGGAGTGTTGGAATATGTTTTGGTGCAGGTAGACCACTTGATTTTTCCTGCTGATTTCTATGTGCTTGATATGGAGGACTCAACCCACTCTTCACCATCACCACTCTTACTTGGACGACCATTCATGAAAATGGCTCAAACCAAGATTGACGTGGCCAAGGCAGCAGTAACTATGGCCTTTGGTGGTGATATGATTAACTTTAAGATTTCTGAATCGGTTGAGAATACTAATGATGTTCGTTCTTGTTGTGCTATTAATCTAATTGAAAATATAGGGCAGGAATGTTCAACACTAGTCAAGAAGAATGTACCACAACCCACCATCGAGGAAGGAATTGGAGTGAACAACAAAGAGTGCACGGCCCCAACCTTGAAATCACCAAATCTGGCCGAGTGCACCCCTTGTGCATCTGTCCATAGTGCCACCACTTCTTTGCCGTACAAAGGTAAGCCACCTATTCCAATTTCGATTCCCATTTCAACTAATAGGTTGTTACCTTGTATGGCGCAGGTACCTAATCGAAGTCAACGTGGTGGGAGAGTTCGTGTTGATTTAGAGAAGCAAAACACACCAATAAGAAAGGATCATTATCCCATCCCATTCAAAGACCCAAAGAATGAAGTATTTCGTAGGACAGGTTTGGGGAAAACCCCTCCATGTCGTGGGGTTCCATAAACCTTCAATGGAGCATCGTCCAGCTGCAAAATGTTAAAGAAAGCGCTACTTGGGAGGCAACCCATGCATTCAACAAAGGAAGACCTAGAGAGCACTCCAATTCCATATTTGCGTTTCTAAACCCTTCTCTTTGTTGTTATTTCGTTTCTGCCATGTTAGATTGTTTAGTTGTTGTTTTCTTTGTTTGATGGTTATTTGTGTTAGTTTATGCTTGAAACATTGAGGACAATGTTTGATTTAAGTGTGGGGGGGGGGGGTAACCAAAGTGTTTTGATACAAATTCGTAGGGTTTTATCACCCATAATTTCAAATGTTGTTCCTTGCTGTTTTTAGGTGTTTTTAGGCTGTTTTGGTGTGTTTTAGTGTGTTTTGACATAAAAATTCAAAAATCCCATAAAAATTTGAAAAACCCAAAAAAAAGTCGTTTTAAAGTTGTTTTGTGTGTTTGTTTGTGGCTTAGGGTACCTTCCAACACAATGATGAGGATTCGGTTTTTAATTGCATGACTGTTAAAGAGAGTTATAAACATGGATGAAAGTTTGATTTACGCTTTGGTTTATGCTTGGTTGTGGTTATAACTTATGAATTCACATGTAATCATAAAGGAAAAATTAGTTTTTGTAACATGCTTGAAGGAAGGAACTCAAACAAACACTACAACCTTGTGAGACTTGAGCCTAAATGTTTATTTGGAGAGTTAAAATCTGTGCATTCTTGTTTTCTAAAGTCGTTGCATGATCTCATTATTCTTTGCTTGGTTACTACTTAGAAGGCATTTCATCATTTAGTTCCAAATGCTAGAACTCATGCCAATTTCATTCTAAACATGTTATTGAATTGCATAACACATATTCAAGATGAAGTTAGTAGTTACCACCATAGCCAAAAAGCCTTCATTACATGCATTTGTTTTTGTAGGTTTAACCCCGTTGAGCCTTGTTTAGCCTATGTTGTTTGTTAACCCACATTATCCTCACCTAGCTTAGATTAGGACCATCCATACCCTTGTTCTTAAAGCATAGTTAAGCATGACTCAAGGTGAATTCCTTTTGATCAATGCAGTGCAGAAAACAAGTGTGGGGGAAATGATTTGTTATGTGTGTGTGCCAAAGTCTTTCATGTGGCACGGGAAAAAACAAAAAAGAAAAAAAAATTCATGGAAAATAGCAAGAAAAAACGAAAGTTGTGAAAACTATGAAAAAGAGTTGAAAAAGATGTGAAAATGAGCTCTTAAGTGTTGATTGTTGAAGGAAGGGTCCAAAACATTGAATTAGACCCTAAGTATTGCATAAATCTTCCCTTTGTGTTTAAAGTTGATTTCTGCACTCTAAAGTGAATTCTAAGTGTCAATTTCATTGCTTTGCTTACTATTGTTTTAAGAACGTTTGTTTATCCTTTACCCTTCTTTGTTAGCCAATACCCCAAGCCCCGTTACAACCCTTGACTTTAATCTTGAGTGTTATGTGTTTCAATTTGTGGAGTTTAAAATTGGTATGAGCATATGGTGTCACTGGTTCTCGCATCTAAGTAGTAGCATTCCATTCATGAGATCATATTTATATACATGTTATTAACTCCGAAAATTGCTTTCTTTGTTATACATATATGCGAGCATTCGTTTTCATATTTACATCAATCTTCTCACATATAAACTAGTATAGGGTGTGTAGTCAGAAAATCTGTGTGAAAATTGAGTGCATATCTAGTAAGGACTTGAGCGAATTCTCTAAGGCATGTTACTACATTCAGAATCATGTTTTAATTGGTTAAATGTGAATTAGTACGTGGTGACTATGATTGAGTATGTGCTTAAGTGTAAAGATGGCTAAAATATGTGGGAATGATGATTTTTAACATGTCATGTGCATTGGAAATCCCTGAGGTAAATGTTGGAGGGTTAGGTTGTGTTTGTTTGTTTTGTTTCGTTTTGTTTTTCTTTTGTTTCTTTGTTTTGCTCGAGGACTACCAAAAGCTAAGTGTGGGGGAATTTGATAGGAGCATATTTATGCGCCTTAGTTAGCTAGTTCTTATGCATTTTTGTTATGTTTTCTAAGTTAAAATAGACGTTTAAGCTACTTTCATGTGTTTTCAGGTTTAAAGGGCCTATTACATAAAAGAGTGCAATTTGGAGCTTTTTGGAGCAAAAGTGAGTTTGGATTGAAAAGTATGACTATATTTGTGAATGCATGAATTTGTTCGTATCTTTATTATGCAATTCATGTAGAGAAAAGTAAAGGGGATTGAGTTATGCAATTCATGTAGAGAACTTGTGAATTTGTTCTCTACATGACTTTATTTTCATCCAAAACTCAATCCCCTTTACTTTGTTGAGTCAAATTAGTTAGAAACTGATTTAGTTTGTGTTTTTAAGTGTTTCGAACCAAGTTAAAACCAATTTTCATCCAATTTCAGTCTTAGTGGCAGATTTGAGTCTTTTAGCTTGTTTTGTGCTGTTTTGAGTCTTTTGAGTTGTTTTAGTGTTTTAGAGTTTAGTTTTGCATTCTTTGAGTCTAGTTTAGTGTTTTTAACTTTGTTTTTATGTTTTTGAGTCAGTTTAGAGGTTATTAGCAAGCCCTCCTAATCCCCGGTTTAGAACGATCCCTACTTACATTCTTTACTACAATTGTCACAAGAGGGTTTAATTTGTGTGCTTATATAATTCACATCAAAACGCTTCACAATTAATGAGAACTCCTCTTCTCCGTGGACGTAGCCAATCTGGGTGAACCACGTACATCTTGTGTTTGCTTTCCTATCCCTATCCATTTACATACTTATTCACACTAGTGACCGGAGCAATCTAGCGAAGGTCACAAACTTAACATTTTCTGTTGTACCAAAGTCCTCATTGATTTTATGCATCAACATAATGAATATGTGATGAGCTAACATATGTGATGAATATGTGATGAGCTAGCATATATGATGAGTTACCATATGTAATGAATATGTGATGAGCTAGCATATGTAATGAATATGGGATGAGCTAGCATACGTGATGAATATGTGATGAGCTAGCATATGTGATGAATATGTAATGAGCTAACATATATGATGAGTTAGCATATGTAACGAATATGTGATGAGTTAGCATATGTGATGAGCTAGCATATGTAATGAATATGGGATGAGCTAGCATATGTAATCAATATGCGATGAGCTAGCATATGTGATGAGCTAGCATACATGATGAATATGTGATGAGCTAGCACATGTGATGAATATGTGATGAGCTAGCATATATGATGAGTTAGCATATGTAATGAATATGTGATGAGCTAGCATACGTGATGAATATGTGATGAGCTAGCATATGTGATGAATATGTGATGAGCTAGCATATATGATGAGTTAGCATATGTAATGAATATGTGATGAGCTAGCATATGTGATGGATATGTGATAAGCTAGTATGTGTAATGAATATACGATGAGCTAGCATATGTGATGAAATATGTGATGAGCTAGCATACGTAATGAATATGTGATGAGCTAGCATATGTGATGAATATGTGATGAACTAGTATATGTGATGAGATATGGGTAAGTTGTATACCTACCATAGGTGACTCTGACTTGCATGCTAGTATGAGTTATTAATCATATGATTATTTGATATTACTAATGAGATGCTATGTTGTGGTATAATTATGACTTTTCTGGAAATTATACAGGTGTGTAGCGAAGTGTTATAATGTTTTATATGGTTTCTATTAAAATTTTACTTACAGGGCCACTCACCCTTGTCTTGTCTTCACCCTCTAGGTTTTATTAGCTGAGCTTTCTTATCGTCGAAGATTAGTAGCGATTCTTAGTATTCGAGAATATTTCGAGCGTACGATTCTTAATTCACTCTTCTGTAATTGCTTATGCTCTAACATCACGTGTGGAATGGGTTCATTCCCGCTCACTAGTGCACTCTAGTATTTAGGCACTCTTAGGTTTAAAGTTATTCACAATTTTTCACATCATCACACTTTATGGCTTCGTCACCTTCCAGGTGTCGGCCAGCACATCTTGATTCGGAGTCCTAGTGGACATTCTGGGTCGGGGTGTGTCATGTAAAGTATAAGTAAATTAATTTTTTTATAAGAATTAAATAATAGGTAAATTGTATTGTAGCTACATTATGTTTTTTTTTAATTGAAATTTATAAACAAAAAGTAGTAGATATATTATCTTTTCAATCAAATTACATTCCATTATTTTGTAGATAAATTTTTTTAAAGCATTATTACATATACCGGGCACATTTTATGTGACAGCCCGTCCCGAAAAATTATGATTTTTATAATTTTATTACGTGGAATTTCGAAAAGGCCCTTTGAGGCATATGTCTTGATTTGTGTTAATCGCTTGTCACGACACGTAAGACTTAAATTCTTGGCATATTCTTGTAGTACTCGTCGCTACGGACGCGTGTGCGTAAGCGGTTCGTGATTTGGAGTTTTATCGAAAAAGTTATTAACGTTTGAAATTTGGGATTTTAAGGAATTATAATTTTAGTAAAATCTAGAATTTCTTTTATGAAAATGGACGGCCCAGATTTAATGAAGAATGAAATGGATGGTTGGGATGAGAGAAAGGTTTTGTGTGTGTATATATGTGGAAAAAAAAAAAAAAAAAAAAAAAAAAAGCTGTCGGGGAGGAAGGAAAACAGAGACGGGATTGGGCAAGGCTGCCCAATCTGGAAACAAGAAGATGAGGCCAAATGCGGAGGAGAGAGAGAGAGAGACTGACCAATCGGAACAGGGAAGGGAGGAAAGGAGAGAGGGTGAGAAGCGGAGGAACAGAGGAGAAACGGGTTGAGGGAACCCGCAACCCGTGTTCAACCCGGTCGGCACCCGTGTGCAATTTCAACGATTTTCACCCATTTTTCCGTCGAATTGCTGCAAGAATTTACTTAGGAACTACTCCACAACCTTCCCTCTATCCATTCCATCTCAAATTGGGAGAGATTTGGTCTTGAAAATGAAGGAACCCGCGAGAAAGGGTGTGGCGGTCTTAGCTTCGAATCACCCAATCCCGAAGCATTTCTTTCAATTGCCACCACCCATGGCATCCTCTTGAGGCCTAGAACAAAGCCCAAGCAATGGTTGGGACGGCGAAGTTGATTTGAGGACGAATTGAACACACCCAAAACCTAAGGATTCCGACGGGTTTTGTTGAAATTGGAGACCTTGCCAATCGAATTGGCCTTGGCCACAGGTATGAAAGTTGCTCTCCTCATTAAGATCCTCATTTCTGTAAATTTTTGTAATTTTTGGAAATAGTTGGATTTTCCGATGAGCCGGGGCGGCCGACCGCCACCCGCGGCGGCCCGTGCGGCGGCGCGTGGCCAATGGCCCGCCAATGTCTTTCTTAGCATGTGTTTAAGGTTCTAGGTTCAATTTTGATAATTGATGGACGTAAATTGAGTAATTGAACCTAAGTTCGTTTCGATTCGTGGTTACGTGAAAATGTGAATTTACAATCCAACCGTCGGATCGTCACCAAACTTTGATATGTTGTAATACGTAATATTTGAGGATTATAGGAACTTACGGATCTCGAATCCGATTTACGGATCTTTCGGAATTGGAGTTGTAAGTTCATAATATAGAATGTTAACCGTCACTTGGTTTTGGAAATTGACGGAGATCCGACCATTGGATGGTAATGAAATTTTAGGATGTTGTCTTAGAGGTATATTGTGAACCTCTGGAAGTTTTGGATTGGAAATCTGAGTAGCAGATCTTCCGGATCGAACTACGTAGTGACATGTTTTATATAAGTTAAATATTCTATCGATATAATTTCTGAAGTTTGATTTGATTATTGTTCTAGGCACCGATCGTCATGACGCCTTGATGTGTTGTGCTAGGGAGTTGTTGGGTGAACTCCAGGTGAGTGGGCAGTATTTTTGTTTATACCTATATACTATTGATTTTCCCAGAAATTGAGTTTAAATGAAAGTATGTTTCTAAAATGCCATGCATGCTTAGTATGTGATATATGAATTGATAATTGATGCATATATATATATATATATATATATATATATATATGTGTGTGTGTGTGTGTGTGTGTGTGAATCGGTGTTGTGGACGCACATGTGAGTATCAGGTGAGTTTTATGTTATTCATGTGAATCATTGATGTTGTATATTATGTTGATAGCTCATAACCTGCAATCATGGTGTTAGTGCTTATATTATTCACCCGCACCACACGCTCAACTTGGATCCAAGTAGGTGCATGTCGTACAGACCATAGAGGGTTCCGACATGTCGTACCATGTGAGGGTTCCGACATGCTAGTCGTACAGACCACTACAGGTGGTTCCGACTAGTAGGTGACCTTAGATTATGTGCACAGATGATTGATGAGAGAAGCACTAGAGCGTATTATTACACCATTCTTGTCGTACAGACTACTTTAGGTAGTTCCGACTTATGTGCAGACTACCTTGGATATTGAGCCATGGAATTAACCGTACAGGACCAACTGCAGGGTCTCCGATTGATTCATTATGTCACCTGTTATATTGATGCATTCTTAATCTATTATTAATATTTGTGGCATGGCATATTTTCTGGGTTTTTGATAAAGATTTGTGAATTGAAATATTGGAAGATTTATATGCATATTATATACTATTTTTCTGGGAAAGTATACAGGTTTTACAACGAGGGGTTAGAAATGTTATAAATGAAATGCTTTCAAAAAACCTTGTTTTACTGACCCACTCAATTTTGTTTTAAGCCCCTCCAGGTTCCAGTAGCAAAGTTCCTTATTGACGAGGATTTGTGGCATGTCCCTGTTAAGGTGGCTACTTTTGTGGGTACGGTTTCTACCTATATTGCTGTACTTGACTATGCTCTGACGTCACGTGTGATTTGGGTTCATACCCACGCACAGTGCACTCTGTTATTAGGCACCTTTAGGTTTAAAATTATTCGTATCTTTCCTTATCATCACTTTATGGCTTCGTCACCTTCCAGGTGACGGCCAGCACAACTCGATTCGGAGTCCTAGTGGACATTCCGGATCGGGGTGTGTCATTTTACTACTAATATATATATGTGCAAATATATATTAGTTTTAATAGGAATTATATATTGTAGGTACATTACGTTTGTACAAAAAAAAAAAAAAAAAAAAAACAATAGGTAAATTAAAATTCATAAAAAAAAGTAGTAGATATATTATTTTTTTAATCAACTCACATACCTTTATTTTGTAGGTAAATAACTTTACATGCATTATTACATATATTGGGCACATTTGGGTAATATATATGTGCAATTATACTTTATTATATCAAATGTAGATAAATTAATATTGAATCAAATAACATTTTTTTTATTTGTGGACAAATTATTTTGCATGTATTATTACATATATTGGGAATATTTTATTACTAACACATATGTCCAAATAATTTACATATGTTTTTATGTAAATTACTCCATAGTTTTCTTTTAGTTTCCATTTGGTAAGAAAATGACAAGATTAAATTACAATTGTCTAATTTTATGCAAATTTAAAAAACAATTACGAAATCTAAAGGAAAGTATAACATTAATGTTTATTTATTTATTTTTCTTTGCCAGAAGCATTAACAAACAATTTGTTATGATATATTAATATACAATGAATTTAAACATTAATAATTTTTTTCATTAATCCTTCCCTTCAAATCTGCATAGAATTAAATGTATACATTAAAATTGTAATTAGGGGTATTTTAGGCATCTGAAAAATGCAAAATGTGTAAAGTCAAATAGAATTAATGAATTTGCTTATGTGAAGCCTAGTCATTGGATTTTATTCAAGTAAAAAGACTATGTCGGGTTTGATGTAATGAAACTTGAGTTTCAAGGGCTAAAATCATATTTTCAGTTATATATATGCACACCAAATATGGCCCAGAAATGTCCAGAGTAATTAAAAATGTCTAATCTTGCTTTAATTTATGATTAAATTTATTAACAAGCATAGAATATATGTATAAAGACAAAATACTATAATTATAAATTGAAATAAGAAAAAGATGTAGTAAAGGATAAGTAAAGATGGCAATTAAAGATGATAGGATAGGCATAAAATGGAGCAAACTCACATTAATTAATCTTCAAAATTACAAGGGAGCACTCCAAAAGTTGGATGCAAAGACAAAACTAAAAAAAAATGCACTCAATAGAGTAATTTACAAAGTGAAAGTCTTAAGCGTGCAAACAACTGAGCTCGGAAGCTCTTTAAATAGAAAACTAAAAGCAAACTTAAACGCCAGGTGTCAAAGAGACAGCGGAGCATCATAAAGCAGCCTATAATAATGAGTGGCCTCTTCACTTTATGCAATGGCACTGACTCAGATTCACGTGGATTTGCATAAAGATTCTTGAAAAAGCACACCCCAACAAACAGTTACAGGAAACAAAGGACAATTATTCGAAAAAGGAATAACTAATGGCGTCTAGATATCAGACATCATCTTACTCTCTCTTTAATCAGAGAAAAGCAATTCACGCTTTACTTCTTTGGACGTATGGGAGAACAGATTTTATAGCAGTCGTCTTCTTTGTCATAATCATAGTCTTCCTCCATGTTATGTTGAGATGGCGCGGCTTCAGATTCCATCTCCTTGTCATCTAGTTCGTCGAGCTCAAGGAGTTTGAGAACTTTATCTTTAAGATCTTTCTTTGAGTAAAAGGGGATGGACTCAATCAAAGTCTTAAGTTTTTCAATCTTCGAAGATGATTCAGGGGTTAAATGGGGAGGTTCAACTGCACTCTGCCTATCAAGCAAAATTCTTCTAGTTTGAAAACATCTGGCTTGAGATGATCCAGGTGGAACTTATCCCACCAACGAATAAAAACTTTCTTTCAAGTTAGGGAACAAAATCCTAAGCACCATCATCGTCATCAACAAAACCATAATCTCATTTTAGGATCCACGGAAGTTCATATATTATCATGAACCAAAGAAACGGCTTCATTTAATCAGGATAATCAACATTTTCTTTACTAAAAGTTTCTAGAAAAGAATCGACAATTGTATGAGGTAAATAATCCAGATTAGGACCCCAAACAATAAACCGTATTCTAAACCAATTGGGAAACTCCTTCAGAGACCTAAGACAAAACTGGATGAACCAAGTATGGGAATGACAAATGTTTTGGAAACATAAAACTACATCCCAAGCTTTTTGATAATCCCAGTAATTATCACCTCTAGGACTCATATCAAGACTAGAATGTAATCATAGATAATAGGGGGCTATTTCCCTGTTTTTCCAAAGAGATTTTTGAAAATGCAATCATACTGTTCGTTTCACTTCTTTATTGGTAACCAATATCGACTGATTCTGTTTCTATCAGAAGTTTTTCTTACCAATATCTTGGCTTAAGGAAAAGACGAATATGATCACAGTGGTATTTTTCACCAACCTGTCTTGGAGACAATAGTAAATCAAAATCCTCTATGTTTATCAGAGGAATCGCCATGGTTCATCTGAAAGGATTGTCAACTATAGCTTACTCCCTATCTTTATTATAAGTGAGAGCAGATGAGATTGGATTTGGATTTTGTTGGGAGGACGAGGGAGAACCTCTCTGGATTGAGGTATAGCCTTTTCTAGCGAAAGCTAGATTTTGCTCCTTCTTCCTTAGATGTGCCCTACAAAAATTCACGAGTCAAGAAATCAAGCAAAGAGTTAAATTCACCCTTAATGTATTCTATATCAAAACCAAATGCTGACAAGATCCCTTGCCATCTAGCAAAAAATTGTTTTGAAGCTAAATTTTTAACATCTTTCAACAATATATCTTTAGCAGTCTCACAGTCTACCCTAATCAGGAATCGTTTGTTAAGAAGGTCAATCTCAAGTTTAGTAACTACATGAAGTATGGATAAAAGTTCCTTCTTCATAGTTAAATAGTTCTTCTGGGCTAGTTTCCAGACACCAGAAGTAAAGCTAACTAAAAATTCTTTGCCATCTTTAGTTCTCTGCTTCAAAACTCCTCCATAGCCTTCATCAAAATCTTCGGTTTCTACTATTTTGAATGTTTTTAGATTTGCCAAAGCTAAGCACATGAGTTCTTTGACTTTTCTTTCCAAAAGTTGCACTGTTCGAGTTTGCTCCTCTGTCCAAGGAACAAGATTCTTCTTCAGCCATTGATAAAATGGCTTGCTATCCATCACGAGGTCCTTATAAAAATCACCTACATAATTTAAACTTCCCAAAAATCTTTGTAATTATTATTTTTATCCAGGATTTCATCTTGAAATTTATCAGCAAAATTGATAGCCCGATCATTAGGTAAAATAATTCCCTTATGGATATTATGTCCTCAATATCGAACCTTGGTTTGAAAGAGTTTCATCTTTCGAGCTGAGACCACTAATCCTGCGTTCTTCATCACTTCAAGAAAATATTTTGATGCTTAAAATGTTGTTCTAATGAATTAGAATAAACCAAAACATCATCAATATAAACAATGGTAAAAGTGGAGTACGGATTAAAGATGTCAGTCATGATATTTTGAAATTTAGAATGAGCGTTCTTTAATCCAAACGGCATTACGTTCCATTCGTAGTGTCCGAATGGTACATTGAATGCAGTTTTATACCTATCTTTTTTCAGCAATTTGAATATGCCAATATCCAAGTTTCATATTGAATTTAGAAAATATTACAGCTTGATTTAGCCTTTCTAACAAATTTTTCATATTTGGAATAGGGTATTTAATCCATCTAAAAGCTTTATTCAAAGGTTTGTAATTAATAACTAACTTGGGCGCTCCTCATTCAAATTCAGCAGCATTTTGTACATAGAATGCGGAACAACTCCAAGGAGAGTAGCTCTTTCAGATTAACTTCTTTCTAAGAAGTTCGTTGATCTCTTCCTTGTAAATTTCCATCAGTCTGCTATTCATCTGAATGGTCAAGCCTTAGTGGGAATTTTCTTTTCATCAAATCAGGCTCATAAGGTAATTCGACAATATGTCTCTTACGATCCCAAAAAGCGCTTGGAATTTCAACACAAACTTGTTTTTCAAATTCCTTTTGTATGAACTCAACCTTTTCTTTCACTACTTTGGTAGTAAGTTGTTCTTTAGTCCTTTTAAAATGCATTTCTTCTTTCAAAGAACAGAGAAATTTTCCTTTATTTTGTATATTCTTTCGTATGGCATTTGCATACTGCATATCGGGTTCCCTTGAAAATGTAAATTTTACCTTTGTTCCTTCAACTTCAGTTTCAATTCGTTCTTCTAATACTTTGAATGGGCAAAGCATGGCTTAATCCTTTGACCATAACAAAAGGGGTTTTTGAAACAAACCTCATCTTGAATCACCGCGGCATCTGACACCTTATACTGAATTTTCATAGGCTGATCAGTTGCACTTCGTAGACCCTGAGAGATTTTTGATAAGTACTTTGTGGGTACTATTCCTTCATTTATACAATTTAGGTTGGCTCCATAATCAATGAGTGTTTCAATCAAAAACTTGAAAGTTTTGTTAATATAAGGGTAATTATAGAATACCACTTTTGAGAAATTACCTTGTCAATGCTACTAACATACTTCAGGATCAAGATATCGTTGTTTGGATTGGCAAGTTCCAATACTGGTTCAAACTCTGGTGGCTTATTCTTTTTCTTTTCTATAAAGTCATCCATCAAATGCTGAAACTCACTTTTAGTTTCAGTTTTACTGTATTTACTTCGAACCTCATCTTCAGGCGAGAAAGGATAGAGTTTGAGGACTTGAACTTTATGTTTCAATCCTTTTATTTCATCTTTTATAACATTGATTTCATGTTGCATTTCAGATAACGTGGGTTCTTTCTTAGCTGTTTTTTCAGCTATTCTATCAACAATTGTTTTGAAGTTATAAGCTTCAATTGGTGGTTTTTCACTGGGTTTTGGTTTTTCCTTTTCTTTTGCCAAATCTAAATACTTTTCTAAAACTTCTCTTTTTTCTTGCGGGTCTTCTAATTTGTCTATTAAGTCAAAAATCAAAATTTCTTCTTTAATGATAACACATAGATTTAGTTTACAAGCACATTCTTCTTCTGAATCCGTGCTACTAACATCCGTTGATGATGTAAACAGTTCTTCATCTTTAAGAACTACAACTTCATTCTCGGTTTCTTCAGAATCAGATGAATTTAGCATTAGTTGGCACAATTGCTTCTTCAGACCTTCATATAGATTGAGATTGTTAATCTTTTCTCTCATTCGACATTGAGGTCTCATATGTCCAACCTTTTCACACTTGTAACAAACAAGAGGTATTTTTTTTATCTGATCATTCTCTCCCCCTCTTTGTTTGCGAGGCTGGAATTTCCCCTTGCGAAATGACCTATAATGTTTAGAGGATTAATGTGGATTATCTTTTGAGTATTTCTTGGGTAATCTTTTTGTTTTCCTAAAAGGTTTCTTTGAGGATGATTGGCCTTTAGGTTCAAATCCAAATTATTCACAAAAATGTTCAATTTCCTTTGATCCTAAGGGTCTTTACTTATGAAACTGCCATTTCAGCTTCATATCATTACGAAGTGCAAATCCGTCAGTGCATATTTCAGAGGTGAGTTCTCCGTAAGTACACTGGTTATAAGGTATGACTCCTCCAAAATTTTCTCTTATTCTACTTTGTACTTTTTTCGCAAATACGAAAGCTAATCCAGAAAGAAACTTTTCTTTTCAGAAGTCAGCATTACAATCAGTTCTAGTAAAAATAATGGCATATTATCTTTATACCACCTAAAATGAGACAGAGTCAGACATTTTGGTTCATTAGGAGTTCTCTAGAACGATCAAGTTGGAGTTCAGAGGAACCAATGAAATGAAGGTTGTGCCTATGTATTGATAGGCATTTATAATGGAGAAAATGAAAAAAAAAATAGATTGAAAACGATATGTAACATTGGAATGAATAGATTGAAAAAGATATGTAATATTTGTGCATATATTTTTTGGAATCAATTTGCAAAAGTGAGTTATAACAATGAAATTTTAAACATCAAAATTCTTAACATTGGAATGTTAGAAGTCCAGTTTCTTTTAGTTCAAGATTCTTTTTATTTTTCCTTTTCTTCAATTGCTCGTTTTTCCGCCTCAAACTTCACGTTCTAGCTCAAGCTATGATGTATCATTTCTAATGCAATATCTTGGCGCAAAGAGTTGACTTCTCTATTGTTTAAGGAGTTTTTCATTTGTCCGCCTTTCACTATTGTTCGGATGTAGTACAACATAAAGACACCACAAATTATTCTTTTGCTCCAATTCAATTTTCTCTTTTTCCAAGTCCTTCTTCTCCTTTTCCAACTTCTTATTTTGTTTTTTCAAGTCCTTCCTCTTCTTTAACAAAGCATCAATATCTTTGACATTTTTTTTATCACTGTGCTCTTGAAGTGGCATATGTTGATTGCATTGTTCAACATTTGAAGCTAAAGTTTTGTCCTCCGTTTCCATATTAATTAACACTCAAATTAAAACCCTGTGATTGTAGTATATGTAAGTAGGGATCGTTTTAGGCCGGGGATTAGAAGAGATGCTAATCTACTCAATTTAAACTTGAAGACACTAAACTAGACTCTTATGACTCAAAACTGACCAAATTGACTCAAAACAGCAAAACTAAGTTAAAAAGACTCAAAACAAATACTAAAGAGTGATTTGGAAGAATTCTAAACTAACTTGACTCAAAACACTAAATGGGGACAGATTTGAACAAAGTTAACTAAACTATGACACCAAATAAGAACTGATGGGGTTTTTGGACGAATTTGACAAAACTAAGTAAATTGCAGCAAACCAAGTAAGTTAAAATGAAATTAAGGTGAATTCAAGGGTGAAAAGCTAGTTAGAGGGTCCTTCTCCAGACATGAAATATATGCAAATAAATTGATTTCCGGTATTGTTTCTTTAAACCATGAAATGACAATGCCCCAAATTAACCGTGAATGCAAAAATTAACTCTTAGATTGTCCTTAATTCATTGAATTGGATGGATAATGCATCGGCAACCAAATTATTCTTATCAAGTTCCCTATATGAACAGCATGATAGAGATACATATCAAATATCATTAAGTTCTATGAAAATCATAAGCATTGACATGACATTCGTAACTATAAACTGCATGATACTCTTGCCAAGAATTTATTTAACACGATTGTGACTAGCAACCTTCATTACTTGTAAATATAAGTTTGTAACTATTAGGTGAAACTCCCGTATATTTTAGCATCAGATTCATACATGCAAACTAAGTATGCATCCTTGATCAACACACAAGAATAAGCTATCAATCAAACAGATAAGTAAATCACATTCATGTTTTACGAAACAATAACTGAAGGTAATCAATTCATATAAAACATATAATCATGGCTTCGAATTCACCTCTAACTAAGAAAAACTTAGTTACACATGTTCAGAACAATTGAAAAGCAATCTGAAATAAACATTGAAACTAAAACGAGGGAAGAATGAACTCTTAGAACTCCAATGGTTGCAGGTGGTTTGCGGGCACAAGGTCCTCCTCCTCCAATGGAAGCCACAACAAAGCTTCTTCTTCTCCAAGGTTGCGGCAAAAGGTATGAATTGGTGTGTGGATGCGGCTGAATATGTTTCTGTGATGTAGAATGAATTGTGGTGTGGTCCCTTTATTTCTATGGCAAAGATGCATATATATTATAGAATGCACAGTAAAACCCTAAAGAAATCAGGTTAGGGGTAGAACTTAGCAGAAATAAAGGATTAGGCCTTAGGGTGCGGCATAAATTCGTAAGTCCATCAGGAAAATGGGTTTGGCCCAATTAGTTTCTGAAAAAAATTTGCACAACCCAAATCCACAAGGAAAAAGGCTAATTAAATCAGAATCCATGAGGGAAAAGAGTAAGGAAAGGTGCGGCAGAAATTGGAGGGAAAGGAAGAGGAGTGCAAGGCAAGGCAAGGCCTTTGATGCGAAAATTAACTTAACACACAAATTAAACCCTCTTATTGACAATTGTAGTAAAGATGTAAGTAGGGATCATTCTGGACTAAGGATTAGAAGGGGTTGCTAATCTACTCTAAACTGACTCAAAAACACAAAACTAGGCTAAAAACACTTAACTAGAGTCAAAGAACTCAAAACAAACTAAAAAGACTCAAAACTAACTAGAATGACTCAAAATAGCACAAAACAATGAAACTGACTCAAATTAGACATTAGGGATTACTTTGAACGAATTCTAACTTTAATTTGACTCAAAACAATAAAAGACACAAAGTTGGATAGATTCTAACTAGTTTAACACTCTAAAGTAAAGGGGATTGGGTTTTGGACGAAATTAAATTAAAAACAAGTAAATTAAAGACTTAAATAAAGTTGGACGAATATGGTGAATTAAATGGTTGATGGGATAGCTAGAGGGTTCTTCTCCACACATGACACACATGCATACAAATCAATCTCCAGTTTCTTTTTCAATAAACCCTGAATGACAATGCCCCAGATTAACCATGCCATCACTAATTAACTCTTAGATTTTCCTTAAGTCATTGAATTGGATGGGATACGCATCATCAATCCAAATCATTCTTCAATAGTCCCCTACATGCACATCATAATAGAGATACAATCAAAGATCATTAAGCTCTATGAAAATCATAAGCATTGACAAAGCATTCGTAACTATGACATCATGATACTCATGCTAGGAATTTAACTTAACGCGATCATTGACACACCCCAATCCTAGAATCAAGGCGTGCTGGCCGTCACGTCTGCCCAACCCGAAGGAAGAAGAAGGGGAAAGGAGGAAAGGAGAGAGGGCGAGAAACGGAGGACGAAGAACAGAAATGGGTTTTCAACCCATGACCCACGCGACCCGGTGGGTTTTCCACCCGTTTTCGTCGAAATTTCTTCATTTTTTCGGTGAGTTACTTCAAACCATCACTTGGAAAACCCTCTATGATCTTCCCTCTTCCTATTACACCCCAAAAATCAAAGAATTTGGCTTCGAAATTTGATGAAACCGTACGGTGTGTGCGGTGGCTTAGTGTACTAATTCTTCAAATCTTGAAACGTTTTCTTCAATTACTAACACCATTAGCATTCCCTTAGGACCTGGAACAAAGCCCAAGCATTAGTTAGAGCATCGGAGTGGTTTTGGAGGTCGAATTGAAAACACCCATTTTTAGGGTTCTTCACGGGTTTGATGAAATTGGAGCTTTTCCAGGACAAATTGGCCTTGGCCACAGGTATAAAGTTTACTCTACTCATTGAGATCTTTATTTCTGTAAATTTTGGTAATTTTTGGAGGAATCATTTAGCAGAAGAAACTACTTGGGAGACAAAAGATCGAATGAGAGAGATGTGTTTCAGGTTGTTTTATGGATATTGATGGATTGTAAAGATTATGTAAATTTCGAGGACGAAATTTTATAAGGTGGGTAGATTGTGACAGCCCGTCCCTGATTTTAAGAGTTTTTAAAGTTTTAATAAAGGGTTTTACAAAAATGCCCTTTGAGGCACGCACATTATTAGAGGTTAATCGTTGTGTCATGCCATCCAAGATTTGTTTTATTGACATATCCTCGTAGTACTCGTCGCTACGGAAGTGTGGGCGCAGACAGTTCGTGATTTGGAGTTATAACGAAAAAGATTTTAAAGTTTGAAGTTTGGGCATTTTATGAATTTTATTATAAAATTTTGGTGTGCCATTTGGATTGCCCAGATTAAAGGAAATCTGAAATGGATGGCTTGGATGTAAGGGAAAGGAAAAAAAAAGATGAAGGAAAGTTTTGTGTATGTGTGTGTGTGCATGACGGCCAGCACGCCTTGATTCTAGGATCGGGGTGTGTCAATCATGACCAGCAACCTTCACTACTTGTGAATATAAGTTTGTAACGATTATGTAAAGCTCCCTTATATTCTAGCATCAAATTCATGCATGCAAACTAAGTATGCATCCTTAATCCACAAACAAGAATAAGTTTTGAATAAAACAGTTAAGCAAATTGCATTCTCAATTTATGAAATCACAACTGGAAGTAATCATCAATTCATATTGCAAATATGTTCATGGCTTTGAATTTTCCCCTAGCTAAAACGAGTTTAGCTCCTCATGTTCGTAAAACAAAGATAAATAAACTTAAACATTGAAATTAAAAGATAGATTACACCTAAGAATGATCCAACAATCCAAACTTGAATAGCAAGCACTCCAAGGGTCCTCCTTCTTCTTCTTCTTTGTTGCAACACAAGGTATGGGTAAAGGTTTGAGTGATGAATTGTGGTGTTGGATGGATGTAAGTGATTTATGGTGAAGGACAGATGATGGGTGTTGCGGCAAAGACTTAAAAAATAAATAATGATCAGACCCCAAAGTCCTAGTTAATTTTTGAGATAGAATAAGACACCAAATCTTCCAGAAAATAAGGTAATTGAATGTTAGAATAAAAGAGAAAGGGAAAGGGAGATATGCTGCAGAAAATAAAGGAAAGGAAGATCCCTTGCCGTGCAAGGGAAAGGAAAGAGGAAAGGGAAAAGAGTGCGGCAACCCCTTTTGTGCAGGGATTAGGTCTTCTAGAACCTATATTAAGTGTCCTAATATATTTGGGAATCTTCCTTGTGGTTGGAACATTGGTGATTTAGGATTAGGAAAGGTAAGGACAAGATAAGGCAAGTTTGACTTGTCTTTCCTCTTTGTTGCGGGATTCCTTGTCCTCCTTTGTCTTGAATTTATTTTCTTCTTTTCTTTGGCACATTCCTAGCTTTCTTTGGTCTTCAATTTCGTCCAACCATTTTGCTCCAAGCATATGTTATCCATTCCATGCTCAAAACTGCTCCAAAAGCTCCAATATGCATTTTTTTTGCCTCTTTAACCCTTTGGACCTACAAACACACGATAATGGCTTGAAATACTAAATTAACTAAGAAATAACAACATAAATGCACAAGAACAAGCTAACTAAGTCACATAAATATGCTCTTATCAGCCTTCTAGAAGGGGAGAGGTGCCATGTTTTTAAGGTTTCTAGAAGCAATGTGTTTTGTGGCAGAAATTAGGACTTCTAGAAGGGGTTGGGCGCCACTTTTGTAGGGAATTCTAGAAGGTGTTATGTGGCTAATTTCTTGAAGAACAATGCCTAAAACATGCGGCACCAATGTAGGAATGGATAAGGCCTTCTAGAACTCAGGTTTTAAGTGTTTAGGATTAGAATAAGGTTAGTTTGGATAAGGTTGGTTAAGATAAGGTTCCTTCCTTTTAGTTGACTCCTTATCTTCCTTGACTTGAATTAATTTCTTCCTGATTCTTTGCACATTTCTAGCCTCATTTGATCTTCAAAACATCCATTCCTTGTGCTTCACATGCATGCTATTCATTTCAGCCTAAAAGTGCTCTAAAATGCACTAAAATGCACTTTCTTGCCAACTTTGTTAATTAGACCTACAAACACACGAAAATAGCTTAAATCACTATAATAAACACAAACTAACTATGAAAATGCAAGAAAACAAGCTAACTATGTTGCATTAATACGCTCCTATCATTTGGCTTTGAGTGAGCTCTTCCTTTGAATTTTCAATCCCATTTTTCTTCACCCGGTAAGTGGAGCAAGAAGCCATTCATACAATGATTGTTGTTTCTTTATCTTGATCACCGACTCCACGAGGTGAATTGACAGTTGAGGAATTGATTCTGCATTTGCTTCTTGTTCCTAAGTTTGAACTAGCAGTTGAGGAATTGATTATGCTCCAATTTAGTTTGCTCTTTTTCCAAGTTTTGCTTCTCTTTTTCCAACTTCTCATTTTGTTTTTTCAAGTCCTTCTTCTTTTTTTCCGAAGCATCCTTATCTTCGACAATTTTTTGATCACCGTGTTGAAGTGGCATATGTTGATTGCATTGTTCAACATTTGAAGCCAAAGTTTTGTCCTCCTTTTCTAATACTCTGCAGGATCTGTTTGGCTTTGAGTAAGCTCTTCTTGTGTTAGTTCTTCCTTTGAATTTTCACTCCCATTTTTCTTCACCCGTAAGTGGAGCAAGAAGCCATTTATACAATGTTTGTTGAATTTTCACTCCCACTTTTCAGGGTGAACTGACATTTGAGGAACTAATTATGCATTTGCTTCTTGTTCCTGAGTTTGAACTGACAGTTGAGGGACTGATTCTGCATTTGCTTCTTGTCTCTGAGGTTGAACTGGCAGTTGAGGAACTGATTATGCAGTTGTTTTTGCTTCTTGTTCCTGATGTTGAACTGGCATATGAGGAACTGATTTTGCATTTAATGTACTTGGAGCCACTTTTTTTACTTCCTTTCCTTAATGGAAATTAACCACAAAATTGATCACCCTATCAATTTCAATGGCATTCATGTCAGTGATATCTGCATTTCTCTCTTCACATTCAATATTTGGATAGGCGGAATTATGTGCAACATCTTGGACATCTTGGACTTGCTCTTTGGAATTTGAGTACCAAAAATAATATGATTATCATCTTCAGTGTCAAAGTGATCTTCATTTGCATTATGGCTTTCCTTTTCTTCCTCCTGAAATTATGAAAAATCAATAACATGAATCATATGCATCATCAGTATTCTGAATCAGTATACAACATTACTTATACCAGAATTAGGATGCAACATTAGTTATAGTAAAATAAGTATGCAATATCAGTTATAGTATAATCATTATGCAGCTTCAATTATAGCATAATAACTTTTACAAAATTAGTTCATAAACAATGTACAAAAGAATTAGTTCACACACAATGTACATGCAGAATCAGATGACACACAAGGTACATTGAGAATCATATGACATACAAATGTATATGCAAAATCATATGACACACAATAGGTAGGTGCAAAATCATATTACACAGAAGGGTACATGCAAATCAATTTTACACAATATAAATTATTTTGGTTTTTTTTTTTTTTGGCATTGTTTGATACTTTTGTTTGGGATTAAATATGTAGAATCATTTTTCACACAAAGTACATGCAAAATCATTTTTGACACAAAGTACATGTAGAATCATTTTTACCTCAAAATTTTCGTTTGCGTTTTTATAGATTTTACTATGTAGAACTGACAAATCTCACTTGATTACTGTTGGCAACCTTTTCTCCTTTCTTGCTATTGGTTTAATGATTTGGGTGCGATCATAAAGCCAATACTGTAGGCAAAATAAAAGTTTTTTTCTTGGAATTTTGTCTATTGGAAAATAACACAAAAACTGATTTGTTTTATTAGTTTCTGTTTGCTTACCATTAAACGTACAATAGCGCTACTAAGGGTTGATTGTTTGTCTATTTTTTCCTCCTCTGTGCTCTATCAACTAATTCCATCCAGTATCTCGTTGTTTCTTTCACCCAGTTATACTGATTTATGTTTGCGATGGAGTTACAATTCTTGGCCAAACTCCAAGGTAGTTTTCCTACTGAGCTCCTAAGAAGATTTGTGTTGAGCAAAAATAGAATGATAAGATAGGTTGCATCTTCATTTCCTTCCTTTATCCCAGTATTAAATGCAACTTGAATTGCATCTCAAATTTCTTTTCTGCCAATTCTTTTCATATATGAGAAGTATTTCTCAACAAATATGTTTTCTCTTGGCTTCGGAATTCTTGTGTCTCTTGTTGACTAAGGGAGACTTCTCTACCTCGGTTCCCAAATATGCGTTGGACATCATTAAAATGTACTTGATTATATCCATTCTTGAATTTGAACATTCATTTTTTAGTGTCATACCAGTTCACTATATGTATGACATCCAGTCTGATTTCTTCTTTTGCAATTCACCTTTTACATATGCTTTTACAAGCTTACCAAAAGGTGACTTATATATGAATGTCAAGACTTCTGGTTTTTCCTCAAATTTTGTCTTGAGCTCTTGTATTATTTCTGCAAAGGCCATGAAACTCAGTCTTATCTGAGCATAGCTATCATTAGTTGCCCAACACTTTACAATATGAGGTTTTTAAGATGCTTCTTTTTGGCTGCTAAATGTTTTTCTATTGGTGGTATCTTCATAAAAAAAAATGAAACAATAATTAGTAATTTTTAATCAAATAATATGAAGTCATAAAATGACAAACTGACTATCCTAGATGCAGAATCATTTAATACATAACGTAGCATAATCATTTCACACACAAGGCACACAAGGCAGATGTAGAATCACTTAGCATACTAGATAGATGCAGAATAATTTTAAAACAACGTAGATGTAGAAACGTTTTAACACAAGGTAGATGTAGAATTGTTTTTAACACACAAGGTAGTGCAAAATCTTTTTTAACACAACGTATTTATGTGCATAATCAATTTACAAACAAAAAGTAGTACCAGAATTAATTTACACATAACATGTAGTAGTAGTAGTATTAATTTACAGACAATAGGTAGGTGCAGCATCAGTTCACATACAAAGTTTACAAAGTGCAGCATCACTTTGACATAAAAGGCAGAATAATTTTTCAAACAAAAGCTAGAAGGATAATGCTTTTACTCACAAAATTTATACACGATCATTTATATCCAGATGTAGTTGAAGAATCAGTATACACATAAACTAAAAAAAACAAAACTGAGCATCCAAAACATTGAAATTGTTTTTTAAGAAATTGAAACACTGAACTGTTTTTCACGAAACTTGATAATAGATCCGTTTTTCATAGAATGCAAGTGTTTTTTTTTTGTTTTTTTGTTTTTTTTTTATGCAAAAACAACCTATATAATAAGAAAATGATCATGCAAAAAAAAACGTTTCTGAATAGTAGGTACCTTGTTGTTGCAACAGAGTTTGTCATTGATCTTCTGCAAATCCGCTTGAAGTTTGTGTATTACTCACTGAAGGCGTCAAAATATCAGAATCTAAGGAGTTTTTAGGATTTTTTTGGGAGGATTTTTTGCGTGAGATAGTTTCGTAATGATTATTTGGGGAAGATGAATGAAAAATTGTCAGTTCGTGGTTTTGAATAGGGCAGACGATTCCTTTTTTTGAGTTTTTGTTGAATAGTGGTTAACGTGGGCCGTTTATTAATGGTTATAATTGAGGGGCATGGGGTGTAATTTACTCAGGTTGTTTCTTTTTTGTTTGGGCTTGGTTTTGTGTTGCATGGGTCTTTTTGTCTCTCCATGTAATGTTTAAAAAGTTGTGGAGTTGTATGAAATATGATATATGTTTGTGTTGCTATAAGTAAGGCTCCCTAAATTAGAACTAAGGCTAAGATAAAAAATAATATCGACTAATCAAAAACAAATATCATAAAATCATTGATTTTATATACATGAAAAACTGTTCAATGTTTGATTCAGTCGTAGCACTACCTAAGTCATGCCTAGATGTCTCAATTTCTTACTATGATCATCACTATATGCACTTAATGTGACAACCCGTCCCTAAATTTACGTTTTTATTTATTTTAATCGAGGGAATTGACGAAAATACCCTAGAGGCAAGAACTTTGACTTGCATTGACCATCGTCTAGAGAAACGTAAGACTTATTCTTTTAGCATATTTGTATAGTACTTGTTGGTACGAACGCATAGTCGAAAGCCGTTTGCGAGTCCGAATTATAACGGTATAGTTACGGACGTTTGAAATTGATTATTTATATTTTAGATTATAAAGTGTTAAACTCCCACCTTGTGGGAAAACTGACTAATTAATGTTAAGGAAGGAAAACGGCAGCATCCAATGAGGAAAAGGCATTAGCCAATGAGAAACAAGGGAATTTTCCCCATCCCTTCCCGTCGACACTCATCCATGCAGACAAAATTGACGGTGGCCGGGTTTTGATTCTGATCATTTCCACCAATTTTTCAGATGATTTTAACCCATCCCTCACCTGCAACCTATTCCACAATACCCCATCTTCTATCTCCATCTAAATTTGAATATTGTTTAGGCCAAAATCGTGTAAAACTGTGCGGGTGACCCGTGAGGTTTCAACGATGATTCCTTCAATCTGGCGAGTTTCACCACCCACCACCACCCTTAACTTACTCCCCTTGGATCCAAGAACAAGACCCAACTGGTTGTAGGGGGTGTTGGAACACTGAGGAAAGAGAATCGAAGTTCACCCATTTTAGGGTTCCGGTGGATTTGAGTGAAATTTGAGCCTTTCTTGACCAAATTGGACTTGGTCACAGGTATAAAACTTGCTCTACTCTTGGAGATCTTCATTTCTGCAAAATTTGAGAATTTTTGGAAATAGTTGGATTTTCCGACTAGTCGGGGCGGCCGACCGCCACCCACGGCGGCGCTTGGCCAGGGGGTCATCGATGCTATTCTTAGGCTAAATTAGATGCCTTAAATTCAGTTTTGACAATAGTATGATGCAGGTTGACCGTTATAACCTAAATTCTCTACAATACGTGATTAAGTCATTATATGAATCGACGATCCGACCGTTGGATCGTCATCAAACTTTTGTAGGTTATTGTTCATAATATTTGAGGATTATAGGAACTTACGGATCAGGAAACCGACACAAGGATCTTTCCGAATTTGATTTGTAAGTTCGTAAAATAAAACGTTAACCACCACTTGGTTTTGGCAATTGGCGAAGATCCGACCGTTGGATCGTCTCGAAACTTTTGGATATTGTTCTAGAATTATAATTTGTATCTTTGGAAGTAACGGAATCAAAAATCCGTGATGCGGATCTTCCTGATCGAATTACGTAGGGATGTGTTTTACGTAAATTATGTGTTCTATTGTTATAAACTTTGAGACGTGCTTTGATAATTGTTCTAGGCGACGATGGTTCGTGATGTCGTGCTAGGGAGTCGTAGTGCGGACCTCAGGTGAGTGGGCCTTTTCCTTTTATCGTATATATATATATAATTGATAATTCTGCAAACGCTTTTAATTTGATTTATGCATATTTATGCCATGTCATACATATATTTATATAGTCTAAGATACTATGATATGGTTGAGTGTTAGATTGCATTATGGCATATCTATATGCATATTACCTACATATAATGACTGTGAATGCTTTGACGTACTAAGTTGAACTACAAATGGCTTGATCTCATTTGAGGGTACGTAGGTAGTCTAACAAGACAGTTAGATGCAGCCATAAAACAATCCAAATTTAACAGGGTACTTGGTTTCTTTAAGGAAAGAAGTTATGATGATTAACAGTGTAGAGATTAACCATGATTTTATTCTGGTCTATCACTGGATTTAGTTCCGATTAAGAATGTTGGGACGTTAAAGTGGTTATACCAAATGACACTGTGGATGCCCCGGTAAGCTTCAAGTGAGTATATTGATGGTAGTGAGTATGATTGTTTTAAGATGCATTTATAGCTCATTGTCCTGCACCCCAGTGTTAGTGCTCTGCTCGAGGCAGGGCTTAGCCTTCACGTGATTGTTTACCTCCCGCACCACACGCTCACCTTGGATCCAAGGTAGGTGCCAGCCTGTCGTATAGACCACATTAGGTGGTTCCGACTCGTAGGTGACTTGCGATACTTCGCACAGCCTTCACGTGATTATAGCACTTGAGCGTATTTATTTACACCCAGCCTGTCGTACAAACGACATTAAGTGGTTTCAACTCGTGTGCAGGAATTGGTAGATGAGCTATATAGGCAACTCCGACATTGTCGTACAGGTTGCCTATGAGTCGTACAGGTCACTATAGGTGACCCCGACTTATGTGTTAGCATTGATTGATGAGATATGGATGAGTCGTACAGGTCACTATAGGTGACTCCGACTTATGTCCTAACATTGATTGATGAGATATAGATGAGTCGTACATGTCACTATAGGTGACTTCGACTTATGAGCTAGCATTGATTGATGAGATATGGATGAGTCGTACATGTCACTATAGGTAGGTGACTTAGACTTATGTGCTAGCATTGACTGATGAGATCTGGGGGAGTCGTATAGGTCACAATAGGTAACTTCAATTTATGTGCTAGCCTTGATTGATGAGCCATGGGTGCAGTCGTACAGGTCACAATAGGTGCCTCCGACTTGCTTGCTAATATAGATTATTGAGCACATGATTATTTATATTGCTAATTTGATGTTGTGTCATGGTATATTTATGGATTTGCTGTTGATATACTTTTGATTTCACATTGATACGTGGTATGATTTTCTGGAAACTATACAGGTGTTGCAGCGAAGGGTTATAACATTTTAGAAGGTTTCTATTAAGATTTTATTTCCAAGGCCACTCACCCTTGTTTTGTTTTCACCCTCCAAGTTTTATTAGCTGAGTTTTCTTATCGACGAGGATTCATAGCAAATCTTAGTATTGGAGATTTCTTTCGATGGTATGATTCTCAATTCACCATACTGTACTTACTTATGCTCTAATGTCACGTGTGAAGTGGGTTCATTCCCGCTCACCAGCGCACTCTGGTTTTTAGGCACTCTTAGGTTTAAATTTATTCACATTTTTCCACATCATCACAATTTATGGCTTCATCACCTTCCAGGTGTCGACCAACATAGCTCGATTCGGATTCCTAGTGGACATCCTGAGTCGGAGTGTGTCACTTAAAATGTGCTTCTTAGTAAAAAAAGAAAACCAAAAAATCTATCTGGTTTACTACCTTTCAATAAGGGAATCTCATGATGGTTCGATATAGACACCATTTTCAATCATCACACCAAGGGTTTTTATCGAACAATTTTCCAACCTAATTTTTTAGCCAAAGCACAATTAATTAAATGCCGAGATTTACTTAACAAAATGCCTATGAAGCTAATAAAAGAATAGCAAAATAATTCATAAGAATTGTTGATTGTGATTTTACTTTGTTTCGTGATCATTGCTCCAACTTTGTCTTTGGAACTATAGTGAATCTAGTTATCCAGATAAACACTAGTGTTTAGTAAACGAAAATTTTATAATTTGACAAATCCTTAAATATAAAAGGACAACTATTTTTTATATGAATAATACTATAGAGATTAAATTTGTAGACAAAATTTATAAACTAAATGATGTGTCATCAATAAGGTTGAACATGTTTATCAACGTCTCAGTAATAATCTGATCATTAACTTCCGGGTCATTTAATTTACGAAATTTTGTTTACAAATTTAATCTTTCTAGCATTACTCTTTCTAAATTACAAAATGAACCCAATTTCAGTCTTCACAACTGAAACTGTTCCTTCCAAGACTGTTAATGGACTAAAACGAAAAAGAACGCTTCGGGTACTTTGATCAACTTCACCTGAAGAGAAGACAGAATCTTACTACTAAAATAGGACTAGATCTGAATCAATGGGCTTACAACCAATCATCCACATGTCCTCGTCACCTTCTTCCCTAAAGATATTGCAGTTCACTCCTCCAAAAATCAATGTGTACAAAGAGGGCATAACAAATTGCCCGAACGAGACCACCTCGATCTCTCTTGACAAATATAACAAAAGTAAGCTGCTAAAATCAGCATATCCATGATCCATGTCGACAGAATGCATATTTCAGTCTAAACTAATATGACTTCAAACTTTGCACAGGGGTTGGTTTCAACGTGTCTTCTAAAATCAGCATCCCCATTAAATCTGAAGGTATATAAAGCTTGCCTCTGTGTCATGCCAACAGGATATATTCTATATATTTTAAATTCGTCTCCTCCTCTTATGCTTTCAGGTCTTTCTGGTTTCCAAATGGGCACATGTTTCTGGGACTTTAATTTCGCGAGCACCAGAGACTCAAACGCTCCAAGAGTCAAATTACCAGACCTGTCACAGAAAAAGATATTGGGGGACAAAAATTTATTTAATTTTTCAACATGCAATGACACTAGAAGTTTTATTTTTCCTTCTTCTAGAAATATAAAATAAACTTAGACGGAAATCTTCAGCATGATGAAACTCGTAAGGATTTAAACAATGTGCAGAGACAGATCCCATTCCCGACAGTCTTGGCTGCTTGATAGGATCATATTTATACAACTTAGTTAGCTTGTTTTCTTGCATTTCATAGTTAGTTTATACTTATTATAGTGTTTTAAGCTATTTTCGTGTGTTTGTAGGTTCAAATGACAAAGTTGGCAAGAAAGTGCAACTTGAAACATTTTAGAGCAGTTTTGGGCATCAAATGGATAGCTTATGAATGAAGCAAGATGAATGGACTAATTTGAAGTTAAAAAGGTTAGGAATGTGCTGAAAAGATGATGAAATAAATCTAAGACAAAGAAGATAAGGAATCAGCTCAAAAGAATGAGTCATTATCCAAAACCTTATCCAACCTTATCTTATCCAAACTAACCTTATCTTATCTTATGCTTTCCTAATCTAGCATTATCCAATCTTATCTTATCCAAATCAGTTTGTGCCTTGATTCCAACCATTTATAAAGGATAATTATGCATTTAAAATACATATTTCAGATTCTAGAAGCCTTATCTCCTCTCCCTACAAAAATGGCTCCCCAACCCCTTCTAGAACCCCTTTTACTAATTGTGCCGCACCCTATATCCTTATTCATGATGGTTTTTGATGTGTAATCCTAATTCCCTTTGGTTTCTGGTTTTTTTAACCCATTTCACTTGGGTTTTGGTTACATAAACCTTGTCCCACTTTGATTTCAGGAACCTATCCTAATCTTTAGGGATTGTGCCGCACCTAGCCCTATAAATACATCATTATGCGACTATTTCAGATCACCACCCTCTACCATCAAATCACCACACCATCCACCACAATTTCGTGCACCACACATACGAGAGCCAAAACATCAAAAAATACATACTTGTGTGCAGATTTGCAAGGAAGGAAAGAGAGGAGACCCTTGGAGTCGTGCCCTGCCATTCAAGCTTGGATTGCTAGACATTTCTATGTGTATTTTATCCTTAGTTTTAGTTCAATGTTTGTTTTAATTTGGTTTTATGTTTTCAATGACATGAGGAACTAATTTTCTTTTAGTTAGAGGTGACTTCGAAGCCATGATTATATGCTTTATATGAATTGGTTATATCCAGTTATTGTTTCTTGAGTTTTGAATGTGATTTGCTTATCTGAGCTATTAAAACTTGTTTATGTGTGTTAATTGAGGGTCAACACTTAATTTGCATGCATGAATTTGATGCTAGAGTATAAGAGAGTTTCACCTAATCGTTATGAACTTATATTCACAAGTAGTGGAGGTTGCTAGTCACCATCGTGTTAAGCAAATCCTTGGCAGGAGTATCATGTTTTTCATAGTTACGAATATCTCGTCAATGCTTATGATTTTCAAAGAACTTAATGACCTTTGATATGTTTTCTATCATGCTTTTTATAGTTAGAGGACTTGAGAAGGATAATTTGGTTGTGATGCGTATCCCGTTCAATTCAATGAAATAAGGAAAATCTGATAGTTAATTTGTGCTATCACGGTTAACTTGGGGTGTTGTCATTTATGGTTTAAAGGAATAATAACTGGAAATTAGTTTGTTTGCATATGTCATGTGTGGAGAAGGACCCTCTAACTAGCCAATTTCACCCTTCAATTCATCTGATTTCATACCTAGTTTACTTTGTTTTGCAATCTGTTTAGTTTAGTTAAATTTCGTCCAAATCAATCCCCTATTTAATTTAGTGTTTTGAGTCCTACTAGTCTTAAATTCGTCCAAATAGTCCCTAGAGTCTGTTTTGATTGTTTGTTGTTGTTTTAAGTGTTTTAAGTGTTTTGAGTCTGTTTTGAGTCTATAGAGTCTAGTTTAGTGTTTTTGAGTCTTATTTGTGTTGATTAACAGCCCTGGTTAATCCCCGGTCTAGAACGATCCCTACTTGCTTAATGCTACAATTACATGTTTAATAGGGTTTAATTTGTGTGTCAAGTTAATTTTCACATCACTGCTAGTGTAGTAATTGGTGTTAGGGAAATGAAGTTACCTTACGAAAATAGATTCCATATTGAACCTCCCTCTCTCTCTTACATATAAATGATAGACGACTCCTTCGCCTCTGGTGCACTTGCAAGGTCGTTTTTTGACCCCTTGGTTCATTTCTTCTTTCTCACGAATCATTGTTGCCAGGTGAATGCAAAGACGGCATGATGAATGTACTGCTGCCATGTCCACAAGGGCCTTGAAAGAATCGGATGGACCCTCATACTTCCACCTAATCATTAAACATCATTCAATCTTCATACAGAAACAATACTGAAACATAGAAAAAGAAAAATATTTGACATGTTACGGAACAGAAGAAAATGAGAAGAAACAAACAACTAATGATTTACCTCAATGACTGATTATATGCTTCAGGATTATCTGCAAGATATTTCATTCTCTTGGCAACTGATTCAACATCGGTTAGCTCCTTAATATGTAAAATTGAACCAGGAGCAGGAGCGTATTCTTCAATATTTGGAGCACCAACAACCACAGGTATAGATCCTGGAACAATAAAATATCAACGTCCATACCCAACATCTTTCTCGAATTTCAGTACATAGATGACAATTTTGCTTTTGGAATCTGAAATGCAATTTTTTCCCTTATGCATGATCATAATCCTTATGTTGAATGCGAAAATGTAATCCATTAAATCTTATAGATGTTAAGAGGCAAAACGCTGCAATTTCAAAGATGAACGTGCACACTCATAGTTTTCCATCCATACTAAATCTCTTAAATTTGTTTATGTACTATTACCAACATTTTTTTCCATATATTCAAACAACATTTATCTGGGTTAAAAGAATCCTGGTTGCCCCTAAATTCTGAATTTTTCCTCCACAAAAAGTTTTCATATTATGCGTCACAACTACATAATCAACACACCAGGGAGGAGAGGAGGGGGAGAGAGAAAGAGAGTAGTTTCATACCAGCAACAAGCGATTGGAAGTATTTCTCGGTAACATAATCCTCCTCGTTGGAATTCTCAAATGCCAAACTGAATTTATAGTGCTTCAGAGTTTCAACTTTGTCAACTGCTAGATTCATTTAAAACAGAAGCAAATTATTAAACAGTTACAGGTTATGTATATCTTATAACTATAGAATACAAGCCATAATATATCTTAGTAGTGTATTATATGTGTTTATTTGGTTCAAATACTGGATTTGGTTCAAGATACCAACTATTTAGCCAATAATGAAACATGCAGTCCCTCTGTTATTGCACAACCAGAAGTCTAGAACACACAGACATGATCAGTAAAAATAGTAATAATTCCAAGCACATGCAGCTTGTGTAAGTGATATCATAATCTCAACTAAGGTCTGACTTTGCCCATTAGATCAAAAACAATTTCTTACAAGTCAAACATTCAAATTCCATATCCTTATAGCCAGGGAAAGTAACTTATAAACGAAAAAATGGCAAGGGAGAAAGAAAAATTTTATGCGCCTGTGAATCTATTTCAGACCAAACGATACAACATTATGCAAGATTAAACCTACCGTCAAATCCTAGGGGGAGGGCGTTAGGTAGTCGACATTTGACACTCCTAGGTTACGTCGAATCCTGATGAAAATGAATCCAGAACGAAATCGCGTTAAAGTTAGGGCGTCACCCGTAAGTGGCGTGCTGTGTGGCCCGAGCACAGTGATAAATGAGCAAGGATCGCTGTATCTCCATCAGCACCCGAATGCAGTGTTAAATGAGAAAGGGGGTCATAGAAACATCTTTTTGAACAACTCCGCTCAAAGTTGTTTGGAAGCATATGCTCCTATCAACTTTACACAAGACACACAAAATAAGTACTTTGATCCTATTAGACGGGGGAGGGTGAAGAAGATAGGACAGAAGGGTAGAGTTCAAGAGAGTAGAATGCGTTTAAGAACGTGGAATATAGGAACCTTAACGAGAAAATCTATGGAAGTAGTGGAAGTTATGGTGAGGAGAAGGATAAGTATTATGTGCCTACAAGAAACTAAGTGGGTTGGTCTTAAGGCAAAGGATCTAGAAAACTCAGGTTTTAAACTTTGGTATTTGAGCACAAATAGAACGAGAAACGGTGTTGGCATCATCGTCGACAAGACCTTGACACAAGATGTTGTAGATGTCAATAGGGTAGGAGATAGAATTATGGCAATCAAGATTGTAATAGGACAAGAACTCATCAATGTTATTAGTGCATACGCACCTCAAGTAGTGTTGGATATGAGTTTGAAGGAGAAATTTTGGGAAGATCTTGGAGACTTGGTGCAAGGAATTGGTTAGACGGAGAAGGTATTTATATGAGGAGATTTAAATGGACACGTGGGCAAGGAGACAGGCAACTATGGAGAATTTCATGTTGGCCATGGTTTTGGGGAGAGAAACGAGGATGGGGAAGCCATCTTGGATTTTGCAATGGCATATGATCTCTTTTTAGCCAACACCTTCTTTAAGAAGAGAGAAGAACATGTGATCACCTACAAGAGTGGGTCTGCAAAAACACAAATGAATTTTCTTCTAATGAGGAAAGGGGATCGTATAACTTGTAAGGATTGCAAAGTTATACCGGGAGAGAGCTTGGCTAATTAACATCGCTTGTTGGTGATGGATATACATATCAAAAGAGAGAAAAAAGAACAAGACCTCGAAGTTCTCAAGGACTAGATGGTGGAATCTAAAAGGAAAAAAACAAACCATTTTCAAAGAGAAAGTAATCACTCAATGCGTGTGGGATAGAGAGGGGGAAGCTAGCCAAAGGTGGGATTCCATGGCTAGTTGTATCCGAAAAGTAGCAAAAGAGGTATTAGAAGAGTCCAAGGGCTTTGCTTCACACCAAAAGGAATCTGGGTGGTGGAATGAGGAGGTACAAACAAAGGTGAAGGCTAAGAAGGAATGTTGTAAAGCCCTATACAAGGATAGGACCGATGAAAATGGTGAAAGGTATAGAATAGCGAAGCAGGAGGCGAAGAAAGCTGTGAGAAAAGCTAAGCTAACAGCTTATGACGATATGTATAAGCGACTAGATACCAAAGAATGAGAGATATCTATAAACTAGCTAGAGCAAGGGAAATGAAGACAAGAGACCTAAACCAAGTGAGGTGCATCAAGGATGAGGATGGAAAAGTTCTTGCTACAGAGAACGCAATCAAAGACAGATGGAAAAGTTATTTTCATAATCTTTTCAATGAAGGACATAAAAGGAGTACTTCTTTGGGGGAGTTGAGTAATTCAGAAGAGTGTAGAAACTACTCATTTTTACCGTCGAATCAGGAAGGAAGAAGTGATTGTAACTTTGAAAAAGATGAAGCATAGAAAAGCAGTGGGCCCAGATGATATACCAATCGATGTGTGGAAAGTCTGAGGAGAGACGGGTATAGCATGGCTCACAGGCCTTTTCAATAGGATTTTGAAAACGAAGAAGATGCCAAATGAGTGGCGAAAGAGTACTTTGGTGCCAATCTACAAGAATAAAAGCGACGTACAAAATTACATGAACTATAGGGGTATTAAGCTAATCAGTCATACAATGAAGCTCTGGAAGATAGTCATTGAGCATAGATTGAGGCAAGAGATACGGGTTTCGGACAACCAATTCGGATTCATGCCAAGGCACTCAATCATGGAGGCAATCTATCTCTTACGAAGATTGATGGAAATATATAAAGATAGGAAAAAAGATTTACACATGGTCTTTATAGATTTGGAAAAAGCGTATGATAAGATCCCAAGAGACATTCTTTGGAGGATTTTAGAGAAGAATGGAGTACGAGTAGCATATATCCAAACTATAAGAGATATGTATGATGGAGCAAAACTGTCATAAGAATTCATGAAGGACAAACCGAAATCTTCCCCATAACTGTTGGGTTACATCAAGGCTCATCCTTAAGTACTTACCTTTTTGCATGTGTAATTGATGAGTTAACGGGACATATTTAAGTTGATATTCCTTGGTGTATGCAGACAATGTAGTGTTGATAGATGAAACTCAGGAAGGGATAAATGCGAAACTTAACCTTTGGAGATAAGTGTTGGAATCTAAAGGTATTCGCCTAAGCCAATCAAAGACAGAATATATGGAGTGCAAGTTCAATGCAAATGGAGGCCAAAATGAATTAGGGATGAGAATCGGAGATCAGGAAGTACCATAGAGCGATCAATTTCACTACCTAGGATATATCTTGCAAAAGAACAGAGAATTAGATGGAGACCTCAACCATAGAATACAAGTTGGATGGATGAAGTGGAAGAGTGCATCAAGCGTGTTGTGTGACCGCCGTATGCCACTGAAGATGAAGAGAAAATTTTATAGGACGACAATAAGGTCGGTGATGCTGTATGGCATGAAATGTTGGACAGTGAAGCATCAACACGTACATAAAATGGGTGTAGCGGAGATGATGATGCTTCGTTGGATGTGTGGGCACACAAGAAAGGATAAGATTAGGAATGAGGATATCCGAGGTAAAGTAGGAGTAGCCGAAATTGAAGGAAATATGAGAGAAAATCGGTTACGATGGTTTGGACATGTGCAAAGAAGGCCTACTGACACTCCGGTTAGAAGATGCGACTATGGGACAGAGATCCAAGTCCGAAGGGGTAGAGGAAGACCTAGGAAAACTTTGGAAGAGACTCTAAGAAAAGACTTAAGAGTACTTGGATCTAACGGATGACATGACACAGAACCAAGCGCAATGGCGTTCTAAGATTCATATAGCCGATCCCACTTAGTGGGAAAAGGCTTTGTTGTTGTTGTT
The DNA here is from genome assembly GCA_963082935.1 of Malus x robusta. Taxonomy (NCBI): domain Eukaryota; kingdom Viridiplantae; phylum Streptophyta; class Magnoliopsida; order Rosales; family Rosaceae; genus Malus; species Malus x robusta. The sequence continues at coordinate 13,563,761 of OY720328.1, forward strand.
TGTCAAAATCCAACAAATTCAATTACCTACAAGATGCTATAGAGCCAACCAGTGTTTTAAAAGGCTCGCCTCGTAGCGCGCCTAGGCGGTCTCGAAGGCTGGGCGAGTAGCTTGCTGCCTCTGTTTTCTAGGTATGGCGTAAGGCGTAGCTGGAGCGCGCCTCAGGGTGTCCAAGCGTTCTTTTTTTTCCCATTTTTTGCTTTTTTTTTGGGTAAAAATACCCAAACCAAAGCCGTGCCCAACGACGAAGCTGAGTTGCAAAACCGTACCAGGGAAGATGATGAAGAAGACAGACGGCGAGGGCCTTCTTTTCTCCTGATTTTTCATTTTTCTATATTTTTTTTCTCTTTAAAATTTAAATAGTCCCCACTTTGCTTGACATTTATTATCCCACTATCTTTTTTTTATTCACTTTTATTTTTTATATTAGATAAGCATCTTTTTGTGTTTATTATTTATAGATAAGCATATTTTTATGGATATTCTCATAACATTCCAACAAAATTCAGCCTTTATTCCCTATAATTGCTCCACTCAACCTTTATTTCCTTTAAATTGCCTATGATTGCAAAATTCAGCCTTTATTTTCATTGAAATTCCCTATAATTGTGGCCACTCAGTCTTATTTCTCTTGAAGTTCTCTATAATTGCTTACAATAAAATAAAATAATTACAACATTTTAAGACTATATGACATAGTTTCTAAGTACAACTAGACTTAATAATGAAGATGTTATTATATTTGATTTAGTTATAATTATATTTGTTTTACAAAGTATTCTATTTTATAAATATAAATTATATATAATATATAATAAAATTTTAGGTACCGTGAGGCTTTGCCTCATGCCTCATGCCTCACGCCTAGGCAGGGCTATCCATGGGATGCCTCACCTACGCCTTCACCTTTCAATACATTGGAGCCAACACATAATATTTTCAACCAAAAACGAAATAAAGGCCACAAACTGAACCCCAGTTTGTTGCAAACCTCATACGGCACGCTAAGAAAGCATGCAAGAGATCACAACTCCCGGTTGTAATGATTTGACACCAGAAAACTAGCAAAATATCATTATTATTACTTTAAAAAAGCATGTCTGAAATGTCAAACCTTTTCCATCACGATTTCTGTGGCAACCGCCATAAGAGTCTATCTTGAGGTTAGCACTTTCAAGAGCTTCAAGAGCTTGCAAGCGGAAGTTGCGGGCACCACAGTTGGAAATAAATGCAGCTGCAAGGGCAGTCTCAGTCTTTGGCTGGACAGGCGCCATGATGTCGTACTCAGCCCAAGAAAAATATCCAACAGGAACATCCGATGAGAGACTAGTTGTCATAACAATATTATATCCCCTCCTAGTACAAATGAAAGAAGTTAAAACTATTAGTTATACAAACAAGTTTTAGCACAGATGAAGTTCGCATTCTGAGGGTTTCCCCCCAAAGGAAATGAAGAACACCATCCGTCAGGAATGTGAATGAGAAATGATTATATTAAATAATTCCAATTGACTCCATGAATAATTGGTATGTCCCACCAGAACACTTAGGTTTATAGTTAATAGACACAATTCAAAGTAGTACTATGCAATATGCAGCACAGCATATGAGATATTCTAAACCATGTTAAAAAGATAAAATAATTTGTTTTCAGCTCTTCAAATTTGTGGATACCATTTTTTCAAGAAAATGAGCCTTAAAAAATCTTAAAAACTTGCTCAATACTTGTACAAGATTGCAATTCCTATGATAAAGGGATAACATGTCCACAAACAACATTAAATGAAAAAGAGAAAATCTTCTAAAACTGCAATTAAGCCATATTTGTTTGTGCTTACCCACCGTCGTGCATGAGCAAGATTGTTCTCAGCATAGTATTGAGCTGATTCCATGGATCGGAGAACACTGGCTGTCCCAGATTGGTGAGCTAAACCAAAAGCAGCATCAGGTTTTTTTGCAGGATTGAATCCAAACTGGCATCCCACAGAACAAGATTTCCATTCCTATGTAGAAGACAAGACAAAAATAATTACGAACAAATGCAGGACGTGACAAAAGTGAAATGTGTCAATTATATCCCAAAACTCCATGTTGAAGTCCCTAGAGAGTATCGTAAAAGTAGGGTAAGAAATGGGACTATCCAATTCAAGTTACTTCCAATTACAAATCGTTCTTGTTCATTTAACTCAACAAGTTTTAGATGGAACTTAAGGGTCCTCCACCGCCGCTAGACTACATTCTACCAAGACTAACATAATGCAGACTAAAATTAAACAATAAAAAACATAATGCAGCCAAAAGCATCAAACTTCCTATCCAGCTTCAGATGTCAAGGATCAATTGCTCAAATAGTGACTAACACAAGGCAGTCGAAAAGCGAATATCAAATTTCACATCCTGCTTTCAAGTACAAGAATCAACAGCTTAAGCAGTGTAAACATCTTACAAACATTCTCGCTTGCACTATTTTCCTCACTCGTGTCATGAAATTATTGTCATGTACAATCACAATTCAATTTTAAACTAAAACCCAATAAAACAAATACATATATATATATATGTGTGTGTGTGTGTGTGTGTGTATTAGAAAACTACACAGTATTAAGAACACAATTGAAACTAATAAAAAGCTGCAACTTACCTTCTCATCACCAGAAACCAAAACGGGTTCTTTGTCAAAATCCCTGGAGTACTCTATAGCATCCTCTCTCTCCAACCACTCCTCGCAACTCAGCAACCCCAAATCACCACTCTCCGCCGCCGGCACCGCCACTTCATGAGTCAACGGCGTCCGGGCGAACAAGTCGGCCCACGAGTCTACTAAACCTGCGTTATTTCCGATGTCGAGCTTACCCAGAAACGCGATCTCTGCTATCACAACAAGTGCAACAAAAAAAGGCATCAGATTGGACCATTTTCTCTTGGGGGCCGCCGCCGAACCCACCCCAAGAGAGACCGGTAAGCCACCTTCGTGGGTCGCCGCTGGCCTCGAGCCTCTCTGAGTGGAAATCACGCCCATCAAACGAACCAGAATTGGTCGCTCTGTTTTTTTCTGGGGATTTTCTGACTTTCCCGAGAAAGTGATATAAAAGTCGGGACTTGTAACAAGGTTTTCAACGGAGGAACATGATGGGGGTTTTGTGCGGGCTTCGATTGGAATCACGAAATGGGTTTAATAATGACGATGGTCTCATCGAGTAGTTGATTTTTCTTTTGTTGCTAGTCAAACAACCACAAAGGTGAAGAGTCCATACACTCATTTTTTATTTTTTTTACACTTTTTCAATTATGACGGTCAGAATGAATTAAAAATAAAAATTAAAGAACAGAAATTAATAAAATGTGTAAAAATAAAAATAAATATGTAAATAACACCACTTATGAAGAATATTTAATTTGTTTTTGTTTGTTTGGAGAAGCAATCAAGCATACGAAATGCATTGTGTGTCGTGTGCAAACACTAAAATCTTGTAGCAAATAAAACAAGTACAAAATAAATGTTTTGTGTAAATGAGTTTAGGGTTACAATCTCTTTACAACTTTGAATCCTCTGATGATGTATGTCGATGCAAATTTCTGCTATCTCTAGCTTTGACGAAAATGTACCTGCAAAACAATCAACGTCTTTAATCAAAGACCTAAGCCTTACGCGACCACGAGGTGGGGGCAGGGTTAGGCCAATGAATCTCCGCTGCTTAAGTTAGTTTCTCTGAGAAGAACAAAGTGTTTAGGGCTTTTAGGGGTAGCAAAAGCTTAAGAAATTTAGTAGAATATGAGGAATATATAGGAGGAGAGGGCCGGCCATAGTGTTAGGGCTTTACCATACACATGGCGGCATCCTATTGGCCAATGTTTATGGAGAAATATTCTCAAGATATTAAATAAGAAATAATATCTTAAGATAATAGAGTAATTATGACACAGCCCGACCTAAAATCAAGGCTTGTTGCCCGTCATGTGAGGGTGACGTAGCCATGTGCACAGTGCGGAAGCGATAAGGATAAGAGATATACGAATAAATAAAAACCGAACGCTAATTAATGTGCACTAATAAGCAGAAAGTGTTAGGAATGAGATACAAGTGTAAATACACCTAATTAGAGCGTAGAAAGTCTAGGTGCAGTCCAGTAGGACAAGTACTAGTTATACAGTACCAGAAGATGTCCTACTAATATTATATTTTGTCAGAATCCCCAAGATCCTCAAATGCCACCAACAACAAGTTTACCTAAAACCTGGAGGGGTGTAAAACAGAAAGTATGAGTGGGCAAAAACAAAGCTTTTCAAAATCATTTCATTTATCAAGCGCTCTAACCCCTCGCCGTAAAACATGTATAATTTTCCCAAAAATAGAATATAAACATATGTATGTATATATATTCAAATCATGCTTCATATATCCATAATCATAAATATGCCATGCCAAAATATAAAACAAAGTAACTCAGGTGAAAATAATTTCATGGAAAATAACATATTAGCTTGAACCCAGTAGAAGTCTGTACGGCTGAATTCATAGCTCATTAATCAATTTAGCCGGAGTCACTACAGGTGACTTATACGGCACTATACTGTACACAAGTTGGAACCACTGGAAAGGTCTGTACGACAAGACTGAGTGTAATATAGTTATACTCAATGCTACACTCTCATGATAGTTGTGCGATAAATCTCTAGTCACCTACGAGTCGGAACCACCTATAATGGTCTGTACGACAAGACTGTGCACCTAAATTGGATCCAATGTGAGCATATGGTGCGGGAGGTGACATATATACAGGTCTGTGCCATATCTCTGGCTAAATCACTAACACCGGGGTGCAGGTTTATGAGCTCAATGTTTCTTAATTAATCACAACCGTTATTCACATGCACAATTCATGAATTCACCTGGGACTTACCTGAGCATCCTCAGCACCACAATTATATATATATATATATATGCAACATCATATGCATAATCTAAATATAAAACATTTGGCATGGCAATTTAAATCATAACTCATTCAATGCATTTTCTAGAAAAATATCAAGTATATAAGCATATACTGAAAACTAAAAACCCACTCACTGGTATGTCGAAGGGTCGTAGCCCCCGAGTCGCCCTTGACTGCGCTCATCCTCGGGATAAGTCTCCCCTATATGCGAAACAACTATAAAAACGTTAATTTAAAGCACATAACCAATATTAGTTAATAACTTCTCATACATTGCTCAAATGGGATGTTTGAATATACCAACGTGATCTACACAACCTCACGAACATCCCCTTAACCCCCTTAGGAATATTCCATTAAAAAGTAATAGGAACCGTTAATTCTACTTGACGACGTCAGAATATTCCATCAACTTTGACTGAATATTCTATCTTCTTCTTCGGTTAGCCTCGCCGGTCGCCGTCGTCGTTCGCCGAAAACTGGAAAAACACGAAAACCTTCATATCTCATCTAATGCTTAACCAAAATTAGTAAAACTTGCACCAATTTGAAGCTTAGGACGAGTATAACACAACTATACCTTATTTGGGACCTAAAATCCACGGAAATTTGCCAGAGAACCTTCGATAATTTGGCCAAACTTCAAATGCATCGATCTTGACTTCCCGACGTCTAAATCATGCTATTTTTCTGCTCCGAGCTTCGTGGAGAGGTCCTTAAGCTCCCTATAAGCTTGAAATCTCCCAAAAACTCCATATTCATATGTGCATGAACAGTACCTCCATTCGGGCTTCTTCGTTCTCACGATCCCGAAGCTTTCACGTCCTAAAAATGGTATGGATGGGTTCATGACGATGAGATGAAGATGATGATGGTGCCTACAAGCTCGATCCACATCTGAAACAGAGGGTTCGAGATTTGTCCGTACACTTGTACGGACGTTGCAGAAAAATCGAAAGGGAGAGGAGAAAGAGTGCACGGGAGAAAGGTTGGGTAAGTGTGTGTGGATGTGTTGGTCCTACTTGGTCTTCCAATACACAAAACAACTCTTTTAAGTCCTAAGTGTTCCAAAAGCTTAGGAAAATCTTTGAATTGGTCTAAATAAAGCTTCACCCACATAACCACACAAAAGGTCCAAGGGTAAATAAGTAATCTCACGCCGTCGAGAATAGATATTTTGGGATGGGCTGTGACAAATTATCCCTAATTGATTTAAATTGGGATTACTTACTTGATTGGAGTCAATCTTTAATTCGGGAATGTATTAAAGATAGGATTTGGGTAATTAATCCTTATCTTTAATGCTTTAACTTTTCCTTGCCAAGGGCAGGTGAGCTGTGAGCAGTCATATTCAACTGTTGAGACCTTCACGGTTGCGAGCTACGAGTGAGAGTATCTAAGGAGTTTGCCCATTTATTGAGGGCAATCTTGTCTTTCTTGAGCAAAAGTCCACGTGTCGCCTCTAAAATTTTTGGGATTATTTTAGGCTCCACAAATGCCCCCACACTTACTGGGTTGCACGCAAAAAAAGGTAGTAGGTGTAGAAATCCCAAGCTACATGGGCTTGTAGAATTATTTCCCAATTTGAACTTGATCTCCTTCTTTGATTTGGAGGACTTCTTCTAGGATAAGGAAACCAATTGCCCCCAATACATATTTAATTCTACCTTAAGCAGGGGATTAAATAAATTTGGAGAACAATCATCATTCCAACAAGGAAGAGAGAAGAAGCCAGAGGAAATTTTTTTCCTTCCCCTAGCTTTCTTCTTTTCTTGCCCTTGCAAAGAGTCGTCTCTCGTTGTTGTTCTTTTTCTCCGTGCTGTACCAAGGCGAGAAAAAATTTAAATTTTGTTCTTGATTTTTTGGGAGTTTTGGGGCTTGAAAAATTGGCTCGGCAGGGGCCAAGGACGTTTGAAACAAGTGACAAGGGTGGCATGGGTGTTGGAAGTATGCCCACAAAGCCACTCATTTGATGTAATAGCTTTTTGGAATACTTAATGTATTAAAATTTTATATGTTTAATGAAGGGCAAAGCTTATTGTTAATCACTATTTATTGTATCATGTGTTTAAGTAATAAGGGAATCCAAGGGATGTATTTGATCTAAGAGACAAGTGATCTAAGTGAGTTAGATTATCGAGACCATTCTCTTATATTCATTCCTAAAACGTTCCTAGCCATAGGATTGCCAATTGGGTATTGACAATCCGCTAAGGTTAGTATGTGTTATGTGGACTCAAGCGTGAGTATGACTAGTCTCAAGTCATTTGGTGTTGGACACTAAGACAAACACATAGGTGCTCGAAAGAGTAATCGAGTACACTGAACAATGATCAAAAGAGAGTTCGAACATACATGTCATGTAAGAACTCTAAAGTTGCAATATGCAAAGTAGTCCTTTGACCTGAGGCATCATAGATGTCTAATGGTTAGGTCCTTGATCTTTGATCATGTCAAACGGCATTCCATCAGAGTGTCCACGGTATTGTTGGGGTCAAGCTATCTAATCATGTAGGCATATGAATGCACAACAAGGGATCTCTAACCTTCCATGGTGGAAGAAGAATACTCTAAGATATGATTCTAAAGTCTTTGGCCAAAGCAAATGAATATGACTTAGGAAGTTTGTTCCAAATCATATTCAAGGGAATCATATAGAAAAGTATCACATTGGATAGTAGACATGAAACAAACTATCACTAAAACAATGTGATTAAGAGTATTGTGTTAGAGAATGACCGTATTGCATTGTAGTTGTAACTGGATAGGTTCTCCAACTAATTCTACTTAGCTTGGGTAACCATGATATGCTGCTAGGTGTCACTCATGGTTTGTGGAAGCCTTGAAGATTAGCAAACACTAATTAAAGGGAGAATTGAAATGTGGTTTCAATTCACAATCAATCGTTAAGAGTAACAATCGCCCACTGCCTCGCTAATTGGAACCTAATGGATCGTACACCGAGTAAGGGCGATAGTGAAGAAATTAAATGAAATGGATATGCAATTAAATTGTTTAATTGAAGAATGGTCAAGATTAATTAATTAGTTGATTAATTTTACGAAAGGTTCGTATTGGGCTTTTAAGTTGGTTTTGGGTTTCGGGGCCCAAAAGTGTTTTGGTCCACAAGGCCCATTATGTTTAAGTTGTATGACAACTAAAACAAAATGGGCAATAAGCCCAATCACAACATATAGGCTGGCCATGGTGAGGAGATGGTGAAAGTTTGTTTAATTGCAAGTTTGCCACTCACCTAAGAAAAATGTTATAAAAGCAACTTTATAGCAATTTTCTCATTAGGGTTTTTCTTGGTGAAATGAGGTGAAAAACTTTCTCTCTTTTTACACAAGGAGGCCGGCCACTTAGAGAGATTAATCTAGCAATCTTTTCTTCTCTAAGTCATCCATTTCATCTTCACACTTAACCCTTGGTGTGGAGACTTAGGGCTGGTTTGGTATAGCTGTGCTTTGAAAAAAAGCTGCTGTGAGAATAAGCGGCTGTGAAATAAATCAGCAGAGTGTTTGGTAAACTTTTTTGTAAAAGTGTTTTTGGAAAAAAAAAGTAGTCTAATAGTAGTTCTTTTAATTAAAGAAGCACTGTAGCTCCGTGTGCTTTGAAAAAAAGCCAGTTTTCCAAAGCTACAAATAGCAGCTTCAGCTTTTTCCTTTGATTTCAGCTTATTCTCACAGCAGCTTCCAAAATAAGCCTTTTTTTTTTTCAGTTTACCAAACACCTAAAACCCTCACAGCTTTTTTTCATGGGTGCTTTTTTTTTAAGCACCTCACTCCCAAACTAGGTCTTAGAGACACCAAATCTTTGGTGTTTTTGGAGATCCTTTCCTTTCATCCTCAAGGACCAAAGGAGCACAAAAGGAGAAGGAAATCACAAGCAATATCCAAGGAGCTTGGAGGTGACTTGAAGGCCCTCCACTTGGGTGAATCCCTTGTGTAAACAAGGATGAGCTTCAAGGGTAAAGAAACACTAAATCTACTTCTCTTTAATGTTGTTAATGAGTTTAATGGTTCACCATATACTAGGCTTTGAAAGTCATGGGTTTTATGAATTGTTTTTTAATGCATGCCTACTTTAAAGTGTTAATAGCTTGCATATGTATTCAAATGTTCATACTTGTTCTTAGCTAGGACAAAATTTTTCCTTCAAGTGGTATCAGAGCCTAGGCCTAGTTTATGGTGAATCCTTTTGGGTTTTGTGATTTTCATGATTTATGATTTAAATGTTGTAAATGTTACAAGCTTTGTTCTTGCTTTTGAATATATAAATTTTGCTAGAAAATTTAGCATCTCAAATGTTGTAGATGTATTTCATTTAAGCATGAATATTGGAACTAAAATTTGGTGCCATGTATTTTGGGAAATTCGGCCAAATCCAAAGGGTGATTTTTTGGGTTCATGTTTGTCTTGTTAAAATGGTTTTAAGGTGACTTTTGGAACCCCCTAAGTACCCTAGGATATTTGCCCTCTTTTGAGTGGTGAAAAATTGAGTTTTGGTGAGTGAAAACATTCATGGAGCTATTATGAGTTTTCATGGTGTTCTTCAATGTTCTTGAAGTTCTTGGCAAGAACAAAAAGGTTTTGAAGTTTTGATTCAAAAGTTTTATGTTTTTCATAAAGTTTTGGTTTATTTTTGATGGGTGATAGTTATTGGTGAAGCATTAAAATTGGCTTTAATGTTTGACAAAAACTCTTTAATGTTTTACAAAACATTTTCTTACAAACCATCAACTTCACCTTTACCTCACTCACCAAAATCCACTTGCATATTGCACATGCATGCACAACTTGCATAAAACCCTTTCACACTCCATTTTACCTCTCTAAAACCGGCCACCCCTAGTGGGGGTACTTTTGGGCCCTTTTGTGCAATTACATAAAGTTTTGATACTTTTGTGTTTTTGTATTTTGGCCCAAAAGTTTACGTTTTTACGTTTATGCCTAAAAACTCTAAAGGACAAATTGTTTTGATTCTTTAATGATGTTTTTACATTAATAAAATTTTGGGATCTAGTTGTAATTACATGAAGTTGTGGACTATTGTGTTTTTACAAAGTGACCCCAAAAGTTTTTGTATTTGCATAATGGCCCAATTGTTGTGGTCATAGTTTCCTTTTGGCCCAAATAAAATGAGAACAAAATTGTTTTGTCTCTTTAATGAGAATTGGATTTTCATTTCATTTAGTTCCATTTAAATCAATTCTATGGATCCAAAAACCAATTGTTTAAGTTGCTTTCTTAGTTAATGTGATTGATTAAGAAAAGGGTGATTATGAACCAAAGGTCTCGATAATTGAGCTATGTGATTGGCCGCTTTACATTATGAATGTTTGGGTTTGGTAGTATAGATTTGAATGTAATTTGATTAATTCAATTTGTTGTAAATGGACATAAGTCCATCATTTGTGTTTTAAAAGGGCATAAGCCCTTATTATTATTTCATGTATTCCTTTTGTTTATATGTATGCAAAATGGAATAGTTGGGTCCAACGCCCAATAGGAAATAACGGTTTAATTGGATTAAACGCGTAACTAAAATCAACAACTATCTACCTTAAACCCAAGGTCCAACACAAGGCTCGTGTTGGATCAAATCAAACGGTTCATAATCATCCTAAAACCTAATATGACTATATAGTCCATATGAGGATGCAATGCATTCGTTAGTAGTTCCATATAGTCTCACTTATTTCTTCGAAATAGTGGGAGTATTATAAACTACTAAAATCGTATTAACTTGGACCAATAGTTATGATAGGCCCAAGTTCTTTTAATAAGATTAAAATGATTATGATGTAGCCCAAAACTACTCCCTCGACAAACGAATATTAAGTTGATAAGCGAGAGATGTTTCGAACATCTCTTCGTAGGCCTTCCACCGTGGTGGGCTCCAATCGTTTGTGACTCATGCACCGGCTTCACCCTATCATGGGGGAGTTCAAAGTATGTGCTTACATCCAGGAGGAGTCCATAAGCATATGATGTGGTGAGTGTAGGCAACGAGGGTAGCCGACATCGTATCATCGTGAGGCTATTCTTGAACCCCTTCACAAACTAAGCATGGTGGGAATAACTTAAACTAAGTGCAATGGAGCCGACATCGTATCATCGTGAGGCAACATTCTCTAGAGGCCAAACAGATGGGTAATTACAAAAGGTTGTAAATGAATAATGCGTTATTCTCTCATCATTATTTTTGCTAACCAACATCGTATCATCGTGAAGTGGGCTTGGTAATGGTGAGTCTCCCATACCCCGCTAAGAGTTCAATATAACTCTCGAATTCTATTGAGGGATGTGGAATTTGCCAAAAATAGTGGGTGGTACTATTTGATTCAAAGACCGAATCAAATAGTTTTAAACAAACAATCTAATACGATTTCTGTTATGTTATGTAGTTAACGACATGCCTAAAATTATACCCACCATTATACTTGACAAAAGGGGCCTTAGGGGCCAACGTTTCCTTGCTTGGTATCGCCACATTGAGAATGTCTCAAAGGTGAAAGACATATTGTATGTGCTTAAGCAATCCCCTCCTCATGTACCTTCTAAGAAACTAGCTTCAAGGGAGGAGTGTCAAAATTATGTTAGACACTATGAGAATGATTTACAAGCCAAATGCTTAATCCTCACTTCACTTAGTGATGAGCTTATGAAGCTACTGATAGGAGCATATTCATGCGACTTAAATGGCTTGTTCTCGTACTTTTACGTTATGTTTCTTTAGTTATTTTAGTCCTTTATGCTTCTTTTGTGTGATTTCAGGTTCTAAGGGCTTAAGGAGCAAAAAAGTGCATTTAGGGGCCTTTTTGGAGCACTATTGGGCTAAGGATGGATAGCTTAGGCTTGGAGCCAAAATGTTGGATGAAATTGAAGGCCTTGTATGCACTTGAGGACACAAAACAATGGCCCTAACGCAATTACACAACCTTGCCATGGGCTTAACCATATAACACCATTCCCTTGCCATGCAAACCACCTTATTTTAGGCCCATTTTATGTCCTTAAACCCTAGCCCTTTAAACTTGCAGCCCTATTATGATTTATTCACTTCCATATCCTTCTTTAATCCACATGCATTCATCATAATTCACAACACAAAACAGCCATACAAACCAACCCATTGCCGTGCCTTCCCTTGCCATTTTTAGCCATCACACTTCATCATTACAGCCACCATTCACCCTAGTTGTCAATCACATACTTTCCCATTGTATAATTCATCCACATGAGCAGCAAGGAATCAGAAATTAAAGCTTGGAAGAGTGGGAAGTGATGATGACAACACAAACACACACACATGGCAATGGAATGGAGTTGGCAGATTTCTACAACTTTGGTAGTGAATGGACAGCAAGGGATGGCAGAAATTGGACCACTATGAGGTGGATTTCTTGTTGGTCTCCCACTTATAGCTTTGGGTGGCTTTGGCATGATCATTTCTAGGTGGAAATAGCACAAAGACATCACACACACATGCAAAACAAAGCTGGCAGCATCCCTCCCTTCCCTTGCTGTGAGATCCCTTGTCCATTACCTTGCAATTGCTTGACATTTCCAACCTCTATATAAACACCATTCAGCCTTCAAGGAAAGGACACCCATTTCATACACATTTCCATTAGTTCCAAGGCTTGCAAAGAAGGAGGAGTGCTTGGAGTTGTGCTAGCCATTCCATTGGAGTTATTGGAGCATTCTAGGTGTCTTCTACTTTGTTTCTCTATGTTTAATATCAATTGTTTTTGTTTAATTGCAAGTATGAGGAACTAAACCCTTACTTAGCTAGGGTGAAGTTCGAAGCCATGAACATGTTTGAGATATGAATTGATTTCTTCCAATTGTGATTTAATAAGTTGTGAATGCAATTCAATTAACTACTTTCTTCAAAACTAATTCTTGTATGTGATTAAGGATGCATACTTAGTTTTCATGCATGAATTTGATGCTAGGATATAAATGAGTTTCACCTAATCGTTACAAGTTTATATTCATTGGTAGTGAAGGTTGCTAGTCACAATCGCGTTAATTGAATTCTTGGCAAACGTATCATGCATTCATAGTTACGAATGCCTCGTTAACACTTATGATTTTCATAGAACGTAATGATCTTTGATTGTATCTCTATTATGCATTCATGTAGAGGACTTTTGGAGAATAATTTGGATTGTCGTATGCATTCATCCAATTCAATAAATCAAGGAAAATCTGAGGATTAATTAGTGCATCACGGTTAATCTGGGGTGTTGAGTTTCATAATCTATTGAAAAGCAATTGGAAATCAATTCATGTACAAGTGTGTCATGTGTGAAGAATGGATCTCTAGCTAATCCATAAACCATCTATTTAGTTTTACTTTTTGTTGTTATCTCAATCTCATCCAAACCAATACCTCCCATTTACTTTCTTGTATCGAAGTGTGTTTAAGTTTGTTTAGTTTGTGTCTTAAAGTGTTTTGAACTCTTTGAGTCTAGTTTAGTGTTTTAAAGCCTACTTTTGTGTTTTTAAGTTTCTTCTTATATTCTTGAGTCTTATATTTGTTGATTAGCATCCCTAGTTAATCCCCGGTCTAGAATGATCCCTACTTGCATCATTACTACAATTGTCATCAATAGGGTTTAATTTGTGTGTCAAGTAATTCTCACATCAAATTTTGGCGCCGTTGCCGGGGATTAGCAAAATTGCTAATCCCTTGTGTTTTTGTCGTGTGTTTTTAGTGTTATTTACCTAGTTTCTTATTTTGTTTTGTTTTCTTGGTTTAGGTACTAATGCATGACGCGGAGTTCTCAAACTGTGCATATCTTGGACTTTAACAACGATTTTGAACGTGATTTGAGAAGAAAGAGGAGGCATCCCGAACCTAGTGAACCTAGTTCAAGTTCAGAGGCCGAATCTGAGTTTGAAGAAGTGAAAGAAGAAGTTATGGCAGCGGACAATCGGACCATTAAAGAGCTTTCGGCCTCGGGGTTGACCAATGCCGCACCATTATGCATTCAATACCCCGCGGCTGCCCAAGGCAAGACCGATGAATTCGAGTTGAAGTCAAGCTTGTTGCACCACATTCCGAAATACCATGGGCTTTCCATGGAAGAGCCAAACAAGCATCTCAAGGAATTCGAGGTTGTTTGTTCGAGCATGACACCCATAAATGTCGACGGGAACATTCTGATGATGAAGGCTTTTCCATTCTCACTTTTGGAAAAGGCGAAGGATTGGCTTTACGAGTTAGCACCCGGAACAGTTACATCCTGGGATAGTATGAAAAGAGCTTTCTTGGAGAAGTTTTTCCCAACTTCAAGAGTCATTCTCTTGAGGAAACGGATTAGTGGCATCCAACAAGATCGAGGTGAATCATTTCCTTCTTATTATGAACGTTTTAAATCACTTGTTGCTTCTTGTCCACAACATCAAATGAAGGAGGAGCTGCTCATTCAATACTTCTACGAATGACTCCTTCCCATGAAATTTCAAATGCTTGATGCCTCGGCGGGAGGTGCGTTGGTGGATAAAACTCCGGAGGCTGCAAAAGTTCTAATTGCCAACCGAGCACATAATGCACAACAATACGAAGGTGTTGGACAAAGAGACCCCCCACGGCCACAAGTCAATGAGGTAAGTGCCATAACCGAACTCCAAAATCAAATGGCTAACCTTACTACTTTGCTTTCTCAGGTAGTGGAAGGTCCAAAAGTGCAAAACGTGGCAGCTTGTGGCGTGTGTTCCATGCAAGGCCACCTTACGGACAAGTGCCCACAGTTGATAGAAAATGGAGGGTGTGAGACCCTCAATGCCGTGGGATTTGGCAACCAATACCAACCAAGGAATGACCCCTTTTCCAATACTTACAATCCCGGTTGGCGTGATCATCCAAATTTCAAATGGCGAGAACCCCAACAAGGCCAACAACAAAGCGGATTTAGGCAACAACCCCCGGGTTTCTATCAAAAGCCGTTTGCACCAACTCAACCCCAAGCACAACCTGCCCAAAAATCAGGTTCGTCTATTGATAATGATCAAATTTTTAATTTACTAACTTCTATGGCGCAGGGAATGCAAAATAGGGACAAAAAGGTGGACGAGTTGGAGAAACAAGTAGGGCAAATTGCCGAGTTCATGGGGCAGTTTCGAGAGCAAGGCAAGTTGCCTAGCTCAACCATTGCAAATCCAAAAGGAGGCTTTGAATCTGCCAAGGCAATCATGTTAAGAAGCGGGAAACAAGTTGGAATAGCCCCACCACCATCCAAATCAGCCCAAACAAGGTGGAGGAAGTGATAATTGAAGAGGAGGAACAAGGGTTGGCCACGGTAAGGAAAGAGGTTCCTTTGCCGCAAGTCTCCATGGCTCCTAAGCCATCCAATCTGCCAAATAAAGGTACAACCGTGTCCAAATCCATTCCTACTAATGATTTTCCTTTGAATGTCCCCTTTCCTAGTAGGTTCAAGCAAACAAAGAAAGAAGAAGCTGAAAAGGACATTCTAGAGACGTTCCGGAAAGTGCAAGTCAATATACCTCTCCTTGACGCAATTAAGCAGGTACCTAGGTACGCCAAGTTTTTGAAGGAACTATGTACAACAAAAAAGAGAATTTCAAACAAAGAGGTTGTCCAGGTAAGTGAGAATGTTTCCGCTGTTTTGCAAAGAAAATTACCTCCTAAATGCAAAGATCCGGGAAGTTTTACAATTCCATGTGTTATAGGCAATACCAAATTTGAACATGCTATGTTAGATCTAGGAGCCTCAATTAACGTCATGCCATACTCAATTTATGCATCAATGAACTTAGGAGAACTTAAAAACGATGGTGTTATAATTCAATTAGCCGATCGTTCTAATGCATATCCGAAAGGAGTTTTGGAGGATGTATTGGTGCAGGTGGATAACTTGATATTTCCAGCGGATTTCTACGTTTTAGAGATGAAGGACTCACCAAATGTCACCCCATTGCCAATTCTACTTGGGAGGCCATTCATGAAAACAGCACGCACCAAGATCGATGTGTTCAAAGGGACGTTGACAATGGAATTTGATGGGGAGATTATTAACTTTAACATTTCTGAAGCTATGAAATTTCCTAAAGATGATCATTCTTGTTTTTCTATTGATATATTGGATGAATTGGCGCAGGATTATCTTGATATGTTGGAAGACGATCCACTCGAAATGACAATTACACAAGGATTTGGCACGAAACCCAACATGGCCGTACCAAATGATGAACATGCCGAGCTTGTGGCTGCCTTGGAATCATTGCCAAAACATCATGGTAAGCTGTCTAACCCAATTCCAATTCCCGTTTCCACTAATACGTTGTTACCTTCTGTGATTCAGGCCCCCGTTCTTGAGCTTAAACCGTTGCCGAATCATTTAAAGTATGCATTCTTGGGAGAGGAAGAGACGTTGCCCATCATTGTCTCTTCATCACTCACGGCATTAGAGGAAGAAAAGTTGATTCGGGTGTTGAAAGAGCACAAAACAGCCATCGGATGGACATTGGCCGATATTAAGGGAATTAGCCCTACAACGTGCATGCATCGCATCTTTCTAGAGGAGGGGGCTAAACCAACTCGAGAGGCTCAACGCCGACTCAACCCTCCAATGATGGAAGTCGTGAAAAATGAGATTATAAAGCTTCTCGATTGTGGGGTGATTTATCCAATTTCGGATAGCCGTTGGGTCTCACCGGTTCAAGTTGTCCCAAAGAAGTCCGGAGTCACTGTGGTGAAGAATGTCGAGGACGAGCTTGTACCAACCCGTATTCAAACAGGTTGGAGAGTATGCATTGACTATAGGAAGCTCAACAACACCACAAGGAAGGACCACTTTCCACTACCATTCATCGATCAAATGCTAGAAAGGTTAGCCGGTCATTCTTTTTATTGTTTTCTTGACGGTTATTCGGGATATAATCAAATTGTCATAGCTCCGGAAGACCAAGAAAAGACCACCTTCACGTGCCCATTTGGTACTTTTGCTTACCGCCGCATGCCATTCGGTTTATGCAATGCACCGGCCACGTTCCAACGATGCATGGTAAGTATTTTTTCAGATTTTATTGAGAAGATTATTGAGGTATTTATGGATGATTTTAGTGTCTTTGGTGATTCGTTTGATGGTTGCTTGGAAAATCTCACATTAATCTTAAAACGATGCATGGAAACTAACCTCGTTTTAAATTGGGAAAAGTGTCACTTTATGGTAAAACAAGGCATAGTTTTAGGGCATATTATCTCTGAAAACGGCATTGAGGTGGATAAATCCAAAATAGATCTAGTACGTCACTTACCTTCTTCAACTTCGGTTAGAGAGGTTCGTTCGTTTCTTGGTCATGCAGGATTTTATCGTAGGTTTATCAAAGATTTTTCGAAGATAGCACAACCTCTTTGCCGTCTCCTACAAAAAGAAGTGGCGTTTGAATTCACCAAGGAGTGCACGGCATCATTCAATCAACTCAAGGAGTTGTTAACCACGGCACCCATCATTGTTCCACCAGATTGGAGCCTACCTTTCGAGCTTATGTGCGATGCATCCGACTACGCTTTAGGGGCTGTTTTGGGACAAAGGAAGGACAAAAAGCCACATGTCATCTACTATGCCTCACGGACGTTGAATGATGCACAATTGAACTATTCCACTACAGAAAAAGAACTTCTTGCCGTTGTTTTTGCTTTAGATAAGTTTAGATCATATCTAATTGGTACTAAAATAATTGTTTTCACTGACCATGCAGCATTGAAGTACTTGCTCACCAAAAAGGAGGCCAAGCCACGGCTAATTCGGTGGATGTTGCTACTTCAAGAGTTCGACATAGAGATTCGTGATAAGAAGGGAAGTGAAAACGTGGTGGCTGACCACTTGAGCCGTATGGTGCATGAGGAGGATGTCGTGCCTATCATAGAGACATTCCCAGATGAGCAACTGATGTCCGTCAAGGTAAGTGAACCGTGGTATGCTGATTTGGTGAATTATTTGGTGTCTAAACATGTTCCTAGTGAATTACTTAAACACCAATGTGATAAATTGAAGAAAGAGGCACGGTTTTATGTGTGGGATGACCCGTATTTATGGAAATATTGCCCTGACCAAGTTATACGTAGGTGTGTACACGATTCTGAGTTTAATGCAATTCTAACCTTTTGTCACACTTATGCTTGTGGGGGACACTTTGGCACTCAAAGAACAGCACTTAAGGTGTTAGAATGTGGTTTCTATTGGCCTACCATATTTAGGGATGCTAGAACATTTTGCATGTCTTGTGATAGATGCCAAAGAACGGGCAATATTGGTCCTAAACAACAAATGCCGCAAACCCCCATTTTTAGTGTTGAAATCTTTGATGTTTGGGGTATAGATTTCATGGGTCCTTTCCCTCCATCTTTTGGTTTCACTTATATCTTGCTAGCTGTTGATTATGTTTCCAAATGGGTGGAAGCCAAAGCCACCCGAACTAACGATTCAAAGGTTGTTGCAGATTTTGTGAAAACTAATATCTTTGCTAGGTTTGGCATGCCTAGAGTTCTCATTAGTGATGGAGGCTCTCACTTTTGTAATCGAACCATTGAAGCTTTGCTCAAGAAGTACAAAGTGACGCATAAGGTATCCACCCCTTATCATCCTCAAACCAATGGGCAAGCGGAAGTTTCAAATCGGGAGATCAAGCAAATTCTTGAGAAAACCGTGGGGCCTTCAAGGAGAGATTGGAGTTTGCGCTTGGACGATGCATTGTGGGCCTATCGTACAGCCTACAAAACCCCTCTAGGTATGTCACCTTTTCGCCTCATTTATGGTAAACTATGTCATTTGCCCGTTGAATTAGAACATAGGGCGCATTGGGCTGTGAAGACCTTCAACATGGACATAGATGCAGCCGGGGTGCATAGAAAGCTCCAACTAAATGAACTCGAGGAGATTAGGCATGACGCTTATGAGAACGCTCGAATTTACAAAGACAAGACCAAGGCGTATCATGACAAGATGCTTCGTACCAAAACATTCTCCAAGGGGCAGAAAGTGCTCCTATTTGACTCTCGCCTTCGGTTATTTCCCGGTAAGTTACGTTCCAAGTGGATTGGGCCATTTATTGTTACTAATGTCTTTCCTCATGGTGCAGTCCAAGTCCAAAGCTTGAAAACAGGACATGAAATCAAGGTTAATGGGCATCGATTGAAGCCATATTACGACCTGTTTGAGGAGCATGTGGTGGAGGATCAATCCCTCCATGTCGTGGGCACCAAAGATCATTGATGAATGATAGACGTCCGACTGCACGACGTTAAAGAAAACGCTTCTTGGGAGGCAACCCATGGAAATAAAGAAGACCTAGGAATTTCCGACTCCAAAACCAGGTGTTTGCGTTCTTTAACCCTCCTCTCTGTTGCTTTTACTTTGCCATGTTTATCATGTTTCCTCATTGTTTGTTTGTTTGCTTTTGTGTGAATTTATGTTTGAAACATTGAGGACAATGTTAGATTTAAGTGTGGGGGGGTAAACAAGTTGCTGTTGCATGATTTTCGTGGGATTTTATTCACCTATCACTTACAATGTTGTTTCTTGCTGTTTTAAGTGTTTTTAGTGTGTTTTAACATAAAAAATCCAAAAATTTGACAAAAATTTAAAAAAAAAAAATTGTTTTGAAAAAGCCAAAAAAGAGTTGTTTTTGTGTGTTTGTTTGTGTCTTAGGGTACCTTCCAACACAATGATGAGGATTTGGTTTTTAATTACATGACTGTTAAAGAGAGTTATAAACATGGATGAACATTTTATTTACTCTTTGGTGTATGCTTGGTTGTGGTTATAATTTATGAATTCACATGTAAATCATAAAGAAAAAAATCAGTTTTTGTAACATGCTTGAAGGAAGGAACTCAAACAAATGCTACAACCTTGTGAGATTTGAGCCTAAAACGTTATTTGGAGAGTTAAAATCTATGCATTATTGTTTTTTAAAGTCGTTGCATGATCTCATTTTTCTTTGCTTGGTTACTACTTAGAAGGCGTTTCATCATTTAGTTCCAAATGCTAGAACTCATGCCCATTTCATTCAAAGCATGATATTGATTTGCATAATACATATTCAAGATGAAGTTGTGTAGTTACCACCACCAAAGCCAAATTGTCGTGTATCCTACTTCATTATATGTTTAAGTTTAACCTCGTTGAGCCTTGTTTAGACTACGTTCTTTGTTAAACCACACTATCCTCACCTAGCCTAGATTAGGACCATCCATACCCTTGTTCTTAAAGCATAGTAAAGCATGATTCAAATTGAATTCCTTTTGAGTAATGTTTGGCAGAAAATAAGTGTGGGGGAAGTGTTTCTCATGCAAGTAGTGAGCCATAGGCACAGATGGAAAGAAAAGAAAAGAAAAATACATCAAGAAAAAAAAAAAAAAAAAAAAAGAAGAAAAGTTGTGAAAAGAGTGAAAAAGAGTTGAAAAATATATGAGAAAGATCTCTAAAGTGTTGTTTGTTGAAGAAAGGGTCTAAAGCATTGAATTCGACCCTAAGAGTTGTTTAAATCTTTCCCTTATGTCTAAAAGTTGATTTCTGCAATCTAAGTGAATTCTAAGTTTCAAGTTCATTAATTTGTTTGCTATTGCTTTAAGAACGTTTGTTATCCCTATCCTTTCTTTGTTAGCCATTACCCTTAAACCCCGTTACAACCCATGACTTCAATCTTGAGTGTTATGTGTTTCAATTTGTGGAGTTTGAATTTGGTATGAGCATATGGTGTCACTGGTTCTTGCATCTAAGTAGTAGCATTCCATTCATGAGATTATATCTAAACATGCTTATTAACTCCAGAAATTGCGTTCTTTGTGATACATCTATGTGAGTGTTCGTTTTTCATATCTACATCAATCTTCTCACATATGACTAGTATAGGGTGTGTAGTTAGAAAATCTGAGTGAAAATTGAGTGCATACTTTGTAAGGACTTGAGTAAATTCTCTAAGGCATGTTGCTACATCAAAAACATTGTTTTAATCGATTAATTGTGAACAAGTAAGTGGTGACTATGATTAAGTATGTGCTTAAGTGTAAAGATGACTCAAATCTGTGGGGATAATGATTTTTAACATGTCATGTGCATTGGAAATCCCTGAGGCAAATGTTGGAAGGTTTAGGTTGTGTTTTATTTGTTTTGTTTCATTTTATTTCTTTGTTTTGCTCGAGGACTAGCAAAAGCTAAGTGTGGGGGAATTTGATAGGAGCATATTCATGCGACTTAAATGGCTTGTTCTCGTACTTTTACGTTATGTTTCTTTAGTTATTTTAGTCCTTTATGCTTCTTTTGTGTGATTACAGGTTCTAAGGGCTTAAGGAGCAAAGAAGTGCATTTAGGGGCCTTTTTGGAGCACTATTGGGCTAAGGATGGATAGCTTAGGCTTGGAGCCAAAATGTTGGATGAAATTGAAGGCCTTGTATGCACTTGAGGACACAAAACAATGGCCCTAACGCAATTACACAACCTTGCCATGGGCTTAACCATATAACACCATTCCCTTGTCATGCAAACCACCTTATTTTAGGCCCATTTTATGTCCTTAAACCCTAGCCCTTTAAACTTGCAGCCCTATTATGATTTATTCACTTCCATATCCTTCTTTAATCCACATGCATTCATCATAATTCACAACACAAAACAGCCATACAAACCAACCCATTGCCGTGCCTTCCCTTGCCATTTTTAGCCATCACACTTCATCATTGCAGCCACCATTCACCCTAGTTGTCAATCACTTACTTTCCCATTGTATAATTCATCCACATGGGCAGCAAGGAATCAGAAATTAAAGCATGGAAGAGTGGGAAGTGATGATGACAACACAAACACACACACACGGCAATGGAATGGAGTTGGCAGATTTCTACAACTTTGGTAGTGAATGGACAGCAAGGGATGGCAGAAATTGGACCACTATGAGGTGGATTTCTGGTTGGTCTTCCACTTATTACTTTGGGTGGCTTTGGAATGATTGTTTCTAGGTGGAAAGAACACAAAAAAAACAACACAAATACATGCACATACACGGCAATAGCAAGGAATCAGCACAAGGGGAGTGAATGGACAGCAGAAAAGCAAGGAAATTGGACCACTATGAAGTGGATTTCTTGTTGGTCTCCCACTTATAGCTTTGGGTGGCTTTGGCATGATCATTTCTAGGTGGAAATAGCACAAAGACATCACACACACATGCAAAACAAAGCTGGCAGCATCCCTCCCTTCCCTTGCCGTGAGATCCCTTGTCCATTACCTTGCAATTGCTTGACATTTCCAACCTCTATATAAGCACCATTCAGCCTTCAAGGAAGGGACACCCATTTCATACACATTTCCATTAGTTCCAAGGCTTGCAAAGAAGGAGGAGTGCTTGGAGTTGTGCTAGCCATTCCATTGGAGTTATTGGAGCATTCTAGGTGTCTTCTACTTTGTTTCTCTATGTTTAATATCAATTGTTTTTGTTTAATTGCAAGTATGAGGAACTAAACCCTTACTTAGCTAGGGTGAAGTTCGAAGCCATGAACATGTTTGAGATATGAATTGATTTCTTCCAATTGTGATTTAATAAGTTGTGAATGCAATTCAATTAACTACTTTCTTCAAAACTAATTCTTGTATGTGATTAAGGATGCATACTTAGTTTTCATGCATGAATTTGATGCTAGGATATAAATGAGTTTCACCTAATCATTACAAGTTTTTATTCATTGGTAGTGAAGGTTGCTAGTCACAATCGCGTTAATTGAATTCTTGGCAAACGTATCATGCATTCATAGTTACGAATGCCTCGTTAACACTTATGATTTTCATAGAACGTAATGATCTTTGATTGTATCTCTATTATGCATTCATGTAGAGGACTTTTGGAGAATAATTTGGATTGTCGTATGCATTCATCCAATTCAATAAATCAAGGAAAATCTGAGGATTAATTAGTGCATCACGGTTAATCTGGGGTGTTGAGTTTCATAATCTATTGAAAAGCAATTGGAAATCAATTCATGTACAAGTGTGTCATGTGTGAAGAATGGATCTCTAGCTAATCCATAAACCATCTATTTAGTTTTACTTTTTGTTGTTATCTCAATCTCATCCAAACCAATACCTCCCATTTACTTTCTTGTATCGAAGTGTGTTTAAGTTTGTTTAGTTTGTGCCTTAAAGTGTTTTGAACTCTTTGAGTCTAGTTTAGTGTTTTAAAGCCTACTTTTGTGTTTTTAAGTTTCTTCTTATATTCTTGAGTCTTATATTTGTTGATTAGCATCCCTAGTTAATCCCCGGTCTAGAACGATCCCTACTTGCATCATTACTACAATTGTCATCAATAGGGTTTAATTTGTGTGTCAAGTAATTCTCACATCAGCTACATAAGCACATGGATACTTCTAGTGCCATGGTTAAAAGTTTGCATAAGATGCATGACATTGAGACTAGTAATGTACGATTCTCAAATGCTTGTAGTCTAATGAATGCCAAAATGGCAAAGGGGACATCGGTCCATAAACATGGACAAAAGATGGAAAAGATATTTAAAGATCTTAAAAGTTTAGGAACTTCCATCGATGGGAAAATGGCCCAAGACTTTTTCCTTGCATCTCTCTCGGATGATTTCACTAAGTTTATTGTAAACTATAAAGTGAATAGATTCGATCATTCTTTAAACGAGATGATTGACATGTGTTGTAAATTTGAAAAAGGTTTCAAAATGGACAGTGGGAGTGAGAATGCAAACACAAAGAAAAGGTTGCATAAGAAGAAGGCAAAGAAATCCAAAGGAACATGCGTTCATTGTGGAAAGGATGAACGTTGGAAGAAGAAATACAGGGTGCGCATTGCGAGCCTTATGACACGAACTTTTGAAGAGACTATTTCTGTCATAAATAGTGCTTTTACAGTGAGCTCAAATTCCTGGATATTTGATTCAGGCGCTAGTCAACATATCTGTAATACGATGCAGGGACTAGCGGGGAGCAAGTCACTACGCAATGGGGAGATGGTTGTGCGAGTTGGGAACGACATTAAAATCTCTGCAAAAGCAATAGGCACCTACATGCTTAACCTACCCTCTGGGGAAGTCTTGGAACTTAAAAATTGTTTATATTTTCCTTCATGTATAGAGAATTTGATTTCTATCTCTAAGCTTTTACGAGATGGGCACTCAGTGTTGTTTGACAAAATGAGTTGTACTTTATACTGGAATGGTCGTATTATCTCTCATGGTAATATGATAGAGGGACTTTTTCACCTAGAGACGAATAGTGGGATGCACTGTATTGAAAGCGGGAATACCTCAAAACCCAAAAGGGCTAGAGAAGAAGTTAACCAAGAAAAGATGTGGCATCTTAGACTTGGACATGTGAACCTTGATAAGATTCGCAAGATGTCGAAAGACGGATATTTCCGCCCATTAGGTAATGACCAGATGGGTACTTGTGAATGTTGCTTGAAAGGGAAGATGACCAAATCTCCATTTACTGGAAAAGGAGAGCATGCCACTGAAATTATAGGGTTAATCCACACCGACGTATGTGGACCTATGTCTACTACGTCTAGAGGAGGCTTCTCGTACTATATCACATTCACCGACGATCACTCTCGGTTTGGCTATGTGTATCTTATGAAGTACAAGTCAGAATCCTTTGAAAGGTTCAAAGAATTCAAGAATAAAGTTGAGAAGCAAACTGGGAAACAGATAAAGATCCTAAGATCAGATCGAGGGGGTGAATATCTAAGTAATGAGTTCCTAGATTATCTCAATGAGTGTGGAATAATATCACAGTGGACTCCACCGGGAACTCCTCAACTTAATGGAGTTTCTGAAAGGAGAAATCGAACCTTGATGAACATGGTTCGTTCTATGATGAGTTCCGCTGATCTACCAGTAACATTATGGGGATACGCTCTATATACAGCAACTTACTTGCTTAATAGAGTACCTTCCAAATCAGTTTCACAAACGCCCTATGAGATATGGCATGGAAGAAAGCCAAGTCTTAATCATGTTAAGATTTGGGGTTGTGAAGCATATGTCAAGAAGCTTGAAGCTACTAAGCTCGAAGCGAGATCAGTAAGGTGCTATTTTGTGGGATATCCTAGAGAAACTATGGGATATGAGTTCTACCATCCTGACGACCAGAAAGTCTTTGTCGCCAGAACTGCTAAGTTTCTAGAGGACGAATTTGTTCTCAAAAGAACTATAAGCAAATAGATGGAAATTAATGAGATTAATAATGAACCACAAACAAGCACTCGATAAGTTGACAACCCTGTTCCTGAACCCCTAGCTCCACGTAGATCTGAACGGGTTAGTAAGCCACCTAAGAGGTATGGCTTGGACAATGACTTTGCGGAATTGCACCTTCTAGGTGACAATGACACAAAGGAGGACCCTAGGGACTACAATGAAGCAATGTCCGGCATTGATTCAAAGAGATGGCAAGAGGCCATGAAATCCGAAATGGATTCCATGTATCAAAATCAGGTCTGGACTCTTGTAGACCCTCCAGAAGGTATTGTACCTGTTGGAAACAAATGGGTCTTCAAGAGGAAGATAGGCGTTGATGGGAACGTGGAGACTTATAAGGCTAGACTAGTAGCCAAGGGTTACAGGCATAGAGAATGGATTGACTATGAAGAAACTTTCTCTCCTGTAGCCATGATTAAGTCCATTCGGATTTTGCTTGCTATAGCTGCGTACCATGATTATGAAATCTGGCAAATGGACGTAAAGACGGCCTTTCTGAACGGGTACCTAGAGGAAGAGCTCTATATGACTCAACCCGAAGGTTTCGTGTCCAAGTCTGAAAAGACTAAGGTATGCAAGCTTCAAAGGTCCATTTATGGACTTAAGCAAGCCTCCAGGAGCTGGAACATTCGTTTCGACACTGAAATCAAAACGTTTGGTTTTACTCAAAACGAAGACGACAATTGTGTTTATCAAAAGGTCGTTGGGGAAGCAGTAGTATTCCTAGTGTTATATGTAGATGACATATTACTATTCGGGAATGACACTGCAATACTTTCTTCTGTAAAAGTGTGGTTGTCCAAAACCTTCCACATGAAAGATTTAGGAGATGCATCTTATGTACTTGGGATAAAGCTCTATCGTGATAGATCCAGAAGACTAATTGGATTATCCCAATCTATGTACATTGATAAGGTGCTAAGTAGGTTCCAGATGGAACAATCTAAGAAAGGTTTTCTTCCTGTTAGACATGGAATTCACCTTTCTAAGTCCATGGAACCTAAGACTCCTGAAGAGATACGGCAAATGAACATAATTCCTTATGCTTCAGCCATAGGAAGTCTCATGTATGCCATGATATGCACAAGGCCTGATATCGCATATGCTGTGAGCATTACTAGTCGATATCAATCTAACCCAGGATCAGAACACTGGGCAGCTGTCAAGATGGTCCTTAAGTACTTAAGAAGAACTAAGGACATGTTCCTCGTATATAGAGGAGCGGCAGAGTTGCGAGTGGAAGCCTATACAGACGCAGATTTCCAATCTAACGTCGATGATAGAAGTTCCAACTCCGGATATGTATTCACTCTGAATGGTGGGGCTATCAGTTGGAAGAGCAAGAAACAAAGTGTAATTGCTGATTCCACGACGGAGGCAGAATATGTCGCTGCAGCTGAAGCCGGCAAAGAAGCGTTCTGGATGAAGAAGTTTATCACTGAACTTGGAGTGGTTCCAACCATTACATCACCAGTAACTTTGTACTGTGATAATAGTGGGGCGATAGCTCAAGCCAAGGAACCCAGGGCACATCAAAAGAACAAGCATGTTGACAGGCGCTTTAATATCATTAGAAGATATGATGCCGAGGGGAAAGTCAACATCCTCAAAGTTGCTTCAGCCGATAACGTAGCAGATCCACTGACAAAGCCAATATCTCAAATCCAGCTTGACCGTCATATGGAAAAGATGGGTATTAGATACATGAGAGGATGGCTTTGAGTGCAAGTGGGAGATTGTTGGAAGTATGCCCACAAAGCCACTCATTTGATGTAATAGCTTTTTGGAATACGTAATGTATTAAAATTTTATATGTTTAATGAAGGGCAAAGCTTATTGTTAATCACTATTTATTGTATCATGTGTTTAAGTAATAAGGGAATCCAAGGGATGTATTTGATCTAAGAGACAAGTGATCTAAGTGAGTTAGATTATCGAGACCATTCTCTTATGTTCATTCCTAAAACGTTCCTAGCCATAGGATTGCCAATTGGGTATTGACAATCCGCTAAGGTTAGTATGTGTTATGTTGACTCAAGCGTGAGTATGACTAGTCTCAAGTCATTTGGTGTTGGACACTAAGACAAACACATAGGTGCTCGAAAGAGTAATCGAGTACACTGAACAACGATCAAAAGAGAGTTCGAACATACATGTCGTGTAAGAACTCTAAAGTTGCAATATGCAAAGTAGTCCTTTGACCTGAGGCATCATAGATGTCTAATGGTTAGGTCCTTGATCTTTGATCATGTCAAACGGCATTCCATCGGAGTGTCCACGACATTGTTGGGGTCAAGCTATCTAATCATGTAGGCATATGAATGCACAACAAGGGATCTCTAACCTTCCATGGTGGAAGAAGAATACTCTAAGATATGATTCTAAAGTCTTTGGCCAAAGCAAATGAATATGACTTAGGAAGTTTGTTCCAAATCATATTCAAGGGAATCATATAGAAAAGTATCACATTGGATAGTAGACATGAAACAAACTATCACTAAAACAATGTGATTAAGAGTATTGTGTTAGAGAAGGACCGTATTGCATTGTAGTTGTAACTGGATAGGTTCTCCAACCAATTCTACTTAGCTTGGGTAACCATGATATGCTGCTAGGTATCACTCATGGTTTGTGGAAGCCTTGAAGATTAGCAAACACTAATTAAAGGGAGAATTGAAATGTGGTTTCAATTCACAATCGATCGTTAAGAGTAACACTCGCCCACTGCCTCGCTAATTGGAACCTAATGGATCGTACACCGAGTAAGGGCGATAGTGAAGAAATTAAATGAAATGGATATGCAATTAAATTGTTTAATTGAAGAATGGTCAAGATTAATTAATTAGTTGATTAATTTTACGAAAGGTTCGTATTGGGCTTTTAAGTTGGTTTTGGGTTTCGGGGCCCAAAAATGTTTTGGTCCACAAGGCCCATTATGTTTAAGTTGTATGACAACTAAAACAAAATGGGCAATAAGCCCAATCACAACATATAGGACGGCCATGGTGAGGAGATGGTGAAAGTTTATTTAATTGCAAGTTTGCCACTCACCTAAGAAAAATGTTATAAAAGCAACTTTATAGCAATTTTCTCATTAGGGTTTTTCTTGGTGAAATGAGGTGAAAAACTTTCTCTCTTTTTACACAAGGAGGCCGGCCACTTAGAGAGATTAATCTAGCAATCTTTTCTTCTCTAAGTCATCCATTTCATCTTCACACTTAACCCTTGGTGTGGAGACTTAGAGACACCAAATCTTTGGTGTTTTTGGAGATCCTTTCCTTTCATCCTTAAGGACCAAAGGAGCACAAAAGGAGAAGGAAATCACAAGCAATATCCAAGGAGCTTGGAGGTGACTTGAAGGCCCTCCACTTGGGTGAATCCCTTGTGTAAACAAGGATGAGCTTCAAGGGTAAAGAAACACTAAATCTACTTCTCTTTAATGTTGTTAATGAGTTTAATGGTTCACCATATACTAGGCTATGAAAGTCATGGGTTTTATGAATTGTTTTTGAATGCATGCCTACTTTAAAGTGTTAATAGCTTGCATATGTATTCAAATGTTCATACTTGTTCTTAGCTAGGATAAAATTTTTCCTTCAATGGGGACACGGGGGTCAGCTAGCATGGGCCAGGTGTTTGGCTTGGCTCGGGTCGAGGTGACAGATGTGCCGGGCGCGGGGAGGCCAGCTTGGGCTAGGTTTTTATGGCTGTTGGGCACAGGCCCGTGCATGTGAGATGAGAGAGAGTAAGATAGACGAGTGTAGGCCTACTTTCGGGTCCTGATGGCTTGGGCCGAGAGGCCTAGGCCTTGCTGGAGCACGTTGGGTGCGAAGAAGAAGAAAGGAAGGAGGCTAAGGTCTCCTCCCTTTCTGGGTTGCATGGCATATGCCGCATGCATAAAGGACAAGAGGCCTTTAAGCCATGCTGCCTGAGAAAGTGATAGGAGCATATTTATGCGACTAAATTGGCTTGTTCTCATGCTTTTACGTTGTGTTTCCTTAGTTATTTTAGTGTTTAAAGTCACTTTTGTGTGTTTTCAGATTCTAAGGCCAAAGGATGCAAAAAGATGCATTTTGGAGCTTTTTAGAGCAAAATCGGGCTTGGAATGATTATCACATGATTGAAGCAAAAGGAATAGATGTAATTGAAGATTTGAAGAAGTTAGGATTCCTAATCAACGAAGGATTCCTACTCACATGAGGATTCCTAGAAGAACAAGGATTCCTACTCCAATAAGGATTCCTACTTGATGTAGGAAAGTTAAGCCAAGGTTTCCTACTTTGGTTTGACCTTTCCTAAGTGTCCCTAAGTGTTATCAACTTTGAAGGCTTCCTAAGCACTCTAGGACATCAAACACACAGTCCTTGCATAATATCAACCTTTGCCGCACTTCCTTGCTCTTTCCCCTTCCTTGTCGTGCAAGGGAGAGGGTTATTTCCTGATTATATGCATTAAAACACATTCCTAATGTGTTTTAATGCCTTGCCGCATATACCTTGCCTTTTCCTTTAATTTTCTGATTTTGTTTCCTATTTTTAGGAGCCTTAGACTTAATTTCTGATTACCTAAATAACCTAGGGTTTTAATTCCTGAAATCCTTTAAATAAACTCTCTTTTGCAGCCACAAAACATCCATTCATGCACCATTCACGCCAGAAATCATCCACCACTCTCTACCACATCCATACTTCACCATTCATCATATTTTCTGCCCAGAAACTACCCTAGCCGCCCCCTACATTCATCCTAACTTTATTTCCATCCTTTTACATCATCCATAACTCCCCAAATTCACCCCCAACCCTTGTGCCGCAGCAAAGGAGAGGAAGAAGAAGTGCTTGAAGGTTCTAGTTGTACAACATTGAATCGTTGGAATATTTAGGTGTTCTCTTTCTTATATTTACAATGTATAAATCTGTTTTCCTTTGTTTTGTGAACATGAGGAACTAAGCCTTTTTGGCTAGGGGGTTATTCAATACCATGATTATGCTTGCAAGATGAATTGATTACGTCTAATTGTTATTTCATGAATTGTGAATGCAATTTGCTTAACCGTTTGATTGATGACTTATTTTTGTGTGTTGATTAAGGTGGCCAACTTAGTTTTCATGCAGGAATTTGAAGCTAAAATATAAGGAAGTTTCACCTAATAGTTACAACCTTATATTTGCAAGTAGTGGAGGTCGCTTATAAACGATCGTGTTAAGTGAATTCTTGGCAAACATTTCATGCTTTTCATAGTAACAATTGCCTTGTCAATGCTTATAGTTTTCATGAAGCTTAATGATCTTTGATTGTATCTTTATTGTCCTTTTCACGTAAGGGACTTTTAGAGAATGTTTTGAGTTGTTGCATGTGCATTCCCATCCAATTCAATAACTTAAGGAAGACTTGAAGGTTAAAAAAGTGCTATCACAGTTAACCTAGGGCGTTGAGATTCATGGTTTATTGGAAGAAGCAATTGGAAATCAAATTTGAATGCAAGTGTATCATGTGTGGAGAAGAACCCTCTAGTTACCCCATATCTCATCAATTCACCTAATTTTGTCTAAGAATCTGTTTTCATTGTTCTTGTCTTAATTTACTTATTTTCGTCCAAAATCAACCCCACCTTATTTCTTCGAGTCATATTAGTTAGAACTTGTCTTAGATTATGTTTTTAAGTGTTTTAAGCCATTAGAAAACCAAATTTTGTCCAAATTGGTGTTAGAGTTCAAAACTGCCCAGAAAGTGTTTTTAAGGCAGTTTTGAGTGTTTTTGTGCTGTTTTGAGTCTTTTGGTTTGTTTTAATGTTTTAGAGTTTAGTGTTGCATTCTTTGAGTCTAGTTTAGTGTTTTAAACTTTGTTTTACATATTTGAGTCAGTTTAGAGTGTTTTAGCAATCCCTCCTAATCCCCGGTTTAAGAACGATCCCTACTTATCCATACTACAATTGTCAACAAGAGGTTAATTTGTGTTTAGTTATTTTACGCATCAGAAAGAAAGCTGGGCCTTTGTGGCCTGGCCGAGATGGCGAGCTGGGCCATGGGGCCAGGCACTGGGCGTTGGGCTCTACGGCCTTATTTATTTATTTTTTTTGTTTCTCTTATCGCGAGCTGCTTTCTAAATATTTTTTCTTCGTACTTTTTACCGAGATTTTGAGATGTCTTCTTTCGATCGCAAAAGTGACGAATATCCTCCACCTTTGTATCGACAAGGTGGTTCTTCCTGCAAGATGTGCTAATTCAAGGCTGCACATGTCAAGATTAATCTTGATGAGCTGTTTCAAGATTTTTTTAAGACGTACATGCATGCGATTCTGTCAGGGGTTCACGTTAAGCGGGTGAAGGATGATAGCGGCCATGAACCGTGCGGCGAGGGCGCCACTACTAGGAAGAGGGCTATCAAATTTCATCTGTATTAACTAGCTAGAGCAAGGGAAAAGAAGACAAGGGACCTAAACCAAGTGAGGTGCATCAAAGATGAGGATGGAAAGGTTCTTGCTACAGAGAATGCGGTTAATGACAGATGGAGAGGTTATTTTCATAATCTTTTCAATGAAGGACATGAAAGGAGTGCTTCTTTAGGGGAGTTGAGTAACTCAGAAGAGTGTAGAAACTACTCTTTTTATCGTCGAATCCGGAAGGAAGAAGTGGTTGTAGCTTTGAAGAAGATGAAGCATAGAAAAGCAATAGGCCCAGACGATATACCAATCGAAGTGTGGAAAGTTTTGGGAGAGACAGGTATAACATGGCTCACTGACCTTTTCAATAGGATTTTGAAAACGAAGAAGATGCCAAATGAGTGGCGAACGAGCACTTTGGTGCCTATCTACAAGAATAAGGGCGACGTACAAAATTGCATGAACTATAGGGGTATTAAGCTAATGAGTCATACAATGAAGCTCTGGGAGAGAGTCATTGAGCATAGATTGAGGCAAGAGACACGGGTTTCGGACAACCAATTCGGGTTCATGCCAGGACGCTCAACCATGGAGGCAATCTATCTCTTACGAAGATTGATGGAAAGATATAGAGATGGGAAAAAGGATTTACACATGGTCTTTATAGATTTGGAGAAAGCGTACGATAGGGTCTCAAGAGACATTCTTTGGAGGATTTTAGAGAAGAAAGGAGTACGAGTAGCATATATCCAAGCTATAAAGGATATGTATGAAGGAGCAAAGACTGCCGTAAGAACTCATGAAGGACAAACCGAAAGCTTTCCCATAACTGTAGGATTACATCAAGGCTCATCCTTAAGTCCTTACCTTTTTGCGTTGGTAATGGATGAGTTAACCGGACATATTCAAGATGATATTCCTTGGTGTATGCTTTTTGCAGACGATATAGTGTTGATAGATGAAACTCAGGAAGGAGTAAATGCAAAGCTTAACCTGTGGAGAGAAGTGTTGGAATCTAAAGGTCTTCGCCTAAGCCGATCAAAGACAGAATATATGGAGTGCAAGTTCAGTGCAAATGGAGGCCAAAACGAGTTAGGGGTGAGGATCGGTGATCAAGAAATACCAAAGAGCGATCGTTTTCGTTACCTAGGATCTATCTTGCAAAAGAACGGAGAATTAGATGGAGATCTCAACCATAGAATACAAGCTGGATGGATGAAGTGGAAGAGTGCATCTGGCGTGTTGTGTGACCGCCGTATGCCACTGAAGCTCAAGGGAAAATTTTATAGGACGGCAATAAGGCCGGCGATGCTGTATGGCACAGAATGTTGGGCAGTGAAGCATCAACACGTACACAAAATGGGTGTAGCAGAGATGAGGATGCTTCGTTGGATGTGTGGGCACACGAGAAAGGATAAGATTAGGAATGAGGATATCCGGGGTAAAGTAGGAGTAGCCGAAATTGAAGGAAAGATGAGAGAAAATCGGTTACGGTGGTTTGGACATGTGCAAAGAAGGCCTACTGACGCTCCGATTAGAAGATGCGACTATGGGACAGAGGTTCAGGGCCGAAGGGGTAGAGGAAGACCTAGGAAAACTTTGGAAGAGACTCTAAGAAAAGACTTAGAGTACTTGGATCTAACGAAGGACATGACACAGGACCGAGCACAATGGCGTTCTAAGATTCATATAGCCGATCCCACTCAGTGACTTGGATTTTCCAAGTCTCCAACCGAGAAGTTTTCCTCACTCAGGAAATTAAGGGAACACTACCTCAACCTACATGCTCCACTCACAAAGCTCCAACAAAAGAAAATTCAAAGAACTTAGCGAAGAAGGCTTTGGTGTATTTAACACAATACGTTGAATTGAAGGAAAGCTTATTTATTGATATCTCCGATAAGCTACAAATATGTACATATACATGAGTCAAAATAAACAAACAAGAGGGAGCCTTCACAAAGGTTGCTTAGGAGAAGTCTCAGCAGTCGGTAGAGCCCCAGAAAGAGAAGGCACCGGAGGGGGATCATTCGGAGCCTCAGTACTGGACAGAACCCTAGAAGGAGGAGGCATCAGAGGTTGATCATTTGGAGCTTCATTACGCGGTACAGCCCCAGAAGACGAAGGCAATAAATGCCTTTGGAACAAACCCACAAATCTCTGATGATCAAGTAAAACCTGACCATCAGTTTCCTTCATCTGGTCCAGCTTCCTCTTCATGTTTGTAGCATAGTCATGTGCGAGACGGTGCAACTGTTTATTCTCATGCTTGAGCCCTCTAATCTCCTGTTTGAGACTCATTACTTCGGCCGCCAATGATTCAACTTGGCGGGTTCGAGCAAATAGGCGTTGGGCCATATTAGACACAGAACCTGCACACTGAACACTGAGAGCCAGCGAATCCTTAACAGCTAACTCATCAGACCGTTTGGAAAGTAGTCTGTTATCTTTGGGAGTGAGAAGGTTCCTGGCCACCACCGCAGCGGTCATATCATTCTTCATCACGGAATCCCCAACGGTAAGAGGACCAGTAGGGGAGACGAAGGATGGGCGCCATATGTTGTCTGGAGAAGGCGGGGCTGCCTCTTCAACAAGGTTCAAGTCAAAACGACGGTCGGAGGGGCCAGACATTTTTCAAAGGTGTTCAAGAGAGAAGAGGTCGGACAAATCAAGATCTTAGAAGTGCAAGAATGGAGCTTCTACTGGTGGAGATTCAAGTGTGCTTTGGAACTTAATGCCAACCCCTATAAAAAGCTGCACTCGACGGAGCTTCAGACATCGAAGGGGTGCCTGCTCAGAAATCGAAGAGGCGTTTGCTTTCTCAAAAGTTGGGCTGCTTAGAGACCACGAGGGTTTATCTCATAAATCGAAGAGGTGTTTGCTTTCTCAAAAGTTGGGATGCTCAAAGACCACGAAAGCCGATCTCAGAAATCGAAGAGGCGTTCGCTTTCTCAAAAGCTGGGCTCCTCAGAGACCACGAGGGCCGATCTCAGAAATCGAAGAGGCACCTACTTTTCTAGCCTTGTCAGCACCTGTCACACGCACACTCAGCTTAGCGGAAATTATGGGCATTCTGTCGAAGACTTCTGGGGAAGTAGAAAACACATGAATCTTACTGTCCAATCACCCACTTCCCACACGCAACAATAGCTCATGGGTACCACAGATAACTTTGTCAAAGTTGAGCACGTGAAGCTTGCAGCTCCCACTACATCGCTCTGACCAAGAAGGGTAAAAGAATAGCATAGAAACAGCACTAACAAAGTTTAGACCCATAAATTTTGAAGGTCTAGCTACCATATTATTACCCACAAGGGTAAAGGAACGGTACCACTGCTGGATAATTGGAAAGTCCCTGTGTGTCAACCTCTGTGCCTCGTGGCAAGGTAGACTAGCAAACATGCCCAACCTTTACTCACATTCGAGAAAACACTCTCAATAAAATTGCTTGCTCCAAAATCGAAGAGGCACCGTCCTCCGAATCTCGAGAGCCAGACTCCCAACATGACTACTTTCTCAAAAATCGAAGAGAGGGTAAAGGAACAGTACCATTGCTGGATAATTGGAAAGTCCCTGTGTGTCAACCTCTGTGCTTCGTGGCAAGGTAGACTAGCAAACATGCCCAACCTTTACTCACATTCGAGAAAACACCCCCAACAAGACTGATTGCTCCAAAATCGAAGAGGCACCGCCCTCCGAATCTCGAGAGCCAGACTCCCAACATGATTACTTTCTCAAAAATCGAAGAGACACTGCTTCCCAAATCTCGAGAGCCAGACCCCCAGCATGATTGCTTTCTCAAAAATCGAAGAGGCATCGTTCTCCGAATCAATCGAAGAGGCGCTCGCTTTCTCAAAAGCTGGGCTGCTCAGAGACCACGAGGGCCGATCTCAGAAATCGAAGAGGCACCTACTTTTCTAGCCTTGTCAGCACCTGTCACACGCACACTCAGCTTAGCGGAA
The DNA here is from genome assembly GCA_963082935.1 of Malus x robusta. Taxonomy (NCBI): domain Eukaryota; kingdom Viridiplantae; phylum Streptophyta; class Magnoliopsida; order Rosales; family Rosaceae; genus Malus; species Malus x robusta. The sequence goes on from OY720328.1 coordinate 13,599,297, forward strand.
ATTATGGGCATTCTGTCGAAGACTTCTGGTGAAGTAGAAAGCATATGAATCTTACTGTTCAATCACCCACTTCCCACACGCAACAATAGCTCATGGGTACCACAGATAACTTTGCCAAAGTCTCTGCCAAAGTTGAGCACGTGAAGCTTGCAGCTCCCACTACATCGCTCTGACCAAGAAAGGTAAAAGAATAGCAAAGAAACAGCACTAACAAAGTTTAGACACATAAATTTTGAAGGTCTAGCTAACATATTATTACCCATAAGGGTAAAGGAACAGTACCACTGCTGGATAATTGAAGTCCCTGTGTGTCAACCTCCGTGCTTCGTGGCAAGGTAGACTAGCAAACATGCCCAACCTTTACTCGCATCCGAGAAAACACTCCCAACAAGATTGCTTACTCCAAAATCGAAGAGGCACCGCCCTCCGAATCTCAAGAGCCAGACTCCCAACATGATTACTTTCTCAAAAATCGAAGAGACACTGCTCCCCGAATCTCGAGAGCCAGACCCCCAGCATGATTGCTTTCTCAAAAATCGAAGAAGCATCGTTCTCCGAATCTCGAGAGCCAGATACCACATACCACTTTTTCAAAGTGCTCTGACAGAGTTAAAACATGTGAAGCTGGCAGCTCCCACTACCGTGCTATGACCAAGCAGGGTAAAGGAATAGCATTACTACTTTTGTCAGGGAGACTCCTATATATGTCGACCTCCATCCCCAACGGACAGGCAGACCTGCAGAAATGCTCAACCCTTCCTCATATCTGAGAGGGCACTCCCAACGAAGCCTTTCGAAATATTCAGCTTTCTTTCCCCCCGATAATACCTCTGCAAACAAGCTATACTAGAGCAAGAATATCTCATATCATCAGGGTTAAAAGCAAGAGTATCCCATATCATGCTTTTTCCCTGTCTTTTCCTTTGACCTTGTTTTTACTTGCAAGACAAGGAGAAAGAGAGCAATCAGTCAGCACTTGAAATCAAGTTCCCAGCCAGGAACTAACTGCCTGGAACCCCTTACCTGATTACTTACCTGGCATTGCTCTCGAGTACTCATCTTCAACATCTTATGTGTCCAGAGAAGATACCGCATCTGCTTGAGGGACAGATAGGGCAAGTGCGAAGGATACAAGGAAGCATGTGGAGACAAGCGTAACAGCACACATGCCGATACATCCATTACTCTGTCAAAAGCAAAAGTATCCCATATCAGCAGGGTCGAACGTACTCTAGATTTGATGGACTTGTTTTGACCCTCAAATTCTTCAGTCGGCCTTATACTCTGGAGGAAACCAGAAAACCCTCCAGCTCAGTTCAAGAATTAGCCTGTGGAAAGTTACTTCTTCAAAAGCAAAAGTATCCCATATCATCTCTTCTCATTTTTCTTCTCTTTATCCTTCATGCTGTTGCAAGATGGGGAGAAGGTGAACAATCAGCCGGAGCTCTGATTGCTTACCTTGTCTGTCACCTCTTTCAGCAGATCCCCTAGCTCGGCGACTTGGGGGACTCCTACTACATGGTTTGTATCGCGCTTGACCAAGCCTGAAACTACAAGTAAGTTTCAAGTGAAATTGATACATTACCTTGTGCATCTCTACCAGTTAAAGATACCACCCCTGGATGGAGGAAGAGTACTTCCAGAGAAGCTGCCACATCTACCTATGCGACAGATAACGCAAGTCAAGATGATACCACACTCCGATACTTAGAAGTTTCGTGATTACGAGATCATTCTCCCACAATATTTCCTAATGTCATTTGTACTAAATCATTCACTTGTACTCACTAAAGGAGAGCTTGAACCTATGTACTTGTGTAAACCCTTCACAATTAATGAGAACTCTTCTATTCTGTGGACGTAGCCAATCTGGGTGAACCACGTACATCTTGTGTTTGCTTTCCTATCTCTATCAATTTATATACTTATCCACACTAATGATCGGAGCAATCTAGCGAAGATCACAAAAAGCGACCGTTTTCGCTACCTAGGATCTATCTTGCAAGAGAACGGAGAATTAGATGGAGATCTCAACCATAGAATACGAGCTGGATGGATGAAGTTTAAGAGTGCATCCGGCGTGTTGTGTGACCGTCGTAGGCCACTGAAGCTCAAGGGAAAATTTTATAGGACGGCAATAAGGCCAGCGATGTTGTATGGCACAGAATGTTGGGCGGTGAAACATCAACACGTACACAAAATGGGTGTAGCGGAGATGAGGATGCTTCGTGGGATGTGTGGGCACACGAGAAAGGATAAGATTGAGAATGAGAATATCCGAGGTAAAGTAGGAGTAGCCGAAATTGAAGGAAAGATGAGAAAAATCGGTTCTGGTGATTTAGACATGTGCAAAGAAGGCCGACTGACGCTCCGGTTCGAAGATGTGACTACGGGACAGAGGTTCAGGGCCGAAGGGGTAGAGGAAGACCTAGGAAAACTTTGGAAGAGACTCTAAGAAAAGGCTTAGAGTACTTAGATCTAACGGAGGATATGACACAAAACCGAGCGCAATGGCGTTCTAGGATTCATATAGCCGACCCCACTTAGTGGGAAAAGGCTTTGTTGTTGTTGTTGTTGTTGTTGTTGATGTCGTGACTTTTCCATGAGGTGATCTGCTCCATGAAATACGTGCCTGCTCAATGCTCCCCGAATGCAGTTCGTACAATGGTGAGGTTTTCGAAATCTTGCCATAAGCTGAAGTCTTGCCATAAGCTACTTGATGGTTCCTACAAAGATGATTATAAGTGGGTGAGAGATACCTCGAAGATAAGTGGAGAGTGGGAGTATGACTCATCTCCTGAGCTGCGTGTTTCGACTGTCTTTATCAGTGGTAAGTGAACTACTTCATTATTGGCCTGCTTGAATTTTTGTTGAGCTGCTCCATGACTTCAATTTACTGATCATCCTTCTTACTTTGTGTAGATTCAAAATTTGGCTCAACTCCAAGAATTTCGGCAGATATGAAGAAAATGCATATTGCCTTGCGCATTCCTGCTAAGTACCATAAGTGGCACTCACTTCTCAGTCCTTTTTGTTGGGAAAATGATAGGAGCATATTTATGCCACTTAGTTAGCTTGTTTTCTTGCATTTTCATAGTTAGTTTGTGTTTATTATAGTGATTTAAGCTATTTTCGCTTGTTTGTAGGTCTAATTGGCAAAGTTGGCAAGAAAGTGCATTTTGAAGCATTTTAGAGCAATTATAGGCTGGAATGGATTGCATGCATGTGGAGCACAAGGAATGGACATTTTTGAAGATCAAGTGAAGCTAGGAACATGCTAAAGAGATGGAGAATCAATTCAAGACTTGGAAGATGAATAATCAGCTGCAAGAGCACCTAAAACCCTTCTAGAAGGCCTATATCTTCCCTTAAACACATGCCGCACCCACCTTTCAAGAAACCCTAGAAAGGTGGCACCCCAAACCCTTCTAGAAGTCCCAATTTCTGCCACAAAACATGTTCTTTCTAGAAGCCTAAAAAAATGGCGCCTATTCTCTTTCTAGAAGCCTAAAAATCTGCCACAAACCCTAGTTCTTTTCCACCATGGATTGGGCCAAGCCTTTTTCTACAAAACTCTAGCCTTTTCCTATCAGAATTTGTGAAAACCCTAGCCCTATAAATATGAGTGTTTCAGCCACAATTTCGTACACAACCCTCTACCATTCAGAAACATCTCTTAGCCGCAACAATTCATCATTCTACACCATTCTACATCATTCTCCACCACCATACATCCTTGCCGCAGCCCCCATTCAACCTAAATACATTCCTGACCCTTCTATTCACCCATAAACATCCATAGACACTTGTGCCGCAACAAGGTGGGGAAGAAGAAGGGCCTTTGGCATTTCAAGCTTTGGACTTTGGAGCGTTTTAGGTGTACTTTGTTCTCGTTTTCAATGTCTACTTTGTTAATTTCTAATTTTGCTGTGACTATGAGTGGCTAAATTCCTATTTAGTTAGGTGGAAGTTTGAAGCCATGAACATGCTTGAGATATGAATTGATTTCTGCCAATTGTGATTTGATAAGTTGTGATTGCAATTCAATTAACTGTTTTCTTCAAAACTGAAACTTGTATGTTGAATAAGGATGCATACTTAGTTTTCATGCATGAATTTGATGCTAGAATACAAATGAGTTTCACCTAATCGTTACAAGTTTATATTCATGAGTAGTGAAGGTTGATAATCACAATCGCGTTAATTGAGTTCTTGGCAAAAGTATCATGCATTCATAATTACAATTGTCTCATCAACACTTATGATTTTCATAGAACGTAATAATCTTTGATTGTATCTCTATTATGCATTCATGTAGGGGACTTTTGGAGAATGTTTTGGGTTGTCACATGCATTCATCCAATTCAATGCATGCATTCATCCAATTCAATGAGTAAAGGAAAATTTGAGGGTTAATTAGTGCATCACGATTAATCTAGGGTGTTGAGCATCATAATTTATTGAAAGGCAATTGGAAATCGATTCATGTACAAGTGTGTCATGTGTGAAGAACGAATCTCTAACTAATCCATCCACCATATTATTTCTCAAATTCGTTTACAATATGTTCTAAGTTTTTAGTTATTTGTTTTCACTGTAAATTCGTCAAAATCAAATCCCCCTTTACTTTGTTGAGTTATATTAGTTAGAATCTATTTTGTTTGTGTTTTTTGAGTGTTTTGAGTCAAGCCAAAACCTGAAATTCGTCCAAAGTTGTGTTTAGAGTCAGAAACTGCCTAGTTGGTGTTTTTAGGCAGTTTTGAGTGTTTTTAAGTTATTTTGAGGCTTGTGAACCAGTTTTGAGTCCTTTGAGTCTATTCAAACGTTTTTAACTTTGTTTTTATGTTTTTGAGTCAGTTTAGAGGTTTTAGCAAGCCCTCCTAATCCCCCGTTTAGAACGATCCCTACTTGCTTTTATACTACAATTTGACAACAAGAGGGTTTAATTTGATTGCTTAACTTTAATCACATCAAATTTTGGCGCCGTTGCCAGGGATTAGCATTGCTAATCCCTCGTTTCATTTTATTTATTTTCGTGTGTTTTTATTTTAGGTGCTGACTTGTTTTGTTGTCTTGTTTTTAGGTACTAGTGTATGACTTGAAGTTCTCAACCTATTCGTGAACACATCTTTGACTTTGACGACGATTTTGAAAGGACTTTGAGAAGGAAGAGGAATTAGCAAGCATCTAATTCACCTAGCCTTGAACCTGAGTTTGAAGAACAAGTAGTAGAGGAGGAAGAACACCCCGCGACACAGGTTGTGGAGGAAGTGCAAGACATGGCAGCGGACAATCGAACCATCAAAGAGCTTTCTGCCTTGGGTGTGGACAATGAAATGCCTTTATGCATCCAATACCTCACGGCAGCCCAAGGGAAGACATACGAGTTCGAATTGAAGTCAAGCTTGTTACATCACATTTCGAAGTACCATGGGCTGTCCATGGAGGATCCAAACAAGCACTTGAAGGAGTTTGAAGTAGTTTGTTCAAGCATAACCCCGGTGAATGTTGATGGCAACATCTTGAAGATGAAGGCTTTTCCATTTTCTCTAATGGACAAAGCTAAAGATTGGTTGTATGAACTAGCACCTGGGACGGTTACATCTTGGGAAAGCATGAAACGAGCGTTCTTAGAGAAGTTCTTTCCAACCTCAAGAGTCATTTTTTTGAGGAAACGGATTAGTGGCATCCAACATAATCAAGGTGAATCATTTCCAACTTATTATGAATGTTTTAAAACTTTTGTAGCTTCATGTCCACAACACCAAATGAAGGAGGAGCTACTCATTCAATACTTCTACGAAGGACTCATCCCCATTGAACGCCAAATGCTAGATGCCTCAACGGGTAGCGTGTTGGTGGACAAAACTCTTATGGCTGCCAAGACTCTAATTGCAAACCGAGCCCATAATGCACAACAACATGAGGGTGTTGGACAAAGAGAAGGCCCAAGGTAACATAATGTGAATGAGGTAAGTGTAATTTATGAAATTCAATCACAATTAGCTAATCTTACCTCTCTTGTGTCTCAGGTTGTAATTGGGTCAAAAGCACAAGAAAATCAAGTTTGCACCGTGTGCTCCATCCAAGGGCATCTATTCGAGAAGTGCCCTCAGTTGATCGAGAATGGAGGATGGGAATCTGCCAATGCTATTAGATTCCAAGGCCAAAATCAAACCAAATACGATCCATACTCAAACACATATAACCCCGGATGGAGAGATCACCCTAATATGAAGTGGAGAGAGCCCCAACAACCTGCACAACAAAGGGGATTTCGGCAAAACCCCCCTGGGTTTCCATGGCCCTATCAACCAAATCAACCACCTGCGGCCCAATCTAGAATAGGTTCGTCCATGGATAATGATCAACTTGTTCAATTATTAACCATGTGGCGCATGGCATGCAAAATCAAGCCAAGGAGGTGGACGACTTGAAGAGATGGCCCAAATGGCAGAGTTCATGGGGCAATTCAAAGAGCAAGGCAAATTGCCTAGCACAACCATTGTGAATCCAAGGGGATGAATTGAATCCATCAAGGCCATTACATTGAGAAGTGGAAAAAAAGTTGGAAAGGACTCGCAACCATCAAAATCTGCCCAAATGGAGGACGAGAAGTTGCACTTCGAGGAGGAGAACCATGACAAGGCCACGACAAGGAATGCAAAACCTTTGTCGTGCACTCCTACAATTCCTAATCCATCTAATCTGTCTACCACAAGTAAGAAAGGTTCAAATTCTATTAATTCTAACCCCATTCCACCAAATGTACCTTTCCCTCGTAGATTCATGCAAACACAGAAGGAAGAAAGTGAAAAAGACATCCTTGAAGCATTCAGAAAAGTACAAGTCAATATTCCCCTTCTTGATGCAATCAAACAAATCCCGAAGTACGCTAAGTTTTTGAAAAAGCTTTGTATAACAAGAAAATGGATTCGAGAGAAAGAAGTGGTACATGTGAGTGAGAATGTTTTTGCCATGTTGCAAAGAAAGCTACCACCTAAATGCAAAGATCCCGGTAGTTTCACTATCCCTTGTGTTATTGGAAATACGAGGTTTGAACATGCTATGCTAGATTTAGGTGCATCAATTAGTGTAATGCCATATTCTGTTTATGCATCTATGAATCTAGGAGAGCTAAAAAATGATGGTGTTATTATTCAACTAGCCAATCAATCTAATGCATACCCGAAATGAGTTTTGGAGGATGTTTTGGTACAGGTAGACCACTTGATTTTTCCTGCAGATTTCTATGTACTTGACATGGAGGATTCAGATCACTCTCCACCATCATCAATCTTACTTGGACGACCTTTCATGAAAACAGCTCAAACCAAGATTGATGTAGCCAAGGGAGCGTTAACGATGGTGTTTGGTGGCAATATGATTAACTTTAAAATTCATGAATCTATTGAGAATCCTACTGATGTTCGTTCTTGTTTTTCCATTGATGTAATTAAAGATGTAGGGCAGGAAAATTCAGCACCAATTAAGAAGGAAAAAATTCGAACCACCAAAGAAGAGGGAATTGGAATGGAGCACAAAGAACACACCACTAACCTAAAAATGCACAATCTGGCCAAGAGCACCATTGGAGAATCTGTTGACAGTGCTGCCACTTCATTGCAACACATTGGTGAGTCATCTAGTCCAATTCCAATTCCCATTTCAACTAATAGGTTGTTACCTTCTTTGGTGCAGGTCCCCAATCGAATCCACAATGATGGGAGCATTTACATTGACTTTAGAAAGCTAAATGCCACAATCAGGAAGGATCACTATCCTCTTCCATTCATAGAGCCAAATCAGGGGCAATTCGAGGAGAATGTGATGGAGGAAACACCACCCTATGTCGTGGGGTCTAGTCAAGTTTAAGAGGAGGTCTTCGTCCGGCTGCAAGACGTTAAAGCAAACGCTTCGTGGGAGGCAACCCATGCCAATAAAGAGCACCTAGAATTGGCTCTACATCCAGATTTGCTTTCTTTCAACCTTTCCCCTTGCTACCCTTATCTTGCCATGTTTAGTTCATTGTTGTTTGCTTGTTTTCTATGAGTTTATGCTTGAAACATTGAGGACAATTTTTGATTTAAGTGTGTGGGGGGGGGGGTAAATAAGTGTTTTTTATGCAAATTCATGGGATTTTATCACCCATTGCTTCTAAAGTTGTTTCTCACTGTTTTTAAGTGTGTTTTGGTGTGTTTTAATGTGTTTTGAAGTAAAAATCCGAAAATTTGAAAAACAAATTCGAAAAAATTGTTTTGAAAACCCAAAAAAAGTTGTTTTTGTGTGTTTGTTTGTGTCTAGGGTACCTTTAAACACAATGATAATGATTTGGTTTTTAATTGCATGACCATTAAAGAGAGTTATAAACATGGATGGAAGTTTGATTTACTCTTTGATTTATGCTTGGTTGTGGTTATAATTTATGAATTCACATGCAATCATAAAAGAAGAAAAATCAGTTTTTGTAACATGCTTGAAGGAAGGAATTCAAATTAACGCTACAACCCTATGAGACTTGAGCCTAAACATTATTTGGAGAGTTATTAATCTGTGATTTCTTGTTTTTTAAAGTCGTTGCATGATCTCATCATTCTTTGCTTGGTTGCTACTTAGAATGCGTTTCGTCTCCAAATACTAGAACTCATGCCCGTTCCATTCAAAGCATGATATTGAGTGCATAACACATATTCAAGATGAAGTTGTTTAGTTACCACCAAAGCCAAATAGCCGTACCCCCTATTTCATTATGTTTTGTATGATTAAACCCCATTTGAGCCTTGTTTAGCCTATGTTCTTTGTTAACCCACATTATCCTTACCTAGCCTAGTATAAGACTGTCCAAACCCTTGTTCTTAAAGGATAGTGAAGCATGACTTAAAATGAATTCCATTTGATCTACATTATGCAGAAAAACAAGTGTGGGGGAATGATTGGTTGTTTTAAGCTCAATTGTACGTTTTACGTTTGAAAAGAAAAGAAAAAGATGAGAAAACGTGTGAAAAGAAAGAAAAGAAAGAAAAAGAGCTTGAAAAGGAGTAAGAATGAGTTCAAAAGTGTTGATTGTTGAAGAAAGGATCCAAAACATTGAATCTAGCCCTAAAATGTGTAAATCTTCCCTTTTTTATTCAAAATAGATTGCTGCATTGAAGAGAGACTTCTAAGTGTGATTTCATTGCTTTGCTTACTATTTGTTTAAGAACGTTTGTTATCCCTATCCTTTCTTTGTTAGCCATTACCCTTAACCCTGTTACAACCCTTGACTTCCATCTTGAGTTTATGTGTTTCAATATGTGGAGTTTGGAATTGGTATGAACATATGATATCCCTGGTTCTCGCTTCTAAGTAGTAGCATTCCGTTCATGAGATCATATATATACATGTATTAATAATTCCAGAAAAATGCTTTCTTTGCTATAACATATGCGAGTACTAGTTTTCATGTTTATATCAATCTTCTCACATATACCTAGTGTAGGGTGTGTAGTCAGAAAATCTGAGTGAAAATTGAGTGCATATCTAGTAAGGAATTGAGGGAATTCTCTAAGGCATGTTACTACATTCAAAATGTTGTTTTAATGGATTAAATACGAGCTAGTGAATGGTGACTATGATTAAGTATGTGCTCGAGGGTAAGGATGACTAAAATCTGTGTAAGCAATGATTTTTAGCATGTCATATGCATTGGAAATCTCTGAGATGAACATTGGAAGGGTTAGGTTTTTGTTTTGTTTGTTTTGTTTTCTTTGTTTTGCTCGAGGACTAGCAAAAGCTAAGTGTGGGGGAATTTGATAGGAGCATATTTATGCGACTTAGTTAGCTTGTTTTCTTGCATTTTCATAGTTAGTTTGTGTTTATTATAGTGATTTAAGCTATTTTCGTTTGTTTGTAGGTCTAATTGGCAAAGTTGGCAAGAAAGTGCATTTTGAAGCATTTTAGAGCAATTATGGGCTGGAATGGATTGCATGCATGTGGAGCACAAGGAATGGACGTTTTTGAAGATCAAGTGAAGCTAGGAACATGCTAAAGAGATGGAGAAATGAATTCAAGACTTGGAAAATGAATAATCAGCTGCAAGAACACCTAAAACCTTTCTAGAAGGCCTATATCTTCCCTTAAACACATGCTGCACCCACCTTTCTAGAAGCCCTAGGAAGGTGGTACCCCAAACCTTTCTAGAAGTCCCAATTTCTACCTGATGCGAAAATTATCTTAACACACAAATTTAACAGTCTTTTGACAATTGTAGTACAAGTATAAGTAGGGATCGTTATGGACCGGGGATTAGGAGGGCATGCTAATAACCTCTAAACTGACTCAAAAACATAAAACTAAACTAAAAAATACTTAACAAGACTCACAAGACTCAAAGCAAACTTAAAATACTCAAAACAGCTTAAAACAACCAAATAAACTTAAACTAGACACTAAGAATGACTTTGGACGAAAATTGACTTTTACTTGAATCAAAACACTTAAAAATACAAACCAAAACAAATTTGAAACACTTTGAAACAAGAACTAAAATGGGGGGTTTTGATTTGGATAAAGTTGAAACAAACAAACAAGTATGAAAAACTAGACAGATTGTAAAATAAATTTGAGAAATAAGATGATGGATGGGATAGCTAGAGGGTTTTTCTCCACACATGACGTGTATGCAAATAACTTGATTTCCAGTTACTACTTCATTGAATTATGAACAACAATGCTCCAAATTAACCGTGACATCACTAGTTAACTCTCAGATTTTCCTTGTTTTATTGGGTTGGATGACATCATTCGACAACCCAAAACATTCTTCAAAAGTTCCCTACATGACATCATAATAGAGATACAATCAAAGATCATTACATTTAATGAAAATCATAAGCATTGAAAAAGCACTTGCAACTATGACATCATGTCGCTTATGCTAGGAATTGAACTTAACTCGATCGTTTATAAGCGACCTTCACTACATGTTAATATAAGTTTGTAATGATTATGTGAAACTTCCTTATATTCTAGCAACGGATTTATGCATGCCAATTAAGTGTCGACCCTTAATTAACAAATACAAATAATTTATCAATCAAATAGTTAAGCCAATTGCATTCACGATTCAAGAGTTCATAACTGGAATTTATCAAATTATATTGCACACATAATCATGGCTTTGAAATCACCCCTAGCCAAGAGGGGTTTAGCCACTCATATTTACAACAAAACGAAAAGAAATGAATTTAAACATTAGAAACAAAAGAAAGAAAACACCTAAACACTCTAACGATCCAAGTTGGACAGCAAGAACGTCCAAGCACTTTCCTTCCCTTCCTTTGCTATGGCACAAGGTGTTGGTGAGTGTTTGAAGGTTTGTTTGTATGGAGGAATGGATGTAAAGATGAATGGATATGTTTGGATGAAGGTTGTATTGAAATGGGGATGAATGATCAAACAAAAACTAAACTATATGGCTGCCACACACACTTCCTTTTATAGAGGAAGTGCACGACAATGGAGGGAATTTGGTGGTGTTTGCAATGATTCAAGGGTAAAAATGAAGTAATGATGCAAAGCATGGGGGGTAAAATGGAGTGGTGTTGCAGCAATGAGTGCATTGAGTGGTGTTTGAAATGATTCAAAGGTGAAAGTGAAATGATGAATCAAAGCATGGGGGGGTAAAATGGAGTGGTGTTGCAGCTAAGGAACATGAATGATTGTGCATATGGTAGAGAAAGGAAAGGAAGGTGGAATGGTGCATAAATGAGTCAAAGGTGCAACATGACTCATGATGCACGACATGGGATTCCAAATGTGGTGGATGGTGCATCAATGAGTGCATGCAGTGGAGGTAAAAGTTGTATGAAATCTGATGGGTGAAGGGGACAAGAAATGTGCAGCAATTGAGTGCAATGATTCAATGTTTTGATGCATGAAATCAGAAATAATGAAGGAGACAAGGGTGGTTATGCATGGCATGGGTGGAAATGTGAGTAAGTGGTGAATCAATGAGTGCAAAGAGGTGAAAGGATATTGTGCACATGGTAGACAAAGGAAAGGAAGTGGAATGATGCAACAAATGAGTCAATGGAGGGAACATGGATGATGATGCACGACATAGGTATCCAAAGGGAGTGCAATGGTAGTGCAATTCAATGATGGAAAGGTGAATGGTAGAGTGACACCCTTTTGTGGCTGAGCTCTTTGTCCTTTTTACACTAATTCTTCTTTCTCTTTAACACATTCCTAGCCTCTTTAGTCTTCAATTTCGTCCATCCACCTTGCTCCATGCATGTGCTATCCATTCCAAGCCCAAAATTGCTCCAAAATGCACCAAAATGCATCTTATTACTTTATAAGGCCTATGGACCTACAAACACACGAAAATAGCTTAAAATACATAATTAATTAAGAAATAACAACATAAATGCATGAGAACAAGCTAACTCAGTCGCATAAATATGCTCCTATAAAATTCCCCCACACTTAGCTTTTGCTAGTCCTCGAGCAAAACAAAACAAACGAAACAAACAAAACACAACCTAGACCTTCCAACATTTGCCTCAGAGATTTTTAATGAAACATGACATGTTAAAAATCATCATTCCCACATATTTTGGTCATCTTTACACTTGAGCACATACTTAATCACAGTCACCACTTACTAGTTCACAATTAACCAATTAAAATGATGTTTTGAATGTAGTAACATGCCTTAGAGAATTTGCTCAATTCCTTACAAGATACTCTCTATTTTCACACACATTTTCTGACTACACACCCTACACTAGTACATATGTGAGAAGATTGATGTAAACACGAAAGAATAGGACTCACATATGTTATAACAAAGAAAGCAATTTTCTGGAGTTATTAAGCATGTTTAGATATGATCTCATGAATAGAATGCTACTACTTAGATGTGAGAACCAGTGACACCATATGCTCATACCAATTTCGAACTCCACAAATTGAAACACACAACACTTAAGATTGAAGTCAAGGGTTGTAACAGGGTTTGGGGGTAATGGCTAATAAAGAAAGGATAGGAATAACAAACGTTCTTAAAGTGATAGCAAGCAAAGCAATGAAATAGACACTTGGAATTCACTTTAGAATGCAGAATCAACTTTTAAATACAAAGGGAAGATTCATGCAACACTTAGGGTCGAATTCAATGTTTTGGACCCTTTTTTAACAAACAACACTTTAGAGCTCTTTTTCATACTCTTTTCAATTCTCACTTCCCCCACACTTGCTTTCTACAATACGTTGATAAAAAAGGAGTTCATTTTAAGTCATCCTTTACTATGCTTCAAGAATAAGGGTATGGATGGTCCTAAAATTAGGCTAGGTAAGGATAATGTGGTTTAACAAAGAACATAGGCTTAACAAGGCTCAACGGGTTAAACTTAAACACATAATGAAATAGGGGCACGGCAATTTGGCTTTGGTGGTCACTACACAACTTCATCTTGAATATGTGTTATGCAAATCAATAGCATGCTTTGAATGAAATAGGTATGAGTTCTAGCATTTGGAACTAAATGATGAAACACCTTCTAAGTAGCAACCAAGCAAAGAATAATGAGATCATGCAACGACTTTAGAAAACAATGCTGCACAGATTATTAACTCTCCAAATAAACGTTTAGGCTCAAGTCTCACAAGGTTGTAGCGTTCATGTGAGTTCCTTCCTTCAAGCATGTTACAAAAAATGATTTTTCCTTTATGATTGCATGTGAATTCATAAATTATAACCACAACCAAGCATACACCAAAGAGTAAATCAAATTTTCATCTATGTTTATAACTCTCTTTAACAGTCATGTAATTAAAAACCAAATCCTCATCATTGTCTTGGAAGGTACCCTAAGACACAAACAAACACATAAAAACAACTCTTTTTGGGTTTTTCAAAACAATTTTTCAAATTTTTATGAGATTTTCGAATTTTTATGTCAAAACACACTAAAACACTCCAAAACAGCTTAAAAACACTTAAAACAACAAGGAACAACACTAGAAGTAATGGGTGATAAACTCCTACGAATTTCATGCAAAACAACTTGGTTACCCCCCCACACTTAAATCAAACATTGTCCTTAATGTTTCAAGCATAAACTCACACAAAAACAAGCAAACAAACAAACAACGAATAAACATGACAAGTATGACAAAGTAAAAACCAGACAGAGTAGCTTTTAAGAACGTAAATCTGGTTTTGGAGATAGATGATCTTGTTGACTTTCCACAGCTTTGATTTTGAACTGGTTTGGAATTCTGAGCGAGGAATATCAGAGTTCCTTGGTTTCAAATCAGACTCCTTCTGCTGGGTTGATTTGATTATGCAGTCTGTATTCTTCTCTGCTTGTTTCTTTTGCACGGCAGGCAAGCACGAGGTAGATGTGATGGTCTGTTTTTTTCTTCAATTTTTCTAAGTGCCCACCATTTGCTTTCTTTCTCCATGTTCCTAGCTGAGGATGAATTAGCACATTGTCTCCACATGCTTCGAGGTATCATTTTCACTTCCCTTATCTGTTCCCCAGGCAGATGTGGTAGACGAAGAGGAAGCATAAGATGTTGAAGATGAATACTCGAGAGCAAGGCTAGGTAAGCAATCAGGAAGGGGTTCCAGGCAGTCGGTTCCAGATCGAAAGATTGATACCAAGTGCTGGCTGATTCCTCTTTTTCTCCTTGTCCCGCAGATGAAAACAACGACAAGAAGAAGGATAGGGAGAAAGCATGATATGAGATATTCTTGCTTTCAACCTTCATGATATGAAATACTTTTGCTTTGGATGAGTTGTTTGCAGAGGTACCCTAAGGAATAAGGAACATTGAGTGACTCGAGAGGCTTCGTTGGGAAGGCATTCTCGGAGATGAATAAAGGTTATGTATGTTTGCCTTGCAATGGAGGGTGAAGGTTGACATTTATAGGAATTAATAACCGGTACTATTCTTTCACTCTTGTCGGCAACCGTTGAATGATTTAACAGTAAACTTTATGTGTCTTCTACTTCATAAGAAATCCTCGACTGAGTGTGCATGTGACAGGCGCTGACATGTCTGGAAAAGCAAGTGCTCTTCGATATCTGGAATCGACACTTCGACAAACTGCCCGTGATTTCCGCAAAGCGGAGTGTGCATGTGACAAATGCTGACACGTCTGGAAAAACAGATGCCTCTCCGATTTCTGAGCTCGCCTCTTCAAGTTCTAAGCTCCGTCGAGTGCAGAGGTTGCATGTGACAAGTGCAAATAAATCTGGAAAAGAAGATTTGCCCCGTGGTTTCTAAGCAAGCCCAGCTTTTGAGAAAGCTAGCACCTTTTCGATTTTTGAATTGGCCTCTTCGATTTCTGAGCTCGCCTTTTCAATTTCTAAGCTCGCCTATTCGATCTCTGAAATCCCGTCGAGTGTTGATTTTTATAGAGGCGCGCAGTTCGTTTCAAAGTACACTTGAATTTCCACCTATAGAAACTCCCTTCTTGCACTTCTAAGATCCTAATTTATCCGACCTCTTTTTTCTTCAACACCTTTGAAAATGTCTGGCCCCTCCGACCGTCGTTTTGACTTGAACCTTGGTGAAGAGGCATCCATGCCTTCTCTAGACAACATATGGCACCCATCATTCATATCCCCTACTGGTCCTCTTACCATTGGGGATTCGGTGATGAAAAATGATATGACCGCTGCGGTGGTGGCCCGGAACCATGTCACTCCCAAAGATAACAGACTACTTTCCAAACGGTCTAATGAGTTGGCTGTTAAGGATTCTCTGGCTCTTAGTGTGCAGTGTGCAGGTTCTGTGTCTAATATGGCCCAACGTCTATTTGCTCGAACCCGTCAAGTTGAATCATTGGCGGCTGAAGTGATGAGTCTCAAACAGGAGATTAGAGGGCTTAAGCATGAGAATAAGCAGTTGCACAGGCTTGCACACAACTAGGCTACAAACATGAAGAGGAAGATTGACCAGATGCAGGAATCTGATGGTCAGATTTTACTTGATCATCAGAGGTTTATGGGTTTGTTCCAACAGCATTTGCCTTCGTCTTCTTGGGCTGTACCGCGTAGTGAAGCTCCAAATGATCAACCTCTGATACCTCCTCCTTCTGTGGGTCTGCCGACTACTGAGACTTCTCCTAAGTAGCCTTTATGAAGGCTCTCTCTTGTATTTTTCTGCCTCCTGTTCATTTTCCACGAATTTTAATGTAAAAGTACCTTTCATATCTGTCAATGTTTCAAAAATAAACCCATACCAAAAACAATTAAACAAGCAACAAATAAAAATGACAATCATGGCAAAATAAAAAATGCAGAAAATGGAAGGTTTTTAGAAACGCAAAACTGATTGTGGAGCGATTCAAAGATCTTCCTTTTTTTTTAATACATGGGTTGCCTCCCAAGAAGCGCTTGCTTTAACGTCTTCTAGCCGGACGAAACTTCCTTATAAGCCTGGATAGGGCCCATAGCTTGGAATTTATCCTTGAATGGAAGGTGATACTTGATGTGATCCGGCAATGGTTTATATTCTAGTGTAGGTTCCTGAATCATCAAAATCAACAAGTTAGTATAAAATAAAATCGAAGTTGGAAAAGATGGCTTACTTGCTTGCTCCGACACAAACTCAATTATGAACACCACATCTTTGAAGGTTGCAGGGATATGGGACTTAGCCAGATTTGGTGTTTTGAGAGTTATGACTTGTCTCGTGTCATAAAATCCAACTTCTTTGGGAATTTTCGTCTCAAGTGTATCTTCTTTGATGAATTCTAGACATTCCCCATCCACTTCTTTCTCTTGATTCTTTGGAAAGGTTTCAAAGATGCCTTTCTCACCCTCTTCTTCCTTGGATTGCATGATCCTGCAAGGAACAAGAACATTTGGTGAAACTGGGTTAGGACGAATTGAATTTAGGCTTACCTTGGTTGTAGTGGACGGCATAGAGGGCATATGGGGTTGCAGCAAAGGTGGTTCTTCCCTTGTCGTGGCCTTGTTATTCTCCTCTTCTTCGAGTAGCAGCTGTTCCTCCATGTTTTGGCTTAGTTTGGACGTCTTGGGTTCACCTCCAACCTCCACAACACTTCCCAAAGTGATAGCATCATGGATTTCAAAATCTTCCTTCAAATTTTCAATAGTTGAGTTGGAGAGTTCACTTTGCTCTTGAATTTGTGCCGTGAACTCCATAATCTCTCCAAGTTGATTTTTCAATTCGCTCATCTCCTTAACTTGATTGAGCATTGCTTCATTTTGATTTTGTTGCCCCTGCACCAAAGAGGTTAGTAATTGAAAATTTTGATCACTATCCGTGGGCATACTTGAATTTGATTGGAATTATTGTAGGGAAAGTTGTGGTGGCTGCATAGGTGTTAAATAAAACTCCTCCGATTGCTGTCAATATCCATCTTGTTGAGCCTCCTTGGCTTGATTTTGTCAGCCCTGCACCAAAGAATTTATTTCATCAAAAATTTGATCATAATCTATTGATGAACCTGAGTTTGATTGAGCATATTATATATGAGGTTGTGATGGCTGCATAGGTCATGAATAGAACTCCTCTTCTTGCTGCCAATATCCATCTTGTTGGAATTGTTGAGGTTCTATGTAATCTGAATAATCTTTCTAATACGAATTGTAAGCGTTGGAAAACATGTTGTCCCATGATTGGCTATGGCCTTGATAAGCCCAAGCATCTTCATTCGCAGCGAATTGAGAATATTGCTGAGTTTGATATCCTTGCCCATAGGACACACCACATATAGGGACACTTTGCATTGTGGTCCTTTCGGCATATTTTGACAATTGAGAAGTAAGTTCCACCAATTGAGCTTGAATGGTAACAAAATCCATGTCTTGCTTCTCTAGTACCTGAAATCAACAAAACTAAATCAACTATCAAAAGTAAAAAGAAAAGACATAAACAGAAACAAAGTCAGTAACTAAAACAAACGACACGAAAAAGAAATAATGAGGGATTAGCAAAGTTGCTAATACCCGACAACGGCGCCAAAAACTAGATGCGAAAATTATCTTAACACACAAATTTAAACCTCTGTTGACAATTGTAGTTCAAGTATAAGTAGGGATCGTTCTGGACCGGGGATTAGGAGGGCTTGCTAATAACCTATAAACTGACTCAAAAACATAAAACTAAACTTAAAAATACTTAACAAGACTCACAAGACTCAAAGAAAACTTAAAATACTCAAAACAGCTTAAAACAACCAAATAAACTTAAACTAGACACTAAGAATGACTTTGGACGAAAATTGACTTTTACTTGAATCAAAACACTTAAAAATACAAACTACAACAGATTTGAAACACTTAGAAACAAGAACTAAAATGGGGGTTTTGATTTGGATAAAGTTGAAACAAACAAACAAGTATGGAAAACTAGACAGATTGTAAAACAAATTTGAGAAATAAGATGATGGATGGGATAGCTAGAGGCTTTTTCTCCACACATGACATGTATGCAAATAACTTGATTTCCAGTTACTACTTCATTGAATTATGAACTATAATGCTCCAAATTAACCGTGACATCACTAGTCAACTCTCAGATTTTCCTTGTTTTATTGGGTTTGATGACGTCATTCGACAACCCAAAACATTCTTCAAAAGTTCCCTACATGATATCATAATAGAGATACAATCAAAGATCATTACGTTTAATGAAAATCATAAGCATTGCCGACGCACTTGCAACTATGACATCATGTCGATTATGCTAGGAATTGAACTTAACGCGATCGTTTATAAGCGACCTTCACTACTGTGAATATAAGTTTGTAATGATTATGTGAAACTTCCTTATATTCTAGCAACGGATTTATGCATGCCAATTAAGTGTCGACCCTTAATTAACAAATACAAATAAGTTATCAATCATATAGTTAAGCCAATTGCATTCACGATTCAAGAGTTCATAACTGGAATTTATCAAATTATATTGCACACATAATCATGGCTTTGAAATCACCCCTAGCCAAGAGGGGTTTAGCCACTCATATTTACAACAAAACGAAAGGAAATGAATTTAAACATTAGAAACAAAAGAAAGAAAACACCTAAACGCTCCAACGATCCAAGTTGGACAGCAAGCACGTCCAAGCACTTTCCTTCCCTTCCTTTGCTGTGGCACAAGGTGTTGGTGAGTGTTTGAAGGTTTGTTTGTATGGAGGAATGGATGTAAAGATGAATGGATGTGTTTGGATGATGGTTGTATTGAAATAGGGATGAATGATCAAGCAAAAACTAAACTATATGGCTTCCACACACACTTCCTTTTATAGAGGAAGTGCACGGGAATGGAGGGAATTTGGTGGTGTTTGCAATGATTCAAGGGTAAAAATGAAGTAATGATGCAAAGCATGGGGGGTAAAATAGAGTGGTGTTTCAGCAATGAGTGCATTGAGTGGTGTTTGAAATGATTCAAAGGTGAAAGTGAAGTGATGATGCAAAGCTTGGGGGGGTAAAATGGAGTGGTGTTGCAGCTAGGGAACATGAATGATTGTGCACATGGTAGAGAAAGGAAAGGGAGGTGGAATGGTGCAAAAATGAGTCAAAGGTGTAACAAGACTCATGATGCACGGCATGAGATTCCAAATGTGGTGGATGGTGCATCAATGAGTGCATTCATCCTTGCCGCAGCCCCCATTCAACCTAAATACATTCCTGACCCTTCTATTCACCGATAAACATCCATAGACACTTGTGCTGCAGCAAGGTGGGGAAGAAGAAAGGCCTTTGGCGTTTCAAGCTTTGGACTTTGGAGCGTTTTAGGTGTACTTTGTTCTCGTTTTCAATGTCTACTTTGTTAATTTCTGATTTTGCTGTGACTATGAGTGGCTAAATCCCTATTTAGTTTGGGGGAAGTTTGAAGCCATGAACATGCTTGAGATATGAATTGATTTCTGCCAATTATGATTTGATAAGTTGTGATTGCAATTCAATTAACTGTTTTCTTCAAAACTGATTCTTGTATGTTGAATAAGGATGCATACTTAGTTTTCATGCATGAATTTGATGCTAGAATATAAATGAGTTTCACCTAATCGTTACAAGTTTATATTCATAAGTAGTGAAGGTTGATAGTCACAATCGCGTTAATTGAGTTCTTGGCAAAAGTATCATGCATTCATAGTTACAATTGTCTCATCAACACTTATGATATTCATAGAACGTAATGATCTTTGATTGTATCTTTATTATGCATTCATGTAGGGGACTTTTGGAGAATGATTTGGGTTGTCGCATGCATTCATCCAATTCACTGAGTAAAGGAAAATCTGAGGGTTAATTAGTGCATCACGGTTAATCTAAGGTGTTGAGCATCATAATTTATTGAAAAGCAATTGGAAATCGATTCATGTACAAGTGTGTCATGTGTTAAGAACGAATCTCTAACTAATCCATCCACCATATTATTTCCCAAATTCATTTACAATCTGTTCTAAGTTTTAAGTTATTTGTTTTTACTTTAAATTCGTTAAAACCAAATCCCCCTTTACTTTGTTGAGTCATATTAGTTAGAATCTGTTTTGTTTGTGTTTTTGAGTGTTTTTTAGTCAAGCCAAAACCTTAAATTCGTCCAAAGTTGTGTTTAGAGTCATAAACTGCCTAATTGGTGGTTTTAGGCAGTTTTGAGTGTTTTTAAGTTATTTTGAGTCTTGTGAACCTATTTTGAGTCCTTTGAGTCTATTCAAACATTTTTTAACTTTGTTTTTATGTTTTTGAGTCAGTTTAGAGGTTTTAGCAAGCCCTCATAATCCCTGGTTTAGAACGATTCCTACTTGCTTTTATACTACAATTTGACAACAATAGGGTTTAATTTGAGTGCTTAACTTTTATCACATCAGAAAAAGGTGAGCTGCCTCTGAAGGAAGAGATAAAGCGGATAAAAGATGAGGCGCTTGGTTGTCCGATCGTTGTTGTAAGGGCATGCCAATGAGGGTGGCAAGAAGAGATCTTCCTAACCTCTATTTGAGCCTTCGGTCGAGAAGAAGCCAAGGGCTTCTTCTGTTGTTCGCGCAGGTTCGTCTGCTGCTGAGAAGTTTCTCATCGATCTGACTTTTCCTAATGGGGTGAAAAAAACCATCGAGTCTGAGTCTATGAAACCTATTGTTCTGAAGGTAGCCACGACTATTACTAAGAGGCCCAGCGGAGAGGTTCGGTGGTGCCTTTGGTGTCTGGGTTTGTGTCGAAGCACGCGTCGGGAGCTAAGTTTGGCTCGGCTACTGAGAGGCTCGCCGCTATGAAGAGCGGGAAGGTGGATTTTGCTGCTAAGGTGGCGCCTGAGCCTGTTTTTCCTTCCGTTGCTACTGATTCGTCTGCTAAGAAAGGGAAGTTTGCTGCACGGACAGTTGTGAGAGATCCACTGAGTCTGAAGTTGGGGAGTTTCTCAAGATTTGTGTGTTGCTGAAGGCTGACCTGCTTGAGGACTTCGCATGCGCCAAATTTGTTGATAGTGTTAGGAAAATTGTCATTTGTTCTGACTTTTTTGTGAAGTGTCCTGCCTACTGGAGGAGGTTCTTCCTGATTACTACAATGCATAGACTTTGATCTAGGGAGCTGAGTCTATGTATAATGATCAAGATGTTATCAAATGTACTAAGGAAGCCGAAATGGCGTTGACGGCTCAGCTTCGCTCGGCTGTTGAAAAGATCGAGGAGTTTAAATCTAAACCCGCCGTTTTGAAGGGGTCTGATGTCTTTATCTCTGCCCTCATTTCTATACAATTGGAGACCGCTTATCAAGAGATCGCCCATTTAAAGGCTAAGCTTAGTGTGACTCAGGCGATGTTAGAAGTTGCAGTGAAGGAAGTCAGTCGTGTTGCACTAGTGGTCAAGAACCTTGAGTGTGTCAATTCAGAGCTACGATCTGCTTGTTTTGCCAATTAAGAAGAGCTTATCTTCATGCATGCTGAAGTGTCTCGTCTCAAGGATGTTGTTAGTAAGTTTAAGTAAAAGGAAGTGGATATGCAATGTGCGTTGTCTGCTAGTGAGAACCTGGAAAAGGAACTAAGTAAGCTGTATGGTGCTCACACTGGTCTTATTGAGGAGAATGTGCAGCTGAAGAATGAGAAAGTCGGTCACGAAGTGGTGCTTGCTTCTTATCAAGCCAATTTGTACAAGCTTGGCTATGTAGACCATCTTCAAGGTAGGCCATCAGATAATAAGTTTTCCGAGAAGGACTTTGAGACTTTCTCCATTTCTCCAGTTTGTCTAATTGATTTGTCATTTGAGGCTATCTTTGGTGGAGCAGTTAAGGGTCAAGCAGTCCAGGTAGAGGCGACTGAGGATAAGCTGATGGAAGATTTGGCTGCTGAAGGTGTGCTTCTTGTAGAAAGCAAAAAAGTCTGCGTAGCTGCTAAAACCATATATTTCGGCTTTAGCAGCTGCACGAGCTTTGACCCTCCCATGGCATGTTGCGAAATTTTTAACTTATAAAGTCGGTGGCCGAACATGTGCTTCTCATAGAACGCAGAGGATTCTGCGTAGCTGCTATAGTTCTACATTTCGACTTTAGCGGTTGTACAAACCTTAGCCCTCGCGGGGCATGTTGAAATTTTTAAATTATGGAGCCGGCGGCTAGACACGTGCTTCTCGTAGAAATCAAAGGAGTCCACGTAGCTATTATAGTCGTACATTTTGGCTTTAACGGCTGCACGAGCCTTAGCCTTCGCAGGGCATGTTGAAATTTTTAACTTATGGAGCTGGCCGCCAGACACGTGCTTCTCGTAGAATCAGAGGAGTCCACGTAGTTGCTATAATCATACATTTCACTTTAGCTGTTGCACGAGCCTTGGCCCTCTCAAGGCATGTTGCCAAATTTTTAACTTATAGAGCCGATGACCGGACACATGCTTCTTGTAAAAAGCAAAGGAATCTGTGTAGCTGCTATAGTTGTATATTTAGGCTTTAACTCTTGCAAAACTTAAATTGTAGACCGTCAGCTAGAAGCATTGCTTTTAAATAAACAGACGGGTCGGCATAGTCATAGCAAGTGTAATTCTCGGCTGACAGATTACCTTAGGTTGTCAGCTGTTGGGTCGTCGGCTGAGCACCCTACTTACAGAAGCAGACGGCCCAAATGACCACTTAGGCGTCGTCCCTGGCTCTCAAAGGCGTTTTAGGCTTAAGATGTAGGTGAAATCATGCCTCAGAGGCCATAGCCTTCGGAGCTACTGGTCTCTTGATACGAATCTCTAGGGCAGCAATTGTAACTTGACTCCACAAGTCATTTAACTAGTATTGCAACATTTTAGAGTTTGGTTATGTTCATGAAGACTTACGCGTTAAGGACGGACCATCTAGTCATGCGAATTCTTTCATGGGTAGGAATCCTGTGCTTAGCGTCTCTTCTGGTTAGAGACTTGGGCTCCCACGAAATTGAATCCTTTAGTCGGCTAAGTCTTTTTAAGAAAAAGACTATTATGGCCAATTCTGGGATTAGTTTGGCGTAAGTAGTTGATGCATTTAGGGGGAACTGAGCAATTAGAAAACCCATCCATGTCTGGATATCCTGAATCAGTTTACCCTTTCCTGATGGGAAAGCATACGCCATGTTTGCAAGGGCATGAGCGTCTTCTGTTGTCATATAGGTGGTCAGTTTGTTTATGCATTCGGCCTAAGCTTGTGAATAATTCCTTCAATCTTTATTGAAAATAAAGAAATGTATTAACTTTGCTTGTAGGTAGTAATAGCATAACAACTAATAGTCCTCAACATGTGAGGTCTTGTTCGTCGAGCTGCTTGAGTCTTCGAACTTTATTTGTCTTAAACAATGTCCAAGGAATGGTGGGAGGTCACATGTTGTACTTTCTCAGGTTGTAGGCATTCCACTGCTTTTCAATCTCTTTGTCTCTCATAGTGGTGAGGG
This sequence comes from Malus x robusta, assembly GCA_963082935.1. Lineage (NCBI taxonomy): Eukaryota > Viridiplantae > Streptophyta > Magnoliopsida > Rosales > Rosaceae > Malus > Malus x robusta. The sequence goes on from OY720328.1 coordinate 13,623,164, forward strand.
TATAGCTGCCTTTTCCATTTACTCGGTTGATTTTGTACGGACCTTCACAGATGGGAGTTATCTTTTTGGAGCCTTCCTGGTGGGCGGTTATGAAGGCTTTTCTGAGGAATAAGTCTTCTAGCTGGAATTACCGGATTGTCGCCTTCTTGTTGTAGTTGGAGATGAGCTGTTGCTGATAAACCGCAATGCGGGCGATAACCTTCTTGTGCTCTTCCTCTGCCAAGTCTAGGTTTTTGGCCATCTCATTCTCGTTCTGCTCAAAATTCGGCAGTACGGTACCGATACTTGGCACCATGATATTGGGAGGGATAATCGCCTCAGAGCCATACGCCAAGAAGAATGAAGTTTTACCGGTTGCTCGTCTCTTGATGGTGTGATATGCCCATAGAACACCGGTGAGCTCGTTTGGCCACTTGCCCTTCTTGTCTGAGTGGTACTTCTTGAGGCAGTCGAGAATGGTTTTGTTAGACCCCTTAGCCTGCCCATTGCCCTGTGAATACCGGGACGTCGAGATGTGCTGCTTGATGCCATATTTTTCGAAAAACTTCGCCAAGTCTTTGCCCACAAAATGCGGACCATTGTCTGTGACGATTGAGTGAGGGATGCTGAAGCGACAGATGATGTTCTTCCATATAAAGTGTTCTATGTCTGTCTAGGTAGTTGTAGCCATGGGTTCGGCTTCGACCCATTTTGTTAAGTAATCGATCACTATGATCATCATGCCTCTGCCCCTAATGGCAGGTGGCATTGGTCTTACCAGGTCAATCGCCCACTGCATGAATGGACAAGGGCTCGTCTGCGGGTGAAGTTTGTTGGCAGGTAGTGCTGGCATATGCTTGAAGTGCGGGCAGCTATCGCACCTTTATACATACTTCTTGGCATCTTGATGCATGTTAGCCAGTAGTAGCCAGTGTTAAGAGCCTTTTGTGCCAGGGAGCTACCTCTAGAGTGGTTTCTACAAACGTCTTCGTAGATTGAGCTAAGAATCTTCAAGTCATCGGGAGGTGATAGGCAGCGGAGATGTGGTCTTGAGAAGAATTTGCGAACGAGCATGTCGTTCGACATGTAATAGCATGCTGCCTTCATCTGGAGCTTCCTGGACTCTAGTTTGTCGGTGGGGAGCATTCTGATGCGAAATATATAAGCACACAAATTAAACCCTCTTTTTATCAATTGTAGCAAAGTATGTAAGTAGGGATCGTTCTAAACCGGGGATTAGGAAGGATTGCTAAACACTTGAAAACTGACTTATAAACGTAAAAACAAGGTTTAAAACACTAAACTAGACTCAAAGAATGCAAAACTAAAATTTAAAACATTAAAACAAACCAAAAGACTCAAAACAGCAACCAAAAGACTCAAAACTGCCTTAAAAACACTTTCTGGGCAGTTTTGAACTCTAACACAAATCTGAACGAAATTGGGTTATAACTTGTATCAAAACACTTAAAAACACAAACTAAAACACTTTCTAACTAATCTAGGACTTCAAAATAAAGGGGAGATTGGTTTTGACGAAATTGAAACAAAACAAAAACTTTGTAATTAAAACAGATTGTAAAACGAATTGGGAGTTTAAATGGATGATGGATTAGTTAGAGGCTCTTTCTCCACACATGACATATATTCAAACGACTCGATTTCCAATTATTCCTTCATAGAACTATGAACGACATTGCCCCAAATTAGCCGTGACATCACTAGCTAACTCTCAGGTTTTCCTTGTATTATTGGATTGGATGGCATCATTCGACAACCCAAAGCATTCTTCAAAAGTCCCCTACATGACATCATAATAGAGATACGATCAAAGATCATTACGTTCAATGAAAACCATAAGCAATGACAAAGCACTTGCAACCTTCACTACGTATGAATATAAGTTTGTAACGATTATGTGAAACATCCTTATACTCTAGCATTATATTTACGCATGCCAATTAAGTGTCGACCCCTAATGAACAAACACAAATAAGTTATTAATCAAATAGTTAAGCCAATTGCATTCACAATTCAAGAATTCATAATTGGAATTTATCAAATCAAATTGCACACATAGTCATGGCTTTGAAATCACCCCTAACCAGTAAGGGTTTAGCCACTCATGTTTATAGCAAAACGAAAGAGGAAGAAATTACACAATGAAATCATAAAACGAATTACACCTAGAATGCACCAACAATGAAGCTTGAACATCCAGGGGTCCTTCCTTCTTCCTTCTTGCTGCGCGGCACAAGTGGTTTTGTGATGAGTTTTAAGGGTTATGGATGATGTAGAAAGGTGGAATGGTGTTTAGGATGGATGTATGGTACGGCTAGGAGTGTTTGGGGTCAGAAATTATGGAGATTGGTGAAGGATGGGTGCGGCCAAGGGAGGTGGGTTGGTTTCTGCGTGAATGTGAATGAATGGAGATGTTTGTGGCTGAAACCAGCAAGTTTATTTAAAGGGATTCAGGAAATAAAACCCTAGGTTAATTAGGTAAACAGAAATTAAGTCTAAAGCTTCTAGAATTAAGGAAACAAATTAGAAAACTAAAGGAAAAATAGGCTAAAGGGTGCGGCAAGGCTTTACAATAGATTAGGAAAGTGTTTAAATGCAAGGAATCAGGAAACAACCCTCTCCCTTGCACGGCAAGGAAGAGGAATGGGCAAAGTGTGTGCGGCAAGTGAAGGATGATTTGTGAAAAACATGTTCATTTGAATAACATCTATAGCATGCAATTAACAATTAAAAGGCGGAATCATGCTTGCATGCATTCAAAAACAAAACATTACCCATGAAATTCAAAGCCTAGTAGATTGGTGAACCATTAATCAACTCAAAACAAAGTGAGTTGAGATTTATACCTTTGTAGATTCCTCTTTGCATAAGCAAAGGCTAATCACCCAAAGAGAGGGCCTTCATTCTTTGCATCTTAAATCTATGGATTTGGATGGATGAAAAGGTTTTTCCAAGTTCCCAAAATTGAGAACCTCTAAGTCTCTTCACCAAGGTTAGATTGGAGAAGAAATGAGTGACCTTGGAGTAGTGGGATTGCTAGAAGCACCCCCCAAGGAGGCCGGCCTCTTTAGAGAGAAATGGAGAGACATGTTCTCTACAATTTTCTCCAAAAGAAACCCTAAATGAATTTTGGCTATAAAGTCATATTTATACCATTATTCATTTGAGTGGCAAACTTGTAAATAAGTCCAAGTTCACTACCCTTAACCATATGGCCGGCCTTAGGGTGTATTTGGGTTGTTTGGGCCTTTGTGAATCATTATTTATTAAGTTGTCATACAACTTAAGTCAATGGACTTGACGTTTGAAGCCCATTGGGCCTTAAGGTCCAAAACTATCCCGAGGTCTTTAACGAACTTATTCGTTTGATTAATTAACATATTAATTAATCCTTGCCATAAATAATTAAACCATTTAATTATTCTTACTCATCTCCATTGTTTCTTCAATCTCCACCTTACACGGTGTGCGATCCATAGGTTCTTTTTAGCGAGGCAGTGGGCGATTAAAACCATTTTACATCAATTGTGAATTGAAACTTACTTTCAATTCTCCCTTTAGTGATTACACACGTTTAAGGCTTCCACAAACAATGAGTGACACCTAGCAGCATATCATGGTTACCCAAGCTAATCAGAAGAGGTGGAGAACCTATTCAGTTTAGGATTACAAATGCAATACGGTCTTTCTCTAAGCTAATACTCTTGACCACATTGTTTGGTTTGATAGTTTATTTATTCATGTCTACTATCCAATATGATTCGTTTGCTTATATGATTACTTTGAATGTGATTTGGAACGCATTCCCAAATCTCATTCATACTCTGGCCAGAGGTTCTAAATCATATCATAGAGTATTCTCCCTCAAACAGTTTGAAGGTTAGAGATCCCTTGTTGCGCATTCACTTGCCTCCATGACTAAGTGGCTTAACCCCAACGATGCTGTGGACACCCCGATGGGGTGACTTTGACATAATCAAAGGTCAAGGACTTAACCACAAGACAACTGTGATGCCTCAGGTCAAATGACTACTTTGCATTATCCCAACCATGAGTTCTCATGTGACATGAATATGAGAACTCTTCGTTGATCGTGTTCAGTGAACTCATTCTCTATTGAGCACCTACGTACTTGTCTTGATGTCACACACACCAATGACTCGAGACTAGTCACTCTCCCTGAGAGAAGACATAGCACGTACTGATCTTAACGGACTGTCAATGCCCAATTGGCAATCCTATGATCAGGAACGTTTAGGATGTGTCTACGAAAGAATGGTCTCATGAATCTAACTTCATTAGATTGCATTCTCCCAATCACATATTCCTTGGACTTTATCGTTTAAGCATATAACATTTATATGAGATGGCTCAAACAATAATTTATGCCCTTTATATGTAAACTAGATTAGTTTAACATGTGAAACGTCCGTAAAGTATCATCATATGATTGGCTTTAGGGCACATTTCCAACAATCTCCCACTTGCACTAGAGCCAATCAGCTTGGTCATCATGATGATATCTCTTCTGTAGTCATTTCATAAATGGCTGAGTAGTAGGCCTAGACAATGGATATCTATATGTTATCCATAGAAGCAACCTTGAGAATAATGACGTCACCATTATACATGATTCTCAATCATGTGGTTCAGTCTCTCATTTGAGTTCGGACCTTGATGAGACCTTGATTCCCTGGCTTGAGCTATCGCCCCATTAGTGTCATAGTGTCAGTACACTAGATACACTTTTTGGTTGGAATCGAATAGAGAGTTCATAAATGAACTTTCCCATCCAAACAACATTGTTGTAAACTTCTATATATGGCAATATATTTTGCATTCATAATGGAACACACTAAAGTCATTACTTTAATGTTTCCATCCAAATATCTCTTTAGTCATAATAAAGAGATATCTGTTTATCTCTTTATTCATAATGAAGAAACATCCAATGATGGATTAGATTCATAATCTAATACATTTACGCTTCCTTTACGTCACTTTGATTCTTCCTCGATCTTTGAGGAATTTTTCCTTTAGTATTTCTTAAATACTTAAGGACTCACTTGACAGTTGCCATGGTTCTGATCCTGGGCTTGCACTGATATCGTCTTGTACCGTTCTAGGTACAATTCATATCAACGTTTTTCATACAATATGAAATACGTAAATCACCTTTCTGCGTATGCATAAAGGATTCTATTTATGCATTATTTCTTTGGGAGTCAAAGGGCACATTCCCTTTGAGAAGAGCAACTTCCTAGTCTCACTAGAGTTGTCTTTTGATTTGAAGTTTGTCATCATATGAGAAACTTCCTAGCATCTTTTGTCTATTATTAGGGATTGATATAATCAAATTATATCCTAAAATCTATCAATATAGATTTCCATCCCATGTATATAGACTATGTCTCCCATAAACATTCTATCTTTATAGAATGTTTTAAAGTCATAACTTTAACGAATGTTTAAAGTCATAACTTTAACGAAGAAGTATTCTTTCCATTTCCAAAATTAATATATCATATACATATTCATATATATCATATATATATTTATATATATATATATACAAATTTAGGAATATGATTAACTCCCACTAATCTTTTGTAAACCTAGTAAACAAAAGATTCATTTACATCTTTATGAGAAATCAAACAATTTGATCTTTCTCTCATAAGACGCTTATGGCTCCCACTAGCTTGATGAGATCCATGATGGATGGATCTTTACAACTTACATGTCTTGTGATTCATAGTTTTAGACATATATTATCAAGACTATCTTAATAATGGTTTCGGAAACCTATATTATGTCCAAACATTGAATCACCATTTAGTTGTAGCTAGCAATCTTCAAATTAATTGAAACTAAGACTACGTCAAAAATGGTTCCTTCAAAGTCAACCATTCTATTTGATTGTAGTCACCTTAAGCTACCAATTAGCTAATGAAGGTTTCATTATTTCGGGTCAAATGGTACTTTACCATTTCCTTGAGTATATATCGTATATACACTCAATGTAGTCATAAGGATTTTCATTCTTATTTCTTTCGAATTAAGAGGTGTAACTCTATGACATAGTCATAAAGTTCAAACCATTCAACTGAGACGGTTTATAAATCCTTCTCGACTACGTTGGAGCTTGTGGTATAGGAACTAGGTTGTTATATTTGTTGATTACTTTCTTGTCTCTCAAAGAACCCATTCTTTGAGTTCTATCTCTCGTTCATTTGCTCTTAGGCAAATCACATTGTAGGATTACAATGAACTACCCAACAAAACAACATTTGTTAGTTGGTTTATAGAAGCGATATCCAAAAGTTAATTTAAGGATATCCCACAAGATTGTTATCAAACAAATATTGCTTGTTAGCACACAACCCCTAATCTTAACATGTTTTAAGATTTTGTCTTTCTTTCCAACTACATCCTATGGAGCCATGAAAACTTTGGAAGATCTTCTAATTAACAATGATATTGTCTTAGAAGCATATATATCCTATATATGGGTAATTGATAATATCCAACGAACTAAATCTTATTCTAGTTCGTTCTTCTCCTAATGGAGAAATCCATTATCTTATGATGCTTCTTTCCTTGATATCTTTCAAGAAAAGTATTCTAAAGTGTTACCATTCCTTGGATCAAATCTAAGGATGTAAATACTTTAGACGTCTTACTCATCAACTTACATTTCTTGAATTCTTTGAAACCTTTTGCAAAGTATTCGGACTTGTGTTTATTTAAAATAAACTATAGTCCAACCGAGGGTGATCTTCGGTGAATGTAATACAACATGAGTAGTATTATGTTTGTGAACTAGTGCCACTAACATCTAAGTGAATTAACCTCAACAACTTTGTGATTCCTTATTCTTTCCAAAAGAATAAAGATTCAAACATTTTGCCTCTATACAATTTTAACAAGAAGGCATTGGATCCGGATCTAACGATCCAAAGTATCCATCTATGACTAACTCGTAATTTATGTTTTTAGAGGTATCACAACTTTAGTTGGGATTAGTCACTACCTTGCAACCTTTTGGGTTTTAAGCATCGTTACATTCTAAACAGTTAACACTACCATATCATCTCTACTATAGAGACAATCAATTAGATTACTATAATCCAATAATTGATTAATAAAGAACAATGTTTTGTCAAATAAAACATTCATCCATCTCTACTATAGTGACGGAATTAAGTTCCTTAAAATTGGAATGTAAAGACAATCTTTGGTTTTTCCAATTTCTTTGGTAGTTCATATGAGGAAGTAAGTACTAACTGCTTTCGCAGAAATCTATATTTTATTCACTTTCCGAATGTGAAGTACTTTCTCTTCTCTCATTAATCTTCTACTTCTTATTAGTCACACTTTTACAACGATTGTAAAACATAGTTACTAATACAGAATCAAGCATTCAAGTAGAAGAACCAACTGTTTTGAACTATTCAAGAACAATTTACAACACCTTCGAAAGGTGTGTTCTTGACGCTTGCAAGACATTTCTTGCAAATACCCCTTCCAATGTCCATCCTTTCATGAAGAAAGTTTGTTCCCTTGGAGTTATTTCGCTTTCTTCATTTGACTTCTCCTTTGACTACAATAGTCATGGTCCCTAAACTCTCACTATCTCTCTTGAAACTTATTTCAATTGTGTTATACACATCAAACATTTTGGAGAGCATGTGGTTTATTGTTCACTACATAGTTTACAATAAACTTAGTGAACTATAAGGATAGGGACACAAAGGTGAAGTCCTTGCCTAGTTTCCGTCTCATTAAGTGTTTTATCACTTCAACACTCAATGATTCAAAATCATCATAAGTCCATGTTGATGGACTATTATTGTCAACCAACCATTATGTTCTAAACATAATTACAAACTTTCAAGAGTTGTTCAAGGCAACTCTCATTTCTTCATACAACAATTTGTAAGTGAAGAATCATGGCACATAAAGTGTTCATGCCCTTGTGCTTACTTCTCAAGTTCCTTGTTCATGTAACAAAGAAACAAGCACTAAGTGTTTGCATTGACTAAGGGTTGTTCAAAGCAACTCTTATTTCTTCATACAACGATTTGTAAGTGAAGAACTAATAACACTAAAAGTGTCATTTTCTTTATGCTATTCTTCGTAAGTTCCTTTGTTCATTTAACAAAGGATTAAGCATTGGTTGTTTGTGTTGTCCTCTTCATGATAGACTTATCTAACATGTTCTTCCAATGATACATTACCAATAGAAAGATTTTGAGGATGAGACTACTTAGGTACATATACAATCCATTTAAGACAATCTTTGGGATTGTGGTACAAAGTCCGGAAACTAAAGCATTCGGTTTTTATTTGTCAAGTGTTGGATAGCGTTTGCAAATATATTGGTAAACAAATATATAACGAATATAAATTGATTGATTTTAAGCCATTTGATTCGGGTCTTTAAATCAAATAGCACCACCCACTATTTTTGGCAAATTCCATATCCCTCATTGGAATTCGAGAGTTTTGGATGAAACTCTTAGTAGGGTATGGGAGGCTCACTATTACCAAGCCCACCTCACAATGATATGATGTTGGCTAGCATTAATAATAATGAGAGAGTACGCTTACTCATTTGCAACTAATGTAAGTACCCATCTTATTTGGCCTCTAGAGAATGTCACCTCACAATGATATGATGTTGGCTACATTGCACTTAGTTAAGTCATTCCCACCATGCTTAGTTCATGAAGGGGTTCAAGAATAGCCTCACGATGATACAATGTCGGCCATCCTCGTTGCCTACACTCACCTCATCATATGTATATAGACACCTCCTGAGTATAAGCATGCACTTTGTACTTCCCCATGATAGGGTGAAGGCGGTGTACAAGTCATAAATGATTGGAGCTACCATGGTGGAAGGCCACGAAAGAGTATTCTAAGCACTCTCACGCTTTTCAACTTAATAATGGTTTGGTTGAGGGTTTTAGGTCTCATCACATAAACATATTTATTTTAATCTTTATTAAAACAATTTTGGTCCTATTACAACTATTGGTCCATATGATTGTTTTTAGTTGTATATAATACTCCCACTATGCTTATAAAACGGTTTTTAAAGCAAGAGTATATGATACTACTAACATAAACTTTGCATTCATTTGATGGACTATATAGTTGCCTTAGGGCCTTAGGATGACTATGAACCTTTGTTTAGATTCAACACGAGCCTTGTGTTGAATCTCGGACTAGGGATGGTGATTGATTTTAGTTACGCGATTAATCACATTAAGGCGTGTTGTCTTAAGGGCGTTGGACCCAACTACTTCATTTTCATGCATATCAAATAAAGCAAGAAAGAAGTACTTCAAAGTAAAAAAGAGAGCTTATGCTCATTACAACATTTGCATAAAAATAAATTACTTTAAAGTAAAGAAGAGCTTATGCCCTTTTACAACATTTGATCAAATCAAATTACAACCAAAATTAATCTACACATTCCCATGGTTCAAACAAATTTGAAACGGCCTTTCACATAGCTCAATTATCGTAGGCTTAGGTTCATAATCACCCTTTAATTAATTAACACTTTAACTAATCAAATTGAATGCAACACTTTCATTTGGTTTTTGTATCCATAAAATTGATTTAAATGGAGCTAAACAAAATGAAAAACCAATTCTCATTTAAAGAGACAAAACAATTTTGTTCTCTACCTAATTTGGGCCAATATGCAATAACCACAACTTTTGGGCTATAAAGCAATTAACCTCAACTTTTGGGCTATATTGCAAAACTTTTGGGGTCACTTTGTAAAGACACAAAAGTCCACTACTTCATGTAATTACACTAGAACCCGAAATTTAATCAATGCAAAAACTTCATTAAAGGAGCAAAACAATTTGTCCTTTAGCGTTTTTGGACCTTAACGTAAAAACGTAAACTTTTGGGCCAAAGTGCAAATACACAAAAGTATCAAAACTTTATGTAATTGCATAAAAGACCCAAAAGTACTCCCATTGAGGGAGGGCCGGTTTTTAGAGAGGGAAAGGGAGTGGAGATAAGTCCACAATTTCATAAAGCCTTGCAAGTGGTTTTTGGTTGGTGTAAATCATAAAACCATGCATGTGGTGTGTAAGGTGTGTAAGTCTTACACACCCATCACAATTTCTATCACCTTTCAAAATAATAAATGTTTTGATGATAGATATTTCACACCAATCAACACAAAACAAAGACTTTATGAAATTAATCAAAACTTTGAATCAAAACACCTAACTTTTTGTTCTTGGCAAAAATGTCAAGAACAATGAAGAACATTCATGAAAAACCCAAAAATTTTCCATGAACTTTTTTCACCCAAAAACATTCCAAAACCATTCAAACTTTAGGAAAATAACATCTAACCAAACTAGGGTACATAGGGGTTCCAAAAGTCACTTGAAAACACTTTTAACAAGTCAAACAAGAACCCAAAAATCCACCCTTTGGATTTGGCCGAATTTTCCCAAAAGCATGGCACCAAATTTTAGCTTCAATATTCATGCTCATATGAACTACATCTACAACATTTGAGATGGCAAATTTTCTAACAAAATTTACATTCAAAAAACAAGAATAAAGCTTGTAACATATTACAACTTTTAAATCAAAACTATGAACTACAAAACCCAAAAGGATTCACCAACTACTAGACCTAGGCTCTGATACCACTTGAAGGATGATTTGTGAAAAACATGTTCATTTGAATAACATCTATAGCATGCAATTAACAATTAAAAGGCGGAATCATGCTTGCATGCATTCAAAAACAAAACATTACCCATGAAATTCAAAGCCTAGTAGATTGGTGAACCATTAATCAACTCAAAACAAAGTGAGTTGAGATTTATACCTTTGTAGATTCCTCTTTGCATAAGCAAAGGCTAATCACCCAAAGAGAGGGCCTTCATTCCTTGCATCTTAAATCTATGGATTTGGATGGATGAAAAGGTTTCTCCAAGTTCCCAAAATTGAGAACCTCTAAGTCTCTTCACCAAGGTTAGATTGGAGAAGAAATGAGTGACCTTGGAGTAGTGGGATTGCTAGAAGCACCCCCCAAGGAGGCCGGCCTCTTTAGAGAGAAATGGAGAGACATGTTCTCTCCAATTTTCTCCAAAAGAAACCCTAAATGAATTTTGGCTATAAAGTCATATTTATACCATTATTCATTTGAGTGGCAAACTTGTAAATAAGTCCAAGTTCACTACCCTTAACCATATGGCCGGCCTTAGGGTGTATTTGGGTTGTTTGGGCCTTTGTGAATCATTATTCATTAAGTTGTCATACAACTTAAGTCAATGGACTTGACGTTCGAAGCCCATTGGGCCTTAAGGTCCAAAACTATCCCGAGGTCTTTAACGAACTTATTCGTTTGATTAATTAACATATTAATTAATCCTTGCCATAAATAATTAAACCATTTAATTATTCTTACTCACCTCCATTGTTTCTTCAATCTCCACCTTACACGGTGTGCGATCCATTAGGTTCCTTTTAGCGAGGCAGTGGGCGATTAAAACCATTTTACATCGATTGTGAATTGAAACTTACTTTCAATTCTCCCTTTAGTGATTACACACGTTTAGGGCTTCCACAAACCATGAGTGACACCTAGCAGCATATCATGGTTACCCAAGCTAATCAGAAGAGGTGGAGAACCTATTCAGTTTAGGATTACAAATGCAATACGGTCATTCTCTAAGCTAATACTCTTGACCACATTGTTTGGTTTGATAGTTTATTTATTCATGTCTACTATCCAATGTGATTCATTTGCTTATATGATTACTTTGAATGTGATTTGGAACGCATTCCCAAATCTCATTCATACTCTGGCCAGAGGTTCTAAATCATATCATAGAGTATTCTCCCTCAAACAGTTTGAAGGTTAAAGATCCCTTGTTGCGCATTCACTTGCCTCCATGACTAAGTGGCTTAACCCCAACGATGCTGTGGACACCCCGATGGGGTGACTTTGACATAATCAAAGGTCAAGGACTTAACCACAAGACAACTGTGATGCCTCAGGTCAAAGGACTACTTTGCATTATCCCAACCATGAGTTCTCATGTGACATGAATATGAGAACTCTTCGTTGATTGTGTTCAGTGAACTCATTCTCTATTGAGCACCTACGTACTTGTCTTGATGTCACACACACCAATGACTCGAGACTAGTCACTCTCCCTGAGAGAAGACATAGCACGTACTGATCTTAACGGACTGTCAATGCCCAATTGGCAATCCTATGATCAGGAACGTTTAGGATGTGTCTACGAAAGAATGGTCTCATGAATCTAACTTCATTAGATTGCATTCTCCCAATCACATATTCCTTGGACTTTATCGTTTAAGCATATAACATTTATATGAGACGGCTCAAACAATAATTTATGCCCTTTATATGTAAACTAGATTAGTTTAACATGTGAAATGTCCGTAAAGTATCATCATATGATTGGCTTTAGGGCACATTTCCAACAGCAAGGACTTTAGGAAGGTCTAAGTGTCCTAAAACTGATGGGAGATGGCTTCCTTGCACGGCAAGGAGATGGTTTCCTTGCACGGCAAGGAGATGGGAAATTGGGAAAGGTGCGGCAAAGGTCCCTAAGAGATCTAGGGCCTTTGTTTTGTGTCCTCAAGTGCATATGAAGTCCTCAAAGTGGTTGGAACATAAGTACTTTTAGAATTAGGTAAGATCAAACCAAAATAGGAAACCTTGGCTTAACTTTCCTACTTCAAGTAGGAATCCTTGTTGGAGTAGGAATCCTTCGTTGATTAGGAAACCTAATTTCTTCAAGTCTTCAATTCATCCATTCCTTTTGCTCCAAAAGGCTCCAAATTACATCATTTTGCACACTTTGGCCTTATAATCTGAAAACACACAAAAGTGACTTTAAACACTAAAATAACTAAAGAAACACTAAAATAACGAAAACTCACATATATGTATCACAAAGAATGCAATTTCTGGAGTTAATAAGCATGTTTAGATATGATCTCATGAATGGAATGCTACTACTTAGATGCGAGAACCAGTGACACCATATGCTCATACCAAATTCAAACTCCACAAATTGAAAAACATAATACTCAAGATTGAAGTCAATGGTTGTAAGGGGGCTTGGGGTATTGGTTAACAAAAGAAGGATAGGGATAACAAACGTTCTTAAAGCAATAGCAAGCAAAGTAATGAAATGGAAACTTAGAATTCACTTAGATTGCAGAAATCAACTTTTAAATACGAAGGGAAGATTCAAGCAATACTTATGGCCGAATTCAATGTTTTGGACCCTTTCTTCAACAAACAACACTTTAGAACTCTTTTTCACATCTTTTCAACTCTTTTTTTTCATACTTTTCACACTTTTCTTTTTTCTTTCTTTCTTTCCACGAATTTTTCTTTTCTTTTCTTTCTACCTGTGCCTATGGCACACTAACTCACATGAGAACACTTCCCCCACAGTTATTTTCTGCCATACATTAATCAAAAGGAATTCAATTTGAATCATGCTTTACTATGCTTCAAGAACAAGGGTATGGATGGTCCTAATCTAGGCTAGGTGAGGATAACGTGGGTTAACAAAGAATGTAGGCTAACAAGGCTCAATGGGGTTAACTTAAACATAAAAATGAGGTAGGGCACACGGCATTTTGGCTAAGGTGGTGGTAACTACACAACTTCATCTTGAATATGTGTTATGCAAATCAATAGCATGCTTTGAATGAAATGGGCATGAGTTCTAGTATTTGGATCTATAATGATGAAACACATTCTAAGTAGCAACCAAGCAAAGAATGATGAGATCATGCAACGACTTTAAAAAACAAAAATTCACAGATTAATAACTCTCCAAATAACGTTTAGGCTCAAGTCTCACAAGGATGTAGCGTTAGTTTGAGTTCCTTCCTTCAAGCATGCTACAAAAACTGATTTTTCCTTTTGTAATTACATGTGAATTCGTAAACTATAACTACAACCAAGCATAAACCAAAGAGCATATCAAACTTCCATCCATGTTTATAACTTTCTTTAACAGTCATGGACTTAAAAACCAAATCCTCATCATTGTGTTGGAAGGTACCCTAAGACACAAACACACAAAAACGACTCAAAACACGCTTTTTAGGCTTTTCAAAACACTTTTTTTTCAAATTTTTATGTGATTTTCGGAGTTATATATCGAAACACACTAAAACTGCTTAAAAACACTTAAAAACAGCAAGGAACAAGTCTATAAGTAATGGGTGATAAAATCCCACGAATTTGCATCAAAAACACTTAGTTACCCCCCCCCCCCCCACACTTAAATCAAACATTGTCCTCAATTTTTCAAGCATAAAATCACATCAAACAAAATTAAACACACAAACAGCAACTAAACAAATAATAGGGCAGAATAGAAAGAGTCAACAAAGAGAAGGGTTTTAGGAACGCAAATCTGGAATTGGAGTGATTCCTAGGGCTTCCTTTGTCGAATGCATGGGTTGCCTCCCAAGTAGCGCTTACTTTAACGTCGTACAACCGAACGAAGAACATGTTCATTCCCCTTTGGAGCCCACGACATGGAATGGGATCTCCTCCACAACCTGCCCTACGACACTCTCATAATATGGCTTCAATCGATGTCCGTTTACCTTGAATTCTTGACCATTCCTCAAGCTTTGGACTTGATGCGAAAATTAACTTAGCATACAAATTAAACCCTCTTGTTGTCAAATTGTAGAAATAATGCAAGTAGGGATCGTTCTAAACCGGGGATTAGGAGGGCTTGCTAAAACCTCTAAACTAACTCAAAAACATAAAAACAAAGTTAAAAACGTTTGAATAGACTTAAAGAACTCAAAACAGGTTCACAAAACTCAGAATAATTTAAAGACACTCAAAACTGCCTAAAAACACAAACTAGGTAGTTTCTGACTCTAACACAACTTTGGACGAAATTTGGGTTTTGACTTGACTCAGAACACTCTAAAACACAAACAAAACAGATTTTAAACACTTTGAAACAAGAAAGTAAAAGGGGGATTTTAGTTTTGATGAATTTGAAACAAATAAACAAGTTATAAAACTAGGCAGATTGTAAAACGAATTTAAGAAATAAGATGATGGATGGATTAGTTAGAAGTCCGTTCTTCACACATGACACACTTGTATATGAATTGATTTCCAATTGCTTTTCAATAAACTATGATGCTCAACACCCCAAATTAATTAGGTACGCTTAAATTAATCCTCAGATTTTCCTAATTTCATTGAATTGGATGATTGCATACAACAACCCAAAGCATTCCCCACAAGTTCCCTACATGAATTGCATAATAGAGATACAAGCAAGAATCATTAAGTTCTATGAAAATCATAAGCATTGACGAAACACTTGTAACTATGAATTGCATGAAACTTATGCCAAGAATTCAATTAACGCGATTGTGATAAACAACCTTCACTACTCATGAATATAAACTTGTAACGATTAGGTGAAACTCATTTATATTCTAGCATCTAATTCATGCATGAAAACTAAGTATGCATCCTTAATAAACTTACAAGAATCAGTTATGAATAAAATAGATAATTGAATTGCAATCACAACTTATCAAATCACAATTGGAAGAAATCAATTTAAATCTCAAGCATGTTCATGGCTTCAAACTTCCCCCTAACTAAATAGGGGTTTAGCCACTCATAATTGCAACAAAATTAGAAAATAACAAAGTAGACATTGAAAGCAAGAACGAAGTACACCTAAAACGCTCCAAAGTTCCAAGCTTGAAACGCCAAGGACCTTTGTTTTCACCACCTTGTTGTAGCACAAGTGTCTAGGATGTGTATGGATATATGGATAGAATGGATTTGCACGACATGGAAAATGGAAATGTATGGAGATGTGTTTGAATGTATGGATGAAATGGAATGGAGCTCAAGGCAAGGGACTTGTGTTTGTGAATGAAGCTCTTTTGATGGATCAAGATTTTCCTTTGGAAGGGGAATGGTGGATGTATTTATAGGCTAAGGAGATGACCACTTCAATTCCTTGCATGTGCAGATTGCATGGGTGTGTGCTGTCCATGTTTCTCCTTTCCTTTGCATGTGGGTGTGTCTTCTCTTTCTAGCTGTGAATTTCCACTTGCTCCAAAGCCAAATGAGTGCAATTATAACCCCATTTGCTGCTGAGTGTTGATGACAAAGCAAAACACAAAACAAGTGCCTTTACTTTCTCATTTTATTAGTCAAATCTGCTTAGCCCTTTTCTGAACCTTTCAGTGTTACAATGCCCATAACTTCTTCTAGAAAAATTATATTAACAATCCGTAAATTGCTCGAGAAAATAGACATCCGTAGCTTTCCAGAAATATAAGGCTCATTCTCTCATTCATTCTGAGCTGTTCGTAACATGCTTCCAAAGTCAGCTAATCTGCACAGGCATTTTTGACGAATTTGTTGGCTGTCCATGTTTCTCCTTTCCTTTTGCACACACATGCTTCATCATTTCAGCCACAATCAACACGTGTTCTCCATCACATGGCAGCTATGATGTTTGCTAGTTGTAGGTCACACACTTGCACACATTCTAATCTTCCCAAAACGTCCATCCTCATGTCTCCAAGTGCATGCAATCAATTTCAGCCCAAAATTGCTCCAAAATGCACCAAAATGCACTTTTCTTGCCAACTTTGTTATTAAGACCTACAAACATACGAATATGACTTTAAACGCTAAAATAACTAAGGAAACACAATGTAAACGCAAGAGAACAAGCCAATTAAGTCGCATAAATATGCTCCTATCAAATTCCCCCACACTTAGCTTTTGCTAGTCCTCGAGCAAAACAAAGAAATAAAACGAAACAAAACAAATAAAACACAAGCTAAACCTTCCAACATTTGCCTCAGGGATTTCCAATGCACATGACATGTTAAAAATCATTATCCCCACAGATTTGAGTCATCTTTACACTTAAGCACATACTTAATCATAGCCATCATTTACTTGTTCACAATTAATCGATTAAAACAATGTTTTTGATGTAGTAACATGCCTTAGAGAATTTACTCAATTCCTTACAAAGTGTGCACTCAATTTTCACTCAGATTTTCTAACTACACACCCTATACTAGTCATATGTGAGAAGATTGATGTACATATGAAAACGAAAACTCACATATATGTATCACAAAGAACGCAATTTCTGGAGTTAATAAGCATGTTTAAATATGATCTCATGAATGGAATGCTACTACTTAGATGCGAGAACCAGTGACACCATATGCTCATACCAAATTCAAACTCCACAAATTGAAACACATAACACTCAAGATAGAAGTCAAGGGTTGTAACGGGGCTTGGGGCAATGGTTAACAAAGGAAAGATAGGGATAACAAACGTTCCTAAGGCAATAGCAAGCAAAGTAATGAAATCGAAACTTAGAATTCACTTTAGAATGCAGAAATCAACTTTTAACACAAAGGGAAGATTTGAGCAACACTTAGGGCCGAATTCAATGTTTTGGACCCTTTCTTCAACAAACAACACTTTAGAACTCTTTTTCATACATTTTCACAACTTTTGTTTTTTTTTTTTTTTTTAATGTATTTTTCTTTTCTTTTCTTTTCTTTCCACCCGTGCCTACGGCACACTACTTACATGAGAAACACTTCCCCCACACTTGTTTTCTGCCAAACATTACTCAAAAGGAATTCAATTTGAATCATGCTTTACTATGCTTTAAGAACAAGGGTATGGATGGTCCTAATCTAGGCTAGGTGGAGATGATGTGATTAACAAAGAAAAACGGGCTAAACAAGGCTCAACAGGGTTTACACTTGAACATATAATGGCAATTTGGCTAAGGTGGTGGTCACTACACAACTTCTTCTTGAATATGTGTTATGCAAATCAATAGCATGCTTTGAATGAAATGAGCATGAGTTCTAGCATTTGGAACTAAATGATGAAACGCCTTCTAAGTAGTAACCAAGCAAAGAATAATGAGATCATGCAACGACTTAGAAAACAATAATGCACAGATTATCAACTCTCCAAATAACGTTTAGGCTCAAGTCTCACAAGGTTGTAGCGTTTGTTTGAGTTCCTTCCTTCAAGCATGTTACAAAAACTAATTTTTATCCTTTGTGATTGCATGTGAATTCATAAGCTATAACTACAACCAAGCTTACACCAAAGAGTAAATCAAACTTTCATCCATGTTTATAACTCTTTTTAACAGTCATGCAATTAAAAACCAAATCCTCATCATTGTGTTGGAAGGTACCCTAAGACACAAATAAACATACAAAAACAACTCTTTTTGGGTTTTTTTTTTTTAAAAACAATTTTTCAAATTTTTATTAGATTTTCGGATTTTTATGTCAAAACACACTGAAACACTCCAAAACAGCTTAAAAACACTTAAAACAGCAAGGCATAATACTAGAAGTAATGGGTGATAAACTCCTACGAATTTCATGCAAAATGGTTACCCCCCCCCACACTTAAATCAAACATTGTCCTCAATGTTTCAAGCATAAACTCACACAAAAACAAGCAAATAAACAAACAACGAATAAACATGACAAGTATAGCAAAGTAAAAACTAGACAAAGTAGAGTTTAAAAACGCAAATCTGGTTTTGGGCTTTGGGTGGCCGGCCTTTGGGTGTTTTTAGAGAGATATTTCTTTTCCTCTTTGTTGTTTTAAACACACAAAAACCCTAAGGAAAATATCTCTATAAAGTTCCTTATATAGACCAAAAAGAAACCTAGTCAACAACTTGACTTTCTATCTCTCCCTTTCCCTTTAAGTGGCCGGCCTCTTTGTGTTGGTTTGGGCTTTGGGCTTTTATTTATTTCAAGTCATCCAATGCTTGAATAAAAGCCCAATGGGTTTAGGCCCAATGGGCCCAATTAAACCCGAACGTTTCTTTAAGCCCAAAACGATCTTATATCGCTTTTTGGTGTGAAAATTATGTTGACACACAAATTAACCCTATTTTTATCAATTGTAGCAAAGTATGTAAGTAGGGATCGTTCTAAACCGAGGATTAGAAGGGATTGCAAAATCACTTGAAAACTGACTCAAATACGTAAAAACAAGTTTAAAACACTAAACTAGACTCAAAGAATGCAAAACTAAACTTTAAAACACCAAAACAAACCAAAAGACTCAAAACAGCCCAAAAACACTCAAAACTGCCTTAAAACCACAATCTGGGCAGTTTTGAACACTAGACACAAACTTGGACGAAAATTGGTTTTAACTTGACCTAAGACATTTAAAAACACAACCTAAAGTGATTTCTAACTACTATGACTCAAATAAGTAAAGGGGGATTGATTTTGGACGAATTTAACTTTTAAAACAAGAACTTTGAAAACAAACTTGACAAAAACGATTTTATGTAAATTAAGATGGTGAAAGGCTAGTTAGAAGGTTCCTTCTCCACACATGAAACATATGCATACGACTCGATTTCCAATTACTCTTTCAACAAACCATGAATGACAATGCCCCAAATTAACTAGATTGACCAATTAATTCTCAGATTTCCCTAGATTCATTGAATTGAATGGGATACGCATTACAACCAAATTATTCTTATCAAGGACCCTAACTATGGAATACGCATGATAGAGACACATATCAAAGATCATTAAGTTCAATGGAAATCATAAGCATTGACGAGGCATTCATAACTATGGGATACACATGTTACTCTTGCCTAGGATTTACTTAACACAATCGTGACTAGCGACTTTTACTACTTATGAATATAAGTTAATAACGATTAGGTGAAATTCCCTTATACTCTAGCATCAAATTCATGCATGCAAACTAAGTGTCGACTGATCGGATCATATTTATATATATTTTTACTTCAAATTCACTTGTCTTTTCTTGGTTAATTCCTTATATTTTTGAGCTATTTGCGTTATTTTTGTGTTTATAGGATCTGTTATGCAAAGAAAATAAAAATAGCACAAATGAGTTTTAAATAATAAACAGAAAAGTGAAACACGGGTGGACCATTAGAAAAATAATGAAAGTGCACTGACAGAGGAATAAAAAGAATGGTAGAAAATAAAGAGGATGGCCTGTCCGTTATCTTTCCTGTTTTCAAGTTTAGTTGGAAAAATTAAATAATGGGGACTTACTTTGACTCATCGATTTTCAGGATAAAGAAGCTAATTGACATCAAAGATAAGAGTAGGTGAGAGAGGTGGAAACAGAGGGGAGAGCACTGAGGTAGTGCGAGGAGAACTAAACAAATAAAAGAAAGGCAGCAAATAAAAACGAGAGGAAACAAGAGGACAGCACGCAGAAAACGGGGGACAGCAGCGTGAGGATTGAATAAAAAATAAAAGAAACTGAGTGGAGAGAGTCGGTGGGAAAAGAATAGCTGCCTTTGGCAGCTCAGAAAAGCAGGAAATAAAGGGCGAGGCCAGGAGACGCAAAGGGGGCTGTGAAAGGCTGCCTTTGGGCAGCGGGGGTTGAAAGGGCAGGTCAGAAAAGAGAGCTGCCCTAGGCAGCGTGTCAGAAGGGAGAAAGGAAAGACAGTACGGGGAGACAGTAGGTGGGAGAAGGGAACGGACAGAAAAATAATAGGGAGGACTGGACAGCAGCAAAAACGGAAAAATAGGAGGGGCAAGTCAGAGGAAGAGAGGGAGGTGAGGACAACCAAGAGAGCTCAGAGGAAAGAACATATAAAAAACTGCTTTGCGCAGCGTGACAGGGGAGGGCAGTGAGCCTCGGGGAGGAAGACAGACAGAAGCAGCAAGCACTCTCCTCTCTCGGTTAAATCTTTCCAAACTTCTATTTTATTTCTGTTTTAATAATGTGTAATTAAATTTATTTTGGCTAGAGGTTAATTCAAAGCCATGAATATATTTGTAATATGAATTGATTACCTTCAGTTGTGATTTCTGAGTTGTGATTTAATTTGCTTAACTGCTTGATTGATAACTAATTTGTGTATGTTGGTTGAGAGTGCACGCTTAATTTTCATGCATGAATTTGATGCTAGAATATAAGGGAGTTTCACCTAATCGTTATGAACTTATATTCACAAGTAGTGAAGGTTGCTAGTCACAATCACGTTAAGTAAATTCTTGGCATAAGTTTCATGCAAATCATAGGAACGAATGCCTCGTCAATGCTTATGTTTTTCATAGAACTTAATGATTCTTGCTTGTATCTCTATTATGCAATTCATGTAGGGAACTTGTAGGGAATGTTTTGGGTTGTCGTATGCAATCATCCAACCCAATAACTTGTGGAAAAACTGAGGGTTAATTAGTGCAATTCACGGTTAATTTGGGACGTTGAGATTTACAATTTATTGAAAGAACAACTGAAAATCAATTTTGGTTGCATATGTGTCATGTGTGGAGAAAAACCCTCTAGCTAGTCCGTCACCTATCCTTTCACCTTAATTTCATGCTTTTGTCAATTCTGTAATTTATTTAAGTTTAATTTACTTTTCATCAAAACCAAACCCCCCCATTATTAAATTATCTTATTTAGTTAGTTTTCATTGTTGTTAGTCTTTTAATTCAATTTCCGTCCATTTCAGTTCCTAGTGTCTAATTTGATTGTTTTCATTATTTTGAGTCATTCTAAGTGTGTTTCGAGTTATTAGAGTTTTTAGCCTAGTTTTGTGTCCTTGAGTCTTGTTTAATATTTTTAAATTAATTTAGAATAGATTAGCAATCTCTCCTAATCCCCGGCCTAGAACGATACCCTACTTACATCTATACTACAATTGTCAAAAAGAGGGTTTAATTTGTGTGTCAAGTAATTCTCACATCATCGACCCTCAATCAACATACATAAACATGTTATCAATCAAATAGATAAGTAAACCACATTCACGATTCATGAAATCATAATTGGAAGAAATCAAGTTATATAAAACATATGATCATGGCTTTGAATTCCCCTCTAACTATAAAGAAATTAGTTCCTCATGTTCGCAAATAAACAAAGATAAATAAAATTAAACATTGACATAAAGATAGGAAACACCTAGAAACGCTCCGACAATCCAACGTCTTGAATGGCATGCACGGCTCCAAGTTGTCTTCTTTCTTCTCCTTGCAAACTCATGGCACAAAAGGTATGGTTGGGTGAATGGTGTAGTGAAAATCTGGTAGAGGGTGGTGAGTGAAAGGGTGCGGCATTATGTGGTATTTATAGGCTGAAAATCCCCACTCCTAGATAGCCAAGGACAAGGTTTTAAAGGCCTAATCCACATAGGATAATAACATACAATCCTATAAGGAAAACAAGTCAAAAACCCAAAAGGAATGGGAGATAATGTGCAGCAGAAAGAGTGTGAAGGGATAAGGTTTGTTTGGATAAGATAAGCTAAGATAAGGTTATGGATGAGGTTTTGGATAAGATCATTCTCTTGAGCTGATTCTTTGGCTTTAATTCTTCTTCTTCATGTAGGAATACTTGCTTGAGTAGGAAACTTCATTCGTCTAGGAATCCATCTTCAATTAGGACTCCTACTTTGATTAGGAATCCTTCTTCGTTTAGGAATCCTTCATGTAAGCCATTTCCTACTTCGACTAGGAAACTTTGTATCTTCAATTCTTCAACTTTGAAACGCCTTCCTAGCTTCATCAATCCCTCAAATTCGTCCATCCTTTGTGCTTCATGTGCATGAACTCCATTCTAGCCCAATTTTGCTCCAAAATGCTCCAAATTGCATCCTTTTGCTCACTTTGTCTCTAAAACCTGAAAACACATGAAAATAGCTTAAAAGACTAACTTAACTAAGAAAACACAACATAAATGCATAAGAACTAATTAACTAAGGCGCATAAATATGCTCCTATCACTTTTATGATTTCATTAGACTTTCTAATTAATCACAACACTTAATTAATCCAATTAATTATTTCCATCATCCATTAGCGGTATCACTACAAGAGTGTATCGGTGTACAATCATTTTAGGTTCTAATTAGCAATGCAGTGAGGTGATTGACATCAATCCAATTGATTATATTTAATTCAATCACTTAGTGAATTTAAACTTCCTTTTAATTCACCTTCTTCTTTGACGACTACATTTAATCATCTAGAAGAACTCACAAGCCATGAGTGACATCTAACCATATATCATGGCTACCCAAGCTAATGTAGAATTTGTTTGGAGAACCTATTCAGTTGGAATTACAATGTAATTCGATCATTCTCTAAAACAATACTCTCAATCACATTACTAGGGTATGGATATATTATGTCAAACCCCTAATGTGATTATTCCTTCTTATATGATTCTATTGAGTCCTATAGGGAACACTTTCCTTTATTACGCTCGATACTTCGGCCGAATATTCCCAAATCATATCTTAGAGTATTCTTCCTCTCTTAACGAAGATTATAGATTCCTTGTTGCGCATTTACTTGCCTTCATGACTAAGTGGCTTAACCCCAACTATGCCGTGGACACCCGCGAATGGGGTGACTTTGACATAATCAAAGATCAAGTACTTAACCACAAGACAACGACGATGCCTCAGGTCAAAGGACTACTTACATTATTCCAACCATAAGAGTTACTTGCTTGACATGTGAGTAGACCTCCATGCAAGTACTCTCGTTCGATTGTGTTCAGTGAACTCATTCCCTTAATGAGCACCTACATACTTGTCTTAGTGTCACTACACGAATGGGATGAGACTTTCCATCCTTCCAATTGAAGCGGACATAGTATGTACCGGTCTATGCATCGTCAGTATCCCTCCGACAATCCTATGACCAGGAACCCTTTTTGGACATTATGGTTATGAAAAGAAGGTCTCTGTAGTCTAACATCATTAGATTACATCTTCCATCAATCCATTGTCCATGGATTCACTATCTAGGACATATACCGTTCATTGAGATGGTCCTAATTAGTATCTTTGCCATTTGATGTATAAGGGTCATCTATACATCCATTCATTTGTCCTGAAAGGTTTCTTCAAAAGATTGACTCTCAGGGCATATTTCCAACAGTTTTTTGGTGTTTTCAATGTCTAAATTTATGTATCTTTGTTTTTTGAACATGAGGAGCTAAACCCCTTATAGCTAGGGGGAATTTCGAAACCATGATCATATTTGCAGTATGAATTGACTAATTCCAGTTGTGATTTCATAAAGTGTGAATGCAAGTTGCTTAATTGTTTTATTCAAAACTTATTCTTGTATGTTGATTAAGGAGGCCTACTTAGTTTGCATGCTTGAATCTGATGCTAGAATATAAGGGAGTTTCACATAATCGTTACAAACTTATATTCACAAGTAGTGAAGGTTGTTGGTCACGATCGCATTAAGTTAAATTCCTAGCATGAGTATCATGATGTCATAGTTACGAATGCTTTGTCAATGCTTATGATTTTCATTAGAACTTAATGATCTTTGATTGTATCTCTATTATGATGTGCATGTAGGGGACTATTGAAGAATAATTTGGGTTGATGATGCGTATCCCATCCAATTCAATGACTTAAGGAAAATCGGAGGGTTAATTAGTGATGGCACGGTTAATCTGGGGCATTGACATTCATGGTTTATCGAAAAAGCAACTGGAGATTGATTTGTATGCAAGTGTGTCATGTGTGGAGAATGACCCTCTAGCTAGCCCATCATCCATTTAATTCACCAAATTCATCCAACTTTGTTTCAGTATTTAAATTACTTGTTTTTACTTTAATTTCGTCCAAAACCCAATCCCCTTTGCTTTAGTGTGTCAAATTAGCTAGAATCTGTCTTAGTTTGTGTTTTTAAGTGTTTTGAGTCATGTTAAAATCAATTTTCGTCCATAGTCATTCCTAGTGAGAATTCCAACGTTCCCTAGTTGAATGCATGAGTTGCCTCCCAAGAAGCGCTTGCTTTAACCTCTTCCAGCCGGACGAAAGCTCCTCTTAAGTTCGATTGGACCCCACGTCATGGAGGGGTATTTCCTCCACCACATGCTCCTCAAAAAGGTCGTAGTAAGGCTTCAAATGGTGCCCGTTCACTTTGAATTCTTGGGCGGTCTTGAAACTTTAAATTTGGACTGCATCATAAAGAAAGACATTAGTAATAACAAAAAGACCAATCCATTTAGAACGCAACTTACCGGGAAACAAACGAAGGTGGGAGTTGAAAAGTAACACTTTCTGCCCTATTAAGAATGTCTTACTACAAATCATCTTGTCATGGAATGCCTTTGTCTTCTGTATGTAAATTCGAGCATTCTCATAAGCCTCATGTCTAATCTTTTCAAGTTCATTCAATTGAAGCTTCCTATGAATGCCAGCCGCATCTATGTCCATGTTGAATGTTTTGACAGCCTAATGCGCCTTGTGCTCTAATTCCACGGGAAGATGGCACGGTTTGCCATAGATGAGCCGAAATGGGGACATGCCAATGGGTGTTTTGTAGGCTATAAGATACGCCCATAGTGCATCATCAAACGCAAGCTCCAATCTTTCCGAGTTGGTCCCACGGTCTTCTCCAAAATTTGCTTGATTTTTGATGTGAAAATTAACTTGACACACAAATTAAACCCTATTAAACATGTAAATGTAGTATTAAGTGATAGGAGCATATTTATGCAACTTAGTTAGCTTGTTTTCTTGCATTTTCATAGTTTGTTTGTGTTTATTATAGTGTTTTAAGCTATTTTCGTGTGTTTGTAGGTCCATATGACAAAGTTGGCAAGAAAGTGCAATTTGGAGCATTTTGAGGCAGTTTTGGGCACCAAATGGATAGCTTATGAATGGAGCAAGATGGATGGACGAATTTGAAGTTCAGGAGGCTAGGAATGAGCTGGAAAGAGTGAAGAAATAAATCCAAGTCAAGGAAGACAAGAAATCAGCTCAAAAGAAGGAACCTTATCCAAAACCTTATCCAACCTTATCTTATCTTATCGTTGCCTAACCGAACCTTATCTTCTCCTATCTTATCCAAATCAATTTGTGCCTTGATTCCAGCTATTTCTAAGGGATAATTATCTACTTAAACTATATATTTCAGATTCTAGAACCCTTATCATTCTAGAACCCCTAAATTGGTGCTAAAACATCTTTTCTAGAAGCACCTAAAAATCTGGCGTTTTTCCCTTTTCTAGAAGCTCTAGAACCTGAAATCTCAATCCTTTTCCCTCTTGATTTAGGCCAAATTTATCCCTCCCCTTGCATGAATTAGTGCCGCACCTTTCTAACCTAATCCATTTTGGTTTTTTGATTGATTTAACCCATTCCACTTGGGATTTGGTTACATAATCCTTGTTCTACTTTAATTTCAGAAACTTATCCAAATCCTTAGGGATTTTGACATGTATTCCAGCCTATAAATACCAACCCTTGCCGCACAAATCAATCACCACCCTCTACCATATTTTTCTACATTCATACATCCCTCTTGTGCCGTGACTATTGCAAGGAAAGAAGGAGAAGGAGCTACCTGGTGCCGAGCCTATGCCCAAGCCTTTGGGAGTGTTGGAGCGTTTCTAGGTGTTTTTCATCTTTTGTTTCAATGTTTAATTCATGTTATCTTTGTTTATTTGCGAACATGAGGAACTAATTTCTTTATAGTTAGAGGTGAATTCGAAGCCATGATTATATGTTTTATATGAATTGATTTCATCCAATTATTGTTTCATGAATCGTGGATGTGGTTTACTTATCGGTTTTATTAAGAACTTGTTCTTGTGTGTTAATTAAGGATGCATACTTAGTTTGCATACATGAATTTGATGCTAGAGTATAAGGGAATTTCACCTAATCATTATGAACTTATATTCATGAGTAGTAAAAGTCGTTAGTCACAATTGTGTTAAGTAAATCCTAGGCAAGAGTAACATGCTTTTCATAGTTATGAATGCCTCGTCAATGCTTATGGTTTCCATTAAACTTAATGATTTTTGTTGAGTGTTTCTATCATGCGTATTTCATAGTTAGGGAACTTGATAAAGAATAACTTGGTTGTGATACGTTATCCATTCAATTCAATGAATCTAGGGAAATCTGAGAATTAATTAGTTCAATACAATTAATTTGGGGCATTGTCATTCATGGTTTGTCGAAAGAATAATTGGAAATCAATTCGTATGCATATGCCATGTGTGGAGAAGGAACCCTCTAACTACCCTTTCACCATTCTTTTTCATCCAAATTCTTTTTTTTTAAGTTTGTTTTCAAAGTTTCTGTTTTAAATTTCAATTTCGTCAAAATAAAACCCCTTTGTTTTAAGTCTTGTTTTAGAGTCAAAATCTGTTTTCTTTTAGTTGTTTGAGTCTTTTAAGTTCTATTTTCGTCCAAATCACTTGTTAGGTCTAGAATTAAGTCTTTTTTACTGTTTCTTGCTGTTTTGAGTGTTTTGAGTCTATAGAGTCTAGTTTAGTGTTTTTGAGTCTTATTTGTGTTGATTAGCATCCCTAGTTAATCCCCGGTCTAGAACGATCCCTACTTGCTTAAATACTACAATTGTCATAAATAGGGTTTAATTTGTGTGTCAACTTAATTTTCACATCATTAAGCAAGTAGGGATCGTTCTAGACGGGGATTAACTAGGGCTACTAATCTAAACAATTTAAACTTTAAAACAATAAACCAGATGATGTGAAAATTAACTCGACACACAAATTAAACCCTATTGATTATGTAATTGTAGTATTAAGCAAGTAGGGATCGTTCTAAACCGGGGATTAACTAGGGCTGCTAATCTACCTAAATTAAACTCTAAAACACTAAACTAGACTTAAAAAACACAAGACTAGACTCTATAGACTCTAAACTGACCTAAAACACTCAAATCAGCAAAACTAAGTTAAAAAGACTCAAAACAGGTTCTAAGGACTATTTGGACGAATTTAACACTAGTGAGACTCAAAACACTAATTCGGAAAGATTGAAACACCTTTTTAACTAATCTAAGACACTTAATTGAAAGGGTGATTGATTTGGACGAAATTAATTAAATCAAATAGATTGTAAACTAAAGCAAACTAGATATGAAATTAAGTGAATTGAACGATGAAATAGGCTAGTTAGAGGATCCTTCTCCACACATAAACATATGCAACATAAATCGATTTCCAGTATTGTTTCTTTAAACCATGAACGACAATGCCCCAAATTAATCATGAATGCACAAATTAACTCTTAGATTTCCCTAAATTCATTGAATTGAATGGACAACGCATCGGCAACCAAATTATTCTTCTCAAGTTGGTACTCCTGCCATGGATTTACCTAACACGATTGTGGCACACTCCTCCTTCTCCAATGGAAGCCACAACAAGGCATTATCCTCTCTCATCTGCATCAAAATATGGATTTCTGAATGGGTGGTGGCGTAGAACTAATTATGGTGTGGTGGGTGGTGTTTTTGCGGCTAAAAGGGGTGTAGAATTATATGGGGGGTGATGGTGCGAAATTATGACTGAAAACACATATTTATAGCCTAGGGTTTTGACAAATTATGATGGGAAAAGGCTTATGATTTTTGGCAAAGGCTTGAGCCTCAATCCAAGGGGGAAAAGAACTAAGGTTTGTGCAGATTTTAGGATTTCTATAAGGGTTTGGGGTGGCACTTTTGTACGGAATTCTAGAAACAATGTTATGTGGCTAATTTCTAGAAGAACAAGGCCTAAAAACATGAATCACCAATGTAGGAACAGGTAAGGCCTTCTAGAAAGGTTTCTAGGTGATTTAAATCAGAAATTAACTCCCCCGCAGCAGGAATTAAGTTAGAATAAGATTAGGATAGTATAGGATGAGATAAGGTTAGTTAGAGTTTGGATAAGATAAGGTAATTTGGATAAGGTTTAGATAATTTTCCTTCTTTCTTGCTGATTCCTTGTCTTCCAAGTCTTGAAATAATTTCTCCAAATTTGTAGCACATTCCTAGCCTCATTTAAGCACCAAAAACGTCCATCCCTTGTGCTCCACATGCATGCAATCCAATTCAGCCCAAAAGTGCTCTAAAATGTTTCAAAATGCACTTTCTTGCCAACTTTGCCAATTAGACCTACAAACACACGAACATAGCTTAAATCACTATAATAAGCATAAACTAACTATGTAAATGCAAGAAAACATGCTAACTAAATCACATAAATATGCTCCTATCAATTTCCCTGTTCGAAACCTCAGCTTGGCCACTTGTTTGGGATTGATAAGGTGTTGCAACCTTATGCATGACATTATATTTCTTGAGCAGCGCCTTGATGGTTCGATTGCAAAAATGAGAATCTCCATCACTTATGAGAACTCTTGGCATGCCAAACCTTGAAAAGATGTTACTTTTAATGAAATTTGCAACCACTTTATAATCATTAGTACGGGTGGCTTTTGCTTCCACCCATTTCGACACATAATCCACAACAAGCAAAATATAAAGGAAACCATGTGAGGGAGGAAAAGTGTTGGAAATGTGCCCTAAAACCAATCATATGATGATACTTTACGGACATTTCACATGTTAAACTAATATAGTTTAATATCAAGGGCAAAGATTATTGTTTAAGCCGTCTCATATAAATGTTATATGCTTAAACGATAAAGTCCAAGGAATATGTGATTGGGAGAATGCAATCTAAAGAAGTTAGATTCATGAGACCATTCTTTCGTAGACACATCCTAAACGTTCCTGATCATAGGATTGCCAATTGGGCATTGACAGTCCGTCTAGATCAGTACGTATTATGTCTTCTCTCAGGAAGAGTGACTAGTCTCGAGTCATTGGTGTGTGTGACATCAAGACAAGCATGTATGTGCTCAATAGCGAATGAGTCCACTGAACACGATAAACGAGGAGTTCTCATACTCATGTCACATGAGAACTCATGGTTGGGATAATGCAAAGTAGTCCTTTGACCTGAGGCATCACAGTTGTCTTGTGGTTAAGTCCTTAATCTTTGATTATGTCAAACGTCACTCTATCAGAGTGTCCACGGCATCGTTGGGGTTAAGCCACTTAGCCATGAAGGCAAGTGAATGCGCAACAAGGCATCTCTAACCTTCAAACTGTTTGAGGGAGAATACTCTATGATATGATTAAGAATTTCTGGCCAGAGTATGAATGAGATTTAGGAAGGCGTTCCAAATCACATTCAAGGTAATCATATAAGCACACGAATCACATTGGATAGTAGACATGAATAAACTAAACTATCAAACCAAACAATGTGGTCAAGACTATTGTATTAGAGAAAGACCGTATTGCATTTGTAATCCTAAACTGAATAGGTTCTCCACCTCTTCTGATTAGCTTGGGTAACCATGATATGCTGCTAGGTGTCACTCATGGTTTGTGGAAGCCCCAAACGTGTATAATCACTAAAGGGAGAATTGAAAGTAAGTTTCAATTCACAATCGATTTGAAATGGTTTTAATCGCCCACTGCCTCGCTAAAAGGAACCTAATGGATTGTACACCGTATAAGGATTAATTAAGAATAATTAAATGGTTTAATTATTTATGGCAAGGATTAATTAATATGTTAATTAATCAAATGAATAAGTTCGTTAAAGACCTCGGGAAAGTTTTGGGCCTCAAGGCCCAATGGGATTCGAACGTCAAGTCCATTGACTTAAGTTGTATGACAACTTAATTCACAAAGGCCCAAAAGCCCAAACAAAACCCTATGGCCGGCCATTTAGAGGAGGGTAGTAAACTTGGACTTATTTACAAGTTTGCCACTTCAATAAATAAAGGTATAAATATGACTTTATAGCCAAAATTCATTTAGGGTTTCTTTTGGAGAAAATTGGAGAGAACATGTCTCTCCTTTTCTCTCTAAAGAGGCCGGCCTCCTTGGGGGGTGCATCTAGCAATCCCACTACTCCAAGGTCACTCATTTCTTCTCCAATCTAACCTTGGTGAAGATACTTACAGGTTCTCTATTTTGGGAACTTGGAGAATCCTATTCTTCCATCCAAATCCATAGATTTAATATGCAAGGAATGAAGGCCCTCTCTTTGGCTGATTAGCCTTTGCTTATGCAAAGAGGAATCTACAAAGGTATATATTTCTCCACTCACTTTGATTTGAGTTGAGTATTGGTTCACCAATCTACTAGGCTTTGAATTTCATGGTTAATGTTTTGTTTTTAAGTGCATGAAAGCATGATTCCGCCTTTTAATTGTTAATAGCATGCTTATAGATGTTGCTTAAATGAACATGTTTTTCACAAAATTTCCTTCAAGTGGTATCAGAGCCTAGGTCTAGTAGTTGGTGAATCCTTTTGGGTTTTGTAGTTCATAGTTTGTGATTTAAAAGTTGTAATATGTTACAAGCTTTATTCTTGTTTCTTTGAATGTAAATTTTGTTAGAAAATTTGCCATCTCAAATGTTGTAGATGTAGTTCATATGAGCATGAATATTGGAGCTAAAATTTGGTGCCATGACTTTGGGGAATTTCGGCCAAATCCAAAGGGTGGATTTTTGGGTTCTTGTTTGACTTGTTAAAAATGTTTTAAGGTGACTTTTGGAACCCCTATGTACCCTAGTTTGGTTATATGTTATTTCCCTAAAGTTTAAATGGTTTTGGGATGTTTTTGGGTGAAAAATGTTCATGGAAAGTTTTTGAGTTTTTCATGAATGTTCTTCATTGTTCTTGACATTTTAGCCAAGAACAAAAAATTTTGTGTTTTGATTCAAAGTTTTGATTTATTTCATAAAGTTTATGTTTTATGTTTTTCAAATGATTTAATGTGTTAGATATTTGTTTAAAATGTGTAAGAAATATTGGTGGGTGTGTAAGGATTAATTTCCTTTCACACACACCACTTGCATGACATTTATGTCATGCACCACTTGCATGCTTTATGTCAAAACTCACAAATCAACACACACATCACTCTAATCCTTCTCCCAAACCGGCCCTCCCTCAAGTGGGAGTACTTTTGGGTCTTTTATGCAATTACATAAAGTTTTGATACTTTTGTGTATTTGCACTTTGGCCCAAAAGTTTACGTTTTTACGTTTAGGTCCAAAAACGCGAAAGGACAAATTGTTTTGATCCTTTAATGAAGTTTTTGCATTGTTTAAATTTTGGGTTCTAGTTGTATTTACATGAAGTAGTGACTTTTGTGTTTTTACAAAGTGACCCCAAAAGTTTATGTTTTCGCAATATAGCCCAAATGTTGTGGTTATTGCAAGATGGCCCAAATTAGGTAGAGAACAAAATTGTTTTGTCTCTTTAAATGAGAATTGGATTTTCATTTTGTTTAGCTCCATTTAAATCAATTTTATGGATACAAAAACCAAATGAAAATGTTGCATTCAATTTAATTAGTTAAAGTGTTAATTAATTAAAGGGTGATTATGAACCTAAGCCTACGATAATTGAGCTATGTGATAGGCCGTTTCAAATTTGTTTGAACCATGGGAATGTGTAGATTAGATTTTGGTTGTAATTTGATTTGATCAAATGTTGTAAAAGAGCCTAAGCTCTTCTTTACTTTAAAGTAATTTATTTTATGCAAATGTTGTAATGAGCATAAGCTCACCTTTACTTTGAAGTACTTCTTTCTTGCTTTATTTGATATGCATGAAAATGAAGTAGTTGGGTCCAACACCCATAAGACAACACGCCTTAATGTGATTAAACGTGTAACTAAAATCAATCACCATCCCTAGACCGAGATTCAACACGAGGCTCATGTTGAATCTAAACAAAGGTTCATAGTCATCCTAAGGCCCTAAGGCAACTATATAGTCCATAAAATGCAAAGTTTATGTTAGTAGTATCATATACTCTTACTTTAAAAACCGTTTTATAAGCATAGTGGGAGTATTATATACAACTAAATTCAATCATATGGACCAATAGTTGTAATATGACCAAAATTGTTTTAATAAAGATTAAAATGAATATTTATATATGATGAGACCTAAAACCCTCAACCTGAAGGGAAATTTATGAGATTCTAGAATGGGATTTCAAAAGTGACTATCATGCATATACAAATGAAATTTAATATACGAAAGCAGCGGAAGCATTTATAACATATTATCAAAGCTATAGTCATGCAAATCCCCTTCAAGGTTCATAGGTTTATATATAATGCATCAAAACATTTTTAGAGAAGAACAAAGTGAAGGTTTAGTCTTATACTTCTTGATCTAGACTTGAGACCAAGGATTGACCACCTCCAAGCCCTTTGTTCCTTGAACTCCTTGAGCCTAGCTTCCCTCCTTGCCTCCTCCACTTTGATAGAATGAGTGCTCCTAGGTTCTCTTCAAGTTTCCAAAGTAGGAAACCTCTAAAGATCTTCACCCACTAGTGTAGTGAGAAGGATGAAGGAATAACCAAAAGGGTGTAAGATATGTTAGTAAAAACACCCCAATGGTGGCCGGCCTTTGTGTAGTAAGAGAGCTATTTTTCTTTTGCCTCTTTGTTGTTTTAAACACACAAAAACCCTAATGAACAATATCTCTATAAAGTTCCTTATATAGACAAAAGAAACCTAGTCAACAACTTGACTAAATATCTCACCCTTTCCTACCTAAAGTGGCCGGCCCTCTTTGTGTTGTTTGGGCTTTGGGCTTTCATTTATTTCAAGTCATCCAATGCTTGAATAAAAGCCCAATGGGTTTAGGCCCAATGGGCCCAATTAAACCCGAACGTTTCTTTAAGCCCAAAACGATCTTTATCGCTTTTATGATTTCTTTAGACATTCTAAATTAATCACAACACTTAATTAATCCAATTAGTTGTTTCCATCATCCATTAATTACTCACAACAATAGTGTATTGGTGAACAATCTTTTAGGTTCTAATTAGCAAGGCAGTGAGGTGATTGGCATCAATCCAATTGATTATATTTAATTCAATCACTTAGTGAATTGAAACTTCATTTTAATTCACCTTCTTCTTTGATGACTACATTTAATCATCTAGAAGATCTCACAAGCTATGAGTGACATCTAACCATATGTCATAGCTACCCAAGCTAATGTAGAAGTAGTTCGGAGAACCTATTCAGTTGGAATTACAATGTAATTCGATCCTTCTCTAATACAATACTCTCAATCACATTACTAGGGTATGGATATATTATGTCAAACCCCTAATGTGATTATTCCTTCTTATATGATTCTTTTGAGTCGTATAGGAACGCTTTCCTTTTAATACGCTCGATACTTCGGCCGAAGATTCCCGAATCATATCTTAGAGTATTCTTCCTCTCTTATCGAGGATTAGAGATTCCTTGTTGCGCATACACTTGCCTTCATGACTAAGTGGCTTAACCCCGACTATGCCGTTGACGCTCTGATAGAGTGACGTTTGACATAATCAAAGATTAAGTACTTAACCACAAGACAACGACGATGCCTCAGGTCAAAGGACTACTTACATTATTCCAACCATTTGAGTTACTTGCTTGACATGTGAGTAGACCTCCATACAAGTACTCTCGTTCGATTGTGTTCAGTGAACTCATTCCCTTAATGAGTACCTACATACTTGTCTTAGTGTCACAACACGAATGGGATGAGACTTTCCATCCTTCCATTTGAAGCAGACACAGTATGTACCGGTCTATGCATTATCAGTATCCCTCCGACAATCCAATGACCAGGAACCTTTTTGGACATTTGGTTATGTGAAGAAGGTCTCTGTAGTCTAACATCATTAGATTACTTCTTCAATCGATCCATTGTCCATGGATACACTATTTAAGACATATATCGTTTATTGAGATAGTCTTAATTCGTGTCTTTGCCATTTGATGTATAAGAATCATCTATACATCCATTCATTTGTCCTGAAAGGTTTCTTCCAAAGATTGACTTTCAGGGCATATTTCCAACACAACCAAACCATTATTAAGTTGATAAGCGTGAGAGTGCTTTGAACACTCTTTCGTAGCCTTCCACCATGGTGGGATCCAATCGTTTATGACTTGTACACCGGCTTCACCCTATCATGGGGGAGTACAAAGTGCATGCTTATACTCAGGAGGAATCCATAAACATATGATGAGGTTAGTGTAGGCAACGAGGATGGCCGACATCGTATCATCGTGAGGCTATTCTTGAACCCCTTCACGAACTAAGCATGGTGGGAATGACTTAATTAAGTGCAATGGAGCCAATATCATATCATTGTGAGGTGACATTCTCTAGAGGCCAAATAAGATGGGTACTTGCAAGAGATGCAAATGAGTAAGCGTACTCTCTCATTATTATTAATGCTAGCCAATATCATATCATTGTGAGGTGGGCTTGGTAGTAGTGAGTCTCCCATACCCTACTAAGAGTTTCCTCCAAAACTCTCGAATTCCAATGAGGGATATGGAATTTGCCAAAAATAGTGGGTGGTGCTATTTGATTTAAAGACCCGGATCAAATGGCTTAAAATCAATCAATTTATATTCGTTATGTATTTGTTTACCAATATATTTGCAAACGCTATCCAATACTTCACAAAGAAAAACCGAATTCTTTAGTTTCTGGACTTGGTACCACAATCCCAAAGATTGTCTTAAATGGATTGTACATGTACCTAAGTAGTCTCATCCTCTAAATCTTCCTATTGGTAATGTATCATTGGAAGAACATGTTAGATAAGTCTATCATGAAGAGGACAACACAAACAACCAATGCTTAATCCTTTGTTAAATGAACAAAGGAACTTACGAAGATTAGCATAAAGAAAAGGACACTTTTAGTGTTATTAGTTCTTCACTTACAAATCGTTGTACGAAGAAATAAGAGTTGCTTTGAACAACCCTTAGTCAATGCAAACACTAGTGCTTGTTTCTTTGTTAAATGAACAAACAACTTAAGAAGAAAGCACAAAGGCATGGACACTTTATGTGCCGTGATTCTTCACTTACAAATTGTTGTATGAAGAAATGAGAGTTGCCTTATAAAACTCTTGAAAGTTTGTAATTATGTTTAGAACATAATGGTTGGTTGACAAAAATAGTCCATCAACATGGACTTATGATGATTTTGAATCATTGAGTGTTAAAGTGTTAAAACACTTCTAGAGACGGGAACTAGGCAAGGACTTCAGCTTTGTGTCCCTATCCAAATGGTTCACTAAGTTTATTGTAAACTATGTAGTGAACAATAAACACATACTCTCCAAAATGTTTGATGTGTATAACACAATTGAAATAAGTTTCAAGAGAGATAGTGGGAGTTTAGGGACCATGACTATTGTAGTCAAAGGAGAAGTCAAATGAAGAAGATAAAATTAACTCCAAGGGAACAAACTTTCTTTATGAAAGGATGGACATTGGAAGGGGTATTTGCAAGAAATGTCTTGCAAATGTCAAGAACACACCTTTCGAAGGTGTTGTAAATTGTTCTTGAATAGTTCAATACAGTTGGTTCTTCTACTTGAATGCTTGATTCTGTATTAGTAACTATGTTTTACAATCGTTGTAAAAGTGTGGCTAATAAGAAGTAGAAGATTAATGAGAGAAGAGAAAGTACTTCACATTCGGAAAGTGAATAAAATAAAGATCTCTGCGAAAGCAGTTAGTACTTACTTCCTCATATGAACTACCAAAGAAAATGGAAAAACAAAGATTGTCTTTACATTCCAATTGAATAAAGGAACTAAATTCCATATGTTAAATGGATAAATGTTTTGTTTGACAAAGCATTGTTCTTTATTAATGAATGATTAGATTATTGTAATCTAATTAATTTTCTCTATAGTAGAGATGATATGGTAGTGTTAACTGTTTAGAATATAATGATGCTTAAAACCCAAAAGGTTGCAAGGTAGTGACTAATCCCAACTAAAGTTGTGATACCTCTAAAACATAAATTACGAGTTGGTCATAGATGGATGCCTTGGATCGTTAGATCCGGATCCAATGCCTTCTTGTTAAAATTGTATAGAGGCAAAATGTTTGAATCTTTATTCTTTTTGAAGGAACAAAGAATCACAAAGTTGTTGAGGTTAATTCACTTAGATGTTAGTGGCACTTGTCCAAAACATAATACTACTCATGTTGTATGACATTCACCGAAGATCACTCTCGGTTGGACTATAGTTTATTTTGAATAAACATAAGTTCGAATACTTTGCAAAAGGTTTCAAAGAATTCAAGAAATACAAGTTGATGAGTAAGACGTTTAAAGTATTTACCTCCTTAGATTTGATCCAAGATAAGGTAACACTTTAGAACAGTTTCCTTGAAAGATATCAAGGAAAGATGCATCATGAGATAATGAATTTCTCCATTAGGAGAAGAATGAACTTGAATAGGATTTAGTTCGTTGGACATTATCAATTACCCATATATAGGATATATATACTTCTAAGACAATATGATTGTCAATTACAAGATCTTCCAAAATTTTCATGACTCCATAGGATGTAGTTGGAAAGAAAGACAAATCTTAATCATGTTAAGATTTGGGGTTGTGTGCTAATAAGCAATATTTGTTTGAGAATTATCTTGTGGATATCCTTAAATTAACATTTGGATATCACTTCTATAGACCAACTAACAAATGTTGTTTGTTGGGTAATTCATTGTAATCCTACACTAGGATTTGCCCAAGATAGAGCAAATGAACGAGGGATAGAACTCAAAGAATGGTTCTTTGAGAAACAAGATAGTGATCAACAAATATAACAACCTAGTTCCTATACCACAAGCTCCAAGGTAGTCGAGAAGGATTTATAAACCGTCTCAGTTGAATGGTTTGAACTTTATGACAGTGTCATAGAGTTACACCTCTTAATTCGAAAGAAATAAGTATGAAAATCCTTATGACTACATTGAGTGTATATACGATATATACTCAAGGAAATGGTAAAGTACCATTTGACCCGAAATAATGAAACCTTCATAGCTAATTGGTAGCTTAAGGTGACTACAATCAAAGAGAATGGTTGATTTTGAAGGAACCATTTTTGACGTAGTCTTAGTTTCAATTAATTCGAAGATTGCTAGCTACAACTAAATGGTGATTCAATGTTTGGACATAATATAGGTTTCCGAAACCATTATTAAGATAGTCTTGATAATATATGTCTAAAACTATGAATCACAAGACAGGTAAGTTGTAGAGATCCATCCATCATGGATCTTAGCAAGCTAGTGGGAGCTATAAGCGTCTTATGAGAGAAAGGTCAAATCGTTTGATTTCTCATAAAGATGTAAATGAATCTTTTGTTTACTAGGTTTACAAAAGATTAGTGGAAGTTAATCATATTCCTAAATTTGTATATATATATATATAAATATATATATGATATATTAATTTTGGAAATGAAAAGAATACTTCTTCATTAAAGTTATGACTTTAAACATTTTATAACGATAGAATGTATATGGGAGACATAGTCTATAAACATGGGAAGTAAATCTATAATGATAGATTTCAAGATATAATTTGATTATATCAATCCCTAATAAATAGACAATATATGCTAGGAAGTTTCTCATATGATGATAAACTTCAAATTAGAAGGACGACTCTAGTGTGACTAGGAAGTTGCTCTTCTCAAAGGGAACGTGCCCTTTGACTCCCAATGAAATAATGCATAAATAGAATCCTTTATGCATACGCAGAAAGGTGATTTACGTATTTCATATTGTATGAAAAACGTTGATATGAGTTGTACCTAGATAGGTACAAGACGATATCAATGCAAGCCCAGGATCAGAACCACGGCAACTGTCAAGTGAATCTTTAAGTATTTAAGAAATACTAAAGGATAGATTCCTCAAAGAATGAGGAAGAACTAGAGTAACGTAAAGGAAGCGTAAATGTATTAGATTATGAATCTAATCCATCATTGGATGTTTCTTCATTATGAATGAAGAGATAAACATATATCTCTTTATTATGACTAAAGAGATATTTGGATGGAAACATTAAAGTAATGACTTTAGTGTGTTCCATTATGAATGCAAAATATATTGCCATATAGAAGTTTACAACAATGTTGTTTGGATGGGAAAGTTCATTTATGAACTCTCTATTCGGTTCCAACCAGAAAGTGTATCTAGTGTACTGACACTATGACACTAATGGGGCGATAGCTCAAGCCAGGGAATCAAGGTCTCATCAAGGTCCGAACTCAAATGAGAGACTGAACCACATGATTGAGAATCATGTATAATGGTGACGTCGTTATTCTCAAGGTTGCTTATATGGATAACATATAGATATCCATTGTCTAGGCCTACTACTCAGCCATTTATGAAATGACTACAGAAGAGGTATCATCACTGATAACCAAGCTGATTGGCTCTAGTGCAAGTGGGAGATTGTTGGAAATGTGCCCTAAAACCAATCATATGATGATACTTTACGGACATTTCACATGTTAAACTAATATAGTTTAATATCAAGGGCAAAGATTATTGTTTAAGCCGTCTCATATAAATGTTATATGCTTAAACGATAAAGTCCAAGGAATATGTGATTGGGAGAATGCAATCTAAAGAAGTTAGATTCATGAGACCAGGACATTTCACATGTTACACTACTATAGTTTAATATCAAGGGCAAAGATTATTGTTTAAGCCGTCTCATATAAATGTTATATGCTTAAACGATAAAGTCCAAGGAATATGTGATTGGGAGAATGCAATCTAAAGAAGTTAGATTCATGAGACCATTCTTTCGTAGACACATCCTAAACGTTCCTGATCATAGGATTGCCAATTGGGCATTGACAGTCCGTCTAGATTAGTACGTGTTATATCTTCTCTCAGGGAGAGTGACTAGTCTCGAGTCATTGGTGTGTGTGACATCAAGACAAGCATGTAGGTGCTCAATAGCGAATGAGTCCACTGAACATGATCAACGAGGAGTTCTCATACTCATGTCACATGAGAACTCATGGTTGGGATAATGCAAAGTAGTCCTTTGACCTGAGGCATCACAGTTGTCTTGTGGTTAAGTCCTTAATCTTTTATTATGTCAAACGTCACTCTATCAGAGTGTCCATGGCATCATTGGGGTTAAGCCACTTAGCTATGAAGGCAAGTGAATGCGCAACAAGGGATCTCTAACCTTCAAACTGTTTGAGGGATAATACTCTATGATATGATTAAGAATCTCTGGTCAAAGTATGAATGAGATTTAGGAAGGCGTTCCAAATCACATTCAAGGTAATCATATAAGCACACGAATCACATTGGATAGTAGACATGAATAAACTAAACTATCAAACCAAACAATGTGGTCAAGAGTATTGTATTAGAGAAAGACCGTATTGCATTTATAATCCTAAACTGAATAGGTTCTCCACCTCTTCTGATTAGCTTGGGTAACCATGATATGCTGCTAGGTGTCACTCATGGTTTGTGGAAGCCCCAAACGTGTATAATCACTAAAGGGAGAATTGAAAGTAAGTTTCAATTCACAATCGATTTGAAATGGTTTTAATCGCCCACTGCCTCGCTAAAAGGAACCTAATGGATCGTACACCGTGTAAGGTGGAGATTGAAGAAACAATGGAGATGAGTAAGAATAATTAAATGGTTTAATTATTTATGGCAAGGATTAATTAATATATTAATTAATCAAACGAATAAGTTCGTTAAAGACCTCGGGAAAGGTTTGGGCCTCAAGGCCAAATGGGCTTCGAACGTCAAGTCCATTGACTTAAGTTGTATGACAACTTAATTCACAAAGGCCCAAAAGCCCAAACAAAACCCTATGGCCGGCCATTTAGAGGAGGGTAGTGAACTTGGACTTATTTACAAGTTTGCCACTCCAATCAACAAAGGTATAAATATGACTTTATAGCCAAAATTCATTTAGGGTTTCTTTTGGAGAAAATTGGAGAGAACATGTCTCTCATTTTCTCTCTAAAGAGGCCGGCCTCCTTGGGGGGTGCATCTAGCAATCCCACTACTCCAAGGTCACTCATTTCTTCTCCAATCTAACCTTGGTGAAGATACTTAGAGGTTCTCTATTTTGGGAACTTGGAGAATCCTATTCTTCCATCCAAATCCATAGATTTAATATGCAAGGAATGAAGGCCCTCTCTTTGGGTGATTAGCATTTGCTTATGCAAAGAGGAATCTACAAAGGTATATATTTCTCCACTCACTTTGATTTGAGTTGAGTATTGGTTCACCAATCTACTAAGCTTTGAATTTCATGGTTAATGTTTTGTTTTTAAGTGCATGAAAGCATGATTCCGCCTTTTAATTGTTAATAGCATGCTTATAGATGTTGCTTAAATGAACATGTTTTTCACAAAATTTCCTTCAAAAAGTACCCATGAAATCAATGCCCCAAACATAAAAAATTTCGACAGCGAGAATGCATGTTTGCAGCATTTGGTCTCTTTGACCTATATTTCCTGTTCTTTGGCAACGATCACAAGTCATACAAAAAGTTCTAGCATCCTTAAATACATTAGGCCAATAAAATCCACATTCTAAAACTTATGTGCTATGCGTTGTGTGCCAAAATGACCACCACATGCATATGTGTGACAAAAAGTTAAAATTGAATGAAATTCGAACTCATGCACACACCTACGCACAATCTGATCAGAGCAATATTTCCACAAATATGGGTCATCCCAAACAGAAAACCGTGCATCCTTTATAAGTTATCACGTTGGTACTTGTTTAGGTTGCTTGGAACTTGTTTAGACACCAAATAATTCACCAAATCTGCATACCATGGTTCACTTACCTTAACGGACAGCAATTGCTCATCAGGGAACGTTTATGGGATAGGTAATGACTCCTCATTATGCACCAAATGGCTCAAGTGGTCTGCCACCACATTTTCACTCCCTTTCTTGTCCCTAATTTCAATATCGAACTCTTGGAGAAGAAGCATCCAGCGAATAAGCCTTGGTTTGGCTTTTTTCTTTGTGAGCCAATACTTCAAAGCTGCATGATCAATGTAAACAATGACTTTAGTGCCAATTAAATAAGAACGAAATTTATCTAATGCAAATACAACATCAAGGAGTTCTTTTTCAGTGGTGGAATAGTTTAATTGAGCATCATTCAAGGTCCGGGAAGCATAATAGATGACAT
Source organism: Malus x robusta (assembly GCA_963082935.1). Classification (NCBI taxonomy): domain Eukaryota; kingdom Viridiplantae; phylum Streptophyta; class Magnoliopsida; order Rosales; family Rosaceae; genus Malus; species Malus x robusta. The sequence goes on from OY720328.1 coordinate 13,665,174, forward strand.
GTGGCTTCTTGTTCTTCCTTTAGCCTAAAACTGTTGGAAATGTGCCCTAAAACCAATCATATAATGATACTTTACGGACATTTCACATGTTAAACTAATCTAGTTTAATATCGAGGGCAAATATTATTGTTTTAAGCCATCTCATATAAATTTTATATGCTTAAACGATAAGTCCAAGGAATATGTGAAGGAATTATTTTGTGAAAACATGTTCATTTAAGCAACATCAATAGCATGCTAATAACAATTAAAAGGCGGAATCATGCTTGCATGCACTTAAAAACAAAACATAAACCAAGAAATTCAAATCCTAGTAGATTGGTGAACCAATAATCATCTCAAAACAAAGTGAGTTGAAATTAATACCTTTGTAGATTCCTCTTTGCATAAGCAAAGGCTAATCACCCAAATAGATAGGGCCTTCATTCCTTGCTTCTTAGATCCATGGATTTGGATGGAAGAATAGGTTCTCCAAGTTCCCAAAATTGAGAACCTCTAAGTCTCTTCACCAAGGTTAGATTGTAGAAGAAAATGAGTGACCTTGGAGTAGTAGGATTGCTAGATGTACCCTCCAAGGTGTTGGCCTCTTTTAGAGAGAAATGGAGAGACAATTCTCACCCATTTTTCCCCAAAAATAAACCCATTTTTCACTTAATGAATTTTGGCTATAAAGTCATTTATATAGTCACTTCTTTAAGTGACCTAAACAACCAAAACCCTAATTCATTCTATTATGGCCGGCCACCTAAAGGGATTTGGGCTTTTGGGCCTTAATGAATCTTTATTCATTAAATTGTCATACATCTTAAGTTAATGGGCTTGACGTTCGAAGCCCATTGGGCCTTAAGGTCCAAAACTATCCCGAGGTCTTTAACGAACTTATTCGTTTGATTAATTAACATATTAATTAATCCTTGCCATAAATAAATGATTAAACCATTTAATCATTCTTACTCATTTCCGTTTAATCTCCAATCTCCACCTCTTATGGTGTGCGATCCATTAGGTTCCTTTTAGCGAGGTAGTGGGCGATTAAAACCATTTTACATCGATTGTGAATTGAAACTATTTTCAATTCTCCCTTTAGTGATTACACACGTTTAGGGCTTCCACAAACCATGAGTGACAACTAGCAGCATATCATGGTTACCCAAGCTAATCAGAAGAGGTTAGAGAACCTATTCAGTTCGGGATTACAAATGCAATACGGTCCTTCTCTAATCTAATACTCTTGACCACATTGTTTGGTATGATAGTTTATTTACTCATGTCTACTATCCAATATGAATCGTTTGCTTATATGATTTCCTTGAATGTGATTTGGAACGCATTCCCTAATCTCATTCATACTCTGGCCAGAGATTCCAAATCATATCATAGAGTATTCTCCCTCAACTGTTTGAAGGTTAGAGATCCCTTGTTGCGCATTCACTTGTCTCCATAGCTAAGTGGCTTAACCCCAACGATGCCGTAGACACCCCGAGGGGGTGACTTTGACATAATCAAAGATCAAGGACTTAACCACAAGACAACTGTGATGCCTCAGGTCAAAGGACTACTTTGCATTATCCCAACCATGAGTTCTTATGTGACATGGAATATGAGAACTCTTCGTTGATCACGTTCAGTGTACTCATTCTCTATTGAGCACCTACGTACTTGTCTTGATGTCACACACACCAATGACTCGAGACTAATCACTCTCCCTGAGAGAAGACATAGTACGTACCGATCTTTACGGACTGTCAATGCCCAATTGACAATCCTATGATCAGGAACATTTAGGATGTGTCTACGAAAGAATGGTCTCATGAATCTAACTTCATTAGATTACATTCTCCCAATCACATATTCCTTGGACTTTATCGTTTAAGCATATAACATTTATATGAGACGGCTCAAACAATAATCTATGCCCTTTATATGTTGAACTAGATTAGTTTAACATGTGAAATGTCCGTAAAGTATCATCACATGATTGGCTTTAGGGCACATTTCCAACAATCTCCCACTTGCACTAGAGCCAATCAGCTTGGTCATCTTGATGATACCTCTTCTGAAGTCATTTCATAAATGGCTGAATAGTAGGCCTAGACAGTGGATATCTATATGTGTTATCCATAGAAGCAACCTTGAGAATAACGACGTCACCATTATACATGATTCTCAATCATGTGGTTCAGTCTCTCATTTGTGTTCGGATCTTGATGAGACCTTGATTCCCAGGCTTGAGCTATCGCCCCATTAGTGTCATACACTTTCTGGTTGGAACCGAATAGAGAGTTCATAAATGAACTTTCCCATCCAAACAACATTGTTGTAAACTTCTATATGGCAATATATCTTGCATTCATAATGGAACACACTAAAGTCATTACTTTAATGTTTCCATCCAAATATCTCTTTAGTCATAATAAAGAGATATTCGTTTATCTCTTCATTCATAATGAAGAAACATCCAATGATGGATTAGATTCATAATCTAATACATTTACGCTTCCATTACGTTACTCTAATTCTTCCTCGTTCTTTGAGGAATCTATCCTTTAGTATTTCTTAAATACTTAAGGACTTACTTGACAGTTGCCATGGTTCTGATCCTGGGCTTGCACTGATATCGTCTTGTACCGTTCTAGGTACAACTCATATCAATGTTTTTCATACAATATGAAATACATAAATCACCTTTCTGCTTACGCATAAAGGATTCTATTTACGCTTTATTTCTTTGGGAGTCAAAGGGTACTTTCCCTTTGAGAAGGGCAACTTGCTAGTCTCACTAGAATCGTCCTTCTTTTTGAAGTTTATCATCATATGAGAAACTCCCTAGCATCCATTGTCTATTATTAGGGATTGATATAATCCAATTATATCATGAAATATATCATTATAGATTTCCATCCCATGTATATAGACTATATCTCCCATATACATTCTATCTTCATATAATGTATTAAAGTCATAACTTTAACGAAGAAGTATTCTTTTCATTTCCAAAATTAATATATCATATATATTTAAATTTTAGGAACATGATTAACTCCCACTAATCTTTTGTAAAACTAGTAAACAAAAGATTCATTTACATCTTTATGAGAAATCAAACGATTTGATCCTTTTCCTCATAAAATGCAAATAGCTCCCACTAACTTGCTACGATCCATGATGGATGGATCTCTACAACTTACATGTCTTGTGATTTATAATTTTAGACATATATTATCAAGACTATCTTAATAATGTCCAAACATTGAATCACCATTTAGTTGTAGCTAGCAATCTTCGAATTAATTGAAACCAAGATTATCTCAAAGATGGTTTCTTCAAAGTCAACCATTCTCTTTGATTGTAGTCACCTTAAGCTACCAATTAGCTATGAAGGTTTCATTATTTCGAGTCAAATGGTACTTTACCATTTCCTTGAGTATATATCGTATATGCACTCAATGTAGTCATAAGGATTTTCATTCTTATTTCTTTCGAATTAAGAGGTGCAACTCTATGACATAGTCATAAAGTTCAAAACCATTCAACTGAGACGGTTTATAAATCCTTATCGACTACCTTGGAGCTTGTGGTATAGGAACTAGGTTGTTATATTTGTTGATTACTATCTTGTCTCTCAAAGAACCCATTCCTTGAGTTCTATCTCTCGTTCATTTGCTTTTAGGCAAATCACATTGTAGGACTACAATGAACTACCCAACAAAACAACATTTGTTAGTTGGTTTATAGAAGCGAAATCCAAAAGTTATTTTAAGGATATCCTACAAGATTGTTATCAAACAAATATTGCTTATTAGCACACAACCCCAAATCTTAACATGCTTTAAGATTTGTCTTTCTTTCCAACTACATCTTATGGAGTCATGAAAATTTTTGGAAGATCTTCTAATTGACAATCATATTGTTTTTAGAAGTATATATCCTATATATGGGTAATAGATAACATCTAACGAACTAAATCTTATTCGAGTTCGTTCTTCTCCTAATGGAGAAATTCATTATCTTATGATGCTTATTTCCTTGATATCTTTCAAGGAAACTCATCTAAAGTGTTACCTTTCCTTGGATCAAATCTAAGGAGGTAAATACTTTAGACGTCTTACTCATCAACTTACATTACTTGAATTCTTTGAAACATTTTGCAAAGTATTCGGACTTGTGTTTATTCAAAATAAACTATAGTCCAACCGAGAGTGATCTTCGGTGAATGTTATCCAACATGAGTAGTATTATGTTTGTGGACAAGTGCCACTAACATCTAAGTGAATTAACCTCAACAACTTTGTGATTCTTTCTTCTTTCCAAAAGAATAAAGATTCGAACATTTCGCCTCTATACAATTTTAACAAGAAGGTATTGGATCCGGATCTAACGATCCAAAGCATCCATCTTTCACCAACTCATAACTTATGTTTTTAGAGGAATCACAACTTAGTTGGGATTAGTCACTTCTTTGCAACCTTTTGGGTTTTAAGCATCATTATTTTCTAAACAGTTAACACTACCATATTATCTCTACTATAGAGATAATTAATTAGATTACCATAATCCAATCATTGATTAATAAAGAACATTGTTTTGTCAAACAAAACATTTATCCATTTCACATAGTGACGGAATTTAGTTCCTTAAAATTGGAATATAAAGACAATCTATGTTTTTCCAATTTCTTTGGTAGTTCATATGAGGAAGTAAGTACTAACTGCTTTCGCAGAAATCTATATTTTATTCACTTTCCGAATGTGAAGTACTTTCTCTTCTCTCATTAATCTTCTACTTCTTATTAGCCACACTTTTACAACGATTGCAAAACATAGTTACTAATACGGAATCAAGTATTCAAGTAGAAGAACCAACTGTTTTGAACTTTTCAAGAACATATTACAACACCTTCGAAAGGTGTGTTCTTGACACTTGCAAGACATTTCTTGCAAATACCCCTTCCAATGTCCATCATTTCATAAAGAAAGTTTGTTCCCTTGGAGTTATTTATCTTCTTTATTTGACTTTCACCTTTGACTACATTAGTCATGGTCCCTAAACTCCCACTATCTCTCTTGAAACCTTTTTCAATTGTGTTATACACATCAAACAATTTTGGAGAGCATGTGGTTTATTGTTCACTACATAGTTTACAATAAACTTAGTGAACCATTAGGATAGGGACACAAAGGTGAAGTCCTTGCCTAGTTTCCGTCTCGTTAAGTGGTTTATCACTTCAACATTCAATGATTCAAAATCATCATAAGTCCATGTTGATGGACTATTTTTGTCAACCAACCATTATGTTCTAAACATAATTACAAACTTTCAAGAGTTGTACAAGGCAACTCTCATTTCTTCACACAACAAATTGTAAGTGAAGAATCATGGCACATAAAGTGTCCATGCCTTTGTGCTTTCTTCTCAAGTTCTTTGTTCAAGTAACAAAGAAACAAGCACTTGTGTTTGTATTGACTAAGGGTTGTTCAAAGCAACTCTTATTTCTTCATACAACAATTTGTAATTGAAGAATTATGACATTAAAAGTGTTGTCCTCCTTATGATAGACCTTTTCTAACATATTCTTCTAATGATACATTATCAATAGGAAGATTGTGAGGATGAGACTACTTAGGTACATATACAATCCTTTTAAGACATTCTTTGGGATTGTGGTACCAAGTCCGGAAACTAAAACATTCGGTTTTTATTTGTCAAGTGTTGGATAGCGTTTGCAAATATATTGGTAGATAAATACATAACGAATATAAATTGATTGATTTTAAGCCATTTGATTCGGGTCTTTAAATCAAATAGCATCACCCACTATTTTTGGCAAATTCCATATCCCTCATTGGAATTCGAGAGTTTTGGATGAAACTCCAAGTAGGTTATGGGAGACTCACTACTACCAAGCCCACCTCAGAAGAACTCCATATTGGCTAGCAACAATAATAATGAGAGAGTACGCTTACTCATTTGCAACTAATGCAAGTACCCATCTCGTTTGGCCTCTAGAGAATGATGCCTCAGAAGAACTCCATATTGGCACCATTGCACTTAGTTAAGTCATTCCCACCATGCTAGTTCAAGTAGGGGTTCAAGAATGGCCTCAGAAGAACTCCATATTGGCCACACTCGTTGCCTACCTTTCACTTCATCATATGTGTATAGGCTTCTCCTGAATGTAAGCACATACTTTGCAACCACAGAACTGGACGAATACATTGTACGAGTCACAAACGATTGAAGCCCACCACGATGGAAGGCCACGAAAGAGTGTTCAAAGCACTCTCACGCTTATCAACTTAATAATGGTTTGGTTGAGGGTTTTAGGTCTCATCACATATAAACATTCATTTTAATCTCTATTAAAACAATTTTGGTCCTATTACAACTATTGGTCCATCTCATTGTTTTAGTTGTACATAATACTCCCACTATGCTTTTAAAACGGTTTTTAAAGCAAGAGTATATGATACTACTAACATAAACTTTGCATTCATTTGATGGACTACATAGTTGCCTTAGGGCCTTAGGATGACTATGAACCTTTGTTTAGATTCAACACGAGCCTTGTGTTGAATCTCGGTCTAGGGATGGTGATTGATTTTAGTTACACGTTTAATCACATTAAGGCGTGTTGTCTTAGGGGCGTTGGACCCAACTACTTCATTTTCATGCATATCATATAAAGCAAGAAAGAAGTACTTCAAAGTAAAGGTGAGCTTATGCTCATTACAACATTTGCATATAACAAATTACTTTAAAGTAAAGAAGAGCTTAAGCCCTTTTACAACATTTGATCAAATCAAATTACAACCAAAATCTAATCTACACATTCCCATGGTTCAAACAAATTTGAAACGGCCTTTCACATAGCTCAATTATTATAGGCTTAGGTTCATAATCATCCTTTAATTAATTAACATTTTAACTAATTAAATTGAATGCAACATTTTCATTTGGATTTTGTATCCATAAAATTGATTTAAGTGGAGCTAAACAAAATGAAAATCCAATTCTCATTTAAAGAGACAAAACAATTTTGTTCTCATCCTATTTGGGCCATCATGCAATAACCACAACTTTTTGGGCCATATTGCGAAAACATAAACTTTTGGGGTCACTTTGTAAAAACACAAAAGTCACTACTTCATGTAAATACAACTAGAACCCAAAATTTAAATAAATTCAAAACTTCATTAAAGGAGCAAAACAATTTGTCCTTTAGCGTTTTTAGGCCTTAACGTCAAAACGTAAACTTTCGGGTCAAAGTACAAATACACAAAAGTATCAAAACTTTATGTAATTGCATAAAAGCCCCAAAATACCCTATTTTATTAGGGTGGCCGGTTTTTAGGGATAAAAAGGAGTGGTGGGTGTTTTGATTTATTAGTTTTGTCAAAAAAACAATCAAGTAGTGCTTTCACCTTTCATAAAAATAATATATGTTTTGATGATTGATATTTCTTTCATCATTTATACAAATATTTAACACTTTAAATACTTTCATAAAATTAATATATGTTTTGATGATTGATGTTTCCATCATCATTTATACAAATATTTAACACTTTAAATACTTTCATAAAATTAATATATGTTTTGATGATTGATGTTTCCATCATCATTTATACAAATATTTAACATTTTAAATACATGATAAATCATTTGAAAAACATATATCATAAACTTTATGAAATAAATCAAAACTTTGAATCAAAACACAAACCTTTGTGTTCTTGGCAAGAACATCAAGAACATATGAAGAACATCCATGAAAACCCATAAGAGCTCCATGAATGTTTTCATGCAATAAAACTCAAATTTTTATCATTCAAAATGAGGCTAACATCCTAGGGTACTTAGGGGTTCCAAAAGTCACCTTAAAACCATTTAAACAAGACAAACATGAACCCAAAAAATCACCCTTTGGATTTGGCCGAAAATCCCTAAAATCATGGCACCAAATTTTAGCTCCAATATTCATCCTCATATGAACTACATCTACAACATTTGAGATGGCAAATTTTCAAACAAAATTTACATTCAAAAAAGCAAGAATAAAGCTTGTAACAATTACAACTTTTAAATCATAAACTTATGAACTACAAAACCCAAAAGGATTCACCAACTACTAGACCTAGGCTCTGATACCACTTGAAGGAATTATTTTGTGAAAACATGTTCATTTAAGCAACATCAATAGCATGCTAATAACAATTAAAAGGCGGAATCATGCTTGCATGCACTTAAAAACAAAACATAAACCAAGAAATTCAAAGCCTAGTAGATTGGTGAACCAATAATCATCTCAAAACAAAGTGAGTTGAAATTAATACCTTTGTAGATTCCTCTTTGCATAAGCAAAGGCTAATCACCCAAATAGATAGGGCCTTCATTCCTTGCTTCTTAGATCCATGGATTTGGATGGAAGAATAGGTTCTCCAAGTTCCCAAAATTGAGAACCTCTAAGTCTCTTCACCAAGGTTAGATTGTAGAAGAAAATGAGTGACCTTGGAGTAGTAGGATTGCTAGATGTACCCTCCAAGGTGTTGGCCTCTTTTAGAGAGAAATGGAGAGACAATTCTCACCCATTTTTCCCCAAAAATAAACCCATTTTTCACTTAATGAATTTTGGCTATAAAGTCATTTATATAGTCACTTCTTTAAGTGACCTAAACAACCAAAACCCTAATTCATTCTATTATGGCCGGCCACCTAAAGGGATTTGGGCTTTTGGGCCTTAATGAATCTTTATTCATTAAATTGTCATACATCTTAAGTTAATGGGCTTGACGTTCGAAGCCCATTGGGCCTTAAGGTCCAAAACTATCCCGAGGTCTTTAACGAACTTATTCGTTTGATTAATTAACATATTAATTAATCCTTGCCATAAATAAATGATTAAACCATTTAATCATTCTTACTCATTTCCGTTTAATCTCCAATCTCCACCTCTTATGGTGTGCGATCCATTAGGTTCCTTTTAGCGAGGTAGTGGGCGATTAAAACCATTTTACATCGATTGTGAATTGAAACTATTTTCAATTCTCCCTTTAGTGATTACACACGTTTAGGGCTTCCACAAACCATGAGTGACAACTAGCAGCATATCATGGTTACCCAAGCTAATCAGAAGAGGTTAGAGAACCTATTTAGTTCGGGATTACAAATGCAATACGGTCCTTCTCTAATCTAATACTCTTGACCACATTGTTTGGTATGATAGTTTATTTACTCATGTCTACTATCCAATATGAATCGTTTGCTTATATGATTTCCTTGAATGTGATTTGGAACGCATTCCCTAATCTCATTCATACTCTGGCCAGAGATTCCAAATCATATCATAGAGTATTCTCCCTCAACTGTTTGAAGGTTAGAGATCCCTTGTTGCGCATTCACTTGTCTCCATAGCTAAGTGGCTTAACCCCAACGATGCCGTAGACACCCCGAGTGACTTTGACATAATCAAAGATCAATGACTTAACCACAAGACAACTGTGATGCCTCAGGTCAAAGGACTACTTTGCATTATCCCAACCATGAGTTCTTATGTGACATGGAATATGAGAACTCTTCGTTGATCACGTTCAGTGTACTCATTCTCTATTGAGCACCTACGTACTTGTCTTGATGTCACACACACCAATGACTCGAGACTAATCACTCTCCCTGAGAGAAGACATAGTACGTACCGATCTTTACGGACTGTCAATGCCCAATTGACAATCCTATGATCAGGAACATTTAGGATGTGTCTACGAAAGAATGGTCTCATGAATCTAACTTCATTAGATTACATTCTCCCAATCACATATTCCTTGGACTTTATCGTTTAAGCATATAACATTTATATGAGACGGCTCAAACAATAATCTATGCCCTTTATATGTTGAACTAGATTAGTTTAACATGTGAAATGTCCGTAAAGTATCATCACATGATTGGCTTTAGGGCACATTTCCAACAATATGTAATTAGGAGAATGTAATTTAAACAAGTTAGATTCATGAGACCATTCTCTTTCGTATACATATCCTAAACGTTCCTGATCATAGGATTGCCAATTAGGCATTGACAGTCCGTTAAGATCAGTACGTGTTGTGTCTTCTCTCAGGGAAAGTGACTGGTCTCGAGTCATTGGCGTGATTGACACCAAGATAAGAATGTAGGTGCTCAATAGTGAATGAGTCCACTGAACACGATCAACAAGGTGTTCTTATACTCATGTCACATGAGAACTCATGGTTGGGATAATGCAAAGTAGTCCTTTGACCCGAGGCATCATAGTTGCCTTGTGGTTAGGTCCTTGATCTTTGACTATGTCAAAGTTACTCCGTCAGAAGTTGTCCACGGCATAGTTGGGGTTAAGCCACTTAGCCATGGAGGCAAGTGAATGCGCAACAAAGGATCTCTAACCTTCAAACTGTTTGAAGGAGAATACTCTATGATATGATTAAGAATCTCTGGCCAGAGTATGAATAAGATTTAGGAAGTCGTTCCAAATCACATTCAAGGTAATCATATAAGTAAGAGAATCACATTGGATAGTAGACATGAATAAACTACATAACATAACATAAATCGTATTAGATTGTTTGTTTAAAACTATTTGATTAGGTCTTTGAATCAAATAGTACCACCCACTATTTTTTGGCAAATTCCACATCCCTCAATAGAATTCGAGAGTTATATTGAACTCTTAGCGGGGTATGGGAGACTCACCATTACCAAGCCCACCTCAGAAGAATATCATATTGGCTAGCAACAATAATGATGAGAGGATAACACTTTAGCCATTTACAACTTTTGTAATTACCCATCTAGTTTGGCCTCTAGAGAATGATCCTCAGAAGAATATCATATTGGCACCATTGCACTTAGTTAAGTCATTCCCACCATGCTAGTTCAAGTAGGGGTTCAAGAATGGCCTTAAAAGAATATCATATTGGCCATACTCGTTGCCTACTTTCACTTCATCATATGTTTATGGGCTTCTCCTGAATGTAAGCACATACTTTGCATACCCCAGAACTGGACGAATACGGTGTATGAGTCACAAACGATTGAAGCCCATCACGGTGGAAGGCCTACGAAGACATGTTCAAAACATCTCTCGTTTTTCAACTTAATATTCGTTTTGAGGGAGTAGTTTTGGGCTACATCAAAATCATTTTAATCTTTATTAAAAGAACTTGGGCCTATCATAACTATTGGTCCAAGTTAATATGAATTAGTAGCATATAATACTCCCACTGTTTCGTTGAAACAAGCGAGACTTGATCTGATCATATTTATATATATTTTTACTTCAAATTCACTCGTCTTTTCTTAGTTAGTTCCTTATATTTTTGAGCTATTTACGTTATTTTTGTGTTTATAGGATTTGTTATGCAAAGAAAATAAAAATGGCACAAATGAGTTTTAAATAATAAATTCGTCGAAAATTGCTTTAGTCGTTCTCATTCTGTCATGGGTTATTGGTAGAATTATGTCACGGATTATAGGTCTGAATGCGGATCTGAGAAATTGGATGCGTGGGTTGGGATGCTGGTTTATGTTATGCATGGATCGGTGAATTGGGAAGTGTGTGGCAGTGATGATCATGAATGGTGTTTCCCTCGGACTAAAACTTGTTATGCACACCCTAGAATCTAAGCTTAATGTTGAGAATTTTATATGCTATAATTTATATCACCATGCACGTAGTCTCATTTTCACTATTTCTTCTCACAAAGGGAAACTTGAAAAGTTAAATAAAGATAGAGAAAGATAGGAAGAAGGTAATTATTTATTCAGCTTTACTTGCTCGATCTTGAAATCGTTGTCAGAGAATCAAAGATGTTCCCTTCTTATAGACTGTAAGTTATGTGGATAAATGACATTTTCGATTGGCTAGTTTTATGTTTTTGAAGTGTGTTTATTTTCTAATTGGAAGCATGATTCAAACTTGTTATTTACTCACTAAATTTTGTCAGGTTGGGATCACAGTTTGCACTGAGGTTTTATTAAACTTAAAGATATTTGGTGGAATGCGGTAGGTGGAGAATAAGCTGCCTTTGGCAGCATGTGAAGTAAAAGCAGCACTAGGCCACTTGCAGCGTGGAGCGCATAAATAAGAAACAAAAAGAATAGGCACTTGCAGCGTGAGTGTGGTGGGTGAGGCATTAGCCTCGGGAGAGTGCAGCCTTGAAAAACGGAGAAGCAGCTTGAGCAGGGAGGGACGGACAGAGAGCTGGTGAGAGACAGAAAAACGCGGAAATAGTGACGGGAAGGAGTGGGCTGCCTTTGGCAGCTGTGAGGATAGCAGAAAGACAGCGCGCACAAGGCGCAGGGAAGAGAAAAATAGAAAGAAGAGGAGAGGGCTGCTTTGGCAGCGAGAGAGAGGGCCACGGCACAGAAGCAGAAACAAACAGACGGCAGAGAGCAAAGCTTCTTCTCTTTCGGTTAAATCTTTCCAAACTTATATTTTATTTCTGTTTTAATAATGTGTAACTAAATTTATTTTGGCTAGAGGTTAATTCAAAGCCATGAATATATTTGTAATATGAATTGATTACCTTCAGTTGTGATTCATAAGTTGTGAATTCAATTTACTTATCCGTTCGTATAAAAACTGATTTGTGTATGTTGGTTGAGAGTGCACGCTTAATTTACATGCATGAATTTGATGCTAGAATATAAGTGAATTTCACCTAATCGTTATGAACTTATATTCACAAGTAGTGAAGGTTGCTAGTCACAATCACGTTAAGTAAATTCTTGGCATAAGTTTCATGCAAATCATAGTAACGAGTGCCTCGTCAATGCTTATGTTTTTCATAAAACTAAATGATTCTTGCGTGTATCTCTATTATGCAATTCATGTAGGGAACTTGTAGGGAATGTTTTGGGTTGTCGTATGCAATCATCCAACCTAATAACTTGTGGAAAAACTGAAGGTTAATTAGTGCAGTTCACGGTTAATTTGGGGCATTGAGTATTCATGGTTTATTGAAAGAACAACTGAAAATCAATTTAGGTTGCATATGTGTCATGTGTGGAGAAGAACCCTCTAGCTAGTCTGTCACCTATCCTTTCACCTTAATTTCATGCTTTTGTCAATTCTGTAATTTATTTAAGTTTAATTTACTTCTCGTCAAAACCAAACCCCCCCCCATTATTAAATTATATTATTTAGTTAGTTTTCATTGTTGTTAGTCTTTTAATTCAATGTCCGTCCATTTCAGTTCCTAGTGTCTAATTTGATTGGTTTCATTATTTTGAGTCATTCTAAGTGTGTTTCGAGTTATTAAGAATTTTTAGCCTAGTTTTGTGTCCTTGAGTCTTGTTTAATATTTTTAAAATAATTTAGAATAGATTAGCAATCCCTCCTAATCCCCGGCCTAGAACGATACCCTACTTACATCTATACTACAATTGTCAAAAAGAGGGTTTAATTTGTGTGTCAAGTAATTCTCACATCAAGACTATATGAAACTACTAACGAATGCATTGCATCCTCATATGGGCTATATAGTCATATTAGGTTTTAGGATGATTATGAACCGATTGATTTGATCCAACACGAGCCTTGTGTTGGACCTTGGGTGAAGGATGATTTTGTGAAAAACATGTTCATTTGAATAACATCTATAGCATGCAATTAACAATTAAAAGGCGGAATCATGCTTGCATGCATTCAAAAACAAAACATTACCCATGAAATTCAAAGCCTAGTAGATTGGTGAACCATTAATCAACTCAAAACAAAGTGAGTTGAGATTTATACCTTTGTAGATACCTCTTTGCATAAGCAAAGGCTAATCACCCAAAGAGAGGGCCTTCATTCCTTGCATCTTAAATCTATGGATTTGGATGGATGAAAAGGTTTCTCCAAGTTCCCAAAATTGAGAACCTCTAAGTCTCTTCACCAAGGTTAGATTGGAGAAGAAATGAGTGACCTTGCAGTAGTGGGATTGCTAGAAGCACCCCCCAAGGAGGCCGGCCTCTTTAGAGAGAAATGGAGAGACATGTTCTCTCCAATTTTCTCCAAAAGAAACCCTAAAGGAATTTTGGCTATAAAGTCATATTTATACCATTATTCATTTGAGTGGCAAACTTGTAAATAAGTCCAAGTTCACTACCCCTAACCATATGGCCGGCCTTAGGGTGTATTTGGGTTGTTTGGGCCTTTGTGAATCATTATTCATTAAGTTGTCATACAACTTAAGTCAATGGACTTGACGTTCGAAGCCCATTGGGCCTTAAGGTCCAAAACTATCCCGAGGTCTTTAACGAACTTATTCGTTTGATTAATTAACATATTAATTAATCCTTTCCATAAATAATTAAACCATTTAATTATTTTTACTCATCTCCATTGTTTCTTCAATCTCCACCTTACACGGTGTGCGATCCATTAGGTTCCTTTTAGCGAGGCAGTGGGCGATTAAAACCATTTTACATCGATTGTGAATTGAAACTTACTTTCAATTCTCCCTTTAGTGATTACACACGTTTAGGGCTTCCACAAACCATGAGTGACACCTAGCAGCATATCATGGTTACCCAAGCTAATCGGAAGAGGTGGAGAACCTATTCAGTTTAGGATTACAAATGCAATACGGTCTTTCTCTAAGCTAATACTCTTAACCACATTGTTTGGTTTGATAGTTTATTTATTCATGTCTACTATCCAATGTGATTCGTTTGCTTATATGATTACTTTGAATGTGATTTGGAACGCATTCCCAAATCTCATTCATACTTTGGCCAGGGGTTCTAAATCATATCATAGAGTATTCTCCCTCAAACAGTTTGAAGGTTAGAGATCCCTTGTTGCGCATTCACTTGCCTCCATGACTAAGTGGCTTAACCCCAACGATGCTGTGGACACCCCGATGGGGTGACTTTGACATAATTAAAGGTCAAGGACTTAACCACAAGACAACTGTGATGCCTCAGGTCAAAGGACTACTTTGCATTATCCCAACCATGAGTTCTCATGTGACATGAGTATGAGAACTCCTCGTTGATCGTGTTCAGTGGACTCATTCGCTATTGAGCACCTACGTACTTGTCTTGATGTCACACACACCAATGACTCGAGACTAGTCACTCTCCCTGAGAGAAGACACAGCACGTACCGATCTTAACAGACTGTCAATGCCCAATTGGCAATCCTATGATCAGGAACGTTTAGGATGTGTCTACGAAAGAATGGTCTCATGAATCTAACTTCATTAGATTGCATTCTCCCAATCACATATTCCTTGGACTTTATTGTTTAAGCATATAACATTTATATGAGACGGCTCAAACAATAATTTATGCCATTTATATGTAAACTAGATTAGTTTAACATGTGAAATGTCCGTAAAGTATCATCATATGATTGGCTTTAGGGCACATTTCCAACAATCTCCCACTTGCACTAGAGCCAATCAGCTTGGTCAGCATGATGATATCTCTTCTGTAGTCATTTCATAAATGGCTGAGTAGTAGGCCTAGACAATGGATATCTATATGTTATCCATAGAAGCAACCTTGAGAATAACGACGTCACCATTATACATGATTCTCAATCATGTGGTTCAGTCTCTCATTTGAGTTCGGACCTTGATGAGACCTTGATTCCCTGGCTTGAGCTATCGCCCCATTAGTGTCATAGTGTCAGTACACTAGATACACTTTTTGGTTGGAATCGAATAGAGAGTTCATAAATGAACTTTCCCATCCAAACAACATTGTTGTAAACTTCTATATATGGCAATATATTTTGCATTCATAATGGAACACACTAAAGTCAATACTTTAATGTTTCCATCCAAATATCTCTTTAGTCATAATAAAGAGATATCTGTTTATCTCTTTATTCATAATGAAGAAACATCCAATGATGGATTAGATTCATAATCTAATACATTTACGCTTCCTTTACGTCACTTTGATTCTTCCTCGATCTTTGAGGAATTTTTCCTTTAGTATTTCTTAAATACTTAAGGACTCACTTGACAGTTGCCATGGTTCTGATCCTGAGCTTGCACTAATATCGTCTTGTATCGTTCTAGGTACAATTCATATCAACGTTTTTCATACAATATGAAATACGTAAATCACCTTTCTGCGTATGCATAAAGGATTCTATTTATGCATTATTTCTTTGGGAGTCAAAGGGCACATTCCCTTTGAGAAGAGCAACTTCCTAGTCTCAGTAGAGTTGTCTTTTGATTTGAAGTTTGTCATCATATGAGAAACTTCCTAGCATCTTTTGTCTATTATTAGGGATTGATATAATCAAATTATATCCTAAAATCTATCAATATAGATTTCCATCCCATGTATATAGACTATGTCTCCCATATACATTCTATCTTTATAGAATGTTTTAAAGTCATAACTTTAACGAATGTTTAAAGTCATAACTTTAACGAAGAAGTATTCTTTCCATTTCCAAAATTAATATATCATATACATATTCATATATATCATATATATATTTATATATATATCATATATATATTTATACAAATTTAGGAATATGATTAACTCCCACTAATCTTTTGTAAACCTAGTAAACAAAAGATTCATTTACATCTTTATGAGAAATCAAACAATTTGATCTTTCTCTCATAAGACGCTTATGGCTCCCACTAGCTTGATGAGATCCATGATGGATGGATCTTTACAACTTACATGTCTTGTGATTCATAGTTTTAGACATATATTATCAAGACTATCTTAATAATGGTTTCGGAAACCTATATTATGTCCAAATATTGAATCACCATTTAGTTGTAGCTAGCAATCTTCGAATTAATTGAAACTAAGACTACGTCAAAAATGGTTCCTTCAAAGTCAACCATTCTATTTGATTGTAGTCACCTTAAGCTACCAATTAGCTAATGAAGGTTTCATTATTTCGGGTCAAATGGTACTTTACCATTTCCTTGAGTATATAACGTATATACACTCAATGTAGTCATAAGGATTTTCATTCTTATTTCTTTCGAATTAAGAGGTGTAACTCTATGACATAGTCATAAAGTTCAAACCATTCAACTGAGACGGTTTATAAATCCTTCTCGACTACCTTGGAGCTTGTGGTATAGGAACTACGTTGTTATATTTGTTGATTACTTTCTTGTCTCTCAAATAACCCATTCTTTGAGTTCTATCTCTCGTTCATTTGCTCTTAGGCAAATCACATTGTAGGATTACATTGAACTACCCAACAAAACAACATTTGTTAGTTGGTTTATAGAAGCGATATCCAAAGGTTAATTTAAGGATATCCCACAAGATTGTTATCAAACAAATATTGCTTGTTAGCACACAACCCCTAATCTTAACATGTTTTAAGATTTTGTCTTTCTTTCCAACTACATCCTATGGAGTCATGAAAACTTTGGAAGATCTTCTAATTGACAATCATATTGTCTTAGAAGCATATATATCCTATATATGGGTAATTGATAATATCCAACGAACTAAATCTTATTCAAGTTCGTTCTTCTCCTAATGGAGAAATCCATTATCTTATGATGCTTCTTTCCTTGATATCTTTCAAGAAAACTATTCTAAAGTGTTACCATTCCTTGGATCAAATCTAAGGATGTAAATACTTTAGATGTCTTACTCATCAACTTACATTTCTTGAATTCTTTGAAACCTTTTGCAAAGTATTCGGACTTGTGTTTATTTAAAATAAACTATAGTCCAACCGAGGGTGATCTTCGGTGAATGTAATACAACATGAGTAGTATTATGTTTGTGGACTAGTGCCACTAACATCTAAGTGAATTAACCTCAACAACTTTGTGATTCCTTATTCTTTCCAAAAGAATAAAGATTCAAACATTTTGCCTCTATACAATTTTAACAAGAAGGCATTGGATCCGGATCTAACGATCCAAAGTATCCATCTATGACTAACTCGTAATTTATGTTTTTAGAGGTATCACAACTTTAGTTGGGATTAGTCACTACCTTGCAACCTTTTGGGTTTTAAGCATCGTTACATTCTAAACAGTTAACACTACCATATCATCTCTACTATAGAGACAATCAATTAGATTACTATAATCCAATCATTGATTAATAAAGAACAATGTTTTGTCAAATAAAACATTCATCCATCTCTACTATAGTGACGGAATTAAGTTCCTTAAAATTGGAATGTAAAGACAATCTTTGGTTTTTCCAATTTCTTTGGTAGTTCATATGAGGAAGTAAGTACTAACTGCTTTCGCAGAAATCTATATTTTATTCACTTTCCGAATGTGAAGTACTTTCTCTTCTCTCATTAATCTTCTACTTCTTATTAGTCACACTTTTACAACGATTGTAAAACATAGTTACTAATACGGAATCAAGCATTCAAGTAGAAGAACCAACTGTTTTGAACTATTCAAGAACAATTTACAATACCTTCGAAAGGTGTGTTCTTGACACTTGCAAGACATTTCTTGCAAATACCCCTTCCAATGTCCATCCTTTCATGAAGAAAGTTTGTTCCCTTGGAGTTATTTCGCTTTCTTCATTTGACTTCTCCTTTGACTACAATAGTTATGGTCCCTAAACTCCCACTATCTCTCTTGAAACTTATTTCAATTGTGTTATACACATCAAACATTTTGGAGAGCATGTGGTTTATCGTTCACTACATAGTTTACAATAAACTTAGTGAACTATAAGGATAGGGACACAAAGGTGAAGTCCTTGCCTAGTTTCCGTCTCGTTAAGTGTTTTATCACTTCAACACTCAATGATTCAAAATCATCATAAGTCCATGTTGATGGACTATTATTGTCAACCAACCATTATGTTCTAAACATAATTACAAACTTTCAAGAGTTGTTCAAGGCAACTCTCATTTCTTCATACAACAATTTGTAAGTGAAGAATCATGGCACATAAAGTGTTCATGCCCTTGTGCTTACTTCTCAAGTTCCTTGTTCATGTAACAAAGAAACAAGCACTAAGTGTTTGCATTGACTAAGGGTTGTTCAAAGCAACTCTTATTTCTTCATACAACGATTTGTAAGTGAAGAACTAATAACACTAAAAGTGTCCTTTTCTTTATGCTATTCTTCGTAAGTTCCTTTGTTCATTTAACAAAGGATTAAGCATTAGTTGTTTGTGTTGTCCTTTTCATGATAGACTTATCTAACATGTTCTTCCAATGATACATTACCAATAGAAAGATTGTCAGGATGAGACTACTTAGGTACATATACAATCCATTTAAGACAATCTTTGGGATTGTGGTACCAAGTCCGGAAACTAAAGCATTCGGTTTTTATTTGTCAAGTGTTGGATAGCGTTTGCAAATATATTGGTAAACAAATACATAACGAATATAAATTGATTGATTTTAAGCCATTTGATTCGGGTCTTTAAATCAAATAGCACCACCCACTATTTTTGGCAAATTCCATATCCCTCATTGGAATTCGAGAGTTTTGGATGAAACTCTTAGTAGGTTATGGGAGACTCACTACTACCAAGCCCACCTCACAATGATATGATGTTGGCTAGCATTAATAATAATGAGAGAGCACACTTACTCATTTGCAACTAATGCAAGTACCCATCTTATTTGGCCTCTAGAGAATGTCACCTCACAATGATATGATGTTGGCTCCATTGCACTTAGTTAAGTCATTCCCACCATGCTTAGTTTGTGAAGGGGTTCAAGAATAGCCTCACGATGATACGATGTCGGCTATCCTCGTTGCCTACACTCACCTCATCAAGTATGTATATAGACTCCTCCTGAATATAAGCATGCACTTTGAACTTCCCCATGATAGGGTGAAGCCGGTGTACAAGTCATAAACGATTGGAGCCCACCACGGTGGAAGGCCTACGAAAGAGTGTTCTAAGCACTCTCACGCTTATCAACTTAATAATGGTTTGGTTGAGGGTTTTAGGTCTCATCACATATAAATATACATTTTAATCTCTATTAAAACTATTTTGGTCCTATTACAACTATTGGTCCACCTTATTGTTTTTAGTTGTATATAATACTCCCACTATGCTTATAAAACGGTTTTTAAAGCAAGAGTATATGATACTACTAACATAACCTTTGCATTCATTTGATGGATTATATAGTTGCCTTAGGGCCTTAGGATGACTATGAACCTTTGTTTAGATTCAACACGAGCCTTGTGTTGAATCTCGGTCTAGGGATGGTGATTGATTTTAGTTACGCGTTTAATCACATTAAGGCGTGTTGTCTTAGGGGCGTTGGACACAACTACTTCATTTTCATGCATATCATATAAAGCAAGAAAGAAGTACTTCAAAGTAAAAGAGAGCTTATGCTCATTACAACATTTGCATAAAAATAAATTACTTTAAAGTAAAGAAGAGCTTATGCCCTTTTACAACATTTCATCAAATCAAATTACAACCAAAATTAATCTACACATTCCCATGGTTCAAACAAATTTGAAACGCCTTTCACATAGCTCAATTATCGTAGGCTTAGGTTCATAATCACCCTTTAATTAATTAACACTTTAACTAATTAAATTGAATGCAACATTTTCATTTGGTTTTTGTATCCATAAAATTGATTTAAATGGAGCTAAACAAAATGAAAATCCAATTCTCATTTAAAGAGACAAAACAATTTTGTTCTCATCCTAATTTGGGCCATCATGCAATAACCACAACTTTTGGGCTATAAAGCAATTAACCTCAACTTTTGGGCTATATTGCAAAACTTTTGGGGTCACTTTGTAAAGACACAAAAGTCCACTACTTCATGTAATTACACTAGAACCCAAAATTTAATCAATGCAAAAACTTCATTAAATGATCAAAACAATTTGTCCTTTAGCGTTTTTGGACCTTAACGTAAAAACATAAACTTTTGGGCCAAAGTGCAAATACACAAAAGTATCAAAACTTTATGTAATTGCATAAAAGACCCAAAAGTGCTCCCACTTGAGGGAGGGCCGGTTTTGGAAGAAGAAATGGAGTGATGTGTGTGTTGATTTGTAGTTTGACATAAAGCATGCAAGTGCACAAGTGGTGTGTGTGAAAGGGAATTAATCCTTTCACACCCACCATTATTTCTATTGCCATTTAAACAAATATCTAAAACATTTAAACATTTGAAAAAACATTAAACATAAACTTTATGAAATAAATCAAAACTTTGAATCAAAACACAAAACGTTATGTTCTTGGCAAAAATGTCAAGAACAATGAAGAACAATCATGGAAAAACTCAAAATTTTCCAAGAACATTTTTCATCCAAAAACATCTCAAAAAACATTTAAACTTTAGGGAAATAACATCTAACCAAACTAGGGTACATAGGGGTTCCAAAAGTCACTTGAAAAACATTTTAACAAGACAAACAAGAACCCAAAAATTCACCCTTTGTATTTGGCCGAAAATCCCCAAAGTCATGGCACCAAATTTTAGCTCCAATATTCATGCTCATATGAACTACATCTACAACATTTGAGATGGCAAATTTTCTAACAAAATTTACATTCAAAAAACAAGAATAAAGCTTGTAACATATTACAACTTTTAAATCACAAACTATGAACTACAAAACCCAAAAGGATTCACCAACTACTAGACTTAGGCTCTGTTACCACTTGAAGGATGATTTTGTGAAAAACATGTTCATTTGAATAACATCTATAGCATGCAATTAACAATTAAAAGGCGGAATCATGCTTGCATGCATTCAAAAACAAAACATTACCCATGAAATTCAAAGCTTAGTAGATTGGTGAACCATTAATCAACTCAAAACAAAGTGAGTTGAGATTTATACCTTTGTAGATTCCTCTTTGCATAAGCAAAGGCTAATCACCCAAAGAGAGGGCCTTCATTCCTTGCATCTTAAATCTATGGATTTGGATGGATGAAAAGGTTTCTCCAAGTTCCCAAAATTGAGAACCTCTAAGTCTCTTCACCAAGGTTAGATTGGAGAAGAAATGAATGACCTTGCAGTAGTGGGATTGCTAGAAGCACCCCCCAAGGAGGCCGGCCTCTTTAGAGAGAAATGGAGAGACATGTTCTCTCCAATTTTCTCCAAAAGAAACCCTAAATGAATTTTGGCTATAAAGTCATATTTATACCATTATTCATTTGAGTGGCAAACTTGTAAATAAGTCCAAGTTTACTACCCTTAACCATATGGCCGGCCTTAGGGTGTATTTGGGTTGTTTGGGCCTTTGTGAATCATTATTCATTAAGTTGTCATACAACTTAAGTCAATGGACTTGACGTTCGAAGCCCATTGGGCCTTAAGGTCCAAAACTATCCCGAGGTCTTTAACGAACTTATTCGTTTGATTAATTAACATATTAATTAATCCTTGCCATAAATAATTAAACCATTTAATTATTCTTACTCATCTCCATTGTTTCTTCAATCTCCACCTTACACGGTGTGCGATCCATTAGGTTCCTTTTAGCGAGGCAGTGGGCGATTAAAACCATTTTACATCGATTGTGAATTGAAACTTACTTTCAATTCTCCCTTTAGTGATTACACACGTTTAGGGCTTCCACAAACCATGAGTGACACCTAGCAGCATATCATGGTTACCCAAGCTAATCAGAAGAGGTGGAGAACCTATTCAGTTTAGGATTACAAATGCAATATGGTCTTTCTCTAAGCTAATACTCTTGACCACATTGTTTGGTTTGATAGTTTATTTATTAATGTCTACTATCCAATGTGATTCGTTTGCTTATATGATTACTTTGAATGTGATTTGGAACGCATTCCCAAATCTCATTCATACTCTGGCCAGAGGTTCTAAATCATATCATAGAGTATTCTCCCTCAAACAGTTTGAAGGTTAGAGATCCCTTGTTGCGCATTCACTTGCCTCCATGACTAAGTGGCTTAACCCCAACGATGCTGTGGACACCCCGATGGGGTGACTTTGACATAATCAAAGGTCAAGGACTTAACCACAAGACAACTGTGATGCCTCAGGTCAAAGGACTACTTTGCATTATCCCAACCATGAGTTCTCATGTGACATGAGTATGAGAACTCCTCGTTGATCGTGTTCAGTGGACTCATTCGCTATTGAGCACCTACGTACTTGTCTTGATGTCACACACACCAATGACTCGAGACTAGTCACTCTCCCTGAGAGAAGACACAGCACGTACCGATCTTAACGGACTGTCAATGCCCAATTGGCAATCCTATGATCAGGAACGTTTAGGATGTGTCTACGAAAGAATGGTCTCATGAATCTAACTTCATTAGATTGCATTCTCCCAATCACATATTCCTTGGACTTTATCGTTTAAGCATATAACATTTATATGAGATGGCTCAAACAATAATTTATGCCCTTTATATGTAAACTAGATTAGTTTAACATGTGAAATGTCCGTAAAGTATCATCATATGATTGGCTTTAGGGCACATTTCCAACATTGGGTTTAAGGTAGATAGTTGTTGATTTTAGTTACGCGTTTAATCTAATTAAACCGTTATTTCCTATTGGGCGTTGGACCCAACTATTCCATTTTGCATACATATAAACAAAAGGAATACATGAAATAATAAGAGGGGCTTATGCCCTTTTACAACACAAATCAAATGATGGACTTATGTCCATTTACAACAAATTGAATTAATCAAATTACATTCAAATCTACACTACCAAACCCAAACATTCATAATGTAAAGCGGCCAATCACATAGCTCAATTATCGAGGCCTTTGGTTCATAATCACCATTTTCTTAATCAATCACATTAACTAAGAAAGCAACTTAAACAATTGGTTTTTGGATCCATAGAATTTATTTAAATGGAACTAAATGAAATGAAAATCCAATTCTCATTAAAGAGACAAAACAATTTTGTTCTCATTTTATTTGGGCCAAAAGGAAACTATGACCACAACAATTGGGCCATAATGCAAATACAAAAACTTTTGGGGTCACTTTGTAAAAACACAATAGTCCATAACTTCATGTAATTACAACTAGATCCCAAAATTTTATTAATGTAAAAACATCATTAAAGGATCAAAACAATTTGTCCTTTAGAGTTTTTAGGCCTAAACATAAAAACGTAAACTTTTGGGCCAAAATACAAAAACACAAAAGTATCAAAACTTTATGTAATTGCACAAAAGGGCCCAAAAGTACCCCCACTAGAGGTTGGCCGGTTTTAGAGAGGTAAAAGGGAGTGTGAAAGGGTTTTATGCAAGTTGTGCATGCATGTGCAATATGCAAGTGGATTTTGGTGGGTGAGGTAAAGGTGAAATTGATGGTTTGTAAGAAAAACTTAAAGTCTATGACAAAACATTAAAACCATTTCATCACATCTCACCAATAACCATCAACCATCAAAATTAAACCAAAACTTTATGAAAAACATAAAACTTTTGAATCAAAACTTCAAAACTTTATGTTCTTGGCAAGAACTTCAAGAACTTTGAAGAACACCATGAAAACTCATAATAGCTCCATGAATGTTTTCACTCATCAAAACTCAAATTTTCACCACTCAAAAGAGGGCTAATATCCTAGGGTACTTAGGGGTTCCAAAAGTCACCTTAAAACCATTTTAACGAGACAAACATGAACCCAAAAAATCACCCTTTGGATTTGGCCGAATTTCCCAAAATACATGGCACCAAATTTTAGTTCCAATATTCATGCTTAAATGAAATACATCTACAACATTTGAGATGCTAAATTTTCTAGCAAAATTTATATATTCAAAAGCAAGAACAAAGCTTGTAACATTTACAACATTTAAATCATAAATCATGAAAATCACAAAACCCAAAAGGATTCACCATAAACTAGGCCTAGGCTCTGATACCACTTGAAGGAAAAAAATTTGTCCTAGCTAAGAACAAGTATGAACATTTGACTACATATGCAAGCTATTAACACTTTAAAGTAGGCATGCATTCAAAAACAATTCATAAAACCCATGACTTTCAAAGCCTAGTATATGGTGAACCATTAAACTCATTAACAACATTAAAGAGAAGTAGATTTAGAGTTTCTTTACCTTTGAAGCTCATCCTTGTTTACACAAGGGATTCACCCAAGTGGAGGGCCTTCAAGTCACCTCCAAGCTCCTTGGATATTGCTTGTGATTTCCTTCTCCTTTTTGTGCTCCTTTGGTCCTTGAGGATGTAAGTAAAGGATCTCCAAAAACACCAAAGATTTGGTGTCTCTAATTCTCCACACCAAGGGTTAAGTGTGAAGATGAAATGGATGACTTAGAGAAGAAAAGATTGCTAGATTAATCTCTCTAAGTGGCCGGCCTCCTTGTGTAAAAAGAGAGAAAGTTTTTCACCTCATTTCACCAAGAAAAACCCTAATGAGAAAATTGCTATAAAGTTTCTTTTATAACATTTTTCTTAGGTGAGTGGCAAACTTGCAATTAAGCAAACTTTCACCATCTCCTCACCATGGTCGGCCTATATGTTGTGATTGGGCTTATTGCCCATTTTGTTTTAGTTGTCATACAACTTAAACATAATGGGCCTTGTGGACCAAAACACTTTTGGGCCCCGAAACCCAAAACCAACTTAAAAGCCCAATACGAACCTTTCGTAAAATTAATCAACTAATTAATTAATCTTGACCATTCTTCAATTAAACAATTTAATTGCATATCCATTTCATTTAATTTCTTCACTATCGCCCTTACTCGGTGTACGATCCATTAGGTTCCAATTAGCGAGGCAGTGGGCGATTGTTACTCTTAACGATCGATTGTGAATTGAAACCACATTTCAATTCTCCCTTTAATTAGTGTTTGCTAATCTTCAAGGCATCCATAAACCATGAGTGACACCTAGCAGCATATCATGGTTACCCAAGCTAAGTAGAATTGGTTGGAGAACCTATCCAGTTACAACTACAATGCAATACGGTCATTCTCTAATACAATACTCTTAATCACATTGTTTTAGTGATAGTTTGTTTCATGTCTACTATCCAATGTGATACTTTTCTATATGATTCCCTTGAATATGATTTGGAACAAACTTCCTAAGTCATATTCATTTGCTTTGGCCAAATACTTTATAATCATATCTTAGAGTATTCTCCTTCCACCATGGAAGGTTAGAGATCCCTTGTTGTGCATTCATATGCCTACATGATTAGATAGCTTGACCCCAACAATGCCGTGGACACTCCGATGGAATGCCGTTTGACATGATCAAAGATCAAGGACCTAACCATTAGACATCTATGATGCCTCAGGTCAAAGGACTACTTTGCATATTGCAACTTTAGAGTTCTTACACGACATGTATGTTCGAACTCTCTTTTGATCGTTGTTCAGTGTACTCGATTACTCTTTCAAGCACCTATGTGTTTGTCTTAGTGTCCAACACCAAATGACTTGAGACTAGTCATACTCACGCTTGAGTCAACATAACACATACTAACCTTAGCCGATTGTCAATACCCAATTGGCAATCCTATGGCTAGGAACGTTTTAGGAATGAACATAAGAGAATGGTCTCGATAATCTAACTCACTTAGATCACTTGTCTCTTAGATCAAATACATCCCTTGGATTCCCTTATTACTTAAACACATGATACAATAAATAGCGATTAACAATAAGCTTTGCCCTTCATTAAACATATAAAAGTTTAATACATTAAGTATTCCAAAAAGCTATTACATCAAATGAGTGGCTTTGTGGGCATACTTCCAACACAACTTTGGGAACTTGGAGAATCCTTTCAACCATCCTCATCCAAGAAATCCATGGATCTAAGAAGCAAGGAATGAAGGCCCTCTCCTTGGGTGATTAGCCTTTGCTTAGGCAAAGAGGAATCAACAAAGGTATAAGATTGCTCAACTCACTTTGTTCTTGAGTTGAGTCTTGGTTCACCTTTCTACTAGGCTTTGAATTTCATGGGTAATGTTTTGTTTTGAGTGCATACAAGCATGATTCCGCCTTTAATTGTTAATTGCATGCCATTGAAATTGCTCAAATGAACATGTTTTTCACAAAATTTCCTTCAAGTGGTATCAAGAGCCTAGGTCTAGTTGTTGGTGAATCCTTTTGGGTTTTGTAGTTCATAGTCTTTGATTTGAATGTTGTAATTGTTACAAGCTTTATTCTTGCTTTTTTTAATGTAAATTTTGTTAGAAAATTTGCCATCTCAAATGTTGTAAATGTATTTCATATGAGCATGAATTTTGGAGCTAAAATTTGGTGCCATGTTTTTTGGGAAATTCAGCCAAATCCAAAGGGTGGATTTTAGGGTTCATGTTTGACTTTTTAAAAGTGTTTTAAAGTGACATTAGGAACCCCTAAGTATACTAGTATGGTATTATGTTTTTTCCCTTAAGTTTGAGAGTTTTTGGGGTGTCTTTGGGTGAAAAATGTTCATGGAACTCTTATGGGTTTTCATGGATGTTCTTCATTGTTCTTGTTATGTTCTAACCAATAACAAAAAGGTTTGGTGTTTTGATTCAAAGTGTTTGATGTTTTTCATAAAGTTTTGTTTATAGTGGTTGGTGTGACTTTATTGTGATAAATGGTATGACATGATTTGTCCTTTTCAATCAACACCATACCAATCACTTACATATTTTCCTTGTTTCAAGGAACCATGTTTTATGGAAATCACTTTTTCAAACCTACCCATCACCTTTCACTTTTGTTGAAAAATTCAAAAGTTTTATGACACCATCTCTCATCCAAAATAGGCCACCCTATTAAATATGGTACTTTTTGGGGCTTTTATGCAATTACATAAAGTTTTGATACTTTTGTGTATTTGTACTTTGACCCGAAAGTTTACGTTTTTACGTAAAGGGCCAAAATCACTAAAGGACAAATTGTTTTGCTCCTTTAATGAAGTTTTTGCATTTGTTGAAATTTTTGGGTTCTAGTTGTAATTACATGAACTAGTGGACTTTTGTGTTTTTACAAAGGGACCTCAAAAGTTTGTGTTTTGCAAAATAGCCCAATGGTTGAGGTTATTGCTTTTCGGCCCAAATTAGTTGAGAACAAAATAATTTTGTATCTTTAAATGAGAATTGGAATTTCATTTCATTTAGCTCCATTTAAATCAATTCTATGGAAACAAAAACCAAATGAAAATGTTGCATTCAAGTTTAATTAGTTAAAGCGTTAATTAATTAAAGAAAATGGTGATTATGAACCTAAGCCTACGATAATTGAGCTATGTGAAAGGTCGTCTCAAATTTGTTTGAACCATGGGAATGTGTACATTAGATTTTGGTTGTAATTTGATATGATCAAATATTGTAAAAGAGCATAAGCTCTTCTTTACTTTAAAGTAATTTGTTTTGATCAAATGTTGTAAAAGAGCATAAGCTCTTCTTCACTTTGAAGTACTCCTTTCTTGTTTTATTTGATATGCATGAAATTGGAGTAGTTGGGTCCAACGCCCAATAGGAAAAACACACCTTAATATGATTAAACGCGTAACTAAAATCAATCACCATCCCTAGACCGAGATCTAACACTAGGCTCGTGTTGGATCTAATCAAAGGTTCATAGTCATCCTAAGGCCCTAAGGCAACTATATAGTCCATTAATGAATGCAAACCTTATGTTAGTAGTACCATATACTCTGGCTTTAAAAACCGTTTTACAAGCATAGTGGGAGTATTATATACAACTAAATCAATCACATGAACCAATAGTTGTAATAGGACCAAATTGTTTTAATAAGATTAAAATACATGCTTATATGTGATGAGACCTAAAACCCTCAACCAAACCATTATTAAGTTGATAAGCGTGAGAGTGCTTTGAACACTCTTTCATGGCCTTCCACCGTGGTAGGCTTCGATAGTTTATGACTCGTACACCGACTTCACCCTATCATGGGGGAGTACAAAGTGCATGTTTACACTCAGGAGGAGTTCTATATGCATACATGATGTTGTGAAGGTAGACAACGAGAATGATCAACATCATATCATTGTGAGGTTGTTCTTGAACCCCTACTCGAACTTGCATGGTGGTAATGACTTAACTAAGTGCAATGGAGCCAACATCATATCATTGTGAGGCTTCATTCTCTAGAGGCCAAATAAGATGGGTACTTGCAAGAGATGCAAATGAGTAAGCGTACTCTCTCATTATTATTGATGCTAGCCAACATCATATCATTGTGAGGTGGGCTTGGTAATGATGAGTCTCCCATACCCTACTAAGAATTTCCTCCAAAACTCTCGAATTCCGATGAGGGATATCGAATTCCGATGAGGGATATGGAATTTGCCATATACGAGGAACATGTCCTTTGTTCTTCTTAAGTACTTAAGGACCGTCTTGACAGCTGTCCAGTGTTCTGATCCTGGGTTAGATTGATATCGACTAGTAATGCTCACAGCATATGCGATATCAGGCCTCGTACATATCATGGCATACATGAGACTCCCTATGGCAGAAGCATAAGGAATACAACTCATATGCCGTATCTCTTCAGGAGTCTTAGGTTCCATGGATTTAGAAAGATGAATTCCATGTCCAACAGGAAGAAAACCTTTCTTAGATTGTTCCATCTGGAACCTACTTAACACCTTATCAATGTACATAGATTGGGATAATCCAATTAATTTTCTGGATCTATCACGATAGAGCTTTATCCCAAGTACATAAGATGCATCTCCTAAATCTTTCATGTGGAAGGTTTTGGACAACCACACTTTTACAGAAGAAAGTACTGTAGTGTCATTCCCGAATAGTAATATGTCATCTACATATAACACTAGGAATACTACTGCTTCCCCAACGACCTTTTGATAAACACAATTGTCGTCTTCGTTTTGAGCAAAACCAAACGTTTTGATTTCAGTGTCGAAACGAATGTTCCAGCTCCTGGAGGCTTGCTTAAGTCCATAAATGGACCTTAGAAGCTTGCATACCTTAGTCTTTTCAGACTTGGACACGAAACCCTCGGGTTGAGTCATATAGAGCTCTTCCTCTAGGTAG
Organism: Malus x robusta; assembly: GCA_963082935.1. NCBI lineage: Eukaryota > Viridiplantae > Streptophyta > Magnoliopsida > Rosales > Rosaceae > Malus > Malus x robusta. Next base: position 13,695,131 of record OY720328.1, read on the forward strand.
CCGTTCAGAAAGGCTGTCTTCACGTCCATTTGCCATATCTCATAATCATGGTACGCAACTATAGCAAGCAAAATCCGAATGGACTTAATCATGGCTACAGGAGAGAAGGTTTCTTCATAGTCAATCCCTTCTCGTTGCCTGTAACCCTTGGCTACGAGTCTAGCCTTATAAGTCTCCACGTTCCCATCAACGCCTATCTTCCTCTTGAAGACCCATTTGTTTCCAACAGGTACAATACCTTCTGGAGGGTCTACAAGAGTCCAGACCTGATTTTGATACATGGAATCCATCTCGAATTTCATGGCCTCTTGCCATCTCTTTGAATCAATGTCGGACATTGCTTCAGAGTAGTCTCTAGGGTCCTCCTTTGTTTCATTGTCACCTAGAAGGTACAATTCATCAAAGTCATTGTCTAAGCCATACCTCTTAGGTGGCTTACTAACCCGTTCAGATCTACGTGGAGCTAGGGGTTCAGGAACAGGGTTGTCATCTTGTTGAGTGCTGGTTTGTGGTTCATCATTAATCTCATTAATTTCTTTCAATTCTATCGTTTTCTCACTACTTCCATTGAGAACGAATTCATCTTCAAGGAATATAGCAGTTCTGGCGACAAAGACTTTCTTGTCGTCAGGGTTATAGAATTCGTATCCCAAAGTCTGTTTGGAATACCCCACAAAATAGCACTTAACAGATCTTGCTTCAAGCTTGTCAGCTTCAAGCCTTTTAACGTAAGCCGGACAACCCCAAATCCTAATATGATTAAGATTTGTACTTTTGCCATGCCATATCTCATATGGCGTTTGTGAAACTGACTTAGAAGGTACTCTATTAAGCAAGTAAGCTGCTGTATATAGAGCGTATCCCCAGAATGATACTGGTAGATTAGCAGAACTCATCATAGAACGAACCATGTTCATCAAGGTTCGATTTCTCCGTTCAGAAACTCCGTTATGCTGAGGAGTTCCTGGTGGAGTCCACTGTGATACTATTCCACACTCTTTGAGATAATCTAGGAACTCGTTACTCAGATATTCACCCCCTCGATCTGATCTTAGGGTCTTTATCTGTTTCCCAGTTTGCTTCTCAACTTCATTCTTGAATTCTTTGAACCTTTCAAAGGATTCTGACTTGTACTTCATACGATACACATAGCCAAACCGAGAGTGATCGTCGGTGAATGTGATATAGTAGGAGAAGCCTCCTCTCGACGTAGTAGACATAGGTCCACATACGTCAGTGTGGATTAACCCTAGAATTTCAGTGGCACGTTCTCCTTTTCCAGTAAATGGAGATTTGGTCATTTTACCTTTCAAGCAACATTCACAAGTACCCATTTGGTCATTACCTAATGGGCGGATATATCCATCTTTCGACATCTTGCGAATCTTATCAAGGTTCACATGTCCAAGTTTAAGATGCCACATCTTTTCTTGGTTAACTTCTTCTCTAACCCTTTTGGGTTTTGAGGTATTCCCGCTTTCAATACAGTGCATCCCACTATTCGTCTCTAGGTGAAAAAGTCCATCTATCATATTACCATGAGAGATAATACGACCATTCAAGTATAAAGTGCAACTCATTTTGTCAAACAATACTGAGTGCCCATCTCGTAAAAGCTTAGAGATGGAAATCAAATTCTTTATACATGAAGGAAAATATAAACAATTTTTAAGTTCCAGGACTTCCCCAGAGGGTAGGTTAAGCATGTAGGTGCCTATTGCTTTGGCAGAGATTTTAGTGCCGTTCCCAACTCGCACAACCATCTCCTTATTGCGTAGTGGCCTGCTCCCTGCTAGTCCCTGCAACGTATTGCAGATATGTTGACTAGCGCCTGAATCAAATATCCAGGAACTGTAGCTCACTGTAAAAGCACTCTCTATGACAGAAATAGTCTCTTCAAAAGTTCGTGTCATAAGGCTCGCAATGCGCACCCTGTATTTCTTCTTCCAATGTTCATCCTTTCCACAATGAAAGCATGTTCCTTTGTTTGCCTTCTTCTTATGCAACCTTTTCCTTATCATTGCATTCTCACTCCCACTGTCCCTTTTGGAACCTTTTTCAAATTTACAGCACATGTTGATCATCTCTTTCAAAGAATGATCGAATCTATTCACTTTATAGTTTACAATAAACTTAGTGAAATCATCCGAGAGAGATGCAAGGAAAAAGTCCTGGGCCATTTTCCCATCGATGGAAGTTCCTAAACTTTTAAGATCTTTAAATATCTTTTCCATCTTTTGTCCATGTTTATGGACCGATGCCCCCTTTGCCATCTTGGCATTCATTAGACTACAAACATTTGAGAATCGTACATTACTAGTCTCAATGTCATGCATCTTATGCAAACTTTCAACCATGGCACAAGAAGTGTCCATGTGCTTATGTAGCTTCATAAGCTCCTCACTAAGTGAAGTGAGGATTAAGCATTTGGCTTGTAAGTCATCCTCATAGTGTCTAACATAATTTTGACACTCCTCCTTTGAAGCTAGTTTCGTAGGAGGTACATGAGGAGGGGATTGCTTAAGCACATACAATATGTCTTTCACCTTTGAGACATTCTCAATGTGGCGATACCAAGCAAGGAAACGTTGGCCCTTAAGGCCCCTTTTGTCAAGTATAATGGTGGGTATAATTTTAGGCATGTCGTTCACTACATAACATAACAGAAATCGTATTAGATTGTTTGTTTAAAACTATTTGATTGGGTCTTTGAATCAAATAATACCACCCACTATTTTTGGCAAATTCCACATCCCTCAATAGAATTCGAGAGTTATATTGAACTCTTAGCGGGTTATGGGAGACTCACCATTACCAAGCCCACCTCAGAAGAACTCCATATTGGCTAGCAACAATAATGATGAGAGAGTATGCTTACTCATTTGCAACAACCTCTTGCAATTACCCATCTAGTTTGGCCTCTAGAGAATGATGCCTCAGAAGAACTCCATATTGGCACCATTGCACTTAGTTAAGTCATTCCCACCATGCTAGTTCAAGTAGGGGTTCAAGAATGGCCTCAGAAGAACTCCATATTGGCCACACTCGTTGCCTACTTTCACTTCATCACATGTTTATGGGCTTCTCCTCAATGTAAGCACATACTTTGCATACCCCAGAACTGGACGAATACGGTGTATGAGTCACAAACGATTGAAGCCCACCACGGTGGAAGGCCTACGAAGAGATGTTCAAAGCATATCTCGCTTATCAACTTAATATTCGGTTTTTGAGGGAGTAGTTTTGGGCTACATCAAAACATTTTAATCACATTAAAAGAACTTGGGCCTATCACAACTATTAGTCCAAGTTAATATGAATTTAGTAGCATATAATACTCCCACTGTTTCGTTGAAACAAGCGAGACTATATGGAACTACTAACGAATGCAATGCATCCTCATATGGACTATATAGTCATATTAGGTTTTGGGATGATTATGAACCGTTTGATTTGATCCAACACGAGCCTTGTGTTGGACCTTGGGTTTAAGGTAGATAGTTGTTGATTTTAGTTACGCGTTTAATCTAATTAAACCGTTATTTCCTATTGGGCGTTGGACCCAACTATTCCATTTGCATACATATAAACAAAAGGAATACATGAAATAAAAATAAGGGCTTATGCCCTTTTACAACACAAATCAAATGATGGACTTATGTCCATTTACAACAAATTGAATTAATCAAATTACATTCAAATCTAATCTACTTAACCCAAACATTCATAATGCAAAGCGGCCAATCACATAGCTCAATTATTGAGGCCTTTGGTTTATAATCACCCTTTTCTTAATCAATCACATTAACTAAGAAAACAACTTTAAACAATTGATTTTTGGATCCATAGAATTGATTTAAATGGAACTAAATGAAATGAAAATCCAATTCTCATTTAAAGAGACAAAACAATTTTGTTCTCATCCTTTTGGGCCAAAAGGAAACTATGACCACAACATTTGGGCCACATCGTAAAAACGTAAACTTTTTGGGCTAAAATGCAAATACACAAAAGTATCTAAAACTTTATCTAATTGCACAAAAGGCCCCAAAAATAACCCCACTTGGGGTGGCCGGCCATTTGGGAAAAATTTGAAAAAAAAAAATTTAAAATTTTTGCTAGTGGTTTTTGGTGGGTGAGGAAAAGGATGAAAGTGATGATTTGTTTTAAAAAAAATAAAGTCTATGACTAATTATGACAAATATTAAAATCATTTCATCACATCTCACCAATAACCTCAATCATCAAAATTTAAACCAAAACTTTATGAAAAACATAAAACTTTTGAATCAAAACTTCAAAACTTTATGTTCTTTGCAAGAACTTCAAGAACATTGAAGAACACTCATGAAAACTCATAATAGCTCCATGAATGTTTTCACTTACCAAAACTCAAATTTTCACCATTCAAAAGATGGCTAACATCCTAGGGTACTTAGGGGTTCCAAAAGTCACTTTAAAACCATTTTAACAAGACAAACATGAACCCAAAAAATCACCCTTTGGATTTGGCCGAATTTCCCAAAACACATGGCACCAAATTTTAGTTCCAATATTCATGCTTAAATGAAATACATCTACAACATTTGAGATGCTAAATTTTCTAGCAAAATTTATAAATTCAAAAGCAAGAACAAAGCTTGTAACATTTACAACATTTAAATCACAAAATATGAAAGTCACAAAACCCAAAAGGATTCACCATAAACTAGGCCTAGGCTCTGATACCACTTGAAGGAAAAATTTTGTCCTAGCTAAGAACAAGTATGAACATTTGAATACATATGCATACTATTAACTCATTAATATAGGCATGCATCCAAAAACAATTCAATAAAACCCATGACTTTCAAAGCCTAGTATATGGTGAACCAAAATAAACTCTTTAACAACATTAAAAAGAAAGAAGAATTTAGTGATTCTTTACCCTTGAAGCTCATCCTTGTTTACACAAGGGATTCACCCAAGTGGAGGGCCTTCAAGTCACCTCCAAGCTCCTTGAATCCTTCTTATGTTTTCCTCCCTTTAGTGCTCCTTTGATGATTTGAAGAAAAAGGATTTGTTCTCCAAAACACCAAAAGCTTGATGTCTCTAAGTCTCTTCACCAAGGTTGTATCTTGTGAAGATGATATGGATGATTAAAAGAAGAAGAGATTGCTAGATGTTTCTTCCTTTAATGGCCGGCCTCTTAGAAGAAAAATAAAGAGAAAAACTCTCACCCAATTCAACTAGCCAAACCCTTGAAGCTATAAAGTTGAATTTATACTTCATTTCTTTGGTGAGTGGCAAACTTGCAATTAAGCAAACTTTGCCCATCCAACCCTAATGGCCGGCCTCCTTGGTGTTATTGGGCTATTTGCCCATTTTGTTTTAGTTGTCATACAACTTAAACATAATGGGCCTTTTGGACCAAAACGCTTTTGGGCCCCGAAACCCAAAACCAACATATAAGTCCAATACGAACCTTTCGTATAATTAATTAACTAATTAATTAATCTTGACCATTCTTCAATTAAACCATTTAATTGCTTATCCATTTCATTTGATTTCTTCACATACATCCTTACTCGGTATACGATCCATTAGGTTCTAATTAGCGAGGCAGTGGGCGATGTTACTCTTAACTATCGATTGTGAATTGAAACCACATTTCAATTCTCCCTTTTATTGATTAGTATTTGCTAACCATTAGGGCTTCCACAAACCATGGTTAACGCCTAGCAGCATGTCATGGTTACCCAAGCTAAGTAGAATTGGTTGGAGAACCTATCCAGTTACAACTACAATGCAATACGGTCCTTCTCTAATACAATACTCTTAATCACATTGTTTAAGTGATAGTTTGTTTCATGTCTACTATCCAATGTGATACTTTCTTATATGATTCCCTTGAATATGATTTGGAACATCCTTCCTTTAGTCATATTCATTTGCTTTGGCCAAAGACTTTAGAATCATATTTTAGAGTATTCTCCCTCCACCCTGGAAGGTTAGAGATCCCTTGTTGTACATTCATATGCCTACATGACTAGATAGCTTGACCCCAACAATGCCGTGGACACTCCGAGGGAATGCCATTGACAGGATCAAAGATCAAGGACCTAACCATTAGACATCTATGATGCCTCAGGTCAAAGGACTACTTTGCATATTGCAACCTTAGAGTTCTTACATGACATGTATGTTCGAACTCTGATTTGATCGTAGTTCAGTGTACTCGATTACTCTTTCGAGCACCTATGTGTCTGTCTTAGTGTCCAACACCAAATCACTTGAGACTAGTCATACTCACGCTTGAGTCAACATAACACATACTAACCTTAGCGGATTATCAATGCCCAATTGGCAATCCTATGGCTAGGAACGTTTTAGGAATGAACATAAGAGAAAGGTCTCGATAATCTAGTTCACTTAGATCACTTATCTCTTAGAACAAATACATTCCTTGGATTCACTTATTGCTTAAACACATGATACGATAAACAGTGATTAACAATAAGATTTGCCCTCCATTAAACATATAAAAGTTTAACAAAATAAGCATTCCAAAAAACTATTACATCAAATGAGTGGCTTTGTGGGCATACTTCCAACAATGGACACTTTATGTGCCATGATTCTTCACTTACAAATTGTTGTATGAAGAAATGAGAGTTGCCTTGAACAACTCTTGAAAGTTTGTAATTATGTTTAGAACATAATGGTTGGTTGACAAAAATAGTCCATTAACATGGACTTATGATGATTTTGAATCATTGAGTGTTGAAGTGTTAAACCACTTCACGAGACGGAAACTAGACTAGGATCTCACCTTTGAGTCCCTATCCAAATGGTTCACTAAGTTTATTGTAAATTATATAGTGAACAATAACCGCACTCTATCAAAATTGTTTGATGTGTATAACACAATTGAAATAAGTTTCAAGAGAGATAGTGAGAGTTTAAGGACCATGACTATTGTAGTCAAAGGAGAAGTCAAATGAAGAAGGCGAAATAACTCCAAGGGAACAAACTTTCTTTATGAAAGGATGGACATTGGAAGGGGTATTTGCAAGAAATGTCTTGCAATTGTCAAGAACACACCTTTCGAAGGTGTTGTAAATTGTTCTTGAATAGTTCAAAACAGTTGGTTCTTCTACTTGAATGCTTGATTCCGTATTAGTAACTATGTTTTACAATCGTTGTAAAAGTGTGGCTAATAAGAAGTAGAAGATTAATGAGAAAAGAGAAAGTATTTCACATTCAGAACGTGAATTAAATGTAGATCTCTGCGAAAGCAGGTAGTACTTACTTCCTCATATGAACTACCAAAGAAAATGGAAAAACAAAGATTGTCTTTACATTCCAATTTGAATAAAGGAACATAATTCCGTATGAGAAATGGATGAATGTTTTGTTTGACAAAACATTGTTCTTTATTAATGAATGATTAGATTATTGTAATCTAATTGATTATCTCTATAGTAGAGATGATATGGTAGTGTTAACTGTTTAGAATATAACGATGCTTAAAACCTAAAAGGTTGCAAGGTGGTGACTAATCCCAACTGAGTTGTGATACCTCTAAAACATAAATTATGAGTTGGTCATAGATGGATGCTTTGGATCGTTAGATCCGGATCCAATGCCTTCTTGTTAAAATTGTATAGAGGCAAAATGTTTGAATCTTTATTATTTTAGGAAGAAAGAATCACAAAGTTGTTGAGGTTAATGAAGGAAAAATTTTGTCCTAGCTAAGAACAAGCATGAACATTTGAATACATATGCAAGCTATTAACACTTTAAAGTAGGCATGCATTAAAAAACAATTCATAAAACCCATGACTTTCAAAGCCTAGTATATGGTGAACCAATAAACTCTTTAACAACATTAAAGAGAAGTAAAGATTCAGAGTTTCTTTACCCTTGAAGCTCATCCTTGTTTACACAAGGGATTCACCCAAGTGGACGGCCTTTAAGTCACCTCCAAGCTCCTTGGATCCTCCTTGTGTTATCCTCCCTTTAGTGCTCCTTTGAAGATTTGAGGAAATGAGGATTTGTTCTCCAAAACACCAAAAGTTTGATGTCTCTAAGTCTCTTCACCAAGGATGTATCTTGTGAAGATGATATGGATGACTTAGGGAAGAAGAGATTGCTAGATGTCCCTCCCCTTAGTGGCCGGCCTCTTGGAGAAAAAGGAGAGAAAATGTTTCACCCAATTTCAACAAGAAAACCCATAAATGAAAACAAAGCTATAAAGCTGAATTTATACTTCATTACAAGTGAGTGGCAAACTTGTAATTAATCCAAGCTTGCCCATTCACCCTAAAGACCGGCCATATGTTGTTGTTGGGCTTATTGCCCATTTTGTTTTAGTTGTCATACAACTTCAACATAATGGGCCTTGTGGACCAAAACACTTTTGGGCTCCGAAGCCCAAAACCAACTTAAAAGCCTAATACGAACCTTTCGTAAAATTAATTAACTAATTAATTAATCTTGACCATCCTTCAATTAAACCATTTAATTGCTTATCCATTTCATTTAATTTCTTCACATACATCCTTACTCGATGTACGATCCATTAGGTTCCAATTAGCGAGGCAGTGGGCGATGTTACTCTTAACGATTGAGTGTGAATTGAAACCACATTTCAATTCTCCAATTGATGATTAGTGTTTGCTAATCATTAGGGCTTCCACAAACCATGAGTGACACCTAGCAGTATGTCATGGTTACCCAAGCTAGGTAGAATTGGTTGGAGAACCTATCCAGTTACAATTACAACACAATACGATCCTTCTCTAATACAATACTCTTAATCACATTGTTTAAGTGATAGTTTGTTTCATGTCTACTATCCAATGTGATACTTTTCTATATGATTCCCTTGAATATGATTTGGAACAAACTTCCTAAGTCATATTCATTTGCTTTGGCCAAAGACTTTAGAATCATATCTTAGAGTATTCTCCCTCCACCATGGAAGGTTAGAGATCCCTTGTTGTGCATTCATATGCCTACATGACTAGATAGCTTGACCCCAACAATGCCTTGGACACTCCGAGGGAATGCCGTTGACATGATCAAAGATCAAGGACCTAACCATTAGACATTTATGATGCCTCAGGTCAAAGGACTACTTTGCATATTGCAACTTTAGAGTTCATACATGACATGTATGTTCAAACTCCCTTTTTTATCGTAGTTCAGTGTACTAGATTACTCTTTCGAGCTCCTATGTGTTTGTCTTAGTGTCCAACACCAAATGACTTGAGACTAGTCATACTCAAGCTTGAGTTGACATAACACATACTAACCTTAGCAGATTGTCAATACCCAATTGGCAATCCTATGGTTAGGAACGTTTTAGGAATGAACATAAGAGAATGGTCTCGATAATCTAACTTACTTAGATCACTTGTCTCTTAGATCAAATACATCCCTTGGATTCCCTTATTACTTAAACACATGATACAATAAATAGTGATTAACAATAAGCTTCGCCCTCCATTAAACATATAAAAGTTTAATACATTAAGTATTCCAAAAAGCTATTACATCAAATGAGTGGCTTTGTGGGCATACTTCCAACAATCTCCCACTTGCACTCAAAGCCATCCTCCCATGTATCTAATACCCATCTTTTTGAAGGAAAAATATAGTCCTAGCTAAGAACAAGTATGAACATTTGAATACATATGCAAGCTATTAACCCTTTAAAGTAGGCATGCATTCAAAAACAATTCATAAAACCCAAGACTTTCAAAGCCTAGTATATGGTGAACCATTAAACTCATTAACAACTTTAAAGAGAAGTAGATTTAGAGTTTTTTTACCCTTGAAGCTCATCCTTGTTTACACAAGGGATTCATCCAAGTGGAGGGCCTTCAAGTCACCTTCAAGCTCCTTGGATATTGCTTGTGATTTCCTTCTCCTTTTTGTGCTCCTTTGGTCCTTGTTGATGTAAGGAAAGGATCTCCAAAAACACCAAAGATTTGGTGTCTCTAAGTCTCCACACCAAGGGTTAAGTGTGAAGATGAAATTGATGACTTAGAGAAGAAAAGATTGCTAGATTAATCTCTCTAAGTGGCCGGCCTCCTTGTGTAAAAAGAGAGAGAGTTTTCACCTCATTTCACAAAGAAAAACCCGAATGAGAAAAATTGCTATAAAGTTGCTTTTATAACATTTTTCTTAGGTGAGTGGCAAACTTGTAATTAATCCAAGCTTGCCCATTCACCCTAATGGCCGGCCATATTAATGTTATTGGGCTATTTGCCCATTTTGTTTTAGTTGTCATACAACTTAAACATAATGGGCCTTTTGGACCAAAACCCAAAACCAACATATAAGCCCAATACGAACCTTTCGTAAAATTAATTAACTAATTAATTAATCTTGACCACACTTCAATTAAACAATTTAATTGCATATCCATTTCATTTAATTTCTTCACTATCGCCCTTACTCGGTGTACGATCCATTAGGTTCCAATTAGCGAGGCAGTGGGCGATTGTTACTCTTAACGATCGATTGTGAATTGAAACCACATTTCAATTCTCCCTTTAATGATTAATGTTTGCTAATCATTAGGGCTTCCACAAACCATGAGTGACACCTAGCAGTATGTCATGGTTACCCAAGCTAAGTAGAATTGGTTGGAGAACCTATCCAGTTACAACTACAATGCAATACGGTCATTCTCTAATACAATACTCTTAATCACATTGTTTTAGTGATAGTTTGTTTCATGTCTACTATCCAATGTGATACTTTCCTATATGATTCCCTTGAATATGATTTGGAACAAACTTCCTAAGTCATATTCATTTGCTTTGGCCAAAGACTTTAGAATCATATCTTAGAGTATTCTCCCTCCACCATGGAAGGTTAGAGATCCCTTGTTGTGCATTCATATGCCTACATGACTAGATAGCTTGACCCCAACAATGCCTTGGACACTCCGAGGGAATGCCGTTGACATGATCAAAGATCAAGGACCTAACCATTAGACATTTATGATGCCTCAGGTCAAAGGACTACTTTGCATATTGCAACTTTAGAGTTCATACATGACATGTATGTTTGAACTCTCTTTTTTATCGTAGTTTAGTGTACTCGATTACTCTTTCGAGCACCTATGTGTTTGTCTTAGTGTCCAACACCAAACGACTTGAGTCTTAGTGTCCAACACCAAACGACTTGAGACTAGTCATACTCAATCTTGAGTTGACATAACACATACTAACCTTAGCGGATTGTCAATACCCAATTGGCAATCCTATGGCTAGGAACGTTTTAGGAATGAACATAAGAGAATGGTCTCGATAATCTAACTTACTTAGATCACTTGTCTCTTAGATCAAATACATCCCTTGGATTCCCTTATTGCATAAACACATGATACAACAAATAATGTCTGACAATAAGCTTTGCCCTTTATTAAACATATAAAAGTTTAATACATTAAGTATTCGAAAAAGCTATTACATCAAATGAGTGGCTTTGTGGGCATACTTCCAACACTTTTCCATATGACGGTCAAGCTGGATTTGAGACATTGGCTTTGTCAGTGGATCTGCTACGTTATCGGCTGTAGCAACTTTAAGGATGTTGACTTTCCCCTCGGCAGCATATCTTCTGATGATATTAAAGCGCCTGTCAAAATGCTTGTTCTTTTGATGTGCCCTGGGTTCCTTGGTTTGAGCTATCGCCCCACTATTATCACAGTACAAAGTTACTGGTGATGTAATGGTTGGAACCACTCCAAGTTCAGTGATGAACTTCTTCATCCATAACGCTTCTTTACCGGCTTCAGCTGCAGCGACATATTCAGCCTCTGTTGTGGAATCAGCAATTACACTTTGTTTCTTGCTTTTCCAACTGACAGCCCCACCATTCAGAGTGAATACATATCCGGAGTTGGATCTTCTATCATCGATGTCAGATTGGAAATCTGCGTCTGTATAGCCTTCCACTCGCAACTCTGATGCTCCTCCATATACGAGGAACATGTCCTTAGTTCTTCTTAAGTACTTAAGGACTATCTTGACAGCTGCCCAGTGTTCTGATCCTGGGTTAGATTGATATCGACTAGTTATGCTCACAGCATATGCAATATCTGGCCTTGTGCATATCATGGCATACATGAGACTTCCTATGGCGGAAGCATAAGGAATATAACTCATTTGCCGTATCTCTTCAGGAGTTTTAGGTTCCATGGACTTAGAAAGGTGAATTCCATGTCTAACAGGAAGAAAACCTTTCTTAGATTGTTCCATCTGGAACCTACTTAGCACCTTATCAATGTACATAGATTGGGATAATCCAATTAATTTTCTGGATCTATCACGATAGAGCTTTATCTCAAGTACATAAGATGCATCTCCTAAATCTTTCATGTGGAAGGTTTTAGACAACCACACTTTTACAGAAGAAAGTATTGCAGTGTCATTCCCGAATAGTAATATGTCATCTACATATAACACTAGGAATACAACTGCTTCCCCAACGACCTTTTGATAAACACAATTGTCGTCTTCGTTTTAAGTAAAACCAAACGTTTTGATTTCAGTGTCGAAACGAATGTTCCAGCTCCTAGAGGCTTGCTTAAGTCCATAAATGGACCTTTGAAGCTTGCATACCTTAGTCTTTTCAGACTGGGACACGAAACCTTCGGGTTGAGTCATATAAAGCTCTTCCTCTAGGTAGCCGTTCAGAAAGGCTGTCTTCACGTCCATTTGCCAGATTTCATAATCATGGTACGCAGCTATAGCAAGCAAAATCCGAATGGACTTAATCATGGCTACAGGAGAGAAGGTTTCTTCATAGTCAATCCCTTCTATTTGCCTGTAACCTTTGGCTACTAATGTAGCCTTATAAGTCTCCACGTTCCCATCAACGCCTATCTTTCTCTTGAAGACCCATTTGTTTCCAACAGGTACAATACCTTCTGGAGGGTCTACAAGAGTCCAGACCTGATTTTGATACATGGAATCCATCTCGGATTTCATGGCTTCTTGCCATCTCTTTGAATCAATGTCGAACATTGCTTCAGTGTAGTCTCTAGGGTCCTCCTTTGTTTCATTGTCACCTAGAAGGTACAATTCATCAAAGTTATTGTCCAAGCCATACCTCTTAGGTGGCTTACTAACCCGTTCAGATCTACGTGGAGCTAGGGGTTCAGGAACAGGGTTGTCAATATGTCGAGTGCTTGTTTGTGGTTCATTATTAATCTCATTAATTTCCATCTATTTGCTTATAGTTCCTTTGAGAACAAATTCGTCCTCTAGAAACTTAGCAGTTCTGGCGACAAAGACTTTCTGGTCGTCAGGATGGTAGAACTCATATCCCATAGTTTCTTTAGGATATCCCACAAAATAGCATCTTACTGATCTCGCTTCAAGCTTAGTAGCCTCAAGCTTCTTGACATATGCTTCACAACCCCAAATCTTAATGTGATTAAGACTTGGCTTTCTTCCATGCCATATCTCATAGGGCGTTTGTGAAACTGATTTGGAAGGTACTCTATTAAGCAAGTAAGCTGCTGTATATAGAGCGTATCCCCAGAATGTTACTGGTAGATCAGCAGAACTCATCATAGAACGAACCATGTTCATCAAGGTTCGATTTCTCCTTTCAGAAACTCCATTAAGTTGTGGAGTTCCCGGTGGAGTCCACTGTGATATTATTCCACACTCTTTGAGATAATCTAGGAACTCATTACTCAGATATTCACCCCTTCGATCCGATCTTAGGATCTTTATCTGTTTCCCAGTTTGCTTCTCAACTTCATTCTTGAATTCTTTGAACCTTTCAAAGGATTCTGACTTGTACTTCATAAGATACACATAGCCAAACCGAGAGTGATCGTCGGTGAATGTGATATAGTATGAGAAGCCTCATCTCGACGTGGTAGACATAGGTCCACATATGTCAGTGTGGATTAACCCTAGAATTTCAGTGGCACGCTCTCCTTTTCCAGTAAATGGAGATTTGGTCATCTTCCCTTTCAAACAACATTCACAAGTACCCATCTGGTCATTACCTAATGGGGATATATCCGTCTTTCGACATCTTGTGAATCTTTTCAAGGTTCACATGTCCAAGTTTAAGATGCCACATCTTCTCTTGGTTAACTTCTTCTCTAGCCCTTTTGGGTTTTGAGGTATTCCTGCTTGCAATACAGTGCATCCCCACTATTCGTCTCTAGGTGAAAAAATCCCTCTATCATATTACCATGAGAGATAATACGACCGTTCAAGTATAAAGTGCAACTCATTTTGTCAAACAACACTGAGTGCCCATCTCGTAAAAGCTTAGAGATGGAAATCAAATTCTTTATACATGAAGGAAAATATAAACAATTTTTAAGTTCCAGGACTTCCCCAGAGGGTAGGTTAAGCATATAGGTGCCTGTCGCTTTTGCAGAGATTTTAGTGCCGTTCCCAACTCGCACAACCATCTCCCCATTATTCAGTGGCTTGCTTCCCATTAGTCCCTGCATCGTATTACAGATATGTTGACTAGCGCCTAAATCAAATATCCAGGAACTGGAGCTCATTGTAAAAGAACTCTCTATGACAGAAATAGTTTCTTCAAAAGTTCGTGTCATAAGGCTCGCAATGCGCACCCTGTATTTCTTCTTCCAATGTTCATCCTTTCCACAATGAAAGCATGTTCCTTTGGATTTCTTTGCCTTCTTCTTATGCAACCTTTTCCTTGTGTTTGCATTCTCACTCCCACTGTCCATTTTGAAACCTTTTTCAAATTTACAGCACATGTCAATCATCTCGTTTAAAGAATGATCGAATCTATTCACTTTATAGTTTACAATAAACTTAGTGAAATCATCCGAGAGAGATGCAAGGAAAAAGTCTTGGGCCATTTTCCCATCGATGGAAGTTCCTAAACTTTTAAGATCTTTAAATATCTTTTCCATCTTTGTCCATGTTTATGGACCGATGTCCCCTTTGCCATTTTGGCATTCATTAGACTACAAACATTTGAGAATCGTACATTACTAGTCTCAATGTCATGCATCTTATGCAAACTTTCAACCATGGCACAAGAAGTGTCCATGTGCTTATGTAGCTTCATAAGCTCCTCACTAAGTGAAGTAAGGATTAAGCATTTGGCTTGTAAATCATCCTCATAGTGTCTAACATAATTTTGACACTCCTCCTTTGAAGCTAGTTTCGTAGGAGGTACATGAGGAGGGGATTGCTTAAGCACATACAATATGTCTTTCACCTTTGAGAGATTCTCAATGTGGTGATACCAAGCAAGGAAACGTTGGCCCCTTAGGCCCCTTTTGTCAAGTATAATGGTGGGTATATTTTTAGGCATGTCGTTAACTACATAACATAACAGAAATCGTATTAGATTGTTAATTTAAAACTATTTGATTGGGTCTTTGAATCAAATAGTACCACCCACTATTTTTGGAAAATTCCACATCCCTCAATAGAATTCGAGAGTTATATTGAACTCTTAGTGGGGTATGGGAGACTCACCATTACCAAGCCCACCTCACGATGATACGATGTTGGTTAGCAAAAATAATGATGAGAGAATAACGCATTATTCATTTACAACCTTTTGTAATTACCCATCCGTTTGGCCTCTAGAGAATGTTGCCTCACGATGATACGATGTCGGCTCCATTGCACTTAGTTAAGTTATACCCACCATGCTTAGTTTGTGAAGGGGTTCAAGAATAGCCTCACGATGATACGATGTCGGCTATCCTCGTTGCCTACACTCACCTCATCATATGTATATGGATTCCTCCTGGATGTAAGCACATGCTTTGTACTTCCCCATGATAGGGTGAAGCCGGTGCATGAGTCACAAACGCTTGGAACCCACCACGGTGGAAGGCCTACGAAGAGATGTTCAAAACATCTCTCGCTTATCAACTTAATATTTATTTTGAGGGAGTAGTTTTGGGCTACATCAAAATCATTTTAATCTTATTAAAAGAACTTGGGCCTATCATAACTATTGGTCCAAGTTCATATGATTTAGTAGCATATAATACTCCCACTGTTTCGTTGAAACAAGCGAGACTATATGAAACTACTAACGAATGCATTGCATCCTCAGATGGGCTATATAGTCATATTAGGTTTTAGGATGATTATGAACCGATTGATTTGATCCAACACGAGCCTTGTGTTGGACCTTGGGTTTAAGGTAGATAGTTGTTGATTTTAGTTACACGTTTAATCTAATTAAACCGTTATTTCCTATTGGGCGTTGGACCCAACTATTCCATTTTGCATACATATAAACAAAAGGAATACATGAAATAATAAGAAAGGCTTATGCCCTTTTACAACACAAATCAAATGATGGACTTATGTCCATTTACAACAAATTGAATTAATTAAATTACATTCAAATCTACACTACCAAACCCAAACATTCATAATGTAAAGCGGCCAATCACATAGCTCAATTATCGAGGCCTTTGGTTCATAATCACCATTTTCTTAATCAATCACATTAACTAAGAAAGCAACTTAAACAATTGGTTTTTGGATCCATAGAATTAATTTAAATGGAACTAAATGAAATGAAAATCCAATTCTCATTAAAGAGACAAAACAATTTTGTTCTCATTTTATTTGGGCCAAAAGGAAACTATGACCACAACTATTGGGCCATAATGCAAATACAAAAACTTTTGGGGTCACTTTGTAAAAACACAATAGTCCTCAACTTCATGTAATTACAACTAGATCCCAAAATTTTATTAATGTAAAAACATCATTAAAGGATCAAAACAATTTGTCCTTTAGAGTTTTTAGGCCTAAACGTAAAAACGTAAACTTTTGGGCCAAAATACAAAAACACAAAATTATCAAAACTTTATGTAATTGCACAAAAGGCCCAAAAGTACCCCCACTAGGGGGGTGGCCGGTTTTGGGGTGTTAAAGGAGTGTGAAAGGGATTTTATGCAAGTTGTTCATGCATGTGCTAAATGCAAGTGGATTTTGGTGGGTGAGAAAAAGGGTGATTGGTGTGAGTTGTAAGAAAAAGTTTTGTAAAACATTAAAGGCTTTAATCACCCATCACCAATCATCCATCACCTTTCAAAAATAAACTTAAACTTTATTAAAACCACCAAACACTTTGAATCAAAACTTCAAAACTTTATGTTCTTGGCAAGAACTTCAAGAACAATGAAGAACACCATGAAAACTCATAATAGTTCCATGAATGTTTTCACTCACCAAAACTCAATTTTTCACCACTCAAAAGAGGGCTAATATCCTAGGGTACTTAGGGGTTCCAAAAGTCACCTTAAAACCATTTTAACAAGACAAACATGAACCCAAAAAATCACCCTTTGGATTTGGCCGAATTTCCCAAAATACATGGCACCAAATTTTAGTTCCAATATTCATGCTTAAATGAAATACATCTGCAACATTTGAGATGCTAAATTTTCTAGCAAAATTTATATATTCAAAAGCAAGAACAAAGCTTGTAACATTTACAACATTTAAATCATAAATCATGAAAATCACAAAACCCAAAAGGATTCACCATAAACTAGGCCTAAGCTCTGATACCACTTGAAGGAAAAAATTTGTCCTAGCTAAGAACAAGCATGAACATTTGAATACATATGCAAGCTATTAACACTTTAAAGTAGGCATGCATTCAAAAACAATTCATAAAACCCATGACTTTCAAAGCCTAGTATATGGTGAACCAATAAACTCTTTAACAACATTAAAGAGAAGTAAAGATTTAGAGTTTCTTTACCCTTGAAGCTCATCCTTGTTTACACAAGGGATTCACCCAAGTGGAGGGCCTTCAAGTCACCTCCAAGCTCCTTGGATCCTCCTTGTGTTATCCTCCCTTTAGTGCTCCTTTGAAGATGTGAGGAAATGAGGATTTGTTCTCCAAAACACCAAAAGTTTGATGTCTCTAAGTCTCTTCACCAAGGATGTATCTTGTGAAGATGATATGGATGACTTAGGGAAGAAGAGATTGCTAGATGTCCCTCCCCTTAGTGGCCGGCCTCTTGGAGAAAAAGGAGAGAAAATGTTTCACCCAATTTCAACAAGAAAACCCTTAAATGAAAACAAAGCTATAAAGTTGAATTTATACTTCATTACAAGTGAATGGCAAATTTGTAATTAATCCAAGCTTGCCCATTCACCCTAAAGGCCGACCATATGTTGTTGTTGGGCTTATTGCCCATTTTGTTTTAGTTGTCATACAACTTAAACATAATGGACCTTGTGGACAAAAACACTTTTGGGCTCCGAAGCCCAAAACCAACTTAAAAGCCTAATACGAACCTTTCGTAAAATTAATTAACTAATTAATTAATCTTGACCATCCTTCAATTAAACCATTTAATTGCTTATCCATTTCATTTGATTTCTTCACATACATCCTTACTCGGTGTACAATCCATTAGGTTCTAATTAGCGAGGCAATGGGCGATGTTACTCTTAACGATCGATTGTGAATTGAAACCACATTTCAATTCTCCCATTGATGATTAGTGTTTGCTAATCATTAGGGCTTCCACAAACCATGAGTGACACCTAGCAGTATGTCATTGTTACCCAAGCTAAGTAGAATTGGTTGGAGAACCTATCCAGTTACAATTACAACGCAATACGGTCATTCTCTAATACAATACTCTTAATCACATTGTTTTAGTGATAGTTTGTTTCATGTCTACTATCCAATGTGATACTTTCCTATATGATTCCCTTGAATATGATTTGGAACAAACTTCCTAAGTCATATTCATTTGCTTTGGCCAAAGACTTTAGAATCATATCTTAGAGTATTCTCCCTCCACCATGGAAGGTTAGAGATCCCTTGTTGTGCATTCATATGCCTACATGACTAGATAGCTTGACCCCAACAATGCCTTGGACACTCCGAGGGAATGCCGTTGACATGATCAAAGATCAAGGACCTAACCATTAGACATTTATGATGCCTCAGGTCAAAGGACTACTTTGCATATTGCAACTTTAGAGTTCATACATGACATGTATGTTCGAACTCTCTTTTTTATCGTAGTTCAGTGTACTCGATTACTCTTTCGAGCTCCTATGTGTTTGTCTTAGTGTCCAACACCAAATGACTTGAGACTAGTCATACTCAAGCTTGAGTTGACATAACACATACTAACCTTAGCGGATTGTCAATACCCAATTGGCAATCCTATGGTTAGGAACGTTTTAGGAATGAACATAAGAGAATGGTCTCGATAATCTAACTTACTTAGATCACTTGTCTCTTAGATCAAATAAATCCCTTGGATTCCCTTATTACTTAAACACATGATACAATAAATAGTGATTAACAATAAGCTTCGCCCTCCATTAAACATATAAAAGTTTAATACATTAAGTATTCCAAAAAGCTATTACATCAAATAAGTGGCTTTGTGGGCATACTTCCAACAGTTAATTCACTTAGATGTTAGTGGCACTTGTCCATAACATGATACTACTCATGTTGTATGACATTCACCAAAGATCGCTCTCGGTTGGACTATTGTTAATTTTGAATAAACACAAGTCCAAATACTTTGCAAAAGGTTTCAAAGAATTCAAGAATGTAAGTTGATGAGTAAGACGTCTAAAGTATTTACCTCCTTAGATTTGATCCAAGGAAAGGTAACACTTTAGAACAGTTTCCTTGAAAGATATCAAGGAAAGAAGCATCATAAGATAATGGATTTCTCCATTAGGAGAAGAACAAACTTGAATAAGATTTAGTTTGTTGGATGTTATCAATTACCCATATATAGGATATATACTTCTAAGACAATATGATTGTCAATTAGAAGATCTTCCAAAATTTTCATGACTCCATAGGATGTAGTTGGAAAGAAAGACAAATCTTAATCATGTTAAGATTTGGGGTTGTGTGTAATAAGCAATATTTGTTTAAAGAATTATCTTGTGGGTATCCCTTAAATTAACCTTTGGATATCACTTCTATAAACCAACTAACAAATGTTGTTTTGTTGGGTAGTTCATTGTAATCCTACAAATGATTTCTCTAAGCGCAAATGAATGAGAGATAGAACTCAAAGAATGGGTTCTTTGAGAGACAAGATGATAATCAACAAATATAACAACCTAGTTCCTACACCACAAGCTCCAAGGTAGTCGAGAAGGATTTATAAACTGTCTTAGTTGAATGGTTTGAACTTTAAGACTATGTCATAGAGTTACACCTCTTAATTCGAAAGAAATAAGAATGAAAATCCTTATGACTACATGGAGTGTATATACGACATATACTCAAGGAAATGGTAAAGTACCATTTGACCCGAAATAATGAAACCTTTATAGCTAAATGGTAGCTTAAGGTGACTACAATCAAAGAGAATGGTTGACTTGGAAGAAACCATCTTTGACATAGTCTTGGTTTCAATTAATTCGAAGAATGCTAGCTACAACTAAATGGTGATTCAATGTTTGGACATAATATGAGTTTCCGAAACCATTATTAAGATAGTCTTGATAATATATGTCTAAAACTATGAATCACAAGACATGTAAGTTGTAAAGATCCATCCATCATGAATCTTAGCAAACTAGTGGGAGCTATAAGCATCATATGAGAGAAAGATCAAATCGTTTGATTTCTCATAAAGATGTAAATGAATCTTTTGTTTACTAGTGGGAGCTATAAGCATCTATAATGATAGATTTCAGGATATAATTGGATTATATCAAGCCCTATTGATAGACAAAGGCTGCTAGGATGTTTCTCATATGATGATAAACTTCAATCAGAAAAACAACTCTAGTGAGACTATGAGGTAGCTCTTCTCAAAGGGAATGTATCATTTGACTCCCAAAGAAATAATGCGTAAATAGAATCCCTTATGCATACACAGAAAGGTGATTTATGTATTTCATATTGTATGAAAAACGTTGATATGAGTTGTACCAAGATCGGTACAAGACGATATCAATGCAAGCCTAGGATCAGAACCATGGCAACTGTCAAGTGAATCCTTAAGTATTTGAGAAATAATAAAGGATGCATTCCTCAAGAATGAGGAAGAATTAGAGTAACGTAATGGAAGCATAAATGTATTAGATTATGAATCTAATCCATCATTGGATGTTTCTTCATTATGAATGAAGAGATAATTAGATATCTCTTTATTATAACTAAAGAGATATTTGGTAAACATTAAAAGTAATGACTTTAGTGTGTTCCATTATGCATGCGAAATATATTGCCATAAAGAAGCTTACAACAATGTTGTTTGGATGAGAAAGTTCATTTATGAACTCTCTATTCGGTTCCAACCATAAAATGTCTCCAGTGTACCGACACTACGACACTAATGGGGCGATAACTTAAGCCAGGAATCAAGGTCTCATCAAGATCCGAACTCAAATGAGAGACTAAACCACGTAATTAAGAATCATGTATAAGGTGTCGTCGTTATTCTCAAGGTTCCTTCTATGGATAACATATAGATATCCATTGTCTAGGCTTACTACTTAGCCATTTTTGAAATCACTACAGAAGAGGTATCATCACTGATGACCAAGCTGATTGGCTTTAGTGTAAGTGGGAGATTGTTTGAAATATACCCTAAAACCAATCATATGATGATACTTTACGGACATTTCACATGTTAAACTAATCTAGTTTAATATCAAGGGCAAAGATTATTGTTTTCAGCCGTCTCGTATAAATGTTATATGCTTAAACGATAAGTCCAAGGAATATGTAATTAGGAGAATGTAATTTAAACAAGTTAGATTCATGAGACCATTCTCTTTCGCATACATATCCTAAATGTTCTTGATCATATGATTGCCAATTGGGCATTGACAGTCCGTTAAGATCAGTACGTGTTGTATCTTCTCTCAGGGAAAGTGATTGGTCTTGAGTCATTAGTGTGATTGACACCAAGACAAGCATGTAGGTGCTCAATAGCGAATGAGTCTACTGAACACGATCAACGAGGAGTTCTCATACTCATGTCACATGAGAACTCATGGTTGGGATAATGCAAAGTAGTCCTTTGACCTGAGGCATCATAGTTGTCTTGTGGTTAGGTCCTTGATCTTTGACTATGTCAAAGTCACATCATCAGAGGGTGTCCATGGCATAGTTAGGGTTAAGCTACTTAGCCATAGAGGCAAGTGAATGCGCAACAAGGGATCTCTAACCTCCAAACTGTTTAAGGGAGAATACTCTATGATATGATTAAGAATCTCTGACCAGAGTATGAATAAGATTTAGGAAGTCGTTCCAAATCACATTCAAGGTAATCATATAAGTAAGAGAATCACATTGGATAGTAGACATGAATAAACTATTCAACCAAACAATGTGGTCAAGAGTATTGTATTAGAGAAAGAACGTATTGCATTGTAATCCTAAACTGAATAGGTTTTCCACCTCTTCTGATTAGCTTGGGTAACCATGACATGCTGCTAGGTGTCACTCATGGTTTGTGGAGCCCTAAACATGTATAATCACTAAAGGGAGAATTGAAAGTAAGTTTCAATTCACAATCGATTTGAAAGAGTTCTAATCGCCCACTGCCTCGCTAAAAGGAACCTAATGGACCGTACACCGTGTAAGGTAGAGATTGAAGAAACAACGGAGATAAGTAAGGAAAATTAAATGGTTTAATTGGTTATGGCAAGAATTAATTAATATGTTAATTAATCAAACGAATAAGTTCATTTTAAACGTTGAGTTAGTTTTGGGCCTTAAATCCCGAATTGGGCTTCGAATCGTCAAGCCCATTAGCTTAAGTTGTATAACAACTTAACAAACGAAATTCAAGAAGCCCAAAACAGCCCAAAGGCTTGGGAAAACCGGCCATATGGAGAGGGGTAGTGAACTTGGCTTAATTGCAAGTTTGCCACTCCATTATGAGGTGGTTTAAAGGCAACTTTATAGCCATTTCATCCTTAGGGTTTTTTTTGGAGAAAATTGGAGAGAACATGTCTCTCCCTTTCTCTCTAGGAGGCCGGCCCCTTGGAGGAGATTAGCTAGCAATCTTTCCTCCTCCAAGGTCACTTATCTCTTCTTCATGTCCCTCATTGGTGTGGAAAATTAGAGGTTCTAAACTTTGGGAACATGGAGAATCCTTTCAACCATCCTCATCCAAGAAATCCATGGATCTAAGAAGCAAGGAATGAAGGCCCTCTCCTTGGGTGATTAGCCTTTGCTTATGAAAAGAGGAATCAACAAGGGTATAAGATTTCTCAACTCACTTTGTTCTTGAGTTGAGTCTTGGTTCACCTTTCTACTCGGCTTTGAATTTCGTGGGTAATGATTCCACCTTTAATTGTTAATTGCATGCCATTGATGTTGCTCAAATGAACATGTTTTTCACAAAAATTTCCTTCAAAAACAGCTCCAATTGCATAATCTGAGGCATCACACATGAGCTCAAAAGGAAGACTCCAATATGGTGGAATTATGATAGGGGCCGAAGTGAGCAATTCCTTGAGGTGTTTGAAGGCCTTCTCACATTCCTTGTTGAACTTGAATGGCACTTCTTTTTGAAGGAGACAACAAAGGGGCTAGGAAATTTTGGAAAAATCATTGATGAATCACTTATAGAATCCTGCATGTCCAAGAAAAGAACGAACCTCTCTCACTGAAGTGGGAGAGGGTAAGTAGTGTACAAGATCTATTTTTTATTTATCAACCTCAATTCCTTTTTCAGAGATTATGTGACCCAAAACTAGGGCTGGAAAAAAATCCCAAAAATCCTAAACCGAACAAAATAATTCCCGAAATCGAACCGAAAAAATCCGAAACCGAAATTCCCGAAAATTTCGGTACCCAATACCGAACCGATCCCGAAATTTCGCTACGGGAATCGGTCACAAGTTTTTGGGATTTCGGTAATCCCAAACGGAACCAAAAATGTATATATATATATATTATTTAATTTTTAAATATATATTTAGAATTTTAATAGTCATTGGATTCTGTTGAGATTTAATCTCAATCGTTGCATATAAATTGTGTATGATTTATCCTTCCTGGTGTGAATGTATATATGTGTGTCTGTGTGTGCATGGGAAACATGAAAAAGTTTGGCATTTGGCATTGTAAATGACTAGGATAGATAAGGAGGGGAAGGAGGAGTGAAATGCACGTTAATGACTAATGGGAATTTTGATGCTCAAGTCCTCCATGAAATTTAATATGTGCACAGATTAAATTGTAAGTTACAGATTAAATTTATTTTTATTGCAACAGATTGGTTTGGTTGTATACTTGTAATTTACAATGGCCTATGAAATTTATTAAGAAAATTTAGTCTACAATAGATTGGCGGCCCAATATAAAAGGTTGAATTTTAGCCCAAAACATAATATGTCAAATTTTAGTCCAAAAGCCCAAAAGCCCAAAATCATTTTGGGATTCCCGAAAATTAGGATTCCCGAAAAATTGGTTTGGGATTGGTATTGAATTTCGAATTCTCGAAAATTTCGGTTTGGGAATCAGGACATGGGTTTCGGTTCGGTATCCCATACTGAACTACCCTTACCCAAAACTATGCCTTGTTTTAACATGAAATGACATTTCTCCCAATTTAGAACAAGGTTAGTTTCAACGCATCGTTTCAAGATTAGGGTCAGATTATCCAAGCAAGCATCAAATGACTTACCAAAAACACTAAAATCATCCATGAATACTTCAATGATCTTTTCAACATAATTTGAAAAATACTTACCATGAATCTTTGAAATGTGGCTGGTGCATTGCATAAACCGAATGACATTCGACGATAAGCAAAAGTACCAAATGGGCAAGTGAAAGTGGTATTTTCTTAATCTTCCGAAGCTATTACAATCTGATTATAACCTGAGTAAACATCAAGAAAACAATAAAGTGCATAACCAGCTAACCTTTCAAGCATTTGATCAATGAATGGCGAAGGGAAATGACCCTTCCTTGTGGTGGCATTGAGCTTTTCGTTCTTTTGGATACGTGTAGGCACAAGCTCATTCTCTTCGTTCTTCACCATAGTGATTTCAGATTTCTTGGGAACAACTTGTACAGGCGAAACCCACCGACTATCAGAGATTGGATAGATCACTCCACAATCAAGTAGCTTGATAATCTCCTTTTTGACTACTTCCATTATTGGAGGGTTGAGTCGGCGTTGAGCTTCTCAGGACGGTTTAGCCCTCTCCTCCAAGAGTATACGATGCATACAAGTAGTAGGACATATACCCTTGATGTCGGCCAATGTCCATCCAATGGCTGTTTTGTATTCGTTCAACACCCTCACCAACTTTTCTTCTTTTTGCGCCGTGAGTGAGGAAGAAACTATGACAGGCAAAGTTTCTTCCTTTCCCAAGAAAACATACTTCAAATGGCTTGGTAGCGGTTTAAGTTCGAGGGAGGGTGCCTGAATTACTGAGGGTAGCATTTTATTAGTAGAAACTGAACTTGAAATTGGAATAAAAAACTTATTATTTTGTTGTGGCAATGACTCTAGGGTAGCCACCATCTCAACTACTTCTTCACTAGGGTGCACGGCATGGATGTCTTCATGCTTGCCGTGGGTGAGCATTGATTCTGCCCCATTGTTTTTTAGGCCGATTCCTTTCGTAATGGTTGTTTCAAGGGCATCCTCGTTCAAATCTTCAAATTATTGCTACACCAATGAATCAATTATATCAATAGAAAAACAAGAATGATCATCACTAGGGTACTTTATAGTTTTAGAAAGATTGAAATCAATAACATCCCTATCAAATTCCATGGATAATTTTCGCATCAATTAGTGGTATTCAGCAAAATCAAGGAGAATCCTTCCCTACGTACTATGAACGTTTTAAAGGTCTTATTGCGTGATGTCCTCAACACCAAATGAAGGAAGAGTTGCTCATTCAATACTTTTACGAAGGACTACTTCCCATTGAATGCCAAATGTTAGATGCCTCAGTGAGAGGTGCATTGGTTGATAAGACACCTGTGGCAGCCAAGACTTTGATTGCTAACCGAGCATTAAACGCTCAACAATACGAAGGAGTTGGGCAGAGAGACCTCCCACGGCAGCAAGTAAATGAGGTAAGTTCCGTTTCTGATTTGTAATCTCAAATAACTAACCTTACTTCGATGTTTTCACAGTTTATGTTATGATGCAAAATGTAAGGAATTTCCCCAAGTGTGTGTGGCGTATGCTCAATTCAAGGCCACCCATTTGAGAAATGTCCTTAATTGATTGAGAATGGTGGATGGGAAGGTGCAAACACCATTGGCTACCAAGGCTCGAATCAGCCCCGATATGATCCATATGCCAACACTTACAATCGGGGATGGCGTGATTACCCAAATTTCAAATGGAAGGAGTCACAACAACCTGCCTAACAAGGAGGATTTCGGCCATAACCCCCTGGGATATACCCAAGGCCCTATGCACTAGCGCAACCTTAGCCACAACTTGCCCAAACCAATTCAGGTACATCCATGGATAATGATCAAATTGTTCAATTACTAACCTCTTTGGTGCAGGGGTAGCAAAATCAAAACAAAACAATGCTCAATCAAGCTAAGGAGGTGGATGAGTTGAAGAAACAAATGGGCCAAATGATGGAGTTCATGGGGCAATTCAAAGAGCAAGGTAAACTGCCTAGCACAACCGTTGTGAATGCAAGGGGAGGATTTGAATCAGCCAAGGCCATTAAGTTGAGAAGTGGCAAAGAAGTTGGAACGGACCCCCAACCATCAAAATCTGCCCAAACGGAGGACGAGAAGCTGCAACAAGAAGAGGATGTCCAACACACACCCACGACAAGGGAGGAAAGAACCTTGTCGTGCACTCCTAGCACCCCTAAATCGTCCACCACAAGTAAGTTAGGTCCAATTTTGGTTAATTCTAACCCTATTTCACCCAATGTTCCCTTCCCTCGTAGATTCATACAAACAAAAAAGGAAGAAAGTGAAAAAGACATTCTTGAAGCATTCATAAAAGTACAAGTCAATATTCCCCTTCTTGATGCAATCAAACAAGTCCCCAAGTATGCCAAGTTCTTGAAGGAGCTATGCACCACAAGGAGCTGTGCACCACAAGAAAGAGAATTTCGAACAAAGAGGTGGTAAGAGTAGGTGAAAATTTTTCAACCGTTTGCAACGTAAACGGCCCCCTAAATGCAAAGATCCGGGCAGTTTTACGATAGGCAATACTCGCTTTGAACATGCCATGTTAGACTTAGGTGCATCCATAAATGTCATGCCCTATTCCATTTATGCATCTATGAACTTGGGTGAGCTAAAAAATGATGGGCTAATTAGTCAATTAGCCGATAGATCTAACGCCTATCCAAAAGGAGTTTTGGACGATGTTTTAGTGCAAGTTAATCACTTGACCTTTCCGGCTGATTTCTATTTTTGATTTATCAACCTCTATTCCCTTTGCTGAAACTATGTGACCTAAAACTATGCCTTGTTTAACCATAAAGTGACATTTTTCCCAATTCAAAACAAGGTTAGTTTTAATGCACCTTTTTAAGATTAAAGTAAGATTATCTAAACAACCATCAAACGACTCACCAAAGACACTAAAATCATCAATGAAAACTTCAATGAACTTCTCAACAAAATCTGAAAATATACTTACCATGCATTTCTGGAATGTGGTTGGTGCATTACACAAACCGAATGACATTCGACGATAAGCGAAAGTACCAAATGGACAAGTAAAAGTACTCTTTTCTTGATCATCTGGAGCTATAACAATTTGATTATATCCCGAATAACCATCAAGAAAGCAATAAAAAGAATGACCAGCTAACCTTTCAAGCATTTGATCAATGAACGGCAAAGGGAAATGATCTTTCCTTTTAGTGGCGTTGAGCTTCCTATAGTCAATGCAAACTCTCCAACCGGTTTGGATACGAGTGGGCACAAGTTCATTCTCTACATTCTTCACCACTGTGACTCCTGATTTCTTTGGTACAACTTGAACTGGTGAAACCCAACGACTATCTGAGATAGGGTAAATGACTCCACAATCAAGAAGCTTGATAATTGTCTTCTTCATAACTTCCATCATTGGAGGTTAAGTCGACATTGAGCCTCTCAAGTTGGTTTAGCCCCTTCCTCTAGAAGTTTACGATGCATGCAAGTTGTAGGGCTAAGACCTAGTTTGGGAGTGAGGTGCTTAAAAAAAAACACCCATGAAAAAAAGCTGTGAGGGTTTTAGGTGTTTGGTAAACTGAAAAAAAAAGGCTTATTTTGGAAGCTGTTGTGAGAATAAGTTGAAATCAAAGGAAAAAGCTGAAACTGCTATTTGTAGCTTTGGAAAACTGGCTTTTTTTTCAAAGCACACAGAGCTACAGTGCTTCTTTAATGAAAAGACCCACTATTAGACTGCTTTTTTTTCCAAAAGCACTTTTACAAAAAAGTTTACCAAACACTCTGCTGATTTATTTCACAGCCGCTTATTCTCACAGCACAGCCGCTTATTCTCACAACAGTTTTTTTTCAAAGCACAGCAGTACCAAACCAGCCCTAATTCCCTTAATGTCGGCCAATGTCCATCCAATTGCCGTTTTGTGCTCTTTCAACACCCGAATCAATTTCTCCTCCTCCATTGTTGTGAGTGATGAGGAAACAATGACGGACAATGTCTCGTTATCTCCCAAAAATACATACTTTGAATGGTTCGGCAATGGTTTAAGCTCAAGGATGGGTGCTTGAATCACGGAAGGTAACAACTTGTTAGTAGAAACGGGAACTTGAATTGGGATTGGAGGCTTACCAAGATGTTGTGGCAATGACTCAAGGGCAGCAACCATCTCTCCTATTTTTGCACTAGGGGGCACGGCAAGGATCTCCCTATCCATGCGGTGAGGGTGCTTGACATCTGCCCCTTTGTTTTGAAATCCAATTCCTTGTGCAATTGTTGTTTCAAGGGCATCCTCATTCAAGGAGTCAAGGTAATCCTGCACCAAAGCATCAAATACATCAATAGAGAAACAATGATGATCATCCTTAGGATATTTTATAGATTCAGAAATATTGAAATCAATAACATCCCCATCAAATTCCATTGTTAATGTCCCTTTAAACACATCTATCTTGGTGCAGGCTATTTTCATGAAGGGTCTTCCAAGGAGGATCGGCAAGGGTGTAAAATGGGCTGAATCTTTCATCTAAAGCACGTAGAAGTCCGGTGGAAATACCAAGTCATTAACCTGCACCAAAACATCTTCCAAAACCCCTTTTGGATATGCATTAGAACGATCGACTAATTGAATGATAACACCATCGTTTTTAAGATCTCCTAGGTTCATAGATGCATAAATAGAGTATGGCATGACGTTAATGGATGCACCTAGATCTAACATAGCATGCTCAAACTTGGTATTTCCAATAACAAAAGGAATTGTAAAACTACCTGGATCTTTACATTTTGGTGGTAGTTTTCCTTGCAAAATGGCTGAAACATTCTCACTTACCTTTACAACTTCTTTGTTTGAAATCCTCTTCCTTGTTGTACAAAGTTCCTTAAAAAACTTAGCATACCTTGGAACTTGTTTGATTGCATCGAGGAGTGGAATATTCACTTGCACCTTCCTAAACATCTTAAGAATGTCCTTCTCATTCTCTTCCTTCTTTGATTGCATGAATCTGTTAGGGAAAGGTGCATTGGGTGGAATAGGGTTAGAATGGGTCAAAATTGAATCACTCTTACCTGAATTCGATGGCTTAGGTGCATTAGGTGGATACGGCAAGGATGATTCTTTCCTTGCCGTGGCTTTGTCCATCTCCTCCTCTTCAGTCAGCAACTTTTCATCATCTTTTGGACTTGGTTTGGACGTGTTTGGCTTGATTCCCACCTCTTTTCCATTTCTCAACGTGATGGCTTTAGCGGATTCAAAGCCTCCCTTCGGATTCACAATGGTTGAACTAGGGAGTTTTCCTTCTTCTCGAAACTACCCCATTGATGTGAAAAATAACTTGACACTCAAATTAAAACCCTATGATTGTAGTATATGTAAGTAGGGATCGTTCTAGCCGGGGATTAGAAGGGATGCTAATCAACACAAATAAGACTCAAAAACACTAAACTGGACTCTATAGACTCAAAACTAACTTAAAACACTAAAAACAGCAAGAAACAATAAAAAAGACTCAATTCTAGACCTAACAAGTGATTTGGACGAAAATAAAACTTAAAAGACTCAAACAACTAAAAGAAAACAAGTTTTGACTCTAAAAACAAGACTTAAGAACAAGGGGTTTTATTTTGGACGAATTTAAACTTTTAAAACAGAAACTTTGAAAACAAACTTTAAAAATACGAAATTGATGTAAATTAAGATGGTGAAAGGCTAGTTAGAAGGTTCCTTCTCCACACATGAAACATATGCATACGACTCGATTTCCAGTTATTCTTTCGACAAACAATGAATGACAATGCCCCAAATTAACTAGATTGCACCAATTAATTCTCAGATTTCCCTAGATTCATTGAATTGAATGGAATACGCATTACAACCAAATTATTCTTATCAATGACCCTAACTATGGAATACGCATGATAGAGACACATATCAAAGATCATTAAGTTCAATGGAAATCATAAGCATTGACGAGGCATTCATAACTATGGAATACGCATGTTACTCTTGCCAAGGATTTACTTAACACAATCGTGACTAGCGACTTTTACTACTTATGAATATAAGTTAATAACGATTAGGTGAAATTCCCTTATATTCTAGCATCAAATTCATGCATTCAAACTAAGTATGCATCCTTAATGAACACACAAGAACAAGTTATCAATCAAATAGATAAGTAAACCACATTCACGATTTATGAAATCATAACTGGAGGAAATCAAGTCATATAAAACATATGATCATGGCTTCGAGTTCCCCTCTAACTATAAAGAAATTAGTTCCTCATGTTCGCAAATAAACAAAGATAAATAAATTTAAACATTAAAACAAAGATAGAAAACACCTAGAAACGCTCCAACAATCCAAGCTTCTTGAATGGCAAGCACGGCTCCATATTTCTTCCTTCTTCTCCTCGCAAAACTCACAGCACAATAAGGGTGAATGGTGTAGTAAATTATGGTAGAGGATGGTGACTAAATGGTGTAGCAAAGGATGGTATTTATAGGCTGAAATTCGCAGCCCCTATGTAGCAAAGGAAAAGGATTTAAAGGCCTAATTTGTATAGGATAATAACACACAATCCTTGAAGGAAAAGGCTAAGGCTTTTAGAAACGAAGGGGGAAAGGAATAATCAGGTTTCTAGAAGTTCTAGAAAGGTTTGGGGCGTCACTTTTGTAGGACAAGGGATAAGGCCTTCTAGAAAGGTTGTTTTGTGGCTGATTTCTAGAAAAACAAGGGATAAGGTGTGGCACCTTTGTAGGAGTGGATAAGGGCTTCTAGAAACCAATTTTAATGTGTCCTAATCTGAAAATAAATCCTCCATGCAGCTGAAATTAAATTAGGATAGGATTATGATATGATAAGATAAGATAAGGTTGGATAAGGTTTTGGATAATGTTCCTTCTTTTGAGCTGATTTCTTATCTTCCTTGACCTGGATTTATTTCTTCACTCTTTTCAGCACATTCCTAGCCTCTTGAACTTCAAATCCATCCATCCATCTTGCTCCATTCATAAGCTATCCATTTGGTGCCCAAAACTGCCTCAAAATGCTTCAAAATGCATTTTCTTGCCAACTTTGTCATATGAACCTACAAACCCACGAAAATAGCTTAAAACACTATAATAAACATAAACAAACTATGAAAATGCAAGAAAACAAGCTAACTAAGTCGCATAAATATGCTCTTATCACCCATAAACTCAAAAATCTGCCCTATTTGTTTCTTCACTTCACTCATCTCCTTGGCTTGATTTTGTTGGCCCTGCGTTAGTGAAGTTAGTAATTGAAGAAGTGTATCATTATCTAATTTCGAACCTGAATTTTGTTAGGCAGATTGTAGTGGGATTTGTGGTGGTATGAATGGCCTTGGATAGAGCCTGGGAGGTGGCTATCTATATCGTCCTTGTTGTTGGGGTTGTTGAGGCTCCCTTCACTTGAAATTTGCATGATCTCTCCACCCCGGATTGTAGGTATTAGAGTATGGATCACTCGGTGGCTGATTTTGGCCTTGGTAGCCCACAACATTTGCACTTTTCCATCCTCCATTCTCTATCAATTGAGGGCATTGATCATTGAGATGCCCCTGTATAAAGCACACGCCACATACATTTTGAAGGAATATTTGTGAAAAACATGTTCATTTGAATAACATCTATAGCATGCTAATAACAATTAAAAGGCGGAATCATGCTTTCATGCATTAAAAAACAAAACATTAACCAAGAAATTCAAAGCCTAGTAGATTGGTGAACCATTAATCATCTCAAATCAAAGTGAGTTGAGATTTGTACCTTTGTAGATTCCTCTTTGCATAAGCAAAGGCTAATCACCCAAAGAGAGGGCCTTCATTCCTTGCATCTAAAAATTATGGATTTGGATGGAAGAATAGGTTTCTCCAAGTTCCCAAAATAGGGAACCTCTAAGTCTCTTCACCAAGGAGAGATTGGAGAAGAAATGAGTGACCTTGGAGTAGTGGGATTGCAAGATGCACCCCCCAAGGTGGCCGGCCTCTTTAGAGAGAAATGGAGAGACATGTTCTCTCCAATTTTCTCCAAAACAAACCCTAATGAATTTTAGGCTATAAAGTCATATTTATACCTTTATTCATTTGAGTGGCAAACTTGTAAATAAGTCCAAGTTCACTACCCTTAGCATCATGGCCGGCCCTAGGGTATTTTTGGGCTAATTAGGCCTTTGTGAATCATTATTCATTAAGTTGTCATACAACTTAAGTCAATGGGCTTGACGTTCGAAGCCCATTGGGCCTTAATGTCCAAAACTATCCCGAGGTCTTTAACGAACTTATTCGTTTGATTAATTAACATATTAATTAATCCTTGCCATAAATAAATGATTAAACCATTTAATCATTCTTACTCATCTCCATTTAATCTCCAATCTCCACCTCTTATGGTGTGCGATCCATTAGGTTCCTTTTAGCGAGGCAGTGGGCGATTAAAACCATTTCAAATCGATTGTGAATTGAAACTTCCTTTCAATTCTCCCTTTAGTGATTATACACGTTTAGGGCTTCCACAAACCATGAGTGACACCTTGCAGCATATCATGGTTACCCAAGCTAATCAGAAGAAGTAGAGAAAACCTATTCAGTTTGGGATTACAAATGCAATACGGTCTTTCTCTAATCTAATACTCTTGACCACATTGTTTGGTTTGATAGTTTATTTATTCATGTCTACTATCCAATGTGATTCGTTTGCTTATATGATTACTTTGAATGTGATTTGGAACGCATTCCCAAATCTCATTCATACTCTGGCCAGAGATTCTAAATCATATCATAGAGTATTCTCCCTCAAACAGTTTGAAGGTTAGAGATCCCTTGTTGCGCATTCACTTGCCTCCATGACTAAGTGACTTAACCCCAACGATGCCGTGGACACCCCGATGGGGTGACTTTGACATAATCAAAGATCAAGGACTTAACCACAAGACAACTGTGATGCCTCAGGTCAAAGGACTAATTTGCATTATCCCAAACATGAGTTCTCATGTGACATGAGTATGAGAACTCTTCGTTGATCACGTTCAGTGAACTCATTCTCTACTGAGCACCTACGTACTTGTCTTGATGTCACACACACCAATGACTCGAGACTAGTCACTCTCCCTGAGAGAAGACATAGCACGTACCGATCTTGACAGACTGTCAATGCCCAATTGGCAATCCTATGATCAGGAACATTTAGGATGTGTCCACGAAAGAATGGTCTCATGAATCTAACTTCATTAGATTGCATTCTCCCAATCACATATTCCTTGGACTTTATCGTTTAAGCATATAACATTTATATGAGACGGCTCAAACAATAATTTATGCCCTTTATATGTAAACTAGATTAGTTTAACATGTGAAATGTCCGTAAAGTATCATCATATGATTGGCTTTAGGGCACATTTCCAACAATCTCCCACTTGCACTAGAGCCAATCAGCTTGGTCATCATGATGATACCTCTTCTGTAGTCATTTCATAAATGGCTGAGTAGTAGGCCTAGACAATGGATATCTATATGTTATCCATAGAAGCAACCTTGAGAATAACGACGTCACCATTATACATGATTCTCAATCATGTGGTTCAGTCTCTCATATGAGTTCGGATCTTGATGAGACCTTGATTCCTTGGCTTGAGCTATCGCCCCATTAGTGTCATAGTGTCAGTACACTAGATACACTTTCTGGTTGGAACCGAATAGAGAGTTCATGAATGAACTTTCTCATCCAAACAACATGGTTGCAAACTTCTATATGGCAATATATTTTGCATTCATAATGGAACACACTAAAGTCATTACTTTAATGTTTCCATCCAAATATCTCATTAGTCATAATAAAGAGATATCCGTTTATCTTCTTCATTCATAATGAAGAAACATCCAATGATGGATTAGATTCATAATCTAATACATTTACGCTTCCATTACGTTACTCTAATTCTTCCTCATTCTTTGAGGAATCTATCCTTTAGTATTTCTTAAATACTTAAAGATTCACTTGACAGTTGCCCTGGTTTTGATCCTGGGCTTGCACTGATATCGTCTTGTACCTATCTAGGTACAACTCATATCAACGTTTTTCATACAATATGAAATACGTAAATCACCTTTCTGCGTATGCATAAAGGATTCTATTTATGCATTATTTCTTTGGGAGTCAAAAGGGCACGTTCCCTTTGAGAAGAGCTACCTCCTAGTCTCACTAGAGTTGTTCTTCTAATTGAAGTTTATCATCATATGAGAAACCTCCTAGCATCCTTTTTCTATAATTAGGGATTGATATAATCCAATTATATCCTAAAATCTATCAATATAGATTTCCTTCCCATGTATATAGATTATGTCTCCCATATACATTCTGTCTTTATAGAATGTTTAAAGTCATAACTTTAACGAATGTTCAAAGTCATAACTTGAACGAAGAAGTATTCTTTCCATTTCCAAAATTAATATATCATATATATATTCATATATATCATATATATACATTTATATATATATATATATACAAATTTAGGAATATGATTAACTCCCACTAATCTTTTGTAAACCTAGTAAACAAAAGATTCATTTACATCTCTATTCAAAATCAAACAATTTGGTCTTTCTCTCATAAGACGCTTATGGCTCCCACTAGCTTGCTAAGATTCATGATGGATGGATCTTTACAACTTACATGTCTTGTGATTCATAGTTTTAGACATATATTATCAAGACTATCTTAATAATGGTTTCGGAAACCTATATTATGTCCAAACATTGAATCACCATTTAGTTGTAGCTAGCAATCTTCGAATTAATTGAAACTAAGACTACGTCAAAAATGGTTCCTTCAAAGTCAACCATTCTATTTGATTGTAGTCACCTTAAGCTACCAATTAGCTAATGAAGGTTTCATTATTTCGGGTCAAATGGTACTTTACCATTTCCTTGAGTATATATCGTATATACACTCAATGTAGTCATAAGGATTTTCATTCTTATTTCTTTCGAATTAAGAGGTGTAACTCTATGACATAGTCATAAAGTTCAAACCATTCAACTGAGACGGTTTATAAATCCTTCTCGACTACCTTGGAGCTTGTGGTATAGGAACTAGGTTGTTATATTTGTTGATTACTTTCTTGTCTCTCAAAGAACCCATTCTTTGAGTTCTATCTCTCGTTCATTTGCTCTTAGGCAAATCACATTGTAGGATTACAATGAACTACCCAACAAAACAACATTTGTTAGTTGGTTTATAGAAGCGATATCCAAAAGTTAATTTAAGGATATCCCACAAGATTGTTATCAAACAAATATTGCTTGTTAGCACACAACCCCTAATCTTAACATGTTTTAAGATTTTGTCTTTCTTTCCAACTACATCCTATGGAGTCATGAAAACTTTGGAAGATCGTCTAATTGACAATCATATTGTCTTAGAAGCATATATATCCTATATATGGGTAATTGATAATATCCAACGAACTAAATCTTATTCAAGTTCGTTCTTCTTCTAATGGAGAAATCCATTATCTTATGATGCTTCTTTCCTTGATATCTTTCAAGAAAACTATTCTAAAGTGTTACCATTCCTTGGATCAAATCTAAGGATGTAAATGCTTTAGACGTCTTACTCATTAACTTACATTTCTTGAATTCTTTGAAACCTTTTGCAAAGTATTCGGACTTGTGTTTATTTAAAATAAACTATAGTCCAACCGAGGGTGATCTTCGGTGAATGTAATACAACATGAGTAGTATTATGTTTGTGGACTAGTGCCACTAACATCTAAGTGAATTAACCTCAACAACTTTGTGATTCCTTATTCTTTCCAAAAGAATAAAGATTCAAACATTTTGCCTCTATACAATTTTAACAAGAAGGCATTGGATCCGGATCTAACGATCCAAAGTATCCATCTATGACTAACTCGTAATTTATGTTTTTAGAGGTATCACAACTTTAGTTGGGATTAGTCACTACCTTGCAACCTTTTGGGTTTTAAGCATCATTATATTCTAAACAGTTAACACTACCATATTATCTCTACTATAGAGATAATAATTAATTAGATTACTATAATCCAATCATTGATTAATAAAGAACAATGTTTTGTCTAACAAAATATTCATCCATCTCTACTATAGTGACGGAATTAAGTTCCTTAACATTGGAATGTAAAGACAATCTTTGGTTTTTCCAATTTCTTTGGTAGTTCATATGAGGAAGTAAGTACTAACTGCTTTCGCAGAAATCTATATTTTATTCACTTTCCGAATGTGAAGTACTTTCTATTCTCTCATTAATCTTCTACTTCTTATTAGTCACACTTTTACAACGATTGTAAAACATAGTTAGTAATACGGAATCAAGCATTCAAGTAGAAGAACCAACTGTTTTGAACTATTCAAGAACAATTTACAACACCTTCGAAAGGTGTGTTCTTGACACTTGCAAGACATTTCTTGCAAATACCCCTTCCAATGTCCATTCTTTCATGAAGAAAGTTTGTTCCCTTGGAGTTATTTCGCTTTCTTCATTTGACTTCTCCTTTGACTACAATAGTCATGGTCCCTAAACTCCCACTATCTCTCTTGAAACTTATTTCAATTGTGTTATACACATCAAACATTTTGGAGAGCATGTGGTTTATTGTTCACTACATAGTTTACAATAAACTTAGTGAACTATATGGATAGGGACACAAAGGTGAAGTCCTTGCCTAGTTTCCGTCTCGTTAAGTGTTTTATCACTTCAACACTCAATGATTCAAAATCATCATAAGTCCATGTTGATGGACTATTTTTTTTTTTTTTTGTCAACCAACCATTATGTTCTAAACATAATTACAAACTTTCAAGAGTTGTTCAAGGCAACTCTCATTTCTTCATACAACAATTTGTAAGTGAAGAATCATGGCACATTAAGTGTCCATGCCTTTGTGCTTTCTTCTTAAGTTCTTTGTTCATTTAACAAAGAAACAAGCACTAAGTGTTTGCATTGACTAAGGGTTGTTCAAAACAACTCATTATTTCTTCATACAACGATTTGTAAGTGAAGAACTAATAACACTAAAAGTGTCCTTTTCTTTATGCTAATCTTCGTAAGTTCCTTTGTTCATATA
Source organism: Malus x robusta (assembly GCA_963082935.1). Taxonomy (NCBI): domain Eukaryota; kingdom Viridiplantae; phylum Streptophyta; class Magnoliopsida; order Rosales; family Rosaceae; genus Malus; species Malus x robusta. The sequence continues at coordinate 13,732,882 of OY720328.1, forward strand.
ACGAAGGAATAAACATTGGTTGTTTGTGTTGTCCTCTTCATGATAGACTTTTCTAACATGTTCTTCCAATGATACATTATCATTAGGAAGATTGTGAGGATGAGACTACTTAGATACATATGCAATCCTTTTAAGACATTCTTTGGGATTGTGGTACCAAGTCCGGAAACTAAAACATTCGGTTTTTATTTGTCAAGTGTTGGATAGCGTTTGCAAATATATTGGTAAACAAATACATAACGAATATAAATTGATTGATTTTAAGCCATTTGATTCGGGTCTTTAAATCAAATAGCACCACCCACTAGTTTTGGCAAATTCCATATCCCTCATTGGAATTCGAGTGTTTTGGAGGAAACTCTTAGTAGGTTATGGGAGACTCACTACTACGAAGCCCACCTCACAATGATATGATGTTGGCTAGCATTAATAATAATGAGAGAGTACACTTACTCATTTGCAACTAATGCAAGTACCCATCTTATTTGGCCTCTAGAGAATGTCACCTCACAATGATATGATGTTGGCTCCATTGCACTTAGTTAAGTCATTCCCACCATGCTTAGTTCATGAAGGGGTTCAAGAATAGCCTCACGATGATACGATGTCGGCCATCCTCGTTGCCTACATCAACCTCATCATATGTTTATGGATTCCTCCTGAGTATAAGCATGCACTTTGTACTCCCCCATGATAGGGTGAAGCCGGTGTACAAGTCATAAACGATTAGAGCCCACCACGGTGGAAGGCCTACGAAAGAGTGTTCTAAGCACTCTCACGCTTATCAACTTAATAATGGATTGGTTGAGGGTTTTAGGTCTCATCACATATAAATATACATTTTAATCTCTATTAAAACAATTTGGTCCTATTACAACTATTGGTCCATATGATTGTTTTTAGTTGTATATAATACTCCCACTATGCTTATAAAACAGTTTTTAAAGCAAGAGTATATGATACTACTAACATAACCTTTGCATTCATTTGATGGACTATATAGTTGCCTTAGGGCCTTAGGATGACTATGAACCTTTGTTTAGATTCAACACGAGCCTTGTGTTGAATCTCGGACTAGGGATGGTGATTGATTTTAGTTACGCGTTTAATCACATTAAGGCGTGTTGTCTTAGGGGCGTTGGACCCAACTACTTCATTTTCATGCATATCATATAAAGCAAGAAAGAAGTACTTCAAAGTAAAAGAGAGCTTATGCTCTTTACAACATTTGCATAAAATAAATTACTTTAAAGTAAAGAAGAGCTTATGCCCTTTTACAACATTTGATCAAATCAAATTACAACCAAAATTAATCTACACATTCCCATGGTTCAAACAAATTTGAAACGGCCTTTCACATAGCTCAATTATCGTAGGCTTAGGTTCATAATCACCCTTTAATTAATTAACACTTTAACTAATTAAATTGAATGCAACATTTTCATTTGGTTTTTGTATCCATAAAATTGATTTAAATGGAGCTAAACAAAAATGAAAATCCAATTCTCATTTAAAGAGACAAAACAATTTTGTTCTCTACTTAATTTGGGCCATCATGCAATAACCACAACTTTTGGGTTATAAAGCAATTAACCTCAACTTTTGGGCTATATTGCAAAACTTTTGGGGTCACTTTGTAAAGACACAAAAGTCCACTACTTCATGTAATTACACTAGAACCCAAAATTTTAATAATGCAAAAACTTCATTAAAGGATCAAAACAATTTGTCCTTTAGCGTTTTTGGACCTAAACGTAAAAACATAAACTTTTGGGCCAAAGTGCAAATACACAAAAGTATCAAAACTTTATGTAATTGCATAAAAGACCCAAAAGTACCCCACATGTAGGGTGGCCAGTTTTGGAAGAAGAAATGGAGTGATGTGTATGTTGATTTGTGAGTTTTGACATAAAGCTAGCAAGTGATGCAAGTGGTGTGTGTGAAAGGAAATTAATCCTTACACACCCACCAATATTTCTTACACCTCTTACACCATTTCCATCACCTTTCAAATAAATATCTAATGCATTAAATCATTTGAAAAACATAAAACATAAACTTTATGAAATAAATCAAAACTTTGAATCAAAACACAAACCTTTTTGTTCTTGGCAAAAATGTCAAGAACAATGAAGAACATTCATGAAAAACCCAAAATTTTTCCATGAACTTTTTCCACCCAAAAGCATTCCAAAACCATTCAAACTTTAGGGAAATAACATCTAACCAAACTAGGGTACATAGGGGTTCCAAAAGTCACTTGAAAACACTTTTAACAAGTCAAACAAGAACCCAAAAATCCACCCTTTGGATTTGGCCGAAAATCCCCAAAGTCATGGCACCAAATTTTTAGCTCCAATATTCATGCTCATATGAACTACATCTACAACATATGAGATGGCAAATTTTCTAACAAAATTTACATTCAAAGAAACAAGAATAAAGCTTGTAACATATTACAACTTTTAAATCAAATACTACGAACTACAAAACCCAAAAGGATTCACCAACTACTAGACCTAGGCTCTGATACCACTTGAAGGAATATTTGTGAAAAACATGTTCATTTGAATAACATCTATAGCATGCTAATAACAATTAAAAGGTGGAATCATGCTTTCATGCATTCAAAAACAAAACATTAACCAAGAAATTCAAAGCCTAGTAGATTGGTGAACCATTAATCATCTCAAATCAAAGTGAGTTGAGATTTGTACCTTTGTAGATTCCTCTTTGCATAAGCAAAGGCTAATCACCCAAAGAGAGGGCCTTCATTCCTTGCATCTAAAAATTATGGATTTGGATGGAAGAATAGGTTTCTCCAAGTTCCCAAAATAGGGAACCTCTAAGTCTCTTCACCAAGGAGAGATTGGAGAAGAAATGAGTGACCTTGGAGTAGTGAGATTGCAAGATGCACCCCCCCAAGGTGGCCGGCCTCTTTAGAGAGAAATGGAGCGACATGTTCTCTCCAATTTTCTCCAAAACAAACCCTAATGAATTTTAGGCTATAAAGTCATATTTATACCTTTATTCATTTGAGTGGCAAACTTGTAAATAAGTCCAAGTTCACTACCCTTAGCATCATGGCCGGCCCTAGGGTATTTTTGGGCTAATTAGGCCTTTGTGAATCATTATTCATTAAGTTGTCATACAACTTAAGTCAATGGGCTTGTGATAGGAGCATATTTATGCGCCGTAGTTAGCTAGTTCATATGCATTTCCATGGTGTTTTCTTAGTTAAAGTAGTCTTTTAAGCTAGTTTTATGTGTTTTCAGGTTTTAAGGCCAAAGGATGCAAGAAGATGCATTTTGGAGCTTTTTGGAGCAAAATTGGGCTTGGAATGATTATCACATAATTGGAGCCAAGGTTTGGACGAATTTGAGGACTTGAAGATGATGATTCTTACTTGAACAAGGTTTCCTAGTTGAAGTAGGAAAGTGCTTACATGAAGGAGGATTCCTAATCGACGAAGGATTCCTAATCAACGAAGGATTCCTAATTGAAGATGGATTCCTAATCACATGAGGATTCCTAATTGAAGATGGATTCCTAATCACATGAGGATTCCTAGAAGAACAAGGATTCCTACTCCAACAAGGATTCCTACTTGAAATAGGAAAGTTAAGTCAAAGTTTCCTACTTTGGTTTGATTTTTCCTAAATGTCCCTAAAAGTTCCAGCAACTATGAAGACTTCCTAAGCATTCTAGGACATCAAATACACATTTCTTTCACCTTTTAAACCCTAGCCGAATTTCCCTTGCTATTTCCTTTAAGTTTCTGATCTTATTTCCTGATTCTAGGCTTTAAAACACTTTCCTTTTGTGTTTTAAACCCTAGCCGAATTTCCCTTGCTATTTCCTTTAAGTTTCTGATTTTATTTCCTAATTCTAGAATCCTTAGACTTAATTTCTGATTTCCTAATGAACCTAGGGTTTTAATTTCTGTTTTCCTTTAAATAAACCTCCTTGTTGCAGCCACAAGGGAGTCCATTCAGCCACACACTCTCCCAAATTCGTCAAAACCCATCCACAACCTCAGAAACCATTCCTCCTCAATCTCTGCCGATTTCCACCACCATTCTTCATATCCACACCTTCCACACAACACCCACACACCATCCCCAAGCCTTGCCGTGCCTCTATACCATCCATAATCCATTCTACATCACAAAAACAGCCCAGAAACCACACCATCCCAATCTGCCGCAAGGGGAAGAGAAGGAGACAGTTCACAAAGTTGTTTGGCTCTTCAATCTGAGTTGTTGAACAATTTTAGGTGTATTCTATCTTATATTTCAATCTCTACTTCTTGTAATCTTTGTTTTTCATTGAGTATGATTGGCTAAATTCGTTTTTGAAGGAAATATTTTGAGAAAACATGTTCATTTAAGCAACATCAATAGCATGCTAATAACAATTAAAAGGCGGAATCATGCTTGCATGCACTTAAAAACAAAACAAAACCAAGAAATTCAAAGCCTAGTAGATTGGTGAACCAATAATCAACTCAAAAACAAAGTGAGTTGAAATTAATACCTTTGTAGATTCCTCTTTGCATAAGCAAAGGCTAATCACCCAAAGAGATAGGGGCCTTCATTCCTTGCTTCTTAGATCCATAGATGTGGATGGAAGAATAGGTTCTCCAAGTTCCCAAAATTGAGAACCTCTAATTTTCGACACCAAGGTTCGATTGTAGAAGAAATGAGTGACCTTGGAGTAGTAGGATTGCTAGATGTACCCTCCAAGGTGTTGGCCTCTTTAGAGAGAAATGGAGAGACAATTCTCACCAATTTTCCCCCAAAATAAACCCTTATTTTTGCTTATTTCACATTAATGAATATTTAGTTATAAAGTCATTTATATAGTCACTTCTTTAAGTGACCTAAACAACCAAAAACCCTAATTCATCTATAATGGCCGGCCACCTAGGGGATTTGGGCTTTTTGGGCTTTAATGAATCTTTATTCATCAAATTGTCATACAACTTAAGTTAATGGGCTTGACGTTCGAAGCCCATTGGGCCTTAAGGTCCAAAACTATCCCGAAGGTCTTTAACGAACTTATTCGTTTGATTAATTAACATATTAATTAATCCTTGCCATAAATAAATGATTAAACCATTTAATCATTCTTACTCATTTCCGTTTAATCTCCAATCTACACCTCTTACGGTGTGCGATCCATTAGGTTCCTTTTAGCGAGGCAGTGGGCGATTAAAACCATTTTACATCGATTGTGAATTGAAACAATTTTCAATTCTCCCTTTAGTGTTTACACACGTTTAGGGCTTCCACAAACCATGAGTGACACCTAGCAGCATATCATGGTTACCCAAGCTAATCAGAAGAGGTTAGAGAACCTATTCAGTTCGGGATTACAAATGCAATACGGTCCTTCTCTAATCTAATACTCTTGACCACATTGTTTGGTTTGATAGTTTATTTGATCATGTCTACTATCCAATGTGTGTCTTGTGCTTATATGATTACCTTGAATGTGATTCGGAACGCATTCCCTAATCTCATTCATACTCTGGCCAGAGATTCAAATCATATCATAGAGTATTCTCCCTCAAACGGTTTGAAGGTTAAAGATCCCTTGTTGCGCATTCACTTGTCTCCATAGCTAAGTCACTTGACCCCAACGATGCCGTGGACACCCTCCTGATGGAGTGACTTTGACATAATCAAAGATCAAGGTCTTAACCACAAGACAACTATGATGCCTCAGGTCAAAGGACTAATTTGCATTATCCCAACCATGAGTTCTCATGTGACATGGAATATGAGAACCCTTCGTTGATCGCGTTCTGTGAACTCATTCTCTATTTAGCACCTACCGTACTTGTCTTGATGTCACACACACCAATGACTCGAGACTAATCACTCTCCCTGAGAGAAGACATAGTACGTACTGATCTTAACGGACTGTCAACGTCCAATTGGCAATCCTATGATCAGGAACGTTTAGGATGTGTCTACGAAAGAATGGTCTCATGAATCTAACTTCATTAGATTACATTCTCCCAATCACATATTCCTTGGACTTTATCGTTTAAGCATATAACATTTATATGAGACGGCTCAAACAATAATCTTTGCCCTTTATATGCAAAACTAGATTAGTTTAACATGTGAAATGTCCGTAAAGTATCACCACATGATTGGCTTTAGGGCACATTTCCAACAGTTTTGGCTAAGGGTGTATTCGAAATCATGTTTATTTATGTGAAATAAGTTGATTACTTCCAGTTATCGTTTCATAAGTCGTGAATACAATTTGCTTAACCGTTTAATTCAAAACTTATTCTTGTATGTTGATTGAGAGTGCACACTTGATTTGCATGCTGGAATTTGGTGCTAGAATATAAGTTTGTTTCACCTAATCGTTATGAATTTATATTCGCAAGTAGTGAAGATCGCTAGTCACGATCGTGTTAAGTAGATTCATGGCAGGAGTATCATGCTTTTCATAGTTACAATTGCCTTGTTGATGCTTATGATTTCCAAAGAACTTAATGATTCTAACTTGTATCTTTATCATGCTGTTCATATAGAGAACTTGTTAGGAATAATTTGTTTGCGATGCATATTCATCCAATTCAATGATTCTAGGGAAATTTGAAAGTTAATTTAAGCGAACCTAATTAACTTGGAGTGTCGAGGTTCATAATTTATTGAATTGATAACTGGAAATCGATTTACGTTGCATAAATTTCATGTGTGGAGAAGAACCCCTTAGCCATTCCATCACCCATTGATTCATCACATTTAGTTTACAATCTGTTTTAATTTACAATCTGTGCATTTAGTTCAAATTCGTCCAAACACAATTCCCCCGTATTTTGTTAAGTTTGAGTCTTCATAATCTGTCCTCTTTGGTGTTTTTAAGTATTTTGAGTCATAAGTTTTGTCAAATTCATCCAAATCTTGTCTTAGTTGCTGTTTGAGTCAATTAACTTGTTTTAGTCAGTTTTGGGCAGATTTGAGTGTTTCAAATCTGTTTTGAATCTTAGTAGTCTAATTAGAGTCTTTAAGTTTAGTTTTTGTGTTTCTAAGTCGATTTGTATTAGATTAGCACCCCTAGTTAATCCCCGGTTAGAACGATCCCTACTTACATCATTACTACAATTGTCACAAATAGGGTTTAATTTGTGTGTCAAGTTAATTTTCACATCAAATTTTGGCGCCGTTGCCGGGGATTAGCAAAGTTGCTAATCCCTTGTCTTGAGTCTTGTTTAAATTGTTTCGTTTTCTGTTTTGTTTTTGAATTTTGCACCGTGTGTGTGTGTTTTGTTTTTGTGCCGTGTATAGGTACCTTATTTCCTTACTTGTGCCGAGTCTATTAAGTTGGTTATTAACCTTGTTTGCTCTTGTGTGCAGGTACTAGTTTATGACCCATAGCTCACAACCTGTTCATGAGCATATCTTCGACTTTGACGGTGATTTTGAGAGGACGTTGAGAAGGAAAAAGAAATTGCACAAGTCTAATCCTCCTAGTCCCGAACCTGAATTAGAAGAGCAAGAAGTTGAGGTTGAAGAGGAGGCCACGGCAAGAGTTGAAGAAGAAGTACCAACCATGGCAGCGGACAACCGAACCATTAAGAAGCTTTCTGCCTCGGGTTTGGATAATGCAGCCTCTCTTTGCATCCAATACCCCGCGGCAGCCCAAGGGAAGACCGAAGAGTTCGAATTGAAGTCGAGCTTGTTACATCATGTTCCAAAGTACCATGGGCTGTCCATGGAAGACCCAAACAAACACTTGAAGGAGTTTGAAGTTGTTTGTTCAAGCATGACGCCGGTAAATGTTGATGGCAATATTTTGAAGATGAAACCTTTTCCATTCTCTCTAATGGATAAAGCTAAAGATTGGTTGTATAAATTGGCCCCGGGGACGGTTACCTCGTGGGAGAGCATGAAACGAGCGTTTTTGGAAAAATTCTTTCCAACCTCAAGAGTCATTCTTTTGAGGAAACGCATTAGTGGCATCCAACAAAGCCAAGGTGAGTCATTTCCAACATATTATGAATGTTTTAAAACTATTGTTGCTTCTTGTCCACAGCATCAAATGAAGGAGGAGTTGCTCATTCAATACTTCTACGAATGACTCCTTCCCATGGAACGCCAAATGCTAGATGCCTCGGCGGGTGGTGCATTGGTGGACATGACTCCGGTGGCTGCCAAGACTCTCATTGCGAACCGAGCACACAACGCACAACAATATGAAGGTGTTGGGTAGAGAGATACCCCACGGCCACATCATGTAAATGAGGTAAGTTCTATTTCTGAGTTACAATCCCAAATGGCTAACCTCACTTCTATGTTATCGCAGTTTGTTGAAGGCCCCAAAACGCAAGGTACTACAATATATGGTGTATGCTCCATTCAAGGACACCAATCGGATCAATGCCCTCAATTAATTGAAAATGGAGGGTGGGAATCTGCCCATGCCGTGGGTTATGGGAATCAAAACCAACCAAGGGGTGATCCTTTCTCTAATACATACAATCAAGGATGGCGTGACCACCCAAATTTCAGATGGAGAGATGCACAACAACCTGCCCAACAAGGTGGATTCCGACAACCTCCGGGTTTCTTTCCAAGGCCAATGGCACCACAACCACCTCCTCAAGCACAATCATCACAAAACAACTTAGGTACTTCTATGAATGATGATAAAACTTATCAATTACTGACCACAATGGCGCAGGGATTGCAGACCCAAGCAAAGGAAGTTAATGAGCTCAAGAAGCAAATGGGCCAAATGGCAGAATTTTTGGGGCAAATTCGTGAGAATGGTAAGTTACCAAGCACTACGGTAGTCAATCCTAAGGGTGGGTTCGAATCTGCAAAAGCTATCACCCTAAGAAGTGGAAAAGAAGTAGGAAGCAAAACACATGAATCTGCCCAAAACAAGGAGGATGGGCCATCACACCCCACGGCAAGGGTGGTACCACCTATGCCGCAGCCACCTAAGCCCTCCCATCCGTCCACCTCAGGTAATGTTGTTCCAAATGTTGTGAATTCAAACACTAATCTGCCCAATGTTCCTTTCCCTCGCAGATTTGCACAATCAAAGAAGGAAGAGAGCGAAAAAGACATTTTGGATACCTTCCGGAAAGTCCAAGTTAACATACCTCTCTTGGATGCAATCAAGCAAATCCCGAAGTACGCCAAGTGTTTGAAGAAGCTTTGTACAACAAAGAAACGTTTTCGGGAGAAAGAAGTGGTACAGGTAAGTGAGAATGTGTCTGCCATGATACAACGTAAACTACCTCCTAAATGCAAAGATCCGGGTAGTTTCACCATTCCTTGTGTCATTGGTAATACTAGGTTCAAATCTGCCATGTTAGACTTAGGTGCATCCATAAATGTTATGCCATATTCAATTTATGCATCTATGAACCTAGGCAAGTTAAAAAATGATGGTGTAATCATACAGTTGGCCGATAGATCTAATGCCTATCCAAAGGGAGTTGTGGAAGATGTTTTGGTGCAGGTTAATCATTTGATCTTTCCGGCAGATTTTTATGTTCTTGAGATGGATGAATCGGATCATGCTCCTTCATTGCCCATTCTCCTTGGACGGCCTTTCATGAAAACGGCTCAAACCAAGATTGATGTAGCCAAAGGAGAAGTAACTATGGCATTTGGTGGTGATATGATTTGTTTTAAAATTCCTGAATCCATTGAGACTCCTAACGTTGTTCGTTCTTGTTGTGTTATTGATACAATAGAAAAGATAGGGACGGATCATTCAGCCCCTAGCACAAAGGTTGCTTCAAGAACCATGCAAGATGAGGGAATTGGAGTGGAGCATAAGGACCCCACGGCCACTGCCCTTAAGATACCTAATGTGGCCGAGAACACCATGAGAAAAAAAGTTCATGTTGCTGCCACTTCATCACAACACCAAGGTAAGTCACCTAGTCCAAATCCAATTCCCATTAAAATTAAGAGGTGGTTTCCTTCTTGGGTGCAGGTACTCGCGCACATTCCCGATGGTGGCCTAATTCACATGGATTGTAGGATGCTCAACGTCCCAATCAAGGAGGATTACTATCCTCTTCCATTTATAGAGTTAGAGGATGAGATCCCACTAGATGCCGTGGGCTCCAATGGGGCATGATCATGTTCTTCGTCCGGCTGCAAGACGTTAAAGAAAGCGCTACTTGGGAGGCAACCCATGCAATTCAACAAAGGAAGCCCTAGGAATCATTCCAATTCCAGATTTGCGTTCCTAAAACCCTTCACTTTGTTGCTTGTTTCTAATCTGCCCAGTTTTGTTATTTACTTGCTGTTTGTGTGTTTCTTTTTGTTTAGTGTGTTTTTATGCTTGAAACATTGAGGACAATGTTTGATCTAAGTGTGGGGGGGGTAACTAAGTGTTTTAGATGCAAATTCGTGGGATTTTATCACCCTTAACTTGGAGACTTGTTCCTTGCTGTTTTTAAGTGTTTTTGAGCAATTTTGGTGTGTTTTAGTGTGTTTTGAAGTAAAAATCCGAAAATCACATAAAAATTTGAAAAATTTGTTTTAAAAACCCAAAAAGAGTTGTTTTTGTGTGTTTGTTAGTGTCTTAGGGTACCTTCCAACACAATGATGAGGATTCGGTTTGTAATTACATGGCTGTTAAAGAGAGTGATTAACATGGATGAAAGTTTGATTTACTCTTTGTTTATGCTTGGTTGTGGTTATAACTTATGAATTCACATGCAATCATAAAAGAAAAAATCAGTTTTTGTAACATGCTTGAAGGAAGGAACTCAAACTAACGCTACAACATTGTGAGACTTGAGCCTAAACGTTTATTTGGAGAGTTAAAATCTGTGCATTCTTTGTTTTCTAAAGTCGTTGCATGATCTCATTATTCTTTGCTTGGTTGCTACTTAGAAGGCGTTTCATCATTTAGTTCCAAATGCTAGAACTCATGCCCATTTCATTCAAAGCATGTTATTGATTTGCATAACACACATTCAAGATGAAGTTGTGTAGTGACCACCACCTTAGCCAAAAAGCCGTGTGCCCTATGTCATTGTGATTTGTAGGTTTTAACCCCATTGAGCCTTGTTAGCCTTCATTATTTGTTAACCCATGTTTTCCTCACCTAGCCTAGTTTAGGACCATCCATACCCTTGTTCTTGAAGCATAGTAAAGCATGATTCGAATTGAATTCCTTTTGATCTATGTTGGCAGAAACTAAGTGTGGGGGAAGTATTTTTTTTTTCGTGAGGAATTGTGTGCCATAGGCACGGCAAAGAAAAGAAAAGAGAAAAAAAAATTCGTGGAAAAAGAAAAAAATGAAGAAAAAGTATGAAAAGTATGAAAAAAAAAAAAGAGTTGAAAAGTTGAGAAAAAGAGTTCCAAAGTATTGTTTGTTGAAGTAAGGGTCCAAAACAATAAATTTGACCCTAAGGAGTTGTTTAAGTCTCCCCCTTGTGTTTTAAAGTTAATTTCTGCGATCTAAGTGAATTCTAAGTCTCAATTTCATTGCTTTGCTTACTATTGCTTGAAGAACGTTTGTTTTCCCTATCCTTTCTTTGTTAACCAATACCCCAAGCCCCGTTACAACCCTTAACTTCTATCTTGAGTGTTGTGTATTTCAATTTGTGGAGTTTGAATTTGGTATGAGCATATGGTGTCACTGGTTCTCGCATCTAAGTAGTAGCATTCCATCCATGAAATCATATCTAAACATGCTTCTTAACTCTAGAAATTGCGTTCTTTGTGATACATATATGTGAGCATTCGTTTTCATATCTACATCAATCCTCTCACATATAACTAGTATAGGGTGTGTAGTTAGAAAATCTGAGTGAAAATTGAGTGCATATCTTGTAAGGAATTGAGCGAATTCTCTAAGGCATGTTACTACATTCAAAACATCGTTTTAATTGGTTAATTGTGAACTAGTAAGTGGTGACTATGATTAAGTATGTGCTCATGTGTAAAGATGACTAAAATCTATGGGGATAACAATTTTTAACATGTCATGTGCATTGGAAATCCCTAAGACAATTGTTGGAAGGTTTAGGTTGTGTTTTAGTTGTTTTGTTTTGTTTTATTTCTTTGTTTTGCTCGAGGACTAGCAAAAGCTAAGTGTGGGGGAATTTGATAGGAGCATATTTATGCGCCTTAGTTAGCTAGTTCTTATGCATTTCCATGGTGTTTTCTTAGTTAAAGTAGTCTTTTAAGCTAGTTTTATGTGTTTTCAGGTTTTAAGGCCAAAGGATGCAAGAAGATGCATTTTGGAGCTTTTTGGAGCAAAATTGGGCTTGGAATGATTATCACATAATTGGAGCCAAGGTTTGGACGAATTTGAGGACTTGAAGATGATGATTCTTACTTGAACAAGGTTTCCTAGTTGAAGTAGGAAAGTGCTTACATGAAGGAGGATTCCTAATCGACGAAGGATTCCTAATCAACGAAGGATTCCTAATTGAAGATGGATTCCTAATCACATGAGGATTCCTAATTGAAGATGGATTCCTAATCACATGAGGATTCCTAGAAGAACAAGGATTCCTACTCCAACAAGGATTCCTACTTGAAATAGGAAAGTTAAGCCAAAGTTTCCTACTTTGGTTTGATTTTTCCTAAATGTCCCTAAAAGTTCCAGCAACTATGAAGACTTCCTAAGCATTCTAGGACATCAAATACACATTTCTTGCACCTTTTAAACCCTAGCCGAATTTCCCTTGCTATTTCCTTTAAGTTTCTGATCTTATTTCCTGATTCTAGGCTTTAAAACACTTTCCTTTTGTGTTTTAAACCCTAGCCGAATTTCCCTTGCTATTTCCTTTAAGTTTCTGATTTTATTTCCTAATTCTAGAATCCTTAGACTTAATTTCTGATTTCCTAATGAACCTAGGGTTTTAATTTCTGTTTTCCTTTAAATAAACCTCCTTGTTGCAGCCACAAGGGAGTCCATTCAGCCACACACTCTCCCAAATTCGTCAAAACCCATCCACAACCTCAGAAACCATTCCTCCTCCATCTCTGCCGATTTCCACCACCATTCTTCATATCGACACCTTCCACACAACACCCACACACCAACCCCAAGCCTTGCCGTGCCTCTATACCATCCATAATCCATTCTACATCACAAAAACAGCCCAGAAACCACACCATCCCAATCTGCCGCAAGGGGAAGAGAATGAGACAGTTCACAAAGTTGTTTGGCTCTTCAATCTGAGTTGTTGAACAATTTTAGGTGTATTCTATCTTATATTTCAATGTCTACTTCTTGTAATCTTTGTTTTTCATTGAGTATGATTGGCTAAATTCGTTTTGGCTAAGGGTGTATTCGAAACCATGTTTATTTATGTGAAATAAGTTGATTACTTCCAGTTATCGTTTCATAAGTCGTGAATACAATTTGCTTAACCGTTTAATTCAAAACTTATTCTTGTATGTTGATTGAGAGTGCACACTTGATTTGCATGCTGGAATTTGGTGCTAGAATATAAGTTTGTTTCACCTAATCGTTATGAATTTATATTCGCAAGTAGTGAAGATCGCTAGTCACGATCGTGTTAAGTAGATTCATGGCAGGAGTATCATGCTTTTCATAGTTACAATTGCCTTGTTGATGCTTATGATTTCCAAAGAACTTAATGATTCTAACTTGTATCTTTATCATGCTGTTCATATAGAGAACTTGTTAGGAATAATTTGTTTGCGATGCATATTCATCCAATTCAATGATTCTAGGGAAATTTGAAAGTTAATTTAAGCGAACCTAATTAACTTGGAGTGTCGAGGTTCATAATTTATTGAATTGATAACTGGAAATCGATTTACGTTGCATAAATTTCATGTGTGGAGAAGAACCCCTTAGCCATTCCATCACCCATTGATTCATCACATTTAGTTTACAATCTGTTTTAATTTACAATCTGTGCATTTAGTTCAAATTCGTCCAAACACAATTCCCCCGTATTTTGTTAAGTTTGAGTCTTCATAATCTGTCCTCTTTGGTGTTTTTAAGTATTTTGAGTCATAAGTTTTGTCAAATTCGTCCAAATCTTGTCTTAGTTGCTGTTTGAGTCAATTAACTTGTTTTAGTCAGTTTTGGGCAGATTTGAGTGTTTCAAATCTGTTTTGAATCTTAGTAGTCTAATTAGAGTCTTTAAGTTTAGTTTTTGTGTTTCTAAGTCGATTTGTATTAGATTAGCACCCCTAGTTAATCCCCGGTTAGAACGATCCCTACTTACATCATTACTACAATTGTCACAAATAGGGTTTAATTTGTGTGTCAAGTTAATTTTCACATCAGCTTGACGTTCGAAGCCCATTGGGCCTTAATGTCCAAAACTATCTCGAGGTCTTGAACAAACTTATTCGTTTGATTAATTAACATATTAATTAATCCTTGCCATAAATAAATGATTAAACCATTTAATCATTCTTACTCATCTCCATTTATTCTCCAATCTCCACCTCTTATGGTGTGCGATCCATTAGGTTCCTTTTAGCGAGGCAGTGGCCGATTAAAACCATTTCAAATCGATTGTGAATTGAAACTTCCTTTCAATTCTCCCTTTAGTGATTTTACACGTTTAGGGCTTCCACAAACCATGAGTGACACCTTGCAACATATCATGGTTACCCAAGCTAATCAGAAGAAGTAGAGAAAACCTATTCAGTTTGGGATTACAAATGCAATACGGTCTTTCTCTAATCTAATACTTTTGACCACATTGTTTGGTTTGATAGTTTATTTATTCATGTCTACTATCCAATGTGATTCGTTTGCTTATATGATTACTTTGAATGTGATTTGGAACGCATTCCCAAATCTCATTCATACTCTGGCCAGAGATTCTAAATCATATCATAGAGTATTCTCCCTCAAACAGTTTGAAGGTTAGAGATCCCTTGTTGCGCATTCACTTGCCTCCATGACTAAGTGACTTAACCCCAACGATGTCGTGGACACCCCGATGGGGTGACTTTGACATAATCAAAGATCAAGGACTTAACCACAAGACAACTGTGATGCCTCAGGTCAAAGGACTAATTTGCATTATCCCAAACATAAGTTCTCATGTGTCATGAGTATGAGAACTCTTCGTTGATCACGTTCAGTGAACTTATTCTCTATTAAGCACCTACGTACTTGTCTTGATGTCACACACACCAATGACTCGAGACTAGTCACTCTCCCTGAGAGAAGACATAGCACGTACCGATCTTGACGGACTGTCAATGCCCAATTGGCAATCCTATGATCAGGAACATTTAGGATGTGTCTACGAAAGAATGGTCTCATGAATCTAACTTCATTAGATTGCATTCTCCCAATCACATATTCCTTGGACTTTATCGTTTAAGCATATAACATTTATATGAGACGGCTCAAACAATAATTTATGCCCTTTCTATGTAAACTAGATTAGTTTAACATGTGAAATGTCCGTAAAGTATCATCATATGATTGGCTTTAGGGCACATTTCCAACACATTTGGTGTAATTCCTTTCACTTTGGATCCTTCAACAACCTGCTATAAAAGAACATTAAGATTAGCCATTTGAGATTGGAGTTCTGAAATTGCACTTACCTCATTCACTTGTTGCCGTGGGGTATCTCTTTGCCCAACACCTTCATATTGTTGTGCATTCAATACTCGGTTTGCAATTAAGATCTGGGCAGCCACTGGTGTTTTATCCACCAAAGCACCACCCGCTGAGGCATCTAACATTTGTCTTTCAATTGGGAAGAGTCCCTTGTAAAAGTATTGAAGTAACAGCTCCTCCTTCATTTGATGTTGAGGGCAAGATGCAACTAGACCTTTAAAACTCTCATAATACGCCGGGAAAGATTCACCTTGGCTTTGTTGAATGCCACTTATTCTTTTCCTCAAAAGAATGCCTCTCGAAGTTGGGAAAAACTTTTCTAAGAATGCTCGTTTCATGCTTTCCCAAGAGGTGGCAGTTCCGGGTGACAATTCGTATAGCCACTTTTTAGCCTTATCCATAAGAGAGAATGGAAAGGCCTTCATCTTCATAATGCTCCCATCGACATTGATTGGTGTCATGCTTGAGCACACCACTTCAAACTCCTTCAAATGCTTGTTTGGATCTTCCATGGACAACCCATGGTATTTGGGGATATGGTGTAGCAAGCTTGACTTTAATTCGAACTCATCAGTCTTTCTTTGGGCAGCCACAGGATATTGAAAGCAAAGGGGTACGACATTGTCTAACCCTGAGGCTGAGAGTTCTTTGATTGTAGGATTGTCTGCTGCCATGACTTCCTCTTCTTCTTCTTCTTCTTCAAATTCAGATTCGGCCTCTGAACTTGAACTAGGTGGATTAGGTTCTAGTTGCTTCCCCTTTCTTCTTAAAGTTCTTTCAAAATCGTCATCGAACTCCAAGATGTTTGCACTAATATGTTGAGAACTACTAATCATAAACTAGTACCTGAAATGAAGAAACAAACACAATCAACAACTAAGTAGTAAGCACGGCAGAAACACACAAACACACGGACTCACTTTAAATAAAACACAAAGACACAAAAATAAACAAGGGAATCCCCTACAACGGCGCCAAAATTTGATGTGAAATAATCCAACACGCAAATTAAACCCTATTGAATATGTAATTGTAGTATTAAGCAAGTAGGGATCATTCTAAACCAGGGATTAACTAGGGATGCTAACCTACATAAATTAAACTCTAAAACACTAAACTAGACTTAAAAACACAAGACTAGACTCTATAGACTCTAAACTGACCTAAAACACTCAAATAAGCAAAACTGATGTGAAAATTAACTTAACACACAAATTAAACCCTATTAAGATAGTTGTAGTATATGAAAGTAGGGATCGTTCTAGGCTGGGGATTAACTAGTATATGAAAGTAAGGATCATTCTAGGCCGGGGATTAACTAGGGCTGCTAATCTACACAAATATGACTCAAAAACACAAAACTAGACTTAAAAACACTTAACTAGACTCAAAGAACTTAAAACAAACTAAAAAGACTCAAAACAGCACAAAACAATCAAATAGACTCAAACTTGACACTAGAGAGTAAATTGTACGAATTTAAGACTAAATTGAGACTCAAACAATGTTTATGGACTAATTCTAACCTATATTGACTCAAAACACTCTAAAGAACCTAAATTGGACAGATTCTGACCTAAAAACACTAAATAGAAAGAGGGGATTGTTTTTGACGAAATTGAAGTAAAGCTAAACAAAATTAAAGACACTAAGTACTTTAGACAAAATTGGTGAATTAAATGGGTGAATGGCTAGTTAGAAGGTCCTTCTCTACACATGAACATATGCAACATAAATCGATTTCCAGTATTGTTTCTTTAAACCATGAATGACAATGTCCCAAATTAATCGTGAATGCACTAATTAACTCTCAGATTTCCCTAAATTCATTTAATTGAATGGACAACGCATCGCAACCAAATTATTCTCATCAAGTTCCCTATATGAACAGCATGATAGAGATACATTTAAAGATCGTGAATTCCATGGAAATCATAAGCATTGACAAGGTTATTGTAACTATGAACTGCATGATACTCCAACCAAGAATCTACTTAACACGATTGTGACTAGCAATCTTCACTACTTAGCATTAGATTCAGGCTTGTGAATTAAGTGTCGACCCTTAACCAACATACAAGAATAAGTTATCAATCAAACAGATAAGTAAATCACATTCATGTTTTGCGAAACAAAAACTGAAAAGAATCAATTCATATTAAACATATGTCCATGGCTTTGAATTCACCTCTAACTAAAAAGAAATTAGTTCCTCATGTCTTTGAAAATATAAAACCAAATTAAAACAAACATTGAACTAAAACTAAGGATAAAATACACCTAGAAACGTCTAGCAATCCAAGCTTGAATGGCAGGGCACGACTCCAAGGATCTCCTCTCCTTCCTTCCTTGCAAATTGATGCATAAAATAACTAAACACACAAATTAAACCCTCTTTTTATCAATTGTAGCAAAGTATGTAAGTAGGGATCGTTCTAAACCGGGGATTAGGAGGGATTGCTAAACACTTGAAAACTGACTTAAAAACGTAAAAACAAAGTTTAAAACACTAAATTAGACTCAAAGTATGCAAAACTAAAATTTAAAACACTAAAACAAACCAAAAGACTCAAAACTGCCTTAAAAACACTTTCTGGGCAGTTTTGAACTCTAACACAAATCTAAACGAAATTGAGTTATAACTTGTATCAAAACACTTAAAAACACAAACTAAAACACTTTCTAACTAATCTAGGACTTCAAAATAAAGGGGAGACTGGTTTTGACGAAATTGAAAACAAAACACAAACTTTGTAATTAAAACAGATTCTAAAACGAATTGTGAGTTTAAATGGATGATGGATTAGTTAGAGGCTCTTTCTCCACACATGACACGTATGCAACTGACTCGATTTCCAGTTATTCCTTCATAGAATTATGAACGACATTGCCCCAAATTAACCGTGACATCACTAGCTAATTCTCAGATTTCCCTTTTATTATTGGATTGGATGGCATCATTCGACAACCCAAAGCATTCTTCAAAGGTCCCCTACATGACATCATAATAGAGATATGATCAAAGATCATTACGTTCAATGAAAACCATAAGCAATGACAAAGCACTTGCAACTATGACATCATGTCACTCATGCTAGAAATTGAACTTAACGCTATTGTGACTAGCAACCTTCACTACATATGAATATAAGTTTGTAACGATTATGTGAAACATCCTTATACTCTAGCATCATATTTATGCATGCCAATTAAGTGTCGACCCCTAATTAACAAACACAAATAAGTTATTAATCAAGTAGTTAAGCCAATTGCATTCACGATTCAAGAATTCATAACTGGAATTTATCAAATCAAATTACACACATAGTCATGGCTTTGAAATCACCCCTAACCAATATGGGTTTTAGCCACTCATGTTCATAGCAAAACGAAAGGGAAAGAAATTACACATTGAAATTATGAAACGAATTACACCTAGAATGCACCAACAATGCAGCTTGGACATCCGAGGATCCTTCCTTCTTCCTCCTTGCTGCAACGCACAAGTGGGTGAGTTTTTGGGGATTATGGATGGTGTAGAAGGGTGGAAAGGTGTTTAGGATGGATGTATGGTGCGGCTAGGAGTGTTTGGGGTCAGAAATTATGGAGATTGGTGAAGGATGGGTGCAGCAAAGGGAGGTGGGATGGTTTCTGCGTGAATGGGAGTGAATCGATCCTTTGTGGCTGCAAAAGATAGTTTATTTAAAGGGATTTTAGGAATTAAAACCCTAGGTTATTTAGGTAAACAGAAATTAAGTCAAAAGCTTCTAGAAATAGGAAATCAAATCAGAAACTTAAGGGAAAGTAGGCTAAAGGGTGCGGCACTAACTTAAAATAGATTGGGAAAGTGTTTAAAAGCAAGGAAACATGAAATAACTCTCTCCCTTGCACGGAAAGGAAGAGGAATGGGCAAGGTGTGCGGCTGTGATGTAGGAAAGGTTTAGGGAAAGGTTTAAATGTCCTAAAATTGAAGGGAAATGGTTCCCTTGCACGGCAAGGGAAAGGGAAAGTGGGAAAGGTGCGGCAAGAATGAGGACCATGCAAGGAATGTGTAATTTATGTCCTAGAATGCTTAAAAGGCCTTCAAAGTTGCTGGAACATAGGGACAATTAGGATTAGGAAAGGTCAAACCAAAATAGGAAACCTTGGCTTAACATTCCTACTTCAAGTAGGAATCCTTGTTCTTCTAGGAGTCCTCATGTGATTAGGAGTCCATCTTCAATTAGGAATCCTTCGTTGATTAGGAAACCTAATTTCTCCAAGTCTTCAATTACGTCCATTCCTTGTGCTCCGAGCATGTGATAATCATTCCAAACTCCATTTTGCTCCAAAAGGCTCCAAATTACATCATTTTGCACACTTTGTCCTTGGAATCTGAAAACACACAAAAGTGACTTTAAACACTAAAATAACTAAAGAAACACAATGTAAATGCACAAGAACAAGCCAATTAAGTCGCATAAATATGGTCCTATCACAAATCTGCGCACAAGTATGTAATTTCTGATGTTTTGGCTCTTGTATGTGTGGTGCACGAAATTGTGGTGGATGGTGTGGTAATTTGATGGTAGAGGGTGGTGATTTGAATTGTGGCAGAAAGGATATATTTATAGGGCTAGGTGAGGCACAATCCCTAAGGATTAGGCTAAGTTTCTGAAATCAAATTGGGACAAGGATTGTGTAACCAAAACCTAAGTGGAATGGGTTAAAACAATCAGAAACCAAAGTTAACAAGGATAAAAAGGTGCGGCACAACTAGGAAAAGGGGTTATAGAAGGGGTTGGGGCGTCACTTTTGTAGGGAGAGGAGATAAGGCTTCTAGAATCTGAAATATGTATTTTAAAAACATAATTATCCCTTATAAATGGCTGGAATTTGGTGTGAAAATTAAGTTGACACACAAATTAAACCCTATTGATGACAATTGTAATATTAAGCAAGTAAGGATCGTTCTAGACCGGGGATTAACTAGGGATGCTAATCAACACAAATAAGACTCAAAAACACTAAACTAGACTCTATAGACTTAAAACCAACTCAAAACACTCAAAACAGCAAGATACAATAAAAAAAAAAGACTCAATTCTAGACCTAACAAGTGATTTGGACGAAAATAAAACTCAATTTGACTCAAAAGATTAAAACAAAACAGATTTTGACTCTAAAAACAAGACTTAAGAAAAAGGGATTGTGTTTTGACGAAATTAAAACTTAAAAACAACAATTTGTAAAACAAGCTTAAGAAGACACGAAATTGATGAAATAGAATGGTGAAAGGCTAGTTAGAGGGTTCCTTCTCCACACATGACATATGCATACAAATCGATTTCCAATTATTCTTTCGATAAACCATGAATTACAATGCCCCAAATTAATTGTATTGAACTAATTAATTCTCAGATTTCCCTAGATTCATTGAATTGAATGGAAAACGCATCACAACCAAATTATTCTTTATCAAGTTCCCTAACTATGGAATATGCATGATAGAGACACTTAACAAAGATCATTAAGTTCAATGGAAACCATAAGCATTGACGAGGCATTCATAACTATGAAAAGCATGTTACTCTTGCCTAGGATTTACTTAACTTAATCGTGACTAGCGACTTTTACTACTCATGAATATAAGTTCATAACGATTAGGTGAAATTTCCTTATACTCTAGCATCAAATTCATGATTGCAAACTAAGTTGGCCGCCTCAATCAACATACAAGAACAAGTTCTTAATAAAACAGATAAACAAACCACATTCACGATTCATGAAACAATAATTGGAGGATATCAATTCATATAAAACATATGATCATGGCTTCGAATTCACCTCTAACTCTAAAGAAATTAGTTCCTCATGTTCGCAAATAAACAAAGATAACTTAAATTAAACATTGAAAGTAAAAGATGGAAAACACCTAAGAACGCTCCAGCACTCCCAAAGACTTGGGCATAGGCACGGCACAAAGGCTCCTCTTCTTTCTCCTTACAATACTCACGGCACAAAAGGGATGTATGGTGAATGTGGTAGAGGTTAGTGCTTTAATTGCTACACAAAGGTTTGTATTTATAGGGCTAGGGAAACCCACGAATTTCTGAAGGAAAGGAATGTGTATTTGGCACAATTCATGAAGGAAAAGGACTGGGGTTCACCAAAATCTGAAGGGAAAATGATTGTAGGTTCTAGAGCTTCTAGAAAGGGTCTAGGTGCCAGATTTGTAGGAAAAGGGATAAGGCCTTCTATAAAGGTTGTTTCATGGCTGATTCCTAGAAAAACAAGGGATAAGGTGCGGCACCTTTGTAGGAGTGGATAGGGCTTCTAGAAACCTATTTTAATGTGTCCTAATCTGAAAATAAATCCCCCATGCAGCTGGAATTAAGTTAGGATAAGATTAAGATAAGATAAGATAAGATAAAGTTGGATAAGGTTTTGGATAATGTTCCTTCTTTTGAGCTGATTTCTTATCTTCCTTGACTTGGATTTATTTCTTCACTCTTTTTAGCACATTCCTGGCCTCTTGAACTTCAAATTCGTCCATCCATCTTGCTCCATTCATAAGCTATCCATTTGATGCCCAAAACTACCTCAAAAAATGCTCCAAATTGCACTTTCTTGCCAACTTTGTCATATGGACCTACAAACACACGAAAATAGCTTAAAACACTATAATAAACACAAACAAACTATGAAAATGCAAGAAAACAAGCTAACTAAGTCGCATAAATATGCTCCTATCAGAATTAAGGCACAAACTGATTTGGATGAGATAAGATTGGATAATGCTAGATTAGGAAAGGATAAGATAAGATAAGGTTACTTTGGATAAGATAAGGTTGGATAAGGTTTTGGATAATGACTCCTTCTTTTGAGCTGATTCCTTATCTTCTTTGTCTTGGATTTATTTCTTCACTCTTTTCAGCACATTTCTAGCCTCTTGAACTTCAAATTTGTCCATCCATCTTGCTCCATTCATAAGCTATCAATTTGGTGCCCAAAACTGCCTCAAAATGCTCCAAATTGCACTTTCTTGCCAACTTTGTCATATGGACCTACAAACACACGAAAATAGCTTAAAACACTATAATAAACACAAACTAACTATGAAAATGCAAGAAAACAAGCTAACTAAGTCGCATGGATATGCTCCTATCAAATTCCCCCACACTTAGTTTTTGCTAGTCCTCAAGCAAAACGAAACAAACAAAACAAAACCTAAACCTTCCAACATTTGTCTTAGGGATTTCCAATGGAACATGACACATTAAAAATCACCACTCACATAGATTTTAGCTATCCTTACTCTCGAGCACATACTTAATCATAGTTACCACTCACTAGCTCGCATTTAATCACTTAAAACAACATTTTAAATGTAGTAACATGCCTTAGAGAATTCCCTCAATTCCTCAATGGATATACTCTCCATTTTCACACAAATTTTCTGACTACACTCCCTATACTAAGTATATGTGAGAAGGTTGATGTAAACATGTAAACTAACACTCACATATGTTATGATCAATGATGCGAAATATATAAGCACACAAATTAAACCCTCTTTTTTTATCAATTGTAGCAAAGTATGTAAGTAGGGATCGTTCTAGGCAGGGGATTAGGAGGGATTGCTAAATCACTTAAAAACTGACTCAAAACGTAAAAACAAAGGTTAAAACACTAAACTAGACTCAAAGAATGCAAAACTAAACTCTAAAACACTAAAACAAACAAAAAGACTAAAAACAGCATAGAAACACTTAAAACTGCCTAAAAAACACAATTTGGGCAGTTTTGAACACAAAACACAAATTTGGACGAAAATAGGTTATAACTTGACTCAAGGCACTTAAAAACACAAACTAAATTGTTTTCTAACTAATCTAACAATTCAAAATAAAGGGGGATTTGGTTTTGAAGAAATTAAAAACAAAACAGAAACTTTGTAAACTAAACAGATTTTAAAACGAACTTGACTAAAGTGAATGGATGGAAAGCTAGCTAAGGGGTTCTTCTCCACACATGTCACACTTGCATACAAAACGATTTCCAATTGCTTTTCAATAGATTATGAATTCTCAACACCCCAGATTAACCGTGAATTGCACTAATTAACCTTCAGATTTTCCTAAAGTTATTGAATTGGATGATTGCATACAACAACCCAAAGCATTCCCCACAAGTTCCCTACATGAATTGCATAATAGAGATACAAGCAAGAATCATTAAGTTCTACGAAAACCATAAGCATTGACGAGGCACTTGTTACTATGAATTGCATGAAACTTATGCCAAGAATTTACTTAACACGATTGTGATCAACAACCTTTACTACTTGTGAATATAAGTTCATAACGATTATGTGAAAATCCCTTATATCCTAGCATTAGATTTATGCATGAAAATTAAGCGTGCACTCTCAACCAACACACACAAATCAGTTTTAGTTCATATTGATAAGCAAATTGAATTCACAACTTATGAAACGCAATTAGAAGTAATCAAATCATATAGGAAGCATAAAACATGGTTTTGAATCCCCCCTTAGCCAAGGGGGGTTTAGTTCCTCATACGCACAAAGCAAAGATAAATAAATTTAGACATTGAAATCCAAAGAAAGAGAACACCTAGACACTCCAACTTGGACAGCAGGTGCATCCACGAACTTCCTCATTCCTCCTTGCTGCGGCATGATAGAAGCATATTTATGCGACTTAGTTAGCTTGTTTTCTTGCATTTTCATAGTTAGTTTATGTTTATTATAGTGGTTTAAGCTATTTTCGTGTGTTTGTAGGTCCATATGACAAAGTTGGCAAGAAAGTGCAATTTGGAGCATTTTGAGGCATTTTTGGGCACCAAATGGATAGCTTATGAATGGAGCAAGATGGATGGACGAATTTGAAGTTCAAGAGGCTAGGAATGTGCTGAAAAGAGTGAAGAAATAAATCCAAGTCAAGGAAGATAAGAAATCAGCTCAAAAGAAGGAACATTATCCAAAATCTTATCCAACTTTATCTTATCTTATCTTATCCTAATCCTATCCTAACTTAATTCCAGTTCCAAAAGGGATTTATTTTCAGATTAAAACACATTAAAATAGGTTTCTAGAAGCCCTTATCCACTCCTACAAAGGTGTTGCACCTTATCCCTTGTTTTTCTAGGAAATCAGCCACAAAACAACCTTTCTAGAAGGCCTTATCTCCTCTCCTAAAAATCTGGCACCCCAAACCTTTCTAAAAGCTCTAGAACCTGCAATTCTTTTCCCTTAGGATTGTGCAATCCTTTTCCCTTCAGATTTTGGTGAACCCTAGTCCTTTTCCTTCATGAATTGTGCCAAATTCACATTCCTTTCCTTCAGAAATTCGTGGGTTTCCCTAGCCCTATAAATACAAACCTTTGTGCAGCAATTAAACCACCACCCTCTACCAAAATTCACCTACATCCATCCACCACACCATCCACCACAATCCTCTTGTGCCGCAGCTAAGGAAGGAGAAGAATGAGCCATTTGGAGTGTTTCTAGGTGTATTCTATCTTTGTTTTCAATGTTTAATTCAAGTTATCTTTGTCTAATTGCAAACATGAAGACCTAATTTCTTTATAGTTAAAGGGGAATTCGAAACCATGATTATACTTGCAATATGAATTGATTACTTTCAATTGCGATTTGATAAACTGTGAATGCAATTTGCTTAACTGTCTTATTCAAAACTTATTCTTGTATGGTTATTAAGGTGGCCAACTTAGTTTGCATGCATAAATTTGATGCTAGAATATAAGGGATTTTGACCTAATCGTTATGAACTTATATTCATAAGTAGTAAAGGTTGTTAGTCACAATCATGTTAAGTAAATTCCTAGCATAAGTATCATGCGCTTTCATAGTTATGAATGTCTTGTCAACACTTATGATTTTCATAGCACTTAATGATCTTTGATTGTGTCTCTATTATGCGCTTTCATGTAGGGAACTTTTAAGGAATAATTTGATTGCGATGCGCTATTTCCATTCAATTCAATTATTTAAGGAAAATCTTAGGGTTAATTTAAGCGTACCTAATTAACTTGGGGTGTTGAGGTCCATGGTTTATTGAAAAGCAATTGGAGATTGATTTGTATGCAAGTGTGTCATGTGTGGAGAAGGACCTACTAGCTAGACCATCACCCATCCAATTTCCCAATTTTCGTCCAAAACCTGTTTTAGTCTTTAATTTGTTTGTTTTACTTTATTTTCATCCAAAACCCAATCCCCCTGTACTTTGAAGTGTTAGATTAGTTAAAATCTGTTTTGGTTTGTGTTTTTAAGTGTCTTGAGTCAAGTTAAAACCAATTTTCGTCCAAATAACTCCCTAGAGTCAGTTTTGAGTCTATTTGGTTGTTTTGTGCTATTTTGAGTCTTTTAAGTTTGTTTGGAGTCTTGTGAGTCTTGTTAAGTGTTTTTAAGTTTATTTTTGTGTTTTTAAGTTAGTTTCAATTAGATTAGCAATCCCTCCTAATCCCCGGTCCAGAACGATCCCTACTTATACATATACTACAATTGTCAAAAGAGGGTTTAATTTGTGTGCTTAACTTTTATCACATCACGGCACAAAGTTTGGGGACAGGTTTTGGGGTTGTGAATGGTGTAGGATGGATGGGGGATAGTATGGTGGTGTTTAGGATGGATGGGTGGTGCGGCAAAGGGTGTTTTGGATCAAGAATTATGGAGAATGGGGGTGGAAGGCTGCGGCAGAGAGTGGGATTAAATTCTGGCATGAATGATGTATATGAGAGGTGGTGATTCGGCCAAAGGGTGAATGAGAGTATATATAGGCACATAAAACCCTAGGGCAATCAGATTAGGGCTTCTAGAAACCAAATCCACCAGGAAAAAGGCTTAAACAATCAGAATCCACAAGGGAAAAGGTGTAGGAGGTGTGGCAGGTTTGGATACGGCAGGATAAGGCTTCTAGAAAGCCTTGCAAGGCAAGGAAAATAGGTCTTCTAGAAGGGATAGGCACGGTAGGTATAGGGGGAAAAGGATAGGACTTCTAAAAGCCCAAAACCAAAGGGAAATAGGACATAACCCATGGCATGGATAAGGATGTGTTCTAGAACCTTTCTTTGTGTCCCAAAAAGCTTAGGAAATCTTCAATGTTGCTAAAACTTAAGGCCATTTAGGTTTAGGAAAGATAAACCCAAAATAGAAAACTTTTAGGCTTAACTTTCCTACTTCAAGTAGGAAACCTTGTTTGAGTAGGAATCTTCATTCTTCTAGGAAACCATCTTCAACTAGGAATCCCTCGTTGATTAGGAATCCTTCTTCAATTAGGACTCCTTCTTGATTAGGAATCCTTCTTCAATTAGGACTCCTTCATTCTCGTCTATTCCTTTCGTTCCAAGCACGTGATATCCATCTCAAGCTCAATCTTGCTCCAAAAGGCTCCAAAATGCATCGTTTTGCATAATACGCCCTTAAAACCTGAAAACACATGAAACTAGCTTAAAAGACTAATTTGACTAAGAAAACACAACGTAAATGCACAAGAACAAGCTCACCAAGTCGCATAAATATGCTCCTATCAAATTCCCCCACACTTAGCTTTTGCTAGTCCACGAGCAAAACAAAGAAATAAAACGAAACAAAACAAATAAAACACAACCTAAACCTTCCAACATTTTCCTCAGGGATTTCCAATGCACATGACATGTTAAAAATCATTATCCCCACAGATTTGAGTCATCTTTACACTTAAGCACATACTTAATCATAGTCACTACTTACTAGTTCACATTTAACCAATTAAAACGATGTTTTGAATGTAGTAACATGCCTTAGAGAATTTGCTCAATTCCTTACAAGATATGCACTCAATTTTCACTCAGATTTTCTAACTACACACCCTATACTAGTTATATGTGAGAAGATTGATGTAGACATGAAAACGAACGCTCACATATATGTATAATAAAGAAAGCAATTTCTGGAGTTAGTAAGCATTTAGATATGATCTCATGAATGGAATGCTACTACTTAGATGCGAGAACCAGTGAAACCATATGCTCATACCAAATTCAAACTCCACAAATTGAAACACATAACACTCAAGATAGGAGTCAAGGGTTGTAACAGGGCTTGGGGTAATGGCTAACAAAGAAAGGATAGGGATAACAAACGTTCTTAAAGCAATAGCAAGCAAAGTAATGAAATTGAAACTTAGAATTCACTTTAAAATGCAGAAATCAACTTTTAAACAAAAAGGGAAGATTCATGCACACTTAGGGCCGAATTCAATGTTTTGGACCCTTTCTTCAACAATCAACACTTAAGAGCTCTTTTCACATCTTTTTCACTCTTTTCCATACTTTTCACAACTTTCCTTTTCTTCTTTCTATTTTCCACGAATTTTTTTTTCTTTCTTCTTCTTGGTTTTTTTTTCTACTCATGCCACATTAAAGACTTTGGCACACACATGCATCCCTTCCCCCACACTTGTTTTCTGCAATACATTAATCAAAAGGAATTCATCTTGAGTCATGCTTTACTATGCTTCAAAAACAAGGGTATGGATGGTCCTAATCTAGGCTAGGTGAGGATAGTGTGGGTTAACAAAGAATATAGGCTACACAAGGCTCAACAGGGTTAAAACCTACAAAACAAATGAACATGGGGGACACGGCAATTTGGCTTTGGTGGTGGTCACTACACAACTTCATCTTGAATATGTGTTATGCAAATCAATAGCATGCTTTGAATGAAATGGGCATGAGTTCTAGTGTTTGGAACTAAATGATGAAACGCCTTCTAAGTAGTAACCAAGCAAAGAATAATGAGATCATGCAACGACTTTAGAAAACAACAATGCACAGATTATTAACTCTCCAAATAAACGTTTAGGCTCAAGTCTCACAAGATTGTAGCGTTAGTTTGAGTTCCTTCCTTCAAGCATGTTACAAAAACTAATTTTTCCTTTATGATTACATGTAAATTCATAAGTTATAACCACAACCAAGCATAAACCAAAGAGTAAATCAAACTTTCATCCATGTTTGCAACTCTCTTTAACAGTCATGCAATTAAAAACCGAATCCTCATCATTGTGTTGGAAGGTACCCTAAGACACAAACAACTACACAAAAACAAATCAAAACAACTCTTTTTGGTTTTTTTCAAAACAATTTTTCAATTTTTTCTAGGATTTTCGGATTTTTCTGTAAAACACACTAAAATGCATCAAAACAGCTTAAAAACAACTTAGAAACAGTAAACTATACTCAAAGAATGCAAAACTAAACTCTAAAACACTGAAACAAACAAAAAGACTCAAAACAGCACAGAAACACTCAAAACTGCCTTAAAAACACAATCTGGGCAGTTTTGAACACAAAACACAAATTTTGATGAAAATAGGTTATAACTTGACTCAAGAAACTTCAAAACACAAACTAAATTGATTTCTAACTAATCTAACACTTCAAATTAAAGGGGAATTTTGTTTTGACGAAATTAAAAACAAAACAGAAACTTTGTAAACTAAACAGATTTTAAAACGAATTTGACTAAAGTGAATGGATGGAAAGCTAGCTAAGGGGTTCTTCTCCACACATGTCACACTTGCATACAAAACGATTTCCAATTGCTTTTCAATAGATTATGAAGTCTCAACGCCCTAGATTAACCGTGAATTGCACTAATTAACCCTCAGATTTTCCTAAAGTTATTGAATTGGATGATTGCATACAACAACCCAAAGCATTCCCCATAAGTTCCCTACATGAATTGCATAATAGAGATACAAGCAAGAATCATTAAGTTCTACGAAAACCATAAGCATTGACGAGGCACTTGTTACTATGAATTGCATGAAACTTATGCCAAGAATTTATTTAACACGATTGTGATCAACAACCTTTACTACTTGTGAATATAAGTTCATAACGATTAGGTGAAAATCCCTTATATCCTAGCATTAGATTTATGCATGAAAATTAAGCATGCACTCTCAACCAACACACACAACTCAGTTTTAGTTCATATCGATAAGCAAATTGAATTCACAACTTATGAAACGCAATTAGAAGTAATCAAATCGTATAGCAAGCATAAAACATGGTTTCGAATCCCCCCTTAGCCAAGGGGGGTTTAGTTCCTCATACGCACAAAGCAAAGATAAATAAATTTAGACATTGAAATCCAAAGAAAGAGAACACCTAGACACTCCAACTTGGACAGGTTTGGGGTTGTGAATGGTGTACGATGGATGGGGGATAGTATGGTGGTGTTTTATGATGGATGCGTGGTGCAGCAAAGAGTGTTTAGGATCAAGAATTATGGAGAATGGGGGTGGAAAGCTGCGGCAGAGAGTGGGATTAAATTCTGGCATGAATGATGTATATGAGAGGTGGTGATTCGGCCAAGGGGTGAATGAGAGTATATATAAGCACATAAAACCCTAGGGCAATCAGATTAGGGCTTCTAGAAACCAATTCCACCAGGAAAAAGGCTTAAACAATCAGAATCCACAAGGGAAAAGGTGTAGGAGGTGCGCCAGGTTTTGATAGGGCAGGATAAGGCTTCTACAAAGCCTTGCAAGGCAAGGAAAATAGGTCTTCTAGAAGGGATAGGCAAGGTAGGTATGGGGGGAAAAGGATAGGACTTCTAGAAGCCCAAAACCAAAGGGAAATAGGACATAACCCATGGCATGGATAAGGAAGTGTTCTAGAACCTTTCTTTGTGTCCAAAAATGCTTAGGAAATCTTCAATGTTGCTAAAACTTAAGGCCATTTAGGTTTAGGAAAGATAAACCCAAAATAGGAAACTTTTAGGCTTAACTTTCCTACTTCAAGTAGGAAACCTTGTTTGAGTAGGAATCTTCATTCTTCTAGGAATCCATCTTCAACTAGGAATCCCTCGTTGATTAGGAATCCTTCTTCAATTAGGACTCCTTCTTGATTAGGAATCCTTCTTCAATTATGACTCCTTCATTCTCGTCCATTCCTTTCGTTCCAAGCACGTGATATCCATCCCAAGCTCGATCTTGCTCCAAAAGGTTCCAAAGTGCATCGTTTTGCGTAATACGCCCTTAAAACCTAAAAACACATGAAACTAGCTTAAAAGACTAATTTAACTAAGAAAACACAATGTAAATGCACAAGAACAAGCTCACTAAGTCGCATAAATATGCTCCTATCAATCAAAGAAGGCAATTTCTGGAATTATTAATGCATGTATATATATGATCTTATGAATGGGATGCCACTACTTCGACACGAGAACCAGGGATACCATATTCTCATACCAATCCCAAACTCCACATATTGAAACACATAACAACCAAGATACAAGTCTAAGGGTTGTAACAAGGCGACGGGTAGTGGCTAACAAAGAAAGGTAAGGATAAACAAAGGTTCTTAAAGCAATAGTAAGCAAAGCAATGAAATCAACTTAGAATTCACTGTTGAATGCAGCAAATAACTTGAAACACTAAAGGGATTTCGTACAACTTAGTGTCATATTCAAACTTTTTGGACCCTTTCTTCAACAACCAATACTTGTGAGCTCATTCTCACTTATTTTGAACTCTTTTTTTCCTTTCTTTTTCCACTTTTTCTTCTTTTCATGTTTTTTTCTTTCTACCCATGTACATATCCTTCCCCCACACTTGATTTCTGCAATATGTTTGATCAAAAGGAATTCCCTCTAAGTCATGCTCCACTATACTTTAAGAACAAGGGTATGGATAGTCCTATTCTAGGCTAGGTTGGGATAATGTGGCTAACAAAGAAAATAGGCTAAATAAGGCTCAAAAGGGGTTAAACCTACAAAAAAAAAAGCATGGGATGAAGGCTTGGGTCTGGTGGTAACTACTAAACAACTTCATCTTGTTATATGTTATGCACTCAATTTTAAGCTTTGAATGAAACGGGCATGAGTTCTAGTATTTGGAACTAAAATGATAAAACGCATTCTAAGTAGCAACCAAGCAAAGAATGATGAGATCATGCAACGACTTTAGAAAACAAGAAACCGCAGATTAATAACTCTCCAAATAAAGTTTAGGCTTAAGTCTCTTAGGGTTGTAGCGTTAGTTTGAGTTCCTTCCTTCAAACACGTTACAAAAACTGATTTTTTTTCTTTGTGATTACATGTGAATTCGTAAACGACATCTATAACCAAGCATAAACCAAAGAGCATATCAAACTTCCACCCATGTTTGTAACTTTCTTTAATAGTCATGCAATTAAAAACCAAATCCTCATCATTGTATTGGAAGGTACCCTAAGACAAAAACACACAAAAATGACTCTTTTTGGGTTTTTCAAAACATTTTCTAATTTTTTTTTCTAATTTTCGTATTTTTCTTTCAATACACACTAAAACACTTGAAAACACTTAAAACAATGAAAAACAACTCTAGTTATGCTAGGTGATAAAAACCCACGAATTTGCAATAAAAACACTTGTTTACCCCTACACTTAAACCAAACATTGTCCTCAATGTTTCAAACATAGACTCACACATATGCAAGCAAACAACACAACTAACAAACATGACAAGCATGGCAAAGTAAATGCAATAAAGAGTAGAGATTAAGAACGCAAATTTGGTTATGGAGCCAGAGATTCCTAGGTCTTCTTTATTCGAACGTATGGGTTGCCTACCAAGAAGCGCTTCCTTTAACGTCTTCCAGCCGGACGATACTTCCATTCAAACCCCCCTAGGTCCCACAGCATGGATTTGATCTTTGAATGGGAGGTGATACTTTCAATGATGCGGTAATGGTTTAAATTCTATAGTGGGTGCCTGAATCATTAACAACACATTAGTATAAAACAAAATTGAAATTTGAGTAGGTGGCTTACCTGTTTGGTCCGACAATAACTTAAGGACAAACACTACTTCTTTGAAAGTTTCTGGAATGTTGGACTTGGCCAGATTTAGTGGGAGGGTTGTGACTTGTCCTGTATGATAAAATGCAACTTCTTTGGGGTTGGTTGTGCCAAGTACATCCTCTTTGATGAATTCTTGGTATTCCCCAGCCACTTCCTTCTCTTGAATCCTTATTCTTGGTGTACAATTCTCTTCAGGGAATTCGACACAATCTGGAACTTGTTTTGGTGTACCAAGAATTGGGATATCACTTTGCACCTTGGGAAGGGCTTCCACGATGTCTTTTTCACTCTCTTCTTCCTTGGGAATAAAAAACCTGCGAGGAAAAGGAACATTTGGTGGAATGGGGTAAGAAAGAATTGAATTTGGAACCACCTTACCTAAGTTGGACGGCAAAGGGACTCTAGGAGGCTGCGACAAAGGTTGTTCTACCCTTGCCGTGGGTGTGTCTTCTTCCTCCTTCTCAATTAGCAACTGTTCATCTTCCTCTTGGCTTTGTTTGGACGTCCTTGGTTCAGCTCCAACCTCCACGGCACTTCCCAAAGTGATGGCTTCAGTAATTTGAAAAATTTCCATTGAATTTACAATATTTGCATTAGAGAATTCACTTTGTTCTTGAATTTGTGCCATGAACTCCATAATCTGCCCAACTTGCTTCTCTAATTCATCCATCTTTGTGGCTTGATTTTGCATCCTCTTGGTTTGATTTTTTGCTTCATGTGTCAAAGAGGTGAGTAATTGAACAATTTAGTCATTATCCATTGACGTACCTAAATTTGTTTGGGAAGATTGTGGGGGAGGCTGTGGTGGTGCATATGGCGTTGTATAGAACCCTTCATATGGTTGCCAATATTCTCCTTGTTGAGCCTCCTTAGCTTGATTTTGTGAGCCCTGCCCAAAGAAATTAATTCCTCAAGAATTTGATTATAATCTATTGACGAACATGAGTTTGGTTGGGCATATTGTATATGAGGTTGTGGTGGCTACGCAGGACTTGAATAGAACTCCTCATATGGTTGCCAATATCCTTCGTGTTGAACTTGTTGAGATTCCCACCACATAGAGTTTGAATGATCACTCCAAT
Source organism: Malus x robusta (assembly GCA_963082935.1). Lineage (NCBI taxonomy): Eukaryota > Viridiplantae > Streptophyta > Magnoliopsida > Rosales > Rosaceae > Malus > Malus x robusta. The sequence continues at coordinate 13,766,410 of OY720328.1, forward strand.
CTGGATTGTACATGTTGGAAAACAAATTGTTCCCTGATTGATTATAATCTTGATAACCCCAGGTATTGACATTCTCCCAACCTCTTTGTGAACGTTGAGTTGCTTGATATTCTTGCCTATAAGACACACCAAATGTAGGGACACTTTGCTTTGTGGTCCTTTCAGCATACTGCGACAATTGAGAAGTAAGATTCGCTATTTGAGCTTGAATGTTAGCAATTGTCATATCTTGCTTCTCTAGTACCTAAAATCAAAGAAAGAAAATAAATCAAATATCAAAAGTAAAAGACACGAACAAAAACAAAGGGAGATTAGCAATTTTGCTAATCCCCAGCAACGGCGCCAAAATTTGATGTGAAAATTAACTTAACACACAAATTAAACCCTATTAAGATAGTTGTAGTATATGAAAGCAGGGATCGCTCTAGGCCGGGGATTAACTAGGGCTGCTAACCTACACAAATATGACTCAAAAACACAAAACTAGACTTAAAAACACTTAACTAGACTCAAAGAACTCAAAACCAACTAAGAAGACTCAAAACAGCACAAAACAATCAAATAGACTCAAACTAGACACTAGAGAGTAAATTGGACGAATTTAAGACTAAATTGAGACTCAAACAATGTTTATGGACGAATTCTAACCTATATTGACTCAAAACACTCTAAAGAACCTAAATTGGATAGATTCTGACCTAAAAACACTAAATAGAAAGAGGGGATTATTTTTGACGAAATTAAAGTAAAACTAAACAAAATTAAAGACTCTAAATACTTTGGACAAAATTGGTGAATTAAATGGGTGAATGGCTTGTTAGAGGGTTCTTCTCTACACATGAACATATGCAACGCATCGCAACCAAATTATTCTCATCAAGTTCCCTATATGAACAACATGATAGAGATACATTCAAAGATCGTTAAATTCCATGGAAATCATAAGCATTGACATGGTTATTGTAACTATGAACTGCATGATACTCCAACCAAGAATCTACTTAACACGATTGTGACTAGCAATCTTCACAACTTTTAATTATAAGTTCCTAATGATTAGGTGAAAGTCCCTTACAATTTAGCATCAGATTCAGGCATGTGAATTAAGTGTCGACCCTCAACCAACATACAAGAATAAGTCATCACTCAAATGGATAAGTAAATCACATTCATGTTTTGCGAAGCAAAAACTGAAAAGAATCAATTCATATTAAACATATGTCTATGGCTTTGAATTCACCTCTAACTAAAAAGAAATTAGTTCCTCATGCCTTTGAAAACATAAAACCAAATTAAAACAAACATTGAACTAAAACTAAGGATAGAATACTGATAGGAGCATATTTATGCAACTTAGTTAGCTTGATCTTGTGAAATTATGTTGTTATTTCTTAGCTAATTTAGTATTTCAAGCCATTTTCGTGTGTTTGTAAGTCCAAAGGGCTAAAGTAGCAAGAAAGTGCATTTTGGAGCATTTTGGAGCAGTTTTGGGCTTGGCATGGATAGCACATGCTTGGAGCAAGGTGGATCGACGAAATTGAAGATCAAAGGAGGCAAGGAATGAATAATGAGATGAAAGAAATGAAGAAATGAAAATGAAGAACAAAGAGTTCAGAATTGGAAGCCAAAGTGTCTTAAGATGGAAGTTTATATTCTTGGAGGTTTCCATTCTTGAAAGTTTCTATTCTTGGCTTGGAAGTTTCCTAATCCTTCCTCACCTATGTTCCAGCCACAAAAGGATTCCAAAATATGTTAGGACATTTAATTATATATTCTAGAAGCCCTAAACCTTCCCTAACGTCCATGCCGCACCAAATCTGCAAGAATCATTCCTTGCTGCAATTCCCTTTCCCTTTTTCTCCAAAATCTGCCACATATCTTTCTTTCCCTTTCCCTAGTCCTTTGCCGCATTCCCCTTTCACTTTTCCCTTAGGAATCTGATTTTAATTACTGGTTTTTATTTATTTGTTTTTATTTTAATTTCGTCCAAAACAAACCCCCTCTTTACTTTCTTGTTTCAAAGTGTTCAAATTCTGTTTTGTTTGTGTTTTTGAGTGTTTTGAGTCAACCCAAAACCCTAAATTCGTCCAAATTTTTGTTTAGAGTCAGAAACTGCCTAGTTGGTGTTTTAAGGCAGTTTTGAGTGTTTTTAAGTTGTTTTGAGTCCTTTGAGTCTATTCAAACGTTTTTAACTTTGTTTTTATGTTTTTGAGTCAGTTTAGAGGTTTTAGCAAGCCCTCCTAATCCCCGGTTTAGAACGATCCCTACTTGCATTTATACTACAATTTGACAACAAGAGGGTTTAATTTGACTGCTTATTTATTTCGCATCAAATTTTGGCTTCGTTGCCGGGGATTAGCAACTTTGCTAATCCCCCATTGTTTCCCTTTTTCTTTTCATGTCTTTTATTTTTTTCTAATTTTGTTTTGTTTTGTTTTCTTTGATTTCAGGTACTAGACATGGATTTTGCTAATGTTCAAGCTCAATTGGCAAATCTTACCTCTCAATTGTCACAGTATGCCAAAAGGACCACACTGCAAAGTGTCCCTACATTTGGTGCGTCTTATAGGCAAGGATATCAAACCAATCATTGTCCACAAAGAGATTGGAGTGATCATTCAACTTCTATGTGGTGGGAATCTCAACAAGCTCAACATGAAGGATATTGGCAGCCATATGAGGAGTTCTATTCAAGACCTACACAGCCACCACAACCTCATATACAATATGCCCAATCAAACTCAGGTTCGTTAATAGATTATAATCAAATTTTTGATGAATTAATTTCTTTGGTGCAGGGCTCCCAAAATCAAACCAAGAAGGCTCAACAAGGAGAATATTGGCAGCCATATGAGGAGTTCTATACAACGCCTATGCAGCCACCACAGCTTGCCCCGCAACAATTCCAACCAAATTCAGGTTTATCTTTAGATTATGATCAAATTCTTCAAGAACTAACTTTTTTGACGCAAGGATCCAAGGAGGTGGGCGAGTACTATCAACAACCCTAACAACAAGAAGCATATTGGCAGCCATATGAAGAGTTGTATCAAGCACCACCACAATCTGCCCAATCAAATTCAGGTTTGTCTTTGGATTATGATCAAATTCTTCAATTACTAACTTCTTTGACGTACAATTTACAAAATCCAGAGAAGAAGTTGGGTGAATTGAAAAATCAAATGGGAGAGATCGTAGAATTCATAGGGCAGATTCAAGAACAAAGTGAACTCTCTAACTCAACTATTGAAAATTCAGCGGAAGATTTTGAAATTGATAGGAGCATATTTATGCGACTTAGTGAGCTTGTTCTTGTGCATTTACGTTGTGTTTTCTTAGTTAAGTTAGTCTTTTAAGCCACTTTCATGTGTTTTTTGGTTTTAACGGCAAAGTATGCAAAGAAGTGTATTTTGGGGCCTTTTGGAGCAAAAGGAATGGACGAAATTGAAGAGTTGAAGATGTGAGGAGTCCTAATTGAACAAGGATTCCTAATCAACGAAGGACTCCTAATTGAAGAAGGATTCCTAGTTAAAGAAAGAGTCTTAATTGAAGATGGATTCCTAGAAGAATGAGGATTCCTACTCAAACAAGGTTTCCTACTTGCAGTAGGAAAGTTAAGTCTAAAGTTTCCTATTTTGGGTTGATCTTTCCTAAACCTAAATTGCCTTAAGTTCCAGCAACTTTGAAGGTTCCTAAGCATTGGAAGACACAAAACAAAGGTTCTAGAACACCTAGGACCCTTTGCCGCACTTATCCCCTTCTAGAATCCTTTTTCCTTGCCTTGCAAGCCATTCTAGAAGCCCTATCTAATCTGCCGCACCTCTTAGCCTTTTTTCGCTTTGAATTCTGATTGTTTGGGCCCTAATCCTTATTTTCTTCTAAGTCCAAGTCTTAACCTGATTTCCTTAGGGTTTTATGTGCCTATATATACTCATATTTCAATCTTTGCCGCACCACGACCTCCCATATTCATAATTCATGCCAGAAATCATTCTCCCATCTCTGTCGCAGCCATCCCTTACCAATCTCCATAGATTCTGACCTAAAACACCCCTTGCCGCACCATACACCTATCCTAGCCTTAACCCCATCCTTCTACACCATTCATAATCCCCACAACCTGACCCTAAACCTTGTGCCACAACAAAGAGGAATGAGGGAAGTTCGTAGACGTACTTGTTGTTCAGTTTGGATCGTTGGATTGTCTAGGTGTTTTCTTTCTTTTGTTTTCAATGTCTAAATTTGTTTATCTTTGCTTTGTGAGTATGAGGAACTAAACCACTTTTAGCTAGGGGGAATTTGAAACCATGTTCATGCTTGCAATATGATTTGATTACTTTCAGTTGTGATTCATAAGTTGTGAATTCAATTTACTTATCTATATGAATTAAAACTGATTTGTGTGTGTTGGTTGAGAGTGCATGCTTAATTTTCATGCATAAATTTGATGTTAGGATATCAGGGAGTTTCACCTAATCGTTATGAACTTATATTCACGAGTAGTAAAGGTTGCTAATCACAATCGTGTTAAGTAAATTCTTGGCATAAGTTTCATGCAATTCATAGTTACAAGTGCTTCGTCAATGCTTATGATTTTCATAGAACTTAATGATTCTTGCTTGTATCTCTATTATGCAATTCATGTAGGGAACTTGTGGGGAATGCTTTGGGTTGTTGTATGCAATCATCCAATTCAATAAATTTATGAAAATCTGAGGGTTAATTAGTGCACTTCACGATTAATCTGGGGCGTTGAGAATTTGTGGTTTATTGAAAAGCAACTGGAAATCGTTTTGTTTGCAAGTGTGTCATGTGTGGAGAAGAACCTCCTAGCTAGCCTATTATCCATAGTTTTACCCAAATCCGTGCAGATTTCATTAGTTCTTTAATTTGCTTGTTTTGTTTTCAAATTTGTCAAAACCAAACCCCCCCCCCCCTTTACTTTAGAGTGTCTAATTAGTTAGAATATGTTTTAGATTGTGTTTTTAAGTGTCTTGAGTCAAAGGAAAACCAAAATTCGTCTTAATTGTGTTTAGAGTCTAAATCTGCCCAGTTTGTGTTTTTAGGCAGATTTGAGCGTTTTTAGCTTGTTTTGAGTCTTTTGAGTTTGTTTTGAGTTCTTTGTGTCTAGTTTAGTGTTTTTAACTTTGTTTATATGTTTTTGAGTCAGTTTAGAGGTTATTAGCAAGCCCTCCTAATCCCCGGTCCAGAACGATCCCTACTTATATTCTTTACTACAATTGATAAAAAGAGGGTTTAATTTGTGTGCTTATATATTTCGCATTAGAATCGAACAAGATATCACCTTGGGAAATGGCGTGGAGGTTGGAGATGAACTCAAGACGTCCAAACCAAACCAAAACATGGATGAAAAGTTGCTGCTCGAAGAAGAAGAGGATGACAAGGCCACGGCAAGGGAAGAACCACCCTTGCTCCAACACCCTTGCCGCAGCCCTCTAAGGCTCCTACACCATCCAACACAGGTAAGTGGGGTCCAGTTTTCGTTAATTCTAACCCTCTTCCACCCAATGTACTTTTCCCTCGCAGATTCATTGATATGATATTAACTAGCACTCAAATTAACCCTCTTTTTATCAATTGTAGCAAAGTATGTAAGTAGGGATCGTTCTAGGCCGGGGATTAGGAGGGATTGCCAAATCACTTGGAAACTGACTCAAATACGTAAAAACAAGTTTAAAACACTAAACTAGACTCAAAGAATGCAAAACTAAACTTTAAAACACCAAAACAAACCAAAAGACTCAAAACAGCAAACAAACACTCAAAACTGCCTTAAAACACTTTCTGGGCAGTTTCTGACACTAAGGAAGAATTTGGACGAAAATTGATTATAACTTGACTCAAGACACTTCAAAACACAAACTAAATTGATTTCTAACTAATATGACTCAACAAAGTAAAGGGGGATTGATTTTGGACGAATTTAAAAACAAAGAAAACTTTTGTAAACTAAAACAGATTTTAAAACGAATTTGATTGAATTGAATGGATGGAAGGCTAGCTAAGGGGTTCATCTCCACACATGTCACACTTGCATATAAAACGATTTCCAATTGCTTTTCAATAAACCATGAATTCTCAACGCCCCAAGTTAATTAGGTCCGCTTAAATTAACCCTCAGATTTTCCTTAAGTTATTGAATTGGATGAATTGCGTACGACAACCCAAAGCATTCCCCACAAGTTCCCTACATGAAAGCGCATAATAGAGTTCAAGCAAGGATCATTAAGTTCGATGAAAATCATAAGCATTGACAAGGCACTCGTAACTATGAATTGCATGAAACTTATGCCAAGAATTTACTTAACACGATTGTGATCAACAACCTTTACTACTTGTGAATATAAGTTCATAACGATTAGGTGAAATTCCCTTATATCCTAGCATCAAGTTCATGCATGCAAACTAAGTGTCGACCCTCAATCAACATACAAGAATAAGTTTTAATTCACATAGATAAGCAAATTGAAATCACAACTTATGAAACGCAATTAGAAGTAATCAAATCATATAGCAAGCATAAACATGGTTTCGAATCCCCCCCTAGCCAAGGGGGGTTTAGTTCCTCATACTCGCAAAGCAAAGATAACTTAAATTAAACATTGAAATCAGAGATAGAAAACACCTAGAAACGCTCCAACACTCCCAATGCTAGGGCATAGGCACGGCACAAGGTTGTTCCTTCTCCTTCCTTCCTTGCAATAGTCACGGCACAAGAGAGATGAATGTGTTTGGGGGATGTATGAATGTAGGAAAATATGGTAGAGGGTGGTGACTAAATGGTGCAGCAAAGGGTGGTATTTATAGGCTAAAATTCGCAGCCCCTATGTAGCAAAGGAAAAGGATTTAAAGGCCTAATTTGTATAGGATAATAACACACAATCCTTGAAGGAAAAGGCTAAGGCTTTTAGAAACCAAGGGGGAAAGGAATAATCAGGTTTCTAGGAGTTCTAGAAAGGTTTGGGGCGTCACTTTTGTAGGACAAGGGATAAGGCCTTCTAGAAAGGTTGTTTTGTGGCTGATTTCTAGAAAAACAAGGGATAAGGTGTGGCACCTTTGTAGGAAGGGATAAGGCTTCTAGAAATCAGGTTTTAGGTCTCCAAATAGGAAAAGAAATCCCTTTTGTAGCTGAAATCTTTATGCATTAGGATTAGGAAAAGATAGGATAGGATAAGGTTTGTTTGGATAAGATAAGCTCATATAAGGTTATGGATGATGTTTTGGATAAGATTTCTTCACTTGAGCTGATTCTTTGACTTTAACTTTCCTTATTCAAGTAGGAAACCTTGCTTGAGTAGGAATCTTCATTCTTCTAGGAATCCATCTTCAACTAGGACTCCTTCATTGATTAGGAATCCTACTTTATTTAGGAATCCTTCATTTAAGCCATTTCCTACTTCAACTAAGAAACCTTGTTCAAGTAGAAATCATCATCTTTAAGTCTTCAAATTCGTCCAAACCTTTGGCTCCAAATATGTGACATGCATCCCAAGCTCCATTTTGCTCCAAAAGGCTCCAAAATGCATCTTTTTATATACTTTGCCCTTGAAACCTGAAAATACATGGAAATAGCTTAAAAGACTACTTTAAACTAAGAAAACATAACGAAAATGCATAAGAACTAGTTAACTAAGGCGCATAAATATGCTCCTATCATTCATGCAATCCAAGAAAGAAGAAGGTGAGGAAGGCATCTTCGAAACCTTTCCGAAGATTCAAGAGAAAGAAGTGACAAGGGAACATGTAGAATGCATCACAGAGGATGTATGTGAGACAACAAAGCTCATAGAAGTTGAATTTTATGACACGGGACAAGTTCTAACCATCACATTCAATCTGGCCAAGTCCAATCTCCCTGAAACTTTCAAAGAACAACACTTAAGGTGTTACAATGTGGATTCTATTGGCCTAGTATCTTTAAGGATGCTAGAACTTTTTGCTTAACATGTGATAAATGCCAAAGAATGGGTAACATAGGTGCCAGGGATCAAATGCTGCAGGTTTCCATCCTCAATGTTGAAATTTTTGACATTTGGGTTATTGATTTTATGGGTCCCTTTCCTTCCTCGTATGGTTTCATGTATATTTTGCTTGTGGTTGATTATGTGTCAAAGTGGGTGGAAGCAAAAGCCACTCGGACTAATGATTCTAAAATGGTTGCAGATTTTATTAAAACTAACATATTTGCAAGGTTTGACATGCCACGTGTAATTGATGTGAAAATTAACTTGACACACAAATTAAACCCTATTTGTGACAATTGTAGTAATGATGTAAGTAGGGATCGTTCGAACCGGGGATTAACTAGGGGTGCTAATCTAATACAAATCGACTTAGAAACACAAAAACTAAACTTAAAGACTCTAATTAGACTACTAAGATTCAAAACAGATTTGAAACACTCAAATCTGCCCAAAACTGACTAAAACAAGTTAATTGACTCAAACAGCAACTAAGACAAGATTTGGACGAATTTGACAAAACTTATGACTCAAAATACTTAAAAACACCAAAGAGGACAGATTATGAAGACTCAAACTTAACAAAATATGGGGGAATTGTGTTTGGACGAATTTGAACTAAATGCACAGATTGTAAATTAAAACAGATTGTAAACTAAATGTGATGAATCAATGGGTGATGGAATGGCTAAGGGGTTCTTCTCCACACATGAAATTTATGCAACGTAAATTGATTTCCAGTTATCAATTCAATAAATTATGAACCTCGACACTCCAAGTTAATTAGGTTCGCTTAAATTAACTTTCAGATTTCCCTAGAATCATTGAATTGGATGAATATGCATCGCAAACAAATTATTCCTAACAAGTTCTCTATATGAACAGCATGATAAAGATACAAGTTAGAATCATTAAGTTCTTTGGAAATCATAAGCATCGACAAGGCAATTGTAACTATGAAAAGCATGATATTCCTGCCATGAATCTACTTAACACGATCGTGACTAGCGATCTTCACTACTTGCGAATATAAATTCATAACGATTAGGTGAAACAAACTTATATTCTAGCACCAAATTCCAGCATGCAAATCAAGTGTGCACTCTCAATCAACATACAAGAATAAGTTTTGAATTAAACGGTTAAGCAAATTGTATTCATGACTTATGAAACGATAACTGGAAGTAATCAACTTATTTCACATAAATAAACATGGTTTCGAATACACCCTTAGCCAAAACGAATTTAGCCAATCATACTCAATGAAAAACAAAGATTACAAGAAGTAGACATTGAAATATAAGATAGAATACACCTAAAATTGTTCAACAACTCAGATTGAAGAGCCAAACAACTTTGTGAACTGTCTCCTTCTCTTCCCCTTGCGGCAGATTGGGATGGTGTGGTTTCTGGGCTGTTTTTGTGATGTAGAATGGATTATGGATGGTATAGAGGCACGGCAAGGCTTGGGGATGGTGTATGGGTGTTGTGTGGAAGGTGTGGATATGAAGAATGGTGGTGGAAATCGGCAGAGATGGAGGAGGAATGGTTTATGAGGTTGTGGATGGGTTTTGACGAATTTGGGAGAGTGTGTGGCTGAATCAACTCCTTTGTGGCTGCAACAAAGAGGTTTATTTAAAGGAAAACAGAAATTAAAACCCTAGGTTCATTAGGAAATCAGAAATTAAGTCTAAGGATTCTAGAATTAGGAAATAAAATCAGAAACTTAAAGGAAATAGCAAGGGAAATTCGGCTAGGGTTTAAAACACAAAAGGAAAGTGTTTTAAAGCCTAGAATCAGGAAATAAGATCAGAAACTTAAAGGAAATAGCAAGGGAAATTCGGCTAGGGTTTAAAAGGTGCAAGAAATGTGTATTTGATGTCCTAGAATGCTTAGGAAGTCTTCATAATTGCTGGAACTTTTAGGGACATTTAGGAAAAATCAAACCAAAGTAGGAAACTTTGGCTTAACTTTCCTATTTCAAGTAGGAATCCTTGTTGGAGTAGGAATCCTTGTTCTTCTAGGAATCCTCATGTGATTAGGAATCCATCTTCAATTAGGAATCCTCATGTGATTAGGAATCCATCTTCAATTAGGAATCCTTCGTTGATTAGGAATCCTTCGTCGATTAGGAATCCTCCTTCATGTAAGCACTTTCCTACTTCAACTAGGAAACCTTGTTCAAGTAAGAATCATCATCTTCAAGTCCTCAAATTCGTCCAAACCTTGGCTCCAATTATGTGATAATCATTCCAAGCCCAATTTTGCTCCAAAAAGCTCCAAAATGCATCTTCTTGCATCCTTTAGCCTTAAAACCTGAAAACACATAAAACTAGCTTAAAAGACTACTTTAACTAAGAAAACACCATGGAAATGCATAAGAACTAGCTAACTAAGGCGCATAAATATGCTCCTATCAGTAATCATAAGTGATGGAGGGTCTCACTTTTGCAACCGGACCATTGAGGCGTTATTGAGGAAGTACAATGTCAACCATAAGGTTTCTACACCTTACCATCCTCAAACAAATGGCCAAGCCGAAGTGTCTAACCGAGAGATCAAGCAAATCCTTGAGAAGACCGTTGGGCCAACAAAGAAGGATTGGAGCTTACGGTTAGATGACGTACTGTGGGCATATCGTACGATGTACAAAACACATATTGGGATGTCCCCATTTAGGCTCATTTATGGCAAGCCGTGCCATCTTCCCGTTGAATTGGAGCACAAAGCTCATTGGGCCGTCAAGAAGTTCAACATGAACCTAGATGCAGCGGGAAGTCATAGAAAATTCCAATTAAATGAACTTGATGAGATAAGGCATGAGGCGTATGAGAATGCTAGCATTTACAAGGAGAAGACCAAAGCTTTCCATGACAAAATGATTCGTGGCAAAACATTCTCCACAGGGCAGAAAGTGCTACTGTTCAATTCCCGTTTACGTTTGTTTCCCGGTAAGTTACGTTCTAAGTGGATTGGATTGTTTGTTATTACTAATGTTTTTGTTCATGGTGCAGTCCAAATCCAAAGCTTGAAAACGAGGCACGAATTCAAGGTGAATGGGCACCAATTGAAGCCCTATTATCAGAACTTTGAGGAGCATGCCGTCGATGACATCTCCCTGCATGCCGTGGGCTCCAATGGGGAGTGAATGAGTTCTTCGTCCGGCTGCATGACGTTAAAGCAAGCGCTACTTGGGAGGCAACCCATGCATTCAACAAAGGAAGACCTAGGAATCACTCCAATTCCATATTTGCGTTCCTAAAACCCTTCTCTTTATTGTTATTTCGTTTCTGCCATCTTGAGTTGTTTAGTTGCTGTTTGTTTGTTTATGTGTTTTTTGTGTGAGTGTATGCTTGAAACATTGAGGACAATGTTTGATTTAAGTGTGGAGGGGTAAATAAGTGTTTTAATGCAAATTCATGGGGTTTTATCACCCATAACTTCCAATGTTGTTCCTTGTTGTTTTTAAGTAGTTTTAAGCTGTTTTATAGTGTTTTAGTGTGTTTTGACATAACAATCCGAAAATCTCATAAAAATTTGAAAAATTGTTTGGAAAAACCCAAAAAGAGTTGTTTTTATGTGTTTGTTTGTGTCTTAGGGTACCTTCCAACACAATGATGAGGATTCGGTTTTTAATTGCATGACTCTTAAAGAGAGTTATAAACATGGATGAAAGTTTGATTTACTCTTTGGTTTATGCTTGGTCGTGGTTATAACTTATGAATTCACATGCAATCATAAAGGAAAAATAAGTTTTTGTAACATGCTTGAAGGAAGGAACTCAAACTAACGCTAGAATCTTGTGAGACTTGAGCCTAAACGTTTATTTGGAGAGTTAATAATCTGTGCATTGTTGTTTTCTAAAGTCGTTGCATGATCTCATTATTCTTTGCTTGGTTACTACTTAGAAGGCGTTTCATCATTTAGTTCCAAATGCTAGAACTCATGCCCATTTCATTCAAAGCATGCTATTGATTTGCATAACACATATTCAAGATGAAGTTGTGTAGTGACCACCACCAAAGCCAAATTACCGTGTATCCTACTTCATTATATGTTTAAGTTTAACCCCATTGAGCCTTGTGTAGCCAATGTTCTTTGTTAACCCACACTATCCTCACCTAGCCTAGATTAGGACCATCCATACCCTTGTTCTTGAAGCATAGTAAAGCATGACTAAAAATGAATTCCTTTTGATCAATGTTTTGCAGAAAACAAGTGTGGGGGAACGGATTTGTGTGTGTGCCAAAGTCTTGAATGAGGCACGGGTAGAAAAGCAAAAAAATAAAAAATTCGTGGAAAATAGAAAGAAAACAAAAGTTGTGAAAAGTGTGGAAAAGAGTTGAAAAAGATGTGAAAAAGAGTTCTAAAGTGTTGATTGTTGAAGATAGGGTCCAAAACATTGAATCCGGCCCTAAGTGTTGTGTAAGTCTTCCTTTTGTGTTAAAAATTGATTTCTGCATTCTAAAGTGAATTTTAAGTTTCGATTTCATTACTTTGCTTGCTATTGCTTTAAGAACGTTTTGTTATCCCTATCCTTCCTTTGTTAACCAATACCCCAAGCCCCGTTACAACCCTTGTCTTCTATCTTGAGTGTTATGTGCTTCAATTTGTGGAGTTTGAATTTGGTATGAGCATATGGTGTCACTGGTTCTCGCATCTAAGTAGTAGCATTACATTCATGAGATCATATCTAAACATGCTTATTAACTCCAGAAATTGCTTTCTTTGTTATAACATATGTGAGTACTAGTTTTTCATGTTTACATGAGATCATATCTGCCACATATCTTTCTTCCCCTTTCCCTAGTCCTTTGCCGCATTCCCCTTTCACTTTTCCCTTACGAATCTGATTTTTTTTCCCTTTTTCTAGCCAAAATAAGTTAGGGTTTTGATTTCCTAAAACCCTATAAATACAACCCTTTGCCGCACCATTCAAGACCATCCACCCAGCCACCCTTCACCATAACTCACCTATATCCATCCACTACCACAATTTTACCACTCATCCATCACTCCATCCACCTTTGTGCCGCAGCAAGAAGAAAGAAGGAAGGACTCTTGGATGTTCGAGCTTGATTGTTGGAGCATTCTAGGTGTAATTCACTCTATATTTACAATGTTAAATTTCTTTTCCTTTCGTTTTGCTATAAACATGAGTGGCTAAACCCCTCTTGGCTAGGGGTGATTTCAAAGCCATGATTATGTGTGCAATATGAGTTGATAAATTCCAGTTATGAATTCTTGAATCGTGAATGTAATTGGCTTAACTATTTGATTCATAACTTATTTGTGTTTGTTGATTGATGATAGGAGCATATTTATGCGACTTAGTTAACATGTTTTCTTGCATTTACTTAGTTAGTTATTGCTTATAAGAGTGTTTTAAGCTATTTTCGTGTGTTTGTAGGTCCTAATAACAAAGTTTGAAAGAAAGTGCATTTTAGTGGGCCAAAATGGATTGCATGCGTATGGAGCAAGTGGGATGGACGTTTTTGGTGTTTTAAAAAGGGTTTCAACACATGCAAAAATCTGAATAATGAAGTTGAAGTGTGAAAGTGTGCAGATACATACACTTAAGGAACAATTTGAAAGGAAAAGAAGTGAAAGATGCCATTTGTTGGATTGCTTTACAAGATGTATTCACATTTTCAGCAACTACAAACATAATTGCAAGCTGAAATGATGCATAGCATGTGTGTAGGGGTGTAAAGTGGCCAAAAGTTGATGTTTGCAAGATGAAATGAGGCAAAACATGTGTGTGAAAGTTGTCTAACAGCTAGCACATGTGGAAAAGGGATGGAATACAAGGCAAATGCATCAGAAATTGAAGAATGAAGGCACATGGACAGCTACAAAGGAGTTGAATTAGCAAAAGAGGAATGATTGCCTTTTGTTAAAGGCAAGACACAATGATAAAAGAGCATGTAAACTAGCTGTCTTTGCATCATTTTGGTCTTTGTTTGTATTGTTTATTGAAGCCACTTGAGTGATTCTTTGCTTTGGAGCTTCTATAAATAGGGAGTGAAGGGAAGAACACTACACATTACACTACATCAAAAACATAATCAGCCACACCACCCCTCCATATTTAGAATTTTCGCCAGAAATCATTCCCTCTCTTTGCCGCAGACTTCCTTCACCATTCTTCCATATTTTTCTGATTTTTTTTTACCCTAGCCGTACCCCCCATCAGTCCTAAACCCTTCCATACCATTTCCTACCCATTCTCCCATACAAATACCACCCTAGAACCTGACTTTAGATCAAGTGCCGCAGCAACGAGAAAAGAAGACTTGTGGATGCACCTGCTGTCCAAGTTGGATCATCTAGGTGTTTTCTTTCTTTGGATTTTAATGTCTAAATTTATGTATCTTTGCTTTGTGAGTATGAGGAAGTAAACCCCCCTTGGCTAGGGGGGGATTCGAAACCATGTTTATGCTTGCTATATGATTTGGTTACTTTCAATTGCGTTTCATAAGTTATGAATTCAATTTACTTATCTACATGAATTAAAACTGATTTGTGTGTGTTGGTTGATAGTGCACGCTTAATTTTCATGCATAAGTTTGATGCTAGGATATAAGGGAATTTCACCTAATCGTTATGAACTTATATTCAAAAGTAGTAAAGGTTGTTGATCACAATCGTGTTAAGTAAATTCTTGGCATAAGTTTCATGCAATTCATAGTAACGAATGCCTCGCCAATGCTTATGATTGTCATAGAACTTAATGATCTTTGCTTGTATCTTTGTTATGCAATTCATGCAGGGAACTTGTGAGGAATGCTTTGGGTTGTCGTATGCAATTCATCCAATTTGATAACTTTAGGAAAATCTGAGGGTTAATTAGTGCAATTCACAGTTAATTTGGGGCGTTGGGAATTCATGGTTTATTGAGAAGCAATTGGAAATCGTTTTGTATTCAAGTGTGACATGTGTGGAGAAGAACCCCTTAGCTAGCTTTCCATCCATTCACTTTTATCAAATTTGTTTTAGAATCTGTTCAATTTACAAAGTTTGTTCTTGTTTTCAATATTCGTCAAAACTCAATCCCCATTTATTTTGAAGTGTTAGATTAGTTAGAAATCAATTTAGTTTGTGTTTTTAAGTGTCTTGAGTCAAGTCATAACCCAATTTCGTCCAATTTAGTGTTAGGTGTTCAAAACTGCCCAAAAAGTGTTTTTAAGGCAGTTTTGAGTGTTTATTTGCTGTTTTGAGTCTTTTGGTTTGTTTTAGTGTTTTATAGTTTAGTTTTGCATTCTTTGAGTCTAGTTTAGTGTTTTAAACTTTGTTTTTACGTTTTGAGTCAGTTTCAAGTGATTTGGCAATCCCTCCTAATCCCCGGCCTAGAACGATCCCTACTTACATACTTTGCTACAATTGATAAAAAGAGGGTTTAATTTGTGTGCTTATATATTTCACATCAAATTTTTGGCGCCGTTGCCAGGTTGCTAATCCCTTGGATTGTTTTATTTCAGTTTGTTTTAATTAATTCCAGATTCTGACCTTGTGTTGTTTTCTTGTTTTTAGGTACTAGTTTATGACTCAGAGTTCTCATCCGATTCGTGAACACATATTGGACTTTGACGACGATTTTGAGCGAGAATTGAGACGAAAAAGGAAGAATCCAGAACCTAGTGAATCAAGTTCAGAAGCCGAAGTTGGGTTTAAAGAAGAGGAACCCGCGGCAAGAGTGGGTGAAGTAGAGGAAGCCATGGCACAGGACGATCGTACAATTAAGGAGCTTTTGGCTTCGGGATTAGACAATGCCACACCTCTATGTATTCAATATCCCGTAGCTGCCCAAGGAAAGACCGAGGAATTCGAGTTGAAGTCAAGTTTGCTACACCACATTCCGAAGTACCATGGGTTGTCCATGGAGATCCTAACAAGCACTTGAAAGAGTTCGAGGTGGTGTGTTCAAGCATGACTCCAATCAATGTTGACGGGAGCATATTAAAGATGAAGGCTTTTCCCTTTTCTCTCATGGAAAAGGTGAAAGATTGGTTGTATGAATTAGCTCTCGGAACGGTCACATCTTGGGAGAGCATGAAACGGGCTTTCTTGGAGAAGTTTTTCCCAACTTCTCGAGTCATCCTCCTACGAAAAAGGATAAGTGGAATTCAACAAGATGAAGGTGAATCTTTTCCTACTTACTATGAACGTTTTAAATCTCTTGTTGCTTCATGTCCACATCATCAGATGAAGGAGGAACTTCTTCTACAATACTTCTACGAGGGGCTACTACCAATCGAACGTCAAATGCTAAATGCCTCGGCAGGAGGAGCCTTGGTGGACAAGATCCCCACGGCAGCCAAGACATTAATCTCCAATCGAGCATTGAATGCCCAACAATACGAAGGTGTTGGACAAAGGAGCAACCCACGGCAACACCAAGTGAATGAGGTAAGTGCCATAACCGAACTTCAAAATCAAATGGGTAACCTTACTACTTTTCTTTCTCAGGTTGTGGAAGGTCCAAAAGTGCAAAACGTGGCAGCTTGTGGAGTATGCTCCATGCAAGGACACCTTACGGACAAATGCCCACAATTGATAGAGAATAGAGGTTGGGAGACCCTCAATGCCATGGGATTTGGCAACCAATACCAACCGAGGAATGACCCATTTTCTAATACTTACAATCCCGAGTGGCGTGATCATCCAAATTTCAAATGGCGAGAACCCCAACAAGGCCAACAACAAAGCACACATAGGCAACAACCCCCGGGTTTCTATCAAAAGCCATTTGCACCAACTCAACCCCAAGCACAACCCGCCCAAAAATCACGTTCTAACGAGGTGGAGGAGTTGATGATTGAAGAGGAAGAACAAAAACCACCCACGACAAAGGTGGAAACACCTTTGCCGCAAGCCCTATGTGATCCTAAGTCATCCAATATGTCTAATAGAGGTAAGAACGTGTCAAATCCAGTTCCTACTAATGTTTTTCCTTCGAATGTTCCTTTTCCAAATAGGTTCAAGCAAACAAAGAAATAAGAAGCTGAAAAGGACATTCTAGAGACATTTAGGAAAGTTCAAGTCAACATACCCCTTTTGGATGCAATCAAGCAAGTCCCGAGGTACGCCTAGTTCTTGAAGGAACTTTGCACCACTAGGAAGAGGATTTCGACCAAGGAAGTTGTGAACGTAGGCGAGAACGTGTCAGCCATCTTGCAACACAAACTGCCCCCTAAATGCAAAGATACAGGTAGTTTTACGATTCCTTGTGTCATTGGTAATACTAGGTTTGAATCTGCCATGTTAGACTTAGGTGCATCTATAAATGTCATGCCATATTCAATTTATGCATCTATGAACCTAGGAGAGTTAAAAAATGATGGTGTAATCATACAATTGGCCGATAAATCTAATGCCTATCCAAAGGGAGTTTTGGAGGATGTTTTAGTGCAGGTTAATCATTTGATCTTTCCGGCGGATTTCTACGTACTTGAGATGGATGAATCGGACCATGCCCCTTCATTACCCATCCTCCTCAGAAGGCCATTCATGAAAACGGCCCGAACAAAGATTGACGTGTTTAATGGCACTTTAACGATGGAATTTGATGGGGAAGTGATTAATTTCAATCTTTCTGATTCTATGAAGTTTCCTAGTGAAAATCATTCATGTTTTGCTATTGATATAATTGACGCTTTGGCGCAGGACCATTTTGACAATTTGAAGGACAATGCACTTGAATTGGTCATTGCATAAGAAAAGAACATGAAAAACATTGAAACAGCCACCAAGGAAACCCACGGCATGCATGAGGATTCCATTGACGTGCCCCCTAGTGAACATATCATTGAGATGGTGGCTGCCCTTGAGTCATTGCCATCGCAAACTGGTAAGTTTTTGGACCCTATTTTAAGTTCGGTTTGGGCTAATAAAATGCTTCCCTCAGTTGTGCAGCCACCCACTCTTGAACTTAAGACATTGCCTAGTCACTTGAGGTATGTTTTCTTGGGAGAGGATGAGACATTGCCCGTCATCATTTCATCCTCACTCACGGCACAAGAGGAGAGTAAATTAGTGAGGGTGCTAAAGGAGTACAAAACGGCAATTGGATGGACATTGGCCGACATCAAGGGAATTAGCCCTACTACGTGCATGCATCGCATACTTTTGGAGGAAGGGTCTAAAACATCTCGAGAGCCTCAGCGCCGTCTCAACCTGATAGGAGCATATTTATGCGCCTTAGTTAACTAGTTCTTATGCATTTTCGTTATATTTTCTTAGTTTAAAGTAGTCTTTTAAGCTAGTTTCATGTGTTTTCAGGTTTTAAGGGCATATTACATAAAATGATGCAATTTGGAGCCTTTTGGAGCAAAATGGAGCTTGGAATGGAAGTCACATACTTGGTGCTAAGGGAATGGACGAAAATAAAGATTTGAAGATGTGAGGAGTCCTAGTTGAAGAAGGATTCCTAATCAACGAAGAAGTCCTAATTGAAGAAGGATTCCTAATCATCGGATTCCTAGAAGAATGAAGATTCCTACTCAAACAAGGTTTCCTACTTGAAGTAGGAAAGTTAAGCCTAAAAGTTTCCTATTTTGGGTTGATCTTTCCTAAACCTAGATGGCCTTGAGTTTTAGCAACATTAGAAGGTTCCTAAGCGTTGGAAGACACAAAGAAAAGTTCTAGAATATTTTCTTATTCATGCCGTGGGTTAGGGCTTATTTCCTCTTGGTTTTGGGCTTTCTAGAAGCCCTATCCTTATTCCCCTAAACCTGCCGCACCTATCCCCTTCTAGAATCATTTTTCCTTGCTTTGCAAGGCTTTCTACAAGCCTTATCTTGCATTCCCTAATCCAGCCGCACTATCTGGGCCTTTTTCCTATTGAATTCTGATTTCTAAGCCTTTTTTCTTGTGGATTTGGGTTATTCAAGTCCATATCTGATTTACCTGGGGTTTTAAGTGCCTATATATACTCATGAACCCCCTTGGCTGAATTAACCACCTCTCACATTCATAAATCACGCCAGAAATCCATTCCACACCTTTGCCGTAGCCTTCCACCATCATACTCCCAATTTTCTGCCAAAAACAACCCCTTGCCGCACCACCCATCAACCCTAAACCTCTCCATACCATTCCCCATCCATTCTACACCATAAATACCACCCAAAACCTGTTCTAAACTTCTCTGCCGCAGCAAGGATGAAGGAGAAATCGTTGATGAGCTTGCTGCCAAGTTGGAGCGTTCTAGGTGTTTTCTTTCTTTGGATTTTAATTTCTAAATTTATGTATCTTTGCTTTGCGAGTATGAGGAACTAAACCCCCCTTGGCTAGGGGGGGATTCAAAACCATGTTTATGCTTGCTATATGATTTGATTACTTCTAATTGTGTTTCATAAGTTATGAATTCAATTTACTTATCTATATGAATTAAAACTGGTTTGTGTATGTTGGTGAAGAGGGCCCGCTTAGTTTGCATGTATGAATTTGATGCTAGGATATAAGGGAATTTCAATTAATTGTTATGAACTTATATTCACAAGTAGTAAAGCTTGTTGATCACAATCGCGTTAAGTAAATTCTTGGCATAAGTATCATGCGCTTTCATAGTTACGAGTGCCTTGCTTATGATTTTCATAAAACTTAATGATCCTTGCTTGAATCTCTATTATGTACTTTCATGTAGGGAACTTGTAGGGAATGCTTTGGGTTGTCGTATGCAATTCATCCAATTCAATAACTTAAGGAAAATCTGATGGTTAATTTAAGCTGACCTAATTAACTTGGGGCGTTGAGAATTCATGGTTTATTGAGAAGTAATTGGAAATCGTTTTGTATGCAAGTGTGACATGTGTGGAGAAGAACCCCTTAGCTAGCCTTCCATCCATTCACTTTAACCAATTTCGTTTTAAAATCTGTTTAGTTTAGTTACTTGTTTTGTTTTTAAATTCGTCCAAAATCAATCCCCCTTTACTTTGTTGAGTCATATGAGTTAGAAATCAATTTAGTTTATGTTTTTAAGTGTCTTGAGTCAAGTTATAACCAATTTTCGTCCAAATTCTTCCTTGGTGTCAGAAACTACCCAGAAAGTGTTTTTAAGGCAGTTTTGAGTGTTTGTTTGCTGTTTCGAGTCTTTTGGTTTGTTTTGGTGTTTTAAAGTTTAGTTTTGCATTCTTTGAGTCTAGTTTAGTGTTTTCAACTTGTTTTTACGTATTTGAGTCAGTTTTCAAGTGATTTAGCAATCCCTCCTAATCCCCCGGCCTAGAACGATCCCTACCTACATACTTTGCTACAATTGATAAAAAGAGGGTTAATTTGAGTGCTAGTTAATATCATATCAAATTTTGGCGCCGTTGCCGGGGATTAGCAACTTTGCTAATCCCTTGGATTGTTTTATTTCTGTTTTAATTCGTTCCAGATTCTGAGTTTGTTTTGTTTTCTTGTTTTAGGTACTAGTTTATGACTCGGAGTTCTCATCCGGTTCCTGAACATATCTTGGACTTTAACGACGATTTTGAGCGAGAGTTGAGGAGAAAAAGGAAGAATCCAGAACCTAGTGAATCAAGTTCAAGTTCAGAGGCCGATTCTGAATTTGAAGAGGAGGAACCCAGGGCAAGAGTGGGTGAAGAAGAACAAGCCATGGCAGTGGACAATCGAACAATCAAGGAGCTTTCCGCTTCGGGATTGGACAATGCCGCACCCTTATGCATTCAATATCCCGCGGCTGCCCAAGGAAAGACCGAGGAATTCAAGTTGAAGTCAAGTTTGTTACACCATATTCCGAAGTACCATGGGTTATCCATGGAAGATCCTAACAAGCATTTGAAAGAATTTGAGGTGGTGTGTTCAAGCATGACCCCCGTCAATGTCGATGGGAGTATTTTGAAGATGAAGGCCTTTCCCTTTTCTCTCTTGGAAAAGGCGAAGGATTGGTTGTATGAATTGGCTCCCGGAACCGTCACATCTTGGGAGAGCATGAAACGGGCCTTCTTGGAGAAGTTTTTCCCAACTTCTCGGGTCATCCTCCTACGAAAAAAGATAAGTGGAATACAACAAGATGAAGGTGAATCTTTTCCTACTTATTATGAACGTTTTAAATCTCTTGTTGTTTCTTGTCCACAACATCAGATGAAGGAGGAGCTTCTTCTACAATACTTCTACGAGGGGCTTCTACCAATCGAACGTCAAATGCTAGATGCCTCAGCGGGAGGAGCCTTGGTGGACAAGACCCCCACGACAGCAAAGATATTGATTGCCAATCGTGCGTTGAATGCCCAACAATACGAAGGCATTGGACAAAGGAGCAACGCACGGCAACACCAAGTCAATGAGGTAAGTGCCATAACCGAACTTCAAAATCAAATGGCTAAGCTCACTACCTTGCTTTCTCAGGTGGTGGAAGGTCCAAAAGTGCAAAACGTGGCAGTTTGTGGCGTGTGCTCCACGCACGGACAACTTACGGACAAGTGCCCACAATTGATAGAAAATGGAGGGTGGGAGACCCTCAATGCCGTGGGATTTGGCAACCAATACCAATCGAGGAATGACCCATTTTCTAATAGTTACAATCCCGGTTGGAGAGATCATCCGAATTTCAAATGGCGAGAACCCCAACAAGGCCAATAACAAATTGCATTTAGGCAACAACCCCCCGGTTTATATCAAAAGTCGTTGGCACCCACACAACCTCAAGCACAACCTACCCAAACCAATTCAGGTTCGTCCATTGATAATGATCAGATTTTTCAATTACTAACTTCTATGGCGCAAGGTATGCAAAATAGAGACAAAAGGATGGATGAGTTGGAGAAGCAAGTAGGGCAGATTGCGGAGTTCATGGGCCAATTTTGAGAGCAAGGCAAGTTGCCAAGTTCAACTGTTGTCAATCCGAGGGGAGGAGTCGAAACGGCCAAAGCTATCACGCTAAGAAGTGGGAAAGAAGTAGGAACCGAGCCAAAACCATCCAAATCTGCCCTCAAGGAGGACGAGAAGTTGCAAATAGAAGAGGAGGAGCAAGCAAAGGCCACGGCAAGGATTGAGCAATCCTTGCCGCAACCACCCAAGCCATCCAATTCGGCCAATAAGGGTAAGGAAGGTACAATTCAAGTTAATTCTAATGTTATTCCTTCGGATGTTGATAGAAGCATATTTATGCAACTTAGTTAGCTTGTTTTCTTGCATTTTCATAGTTAGTTTATGTTTATTATAGTGTTTTAAGCTGTTTTCGTGTGTTTGTAGGTCCATATGACAAAGTTGGCAAGAAAGTGCAATTTGGAGCATTTTGAGGCATTTTTGGGCACCAAATGGATAGCTTATGAATGGAGCAAGATGGATGGATGAATTTGAAGTTCAAGAGGCTAGGAATGTGCTGAAAAGAGTGAAGAAATAAATCCAAGTCAAGGAAGATAAGAAATCAGCTCAAAAGAAGGAACATTATCCAAAATCTTATCCAACTTTATCTTATCTTATCCTATCCTAATCCTATCCTAACTTAATTCCAGTTGCAAAGGGGATTTATTTTCAGATTAAATTTTTTTTTTTTACCCGTGCCCTATACTTAGGCACACAAAACACAAAAATTCCCTTCCCCCACACTTGATTTCTACAATATGTTTGAGCAAAAGGAATTCCCTCTAAGTCATGCTCCACTATACTTTAAGAACAAGGGTGTGGATGGTCCTATTATAGGCTAGCTAGGGATAATGTGGCTAACAACAAAAATAGGCAAAATAAGGCTCAAAGGGGTTAAACCTACAAAACAAATGCATGGGATGAAGGCTTTCTGGCTCTGGTGGTAACTACTAAACAACTTCATCTTGTTATTGAAGGAATTATTTTGAGAAACATGTTCATTTAAGCAACATCAATAGCATGCTAATAACAATTAAAAGGCGGAATCATGCTTGCATGCACTTAAAAACAAAACATAACCAAGAAATTCAAAGCCTAGTAGATTGGTGAACCATTAATCAACTCAAAAACAAAGTGAGTTGAAATTAATACCTTTGTAGATTCCTCTTTGCATAAGCAAAGGCTAATCACCCAAAGAGATAGGGGCCTTCATTCCTTGCTTCTTAGATCCATGGATTTGGATGGAAGAATAGGTTCTCCAAGTTCCCAAAATTGAGAACCTCTAATTTTCGACACCAAGGTTCGATTGTAGAAGAAATGAGTGACCTTGGAGTAGTAGGATTGCTAGATGTACCCTCCAAGGTGTTGGCCTCTTTAGAGAGAAATGGAGAGACAATTCTCACCCATTTTCCCCCAAAATAAACCCTTATTTCACTTCATAACACTTAATGAATATTTAGTTATAAAGTCATTTATATAGTCACTTCTTTAAGTGACCTAAACAACCAAAAACCCTAATTCATTTCTTCATGGCTGGCCATTTAATGGGATTTGGGCTTTTGGGCTTTAATGAATCTTTATTCATTAAATTGTCATACAACTTAAGTTAATGGGCTTGACGTTCGAAGCCCATTGGGCCTTAAGGTCCAAAACTATCCCGAAGGTCTTTAACGAACTTATTCGTTTGATTAATTAACATATTAATTAATCCTTACCATAAATAAATGATTAAACCATTTAATCATTCTTACTCATTTCCGTTTAATCTCCAATCTACACCTCTTACGGTGTGCGATCCATTAGGTTCCTTTTAGCGAGGCAGTGGGCGATTAAAACCATTTTACATCGATTGTGAATTGAAACAATTTTCAATTCTCCCTTTAGTGTTTACACACGTTTAGGGCTTCCACAAACCATGAGTGACACCTAGCAGCATATCATGGTTACCCAAGCTAATCAGAAGAGGTTTAGAGAACCTATTCAGTTCGGGATTACAAATGCAATACGGTCCTTCTCTAATCTAATACTCTTGACCACATTGTTTGGTTTGATAGTTTATTTTCTCATGTCTACTATCCAATGTGTGTCTTGTGCTTATATGATTACCTTGAATGTGATTTGGAACGCATTCCTAAATCTCATTCATACTTTGGCCAAAGATTCTTAATCATATCATAGAGTATTCTCCCTCAAACGGTTTGAAGGTTAGAGATCCCTTGTTGCGCATTCACTTGTCTCCATAGCTAAGTCACTTGACCCCAACGATGCCGTGGACACCCTCCTGATGGAGTGACTTTGACATAATCAAAGATCAAGGTCTTAACCACAAGACAACTATGATGCCTCAGGTCAAAGGACTAATTTGCATTATCTCAACCATGAGTTCTCATGTGACATGGAATATGAAAACTCTTCGTTGATCGCGTTCAGTGAACTCATTCTCTATTGAGCACCTACCGTACTTGTCTTGATGTCACACACACCAATGACTCGAGACTAATCACTCTCCCTGAGAGAAGACATAGTACGTACCGATCTTGACGGACTGTCAATGCCCAATTGGCAATCCTATGATCAGGAACATTTAAGATGTGTCTACGAAAGAATGGTCTCATGAATCTAACTTCATTAGATTACATTCTCCCAATCACATATTCCTTGGACTTTATCGTTCAAGCATATAACATTTATATGAGACGGCTCAAACAATAATCTTTGCCCTTTATATGTAAAACTAGATTAGTTTAACATGTGAAATGTCCGTAAAGTATCATCACATGATTGGCTTTAGGGCACATTTCCAACAATCTCCCACTTGCACTAGAGCCAATCAGCTTGGTCATCTTGATGATACCTCTTCTGAAGTCATTTCATAAATGGCTGAATAGTAGTACTAGATAGTGGATATCTATATGTGTTATCCACAGAAGCAACCTTGAGAATAACGACGTCACCATTATACATGATTCTCAATCATGTGGTTCAGTCTCTCATTTGTGTTCGAATCTTGATGAGACCTTGATTCCCAGGCTTGAGCTATCGCCCCATTAGTGTCATACACTTTCTGGTTGGAATCGAATAGAGAGTTCATAAATGAACTTTCCCATCCAAACAACATTGTTGTAAACTTCTATATGGCAATATATCTTGCATTCATAATGGAACACACTAAAGTCATTACTTTAATGTTTCCATCCAAATATCTCTTTAGTCATAATAAAGAGATATTCGTTTATCTCTTCATTCATAATGAAGAAACATCCAATGATGGATTAGATTCATAATCTAATACATTTACGCTTCCATTACATCACTTTGATTCTTCCTCGTTCTTTGAGGAATCTATCCTTTAGTATTTCTTAAATACTTAAGGACTCACTTGACAGTTGCCATGGTTCTGATCCTGGGCTTGCACTGATATCGTCTTGTACCGTTCTAGGTACAACTCATATCAATGTTTTTCATACAATATGAAATACATAAATCACCTTTCTGCTTACGCATAAAGGATTCTATTTACGCATTATTTCTTTGGGAGTCAAAGGGTACGTTCCTTTTGAGAAGGGCAACTTGCTAGTCTCACTAGAATCGTCCTTCTATTTGAAGTTTATCATCATATGAGAAACCCCCTAGCATCCATTGTCTATTATTAGGGATTGATATAATCCAATTATATCATGAAATATATCATTATAGATTTTCATCCCATGTATATAGACTATATCTCCCATATACATTCTATCTTCATATAATGTATCAAAGTCATAACTTTAACGAAGAAGTATTCTTTTCATTTCCAAAATTAATATATCATATATATTTAAATTTTAGGAACATGATTAACTCCCACTAATCTTTTGTAAAACTAGTAAACAAAAGATTCATTTACATCTTTATGAGAAATCAAACGATTTGATCCTTTTTCCTCATAAAATGCAAATAGCTCACACTAACTTGCTAAGATCCAAGATGGATGGATCTCTACAACTTACATGTCTTGTGATTTATAGTTTTAGACATATATTATCAAGACTATCTTAATAATGGTTTCGGAAACCCATATTATGTCCAAACATTGAATCACCATTTAGTTGTAGCTAGCAATCTTCGAATTAATTGAAACCAAGACTATCTCAAAGATGGTTTCTTCAAAGTCAACCATTCTCTTTGATTGTAGTCACCTTAAGCTACCAATTAGCTATGAAGGTTTCATTATTTCGAGTCAAATGGTACTTTACCATTTTCTTGAGTATATATCGTATATGCACTCAATGTAGTCATAAAGTTCAAAACCATTCAATTGAGACGGTTTATAAATCCTTATCGACTACCTTGGAGCTTGTGGTATAAGAACTAGGTTGTTATATTTGTTGATTACTTTCTTGTCTCTCAAAGAACCCATTCTTTGAGTTCTATCTCTCGTTCATTTGCTTTTAGGCAAATCACATTGTAGAATTACAATGAACTACCCAACAAAACAACATTTGTTAGTTGGTTTATAGAAGCGATATCCAAAAGTTATTTTAAGGATATCCTACAAGATTGTTTATCAAACAAATATTGCTTATTAGCACACAACCCCAAATCTTTAACATGCTTAAGATTTGTCTTTCTTTCCAACTACATCTTATGGAGTCATGAAAATATTGGAAGATCTTCTCATTGACAATCATATTGTTTTAGAAGTATATATCCTATATATGGGTAATAGATAACATCTAACGAACTAAATCTTATTCAAGTTCGTTCTTCTCCTAATGGAGAAATAAATTATCTTATGATGCCATTTTCCTTGATATCTTTCAAGGAAACTTATCTAAAGTGTTACCTTTCCTTGGATTAAATCTAAGGAGGTAAATACTTTAGATGTCTTACTCATCAACTTACATTTCTTGAATTCTTTGAAACATTTTGCAAAGTATTCGGACTTGTGTTTATTCAAAATAAACTATAGTCCAACCGAGAGTGATCTTCGGTGAATGTTATCCAACATGAGTAGTATTATGTTTGTGGACAAGTGCCACTAACATCTAAGTGAATTAACCTCAACAACTTTGTGATTCTTTCTTCTTTCCAAAAGAATAAAGATTCGAACATTTCGCCTCTATACAATTTTAACAAGAAGGTATTGGATCCGGATCTAACGATCCAAAGCATCCATCTTTCACCAACTCATAACTTATGTTTTTAGAGGAATCACAACTTTAGTTGGGTTTAGTCACTACCTTGCAACCTTTTGGGTTTTAAGCATCATATTTTCTAAACAGTTAACACTACCATATTATCTCTACTATAGAGATAATTAATTAGATTACTATAATCCAATCATTGATTAATAAAGAACATTGTTTTGTCAAACAAAACATTTATCCATTTCACATAGTGACGGAATTTAGTTCCTTAAAATTGGAATATAAAGACAATCTATGTTTTTCCAATTCTTTTGGTAGTTCATATGAGGAAGTAAGTACCATCTGCTTTCGCAGAGATCTACATTTGATTCACTTTCCGAATGTGAAGTACTTTCTCTTCTCTCATTAATCTTCTACTTTTTATTAGCCACACTTTTACAACGATTGTAAAACATAGTTACTAATACGGAATCAAGTATTCAAGTAGAAGAACTAACTGTTTTGAACTATTCAAGAACAATTTACAACACCTTCGAAAGGTGTGTTCTTGACACTTGTAAGACATTTCTTGCAAATACCCCTTCCAATGTCCATCCTTTCATAAAGAAAGTTTGTTCCCTTGGAGTTATTTATCTTCTTTATTTGACTTTCACCTTTGACTACATTAGTCATGGTCCCTAAACTCCCACTATCTCTCTTGAAACCTTTTTCAATTGTGTTATACACATCAAACATTTTGGAGAGAGTGCGGTTATTGTTCACTACACAGTTTACAATAAACTTAGTGAACGATTAGTATAGGGAAACAAAGGTGAAGTCCTTGCCTAGTTTCCGTCTCGTTAAGTGGTTTAACACTTCAACACTCAATGATTCGCAATCATCATAAGTCCATGTTGATATACTATTTTTGTCAACCAACCATTATGTTCTAAACATAATTACAAACTTTAAAGAGTTGTACAAGGCAACTCTTATTTCTTCACACAACAAATTGTAAGTGAAGAATCATGGCACATAAAGTGTCCATGCCTTTGTGCTTTCTTCTCAAGTTCCTTGTTCATGTAACAAAGAAACAAGCACTAAGTGTTTGCATTGACTAAGGGTTGTTCAAAGCAACTCTTATTTCTTCATACAACAATTTGTAATTGAAGAATTATGACATTAAAATTGTTGTCCTCTTTATGGTAGACTTTTCTAACATGTTCTTCCAATGATACATTATCATTAGGAAGATTGTGAGGATGAGACTACTTAGATATGTATACAATCCATTTAAGACATTCTTTGGGATTGTGGTACCAAGTCCGAAAACTAAAACATTCGTTTTTGTCAAGTGTTGGATAGCGTTTGCAAATATATTGGTAAACAAATACATAACGTATATAAATTGATTGATTTTAAACCATTTGATTCGGGTCTTTAAATCAAATAGTACCACCCACTATTTTTGGCAAATTCCATATCCCTCATAGGAATTCGAGAGTTTTGGATGAAACTCCTAGTAGGTTATGGGAGGCTCACTATTACCAAGCCCACCTCACGATGATACGATATCGGCTAGCATTAATAATAATGAGAGAGTACGCTTACTCATTTGCAACTAATGCAAGTACCCATCTTATTTGGCCTCTAGAGAATGTAACCTCACAATGATATGATATTGGTTCCATTGCACTTAGTTAAGTCATTCCCACCATGCTTAGTGTGTGAAGGGGTTCAAGAATAGCCTCACGATGATACGATATATAGCTATCCTCGTTGCCTACACTCACCTCATCATATGTATATGGATTCCTCCTGAGTATAAGCATGCACTTTGTACTCCCCCATGATAGGGTGAAGCCGGTGTACAAGTCATAAACGATTGGATCCCACCACGGTGGAAGGCCACGAAGAGATATTCTAAACATCTCTCGCTTATCAACTTAATATTGGTTTGGTTGAGGGTTTTAGGTCTCATCACATACAAATATACATTTTAATCTCTATTAAAACAATTTTGGTCCTATTACAACTATTGGTCCATCCCATTGTTTTAGTTGTACATAATACTCCCACTATGCTTTTAAAACGATTTTTAAAGCAAGAGTATATGATACTACTAACATAAACTTTGCATTCATTTGATGGACTACATAGTTGCCTTAGGGCCTTAGGATGATTATGAACCTTTGTTTAGATTCAACACGAGCCTTGTGTTGAATCTCGGTCTAGGGATGGTGATTGATTTTAGTTACGCGTTTAATCACATTAAGGCGTGTTGTCTTATGGGCGTTGGACCCAACTACTTCATTTTCATGCATATCGTATAAAGCAAGAAAGAAGTACTTCAAAGTAAAGGTGAGCTTATGCTCATTACAACATTTGCATATAACAAATTACTTTAAAGTAAAGAAGAGCTTAAGCCCTTTTACAACATTTGATCAAATCAAATTACAACCAAAATCTAATCTACACATTCCCATGGTTCAAACAAATTTGAAACGCCTTTCACATAGCTCAATTATATTAGGCTTAGGTTCATAATCACCCTTTAATTAATTAACACTTTAACTAATTATTGAATGCAACATTTTCATTTGGTCTTTGTATCCATAAAATTGATTTAAATGGAGCTAAACAAAATGAAAATCCAATTCTCATTTAAAGAGACAAAACAATTTTGTTCTCATCCTATTTGGGCCATTTTGCAATTAACCTCAACTTTTGGGCCATATTGCAATAACAAAAACTTTTGGGGTCACTTTGTACAATACACAAAAGTCACAACTTCATGTAAATACAACAAGAACCCAAACTTTAATTAATGCAAAAACTTCATTAAAGGATCAAAACAATTTGTCCTTTAGCGTTTTTGGACCTAAACGTAAAAACGTAAACTTTTGGGCCAAAGTGCAAATACACAAAAGTATCAAAACTTTATGTAATTGCATAAAAGCCCCAAAAGTACTCCCTTTGAGGGAGTGGCTGGTTTTAGGGAGGGATAAGGTTGGTGTGTGTGTTGATTTGTGAGTTTTGTCAAAAACATGCAAGTGTATGTAAAAGGATATGTTTATGATATAATTCAATCATTATTATTTCAATGATCATTTATACCAATAATTAACACTTTAAATACATGATAAAACATTTAAAAACATATCACATAAACTTTATGAAATAAATCAAAACTTTGAATCAAAACACCAAACCTTTTTGTTCTTGGCAAAAACAACAAGAACAATGAAGAACATTCATGAAAAACCCAAATTTTTCCATGAACTTTTTTCACCCAAAAACATTCCAAAACCATTCTTACTTAAGGGAAATAACATCTAACCAAACTAGGGTACTTAGGGATTCCAAAGAACACATTAAAACACTTTTAACAAGTCAAACAAGAACCCAAAAATTCACCCTTTGGTTTTGGCCGAATTTTCCCAAAAGCATGGCACCAAATTTTAGCTCCAATATTCATGCTCATATGAACAACATCTACAACATTTGAGATAGCAAATTTTCCAACAAAATTTACTTTCAAAGAAGCAAGAATAAAGCTTGTAACAATTACAACTTTTAGATCACATACTATGAACTACAAAACCCAAAAGGATTCACCAACTACTAGACCTAGGCTCTGATACCACTTGAAGGAATTATTTTGAGAAACATGTTCATTTAAGCAACATCAATAGCATGCTAATAACAATTAAAAGGCGGAATCATGCTTGCATGCACTTAAAAACAAAACATAACCAAGAAATTCAAAGCCTAGTAGATTGGTGAACCATTAATCAACTCAAAAACAAAGTGAGTTGAAATTAATACCTTTATAGATTCCTCTTTGCATAAGCAAAGGCTAATCACCCAAAGAGATAGGGGCCTTCATTCCTTGCTTCTTAGATCCATGGATTTGGATGGAAGAATAGGTTCTCCAAGTTCCCAAAATTGAGAACCTCTAATTTTCGACACCAAGGTTCGATTGTAGAAGAAATGAGTGACCTTGGAGTAGTAGGATTGCTAGATGTACCCTCCAAGGTGTTGGCCTCTTTAGAGAGAAATGGAGAGACAATTCTCACCCATTTTCCCCCAAAATAAACCCTTATTTCACTTCATAACACTTAATGAATATTTAGTTATAAAGTCATTTATATAGTCACTTCTTTAAGTGACCTAAACAACCAAAAACCCTAATTCATTTCTTCATGGCTGGCCATTTAATGGGATTTGGGCTTTTGGGCTTTAATGAATCTTTATTCATTAAATTGTCATACAACTTAAGTTAATGGGCTTGACGTTCGAAGCCCATTGGGCCTTAAGGTCCAAAACTATCCCGAAGGTCTTTAACGAACTTATTCGTTTGATTAATTAACATATTAATTAATCCTTACCATAAATAAATGATTAAACCATTTAATCATTCTTACTCATTTCCGTTTAATCTCCAATCTACACCTCTTACGGTGTGCGATCCATTAGGTTCCTTTTAGCGAGGCAGTGGGCGATTAAAACCATTTTACATCGATTGTGAATTGAAACAATTTTCAATTCTCCCTTTAGTGTTTACACACGTTTAGGGCTTCCACAAACCATGAGTGACACCTAGCAGCATATCATGGTTACCCAAGCTAATCAGAAGAGGTTTAGAGAACCTATTCAGTTCGGGATTACAAATGCAATACGGTCCTTCTCTAATCTAATACTCTTGACCACATTGTTTGGTTTGATAGTTTATTTTCTCATGTCTACTATCCAATGTGTGTCTTGTGCTTATATGATTACCTTGAATGTGATTTGGAACGCATTCCTAAATCTCATTCATACTTTGGCCAAAGATTCTTAATCATATCATAGAGTATTCTCCCTCAAACGGTTTGAAGGTTAGAGATCCCTTGTTGCGCATTCACTTGTCTCCATAGCTAAGTCACTTGACCCCAACGATGCCGTGGACACCCTCCTGATGGAGTGACTTTGACATAATCAAAGATCAAGGTCTTAACCACAAGACAACTATGATGCCTCAGGTCAAAGGACTAATTTGCATTATCTCAACCATGAGTTCTCATGTGACATGGAATATGAAAACTCTTCGTTGATCGCGTTCAGTGAACTCATTCTCTATTGAGCACCTACCGTACTTGTCTTGATGTCACACACACCAATGACTCGAGACTAATCACTCTCCCTGAGAGAAGACATAGTACGTACCGATCTTGACGGACTGTCAATGCCCAATTGGCAATCCTATGATCAGGAACATTTAGGATGTGTCTACGAAAGAATGGTCTCATGAATCTAACTTCATTAGATTACATTCTCCCAATCACATATTCCTTGGACTTTATCGTTCAAGCATATAACATTTATATGAGACGGCTCAAACAATAATCTTTGCCCTTTATATGTAAAACTAGATTAGTTTAACATGTGAAATGTCCGTAAAGTATCATCACATGATTGGCTTTAGGGCACATTTCCAACAGTTATATGTTATGCACTCAATTTTAAGCTTTGAATAAAACGAGCATGAGTTCTAGTATTTGGAACTAAAGTGATGAAACGCCTGCTAAGTAGTAACCAAGCAAAGAATAATGAGATCATGCAACGACTTTAGAAAACAACAATGCACAGATTAATAACTGTCCAAATAATGTTTAGGCTCAAGTCTCTCAGGGTTGTAGCATTAGTTTGAGTTCCTTCCTTCAAGCATGTTACAAAAACTGATTTTTTTTCCTTTGTGATTACATGTGAATTCGTAAACGACAACTAAAACCAAGTATAAACCAGAGAGCATATCAAACTTTCACCCATGTTTGTAACTTTCTTTAAAAGTCATGCAATTAAAAACCAAATCCTCATCATTGTGTTGGAAGGTACCCTAAGACTTTAAAACGACTCTTTTTAGGTTTTTCAAAACGTTTTCTAATTTTTTTTTGAAATTTTCGTATTTTCTGTTAAAGACACACTAAAACACTTCAAAACACACTAAAAACACTCAAAAACATTAATTCCCCCACACTTAGCTTTTTCTAGTCCTCGAGCAAAACAAAACAAAACATAACCTAGCAAATAAGACAAATATGGCAAAGTAAAAGCAATAAAAAGTAGGGTTTAGGAACGCAAATCTGGTTATGATGCCGGAGCTTCCTAGGTCTCCTTTATTTGCATGGGTTGCCTCCCAAGAAGCGCTTGCTTTAACGTCTTCCAACCGGACGATACCTCTAATTTAGTGCCATTGGTGGCCATGGCATGGAATTGATCTTTGAATGGACGGTGATACTTTTAATGATCCGGCAATGGTTTAAATTCTAACGTGGGTGCCTGAATCATCAACAGCATGTTAGTAGAAAACGAAATTGAATTTCGAGGAGGTGGCTTACCTCTTTGCTCCAACATGAACTCAATGACAAACACCACTTCTTTGAAAGTTTCAGGGACTTTGAATTTGGCCAGATTTACTACGATGGTTGTGATTTGTCCCGTGTCATCAAACTCAACTTCTTTGGCCTTTGTTACTTCAAATACATCATCTTGAATGAATTCTTGACATTCTCCAACCACTTCTTTTTCTTGACTCCTTCTTTGTGGTGAACAAGGTTCTTTGAACACTTCAACACAATCTGGTACTTGAGTGGGTGTGCCAAGAATTGGAATATTATTTTGCACCTTTGGGAAGGCTTCCACGATGTCTTTTTCACTCTCTTCTTTCTTGGGAATTAAAAACTTGCGAGGAAAAGGGACATTCGGAGGAATAACATTAGAATGAAATGAAATTAGGACGTCCTTACTTGTGGTGGGTGGGTTAGAGGGCTTAAGGGGCTGCGGCAAAGGTTGTTCTACCCTTGCCGTGTGTATGTCTGCTTCCTCCTCCTCAATCAGCAGCTCCTCATCCACTTCTAGGCTATGTTTGGACGTTTTTAGGCCAGCTCCAACCTCCATAGCACTTCCCAAAGTGATAGCATCGTGAATTTGTACCATGAATTCCATAATCTCTCCCATTTGACTCTTCAATTTATCCAACTTCTTGTCTTGATTTTGTTGGTCCTGCGTCAAAGAGGTTAGTACTTGAAGAATTTGATCACTATCCGTGGACATACTTGAATTGGATTGGAATTGTTGTGGGGTATGCGGTGGTGGCTAACATAGTTTGCATGCATGAATTTGATGCTAGAATATAAGGGATTTTCACCTAATCGTTATGAACTTATATTCATAAGTAGTAAAGGTTGTTAGTCACAATCATGTTAAGTAAATTCCTGGCATAAGTATCATGCGCTTTCATAGTTATGAATGTCGTGTCAACACTTATGATTTTCATAGCACTTAATGATCTTTGATTGTATCTCTATTATGCACTTTCATGTAGGGAACTTTTAAGGAATAATTGGTTGCGATGCGCTATTTCCATTCAATTCAATGATTTAAGGAAAATCTTAGGGTTAATTTAAGCGTACTTAATTAATTTGGGGTGTTGAGGTTCATGGTTTATTGAAAAGCAATTGGAGATTGATTTGTATGCAAGTGTGTCATGTGTGGAGAAGGACCTTCTAGTTAGACCATCACCCATCCAATTTCCCAATTTTCGTCCAAAATTTGTTTTAGTCTTTAATTTGTTTGTTCTACTTTATTTTCGTCCAAAACCCAATCCCCCTTTACTTTGAAGTGTTAGATTAGTTAAAATTTGTTTTGGTTTGTGTTTTTAAGTGTCTTGAGTCAAGTTAAAACCAATTTTCGTCCAAATAACTCCCTAGAGTCAGTTTTGAGTCTATTTGGTTGTTTCGTGCTGTTTTGAGTCTTTTAAGTTTGTTTGGAGTCTTGTGAGTCTTGTTAAGTGTTTTTAAGTCAGTTTCAATTAGATTAGCAATCCCTCCTAATCCCCGGTTCAGAACGATCCCTACTTATACATATACTACAATTGTCAAAAGAGGGTTTGATTTGTGTGCTTAACTTTTATCAAATCAAATTTTGGCGCCGTTGCCGGGGATTAGCAAAATTGCTAATCCCCCTTTCTTTCTTTTTCGTATCTTTTGTTTTTCGTTTCTCATTTTGTTTCATTTATTTTACTTTTGATATTTGATTTAGTTTTCCTTCTTTGATTTCAGGTTCTAGAGAAGTAAGACATGGATTTTGCTAACATTCAAGCTCAATTGGCGAATCTTACTTCTCAATTGGCGAATCTTACTTCTCAATTGTCACAGATTGCCGGAAGGACTACAATGCAAAGTGTCGCTACATTTGGTGTGTCTTATGGGCACGGATATCAAACTCATCAACATCCTCAATTCACTGTGAACGAAGATGCTTGGGGTTATCAAGGCTATGATCAACCAAGCAACAACATGTTTTCCAACACTTACAATTCGGCGTGGAGAGATCATTCAAATTATATGTAGGGGGAACCTCAACAATTCCAACAAGATGGATATTGGCTGCAAGAGGAGGAGTTCTATTCAAGACTTATGCAATATGCTCAATCAAACTCAGGTTCGTCAATAAATTATAATCAAATTCTTAATGAATTAAATTGTTTGGTGCAAGGCTCACAAAATCAAGCCAAGGAGGCTCAACAAGATGCATATTGGCAGCCATATGAGGAGTTCTACACCACACCTATACAGCAACCACCCTCTACCAAAAATCACCTACATCCATCCACCACACCATCCACCACATTCCTCTTGTGCCGCAGCTAAGGAAGGAGAAGAAGGAGCCATCTGGAGTGTTTCTAGGTGTATTCTATCTTTGTTTTCAATGTTCAATTCAAGTTATCTTTGTCTAATTGCGAACATGAGGAACTAATTTCTGTATAGTTAGAGGGGAATTCGAAACCATGATTACTTTCAATTGCGATTTGATAAATTGTGAATGCAATTTGCTTAACTGTTTTTGTCACAGCCCGTCCTGGGATTTATATATTGGGAGCATGAAATGACGATTTTACCC
This sequence comes from Malus x robusta, assembly GCA_963082935.1. Classification (NCBI taxonomy): domain Eukaryota; kingdom Viridiplantae; phylum Streptophyta; class Magnoliopsida; order Rosales; family Rosaceae; genus Malus; species Malus x robusta. Next base: position 13,802,258 of record OY720328.1, read on the forward strand.
TCGACGTTACTAAGGTGTGTGTGTGATATGTTTTAGATATTCATATTTTTCCTAACCTATTGGATATATTAATTAAGTTGGATAAAATTTTGAATGGTTGGATTGTTTGTTGGTTAAGGATTTAGACAAATGGACGGTGTGGATTGACTTGGACACATACAACCCTCCATCTCTGATATGATATTAACTAGCACTCAAATTAAACCCTCTTTTTGTCAAATTGTAGCAGAGATGTAAGTAGGGATCGTTCTAGACCGGGGATTAGGAGGGATTGCTAAACACTTGGAAACTGACTTAAAAACTCAAAAACAAAGTTTAAAACACTAAACTAGACTCAAAGAATGCAAAACTAAAGGTTAAAACACTTAAACAAACCTAAAACTCAAAACAGCAACCAAATGACTCAAAACTGCCTAAAAACCACGTTCTGGGCAGTTTTGAGAACCTAACAAGAACTTGGACGAAATTGGGTGAAAACTTGAATCAAAACACTTAGAAACACAAATCAAAACACTTTCTAACTAATCTAAGACTTCAAAATAAAGGGGGATTTGTTTTGGACGAAAATTGAACACAAAACAGAAACTTAAAACTAAACAGATTGTAAAACGTTTTTGGATGAAAAGGATGGATAAAAGGCTAGTTAGGAGGTTCTTCTCCACACATGTCACACTTGCAAACAAAACGATTTTCAGTTGTTCTTCCAATAAATTATAAATACTAAACGCCCCAAATTAACCGTGAATTGCACTAATTAACCCTCAGTTTTTCCACAAGTTATTAAGTTGGATGATTGCATACGACAACCCAAAACATTCCCTACAAGTTCCCTACATGAATTGCATAATAGAGATACAAGCAAGAATCATTAAGTTCTATGAAAAACATAAGCATTGACGAAGCATTCGTTACTATGAATTGCATGAAACTTACGCCAAGAATTCATTCAACGCGATCGTTTTCAAGCGACCTTCACTACTTGTGATTATAAGATTGTAACTATTAGGTGAAACTCCCTCATAATCTAGCATCATATTCATGCATGAAAACTAAGCGTGCACTCTCAATCAACATACACAAATAAGTTATCACTAAAATAGATGAACGAATTGAATCCACAACTTATGAAATAACAACTGAATGTAATCAAATCATATTGCAAGCATGTACATGGTTTCGAATTCCCCCCTAACCAAGGGTGGTTTAGTTCCTCATACTCACAACACAAAGAATATCAAAATTAAACATGGAATTCAAAGGAAAGACAACACCTAAAACGTTCCAGCAATCCTCAATTGAATGGCATGAACGTCCCAAGCTCCTCTCCTCCTCTTGGCTGCGGCACAAAGACTAGAGACAGGTTCTAGGGGTTATTTGGATGGATAAGTAGGTAAGGAATGATATGGTAGTGTTTAGGGGACATGGGGGTTGCGGCAAAGTGTGAAAATATGGCAGATTGGTGAAGGAAGGCTGCGGCAAGGGGGCTGAATGTGTTTGGACGAATTTCTGAATTGTGGAGGGGGTGATGATGGCTAAAGGATGTATAACCACATATATATAGGCAGCCAAACCCTAAAGAAATCAGGTTAGACAAATGGGCTAGGGTTTGGGTGCGGCAAGGGGTTGGAAATCCACCAGAAAATAGGGTTTCTAGAACATTAGGTGCGGCATGGGCTTAGGGTAGATGGATTAGGGTTTAACTTGGCAGAAATTAAATGATTAGGCCCTAGGGTGTGGCTGATTAAGTGGGCTAGGATTAGGGTTTAGGTGCGGCATAGGCTTAGGGTCCACAAGGAGTTTAGGGTTTATGTCATCTAAAAGCCCAAAGCCAAGAATAGAAACTCACGAAAATGGAAACCTCCAAGAATAGAAACTTCCAACTTTAGAAACTTTGGTTGCCAATTCCGACTTCTTTGTTCTTCACTTCCATTTCTTCATGTCTTAAGCTCCTTTGACCTTCAAGCTCGTCCATTCCTCGTGCTCCATTAGCCTACATAACATTCCGGCTCAATTTTGCTCTAAAATGCTCCATTTCGCACCATTTCATGTAATATGTCCTTTAAACCTGAAAACACATGAAAGTAGCTTAAAAGACTACTTTAACGAAGAAAACATAACGAACATGCATAAGAACTAGCTAACTAAGGCGCATAAATATGCTCCTATCAAATTCCCCCACACTTACCTTTTGCTAGTCCTCGAGCAAAACAAACAAAAGTAAAATAAACAAAACGAAACCAACTAACCAAAACAAAACCTAAACCTTCCAACGTTTGCCTCAGGGATTTCCAATGCACATGACATGTTAAAGATTGTTATCCCCACAGATTTGAGTCATCTTTACACAAGCACATACTTAATTAATGTCACTACTCACTAATTCATAAGTAATCAATTAAAACAATGCTTTGAATGTAGTAACATGCCTTAGAGAATTCCCTCAATTCCTTACAAGATATACACTCTATTTTCACTCAGATTTTCTAACAACACACCCTACACTAGTCATATGTGAGAAGATTGATGTAGATATGAAAACGAATGCTCACATATATGTATCACAAAGAACGCAATTTCTAGAGTTAAGAAGCATGTTTAGATATGATCTCATGAATGGAATGCTACTACTTAGATGCGAGTACCAGTGACACCATATGCTCATACCAAATTCAAACTCCACAAATTGAAACACATAACACTCAAGATAGAAGTTAAGGGTTGTAATGGGGCTTGGGGTGTTGGTTAACAAGGAAAGGATAGGGAAAACAAACGTTCTTCAAGCGATAGTAAGCAAAGCAATGAAATTGAGACTTAGAATTCACTTAGATTGCAGAAATTAACTTTAACACACAAGGGGGAGACTTAACACTTCTTAGGGCCGAATTCATTATTTTGGACCCTCACTTCAACAAACAATACTTTGGAACTCTTTTTCTCAACTTTTCAACTCTTTTTCTTCATGTTTTCTTTTTCCACGAATTATTATTATTATTTTTTTCTTTCCACACGTGCCTATGGCACACAAAATCACAAAAGAAATACTTCCCCCACACTTGTTTTCTGCCACATTAATCAAAAGGAATTCAATTTGAATCATGCTTTACTATGCTTTAAGAACAAGGGTATGGATGGTCCTAAACTAGGCTAGGTGAGGAAAACATGGGTTAACAAATAACGAAGGCTAACCAGGCTCAATGGGGTTAAAACCTACAAATCACAATGACATAGGGCACACGGCTTTTTGGCTAAGGTGGTGGTCACTACACAACTTCATCTTGAATGTGTGTTATGCAAATCAATAACATGCTTTGAATGAAATGGGCATGAGTTCTAGCATTTGGAACTAAATGATGAAACGCCTTCTAAGTAGCAACCAAGCAAAGAATAATGAGATCATGCAACGACTTTTAGAAAACAAAGAATGCACAAATTTTTACTCTCCAAATAAACATTTAAGCTCAAGTCTCACAAGGTTGTAGCGTTAGTTTGAGTTCCTTCCTTCAAGCATGTTACAAAAACTGATTTTTTTCTTTTATGATTGCATGTGAATTCATAAGTTATAACCACAACTAAGCATAACAAAGAGTAAATCAAACTTTCATCCATGTTAATCACTCTCTTTAACAGCCATGTAATTACAAACCGAATCCTCATCATTGTGTTGGAAGGTACCCTAAGACACAAACAAACACACAAAAACAACTCTTTTTGGGTTTTTTAAGACAAATTTTTCAAATTTATATGTGATTTTCGGATTTTTGCATCAAAACACACTCAAACACATCAAAACTGCTCAAAAACACTTAAAAACAGCAAGGAACAAGTCTCCAAGTTAAGGGTGATAAAATCCCACGAATTTGCATCTAAAACACTTAGTTACCCCCCCCACACTTAAATCAAACATTGTCCTCAATGTTTCAAGCATAAAATCACACTAAACAACAAGAAACACACAAACAGCAACTAAAACAACTAAATAGGCAGATGCGAAATAAACAACAAAGTGAAGAGTTTAGGAACGCAAATCTGGAATTGGAGTGATCCTTGGTCTTCCTTTGTTCAATTGCATGGGTTGCCTCCCAAGTAGCGCTTTCTTTTACGTCGTACAGCCGGACGAAGAGCTCAGTCACTCCTCAATGGAGCCCACGGCACCCAAAGAAATATCCTCCACGGTTTGTTCAACAAAGTTCTCATAATATGGCTTCAAACGGTGTCCGTTCACTTGGAATTCATGACCTGTTTTGAGACTTTGAATCTGGATGGCACCATAAGAAGATATGTTAGTAATAACAAACGGTCCAATCCACTTAGAACGTAACTTACCGGGAAACAAACGTAAACGAGAATTGAACAATAGCACTTTCTGCCCAATTGAGAATGATTTCCCACGGATCATGTTGTCATGGAAAGCTTTGGTCTTTTGCTTGTAAATGCTTGCATTATCGTACGCCTCGTGCCGTATCTCATCAAGCTCATTCAATTGCAATCTCCTTTGACTTCCTGCTTCCTCGAGGTTCATGTTAAACTTCTTGATGGCCCAAAGTGCTTTGTGCTCCAATTCAACAGGAAGATGACACGCCTTGCCATAGACAAGTCGGAAGGGGGACATCCCAATGGGGGTTTTGTACGCCGTACGATACGCCCAAAGTGCATCATCTAACCGTAAGCTCCAATCCTTCCGTGTTGGCCCCACGGTCTTCTCAAGTATTTGCTTGATCTCTCGGTTGGAAATCTCGGCTTGGCCATTCGTTTGAGGATGGTAAGGTGTAGAAACCTTATGGGTGACACTGTATTTCCTCAATAACGCTTCAATGGTCCGATTGCAAAAGTGTGACCCTCCATCACTAATGATCACTCGTGGCATTCCGAACCTTGCAAAAATGTTAGTTCTAATAAAATCTGCAACCACTTTAGAATCATTAGTCCGGGTGGCCTTTGCTTCCACCCACTTCGACACATAATCAACCGCAAGCAAAATATATGTAAAACCATACGAAGAAGGAAAAGGACCCATAAAATCAATACCCCAAACATAAAAAATTTCAACATTTAGGATAGAAACCTGCGGCATTTGGTCCTTTGCACTAATACCACCCATTCGTTGGCATTTATCACATGTTAAGCAAAAAGTTTTAGCATCTTTAAAAATACTAGGCCAATAGAATCCACATTGTAACACCTTAAGGGCTGTGCGTTGTGTGCCAAAGTGCCCTCCACATGCATATGTGTGACAAAAACTCAAAATTGAATGACATTCAGAATTGTGCACACAACGACGTATAATCTGATCGGGGCAAAATTTCCATAAGTACGGATCATCCCACACATAAAACCGTGCATCATGCCTAAGTTTATCACGTTGGTGCCTAGTGAACTCACTTGGAATACGTTTTGACACCAAAAAATTAACAATATCGGCATACCAAGGTGCACTAACCTTAATGGACAGCAATTGTTCATCGGGGAATGTCTCCAAAATCGGCAAAGACTCCTACTTATGCACCATTCGGCTTAGGTGGTCAGCCACCACGTTTTCACTTCCCTTCTTGTCCCGAATCTCTATGTCGAACTCTTGAAGTAGCAATATCCATCGAATAAGCCGTGGCTTGGCCTCCTTTTTGGTGAGCAAGTACTTCAGAGCTGCATGATCAGTGAAAACAATTACTTTAGTTCCAATTAGATATGATCGAAATTTATCTAAAGCAAAGACAACGGCGAGGAGTTCTTTTTCCGTAGTGGAGTAGTTCAATTGTGCATCGTTCAACGTCCGGGAGGCGTAGTAAATGACATGCGGCCTCTTGTCCTTTCTTTGTCCTAAAACAGCTCCTAAAGCAAAGTCGGATGCATCACACATGAGCTCGAAAGGTAGACTCCAATCCGGTGGAACAATGATGGGTGCCGTGGTCAACAACTCCTTGAGTTGGTTGAATGATGCCGTGCACTCCTTGGTGAATTCAAACGCCACTTCTTTTTGTAGGAGTCGGCAAAGAGGTTGTGCTATCTTCGAGAAATCTTTGATAAACCTACGATAAAATCCTGCATGGCCAAGAAACGAACGAACCTCTCTAATCGAAGTCGGAGAGGGTAAGTGATGTACAAGATCTATTTTCGACTTATCAACCTCAATACCCTTTTCAGAGATTATATGACCTAAAACGATGCCTTGTTTAACCATAAAATGACACTTTTCCCAATTAAGAACAAGGTTAGTTTCAACACAACGTTTTAGGATCAAACTTAGATTATGCAAGCAACTATCAAACGAATCACCAAATACACTAAAATCATCCATAAACACTTCAATTATCTTTTCTACGTGATCAGAAAATATGCTCATCATGCATCTTTGAAATGTAGCAGGTGCATTACATAAACCAAAAGGCATGCGACGATATGCAAATGTACCAAACGGGCATGTAAAAGTGGTTTTTTCTTGGTCCTCAGGTGAAATGACAATTTGATTATAACCAGAATAACCATCAAGAAAACAATAGAAAGCATAACCCGCTAACCTCTCAAGCATTTGGTCAATGAACGGCCATGGGAAGTGGTCCTTCCTCGTGGTGGTGTTTAGCTTCCTATAGTCAATGCACACCCTCCAACCTGTTTGAATACGTTGAGGGACAAGCTCATTCTCGGCATTAGCTACCACCGTCACTCCGGATTTCTTTGGTATGCATTGAACAGGCGAAACCCACCTACTATCCAAGATTGGATAGATAACCCCACAATCTAGAAGCTTTATGATCTCCTTTTTCACAACTTCCATCATAGGAGGGTTGAGACGGTGTTGAGCCTCTCTAGTTGGTTTGGCCCCCTCCTCAAGAAATATGTGATGCATACAAGTTGTAGGGCTTATACCTTTAATATCGGCCAATGTCCAACCTAGGGCAGATTTGAACTCCTTCAAAACTCGAAGCAATTTCTCCTCCTCTTGTGCCGTGAGGGAGGAGGAAATGATGGCAGGTAGTGTTTCATTTTCTCCCAAGAAAATGTACTTCAAATGGCTTGGCAAAGGCTTGAGTTCAAGGATAGGTGCCTGAATTATGGATGGAAGCAATTTGTTAGTCGAAATGGGAATGGACTCACGAGTAGTATACTTACCATCAAGCTTAGGTGAGGACTCAAGGGCAGCCACAACTTCAATTATTTCCTCATTAGGGGCCACGGCATGGCCTAGTCCATGTATGCCGTGGGTTACACTATAATCTGCCCCCTTGGTTTTGAATTCCATGCCTCGTGTAATGACTTTTTCAAGCGCATCGTCATTCAAATCGTCGAGATATCCCTGCGCCAAAGAGTCAATTATATCAATAGAAAAGCATGAATGGTCCTCACTAGGGTATTTAATGGAATCAGAAAGATTAAAATTAACAACTTCCCCATCGAATTCCATGGACAAAGTTCCACTATACACGTCAATCTTCGTCCGGGCCGTCTTCATGAATGGCCTTCCAAGTAGAATGGGCAGCGAAGAAGCATGGTCCGATTCATCCATTTCGAGGATATAGAAATCCACCGGGAAGACTAAATGATTAACCTGCACAAGCACATCTTCCAAAACTCCCTTTGGATAGGCGTTAGATCTATCGGCCAATTGTATTATTACCCCATCATTTTTCAATGCTCCTAAGTTCATAGATGCATAAATGGAATATGGCATAACATTTATAGAAGCACCTAAATCAAGCATGGCAGATTCAAATCTAGTATTCCCAATGACACAAGGAATGGTAAAGCTACCTGGATCTTTGCTTTTGGGAGGTAGTTTGCGTTGCAAGATGGCGGACACATTCTCACCTACCTTTACCACTTCCTTGGTTGACATCCTCTTCCTCGTGGTACACAACTCCATCAAGAACTTAGCATACCTCGGAACTTGCTTGATTGCATCTAACAAAGGTATGTTAACTTGAACTTTCCTAAAGGTTTCAAGGATATCCTTTTCTGCCTCTTCTTTCTTCGTTTGCATGAACCTACTAGGAAAAGGCACATTTGAAGGGAAAACATTAGTATGAACCGAATTTGACACATTCTTACCTTTGTGGGACAAATTGGGCAGATTTGGGGCCTTAGGGACTTGCGGCAAAGGTGGAACCACCTTTGCCGTGGGCTGCTTTGATTCCTCCTCTTCCATTTGCAAAATTTCATCCTCGTTATGACCTGTTTTTGATGAAGAACCTGCCCCAACTTCCTTACCACTTCTTAGGGTGATTGCTTTGGCTGATTCAAACCCTCCTTTTGGATTTGGAATGGTAGAACTAGGAAGTTGTCCGGGATCCCGAAACTTACCTACAAACTCGGCAATCTGCCCAATTTGTTTCTCAAGTTGATCCACCCTTTTGTCTTGGTTTTGCATAGCCTTAGCTTGATCTTCCTGCCCATTAGACAACTTAATTAGCATCTTAAGAAGTGCATCATTGTCAAGAGACGTACCTGAGGCATTTGGGCCGGATTGGGCTTGGTTTTGGGGTGGGCCGTAGGTTTTGGGAAAGAACCCCAGGGGTTGTTGCCTAAAGCCTCCTTGGTTTTGAGTTTGTTGGGGATCTCTCCACTTGAAATTTGGGTGGTCACGCCACCCCGGACTATACGTGTTGGAGTATGGATCATGTCTTGACTGATTTTGGCTTTGAAACCCAATGGCATTCGCACTCTCCCATCCGCCATTCTCGATGAGTTGAGGACATTTTTCGGAGACATGTCCTTGGATAGAACATACGCCACACACCACAGGTCCTTGCATCTTCATTCCCTCGGCCATCTGTGAAACAATAGAAGTAAGATTAGCCAATTGTGAATGAAGATCGGAAGTTGAACTTACCTCATGCACTTGGTGTCGTGGGGGTCCTCTTTGGCCTACACCCTCGTACTGTTGAGCATTCAACGCTCTATTAGCAATCAAGACCTTGGCAGCCATGGGTGTTTTGTCCACCAATGCTCCCCCCGTCGAAGCATCAAGCATTTGACGTTCTAGAGGTAGGAGACCCTCGTAGAAGTATTGCAAAAGCAACTCCTCCTTCATCTGATGCTGTGGACAAGAAGCAACAAGTGATTTAAATCGTTCATAATATGTAGGAAAAGACTCACCTTCTTCTTGCTGAATTCCGCTTATCTTTTTGCGTAGGAGGATGATGCGAGAAGTCGGAAAGAACTTCTCCAAGAACGCTCTCTTCATACTCTCCCAAGAAGTGACAGTGCCGGGAGCTAACTCATATAACCAATCCTTAGCTTTATCCATCAAAGAGAATGGAAAAGCCTTCATCTTCAAGATATTTCCGTCAACATTAACGGGAGTCATACTAGAGCAAACTACTTCAAATTCTTTCAAATGTTTGTTAGGATCTTCCATGGACAAGCCATGGTATTTAGGAATATGATGAAGCAAACTTGACTTTAATTCAAACTCGTCCGTCTTACCTTGGGCAGCCGTGGGGTATTGAATGCACAAGGGTGCGACATTGTCCAAACCTGAGGCGGAAAGCTCCTTGAGTGTACGGTTGTCCACCGTCATGCCTTGGACTTCTTCAAATATCCCTGTCGTGGCTTCCTCCTCTTCTTCTTGTACGTTTTCTTCAAGGTCAGATTCGGAATTGGTTGGATGGTGTTCTTGCTGGTTTCTAGCTCTTCTCAACTTCCTCTCAAAATCGTCGTCAAACTCCAAGATGTTCGCACGAATCGTTTGAGAGCTTCTAGTCATACATTAGTACCTAAGAAACAAGAAACAAAATTAGGTCAGAAACTTAAACAAAGTCAGAAACAAAGTGAAATAAAAGAAAAAAAAACAATCCAAGGAATTAGCAAAATTGCTAATCCCCGGCAACGGCGCCAAAAATTTGATATGATATTAACTAGCACTCAAATTAAACCCTATTTTTGTCAAATTGTAGCAGAGATGTAAGTAGGGATCGTTCTAGACCGGGGATTAGGAGGGATTGCTAAACACTTGGAAACTGACTTAAAAACTCAAAAACAAAGTTTAAAACACTAAACTAGACTCAAAGAATGCAAAACTAAAGGTTAAAACACTTAAACAAACCTAAAACTCAAAACAGCAACCAAATGACTCAAAACTGCCTAAAAACCACTTTCTGGGCAGTTTTGAGAACCTAACAAAAACTTGGACGAAATTGGGTGAAAACTTGAACCAAAACACTTAGAAACACAAATCAAAACACTTTCTAACTAATCTAAGACTTCAAAATAAAGGGGGATTTGTTTTGGACGAAAATTGAACACAAAACAGAAACTTAAAACTAAACAGATTGTAAAACGTTTTTGGATGAAAAGGATGGATAAAAGGCTAGTTAGGAGGTTCTTCTCCACACATGTCACACTTGCAAACAAAACGATTTTCAGTTGTTCTTCCAATAAATTATAAATACTCAACGCCCCAAATTAACCGTGAATTGCACTAATTAACCCTCAGTTTTTCCACAAGTTATGAAGTTGGATGATTGCATACGACAACCCAAAACATTCCCTACAAGTTCCCTACATGAATTGCATAATAGAGATACAAGCAAGAATCATTAAGTTCTATGAAAAACATAAGCATTGACGAAGCATTCGTTACTATGAATTGCATGAAACTTACACCAAGAATTCATTCAACGCGATCGTTTTCAAGCGACCTTCACTACTTGTGATTATAAGATTGTAACTATTAGGTGAAACTCCCTCATAATCTAGCATCATATTCATGCATGAAAACTAAGCGTGCACTCTCAATCAACATACACAAATAAGTTATCACTAAAATAGATGAACGAATTGAATCCACAACTTATGAAATAACAACTGAATGTAATCAAATCATATTGCAAGCATGTACATGGTTTCGAATTCCCCCTAACCAAGGGTGGTTTAGTTCCTCATACTCACAACACAAAGAATATCAAAACTAAACATGGAATTCAAAGGAAAGACAACACCTAAAACGTTCCAGCAATCCTCAATTGAATGGCATGAACGTCCCAAGCTCCTCTCCTCCTCTTGGCTGCGGCACAAAGACTAGAGACAGGTTCTAGGGGTTATTTGGATGGATGAGTAGGTAAGGAATGATATGGTAGTGTTTAGGGGACATGGGGGTTGCGGCAAAGTGTGAAAATATGGCAGATTGGTGAAGGAAGGCTGCGGCAAGGGGGCTGAATGTGTTTGGACGAATTTCTGAATTGTGGAGGGGGTGATGATGGCTAAAGGATGTATAACCACATATATATAGGCAGCCAAACCCTAAAGAAATTAGGTTAGACAAATGGGCTAGGGTTTGGGTGCGGCAAGGGGTTGGAAATCCACCAGAAAATAGGGTTTCTAGAACATTAGGTGCGGCATGGGCTTAGGGTAGATGGATTAGGGTTTAACTTGGCAGAAATTAAATGATTAGGCCCTAGGGTGTGGCTGATTAAGTGGGCTAGGATTAGGGTTTAGGTGCGGCATAGGCTTAGGGTCCACAAGGAGTTTAGGGTTTATGTCATCTAAAAGCCCAAAGCCAAGAATAGAAACTCACGAAAATGGAAACCTCCAAGAATAGAAACTTCCAACTTTAGAAAATTTGGTTGCCAATTCCGACTTCTTTGTTCTTCACTTCCATTTCTTCATGTCTTAAGCTCCTTTGACCTTCAAGCTCGTCCATTCCTCGTGCTCCATTAGCCTACACAACATTCCGGCTCAATTTTGCTCTAAAATGCTCCATTTCGCACCATTTCATGTAATATGTCCTTTAAACCTGAAAACACATGAAAGTAGCTTAAAAGACTACTTTAACGAAGAAAACATAACGAAAATGCATAAGAACTAGCTAACTAAGGCGCATAAATATGCTCCTATCAATCTCTCTCTCCCCATCCCGTGGTCTCTCTCTCTCCTCTACCCCGACTCTCTCTCATCCTCTCTACACACCCTCACGTACGGACGAACCCAAAACACTCCAAATCTCGATGGATCAAGGCATCCAAGGTATGCATCTTCATCCTTGAGTCATTTCAAGTTGTATGGTACTTGGTTTAGGAAGTGAAACCCTCGGAATCACGTGAAACCCGAACCTCCATTTTTGGTCACTGTTCATGCGAACGTAAAATGTTGTGTTTCAGGGGATTTCAAGCTCACAGTGAGCTTAAGGAGGTTCTCACGAGCTTCGGGGTACTTTGTTGGTAAGATTTGGACGTCGGAGGACTGAGAACGAAGCTTTCAAAGTTTGGCCGAATTATCGAACTACCTCAAGTAAAATTTAGTGGATTTTGGACCTTGAAACTTGTGTAATGTGATTCCTCATGCTTAGAGCTTCATTTTGGTACCAATTTCGTGAAAAATGGTTGAAAAATGAGTGAGAAACCTTAGTTCGAAAATTTGCCCAGAAACTGGCGACCGGCGAGTCGCCGGAGAAGACAGTGGCATATTCCGTTAACTTTAACAGAATATGCTAACGCCGTTAGTTAACCCTAACGGTAACCGTTAGCTTTTGACGGAATATTCCGAGGAATATTCTTGACGCCGTCCGCGACTTCCGTTAAGGCACCTGCGCATGGGCCGCGCGTAGGGCCGTGCCCTAGCCGGCACGTGGAGAGTCCAAAAATTTTTCTAAAAATTATGCGACGTTCGTGACGTCGAGTAGGTCGATGTGGTATATTCATATACCCAATTTGAGCATCGTATGAGAAGTTATTTCGAATTATTGGTGATGTGTTTAAAATTAACGTTTTTATAGTTGTTTCGCATATAGGTGATACATATCCCGAGGACGAGCGTATCCAGGGACGTCACGGGGGTTACGACCCGTCTACTTATCAGTGAGTGGGCAGTTTTGATTTCGTATTTACATATCTACAGTTATTTTCCCAGAAAATACGTTTTTATGAAAGTTATGAATTTAATTGCCATGCATGAAATTATTGAGATATTTAATTTGATAATTGATATATATGTACGTGAAATGACGCGGTGGACGCTCAGGTGAGTTTATTTATTTCCAGCTGAGTTATTTATTATGAATTGCATTGAAAGCTCATAACTTGCACCTAGGTGATAGTGCTTATATTGTTATTCACCACACCGCACGCTCGTCTTGGATCCAAGTAGGTGGATGTCGTACAGACCATGTGAGGGTTCCGACATGCTAGTTGTACAGATCACTAGATGTGATTCCAACTAGTGGGTGACCTTAGTTATGCGTGCCGATGATTGATGAGAGAAGCACTAGAGCATATTTATACACCTGTCAACGTACAGACTACTATATGTAGTTCCAAGTGACGTGCAGAGTTGAACCGTACAGGTCACCGAGGTGACTCCGGTTGGATTGGATGTTGAGCTTTAGAATCAGCCTTACAGGACCATTGTAGGGTCTCCGGTTGATTTATTATTCACCTGATTGATATTGATACATTTTGATTATATTTTGGGCATGGCATATCATTTCTGAGATATTATGATGATGGATATGTGCTGAGTTATGATGTGGCGTATATATATATATATGTATATATACTATTTTCTGGGAAAGTATACAGGTTTTTACGGTGAGGGGTTAAAATTGTTTTAAATGAAATGTTTGGAAAAACTATTTGGTTTTACTGACCCACTCATTTTGTTTTGCGCCCCTCCAGGTTCTAGTTAGCGGTTGGTGGCTCTCGAGGTCTTATTCCGGCTTTCTGACAGACTTTCGACATCTAGGACTCACCTGAGGGTGATGTATTTTTTATTTTAGTCCTACTTGACTGCACTTAAACCTATGCTCTGAACTTATGTGTTTACTTTATAACTTGTCTGGTTGTTCCGGTAGGTTGTTCTGTTAGAGTTTGGTTTGAATTCCTGCTTATGTTTGTGGTTGTTTTGCTTCCATGTCGCACTTATGGTTACGTCACGCTTATGTGACGGCCAGCACACCTGGATCCTCTGGATCGGGGTGTGTTAGTTTTATTCAAAACTTATTCTTATGTGGTTATTAAGGTGGCCAACTTAGTTTGCATGCATGAATTTGATGCTAGAATATAAGGGATTTTCACCTAATCGTTATGAACTTATATTCATAAGTAGTAAAAGTTGTTAGTCACAATCATGTTAAGTAAATTCCTGGCATAAGTATCATGCGCTTTCATAGTTATAAATGTCGTGTCAACACTTATGATTTTCATAGCACTTAATGATCTTTGATTGTGTCTCTATTATGCGCTTTCATGTAGGGAACTTTTAAGGAATAATTTGATTGCGATGCGCTATTTCCATTCAATTCAATGATTTAAGGAAAATCTTAGGGTTAATTTAAGCGTACCTAATTAACTTGGGGTGTTGAGGTTCATGGTTTATTGAAAAGCAATTGGAGATTGATTTGTATGCAAGTGTGTCATGTGTGGAGAAGGACCTTCTAGCTAGACCATCACCCATCCAATTTCCCAATTTTCGTCCAAAATCTGTTTTAGTCTTTAATTTGTTTGTTTTACTTTATTTTTGTCCAAAACCCAATCCCCCTTTACTTTGAAGTGTTAGATTAGTTAAAATCTGTTTTGGTTTGTGTTTTTAAGTGTCTTGAGTCAAGTTAAAACCAATTTTCGTCCAAATAACTCCCTAGAGTCAGTTTTGAGTCTATTTGGTTGTTTCGTGCTGTTTTGAGTCTTTTAAGTTTGTTTGGAGTCTTGTGAGTCTTGTTAAGTGTTTTTAAGTCAGTTTCAATTAGATTAGCAATCCCTCCTAATCCCCGGTCCAGAACGATCCCTACTTATACATATACTACAATTGTCAAAAGAGGGTTTGATTTGTGTGCTTAACTTTTATCACATCAGATGTACCCTTTCCTAGCAGATTTTTGCAAGCCAAGAACGAAGAAGAGGAAAAAGACGTTCTTGAGATGTTTAGAAAGGTGCATGTCAATATCCCTCTCCTCGATGCTATAAAGCAAATCCCGAAGTATGCCAAGTTTTTGAAGAAGCTTTGTACAACAAGGAAACGGGTTCGGGAGAAAGAGGTGGTACATGTAAGCGAGAATGTCTCTGCAATGTTGCAGAGGAAGTTGCCACCTAAATGCAAAGATCCGGGTAGTTTCACAATCCCTTGTGTAATTGGTAATACAAGATTTGAGCATGCTATGCTAGATTTAGGTGCATCAATTAATGTCATGCCATATTCTGTTTATGCATCTATGAATCTAGGAAAGCTTAAAAATGATGGCGTTATTATTCAATTAGCCGATCGATCTAATGCATATCCCAAGGGAGTGTTGGAAGATGTTTTGGTGCAGGTAGACCACTTGATTTTTCCTGCAGATTTCTATGTGCTTGATATGGAGGACTCAACCCACTCTCCACCATCACCACTCTTACTTGGACGACCATTCATGAAAACGGCTCAAACCAAGATTGACGTGGCCAAGGGAGCAATAACTATGGCCTTTAGTGGTGATATGATTAACTTTAAGATTTCTGAATCGGTGGAGAATACTAATGATGTTCGTTCTTGTTGTGCTATTAATGTAATTGAACATATAGGGCAGGAATGTTCAACACTAGTCAAGAAGAATGTACCACAACCCACCATCGAGGAAGGAATTGGAGTGAACAACAAAGAGTGCATAGCCCCAACCTTGAAATCACCAAATCTGCCCGAGTGCAACCCTTGTGCATCTATCCATAGTGCTACCACTTCTTTGCCGTACAAAGGTAAGCCACCTATTCCAACTTCGATTCCCATTTCAACTAATAGGTTGCTACCTTGTATGGTGCAGGTACCTAATCGAAGTCAACGTGGTGGGAGAGTTCGTGTTGATTTAGAGAAGCAAAACACGACAATAAAAAAGGATCATTATCCCATCCCATTCAAGGACCCAAAGAATGAAGTATTTCGTAGGACAGGTTGTGGAAACACCCCTCCATGCCGTGGGGTTCCATAAACCTTCAATGGAGCATCGTCCGGCTGCAAGACATTAAAGAAAGCGCTACTTGGGAGGCAACCCATGCATTCGACAAAGGAAGACCTAGAGAGCACTCCAATTCCAGATTTACGTTCCTAAACCTTTCTCTTTGTTATTATTTCGTTTCTGCCATGTTAGATTGTTTAGTTGCTGTTTTCTTTGTTTGTTGGTTATTTGTGTTAGTTTATGCTTGAAACATTGAGGACAATGTTTGCTTTAACTGTGGGGGGGGGGGTAACCAAAGTGTTTTGATACAAATTCGTAGGGTTTTATCACCCATAATTCAAATGTTGTTCCTTGCTGTTTTTAGGCTGTTTTGGTGTGTTTTAGTGTGTTTTGACATAAAATCCCATAAAAATTTGAAAAAATGTTTTGAAAAACCCAAAAAGAGTCGTTTTAAAGTTGTTTTGTGTGTTTGTTTGTGTCTTAGGGTACCTTCCAACACAATGATGAGGATTCGGTTTTTAATTGCATGAATGTTAAAGAGAGTTATAAACATGGATGAAAGTTTGATTTACTCTTTGGTTTATGCTTGGTTGTGGTTATAACTTATGAATTTACATGTAATCATAAAGGAAAAATCAGTTTTTGTAACATGCTTGAAGGAAGGAACTCAAACAAACGCTACAACCTTGTGAGACTTGAGCCTAAATGTTTATTTGGAGAGCTAAAATCTGTGCATTCTTGTTTTCTAAAGTCGTTGCATGATCTCATTATTCTTTGCTTGGTTACTACTTAAAAGGCGTTTCATCATTTAGTTCCAAATGCTAGAACTCATGCCAATTTCATTCAAAACATGTTATTGAATTGCATAACAAATATTCAAGATGAAGTTAGTAGTTACCACCATAGCCAAAAAACCTTCATTCCATGCATTTGTTTTTGTAGGTTTAACCCCGTTGAGCCTTGTTTAGCCTATGTTGTTTGTTAACCCACATTATCCTTACCTAGCCTAGATTAGGAGTATCCATACCCTTATTCTTAAAGCGTAGTTAAGCATGACTCAAGATGAATTCCTTTTGATCATGGTATTGCAGAAAACAAGTGTGGGGGAAGGATTCTTGATATGGGTGTGTGCCAAAGTTCATATTGAGGCACGGCAAAGAAAAAAAAAATTCGTGCAAAATAAAAAGAAAAAAAGAAAAAGTTGTGAAAAGTATGAAAAGGAGTTGGAAGAGCATAAAAATGAGCTCTAAGTTGTTGGTTGTTGAAGAAAGGGTCCAAAACAATGAATTTGATCCTAAGTGTTGCATGACCTTTCCCCTTTGTGTTTAAAGTTGATTTCTGCACTCTAAAGTGAATTCTAAGTGTCAATTTCATTGCTTTGCTTACTATTGTTTTAAGAACGTTTGTTTATCCTTCACCCTTCTTTGTTAGCCAATACCCCAAGCCCCGTTACAACCCTTGACTTTAATCTTGAGTGTTATGTGTTTCAATTTGTGGAGTTTAAAATTGGTATGAGCATATGGTGTCACTGGTTCTCGCATCTAAGTAGTAGCATTCCATTCATGAGATCATATTGATAAACATGCTTATTAACTCCGGAAAGTGCTTTCTTTGTTATACATATATGTGAGCATTCGTATTCATATTTACATCAATCCTCTCACGTATAACTAGTATAGGGTGTGTAGTTAGAAAATCTGTGTGAAAATTGAGTGCATATCTAGTAAGGAATTGAGCAAATTCTCTAAGGCATGTTACTACATTCAAAATCATGTTTTAATTGGTTAAATGTGAACTAGTACGTGGTGACTATGATTAAGTATGTGCTTAAGTGTGAAGATGACTAAAATATGTGGGAATGATGATTTTTAATATGTCATGTGCATTGGAAATCCCTGAGGCAAACGTTGGAAGGTTTAGATTATGTTTTGATTATTTTGTTTCGTTTCGTTTTTCCTTTGTTTCTTTGTTTTGCTCGAGGACTAGCAAAAGCTAAGTGTGGGGGAATTTGATAGGAGCATATTTATGCGCCTTAGTTAACTAGTTCTTATGCATTTTCATTATGTTTTCTTAGTTTAAAGTAGTCTTTTAAGCTAGTTTCATGTGTTTTCAGGTTTTAAGGGCATATTACATAAAATGATGCAATTTGGAGCCTTTTGGAGAAAAATGGAGCTTGGAATGGAAGTCACATACTTGGAGCCAAGGGAATGGACGAAAATGAAGATTTGAAGATGTGAGGAGTCCTAGTTGAAGAAGGATTCCTAATCAACGAAGAAGTCCTAATTGAAGAAGGATTCCTAATCATCGGAGGAGTCATTGTCAAGGATGGATTCCTAGAAGAATGAAGATTCCTACTCAAACAAGGTTTCCTACTTGAAGTAGGAAAGTTAAGCCTAAAAGTTTCCTATTTTGGGTTGATCTTTCCTAAACCTAGATGGCCTTAAGTTTTAGCAACATTAGAAGGTTCCTATGTGTTGGAAGACACAAAGAAAGGTTCTAGAATATTTTCTTATTCATGTCCTGGGTTAGGGCTTATTTCCTCTTGGTTTTGGGCTTTCTAGAAGCCCTATCCTTATTCCCCTAAACCTGCCGCACCTATCCCTTTCTAGAATCAGTTTTCCTTGCTTTGCAAGGCTTTCTAGAAGCCTTATCTTGCATTCCCTAATCCAGCCGCACTATCTAGGCCTTTTTCCTATTGAATTCTGATTTCTAAGCCTTTTTTCTTGTGGATTTGGGTTATTCAAGTCCATATCTGATTTACCTAGGGTTTTAAGAGCCTATATATACTCATGAACCCCCTTGGCCGAATTCACCACCTCTCACATTCATAAATCACGCCAGAAATCCATTCCACACCTTTGCCGTAGCCTTCCACCACCATACTCCCAATTTTCTGCCAAAAACAACCCCTTGCCGCACCACCCATCAACCCTAAACCTCTCCATACCATTCCCCATCCATTATACACCATAAATACCACCCAAAACCTGTTCTAAACTTCTCTGCCGCAGCAAGGAGGAAGGAGAAATCGTTGATGAGCTAGCTGCCAAGTTGGAGCGTTCTAGGTGTTTTCTTTCTTTGGATTTTAATTTCTAAATTTATGTATCTTTGCTTTGCGAGTATGAGGAACTAAACCCCCCTTGGCTAGGGGGGGATTCAAAACCATGTTTATGCTTGCTATATGATTTGATTACTTCTAATTGCGTTTCATAAGTTGTGAATTCAATTTACTTATCTATATGAATTAAAACTAGTTTGTGTATGTTGGTTAAGAGGGCCCGCTTAGTTTGCATGTATGAATTTGATGCTAGGATATAAGGGAATTTCAATTAATTGTTATGAACTTATATTCACAAGTAGTAAAGGTTGTTGATCACAATCGCGTTAAGTAAATTCTTGGCATAAGTATCATGCGCTTTCATAGTTACGAGTGCCTCGTCAATGCTTATGATTTTCATAGAACTTAATGATCCTTGCTTGAATCTCTATTATGCGCTTTCATGTAGGGAACTTGTGGGGAATGCTTTGGGTTGTCGTATGCAATTCATCCAATTCAATAACTTAATAAAAATATGAGGATTAATTTAAGCGAACCTAATTAACTTGGGGCGTTGAGAATTCATGGTTTATTGAGAAGTAATTGGAAATCGTTTTGTATGCAAGTGTGACATGTGTGGAGAAGAACCCCTTAGCTAGCCTTCCATCCATTCACTTTAACCAATTTCGTTTTAAAATCTGTTTAGTTTAGTTACTTGTTTTGTTTTTAAATTCGTCCAAAATCAATCCCCCTTTACTTTGTTGAGTCATATGAGTTAGAAATCAATTTAGTTTATGTTTTTAAGTGTCTTGAGTCAAGTTATAACCAATTTTCGTCCAAATTCTTCCTTGTTGTCAGAAACTGCCCAGAAAGTGTTTTTAAGGCAGTTTTGAGTGTTTTTTTGCTGTTTCGAGTCTTTTGGTTTGTTTTGGTGTTTTAAAGTTTAGTTTTGCATTCTTTGAGTCTAGTTTAGTGTTTTCAACTTGTTTTTACGTATTTGAGTCAGTTTTCAAGTGATTTAGCAATCCCTCCTAATCCCCGGCCTAGAACGATCCCTACTTACATACTTTGCTACAATTGATAAAAAGAGGGCTAATTTGAGTGCTAGTTAATATCATATCACAACCCTCCTATGATGGAAGTTGTGAAGAAGGAGATCATAAAGCTTCTAGATTATGGAGTTATCTATCCAATCTCGGATAGTAGGTGGATTTCGCCCGTTCAATGCGTACCAAAGAAATCCGGAGTGACAGTGGTAGCTAATGCCGAGAATGAACTTGTTCCTCAACGCATTCAAACCGGTTGGAAGGTGTGCATCGACTATAGGAAGCTAAACGCCACCACAAGGAAGGATCACTTCCCATTGCCATTCATTGACCAAATGCTTAAGAGGTTAGCGGGTTATGCTTTCTATTGTTTTCTTGATGGTTATTCTGGTTATAATCAAATTGTCATAGCACCCGAGGACCAAGAAAAAACCACTTTTACATGCCCTTTTGGTACATTTGCATATCGTCGCATGCCTTTTGGTTTATGTAATGCACCTGCCACATTTCAAAGATGCATGATAAGCATATTTTCGGATTATGTAGAGAAAATAATTGAAGTTTTCATGGATGATTTTAGCGTCTTTGGTGATTCTTTTGATGGTTGCTTGCATAATCTAAGTTTGATCTTAAAACGTTGCGTTGAAACTAACCTTGCTCTTAATTGGGAAAAATGTCATTTCATGGTTAAACAAGGCATAGTTTTAGGTCATATAATCTCCGAAAAAGGTATTGAGGTTGATAAGTGATGTGAGAATTACTTGACACACAAATTAAACCCTCTTTTTGACAATTGTAGTATAGATGTAAGTAGGGTATCGTTCTAGGCCGGGGATTAGGAGGGCTTGCTAAATCCTCTCAAAAACATAAAAACAAAGTTACAAATGTAAATAAAAGACTTTAAAAGTAAAGGGGGATTTGGATTTGATGAATTTAGAAACAAAACATAAACTTTGGAAAACAAAACAAGTTTTAAAACGAATTTGGTTTAAATAAATGGATGGAAGGCTAGCTAAGGGGTTCTTCTCCACACATGTCTTGCTTGCATACAAAATGATTTCCAATTGCATTTCAATAACTTATTAATTCTCAATGCCCCAAGTTAATTAGGTACGCTTAAATTAACCCTCAGATTTTCCTACTTTTATTGAGTTGGATGATTGCATACGACAACCCAAAACATTCTTCACAAGTTCCCTACATGAATTGCATAATAGAGATACAAGCAAGAATCATTAAGTTCTATGAAAATCATAAGCATTGACGAGGCATTCATAACTATGGAATACGCATGTTACTCTTGCCAAGAATTTACTTAACGCGATTGTGACTAGCAACCTTCACTACTTGTGAATATAAGTTCATGACAATTAGGTGAGACTCCCTTATATTCTAGCATCAAATTCATGCATGCAAACTAAGTGTCGACCCTCAATCAACATACACAAATCAGTTTTTATACGAACGGATAAGTAAATTGAATTCATAACTTATGAAACGCAATTAAAAGTAATTAAATCATATTGCAAGCAAGGACATGTGTTTCGAATTCCCCCCTAGCTAAGGGGGGTTTAGTTCCTCATTATTACAAAACAAAGATAAACAAATTTAAACATTGAAAAACAAAGGAAAGAAAGCACCTAAACGTTCCAACGATCCATGTTGGATAGCAAGCGCGTGCAAGGACTTTTCTCCTTCTCTTTGCCGCAACAGCAAGGTTGGAATGATGTTGAAGGGTTGGTTATTTGGAGGAATGGATGGGAAGGGGTTTAGATATGTAGGAGAGGCAAGGAAAGGCTTGAAGAATGGTTAATTTCTGGATGATTTGAATGAGGTTGCTGCATGGTATTTATAGGGAGATGATGGACTTGTTTAAGCACAAATTTCTGGTGGAATGGGTAGGTGAACTCACAGCATAGAGTGGGAATTGTTGGTGGTGGTAGGTTTTGAGTCATCCACTCACATGTCATGGTTAGCTAAGCATTACATCATCCACTCACATGTCATGGTGAGTTAAGCATTGCATCATTACTCAAATTTCTGGTGGAGGTGGAAGTAAAAGCCACGGCATTGATGTGTTTTGAGTGAAGTTTTGGCCAATTCTTCTAGAAATTTATCCCTTCTTGCAACTTGTATTTGTTTCACCAGATTTTTAGCATGTTCTTAGCCTCTTTTGTCTTCAAATTCGTCCATCCATCTTGCTCATATCATATGTAATTCATTCCAAGCTCAAAACTGCTCCAAAAATGCACCAAAATGCACTTTCCTGCTACCTTAGCCCTTTGGACCTACAAACACACGAAAATGGCTTAAAGTACTAAAATAACTAAGAACTAATAACGTAAATGCAAGAAAACTAGTTAACTAAGTCGCATAAATATGCGTCTATCAATAAGTCAAAAATAGATCTTGTACGTCACTTACCCTCTCCGACTTCGGTTAGAGAGGTTTGTTCTTTTCTTGGCCATGCAGGTTTCTATCGTAGGTTTATCAAAGATTTCTCAAAGGTGGCACAACCTCTTTGCCGTCTCCTACAAAAAGAAGTGGCGTTTGAATTCACCAAGGAGTGCACGACATCATTCAACTAACTCAAGAAGTTGTTGACCACGGCACCCATCATTGTTCCACCGGATTGGAGAGGGTAAGTGACGTACAAGATGCATCCGATTATGCGTTAGGAGCTGTTTTGGGACAAAGGAAGGACAAGAGGCCGCATGTCATATACTATGCCTCACGGACGTTGAATGATGCGCAGTTGAACTATTCCACTACGGAAAAAGAACTTCTTGCCGTTGTTTTTGCTTTAGATAAGTTTAGATCATATTTAATTGGGACTAAAGTAATTGTTTTCACTGACCATGCAGCTTTGAAGTACTTGCTCACTAAAAAGGAAGCCAAATTGCGGCTAAGTCGTTGGATGTTGCTACTTCAAGAGTTCGATATTGAGATTCGTGACAAGAAGGGAAGTGAGAACGTGGTGGCTGACCACCTAAGCCTCATGGTGCATAATGAGGAGTCCCTACCCATTACCGAGATATTCCCCCCTGAACAATTGTTGTCCATAAAGGTAAGTAAGCCTTGGTATGCCGATGTGGTTAATTTTTTGGTGTCAAAACGAATTCCTAGCACTTTCACTAGGCACCAACGTGATAAGTTAAAGCATGATGCACGGTTTTATGTGTGGGATGATCCATATTTATGGAAATTTTGCCCGGATCAGATTGTCCGTCGATGTGTGCATAATTCTGAATTTCGTTCTATTCTAAGCTTTTGTCATACATATGCATGTGGAGGGCACTTTGGCACACAAAGAACAGCCCTCAAGGTATTACAATGTGGATTCTATTGGCCTAGTATATTTAAGGATGCTAGAACTTTTTGCTTAACATGTGATAAATGCCAAAGAATGGGTAACATAGGTGCTAGGGATCAAATGCCGCAAGTTTCTATCCTTAATGTTGAAATTTTTGATGTTTGGGGAATTGATTTTATGGGTCCCTTTCCTTCATCGTATGGTTTCATGTATATTTTGCTTGCGGTTGATTATGTGTCGAAGTGGGTGGAAGCTAAAGCCACCCGGACTAATGACTCTAAAGTGGTTGCAGATTTTATTAGAACTAACATTTTTGCAAGGTTTGGCATGCCACGTGTCATCATAAGTGATGGAGGATCGCACTTTTGCAACCGGACAATAGAGGCGTTATTGAGGAAATACAATGTCAACCATAGGGTTTCTACACCTTACCATCCTCAAACGAATGGCCAAGCCGAGGTTTCCAACCGTGAGATCAAACAAATTCTAGAGAAGACCGTTGGGCCTACAAGGAAGGATTGGAGCTTATGGTTAGACAATGCACTTTGGGCATATCGTACGGCGTACAAAACACCCATTGGAATGTCCCCATTTAGGCTTATCTATGGCAAGCCGTGCCATCTCCCCGTTGAATTGGAGCACAAAGCTCATTGGGCCGTCAAGAAGTTCAATATGGACCTAAATGCCGCAGGAAGTCATAGGAAGTTTCAACTCAATGAACTTGATGAGATACGGCATGAAGCGTACGAGAATGCTTGCATTTACAAGGAGAAGACCAAAGCTTTTCATGATAAGATGATTCGAGGAAAAACATTCTCCATAGGCCAGAAAGTACTCTTGTTCAACTCCCGTTTACTGTTGTTTCCTGGTAAGTTACATTCTAAGTGGATTGGACCGTTTGTTATTACTAATGTTTTTGTTCATGGTGCAGTCCAAATCCAAAGCTTGAAAACGGGACATGAATTCAAGGTGAATGGGCACCGACTGAAGCCTTATTATGAGAACTTTGAGGAGCATGCCGTGGAGGACATCTCCCTGCATGCCGTGGGCTCCAATGAGTGAATGAGTTCTTCGTCCGGCTGCAAGACGCTAAAGCAAGCGCTACTTGGGAGGCAACCCATGTATTCAAATGAGGAAGATTTTTGAATCGCACCACAAGCAGTTTTGCGTTTCTAAAAACCTTCCCTTTTCTGCATTTTCATTTTGCCTGATTGTCAATATTTTTTTTAATTTATTTGGTTGTTGCTTATTTAATTATCTTTTTGGTTTTGGACTTTTTTTTTTTAAACATTGACAGATATGCAAGGTATTTTTACATTCATGAAAAAAAAAAGGAACATTAAGCAGAAAAATACAAGAGGAAGCATTCAAAAAGGTTGTTTAGGAGAAGTCTCAGTAGTCGGCGGAGCCTCAGCAGTCGGCGGGGCCACAGAAGGAGGAGGTATCGGAGGTTGATCATTTGGAGCTTCATTACTGATCGGATCATATTTATATATATTTTTACTTCAAATTCACTCGTCTTTTCTTAGTTAGTTCCTTATATTTTTGAGTTATTTACGTTATTTTTGTG
This sequence comes from Malus x robusta, assembly GCA_963082935.1. Taxonomy (NCBI): domain Eukaryota; kingdom Viridiplantae; phylum Streptophyta; class Magnoliopsida; order Rosales; family Rosaceae; genus Malus; species Malus x robusta. The sequence goes on from OY720328.1 coordinate 13,827,068, forward strand.
TTTATAGGATTTGTTATGCTATTTACGTTATTTTTGAGCTATTTACGTTATTTACGTTATTTAGTAGTAACACAATTTTCTATGTTTTTGAATTATCTGAATATTATATTAACTTTGTTAATAACTTACTATGAGCATATTAGTGCAATAAAAGATGGAGTGCAGCATAACAAAAGAAAAGAAAGAAAAAAAATAAAATAAGAAAGTGGGCAGCATGGTGTAAAGGTCAGTAAGAATAAGGAAAGAAATAGAAGAAGGGGGAGTTGGCAACGTGCAGCAAAAGGAAACGTGGGCAGCTCGCGGAGAGCACTGAGGTAGTGCGAGGAGAACTAAACAAATAAAAGGAAGGCAGCAAGTGAAAACGTGAGAAGGGCCACGGGAGATATACGGTCAGCAGAGACAGTGGGAAGGTAGTGGAACAAAAAGAATAGAAGAAAATAAGAGGAAGTGGACAGAGTTAGGTGGGGGAGAAGGATGGAATAAAAATAGAGGGCAGAAGGTGAGGAAGGGGGGAATAGACGAGAGGGCGCTGCCCTTTGGGGCAGCGTGAAGCTGCGGTGAAAAAGATAGAAAGCGCAGAGGTATAGGGAGAGACAGGGAGAACTGACGGGAGAGCTGCCTTGGGCAGCTTTGAAGAAGGCAGAGACGCAAGGGACAGGGTGAGCACAAGGAGCTGCCCTTTTGGGCAGCGTGAAAGTGAAGCTGAGGAGAGAGTCAGAGGTCAGACGAAGGCAGAGTGTCAGCGAGGGAAGAATAAGGAAGATTGGCGGGGAGCAAAGCTGCCATTTTTGGCAGCGTGAACTAAAGGGGAACGCTGCCTTTGCAGCGTAGGATGCCAGTGCACAGGAAGCAGAACACTCTTTCTTTCGGTTTACTCTCTCTAAAACTTCTCTTTTATTTCTGTTTTGATAATGTGTAATTAAATTTATTTTGGCTAGAGGTTAATTCGAAACCATGAATATATTTGTAATATGAATTGATTACCTTCAGTTGTGATTTAATAAGTTGTGAATGCAATTCAATTAACTACTTTCTTCAAAACTAATTCTCGTATGTTGATTAAGGATGCATACTTAGTTTACATGCATGAATTTGATGCTAGGATATAAATGAGTTTCACCTAATCGTTACAAGTTTATATTCATTGGTAGTGAAGGTTGCTAGTCACAATCGCGTTAATTGAATTCTTGGCAAACGTATCATGCATTCATAGTTACGAATGTCTCGTTAACACTTATGATTTTCATAGAACGTAATGATCTTTGATTGTACCTCTATTATGCATTCATGTAGAGGACTTTTGGAGAATAATTTGGATTGTCGTATGCATTCATCCAATTCAATAAATCAAGGAAAATCTGAGGATTAATTAGTGCATCACGGTTAATCTGGGGTGTTGAGTTTCATAATCTATTGTAAAGCAATTGGAAATCAATTCATGTACAAGTGTGTCATGTGTGGAGAAGAACCCTCTAGCTAGTCTGTCATTTATCTTTTCATTTTAATTTCATGTTTTTGTCAATTCTGTAATTTAATTAAGTTTAATTTACTTTTCATCAAAACCAAACACCCATCCATTATTAAATTATATTATTTAGTTAGTTTTCTTTATTGTTAGTCTTTTAATTTAATTTCCGTCCATTTTAGTTCCTAGTGTTTAATTTAATTGTTTTCATTATTTTGAGTCATTTTAAGTGTGTTTCGAGTTATTAGAGTTTTTAGTCTAATTTTGTGTCCTTGAGTCTTATTTAATATTTTTAAATTAATTTAGAATAGATTAGCAATCCCTCCTAATCCCCCGGCCTAGAACGATACCCTACTTACATCTATACTACAATTGTCAAAAAGAGGGTTTAATTTGTGTGTCAAGTAATTCTCACATCAATTACACGGTACAGCCCTAGAAGACGAAGGCAATTGATGTTGGAACAAACCCACAAACCTCCGATGATCAAGTAAAATCTGACCATCAGATTCCTGCATCTGGTCAATTTTCCTCTTCATGTTCGCGGCATAGTTGTGTGCGAGCTTGTGCAACTGTTTATTCTCATGCTTGAGCCCTCTAATATCCAGTTTGAGACTCATCACTTCAGCCGCCAATGATTCAACTTGACGGGTTCGAGCAAATAGGCATTGGGCCATGTTGGACACAGAACCCGCACACTGCACACTAAGAGCCAGAGACTCCTTAACAGCCAACTCATCAGACCGTCTGGAAAACAGTCTGTTATCTTTAGGAGTGACAAGGTTCCGAGCCACCACCGCAGCGGTCATGTCATTCTTCATCACCGAATCCCCAACGGTAAGATGACCAGTAGGGGATATGAAGGATGCGCGCCATATGTTGTCTGGAGAAGGCGGGACTGCCTCTTCACCAAGGTTCAAGTCAAAACGACAGTCGGAGGGGCCAGACATTTTCAGAGGTGTTAAAGAAAGAAGAGGTCGGACAAGTCAAGATCGTAGAAGTGCAAGAAGGGAGTTTCTTCAAGCAGAAATTCAAGTGTGCTTTGAATGTCCTGCGTACCTCTATAAAAATCATCACTCGATGGGATATCAGAGATCGAAGAGGTGAGCTCAGAAATCGAATAGGCCAACTCAAAAATCAAAGAGGCATTAGCTTTCTGAAAAGCTGGGCTTGCTTAGAAACCACGGCCAATCTTCTTTTCCAGATTTGTCCGCACTTGTCACATGTAGAGTAAGCTTTGCGAAAATCATGGGCAGTTTGTCGAAGCGCCGATTCCAACCATCTACTTTTCGAGACGTGTCAACATCTGTCACATGCAGAGTCAGCTTTACGGAAATCACGGGCAGTTTGTCGAAGCGCTGATTCCAGATATCGAAGAGGCACTCGCTTTTCCAGACGTGTCAGCGCCAACCACATGCACATTCGGCTTTGCGGAAATTACGGGGAATTTGTCGAAAATCTCTTGTGAAGTAGAAAGCATGTGAAGTTTACTATTAAATCATCCAACGGTTGCTGACAAGAGTGAAATAATAGTATCGGTTATTAATTCCTATAAATGTCACCCTTCACCCTCCATTGTAAGGCAGACATACATAACCCTCATTCTTCTCTGAGAATGCTTTTCCAACAAACCCTCTCGAGTCACTCAGTGTTCCTTATTCCTTGGGGTACCTCTGCAAACAACTCATCCAAAGCAAAAGTATTTCATATCATGAAGTTTGAAAGCAAGAGTAACTCATATCATGCTTTCTCCCTGTCCTTCTCCTTGTCGTTGTTTTGGGACAAGGAGAAAGAGAGCAATCAGCCAGCACTTGGTATCAATCTTCCGATCTGGAACCAACTACCTGGAACCCCTTCCTGATTGCTTACCTAGCCTTGCTCTCGAGTACTCATCTTCATCATCTTATGCTTCCTCTTCGTCTACCACATCTGCCTGGGGAACAGATAAGGGAAGTGAAAATGATACCTCAAAGCATGTGGAGATAACGTGCTGATTCATCCTCAACTAGGGACAAGGAGAAAGAAAGCAAGAGGTGGGCACTTGGAAAGATTGAAGAAAGAAACAGACCACCACCTCTACCTCGTGACTACCTACCATGCAGAAGAAACAAGAGAAGAATGCAGACTGTGCAACTCTCGCTCAGAATTCCAAACCAGTTCGAGATCAAAGCTGTGGAAAGTCAACAAGATCATCTATCTCCAAAACCAGATTCGCGTTCTTAAACTCTACTCTGTTTGGTTTTTACTTTGCCATATTTGTCGTGTTTATTCGTTAATTGTTTGTTTGCTTGTTTTTGTGTGAGTTTATGCTTAAAACATGGAGGACAATGTTTGATTTAAGTATGGGGGGGTAACCAATTTGTATTGCATAAAATTCGTAGGAGTTTATCACCCATTACTTCTAGTGTTGTTCCTTACTGTTTTTAAGTGTTTTTAAGCTGTTTTGGAGTGTTTTAGTGTGTTTTGACATAAAAATCCGAAAATCTCATAAAAATTTGAAAAATTGTTTTGAAAAAAAAAAACAAAAAAAAAGAGTTGTTTTTGTGTGTTTATTTGTGTCTTAGGGTACTTTCCAACACAATGATGAGGATTTGGTTTTTAATTACATGATTGTTAAAGAGAATTATAAACATTGATGAAAATTTGATTTACTCTTTAGTGTATGCTGTTGGAAGTATGCCCACAAAGCCACTCATTTGATGTAATAGCTTTTTGGAATACTTAATGTATTAAACTTTTATATGTTTCATGGAGGGCAAAGCTTATTGTTAATCACTATTTATTGTATCATGTGTTTAAGTAATAAGGGAATCCAAGGGATGTATTTGATCTAAGAGACAAGTGATCTAAGTAAGTTAGATTATCGAGACCATTCTCTTATGTTCATTCCTAAAACGTTCCTAACCCTAGGATTGCCAATTGGGTATTGACAATCCGCTAAGGTTAGTATGTGTTATGTCAACTCAAGCTTGAGTATGACTAGTCTCAAGTCATTTGGTGTTGGACACTAAGACAAACACATAGGTGCTCGAAAGAGTAATCGAGTACATTGAACTACGATAAAAAAGAGAGTTCGAACATACATGTCATGTATGAACTCTAAAGTTGAAATATGCAAAGTAGTCCTTTGACCTGAGGCATCATAAATGTCTAATGGTTAGGTCCTTGATCTTTGATCATGTCAACGGCATTCCCTTGGAGTGTCCAAGGCATTGTTGGGGTCAAGCTATCTAGTCATGTAGGCATATGAATGCACAACAAGGGATCTCTAACCTTCCATGGTGGAGGGAGAATACTCTAAGAAATGATTCTAAAGTCTTTGGCCAAAGCAAATGAATATGACTTAGGAAGTTTGTTCCAAATCATATTCAAGGGAATCATATAGGAAAGTATCACATTGGATAGTAGACATGAAACAAACTATCACTTAAACAATATGATTAAGAGTATTGTATTAGAGAAGGACCGTATTGCGTTGTAATTGTAACTGGATAGGTTCTCCAACCAATTCTACTTAGCTTGGGTAACCATGACATACTGCTAGGTGTCACTCATGGTTTGTGGAAGCCCTAATGATTAGCAAACACTAATCATCAATGGGAGAATTGAAATGTGGTTTCAATTCACAATCGATCGTTAACAGTAACATCGCCCACTGCCTCGCTAATTGGAACCTAATGGATCGTACACCGAGTAAGGATGTATGTGAAGAAATTAAATGAAATGGATAAGCAATTAAATGGTTTAATTGAAGGATGGTCAAGATTAATTAATTAGTTAATTAATTTTACGAAAGGTTCGTATTAGGCTTTTAAGTTGGTTTTGGGCTTCGGAGCCCAAAAGTGTTTTGGTCCACAAGGCCCATTATGTTTAAGTTGTATGACAACTAAAACAAAATGGGCAATAAGCCCAACAACAACATATGGCCGGCCTTTAGGGTGAATGGGCAAGCTTGGATTAACTACAAGTTTGCCACTCACTTGTAATGAAGTATAAATTCAACTTTATAGCTTTGTTTTCATTTAAGGGTTTTCTTGTTGAAATTGGGTGAAACATTTTCTCTCCTTTTTCTCCAAGAGGCCGGCCACTAAGGGGAGGGACATCTAGCAATCTCTTCTTCCCTAAGTCATCCATATCATCTTCACAAGATACATCCTTGGTGAAGAAACTTAGAGACATCAAACTTTTGGTGTTTTGGAGAACAAATCCTCATTTCCTCAAATCTTCAAAGGAGCACTAAAGGGAGGATAACACAAGGAGGATCCAAGGAGCTTGGAGGTGACTTCAAGGCCCTCCACTTGGGTGAATCCCTTGTGTAAACAAGGATGAGCTTCAAGGGTAAAGAAACTCTAAATCTTTACTTCTCTTTAATGTTGTTAAAGAGTTTATTGGTTCACCATATACTAGGCTTTGAAAGTCATGGGTTTTATGAATTGTTTTTTAATGCATGCCTACTTTAAAGTGTTAATAGCTTGCATATGTATTCAAATGTTCATGCTAGTTCTTAGCTAGGACAAAAATTTTCCTTCAAGTGGTATCAGAGCCTAGGCCTAGTTTATGGTGAATCCTTTTGGGTTTTGTGATTTTTATGATTTATGATTTAAATGTTGTAAATGTTACAAGCTTTGTTCTTGCATTTGAATATATAAATTTTGCTAGAAAATTTAGCATCTCAAATGTTGTGGACCTATGTCTGAATCTCCATTTACTGGAAAAAGAGAGCGTGCCACTGAAATTCTAGGGTTAATCCACACTGACGTATGTGGACCTATGTCTACCACGTCGAGAGGAGGCTTCTCCTACTATATCACATTCACCGACGATCACTCTCGGTTTGGCTATGTGTATCTTATGAAGTACAAGTCAGAATCCTTTGAAAGGTTCAAAGAATTCAAGAATGAAGTTGAGAAGCAAACTGGGAAACAGATAAAGATCCTAAGATCGGATCGAGGGGGTGAATATCTGAGTAATGAGTTCCTAGATTATCTCAAAGAGTGTGGAATAATATCACAGTGGACTCCACCGGGAACTCCACAACTTAATGGAGTTTCTGAAAGGAGAAATCGATCCTTGATGAACATGGTTCGTTCTATGATGAGTTTTGTTGATCTACCAGTAACATTCTGGGGATACGCTCTATATACAGCAGCTTACTTGCTTAATAGAGTACCTTCCAAATCAGTTTCACAAACGCCATATGAGATATGGCATGGAAGAAAGTCAAGTCTTCATCACATTAAGATTTGGGGTTGTGAAGCATATGTCAAGAAGCTTGAGGCTACTAAGCTTGAAGCGAGATCAGTAAGATGCTATTTTGTGGGATATCTGATGCGAAATATATAAGCACACAAATTAAACCCTCTTTTTATCAATTGTAGCAAGTATGTAAGTAGGGATCGTTCTAGGCCGGGGATTAGGAGGGATTGCTAAATCACTTGGAAACTGACTTGAAAATGTAAAAACAAAGTTTAAAACACTAAACTAGACTCAAAGAATGCATAACTATACTTTAAAACACTAAAACAAACCAAAAGACTCAAAACAGCACCTAAACACTCAAATTTGGAAGAAATTGGTTTACCACTTGACTCAAGACACTTAAAAACACAAACTAAATTGATTTCTAACTAATCTAACACTTCAAAATAAAGGGGGAATTGGTTTTGACGAATTTGAAAACAAAACAAACTTTGTAAAACAAAACAGATTGTAAATGAATTTGAATGAACTTATGGATGGAAGGCTAGCTAGGAGGTTCTTCTCCACACATGTCACACTTGCATACAAAACGATTTCCAGTTGCTTTTCGATAAGCTATGAATACTCAACGCCCCAAATTAACCGTGAATTGCACTAATTAACCCTCAGTTTTTCCACAAGTTATTGGGTTGGATGATTGCATACGACAACCCAAAACATTCCCTACAAGTTCCCTACATGAATTGCATAATAGAGATACAAGCAAGAATCATTAAGTTCTATGAAAAACATAAGCATTGACGAGGCACTCGTTACTATGATTTGCATGAAACTTATGCCAAGAACTTACTTAACGTGATTGTGACTAGCAACCTTCACTACTTGTGAATATAAGTTCATAACGATTAGGTGAAACTCCCTTATATTCTAGCGTCAAATTCATGCATGAAAATTAAGCGTGCACTCTCCACCAACATACACAAATCAGTTTTTATACGAACAGATAAGTAAATTGAATTCACAACTTATGAATCACAACTGGATGTAATCAAATCATATTGCAAGCATGAACATAGTTTCGAATCCCCCCCTAACTAAGAGGGGTTTAGTTCCTCATACTCACAAAGCAAAGATGCATAAATTTAGACATTAAAAACAAAGATAGAAAACACCTAGAAACGCTTCAACACTCCCAAGGCTTGGGCATAGGCACGGCACAAGATGTTCCTTCTCTTTCCTTCCTTGCAAGCAGTGGCACTAGAGGTTTTGGACGGTTTTGGGTGCTTTTTATGGTGTACAATGGATGGGGAATGGTATGGAAAGGTTTAGGATTGATGGGTGGTGTGGCTAGGGGTGGTTTTTGGCTGAAATTAGAGAGAATGGTGGTGGGAAATTTCGGCCAAAGCAAGGAGAAAATCTGTTGTTCTTTTGATGAATATGGAATGTGGTATTTATAGGCTTGAGAGAGGACCACTCCATTTCCTTTGCATGTGCAGCTTGTGTGGGTGTGTGTTGGCATGTTTCCTCTTTACATTTACACACACATGCTTCATCATTTCAACCACAACACACACACATTTTGTGTCCTATTTTCCTTTACATTTACACACACATGCTTCATCATTTCAACCACCAATCCACCTATTTTCAGCCCATGTTTCTCCTTTCCTTTGCATGTGTTGTGCCTTCTCTTCTAGCTGTGCATTTCCACTTGCTCCAAAGACAAATGAGTGTAATCATAACCCCATTTGCTGCTGAGTGTTGATGACAAAGCAAAACACAAAACAAGTGCCTTTACTTTCTCATTTTATTAGCCAAATCTGCTTAGCCCGTTTCTAAACCTTTCAGTGTTAAAATGCCCATAACTTCTTCTAGAAAAATGATATTAACAATCTGTAAGTTGTTCCAGAAAGTAGACATCCGTAGCTTTCCAAGCATATAAGGCTCATTCTCTCATTCATTTGGAGCTGTTCGTAACATGCTTCCAAAGTCAGCTAATCTGCACAGGCAGTTTTGACGAATTTGTTGGTTGTCCATGTTTCTCTTTTGCACATGCCTTGTATAATGTTGTCTCCATGTTCTTGTGTATGCTTCAATGTTCTTCTCTTTGCCATGTGTTTGCTTTCTTTTCCATGTGTTTGCTGCCATGTTTTCCCCTTTACATTTACACACACATGCTTCATCATTTCAACCACAAAACACACCATTTCCTTCCCCTTTGCCATGTGTGTCCCTTTCACTTTGCATGTGGGCTTCTTTGCATGTGTTTTCTCCCTCTCTTGCCTTGAGTTTGCATGTGTATGAGTTGTCATTGTTTATCCTTGCAATTACACACACACACTTGCACACACATATGCCCAAAACGTCCATCCTCATGCATGCAATCCATTTGAGCCCAATATTGATCCAACATGCACCAAAATGCACTTTTCTTGCCAAGGTTGTTATTAAGACCTACAAACAAATGAAAATGGCTTTAAACACTAAAATAACTAAAGAAACACAACGTAAACGCACGAGAACAAGCCAATTAAGTCGCATAAATATGCTCCTATCAATATCCTAAAGAAACTATGGGATATGAGTTCTACCATCCTGACGACCAGAAAGTCTTTGTCGCCAGAACTGCTAAGTTTCTAGAGGACGAATTTGTTCTCAAAGGAACTATAAGCAAACAGATGGAAATTAATGAGATTAATAATGAACCACAAACAAGCACTCGACATATTGACAACCCTGTTCCTGAACCCTTAGCTCCACGTAGATCTGAACGGGTTAGTAAGCCACCTAAGAGGTATGGCTTAGACAATGACTTTGATGAATTGTACCTTCTAGGTGACAATGAAACAAAGGAGGACCCTAGAGACTACACTGAAGCAATGTCTGACATTGATTCAAAGAGATGGCAAGAAGCCATGAAATCCGAGATGGATTCCATGTATCAAAATCAGGTCTGGACTCTTGTAGACCCTCCATAAGGTATTGTACCGGTTGGAAACAAATGGGTCTTCAAGAGAAAGATAGGCGTTGATGGGAATGTGGAGACTTATAAGGCTAGATTAGTAGCCAAGGGTTACAGGCAAATAGAAGGGATTGACTATGAAGAAACCTTCTCTCCTGTAACCATGATTAAGTCCATTCGGATTTTGCTTGCTATAGCTGCGTACCATGATTATGAAATCTGGCAAATGGACGTGAAGACGGCCTTTCTGAACGGCTACCTAGAGGAAGAGCTCTATATGACTCAACCCGAAGGTTTCGTGTCCAAGTCTGAAAAGACTAAGGTATGCAACCTTCAAAGGTCCATTTATGGACTTAAGCAAGCCTCCAGGAGCTGGAACATTCGTTTCGACACTGAAATCAAAACGTTTGGTTTTACTCAAAACGAAGACGACAATTGTGTTTATCAAAAGGTCGTTGGGGAAGCAGTTGTATTCCTAGTGTTATATGTAGATGACATATTTCTATTCGGGAATGACACTGCAATACTTTCTTCTGTAAAAGTGTGGTTGTCTAAAACCTTCCACATGAAAGATTTAGGAGATGCATCTTATGTACTTGGGATAAAGCTTTATCGTGATAGATCCAGAAAATTAACTGGATTATCCCAATCTATGTACATTGATAAGGTGCTAAGTAGGTTCCAAATGGAACAATCTAAGAAAGGTTTTCTTCCTGTTAGACATGGAATTCACCTTTCTAAGTCCATAGAACCTAAAACTCCTGAAGAGATACGGCAAATGAGTTATATTCCTTATGCTTCCGCCATAGGAAGTCTCATGTATGCCATGATATGCACAAGGCCAGATATTGCATATGCTGTGAGCATTACTAGTCGATATCAATCTAACCCAGGATCAGAACACTGGGCAGCTGTCAAGATAGTATCACATTGGATAGTAGACATGAAACAAACTATCACTTAAACAATATGATTAGGAGTATTGTATTAGAGAAGGACCGTATTGCGTTGTAATTGTAACTGGATAGGTTCTCCAACCAATTCTACTTAGCTTGGGTAACCATGACATACTGCTAGGTGTCACTCATGGTTTGTGGAAGCCCTAATGATTAGCAAACACTAATCATCAATGGGAGAATTGAAATGTGGTTTCAATTCACAATCGATCGTTAACAGTAACATCGCCCACTGCCTCGCTAATTGGAACCTAATGGATCGTACACCGAGTAAGGATGTATGTGAAGAAATTAAATGAAATGGATAAGCAATTAAATGGTTTAATTGAAGGATGGTCAAGATTAATTAATTAGTTAATTAATTTTACGAAAGGTTCGTATTAGGCTTTTAAGTTGGTTTTGGGCTTCGAAGCCCAAAAGTGTTTTGGTCCACAAGGCCCATTATGTTTAAGTTGTATGACAACTAAAACAAAATGGGCAATAAGCCCAACAACAACATATGGCCGGCCTTTAAGGTGAATGGGCAAGCTTGGATTAATTACAAGTTTGTCACTCACTTGTAATGAAGTATAAATTCAACTTTATAGCTTTGTTTTCATTTAAGGGTTTTCTTGTTGAAATTGGGTGAAACATTTTCTCTCCTTTTTCTCCAAGAGGCCGGCCACTAAGGGGAGGGACATCTAGCAATCTCTTCTTCCCTAAGTCATCCATATCATCTTCACAAGATACATCCTTGGTGAAGAGACTTAGAGACATCAAACTTTTGGTGTTTTGGAGAACAAATCCTCATTTCCTCAAATCTTCAAATGAGCACTAAAGGGAGGATAACACAAGGAGGATCCAAGGAGCTTGGAGGTGACTTCAAGGCCCTCCACTTGGGTGAATCCCTTGTGTAAAACAAGGATGAGCTTCAAGGGTAAAGAAACTCTAAATCTTTACTTCTCTTTAATGTTGTTAAAGAGTTTATTGGTTCACCATATACTAGGCTTTGAAAGTCATGGGTTTTATGAATTGTTTTTTAATGCATGCCTACTTTAAAGTGTTAATAGCTTGCATATGTATTCAAATGTTCATGCTTGTTCTTAGCTAGGACAAAATTTTTCCTTCATATGCTTGTGATCCGAAATATATAAGCACACAAATTAAACCCTCTTTTTATCAATTGTAGTAAGGAATGTAAGTAGGGATCGTTCTAGGCCGGGGATTAGGAGGGATTGCTAAATCACTTAAAAACTAACTCAAAAACGTAAAAATAAAGTTTAAAACACTAAACTAGACTCAAAGAATGCAAAACTAAACTATAAAACACCAAAACAAACCAAAAGACTCAAAACAGCACCTAAACACTCAAAACTGCCTTAAAAACACAATCTGGGCAGTTTTGAACACCTAACACAAATTTGGACGAAATTAAGTTATTACTTGACTCAACACACTTAAAAACTCAAACTAAATTGATTTCTAACTAATCTAACACTTCAAAATAAAGGGGAATTGGTTTTAACGAAATTTAAAACAAAACAAAAACTTTGTAACTCGAAGCAGATTTTAAAACGAAATTGATAAAAGTGAATGGATGGAAGGCTAGCTAAGGGGTTCTTCTCTACACATGCCACACTTGCATACAAAACGATTTCCAATTGCTTTTCGATAAACCATGAATTCCCAAGACCCCAAGTTAATTAGATACGCTTAAATTAACTTTCAGATTTCCCTTAAGTCAATGAATTGGATAGAAAAAGCGCATCACAACCAAATTATTCCTCAAAAGTCCCCTACATGAAAGCGCATAATAGAGATACAATTAAAGATCATTACGTTCAATGGAAATCATAAGTATTGACGAGGCACTCGTAACTATGAAAGCGCATGATACTTATGCCAAGAATTTACTTAACACGATTGTGATCAACAACCTTTACTACTTGTGAATATAAGTTCATAACAATTAGGTGAAACTCCCTTATATCCTAGCATTAGATTTATGCATGAAAATTAAGCGTGCACTCTCAACCAACACACACAAATCAGTTTAATTCAAATAGATAAGCAAATTGAATCCACGACTTATGAAACGCAATTAGAAGTAATCAAATCATATAGCAAGCATAAACATGGTTTCGAATCCCCCCCTAGCCAAGGGGGGGTAAGTTCTCATACTCACAAAGCAAAGATAAATAAATTTAGACATTGAAATCAAAGATATAAAACACCTAGAAACGCTTCAACACTCCCAAGGCTTGGGCATAGGCACGGCACTAGGTTGTTCCTTCTTTCATATAGCAAGCATAAACATGGTTTCGAATCCCCCCCCTAGCCAAGGGGGGGTTTAAGTTCTCATACTCACAAAGCAAAGATAAATAAATTTAGACATTGAAATCAAAGATAGAAAACACCTAGAAACGCTTCAACACTCCCAAGGCTTGGGCATAGGCATGACATTAGGTTGTTCCTTCTTTCTCCTTCCTTGCAATCTGCGGCACTAGAGGGATGAGTGTGTTTGAGGGATGTATGAATGTAGAAAAATATGGTAGAGGATGGTGACTAAATGGTGCAGCAAAGGATGGTATTTATAGGCTGAAATTCGCAGCCCCTATGTAGAAAAGGAAAAGGATTTAAAGGCCTAATTTGTATAGGATAATAACACACAAACCTTGAAGGAAAAGGCTAAGGCTTTTAGAAACCAAGGGGGAAAGGAATAATCAGGTTTCTAGAAGTTCTAGAAAGGTTTGGGGCATCACTTTTGTAGGACAAGGGATAAGGCCTTCTAGAAGGGTTGTTTTCTGGCTGATTTCTAGAAAAACAAGGGATAAGGTGTGGCATCTTTGTAGGAAGGGATAAGGCTTCTAGAAATCAGGTTTTAAGTCTCCAAATAGGAAAAGAAATCCCTTTTGTAGCTGAAATCTTTATGCATTAGGATTAGGAAAGCTTGCCTTGGTAAATCTTTCTTCTTCTTGGATTCCTTTTCCTTCTTTGACTTGGATTACTTCTTTGTTGCTGGAACTTAAGGCCACTTAGGTTTAACTTTCCTACTTCAAGTAGGAAACCTTGTTTGTGTAGGAATCTTCATTCTTCTAGGAATCCATCTTCAACTAGGAATCCTTCTTCAATTAGCACTTTCCTACTTCAACTAGGAAACCTTGTTCAAGTAGGAATCATCATCTTCAAGTCTTCAAATTCGTCCAAACCTTTGGCTCCAAATATGTGACATTCATTCCAAGCTCCATTTTGCTCCAAAAGGCTCCAAAATGCATCTTTTTATATGCTTTGCCCTTAAAACCTGAAAACACATAAAACTAGCTTAAAAGACTACTTTAACTAACAAAACACCATGGAAATGCATAAGAACTAGCTAATAAAGCGCATAAATATGCTCCTATCAAATTCCCCCACACTTAGCTTTTGCTAGTCCTCAAGCAAAACAAAACAAAACAAAACAAACAAACAAAACCTAACCCTTCCAACGTTTGCCTCAGGGATTTTCAATGCACATGACATATTAAAAATCATCATTCCCACAGATTTTAGTCATCTTCACACTTACGCACATACCTAATCATAGTCACCACATACTAGTTCACATTGAACCAATTAAAACGATGTTTTGAATGTAGTAACATGCCTTAGAGAATTTGCTCAATTCCTTACAAGATATGCACTCAATTTTCACTCAGATTTTCTAACTACACACCCTATACTAGTTATATGTGAGAAGATTGATGTAGACATAAAAACGAACACTCACATAAATGTATAACAAAGGAAGCAATTTCTGGAGTTAATAAGCATTTAGATATGATCTCATGAATGGAATGCTACTACTTAGATGCGAGAACCAATGACACCATATGCTCATACCAATTCTAAACTCCACAAATTGAAACACACAACACTCAAGATTAAAGTCAAGGATTGTAACGGGGCTTGGGGTATTGGCTAACAAAGAACAGATAAGGATAACAAAGGTTCTTTAAGTAATAGCAAGCAAAGCAAGGAAATCGAACTTAGATTTCACTTTAGAGCGCAGAAATCAACTTTTAAACACAAGGGAAGATTCATGCAATACTTAGGGTCGAATTCAATGTTTTGGACCCTTTCTTCAACAATCAACACTTAAGAGCTCATTTTCATATCTTTTTCAACTCTTTTTCATATTTTTCACAACTTTTCTTTTTTTCTTGCTATTATCCATGAATTTTTTTTTCTTTTTTTCTTTTTTTTTTTCCTAACCCGTGCCATATGAAAGACTTAGGCACTCACATACATCCCTTCCCCCACACTTGTTTTCTGCAATACATTGATCAAAAGGAATTCATCTTGAGTCATACTTTACTATGCTTTAAGAACAAGGGTATGGATGGTCCTAATCTAGGCTAGGTGAGGATAATGTGGGTTAACAAACAACATAGGCTAAACAAGGCTCAACGGGGTTAAAACCTACAAAACATATGAACATAGGGGACACGGCAATTTGGCTTAAGTGGTGGTCACTACACAACTGCATCTTGAATATGTGTTATGCAAATCAGTAGCATGCTTTGAATGAAATGGGCATGAGTTCTAGTGTTTGGAACTAAATGATGAAACGCCTTCTAAGTATAACGAAGCAAAGAATAATGAGATCATGCAACGACTTTAGAAAACAACAATGCACAGATTATTAACTCTCCAATTAAACATTTAGGCTCAAGTCTCACAAGGTTGTAGCGTTAGTTTGAGTTCCTTCCTTCAAGCATGTTACAAAAACTAATTTTTTTCTTTATGATTACATGTGAATTCATAAGTTATAACCACAACCAAGCATAAACCAAAGAGTAAATCAAACTTTCATCCATGTTTACAACTCTTTTTGATAGGAGCATATTTATGCGACTTAGTTAGCTTGTTTTCTTGCATTTTCATAGTTAGTTTCTGTTTATTATAATGTTTTAAGCTATTTTCGTGTGTTTGTAGGTCCATATGACAAAGTTGGCAAGAAAGTGCAATTTGGAGCATTTTGAGGCATTTTTGGGCACCAAATGGATAGCTTATGAATGGAGCAAGATGGATGGACGAATTTGAAGTTCAAGAGGCTAGGAATGTGCTAAAAAGAGTGAAGAAATAAATCCAAGTCAAGGAAGATAAGAAATCAGCTCAAAAGAAGGAACATTATCCAAAATCTTATCCAACTTTATCTTATCTTATCCTATCCTAATCCTATCCTAACTTAATTCCAGTTGCAAAGGGGATTTATTTTCAGATTAAAACACATTCAAATAGGTTTCTAGAAGCCCTTATCCACTCCTACAAAGGTGTTGCACCTTATCCCTTGTTTTTCTAGGAAATCAGCCACAAAACAACCTTTCTAGAAGGCCTTATCTCCTCTCCTAAAAATCTGGCGCCCCAAACCTTTCTAAAAGCTCTAGAACCTGCAATCCTTTTCCCTTAGGATTGTGCAATCCTTTTCCCTTCAGATTTTGGTGAACCCTAGTCCTTTTCCTTCATGAATTGTGCCAAATTCACATTCCTTTCCTTCAGAAATTCATGGGTTTCCCTAGCCCTATAAATACAAACCTTTGTGCAGCAATTAAACCACCACCCTCTACCAAAAATCACCTACATCCATCCACCACCCCATCCACCACATTCCTCTTGTGCCGCAGCTAAGGAAGGAGAAGAATGAGCCATCTGGAGTGTTTCAAGGTGTATTCTATCTTTGTTTTCAATGTTTAATTCAAGTTATCTTTGTCTAATTGCGAACATGAGGAACTAATTTCTTTATAGTTAGAGGGGAATTCAAAACCATGATTAGATTTGCAATATGAATTGATTACTTTCAATTGCGATTTGATAAATTGTGAATGCAATTTGCTTAACTGTTTTATTCAAAACTTATTCTTGTATGGTTATTAAGGTGGCCAACTTAGTTTGCATGCATGAATTTGACGCTAGAATATAAGGGATTTTCACCTAATCGTTATGAACTTATATTCATAAGTAGTAAAGGTTGTTAGTCACAATCATGTTAAGTAAATTCCTGACATAAGTATCATGCGCTTTCATAGTTATGAATGCCTTGTCAACACTTATGATTTTCATAGCACTTAATGATCTTTGATTGTGTCTCTATTATGTGCTTTCATGTAGGGAACTTTTAAGGAATAATTTGATTGCGATGCGCCATTTCCATTCAATTCAATGATTTAAGGAAAATCTGAGCGTTAATTTAAGCATACCTAATTAACTTGGGGTGTTGAGGTTCATGGTTTATTGAAAAGCAATTGGAGATTGATTTGTATGCAAGTGTGTCATGTGTAGAGAAGGACCTTCTAGCTAGACCATCACCCATCCAATTTCCCAAAATTCGTCCAAAACCCAACCCCCTTTACTTTGAAGTGTTAGATTAGTTAAAATCTGTTTTGGGTTGTGTTTTTAAGTGTTTTGAGTCAAGTAAAAGTCAAATTTCGTCCAAAGTCATCCCTAGAGTCTGTTTTGAGTCTATTTCATTGTTTTGGTGCTGTTTTAAGTCTTTTAAGTTTGTTTTGAGTCTTGTGAGTCTTGTTAAGTGTTTTTAAGTTTATTTTTGTGTTTCTAAGTCATTTTAGTTTAGATTAGCAATCCCTCCTAATCCCCGGTCCAGAACGATCCCTACTTATACATATACTACAATTGTCAAAAGAGGGTTGAATTTGTGTGTTTAACTTTTATCACATCAAATTTTGGCGCCGTTGCCGGGGATTAGCAAAAGTGCTAATCCCGCTTTCTTTCTTTTTCATGTCTTTTGTTTTTCGTTTCTGATTTTGTTTGATTTATTTTACTTTTGATATTTGATTTAGTTTTCTTTCTTTGATTTCAAGTTCTAGAGAAGTAAGACATGGATTTTGCTAACATTCAAGCTTTATTGGCGAATCTTACTTCTTAATTGTCACAGATTGCCGGAATGACTACAATGCAAAGTGTCCCTACATTTGGTGTGTCTTGTGGGCACAGATATCAAACTCATCAACATCCTCAATTCATTGTGAACGAAGATGCTTGGGGTTATCAAGGCTATGATCAACCAAGCAACAACATGTTTTCCAACACTTACAATTCGGCGTGGAGAGATCATTCAAATTATATGTGGGGGGAACCTCAACAATTCCAACAAGATGGATATTGGCAGCAAGAGGAGGAGTTCTATTCAAGACCTATGCAATATGCTCAATCAAACTCAGGTTCGTCAATAAATTATAATCAAATTCTTAATGATTTAAATTGTTTGGTGCAGGGCTCACAAAATCAAGCCAATGAGGCTCAACAAGATGCATATTGGCAGCCATATGAGGAGTTCTACACCACACCTATACAGCCACCACCGCATTCCCCACAACAATTCCAATCAAATTCAAGTATATCCATGGATAGTGATCAAATTCTTCAAGTACTAACCTCTTTGACGCAGGACCAACAAAATCAAGACAAGAAGTTGGATAAATTGAAGAGTCAAATGGGAGAGATTATGGAATTCATGGTACAAATTCAAGAGCAAAGTGAACTCTCCAACTCAACTGTTGAAAATTCGAAGGAAGATTTTGAAATCCATGATGCTATCACTTTGGGAAGTGCTATGGAGGTTGGAGCTAGCCTAAAAACGTCCAAACATAGCCTAGAAGTGGATGAGGAGCTGCTGATTGAGGAGGAGGAAGCAGACAACACACAACAAGGGTAGAACAACCCTTGCCGCAACCCCTTAAGCCCTCTAACCCACCCACCACAAGTAAGGACGTCCTAATTTCATTTCATTCTAATGTTATTCCTCCGAATGTCCCTTTTCCTCGCAGGTTTTTGATTCCCAAGAAAGAAGAGAGTGAAAAAGACATCGTGGAAGCCTTCCCAAAGGTGCAAAATGATATTCCAATTCTTGGCACACCCACTCAAGTACCAGATTGTGTTGAAGTGTTCAAAGAAACTTGTTCACCACAAAGAAGGAGTCAAGAAAAAGAAGTGGCTGGAGAATTTCAAGAATTCATTAAAGAGGACGTATTTGAAGTAACATAGCCCAAAGAAGTTGAGTTTGATGACACGGGACAAATCACAACCATCGTAGTAAATCTGGCCAAATTCAAAGTCCCTGAAACTTTCAAAGAAGTGGTGTTTGTCATTGAGTTCATGTTGGAGCAAACAGGTGAGCCACCTCCTCGAAATTCAATTTCGTTTTCTACTAACATGCTGTTGATGATTCAGGCACCCACGTTAGAATTTAAACCATTGCCGGATCATTTCAAGTATCACCGTCCATTCAAAGATCAATTCCATGCCATGGCCACCAATGGAGCTTAATTGGAGGTATCGTCCGGCTGGAAGACGTTAAAGCAAGCGCTTCTTGGGAGGCAACCCATGCAAATAAAGAAAACCTAGGAAGCTCCGGCATCACAACCAGATTTGCGCTCCTAAACCCTACTCTTTATTGCTTTTACTTTGCCATGTTTGTCATGTTTGCTAGTTGTGTTATTTGCTTGCTTTTGTGTGAGTCTATGTTTAAAACATTGAGGACAATGTTTGGTTTAAGTGGGGGGGGGGGGGTAAACAAAGTGTTTTTGTTGAAAAATTCGTAGGATTTTACCACCTAACATTTCAAAGGTTGTTTTTCACTGTTTTTGAGTGTTTTTAGTATGTTTTGATGTGTCTTTATGTGGCTTTAAAAGAAAATACGAAAATTCAAGAAAAAATTCGAAAAAGTTTGGAAAAAACCCAAAATAGAGTCATTTTAGAGTTGTTTTTGTGTGTTTGTTTGTGTCTTAGGGTACCTTCCAACACAATGATGAGGATTTGGTTTTTAATTGCATGACTGTTAAAGAAAGTTACAAACATGGGTGGAAGTTTGATATGCTCTCTGGTTTATGCTTGGTTTTAGTTGTCGTTTACGAATTCACATGTAATCACAAAGGAAAACAAATCAGTTTTTGTAACATGCTTGAAGGAAGGAACTTAAACAAACGCTACAACCTTGAGAGATTTGAGCCTAAACTTTATTTGGAGAGTTATTAATCTGTGATTTCTTGTTTTCTAAGTCGTTGCATGATCTCATTATTCTTTGCTTGGTTGCTACTTAGAATGCGTTTTATCACTTTAGTTCCAAATACTAGAACTCATGCCCATTTCATTCAAAGCTTAAAATTGAGTGCATAACATATAACAAGATGAAGTTGTTTAGTAGTTACCACCAGAGCCAGAAAGCCTTCATCCCATGCATTTGTTTTGTAGGTTTAACCCCTTTGAGCCTTATTTAGCGTATTTTTGTTGTTAGCCACATTATCCCTACCTAGCCTAGAATAGGACCATCCACACCCTTGTTCTTAAAGTATAGTGGAGCATGACTTAGAGGGAATTCCTTTTGATAAAACGTATTGCAGAAATCAAGTGTGGGGGAAGGGAATTTTTGTGTTGTGTGTGTCTAAGCATAGGGCACGGGTAGAAAAAGAAAAAAATATCGTGGAAATAAGAAAAGAAAAGAAAAAGTGTGTGAAAAGAAAGAAAAAGTGTTGAAAATAAGTGAGAATTAACTCACATGTGTTGGTTGTTGGAGAAAGGGTCCGAAAAGCTTGAATTTGACCCTAAGTGTTGCATGAATCTTCCCCTTGTGTTTAAAGTTGATTTTTGCATTCAAAACTGAATTCTAAGTGTCAATTTCATTACTTTGCTTACTATTTCTTTAAGAACGTTTGTTTATCCTTTACCTTTCTTTGTTAACCAATACCCCGAGCCCCGTTACAACCCTTGACTTCAATTTTGAGTGTTGTGTGTTTCAATATGTGGAGTTTGGGATTGGTATGAACATATGGTGTCACTGGTTCTTGTGTCTAAGTAGTAGCATTCCATTCATGAGATCATATATTTGTACACATATTCCAGAAAATGCTTTCTTTGTTTTAAACATATGTGAGTATTAGTTTTCTTGTTCACATCAATCTTCTCACATATACCTAGTGTAGGGAGTGTAGTCAGAAAATCTGTGTGAAAATAGAGTATATATCCGGTGAGGAATTGAGGGAACTCTCTAAGGCATGTTATTACCATCAAAACCATTTTTAAATTGATTTAGTGCGAGCTAGTGAATGGTGACTGTGATTAAGTGTGTGCTTGAGAGTAGGGATAACTAAAATCTGTGGGAGTAGTGATTTTTAATATGTCATGTTGCATTGGAAAATCCCTGAGGAAAATGTTGGAAGGTCTAGGTTATGTTTTGTTTTGTTTTGCTCGAGGACTAGCAAAAGCTAAGTGTGGGGGGATTTGATAAGAGCATATTTATGCGACTTAATTAGCTTGTTTTCTTGCATTTTCATAGTTAGTTTTTGTTTATTATAGTGTTTTTTTGCTATTTTCGTGTGTTTGTAGGTCCATATGACAAAGTTGGCAAGAAAGTGCAATTTGGATCATTTTGAGGCATTTTTGGGCACCAAATGGATAGCTTATGAATGGAGCAAGATGGATGGACGAATTTGAAGTTCAAGAGGCTAGGAATGTGCTGAAAAGAGTGAAGAAATAAATCCAAGTCAAGGAAGATAAGAAATCAGCTCAAAAGAAGGAACATTATCCAAAATCTTATCCAACTTTATCTTATCTTATCCTATCCTAATCGTATCCTAACTTAATTCCAGTTGCAAAGGGGATTTATTTTCAGATTAAAACACATTCAAATAGGTTTCTAGAAGCCCTTATCCACTCCTACAAAGGTGTTGCACCTTATCCCTTGTTTTTCTAGGAAATCAGCCACAAAACAACCTTTCTAGAAGGCCTTATCTCCTCTCCTAAAAATCTGGCGCCCCAAACCTTTCTAAAAGCTCTAAAACCTGCAATCCTTTTCCCTTAGGATTGTGCAATCCTTTTCCCTTCAGATTTTGGTGAACCCTAGTCCTTTTCCTTCATGAATTGTGCCAAATTCACATTCCTTTCCTTCAGAAATTCGTGGGTTTCCCTAGCCCTATAAATACAAACCTTTGTGCAGCAATTAAACCACCACCCTTTACCAAAAATCACCTACATCCATCCACCACACCATCCACCACATTCCTCTTGTGCCGCAGCTAAGGAAGGAGAAGAATGAGCCATCTGGAGTGTTTCAAGGTGTATTCTATCTTTGTTTTCAATGTTTAATTCAAGTTATCTTTGTCTAATTGCGAACATGAGGAACTAATTTCTTTATAGTTAGAGGGGAATTCGAAACCATGATTATATTTGCAATATGAATTGATTACTTTCAATTGCGATTTGATAAATTGTGAATGCAATTTGCTTAACTGTTTTATTCAAAACTTATTCTTGTATGGTTATTAAGGTGGCCAACTTAGTTTGCATGCATGAATTTGACGCTAGAATATAAGGGATTTTCACCTAATCGTTATGAACTTATATTCATAAGTAGTAAAGGTTGTTAGTCACAATCATGTTAAGTAAATTCCTGGCATAAGTATCATGCGCTTTCATAGTTATGAATGCCTTGTCAACACTTATGATTTTCATAGCACTTAATGATCTTTGATTGTGTCTCTATTATCTTCTTTCATGTAGGGATATTTTAAGGATTAATTTGATTGCGATGCGCTATTTCCATTCAATTCAATGATTTAAGAAAAATCTAAGGGTTAATTTAAGCGTACCTAATTAACTTGGGGTGTTGAGGTTCATGGTTTATTGAAAAGCAATTGGAGATTGATTTGTATGCAAGTGTGTCATGTGTGGAGAAGGACCTTCTAGCTAGACCATCACCCATCCAATTTCCCAAATTTCGTCCAAAACCTAATCCCCATTTACTTTGAAGTGTTAGATTAGTTCAAATCTGTTTTGGGTTGTGTTTTTAAGTGTTTTGAGTCATGTAAAAGTCAAATTTCGTCCACAGTCATCCCTAGAGTCTGTTTTGAGTCTATTTCATTGTTTTGGTGCTGTTTTGAGTCTTTTAAGTTTGTTTTGAGTCTTGTTAAGTGTTTTTAAGTTTATTTTTGTGTTTCTAAGTCAGTTTAGTTTAGATTAGCAATCCCTCCTAATCCCCGGTCCAGAACGATCCCTACTTATATATATACTACAATTGTCAAAAGAGGGTTTAATTTGTGTGCTTAACTTTTATCACATCACTTTTTAACAGTCATGCAATTAAAAACCGAATCCTCATCATTGTGTTGGAAGGTACCCTAAGACACAAAAAAACAAACAAAACAACTTTGAAACGACTCTTTTTGGTTTTTTCAAAACATTTTTCCAAATTTTTTCTGGGATTTTCGGATTTTTATGTAAAACACACTAAAATGCATCAAAACAGCCTAAAAACAGCAAGGAACAACATTGAAAATTATGGGTGATACAACCCTACGAATTTGAATCAAAACACTTTGGTTACCCCGCCACACTTAAATCAAACATTGTCCTCAATGTTTCAAGCATAAAATAACACAAATAACAAGTAAACAAACAAACAGCAACTAACATAATAAACATGGCAGAAACGAAATAAACAACAAAGAGAAGGGTTTAGGAACGCAAATCTGGAATTGGAGTGATTCCTTGGTCTTCCTTTGTTGCATGCATGGATTGCCTCCCAAGTAGCGCTTTCTTTAACGTCGTGTAGCCGGATGATACTTTCATTCACTCCCCATTGGAGCCCACGGCATGGAATTGATCTTTGAATGGAAGGTGATACTTGAAATGATCCGATAATGGTTTAAATTCTAAAATGGGTGCCTGGATCATTGAACTCAACAGCATGTTAGTTGATGCCTAAGATAACTAAACACACAAATTAAACCCTCTTGTTGACAATTGTAGTATGGATAAGTAGGGATCGTTCTAAACCGGGGATTAGAAGGGATTGCTAAACACTTGAAAACTGAATTAAAAACGTAAAAACAAAGTTTAAAACACTAAACTAGACTCAAAGTATGCAAAAATAAAATTTAAAACACTAAAACAAATCAAAAGACTCAAAACAGCAACCAAAAGACTCAAAACTGCCTTAAAAACACTTTCTGGACAGTTTTGAACTTTAACACAAATCTAAACGAAATTGAGTTATAACTTGTATCAAAACACTTAAAAACACAAACTAAAACACTTTCTAACTAATCTAGGACTTCAAAATAAAGGGGAGATGGTTTTGATGAAATTGAAAACGAAACATAAACTTTGTAATTAAAATAGATTCTAAAACGAATTGTGAGTTTAAATTGATGATGGATTAGTTAGAGGCTCTTTCTCCACACATGACACGTATGCAACCGACTCGATTTCCAGTTATTCCTTCATAGAATTATGAACGACATTGCCCCAAATTAACCGTGACATCACTAGCTAATTCTCAGATTTCCCTTTTATTATTGGATTGGATGGCATCATTCGACAACCCAAAGCATTCTTCAAAGGTCCCTTACATGACATCATAATAGAGATACGATCAAAGATCATTACGTTCAATGAAAACCATAAGCAATGACAAAGCACTTGCAACTATGACATCATGTCACTCATGCTAGGAATTGAACTTAACGCGATTGTGACTAGCAACCTTCACTACATATGAATATAAGTTTGTAACGATTATGTGAAACATCCTTATACTCTAGCATCATATCTATGCATGCCAATTAAGTGTCGACCCCTAATTAACAAACACAAATAAGTTATTAATCAAGTAGTTAAGCCAATTGCATTCACGATTCAAGAATTCATAACTGGAATTTATCAAATCAAATTGCACACATAGTCATGGCTTTAAAATCACCCCTAACCAATAGGGGTTTTAGCCACTCATGTTCATAGCAAAACGAATGGGAAAGAAATTACACATTGAAATTATGAAACGAATTACACCTAGAATGCACCAACAACGCAGCTTGGACATCCGAGGATCCTTCCTTCTTCCTCCTTGCTGCAACGCACAAGTGGGTGAGTTTTTGGGGATTATAGATGGTGTAGAAGTATGGATTTAGGGTTAGGATCAGTGTATGGGGTGGCTAGGGATGTTTTTAGGCAGAAACTAGGGTGAATGGTGGTAGAATGGTGCGGCTAAGTGTATGGAATGGGTTCTGGCGTGAATGGCAGTCTATGGATGATTTGTGGCTGCAAAAAGGGAGTTTATTTAAAGGGTTTAGGAAATTAAAACCCTAGGTTATTTAGGGTAACAGAAATTAAGTCTAAAGCTTCTAGAAATAGGAAACAAAATCATAAAATTAAAGGAAAGGGCAAGGAATATGCGGCAAGGGTCTAAAACACATTAATGTGTTTTAATGCTTAAAATCAGGAAATGACCTTCTCCCTTGCACAGCAAGGAAGAGGAAAGGTTAAGGGGGTGCGGCAAGGTATGTTTTTGTGCAAGGAATGTGTATTTGATGCCCTAGAATGCTTAGGAGGCCTTCAAAGTTGATAAAACTTAGGAACATTTAGGAAAGGTCAAACCAAAGTAGGAAACCTTGGCTTAACTTTCCTATTTCGAGTAGGAATCCTTGTTCTTCTAGGAATCCTCATGTGAGTAGGTGATATGATATTAACTAGCACTCAAATTAAACCCTCTTTTTGTCAAATTGTAGTAAAGATGTAAGTAGGGATCGTTCTAAACCGGGGATTAGGAGGGATTGCTAAACACTTGGAAACTGACTTAAAAACTCAAAAACAAAGTTTAAAACACTAAACTAAACTCAAAGAATGCAAAACTAAAGGTTAAAACACTTAAACAAACCTAAAAACCAAAACAGCAACTAGAAGGCTCAAAACTGCCTAAAAACCACTTTCTGGGCAGTTTTGAGCACCTACACTAATTTGGACGAAATTTGATTAAAACTTGAATCAAAACACCTAGAAACACAAATCAAAACACTTTCTAACTAATCTAAGACTTCAAAATAAAGGGGGATTTGTTTTGGACGAAAATTGAAAACAAAACAGAAACTTTAATTAACACAGATTGTAAAAAACGATTTTGGTGAAATAGATGGTTAAAAGGATAGTTAGGAGGTTCTTCTCCACACATGTCACACTTGCAAACAAAACGATTTTCAGTTGTTCTTCCGATAAACTATGAATACTCAACGCCCCAAGTTAACCGTGAATTGCACTAATTAACCCTCAGTTTTTCCACAAGTTATTAAGTTGGATGATTGCATACGACAACCCAAAAAATTCCCTACAAGTTCCCTACATGAATTGCATAATAGAGATACAAGCAAGAATCATTACGTTCTATGAAAAACATAAGCATTGACGAAGCATTTGTTACTATGAATTGCATGAAACTTATGCTAAGAATTCATTCAACGCGATCGTTTTCAAGCGACCTTCACTACTTGTGATTATAAGATTGTAACTATTAGGTGAAACTCCCTCATAATCTAGCATCATATTCATGCATGAAAACTAAGCGTGCACTCTCAATCAACATACACAAATAAGTTATCAATCAAATAGATGAACGAATTGAATCCATAACTTATGAAATAACAACTGAATGTAATCGAATCAAATTGCAAGCATGTACATGGTTTCGAATCACCCCCCAACCAAGGGGGTTTAGTTCCTCATACTCACAACACAAAGAATATCAAAATTAAACATGGAATTCAAAGGAAAGACAACACCTAAAACGTTCCAGCAATCCTCAATTGAATGGCATGAACATCCCAAGCTTTTTCTCCTCCTTTTGGCTGCGGCACAAGGAATAGGACAGGTTCTAGGGGTTATTTAGATGGTTGAGTAGGTAAGGAATGATATGGTAGTGTTTAGGGGACATGGGGGTTGCGGCAAGGTGTGAAAAGATGGCAGATTGGTGGAGGAAAGTTGCTGCAAGGGGGCTGAATATATTTGGACGAATTTCTGGAGTGAATGGATGATCTGGGAGGTGGTCAGTTCGGCCAAAAGCTTTAAAGGAGTATATATAGGCACTTAAAAACCCTAGCAATCAGATTAGGGTTTTTAGAAGCCCAAATCCACAGAAAATAGGTTAAAACAATCAGATTTTGTATGGGAAAAGGCCTAGGGTTCGGCTGGTTTAGTGGGCTAGGGTTAAGGCTTCTAGAACACCTTGCAAGGCAAGGAAATCAGGTATTTAAAACCCTAGGTGCGGCATAGGCTTGGGGAGATCAGATTTGTCAATGGGCTAGGGTTTAGGTTTGGAAAATAAGGCTTCTAGGATGGAAAGGTGCGGCATGGGCTTAGGGTTTCTAATCAGATTTTTGCACGTGAACAAGGCCTAGGTGTGGCTGATTAGGTGGGCTAGGGTTAGGGTTTAGGTGCGACATAGGTCCAAAAGGTAAGGATGGGTCATCCAAAAGCCCAAAGCCGAGAATAGCAACTCACGAAAATGGAAACCTCCAAGAATAGAAACTTCCAACTTTAGAAACTTTGGTTGCCAATTCCGATTTAGGAAAGATCAACCCAAAATGGAAACTTTTAGGCTTAGCTTTCCTACTTCAAGTAGAAGACCTCAAATCTTCAACTCTTCAATTCCATCCCAACCTTGTGTTCCAAGCATGTCCTTTTCAATCCAAGCTCACTTTTTGCTCCAAAAGCTCCAAATTGCATCATTTCATGTAATATGTCCTTTACACCTGAAAACACATGAAAGTAGCTTAAAAGTCTACTTTAACGAAGAAAACATAATGAAAATGCATAAGAACTAGCTAACTAAGGCGCATAAATATGCTCCTATCAGTAGGAATCCACCTTCAATTACGAATCCTTTGTTGATTAGGAATCCTTTGTTAATTAGGAATCCTTCGTTGATTAGGAATCCTTCGTTGATTAGGAATCCGTCGTTGATTAGGAATCCTAACTTCTTCAAATCTTCAGTTACGTCCATTCCTTTTGCTCCAAGCATGTGATAGTCATTCCAAGCCCAATTTTGCTCCAAAATGCTCCAAAATGCATCTTCTTGCCTACTTTGTCCTTAAAATCTGAAAACACACGAAAATGACTTTAAACACTAAAATAATTAAGGAAACAAGACATAAATGCACAAGAACAAGCCAACTAAGTCGCATAAATATGCTCCTATCATTAGTATAAAACGAACTTGAAATTTGAGGAGGTAGCTTACCTATGTGTTGCGACAAGAACACAAGTACATCCTCCACGACATGGTCCTCAAAACTTCCATGCATTGGATCTATGAATGGAGGGGGATAGTGATCATTTCTGATTATGGCATTAAGCTTCCTAAAGTCTGTGTAAATTCTCCGACCAATTTGGATTCGATTTGGCACATGCGCCAAAGAAGGTAACAACCTATTAATTGAAATGGGAATCGAAATTGGAGGAGGTGGCTCACCATTGTGCTGCAATGAGGACTCGAAAGTAGCAGCATATTCAACAATTTCACTAGGCTTGCTCTCGGCCAGAGTGGGCATTAGGGCAGTGATTTGTCTCGTGTCATCAAATTCAACTTCTTTGGGGATGGTTGTCTCAAGTACCTTTGATGAATTTTAGATACTCCCCAGTCACTTCCTTCTCTTGAATCCTTCTTCTTGGTGTACAATTCTCTTCAGGGATTTCAACACAATCTGGAACTTGTTTTGGTGTACCAAGAATTGGGATATCACTTTGCACCTTGGGAAGGGCTTCCACGATGTCTTTTTCACTCTCTTCTTCCTTGGGAATCAAAAACCTGCGAGGAAAAGGGACATTTGGTGGAATGGGGTAAGAAAGAATTGAATTTGGAACCAACTTACCTGAGTTGGACGGCATAGGGACTCTAGGAGGCTGCGACAAGGGTTGTTCTACCCTTGTCGTGGGTGTGTCTTCTTCATCCACCTCAATTAGCAGTTGTTCGTCCTCCCCTTGGATTTGTTTGGACGCCCTTGGTTCAACTCTAACCTACATGGCACTTCCCAAAGTGATGGCTCCAGTAATTTCAAAATCTTCCATTGAATTTACAATGTTTGCGTTGGAGAATTCACTTCGTTCTTGAATTTGTGCCATGAACTCCACAATCTGCCCAACTTGCTTCTCTAATTCATCCGTCTTGTTGGCTTTTTTTTTCTGCTTCATGTGTCAAAGAGGTGAGTAATTGAACAATTTGGTCATTATCCATTGACGTACCTGAATTTGTTTGGGAAGATTGTGGGCGAGGCTGTGGTGGTGCATATGGCCACTGATAGAACTCCTCAGATGGCTGTGAGTATTCTTCTTGTTGTGAGCCCTACGTCAAAGAGGTTAGTACATCAAGAATTTCATCATAACTCATGGGCATACTTGAATTCGATTGGAATTGTTGTGGGGAAGGCGGTGGTGGCTGCATAGGTCTGGAATAAAACTCCTTCTCTTGCTGCCAATATCCATCTTGTTGGAATTGTTGAGGTTCCCCCGACATATAATTTGAATGATCTCTCCAATTCGAATGATAAGTGTTGGAAAACATGTTGTTGCTTGGTTGATCATAGCCTTGATAACCCCAAGCATTTCCGTTTTCAGTGAATTGAGGACGTTGATGAGTTGGATATCCGTGCCCATAGGACACACCACATGTAGGGACACTTTTCATTGTGGTCCTTTCGATATATTGCGTTAACTGAGAAGTAAGATTCGTTATTTGAGCTTGAAGATTAGTAATTGCCATGTCTTACTTCTCTAGTACCTAAAATCAAAGAAAGAAAACAAAATCAAATATCAAAAGTGAAATAAACAAAACAGGGTGATTAGCGATTTTGCTAATCCCCGGCAACGGCGCCAAAAATTTGGTGCGAAATATATAAGCACACAAATTAAACCCTCTTTCTATCAATTGTAGTAAGGAATGTAAGTAGGGATCGTTCTAGGCCGGGGATTAGGAGGGATTGCTAAATCACTTAAAAACTGACTCAAAAACGTAAAAACAAAGTTTAAAACACTAAACTAGACTCAAAGAATGCAAAACTAAACTATGAAACACCAAAACAAACCAAAAGACTCAAAACAGCACCTAAACACTCAAAACTGCCTTAAAAACACAATCTGGGCAGTTTTGAACACCTAACACAAATTTGGACGAAATTAAGTTATTACTTGACTCAAGACACTTAGAAACTCAAACTAAATTGATTTCTAACTAATCTAACACTTCAAAATAAAGGGGGAATTGGTTTTGACGAAATTTAAAACAAAACAAAAACTTTGTAACTCAAAGGAGATTTTAAAACGAAATTGATAAAAGTGAATGGATGGAAGGCTAGCTAAGGGGTTCTTCTCCACACATGCCACACTTGCATACAAAACGATTTCCAATTTCTTTTCGATAAACCATGAATTCCCAACACCCCAAGTTAATTAGATACGCTTAAATTAACTTTCAGATTTCCCTTAAGTCAATGAATTAGAAGGAAAAAGCGCATCACAACCAAATTATTCCTCAAAAGTCCCCTACATGAAAGCGCATAATAGAGATACAATTAAAGATCATTACGTTCAATGGAAATCATAAGTATTGACGAGGCACTCGTAACTATGAAAGCGCATGATACTTATGCCAAGAATTTACTTAACATGATTGTGATCAACAACCTTTACTACTAGTGAATATAAGTTCATAACGATTAGGTGAAACTCCCTTATATCCTAGCATTAGATTTATGCATGAAAATTAAGTGTGCACTCTCAACCAACACACACAAATCAGTTTAATTCAAATAGATAAGCAAATTGAATCCACGACTTATGAAACGCAATTAGAAGTAATCAAATCATATAGCAAGCATAAACATGGTTTCGAATCACCCCCTAGCCAAGGGGGGGTTTAAGTTCTCATACTCACAAAGCAAAGATAAATAAATTTAGACATTGAAATCAAAGATAGAAAACAACTAGAAACGCTCCAACACTCCCAAGGCTTGGGCATAGGCACGGCACCAGGTTGTTCCTTCTTTCTCCTTCCTTGCAATCTGCGGAACTAGAGGGATGAGTGTGTTTGAGGGATGTATGAATGTAGAAAAATATGGTAGAGGATGGTGACTAAATGGTGCAGCAAAGGATGGTATTTATAGGCTGAAATTCGCAGCCCCTTTAAAGGCCTAATTTGTATAGGATAATAACACACAAACCTTAAAGGAAAAGGCAAAGGCTTTTAGAAACCAAGGGGGAAAAGAATAATAAGGCTTTTAGAAACCAAGGGGGAAAAGAATAATCAGGTTTCTAGAAGTTCTAGAAAGGTTTGGGGTGTCACTTTTGTGGGACAAGGGATAAGGCCTTCTAGAAAGGTGATAGAAGCATATTTATGCACCTTAGTTAGCTAGTTCTTATGCATTTCCATGGTGTTTTCTTAATTAAAGTAGTCTTTTAAGCTAGTTTTATGTGTTTTCAGGTTTTAAGGACAAAGTATGCAAGAAGAGGCATTTTGGAGCCTTTTGGAGCAAAATGGAGCTTGGAATGCATGTCACATATTTAGAGCCAAGGTTTGGACGAATTTGAAGAGTTGAAGATGATGATTCCTACTTGAACAAGGTTTCCTAGTTGAAGTAGGAAAGTGCTTACATGAAGAAGGATTCCTAATCAGCGAAGGATTCTTAATTGAAGATGGATTCCTAATCAAATGAGGATTCCTAGAAGAATGAGGATTCCTACTCCAAGAAGGATTCCTACTTGAAATAGGAAAGTTAAGCCAAGGTTTCCTATTTTGGTTTGACCTTTCCTAATCCTAATTGTCCCTATGTTCCAGCAACTTTGAAGGCCTTTTAAGCATTCTAGGACACAAAATACACATTCCTTGCACAAAAACATACCTTGCCGCACCCCTTAAACCTTTCCTCTCCCTTGAGGGAGAGGGTCCTTTCTTGATTTTAAGCATTAAAACACATTCCTAATGTGTTTTAGAACCCTTGTTGCATATTCCCTTGCCTTTCCTTTAATTTTCTGATTTTGTTTCCTAATTCTAGAAGCTTTTGACTTAATTTCTGTTTACCTAAATAAACTTAGGGTTTTAATTCCTGAAATCCCTTTAAATAAACTCTCTTTTGCAGCCACAAATCATTGATAAAATGCCATTCACGCCAGAACCCATTCCATACACTTAGCCACACCATTCACCCTAGTTTCTGCCTAAAAACATCCCTAGCCGCCCCATACACTCATCCTAACCCTAAATCCATACTTCTACACCATCCATAATCCCCAAAACCCAACCACTTGTGCGTTGCAGCAAGGAGGAAGAAGGAAGGATCCTTGGATGTCCAAGCTACGTTATTGGTGCATTCTAGGTGTAATTCGTTTCATAATTTCAATGTGTGATTTCTTTCCCTTTCGTTTTGCTATGAACATGAGTGGCTAAAACCCCTATTGGCTAGGGGGGATTCAAAACCATGATTATATATGTGAAATAAGTTGATTACTTCCAGTTATCGTTGCATAAGTCGTGAATACAATTTGCTTAACCGTTTGATTTAGAACTTATTCTTGTATGTTGATTGAGAGTGCACGCTTAATTTGCATGCTTGAATTTGGTGCTAGGATATAAGTTTGTTTCACCTAATCGTTATGAATTTATATTCGCAAGTAGTGAAGGTCGCCAGTCACGATCGTGTTAAGTAGATTCCTGGCAAGAGTATCATGCTTTTCATAGTTACGAATGCCTTGTTGATGCTTATGATTTCCAACGAACGTAATGATTCTAACTTGTATGTTTATCATGCTGTTCATATAGAGAACTTGTTAGGAATAATTTGTTTGCGATGCATATTCATCCAATTCAATGATTCTAGGGAAATCTAAAGGTTAATTTAAGCGGACCTAATTAACTTGGAGTGTCGAGGTTCATAACTTATTAAATTGATAACTGGAAATTGATTTACATTGCATATATTTCATGTGTGGAGAAGAATCCCTTAGTTATTCCATCATCCATTGATTCATCACAATTTTGTCTTACAATCTGTTTTCTTTACAATCTGCCCATTTAGTTTATTTTCGTCCAAATCAAATCCCCATTTATTTTGAAGCCTAGATTAGTTAGAAAGTGTTTTGGTTTATGTTTTTAAGTGTTTCGGTACAAGTTAAAACCCAAATTCGTCCAATTTGGTGCTTTGTGCTCAAAACTGCCCAGAAAGTGTTTTTAAGGCAGTTTTGAGTCTTTTGGTTGCTGTTTTGAGTTTTTGGTTTGTTTTAGTATTTTAAACTTTAGTTTTGCATTCTTTGAGTCTAATCTAGTGTATTAAACTTTGTTTTTACGTTTCTAATTCAGTTTTCAAGTGTTTAGCAATCCCTCATAATCCCCGATTTAGAACGATCCCTACTTACATACTTTGCTACAATTGATAAAAAAAGGTTTAATTTGTGTGTTAAGTTTATTTACGCATCAAAAGGTTGTTTTGTGGCTGATTTCTAGAAAAACAAGGGATAAGGTGTGGCATCTTTGTAGGAAGGGATAAGGCTTCTAGAAATCAGGTTTTAAGTCTCCAAATAGGAAAAGAAATCCCTTTTGTAGCTGAAATCTTTATGCATTAGGATTAGGAAAGCTTGTCTTGGTCAATCCTTCTTCTTCTTGGATTCCTTTTCCTTCTTTGACTTGGATTACTTCTTTGTTGCTGGAACTTAAGGCCACTTAGGTTTAACTTTCCTACTTCAAGTAGGAAACCTTGTTTGAGTAGGAATCTTCATTCTTCTAGGAATCCATCTTCAACTAGGAATCCTTCTTCAATTAGCACTTTCCTACTTCAACTAGGTAACCTTGTTCAAGTAGGAATCATCATCTTCAAATCTTCAAATTCGTCCAAACCTTTGGCTCCAAATATGTGACATTCATTCCAAGCTCCATTTTGCTCCAAAAGGCTCCAAAATGCATCTTTTTATATGCTTTTCCCTTAAAACCTGAAAACACATAAAACTAGCTGAAAAGACTACTTTAACTAAGAAAACACCATGGAAATGCATAAGAACTAGCTAACTAAAGCGCATAAATATGCTCCCATCAGCTTGGTTGTGGTTATAATTTATGAATTCACATGCAATCATAAAGGAAAAATCAGTTTTGTAACATGCTTGAAAGAAGGAACTCAAATGTTTGCTACAACCTTGTGAGACTTGAGCCTAAACGTTTATTTGAAGAGTTAATAAACTGTGCATCATTGTTTTCTAAAGTCGTTGCATGATCTCATTATTCTTTGCTTGGTTGCTACTTAGAAGGCGTTTCATCATTTAGTTCCAAATGCTAGAACTCATGCCTATTTCATTCAAAGCATGTTATTGATTTGCATAACACATATTCAAGATGAAGTTGTTTAGTGATCCAAGAGCCAAAAAGCCTATCCCATACATTATATGTTTAAGTTTAACCCCGTTGAGCCTTGTTTAGCCTACGTTCTTTGTTAACCCACACTATCCTCACCTAGCCTAGATTAGGACCATCCATACCCTTGTTCTTGAAGCATAGTAAAGTATGACTCAAAATGAATTCCTTTTGATTAATGTATTGCAGAAAACAAGTGTGGGGAAAGTGATTCTTGTGTGTGTGTGTGACAAAGTCATTAATAAGGCACGGGTCGGAAAAAAAAAAAGAAAAAAAAAGAAAAGAAAAGTTGTGAAAATGTATGAAAAAGAGTTCTAAAGTGTTGTTTGTTGAAGAAAGGGTCCAAAACATTGAATTCGGCCCTAAGTGTTGTTTAAATCTTCCATTTGTGTTAAAAGTTGATTTTTGCATTCTAAAGTGAATTCTAAGTTTCGATTTCATTACTTTGCTTGCTATTGCTTTGAGAACGTTTGTTATCCCTATCTTTCCTTTGTTAACCATTACCCCAAGCCCCGTTACAACCCTTGACTTCAATCTTGAGTGTTATATGTTTCAATTTGTGGAGTTTTGAATTTGGTATGAGCATATGGTGTCACTGGTTCTCGCATCTAAGTAGTAGCATTCCATTCATGAGATCATATCTAAACATGCTTAATAACTCCATAAATTGCTTTCTTTGTAACACATATATGTGAGTGTTCGTTTTCATGTTTACATCAATCTTCTCACATATAACTAGTGTAGGGTGTGTAGTCAGAAAATGCGTGAAAATAGAGAGTATCTTGTAAGGAATTGAGCAAATTCTGTAAGGCATGTTACTACATTCAAAACATCATTTTAATTGGTTAAATGTGAACTAGTAAGTGGTGACTGTGTTTAAGTATGTGCTCAAGTGTGAAGATAACTAAAATCTGTGGGAATAATGATTTTTAACATGTCATGTGCATTGGAAATCCCTGAGGCAAATGTTGGAAGGATTAGAATGTGTTTTGTTTACTTTGTTTTGTTTGTTTGTTTCGTTTTGCTCGAGGACTAGCAAAAGATAAGTGTAGGGGAATTTGATAGGAGCATATTTATGCGACTTAGTTAACATGTTTTCTTGCATTTACTTAGTTAGTTATTGCTTATAAGAGTGTTTTAAGCTATTTTCGTGTGTTTGTAGGTCCTAATAACAAAGTTGGAAAGAAAGTGCATTTTGGTGCAATTTGGAGCAATTTTGGGCCAAAATGGATTGCATGCATATGGAGCAAGTGGGATGGACGTTTTTGGTGTTTTAAAAAGGGTTTCAACACATGCAAAAATCTGAATAATGAAGTTGAAGTGTGGAAGTGTGCAGATACATACACTTAAGGAATAATTTGAAAGGAAAAGAAGTGAAAGATGCCCATTTGTTGGATTGCTTTACAAGATGTATTCACATTCTCAGCAACTACAAACATAATTGCAAGCTGAAATGATGCATAGCATGTGTATAGAGGTGTAAAGTGGCCAAAAGTTGATGTTTGCAAGATGAAATGATGCAAAACATGTGTGTGAAAGTTGTCTAACAACTAGTACATGTGGAAAAGGGATGGAATACAAGGCAAATGCATCAGAAATTGAAGAATGAAGGCACATGGACAGCTACATAGGAGTTGAATTAGCAAAAGAGGAATGATTGCCTTTTGTTAAAGGCAAGACACAATGATAAAAGAGCATGTAAACTAGCTGTCTTTGCATCATTTTGGTCTTTGTTTGTATTGTTTATTGAAGTCACTTGAGTGATTCTTTGCCTTGGAGCTTCTATAACTAGGGAGTGAAGGGAAGAACACTACACATTACACTACATCAAAAACATAATCAGCCACACCACCCCTCCATATTCAGAATTTTCGCCATAAATCATTCCCTCTCTTTGCCGCAGATTTCCTTCACCATTCTTCCATATTTTTCTGATTTTTTTTACCCTAGCCGTACACCCCATCAATCCTAAACCCTTCCATACCATTCCCTACCCATTCTCCCATACAAATACCACCCTAGAACCTGACTTGAGATCAAGTGCCGCCGCAAGGAGGAAAGAAGACTTGTGGATGCACCTGCTGTCCAAGTTGGATCATCTAGGTGTTTTCTTTCTTTGGATTTTAATGTCTAAATTTATGTATCTTTGCTTTGTGAGTATGAGGAACTAAACCCCCCTTGGCTAGGGGGGGATTCGAAACCATGTTTATGCTTGCTATATGATTTGATTACTTTCAATTGCGTTTCATAAGTTGTGAATTCAATTTACTTATGTACATGAATTAAAACTGATTTGTGTGTGTTGGTTGAGAGTGCACGCTTAATTTTCATGCATAAGTTTGATGCTAGGATATAAGGGAATTTCACCTAATCGTTATGAACTTATATTCAAAAGTAGTAAAGGTTGTTGATCACAATCGTGTTAAGTAAATTCTTAGCATAAGTTTCATGCAATTCATAGTAACGAGTGCCTCGCCAATGCTTATGATTTTCATAGAACTTAATGATCTTTGCTTGTATCTTTGTTATGCAATTCATCCAGGGAACTTGTGAGGAATGCTTTGGGTTGTCTTATGCAATTCATCCAATTCGATAACTTTAGGAAAATCTGAGGGTTATTTAGTGCAATTCACAGTTAATTTCGGGCGTTGGGAATTCATGGTTTATTGAGAAGCAATTGGAAATCGTTTTATATTCAAGTGTGACATGTGTGGAGAAGAACCCCTTAGCTAGCTTTCCATCCATTCACTTTTATCAAATTCGTTTTAGAATCTGTTCAATTTACAAAGTTTGTTCTTGTTTTCAATTTTCGTCAAAACTCAATCCCCATTTATTTTGAATTTTTAGATTAGTTAGAAATCAATTTAGTTTGTGTTTTTAAGTGTCTTGAGCCAAGTCATAACCCAATTTCGTCCAATTTAGTGTTAGGTGTTCAAAACTGCCCAGAAAGTGTTTTTAAGGCAGTATTGAGTGTTTATTGGTTGTTTTGAGTCTTTTGGTTTGTTTTGGTGTTTTATAGTTTAGTTTTGCATTCTTTGAGTCTAGTTTACTGTTTTAAACTTTGTTTTTACGTTTTCAGTCAGTTTCAAATGATTTGGCAATCCCTCTTAATCCCCGGCCTAGAACGATCTCTACTTACATACTTTGCTACAATTGATAAAAAGAGGATTTAATTTGTGTGCTTATATATTTCACATCAATTGAGGGTCGACACTTAATTAGTATGCATAAATTTGATGCTAGAGTATAAAGGAGTTTCACATAATCATTACAAACTTATATTCATATGTAATGAAGGTCGCTGGTCA
Source organism: Malus x robusta (assembly GCA_963082935.1). Taxonomy (NCBI): domain Eukaryota; kingdom Viridiplantae; phylum Streptophyta; class Magnoliopsida; order Rosales; family Rosaceae; genus Malus; species Malus x robusta. Next base: position 13,864,143 of record OY720328.1, read on the forward strand.
CAATCGTGTTAAGTTTAATTCCTAGCATGAGTGACATGATGCCATAGTTGCAAGTGCTTTGTCAATGCTTATGATTTTCATTGAATGTAATGATCTTTGATTGTATCTCTAGTATGATGTTATGTAGGGAACTTTTAAAGAATGCTTTGGGTTGTTGAATGATGTCATCCAATCCAATAATACAAGGAAAATCTGAGGGTTAACTAGTGATGTCACGGTTAATTTGGGGCATTGTCATCATAATTCAATGAAGGAGTAACTGGAAATTAAGTCATTGGCATACATGTCATGTGTGGAGAAAGAGCCTCTAGCTAGCCTATCATCCATCAAATTCAACCAAATTTTTCCAAAATCTGTCTTAAGTTTTAGTTACTTGTTTTTATTTTAATTTCGTCCAAAACAAACCCCCTCTTTACTTTTTTGTTTGTTTCAAAGTGTTCAAATTCTGTTTTGTTTGTGTTTTTGAGTGTTTTGAGTCGAGCCAAAACCCTAAATTCGTCAAAATTTGTGTTTAGAGTCAAAAACTGCCTAGTTGGTGTTTTTAGGCAGTTTTGAGTGTTTTTAAGTTGTTTTGTGTCTTGTGAACCTGTTTTGAGTCCTTTGAGTCTAGTCAAACGTTTTTAACTTTGTTTTTATGTTTTTGAGTCAATTTAGAGGTTTTTGAGTCAAAAGGAATGGATGAATTGAAGACTTGAAGAAATTAGGTTTCCTAATCAACGAAGGATTCCTACTCCAACAAGGATTTCTACTTGAAGTAGGAAAGTTAAGCCAAGGTTTCCTATTTTGGTTTGACCTTTCCTAATTCTAAAAGTACTTATGTTCCAGACACTTTGAGGACTTCATATGCACTTGAGGACACAAAACAAAGGCCCTAGAACTCTTAGGGACCTTTGCCGCACCTTTCCCAATTTCCCATCTCCTTGTCGTGCAAGGAAGCAATCTCCCATCAATTTTAGGACACTTAGAACTTCCTAAAGTCCTTGCCGCACACACCTTGCCCATTCCTCTTCCTTGCCATGCAAGGGAGAGGGTTGTTTCCTGATTCCTTGCATTTAAACACTTTCCTAATCTATTTTAAAGCCTTGCCGCACCCTTTAGCCTATTTTCCTTTAGTTTTCTGATTTGTTTCCTTAATTCTAGAAGCTTTAGACTTAATTTCTATTTACCTACTTAACCTAGGGTTTTATTTCCTGAATCCCTTTAAATAAACTTGCTGGTTTCAGCCACAAACATCTCCATTCACTCCCATTCACGCAGAAACCAACCCACCTCCCTTGGCCGAATCCATCCTTCACCAATCTCCATAATTTCTGACCCCAAACACTCCTAGCCGCACCATACATCCATCTTAAACACCATTCCACCTTTCTACATCATCCATAACCCCCAAAACTCATAACAAAACTACTTGTGTGCCGCAGCAAGAAGGAAGAAGGAAGGACCCCTGGATGTTCAAGCTCCATTGTTGGTGCATTCTAGGTGTAATTCGTTTTATGATTTCATTGTGTAATTTCTTTCTCTTTCGTTTTGCTATAAACATGAGTGGCTAAACCCCTATTGGTTAGGGGTGATTTCAAAGCCATGACTATGTGTGCAATTTGATTTGATAAATTCCAATTATGAATTCTTGAATTGTGAATGCAATTGGCTTAACTATTTGATTAATAACTTATTTGTGTTTGTTAATTAGGGGTTGACACAAACTTATATTCATATGTAGTGAAGGTTGCTAGTCACAATCGCATTAAGTTCAATTCCTAGCATGAGTGACATGATGTCATAGTTGCAAGTGCTTTGTCATTGCTTATGGTTTTCATTGAACGTAATGATCTTTGATCGTATCTCTATTATGATGTCATGTAGGGGACCTTTGAAGAATGCTTTGGGTTGTCGAATGATGCCATCCAATCCAATTAACAAGGAAAACCTGAGAGTTAGCTAGTGATGTCACGGCTAATTTGGGGCAATGTCGTTCATAGTTCTATGAAGGAATAATTGGAAATCGAGTCGTTTGAATATATGTCATGTGTGGAGAAAGAGCCTCTAACTAATCCATCATCCATTTAAACTCCCAATTCGTTTTACAATCTGTTTTAATTACAAAGATTTTGTTTTGTTTCAATTTCGTCAAAACCAATCTCCCCTTTATTTTGAAGTCCTAGATTAGTTAGAAAGTGTTTTAGTTTGTGTTTTTAAGTGTTTTGATACAAGTTATAACCCAATTTCGTTCTGATTTGTGTTAGAGTTCAAAACTGCCTAGAAAGTGTTTTTAAGGCAGTTTTGAGTCTTTTGGTTGCTGTTTTGAGTCTTTTGGTTTGTTTTAGTGTTTTAAATTTTAGTTTTGCATTCTTTGAGTCTAGTTTAGTGTTTTAAACCTTATTTTTACATTTATAAGTCAGTTTTCAAGTGTTTAGCAATCCCTCCTAATCCCCGGTTTAGAACGATCCCTACTTACATACTTTGCTACAATTGATAAAAAGAGGGTTTAATTTGTGTGCTTATATATTTCGCATCATTATGTTTTCTTAGTTAAAGTAGTCTTTTAAGCTATTTCCATGTGTTTTCAACTTTTAAGGGCATATTACATAAAAAGATGCAAATTGGATCTTTTTGGAGCAAAAGTGAGCTTAGAGTGAATAGCACATGCTTGGAACAAAAGGTTTGGACGAAATTGAAGATTTGAAGATTTAAGGATTCCTAGTCCAAGAAGGAGTCCTAATTGAAGAAGGATTCCTAATCAACGAGGGATTCCTAGTTGAAGATGGATTCCTGATAGGAGCATATTTATGCGACTTAGTTAGCTTGTTTTCTTGCACTTTTATAGTTAGTTGGTGGTTATTATAGTGTTTTAAGCAATGTTCGTGTGTTTGTAGGTCCAAACGACAAAGTATGCAAAAAGGTGCAATTTGGAGCCTTTTGGAACAGTTTTAAGCATAAAATGGATATCACATGGTTGGAGTCAAATGGATGGACGAAATTGAAGATCAAAGGAGGCAAGAAATGAAGAAATGAACATGAAGAACAAAGAGTTCAGAATTGGAAACCAAAGTTTCTAAAGTTGGAAGTTGCTATTCTTGGAGGTTTCCATTCTTGAAAGTTTCTATTCTTGAATTGGAAGTTTCCTAATCCTTTTTCAGCTTTGTTCTAAGCCCTTGCCACACCTCTGAAGCCTCTTCTCTCTTGGATTCTGATTTGTTAGGCCCTTTTCCTTGTGGATTTGGGTTCTACAAATCCTTTTTAGAAACTAAGTGGGCCAAAACCCTTTTCTTTGTTGATTTAAACCCTAAACCAAATTTGTAGGCCCTAAGCCTTAAAATCTGCTAAGTTTAAACCCTAATCTATCTCCCCTAGGGTTGTGCCGCACCTAACACTTCTAGAAGCCTAAAAATCTGCACAAACCCTAATTATTTTCTCCCTTGGATGGGCCAAGCCTTTTATCTCCAAAACCCTAACCTCTTCCCATCAGATTTTGTGGAAACCCTAGCCCTATAAATAGATGTTTTAAAGCCTAAATTCGGCACCACCCTTCACACCATTCAAAAACACCTTTCCGCAACCCTAATCACCATTCTACATCACAAAACACCATCCTACATCCATATACATCTGTCGCACCTTTTGGAGAAGAAGGAGAGCCTTGTCGTGCATTCCATTGATGAAGGAGGACCTTGTGCGCAAGCCATCTGCATCCTTGGGAGTTTTCATAGTTCTTTCTTCCCTCGTTTCAGTTTCGATGTTTATTTCAATTTGCTTTTCAATTGCTATGAACATGTGGAACTAAGTCCTTATTAGTTAGTGGTAAATTTGAAGCCATGGATATATGTTAATATGAATTGATTCCTTTCAGTTATTGTTTCGTAAAACATGAATGCGATTTACTTATCTATTTGATTGATAACTTATTCTTGTGTGTTGATTAAGGAGGCCTACTTAGTTTGCATGCTTGAATCTGATGCTAAATTATAAGGGACTTTCACCTAATCGTTAGAAACTTATAATTACAAGTAGTGGAGATTGTTAGTCACAATCGTGTTAAGTAGATTCTTGGCAAAAGTATCATGCAGTTCATAGTTATAATTGCCTTGTCAATGCTTATGATTTCCATGGAATTTAATGATCTTTGAATGTTTCTCTATCATGCTGTTCATATAGGGAACTTGAGAAGAATAATTTGGGTTGTTGCATGCATTCATCCAATTCAATGAATTTAGGGAAATCTGAGAGTTAATTTGTGCATTCACGATTAATTTGGGGCATTGTCGTTCATGGTTTAAGGAAACAATATTGGAAATTGATTTATGTTGCATATGTTCATGTGTGGAGAAGGATCCTCTAACTAGCTTTTCACCCTTGAATCCATCTCAATTTCGTTTTAGTTTAATTTGACTTCCAATTTGTTTAGTTTTAATTCAATTTCGTCAGAAATCAAACACCCTTTTCTGTTTTGTGTTATTAGGTCAGAATCTGTCCTAATTAGGTTCTTTAGAGTGTTTTGAGTCAATATAGGTTAGGATTAGTACATAAACATTGTTTGGGTCTTAGTTTAGTCTTAAATTCGTTCAATTTCATGCCTAGAATCTGTTTTGAGTCTAATTGTTAGTATTGTGTTGTTTTGAGTCTTTTAAGTGTTTTCTAAGTTAGTTAAGTTACAATCTGTTTTCTTTTAATCTTTTGAGTCAAAGTAAGTATTAATTTCGTCCAAATTACTTGTTAGGTTTAGAATTGAGTCAATTTCACTTAGTTTTGCAGATTTGAGTGTCTTAGGTCAGTTTAGAGTCTATTCTTTGTTTTTAAGTCTAGTTTAGTGTTTTAGAGTTTAATTTGAGTAGATTAGCAGCCCTAGTTAATCCCCGGTTTAGAACGATCCCTACTTACATCTTTGCTACAATTGTCATCAATAGGGTTTAATTTGTGTGTCAAGTAATTTTCACATCAATTCCTAGAAGAATGAAGATTCCTACTCAAACAAGGTTTCCTACTTGAAGTAGGAAAGTTAAGCCTAAAAGTTTCTACTTTGGGTTGATCTTTCCTAAACCTAGTTGGCCTTATGTTTCAGCAACATTAGAAGGTTCCTAAGCGTTGGAAGACACAAAGAAGGGTTTTATAATATTTCCTCATCCTTGCCGTGGGTTAAGGCTTATTTCCTCTTGGTTTTGGGCTTTCTAGAAGCCCTATCCCTATCTCCCAAAACCTCCCGCACCTAGGCCTTGTTAGAATCGGTTTTCCTTGCCTTGCAAGGCTTTCTAGAAGCCTTATCTTGCATTATCCATACTTGCCGCACCTTGTGGACTTTTTTCCCCTTTTAATTCTGATTTCTAGGCCTTTTTCCTTGTGGATTTGGGTTATTCAAGTCCATATTTGATTTACCTAGGGTTTTAAATGCCTATATATACTCATAAACCCCCTTGGCCGAATTCACCACCTCTCACAATCATTCTACACGCCAGAAAGTCATTCACTCTCTCTGCCGCACCCCTTTACCACCATCTTCCATATTTTCTGACCCAAAATCATCCTTGCCGCACCATTCATCCACCCTAAACACTACCATACCATCTCCTACCCATTCATCCATACAAATAACCCCTAAAACTTGACTTTAGACCAAGTGCCGCAACAAGGAGGAAGGAAGACTCGTGGATGCACTTGCTGTCCAAGTTGGATCATCTAGGTGTTTTCTTTCTTTGGATTTTAATGTCTAAGTTTATTTATCTTTGCTTTGTGCGTATGAGGAACTAAACCCCCCTTGGCAAGGGGGGGATTCGAAACCATGTTTATGCTTGCTATATGATTTGATTACTTTCAATTGCGTTTCATAAGTTGTGAATTCAATTTACTTATTTACATGAATTAAAACTGATATGTGTGTGTTGGTTGAGAGTACACGCTTAATTTTCATGCATAAGTTTGATGCTAGGATATAAGGGAATTTCACCTAATCGTTATGAACTTATATTCAAAAGTAGTAAAGGTTGTTGATCACAATCGTGTTAAGTAAATTCTTGGCATAAGTTTCATGCAATTCATAGTAACGAGTGCCTCGCCAATGCTTATGATTTTCATAGAACTTAATGATCTTTGCTTGTATCTTTGTTATGCAATTCATCCAGGGAACTTGTGAGGAATGCTTTGGGTTGTCGTATGCAATTCATCCAATTCGATAACTTTAGGAAAATCTGAGGGTTATTTAGTGCAATTCACAGTTAATTTCGGGCGTTGGGAATTCATGGTTTATTGAGAAGCAATTGGAAATCGTTTTGTATTCAAGTGTGACATGTGTGGAGAAGAACCCCTTAGCTAGCTTTCCATCCATTCACTTTTATCAAATTCGTTTTAGAATCTGTTCAATTTACAAAGTTTGTTCTTGTTTTCAATTTTCGTCAAAACTCAATCCCCATTTATTTTGAATTGTTAGATTAGTTAGAAATCAATTTAGTTTGTGTTTTTAAGTGTCTTGAGTCAAGTCATAACCCAATTTCGTCCAATTTAGTGTTAGGTGTTCAAAACTGCCCAGAAAGTGTTTTTAAGGCAGTTTTGAGTGTTTATTGGCTGTTTTGAGTCTTTTGGTTTGTTTTGGTGTTTTATAGTTTAGTTTTGCATTCTTTGAGTCTAGTTTACTGTTTTAAACTTTGTTTTTACGTTTTGAGTCAGTTTCAAGTGATTTGGCAATCCCTCCTAATCTCCGGCCTAGAACGATCCCTACTTACATACTTTGCTACAATTGATAAAAAGAGGGTTTAATTTGTGTGCTTATATATTTCGCATCAATTGATGGTCGACACTTAATTAGCATGCATAAATCTGATGCTAGAGTATAAGGGAGTTTCACATAATCATTACAAACTTATATTCATATGTAGTGAAGGTCGCTGGTCGCGATCGTGTTAAGTTTAATTCCTAGCATGAGTGACATGATGCCATAGTTGCAAGTGCTTTGTCAATGCTTATGATTTTCATTGAATGTAATTATCTTTGATTGTATCTCTATTATGATGTCATGTAGGGAACTTTTAAAGAATGCTTTGGGTTGTTGAATGATGTCATCCAATCCAATAATACAAGGAAAATCTGAGGGTTAACTAGTGATGTCACGGTTAATTTGGGGCATTGTCATTCATAATTCAATGAAGGAGTAGCTGGAAATTAATTCATTGGCATACATGTCATGTGTGGAGAAAGAGCTTCTAGCTAGCCTATCATCCATCAAATTCAACCGAATTCTTCCAAAATCTGTCTTAAGTTTTAGTTACTTGTTTTTATTTTAATTTCGTCCAAAACAAACCCCCTCTTTACTTTCTTGTTTCAAAGTGTTCAAATTCTGTTTTGTTTGTGTTTTTGAGTGTTTTGAGTCAAACCAAAACCCTAAATTCGTCCAAATTTGTGTTTAAAGTAAAAAACTGCCTAGTTGGTGTTTTTAGGCAGTTTTGAATGTTTTTAAGTTGTTTTTTGTCTTGTGAACCTGTTTTGAGTCCTTTGAGTCTATTCAAACGTTTTTAACTTTGTTTTTATGTTTTGAGTCAATTTAGAGGTTTTAGTAAGCCCTCCTAATCCCCGGTTTAGAACGATCCCTACTTGCATTTTGATAGGAGCATATTTATGCGCCTTAGTTAGTTAGTTCTTATGCATTTATGTTGTGTTTTCTTAGTTAAGTTAGTCTTTTAAGTTGTTTTCATGTCTTTTCAGGTTTTAGAGACAAAGTGAGCAAGATGAAGTTGTTTAGTAGTTATCACCATAGCCAAAAAGCCTTCAACCCATGCATTTGTTTTTGTAGGATTAAACCCTTTGAGCCTTATTTAGCCTATTTGTGTTGTTAGCCACATTATCCTTACCTAGCCTAGATTAGGAATATCCATACCCTTGTTCTTAAAAGATAATAAAGCATGACTTAGAGGGAATTCCTTTTGATCAATGTTGTGCAGAAAACTAAGTGTGGGGGAAGGGAAAGTTTGTGTGCCAAAAGAAGTAAGGAGGGCACGGGTTAGACAAAAGAAAAACAAAAGAGAAAAAAAAAAAAAGAGAAGAAAATTCGTAGAAAAAGAAAGAAAAAAAAGAGAAAAGTGTGAAAAGTATGAAAAGGAGTTGAAAGAGCATAAAATGAGCTCTAAGTTGTTGGTTGTTGAAGCAAGGGTCCAAAAAGTTGAATTAGACCCTAAAGTGTTGCATGAGTATTTCCCTTGGGTTTAAACATTGATTTTTGCATGCAAAAGTGAATTCTAAGTGTCAATTTCATTACTTTGCTTATTATTCTTTAAGAATGTTTGTTTATCCTTACCTTTCTTTGTTAGCCAATACCTTAGCCCCGTTACAACCCTTTGCTTCTATCTTGGTTGTTATGTGTTTCAATATGTGGAGTTTGGAATTGGTATGAGCATATGATATCCCTGGTTCTCGCATCTAAGTAGTAGCATTCCATTCATGAGATCATATACGTATTCATAATTCCAGAAAATGCTTTTATTGTTATAACATATGTGAGCATTAGTTTTCATATTTACATCAATCTTCTCACATATAACTAGTGTAGGGTGTGTAGTCAGAAAATCTAAGTGAAAAATGAGTGCATATCTAGTGAGGAATTGAGGGATTCTCTAAGGCATGTTACTACATTCAAAACATTGTTTTAATTGATTAAATGTGAGCTAGTAAGTGATGACTATGATTAAGTATGTGCTCGAGAGTATGAATGGCTAAAATTTATGTGAGTAGTAATCTATGGCGTGTCATGTACCATTGGAAATCCCTAAGGCGATTGTTGGAAGGTTTAGGTTATGTTTTGTTTCGTTGTTTTGCTCGAGGACTAGCAAAAGCTAAGTGTGGGGGAATTTGATAGGAGCATATTTATGCACCTTAGTTAGTTAGTTCTTATGCATTTATGTTGTGTTTTCTTAGTTAAGTTAGTCTTTTAAGTTGTTTTCATGTGTTTTCAGGTTTTAGAGACAAAGTGAGCAAAAGGATGCAATTTGGAGCATTTTGGAGCAAAATTGGGCAAAAATGGAGTTCATGCACATGAAGCACAAGGGATGGACGAATTTGAGGGATTGATGAAGCTAGGAAGGCGTTTCAAAGTTGAAGAATTAAAGATACAAAGATTCCAAGTTGAAGTAGGAAAGGGCTTACATGAAGGATTCCTAAATGAAGAAGGATTCCTAATCAATGTAGCAGTCCTAATTGAAGATGGATTCCTAGACGAATGAAGTTTCCTACTCAAGCAAGTATTCCTACATGAAGAAGAAGAATTAAAGCCAAAGAATCAGCTCAAGATAAGGAATCTTATCCAAAACCTCATCCATAACCTTATCTTAGCTTATCTTATCCAAACAAACCTTATCCTATACTATCTTATCCTAATCCTAAATTATCCACATTCCAGCCATTTAGGAGGGTTTCTAACTAGGTTAGGATGCTTAAAATGGGATTTCTAGAAGACCTAATCTTGTCCTACAAAGATGGAGTCTAGGAACCTTTCTAGAAGCCTAAAAATCTGCCTTGCATTATCTTCTAGAACCTTAGCTATTTGCCGCACCTTAGACCTTCTTTCCCTTGGAATTTCAGATTTCTAGAAGCCTTATCCCTTCCACTCTTTGTGCTGCATGTTATCTCCCATTCCTTTTAGGTTTTTGACTTGTTTTCCTTCAAGGATTGTGTTTTATTTTCCTATGCAACTTAGGCCTTTAAAACCTTGTCCATTGCTACCTAGGAGATGGGATTTTCAGCCTATATATACAACCTATTGCCGCACCCTTTCATTCACCACCCTCTACCATATTTTCACTACACCATTCACCAATCATACCTCTTGTGCCGTGAGTTTGCAAGGAGAAGAAGGAAGACAACTTGGAGCCGTGCATGCCATTCAAGACGTTGGATTGTCGGAGCGTTTCTAGGTGTTTTCTATCTTTATGTCAATGTTTATATTTATTTATCTTTGTTTATTTGCGAACATGAGGAACTAATTTCTTTATAGTTAGAGGGGAATTCAAAGCCATGATCATATGTTTTATATGACTTGATTTCTTCCAATTATGATTTCATGAATCGTGAATGTGGTTTACTTATCTATTTGATTGATAACATGTCTATGTATGTTGATTGAGGGTCGACACTTAGTTTGCATGCATGAATTTGATGCTAGAGTATAAGGGAATTTCACCTAATCGTTATTAACTTATATTCATAAGTAGTAAAAGTCGCTAGTCACGATTGTGTTAAGTAAATCCTAGGCAAGAGTAACATGCGTATCCCATAGTTATGAATGCCTCGTCAATGCTTATGATTTCCATTGAACTTAATGATCTTTGATATGTGTCTCTATCATGCGTATTCCATAGTTAGGGTCCTTGATAAGAATAATTTGGTTGTAATGCGTATCCTATTCAATTCAATGAATCTAGGGAAATCTGAGAATTAATTGGTCGATCTAGTTAATTTGGGGCATTGTCATTCATGGTTTATTGAAAGAGTAATTGGAAATCGGGTCGTATGCATATGTTTCATGTGTGGAGAAGGAACCTTCTAACTAGCCTTTCACCATCTTAATTTACCTAAAAAACGTTTTTGTCAAAGTTTGTTTTCAAAGTTCTTGTTTTAAAAGTTAAATTCGTCCAAAATCAATCCCCCTTTACTTAGTTGAGTCATAGTAGTTAGAAATCACTTTAGTTTGTGTTTTTAAGTGTCTTAGGTCAAGTTAAAACCAATTTTCGTTCAAGTTTGTGTCTAGTGTTCAAAACTGCCCAGATTGTGGGTTTAAGGCAGTTTTGAGTGTTTTTGGGCTGTTTTGAGTCTTTTGGTTTGTTTTGGTGTTTTAAAGTTTAGTTTTGCATTCTTTGAGTCTAGTTTAGTGTTTTAAACTTGTTTTTACGTATTTGAGTCAGTTTTCAAGTGATTTTGCAATCCCTCCTAATCCCCGGCCTAGAACGATCCCTACTTACATACTTACTACAATTGATAAAAAGAGGGTTAATTTGTGTGTCAACATAATTTTCACATCACATTTATACTACAATTTGACAACAAGAGAGTTTAATTTGAGTGCTTATTTATTTCGCAACAAATTTTGGCTCCGTTTCGAGGATTAGCAACTTTGCTAATCCCCCGTTGTTTCCCTTTTTCTTTTCGTGTCTTTTATTTTTTCTGATTTTGTTTTGTTTTGTTTTCCTTGATTTCAGGTACTAGACATGGATTTTGCTAATGTTCAAGCTCAATTGGCAAATCTTACCTCTCAATTGTCATAGTATGCCGAAAGGACCACAGTGCAAAGTGTCCCTACATTTGGTACGTCTTATAGGCAAGGATATCAAACCAATCAATGTCCACAAAGAGATTGGAGTGATCATTCAACTTCTATGTGGTGGGAATCTCAACAAGCTCAAGACGAAGGATATTGGCAGCCATATGAGGAGTTCTATTCAAGACCCACACAGCCACCTATACAATATGCCCAATCAAACTCAGGTTCGTTAATATATTATAATCAAATTTTTGATGAATTAATTTCTTTGGTGCAGGGCTCCCAAAATCAAACCAAGGAGGCTCAACAAGGAGAATATTGGCAGCCATATGAGGAGTTCTATACAAAGCCTATGCAGCCACCACAGCTTGCCCCGCAACAATTCCAACCAACTTCAGGTTTTTATCTTTAGATTATGATCAAATTCTTCAAGAACTAACTTCTTTGACACAGTGATCCAAGGAGGTGGTTGATAGTAGCATATTTATGCACCTTAGTTAGCTAGTTCTTATGCATTTTCGTTATGTGATAGGAGCATATTTATATGACTTAATTGGCTTGTTCTCGTGCTTTTACGTTGTGTTTCTTTAGTTATTTTAGTGTTTAAAGTCACTTTTGTGTGTTTTTAGATTATAAGGTCAAAATGTGCAAAATGATGTAATTTGGAGCCTTTTGGAGCAAAAGGAATGGATGAATTGAAGACTTGAAGAAATTAGGTTTCCTAATCAACGAAGGATTCCTACTCCAACAAGGATTTCTACTTGAAGTGGGAAAGTTAAGCCAATGTTTCCTATTTTGGTTTGACCTTTCCTAATTCTAAAAGTACTTATGTTCCATACACTTTGAGGACTTCATATGCACTTGAGGACACAAAACAAAGGCCCTAGAACTCTTAGGGACCTTTGCAGCACCTTTCCCAATTTCCCATCTCCTTGCTGTGCAAGGAAGCCATCTCCCATCAGTTTTAGGACACTTAGACCTTCTTAAAGTCCTTGCCGCACACACCTTGCCCATTCCTCTTCCTTGTCGTGCAAGGGAGAGGGTTGTTTCCTGATTCAATGCATTAAAACACATTCCTAATGTGTTTTAAGGCTGTGTCGCATATCCCTTGCTCTTTTCCATTAATTTTCTGATTTTGTTTCCTATTTCTAGAAGCCTTAGACTTAATTTCTGATTACCTAAATAGCCTAGGGTTTTAATTCCTGAAATCCTTTAAATAAGCATCTCTTTTGCAGCCACAGGAGGACCATTCATTCCCATTCACGCAGAAACCATCCCACCTCCCTTTGCCGCACCCATCATTCACCAATCTCCATAATTTCTGACCCCAAACACTCCTAGCCGCACCATACATCCATCCTAAACACTATTCCACCTTTCTACATCATCCATAACCCCCAAAACTCATCACCAAACCACTTGTGTGCCGCAGCAAGAAGGAAGAAGGAAGGACCCCTGGATGTTCAAGCTTCATTGTTGGTGCATTCTAGGTGTAATTCGTTTTATGATTTCATTTTGTAATTTCTTCCCCTTCGTTTTGCTATAAACATGAGTGGCTGAACCCCTATTGGTTAGGGGTGATTTCAAAGCCATGACTATGTGTGCAATTTGATTTGATAAATTCCAATTATGAATTCTTGAATTGTGAATGCAATTGGCTTAACTATTTGATTAATAACTTATTTGTGTTTGTTAATTAGGGATTGACACTTAATTGGCGTGCATAGATATGATGCTAGAGTATAAGGATGTTTCACATAATCGTTGCAAACTTATATTCATATGTAGTGAAGGTTGCTAGTCACAATCGCGTTAAGTTCAATTTCTAGCATGAGTGACATGATGTCATAGTTGCAAGTGCTTTGTTATTGCTTATGGTTTTCATTGAACGTAATGATCTTTGATTGTATCTCTATTATGATGTCATGTAGGGGACCTTTGAAGAATGATTTGGGTTGTCGAATGATGCCATCCAATCCAATAATACAAGGAAAACCTGAAAGTTAGCTAGTGATGTCACGGCTAATTTGGGGCAATGTCGTTCAAAGTTCTATGAAGGAATAATTGGAAATCGAGTCGTTTGAATATATGTCATGTGTGGAGAAAGAGCCTCTAACTAATCCATCATCCATTTAAACTGACAATTCGTTTTACAATCTGTTTTAATTACAAAGTTTGTGTTTTGTTTTCAATTTCGTCAAAACCAATCTTGATGCATAAAATAACTAAACACACAAATTAAACCCTCTTTTGTCAAATTGTAGTAAAGATGTAAGTAGGAATCGTTCTAAACCGGGGATTAGGAGGGATTGCTAAACACTTGGAAACTGACTTAAAAACTCAGAAACAAAGTTTAAAACACTAAACTGGACTCAAAGAATGCAAAACTAAAGTTTAAAACACTTAAACAAACATAAAACTCAAAACAGCAACCTAATGACTCAAAACTGACTAAAAACCACTTTCTGGGCAGTTTTGAGAACCTAACAAGAACTTGGACGAAATTGGATGAAAACTTGAATCAAAACACTTAGAAACACAAATCAAAACACTTTCTAACTAATCTAAGACTTCAAAATAAAGGGGGATTTGTTTTGGACGAAAATTGAAAACAAAACAGAAACTTTAAAACAAAACAGATTGTAAAACGTTTTTGGATGAAAAGGATGGATAAAAGGCTAGTTAGGAGGTTCTTCTCCACACATGTCACACTTGCATACAAAATGATTTCCAGTTGCTTTTCGAGAAACTATGAATACTCAACGTCCCAAATTAACCGTGAATTGCACTAATTAACCCTCAGTTTTTCCACAAGTTATTGAGTTGGATGATTGCATATGACAACCCAAAACATTCCCTACAAGTCCCTTACATGAATTGCATAATAGAGATACAAGCAAGAATCATTAAGTTCTATGAAAAACATAAGCATTGACGAAGCACTTGTTACTATGAATTGCATGAAACTTATGCCAAGAATTCATTCAACGCGATCGTTTTCAAGCGACCTTTACTACTTGTGATTATAAGATTGTAACTATTAGGTGAAACTCCCTCATAATCTAGCATCATATTCATGCATGAAAACTAAGCGTGCACTCTCAATCAACATACACAAATAAGTTATCAATCAAGTAGATGAACGAATTGAATCCACAACTTATGAAATAACAACTGAATGTAATCAAATCATATTGCAAGCATGTACATGGTTTCGAATCACCCCCTAACTAAGAGGGGTTTAGTTCCTCATGATCGCAACACAAAGAATAACGAGTTTATACATTGAAAATAAAAGAAAGAAAAGACCTAAACGTGCCAGCGATCCCAATTGCACAGCAGGTACGTCTAAGAACCTTCCTCCTCTTCCTTGGTTGCGGCACCAGGTTTTGTGATGGTTTTTGGGGGTTATGGATGGTGTAGAATGGTGGAAAAGTGTCTAGGATGGGTGTATGGCACGGCTAGGGTGGTTTTGGGTCAGAAAATATGGTGAATGGTGAAGGATAGGTGCGGCAGAGATGGTGGTGATGTTTCTGGCGTGAATGGGACTGAATGGAGTTGTTTGGATATGAATGGATTGTTTTGTGGCTGCAACAAGGAGGTTTTTTTTTAAAGGAAAACAGAAATTAAAACCCTAGGTTGATTAGGAAATCAGAAATTAAGTCTAAGGATTCTAGAATTAGGAAATAAAATCAGAAACTTAAAGGAAATAGCAAGGGAAATTCGGCTAGGGTTTAAAACACAAAAGGAAAGTGTTTTAAAGCCTAGAATCAGGAAATAAGGAAGAGGAAATACCAAGGGGGGGCGGCAAGGGTTCAAAAGGTGCAAGAAATGTGTATTTGATGTCCTTGAATGCTTAGGAAGTCTTCATAATTGCTGGAACTTTTAGGGACATTTAGGAAAAATCAAACCAAAGTAGGAAACTTTGGCTTAACTTTCCTATTTCAAGTAGGAATCCTTGTTGGAGTAGGAATCCTTGTTCTTCTAGGAATCCTCATGTGATTAGGAATCCATCTTCAATTAGGAATCCTTCGTCGATTAAGACTCCTCCTTCATGTAAGCACTTTCCTACTTCAACTAGGAAACCTTGTTCAAGTAGGAATCATCATCTTCAAGTCTTCAAATTCGTCCAAACCTTGGCTCCAAATATGTGACTTGCATTCCGAGCTCCATTTTGCTCCAAAAAGCTCCAAAATGCATCTTTTTGCATCCTTTGGCCTTAAAACCTGAAAACACATAAAACTAGCTTAAAAGACTACTTTAACTAAGAAAACACCATGGAAATGCATAAGAACTAGCTAACTAAGGCGCATAAATATGCTCCTATCAAATCTCCCCTTTATTTTGAAGTCCTAGATTAGTTAGAAAGTGTTTTAGTTTGTGTTTTTAAGTGTTTTGATACAAGTTATAACCCAATTTTGTTCAGATTTGTGTTAGAGTTCAAAACTGCTCAGAAAGTGTTTTTAAGGCAGTTTTGAGTCTTTTGGTTTGTTTTAGTGTTTTGAATTTTAGTTTTGCATTCTTTGAGTCTAGTTTAGTGTTTTAAACTTTGTTTTTACGTTTTTAAGTCAGTTTTCAAGTGTTTAGCAATCCCTCCTAATCCCCGGTTTAGAACGATCCCTACTTACATACTTTGCTACAATTGATAAAAAAAGGGCTTAATTTGTGTGTTTAGTTATTTTACGCATCAACAGTCCTATTCTAGGCTAGGTAGGGATAATGTGGAACAAAGAAAATAGGCTAAACAAGGCTCAAAGGGGTTAAACCTACAAAACAAATGCATGGGATGAAGGTTTTTTTGCTCTGGTGGTAACTACTAAACAACTTCATCTCGTTATGTGTTATGCACTCAATTTTAAGCTTTGAATGAAACGAGCATGAGTTTTTATATTTGGAACAATAATGATGAAAACGCATTCTAAGTAGCAACCAAGCAAAGAAACAATGAGATCATGCAACAACTTTAGAAAACAAGAAATCACAGATTAATAACTCTCCAAACGAAGTTTAGGCTCAAGTCTCTCAGGGTTGTAGCATTTGTTTGAGTTTCTTCCTTCAAGCATGTTACAAAAACTTCTTTTTTTTTTCTTTGTGATTACATGTGAATTTGTAAATGATGCGAAAATAACTTAACACACAAATTAAACCATCTTGTTGTCAATTGTAGTAAAGAATGTAAGTAGGGATCGTTCTAGGCCGGGGATTAGGAGGGATGGCTAAAACACTTGAAATTGACTTAAAAATGTAAAATTAAGTTTAAAACACCAAACTAGACTCAAAAGATGCAATACAAACTAAAAAGACTCAAAACTAGTTTAAAAGACTCAAAACAGCTTAAAACAATGCATTAGACTCTAAACTGACTCTAGTGATGGTTTTGGACGAAATTAGGTTCTAACTTGACTCAAGACACTTAAAAACACAAATCAAAACTGATTTTGACTAATAAAACATTTTAAGTAAAGGGGGATTTGTTTTGACGAATGTGAAAACAAAACAAATAGATTGTAAACTAAAACAGATTTTGGACGAATTTGGAAACTATGGATGATGGGCTAGCTAGAGGGTTCTTCTCTACACATGACATACTTGCACATAAACCAATTTTCAGTTGTTCTTTCGATAAATCATGAAACTCAACACCCCAGGTTAATTAAGTCTGCTTAAATTAACCTTCAAGTTCTCCTTAAGTTATTAAATTGGATGGGAAATCGCATACAACAATTCAAGCATTCTTCAAAAGTTCTTTACATGAACAGCACAATAAAGATACAATTAAAGATCATTAAGCATTATGAAAACTATAAGTATTGACAAGGCATTCGTTACTATGATGAACATGAAACTCCTGCCAAGAATTCATTTAACGTGATCGTTTATAAGCGACCTCCACTACTTGTGAATATAAGTTTGTAACTATTAGGTGAAACTTCCTTATACTCTAGCATCATATTCATGCATGCAAACTAAGTGTGCAATCTTAATAAACAAACACGAATAAGTTATCAATCAAGCAGTTAAACAAATTGAATTCACAACTTATGAAAACACAACTGAAGGTAATCAAATCATATTGCAAGCATAAACATGGTTTCGAATTCCCCCTAGCTAAGGGTGGTTTAGTTCCTCATACTTACAAAGCAAAGATAAACAAATTTAGACATTGAAAACAAAAGAAAGAAAACACCTAAACGCTCCAACGATCCAAGTCGGATAGCAAGCACGTCCAAGCACTTTCCTTCCCTTCCTTTGCTACGGCACAAGGTGTTAATAAGTGTTTGAAGGTTTGTTTGTATGGAGGAATGAATGTGAAGATGAATGGAAGTGTTTGGATGAAGGTTGTATCGAAATGGGGATGAATTATCAAGCAAACACTAAGCTCTATGGCTGCCACACACACTTCCTTTTATAGGGGAAGTGCACGACAAGGAAGGTGAATTGGTGGTGTGAGTAATGATTCAAGGGTGAAAATGAAGTAATGATGCAAAGCATGGGGGGGTAAAATGGAGTGGTGTTGAAATGATTCAAAGGTGAAAGTGAAGTGATGATGCAAAGCATGGGGGGTAAAATGGAGTGGTGTTGCAGCTAGGGAACATGAATGATTGTGCACATGGTATAGAAAGGAAAGGGAGGTGGAATGGTGCAGAAATGAGTCAAAGGTGCAGCAAATGTCAAGATGCACGACATGGGATTCCAAAGGTGGTGGATGGTGCATTAATGAGTGCATGTAGTGGAGGTAAAAGTAGTATGAAATCTGATGGGTGAAGGGAACAAGGAGTGTGTAGGAATTGAGTGTAATGATTCAATGTATTGTTGCATGAAATCAGAAATAATGAAGGAGACAAGGGTGGTGCACGGGAATGAAGTGTAATGAGTGTAATGGTGCATGAAATGAGTGTAAGAAATCTGGTGCATGAAGGGGACAAGGGTGATTATGCATGGCATGGGTGGAAAGGTGAGTAGGTGGTGAATTAATGAGTGCAAGGAGGTGAAAGGATATTGTGCATATGGTAGACAAAGGAAAGGAAGTGGAATGATGCAACAAATGAGTCAATGGAGGGAACATGGTTGATGATGCACGGCATAGGAATCTAAAGGGAGTGCAATGGTGGTGCAGGGTAATAATGGAAAGGTGAATAGTGGAGTGACACCCCTTTGTGGCTGAGCTTTGTCCTTTTTACATTAATTCTTCTTTCTCTTTAACACATTTCCAGCCTCTTTAGTCTTCAATTTCGTCCATCCACCTTGCTCCATGCATGTGCTATCCATTCCAAGCCCAAAACTGCTCCAAAATGCACCCAAATGCATCTTATTGCTTTATAAGGCCTATGAACCTACAAACACACGAAAATAGCTTTAAAAACATAATTAACTAAGAAATAACAACATAAATGCATGAGAACAAGCTAACTCAGTTGCATAAATATGCTCCTATCAGTAAACATCAACTACAACCAAGTATTAACCAAATAGCATATCAAACTTCCCCCCATGTTTATAGCTTTCTTTAACAGTCATGTAATTAAAAACCAAATCCTCATCATTGTGTTGGAAGGTACCCTAAGACACAAACACACAAAAATGACTCTTTTTTGTTATTTTTCATAACATTTTTCGAATTTTCTTTCTTTTTCTGTTATATGACATAAAAACACTTCAAAACACACTAAAAACACTTCAAAACCATGAGAAACAACATTAGAAATGATAATCAAACATTGTTCTCAATGTCGAAAACATAAACTCGCACAAAAGCAAACAAACAAACAACAAACTAAGCATGGCAAAATAAAGCAGTAAAGAGAGGGGTTTAGGAACACAAATCTGAGTTTGGAGTGAGAATGCCATCGTTCCTTTGTTGAATGCATGGGTTGCCTCCCAAGAAGCGGTTGCTTTAACATCTTGCAGCCGGACGAATCTCCTTTTAAGCTTGATTAGACCCCACGGCATGGAGTGGTAGTTCTTCCACCACATGCTCCTCAAAAAGGTCATAGTATGGCTTCAAACGGTGCCCGTTCACTTTGAATTCTTGGCCGGTTTTGAAACTTTGGATTTGGACTGCACCATAGGGAAAGACATTAGTAATAACAAATGGGCCAATCCACTTAGAACGTAACTTACCGGGAAACAACCGAAGATGGGAATTAAAAAGTAACACTTTCTGCCCATTCTTCGGCAATGATCACAAGTCATATAAAAAGTTCTAGCATCTTTAAAAATAGTAGGCCAATAAAACCCACTTTCTAAAACCTTATGGGTTGTGTGTTGTGTGCCAAAATGACCACCACATGCACATGTGTGACAAAAAGTTAAAATTGAATGAAATTCGGATTCATGTACACACCTATGCACAATCTGATCAGGGCAATACTTCCACAAGTATGGGTCATCCCAAACATAAAAACATACATCCTTTTTGAGTTTATCACTTTGGTGCTTGTTTAGGTCACTTGGAACTTGTTCAGACACCAAATAATTCACCAAATCAGCATACCATGATTCACTTCTTGCACCATTCGGCTCAAATGGTCAGCCACCACATTCTCACTTCCTTTCTTGTCCCTAATTTAAATATTGAACCCTTGAAAAAGAAGCATCCATCGAATGAGTCTTGGTTTAGCTTCTTTCTTTGTAAGCAAATACTTCAAAGTTGCATGATCAGTGAAAACAATATCTTTAGTGCCAATTAAATAAGAAGGAAACTTATTTAATGCAAACACAACAACAAGAAGTTCTTTTTCAGTGGTGGAATAGTTTAATTGAGCATCATTCAAGGTTCGGGATGCATAATAAATGACATGTGACTGCTTGTTCTTCCTTTGGCCTAAAGCAGCTCCAATTGCATAATCGGATGCATCACACATTAGTTCAAAAGGAAGGCTCCAATCTGGTGGAATGATGATGGGGGCCGAAGTAAGCATGTTCTTGAGGTGTTTGAACGCCTTTTCACACTCCTCGTTGAACTGAAAGGTCACTTCTTTTTGGAGGAGATGGCATAGGGGCTATGTAATCTTTGAAAAATCCTTGATAAATCGCCTATAGAATCCTGCATGACCAAGAAAAGAAAGAACCTCTCTCATCAAAGTAGGAGAGGGTAAGTAGTGTACAAGATCTATTTTGGAATTATCAACCTCAATTCCTTTTTCAGAGATGATGTGACCTAAAACTATGCCTTGTTTTACCATAAAATGACATTTCTCTCAATTCAAAACAAGGTTAGTTTCAACACATCTTTTGACTTACCAAACACACTAAAATCATCCATAAAGACCTCAATGATCTTTTCAACATAATCTGAAAATATACTTACCATGCATCTTTGAAAAGTGGCTGAAGCATTGCATAAACCAAATAGTATGCGACGATAAGCAAATGTACCAAATGGGCAAGTAAACGTGGTATTTTCTTGATCTTCGAGGGCTATTACAATCTGATTATAACCTGAATACCCATAAAAAAAAACAATAAAATGCATAACCAACTAACCTTTTAAGCATTTGGTCCATGAATGGCAATGGGAAGTGATCCTTCCTTGTTGTGGCGTTGAGCTTCCTATAATCAATGCAAACTCACCAACCGGTTTGAATGTGTGTAGGCACAAGCTCATTCTCTTCATTCTTCACCACAGTGACTCCAGATTTCTTCGAAACCACTTGGACAGGTGAAACCCATTGACTATCAGAAATTGGATAGATCACTCCACAATCAAGTAGCTTGATGATCTCTTTTTTCACAACTTCCATCATTAGAGGATTGAGTCGGCGTTGAGCTTCACGTGATGGTTTAGGTCATTCCTCCAAGAGTATACGATGAATGCACGTTGTAGGACTTATACCTTTGATGTCGGCCAAAGTCCACCCAATGGCTGTTTTGTATTCCTTCAACACCCTCACCAACTTCTCTTCCTCTTGTGCCGTGAGTGTGGAAGACACTATGATGGGCAAAGTCTCTTGTTCTCCCAAGAAAACATACTTCAAATGGCTTGGTAATGGTTTAAGTTCAAGGGAAGGTGGCTGCACAACTGAAGGTAGCATTTTGTTAGTAGAAATAGGAATTGAAATTGGTTCGGAAGGCTTACCAACATGCTTTGGAATTGATTCAAGGGCAGCCACCATCTCAACTACTTCTTCACTAGTATGCACGGCATGGACAGATTCATGCTTGCCGTGGATAAGCATAGGTGTTGCTACATTGTTTGTGAGGCCTATCCCTTTCGTAATAGTTGTTTCAAATGCATCATCATTCAAATCTTCAAAGTATTGCTGCACCAAAGAATCAATGATATCAATACAAAAACCGGAATGATCATCACTAGGATACTTTATAGTTTCAGAAAGATTGAAATCAAATACTTCCCCATCAAATTTCATGGATAACATCCCTTTGAACACATCTATCTTAGTGTGGGCTGTTTTCATGAATGGCCTTCCAAGTAGAATTGGCAATGAGGAAGAATGGGCCGAGTCTTCCATTTCAAGCACATAGAAATCAGCCGGAAAGATCAAGTGATTAACCTGCACTAAAACATCCTCCAAAACTCCTTTTGGATAGGCATTATATCTATCGGCTAATTGAATAATTACCCCATCATTTTTCAGCTCACCTAAGTTCATAGATGCATAAATTGAATAGGGCATGACATTTATGGATGCACCTAAGTCTAACATGGCATTTTCAAAGCGAGTATTGCCTATAACACAAGGAACGTAAAACTGCCCGGATTCTCCGCCTTTTACTTTTCGCCGACATTTTTTTATTTGCATTTAGGGGGCAGTTTCCGTTGCAAAACGGCTGAAACATTTCACCTACTCTTACCACCTCATTGTTCAAAATTCTCTTCTTATGGTGCACAGCTCCTTCAAGAACTTGGCATACTTGGGGACTTGTTTGATTGCATCAAGAAGGGGAATATTGACTTGTACCTTTCTGAATGTTTCAAGAATGAATTAAACCCTCTTGTTGTCAATTGTAGTAAAGAATGTAAGTAGGGATTGTTCTAGGCCGGGGATTAGGAGGGATTGCTAAAACACTTGAAACTGACTTAAATATGTGAAAACAAACTTAAAAGCATGAAATTAAACTTACAAGACTCAAAACAAAGTCACAAGACTCAAAACAGATTATAGAGACTCAAAACTGCGTAAAAACAACTCTAAGGCAGTTTCTGCCACTAACATAAAGTTTGAATGAAAATTGATTTCATCTTGACTTAAAAAACTTAAAAACACAATCTAAAACAAGTACTAACTAATATGACTTAATAAAATAAAGGGGATTTTGGTTTTGGACGAAAATAAGGAAAACAAAGCAAGAACAATTTAAACAGATTCTTAGACAAATTTAGGTGAATTGATGGGTGAATGGTTAAACTATGGATGATGGGCTAGCTAGAGGGTTCTTCTCTGATGCGTAAAAATAACTAAACACACAAATTAAACCCTCTTTTTATCAATTGTAGCAAAGTATGTAAGTAGGGATCGTTCTAAACCGGGGATTAGGAGGGATTGCTAAACACTTGAAACTGACTTATAAACGTAAAAACAAAGTTTAAAACACTAAACTAGACTCAAAGAATGCAAAACTAAAATTTAAAACACTAAAACAAACCAAAAGACTCAAAACAGCAACCAAAAGACTCAAAACTACCTTAAAAACACTTTCTGGGCAGTTTTGAACTCTAACACAAATCTGAACGAAATTGGTTTATAACTTGTATCAAAACACTTAAAAACTCAATATAAAACACTTTCTAACTAATCTAGGACTTCAAAATAAAGGGGAGATTGGTTTTGACGAAATTGAAACAAAACAAAAACTTTGTAATTAAAACAGATTGTAAAACGAATTGGGAGTTTAAATGGATGATGGATTAGTTAGAGGCTCTTTCTCCACACATGACACGTATGCAAACGACTCGATTTCCAGTTATTCCTTCATAGAATTATGAACGACATTGCCCCAAATTAACCGTGACATCACTAGCTAACTCTCAGATTTCCCTTGTATTATTGGATTGGATGGCATCATTCGACAACCCAAAGAATTCTTGAAAGGTCCCCTACATGACATCATAATAGAGATACGATCAAAGATCATTACGTTCAATGAAAACCATAAGCAATGACAAAGCACTTGCAACTATGACATCATGTCACTCATGCTAGGAATTGAACTTAACGCGATTGTGACTAGCAACCTTCACTACATATGAATATAAGTTTGTAACGATTATGTGAAACATCCTATACTCTAGCATCAGATTCATGCATGCCAATTAAGTGTCGACCCCTAATTAACAAACACAAATAAGTTATTAATCAAATAGTTAAGCCAATTGCATTCACGATTCAAGAATTCATAACTGGAATTTATCAAATCAATTTGCACACATAGTCATGGCTTTGAAATCACCCCTAACCAATAGGGGTTTTAGCCACTCAAGTTCATAGCAAAACGAAAGGAAAATAAATTACACATTGAAATCATAAAACGAATTACACCTAGAATGCACCAACAATGAAGCTCGGACATCCAAGGATCCTTCCTTCTTCCTTCTTGCTGCAACACACAAGTGGGTGAGTTTTGGGGGTTATGGATGGTGTAGAAAGGTGGAAAGGTGTTTAGGATGGATGTATGGTACGGCTAGGAGTGTTTGGGGTCAGAAACTATGGAGAATGGTGAAGGATGGGCACGGCAAAGGGAGGTGGGATGGTTTCTGCGTGAATGGGAGTGAATGAATGTTTTGTGGCTGCAAAAAGGGGGTTTATTTAAAGGATTTCAGGAATTAAAACCCTAGGCTAATTAGGTAAACAGAAATTAAGTCTAAAGCTTCTAGAATTAGGAAATCAAAATCAGAAATTTAAAGGAAAATAGGCTCAAAGGTGCGGCAAGGTGTTAAAATAGATTAGGAATGTGTTTAAATGCAAGGAATCAGGAAACAACCCTCTCTCTTGCACGGCAAGGAAGAGGAATAGGCAAGGTGTGTGCGGCAAGGGTCCCTAAGGGTTCTAGGGCCTTTGTTTTGTGTCCTCAAGTGCATATGAAGTCTTCAAAGTGGCTGGAACATAAGGACTTTTAGAATGAGGAAAGGTCAAACCAAAATAGGAAACCTTGGCTTAACTTTCCTACTTCAAGTAGGAATCCTTGTTGGAGTTGGAATCCTTGTTCTTCTAGGAATCCTCATGTGATTAGGAATCCATCTTCAATTAGGAATCCTTCGTCAATTAGGAATCCTTCGTTGATTAGGAAACCTAATTTTTTCAAGTCTTCAATTCATCCATTCCTTTTGCACCCAAAGGCTCCCAATTACATCATTTTGCACATTTTGGCCTTAGAATCTGAAAACACACAAAAGTGACTTTCAACACTAAAATAACTAAAGAAACACAATGTAAAAGCACGATGGTGCGTAGAATAACTAAGCACACAAATTAAACCCTCTTTTTATCAATTGTAGCAAAGTATGTAAGTAGGGATCGTTCTAAACCGGGGATTATGAGGGATTGCTAAACACTGGAAAACTGACTTAAAACGTAAAAAGAAAGTTTAAAACACTAAACTAGACTCAAAGAATGCAAAACTAAGATTTAAAACACTAAAACAAACCAAAAGACTCAAAACTGCCTTAAAAACACTTTCTGGGTAGTTTTGAACTCTAACACAAATCTGAACGAATTTGGGTTATAACTTGTATCAAAACACTTAAAAAACACAAACTAAAACACTTTCTAACTAATCTAGGACTTCAAAATAAAGGGGAGATTGGTTTTGACGAAATTGAAAACAAAACACAAACTTTGTAATTAAAACAGATTGTAAAACGAATTGGGAGTTTAAATGGATGATGGATTAGTTAGAGGCTCTTTCTCCACACATGACACGTATGCAAACGACTCGATTTCCAGTTATTCATTCATAGAATTATGAACGACATTGCCCCAAATTAACCGTGACATCACTAGCTAACTCTCAGATTTCCATTTTATTATTGGATTGGATGGCATCATTCGACAACCCAAAGCATTCTTCAAAGGTCCCCTACATGACATCATAATAGAGATACGATCAAAGATCATTACGTTCAATGAAAACCATAAGCAATGACAAAGCACTTGCAACTATGACATCATGTCACTCATGCTAGGAATTGAACTTAACGCAATTGTGACTAGCAACCTTCACTACATATGAATATAAGTTTGTAATGATTATGTGAAACATCCTTATACTCTAGCATCATATTTATGCATGCCAATTAAGTGTCGACCCCTAATTAACAAACACAAATAAGTTATTAATCAAGTAGTTAAGCCAATTGCATTCACGATTCAAGAATTCATAACTGGAATTTATCAAATCAAATTGCACACATAGTCATGGTTTTGAAATCACCCCTAACCAATAGGGGTTTTAGCCACTCATGTTCATAGCAAAACGAAAGGGAAAGAAATTACACATTGAAATCATGAAACGAATTACACCTAGAATGCACCAACAATGCAGCTTGGACATCCAAGTATCCTTCCTTCTTCCTCCTTGCTGCAGCGCACAAGTGGGTGAGTTTTGGGGATTATGGATGGTGTAGAAGGGTGGAAAGGTGTTTAGGATGGATGTATGGTGCGGCTATGAGTGTTTGGGGTCAGAAATTATGGAGATTGGTGAAGGATGGGTGCGGCAAAGGGAGGTGGGTTGGTTTCTGCGTGAATGGGAATGAATGGTCCTCCTGTGGCTGCACAAAAGAAGTTTATTTAAAGGGTTTAGGAAATTAAAACCCTAAGTTATTTAGGTAATCAGAAATTAAGTCTAAGGTTTCTAGAAATAGGAAACAAAATCAGAAACTTAAGGTAATTTGACTAAGAGGTGCGGCTAGGGTATGAAACACAAAAGGAATGTGTTTTAATTCAGAAAATAGGAAAGAATCACTATCCCTTGCACGAAAAGGAAGAGGAAAGGTCAAGGGATGCGGCTGTGATGTAGGAAAGGTTTAGGGGAAGGTTTAAATGTCCTAAAATTGAAGGGAAAGGGTTCCCTTGCACGGCAAGGAAGATGGAATTGTGGAAAAAGCATGTGAGGTGCAGCATTGATGTAGACCATGCAAGAAATGTGTGCTTGATGTCCTAGAATACTTAGGAGGCCTTCAAAGTTGATAACACTTAGCGACACTTAGGAAAGGTCAAACTAAAGTAGGAAACCTTGGCTGAACTTTCCTACTTCAAGTAGGAATCCTTGTTGGAGTAGGAATCCTTGTTCTTCTAGGAATCCTCATGTGATTAGGAATCCATCTTCGATTAGGAATCCTAATTTCTTCAAGTCTTCAATTTATCCACTCCTTTTGCTCCAAAAGGCTCCAAATTACATCATTTTGCACACTTCGGCTTTGGAATCTGAAAACACACAAAAGTGACTTTAAACACTAAAATAACTAAGGAAACACAACGTAAATGCACGAGAACAAGCCAATTAAGTCGCATAAATGTACTCCTATCACACGAGAACAAGCCAATAAAGTCGCATAAATATGCTCCTATCATTCTCCACACATGCCATACTTGAACATAAACCAATTTTCAGTTGTTCTTTCGATCAATCATGAAACTCAACACCCCAGGTTAATTAAATCCGCTTAAATTAACCTTCAAGTTCTCTTTAAGTTATTGAATTGGATGGGAAAACGCATACAACAATTCAAGCATTCTTCAAAAGTCCTTTACGTGAACAACACAATAAAGATACAATCAAAGATCATTAAGCATCATGAAAACTATAAGTATTGACGAGGCATTCGTTACTATGATGAGCATGAAACTCCTGCCAAGAATTCATTTAACGCAATCGTTTATAAGTGACCTCCAGTACTTGTGAATATAAATTTGTAACTCTTAGGTGAAACTCATTTATACTCTAGCATCATATTCATGCATGCAAACTAAGTGTGCATTGTTAATAAATATACACGAATAAGTTATCAATCAAGCAGTTAAACAAATTGAATTCACAACTTATGAAATCACAACTGACGATAATGAATTCATATTGCAAGTATGAACATGGTTTCGAATTCCCCCCTAGCTAAGGGGGGTTTAGTTCCTCATACTTACAAAGCAATGATAAACAAATTTATACATTGAAAACAAAAGAAAGAAAACACTTAAACGCTCCAACGATCCAAGTTGGATAGCATGCAGGTCCAAGCACTTTCCTTCCCATCCTTTGCTACGGCACAAGGTGTTGGTGAGTGTTTGAAGGTTTGGTTGTATGGAGGAATGGATGTGAAGGTGAATGGATGTGTTTGGATGAAAGTTGTATTGAATTGGGGATGAATTATCAAGCAAAAACTTCCTCTAATCGCTGTCACACATGATGCGAAATATATAAGCACACAAATTAAACCCTCTTTTTATCAATTGTAGCAAAGTATGTAAGTAGGGATCGTTCTAGGCCGGAGATTATGAGGGATTGCCAAATCACTTGAAACTGACTCAAAACGTAAAAACAAAGTTTAAAACACTAAACTAGACTCAAAGAATGCAAAACTAAACTATAAAACACCAAAACAAACCAAAAGACTCAAAACAGCAAATAAACACTCAAAACTGCCTTAAAAACACTTTCCGGGAAGTTTTGAACACCTAACACTAAATTGGACGAAATTGGGTTATGACTTGACTCAAGACACTTAAAAACACAAACTAAATTGATTTCTAACTAATCTAACACTTCAAAATAAATGGGGATTGAGTTTTGATAGGAGCATATTTATGCTACTTAATTGGCTTGTTCTCGTGCATTTAGGATGTGTTTACTTAGCTATTTTAGTGTTTAAAGTCAGTTTTATGTGTTTTCAGGTTTTAAGGCCAAAGGATGCAAGAAGAGGCATTTTGGAGCATTTTGGAGCAAAATGGAGTTTGGAATGCATGTCACATATTTGGAGCCAAGGTTTGGACGAATTTGAAGACTTGAAGATGATGATTCCTACTTGAACAAGGTTTCCTAGTTGAAGTAGGAAAGTGCTTACATGAAGGGGATTCCTAATCGAAGAAGGATTCCTA
This sequence comes from Malus x robusta, assembly GCA_963082935.1. Taxonomy (NCBI): domain Eukaryota; kingdom Viridiplantae; phylum Streptophyta; class Magnoliopsida; order Rosales; family Rosaceae; genus Malus; species Malus x robusta. The sequence continues at coordinate 13,892,418 of OY720328.1, forward strand.
ATCAACGAAGGATTCCTAATCAAATGAGGAGTCCTAGAAGAACAAGGATTCCTACTCCAATAAGGATTCCTACTCCAACAAGGATTCCTATTTGAAGTAGGAAAGTTAAGCCAAGGTTTCCTACTTTGGTTTGATTTTTCCTAATTGTCCCTAAAAGTTCCAACAATTATGAAGATTTTCTAAGCATTCTAGGACACAAAACAAAAGCCTAAACCACTCTAGGACATGTGCCGCACTTCCCTCACCCTTTCCTCTTCCTTGCCGTGCAAGGGAGAGGGTTTCTTTCCCAAAAATCTGATTTAAAACACCTTCCTTGTTTTGCTTTAAAACCTGGCCGAATTTCCCTTCACCTTTCCTTTTATTTTCTGATTTGATTTCCTATTTTTAGAAGCATTTGACTTAAATTTCTGTTTACCTAATTAGCTAGGGTTTTTAATTTCCTAATCCCTTTAAATAAACAAGTGTGTGCAGCCACAAAAGATCCCATTCAGCCACACACTCTCCCAAATTCGTCAAAACCCATCCACAACCTCAGAAACCACTTCTCCTTCATTCCAGCCGATTTCCACCACCATTCTTCATCTCCACACCTTCCACCCAACATCCACACACCATCCCCAAGCCTTGCCGTGCCTCTATACCACCCATAATCCATTCTACATCACAAAAACAGCCCAGAAACCACATCATTCCAATCTGCCGCAAGGGGAAGAGAAGGAGACAGTTCACAAAGTTGTTTGGCTTCTTCAATCTGAGTTGTTGAACAATTTTAGGTGTATTCTATCTTATATTTCAATGTCTACTTCTTGTAATCTTTGTTTTTCATTGAGTATGATTGGCTAAATTCGTTTTGGCTAAGGGTGTATTCGAAACCATGTTTATTTATGTGAAATAAGTTGATTACTTCCAGTTATCGTTTCATAAGTCGTGAATACAATTTGCTTAACCGTTTAATTCAAAACTTGTTCTTGTATGTTGATTGAGAGTGCACGCTTAATTTGCATGCTTGAATTTGGTGCTAGGATATAAATTTGTCTCACCTAATCGTTATGAATTTATATTCGCAAGTAGTGAAGGTCGCTAGTCACGATCGTGTTAAGTAGATTCCTGGCAAGAGTATCATGCTTTTCATAGTTACGAATGCCTTGTCGATGCTTATGATTTCCAAAGAACTTAATGATTCTAACTTGTATCTTTATCGTGCTGTTCATATAGAGAACTTGTTAGGAATAATTTGTTTGCGATGCATATTCATCCAATTCAATGATTCTAGGGAAATCTGAAAGTTAATTTAAGCGAACCTAATTAACTTGGAGTGTCGAGGTTCATAACTTATTGAATTGATAACTGGAAATCGATTTACGTTGCATAAATTTCATGTGTGGAGAAGAACCCCTTAGCCATTCCATCACCCATTGATTCATCACATTTAGTTTACAATCTGTTTTAAATTACAATCTGTGCATTTAGTTCAAATTCGTCCAAACACAATTCCCCCATATTTTGTTAAGTTTGAGTCTTCATAATCTGTCCTCTTTGGTGTTTTTAAGTGTTTTGAGTCATAAGTTTTGCCAAATTCGTCCAAATTAGTGTAGGTGCTCAAAACTGCCCAGAAAGTGGTTTTTAGGCAGTTTTGAGTCTTCTAGTTGCTGTTTTGGGTTTTAGGTTTGTTTAAGTGTTTTAACTTTTAGTTTTGTGTTCTTTGAGTCTAGTTTAGTGTTTTAAACTTTGTTTTTTGAGTTTTTAAGTCAGATCTTGTCTTAGTTGCTGTTTGAGTCAATTAGCTTGTTTAGTCAGTTTTGGGCAGATTTGAGTGTTTCAAATCTGTTTTGAATCTTAGTAGTCTAATTAGAGTCTTTAAGTTTAGTTTTTGTGTTTCTAAGTCAATTTGTATTAGATTAGCACCCCTAGTTAATCCCCGGTTAGAACGATCCCTACTTACATCATTACTACAATTGTCACAAATAGGGTTTAATTTGTGTGTCAAGTTAATTTTCACATCAAGTTTTGACGAAAATTGAAAACAAGAACAAACTTTGTAAATTGAACAGATTCTAAAACGAATTTGATAAAAGTGAATGGATGGAAAGCTAGCTAAGGGGTTCTTCTCCACACATGTCACACTTACATACAAAACGATTTCCAATTGCTTCTCAATAAACCATGAATTCCCAACGCCCCAAATTAACCGTGAATTGCACTAATTAACCCTCAGATTTTCCTAAAGTTATCGAATTGGATGAATTGCATACGACAACCCAAAGCATTCCTCACAAGTTCCCTGCATGAATTGCATAACAAAGATACAGGCAAAGATCATTAAGTTCTATGAAAATCATAAGCATTGGCGAGGCACTCGTTACTATGAATTGCATGAAACTTATGCCAAGAATTTACTTAACACGATTGTGATTAACAACCTTTACTACTTTTGAATATAAGTTCATAACGATTAGGTGAAATTCCCTTATATCCTAGCGTCAAACTTATGCATGAAAATTAAGCGTGCACTCTCAACCAACACACACAAATCAGTTTTAATTCATGTAGATAAGTAAATTGAATTCACAACTTATGAAACGCAATTGAAAGTAATCAAATCATATAGCAAGCATAAACATGGTTTCGAATCCCCCCTAGCCAAGGGGGGGTTTAGTTCCTCATACGTACAAAACAAAGAGTATAGAATTTAAACATTGAAATCAAAGGCAAGGAAACACCTAAAACTTCCAGCAACTCGGACTTGAATGGCATGCAATCCAAGGCTTCTCTTCCTTCCTCTTTGCTGCGGCATAAGGTTTTGGGGACAGGTTTGGATGGTATTTGTATGGAGGAATGGATGGGAGATGGTATGGTGGTGTTTAGGATGGATGGGGGGTGTGGCAAAAGAGAGAAAGATGGCTGAAAATGTGTTTGTGACGTAGTGTATGAATGTGTAGATGAGTTTGGCTAAAAGAATGGATGAAGAATGGGTGGTGTGGCGGATAAGAGCATATTTATGCGCCTTAGTTAGCTAGTTCTTATGCATTTCTGATGCGTAAATAAACTTAACACACAAATTAAACCTTTTTTTTATCAATTATAGCAAAGTATGTAAGTAGGGATCGTTCTAAACCGGGGATTAGGAGGGATTGCTAAACACTTGAAAACTGAATTAGAAACGTAAAAACAAAGTTTAATACACTAGATTAGACTCAAAGAATGCAAAACTAAAGTTTAAAATACTAAAACAAACCAAAAACTCAAAACAGCAACCAAAAGACTCAAAACTGCCTTAAAAACACTTTCTGGGCAGTTTTGAGCACAAAGCGCCAAATTGGACGAATTTGGGTTTTAACTTGTACCGAAACACTTAAAAACATAAACCAAAACACTTTCTAACTAATCTAGGCTTCAAAATAAATGGGGATTTGATTTGGACGAAAATAAACTAAATGGGCAGATTGTAAAGAAAACAGATTGTAAGACAAAATTGTGATGAATCAATGGATGATGGAATAGCTAAGGGGTTCTTCTCCACACATGAAATATATGCAATGTAAATCAATCTCCAGTTATCAATTTAATAAGTTATGAACCTCGACACTCCAAGTTAATTAGGTCCACTTAAATTAACCTTCAGATTTCCCTAGAATCATTGAATTGGATGAATATACATCGCAAACAAATTATTCCTAACAAGTTCTCTATATGAACAGCATGATAAAGATACAAGTTAGAATCATTACGTTCGTTGGAAATCATAAGCATCAACAAGGCATTTGTAACTATGAAAAGCATGATACTCTTGCCAGGAATCTACTTAACACGATCGTGACTAGCGACCTTCACTACTTGCGAATATAAATTCATAACGATTAGGTGAAACAAACTTATATCCTAGCACCAAATTCAAGCATGCAAATTAAGCGTGCACTCTCAATCAACATACAAGAATAAGTTCTAAATCAAACGGTTAAGCAAATTTTATTCACGACTTATACAACGATAATTGGAAGTAATCAACTTATTTCACATATATAATCATGGTTTTGAATCCCCCCTAGCCAATAGGGGTTTTAGCCACTCATGTTCATAGCAAAACGAAAGGGAAAGAAATTACACATTGAAATTATGAAACGAATTACACCTAGAATGCACCAATAACGCAGCTTGGACATCCAAGGATTTAGGGTTAGGATGAGTGTATGGGGCGGCTAGGGATGTTTTTAGGCAGAAACTAGGGTGAATGGTGGTAGAATGGTGCGGCTAAGTGTATGGAATGGGTTCTGGCGTGAATGGCATTTTATGGATGATTTGTGGCTGCAAAAGAGAGTTTATTTAAAGGGATTTCAGGAATTAAAACCCTAAGTTTATTTAGGTAAACAGAAATTAAGTCAAAAGCTTCTAGAATTAGGAAACAAAATCAGAAAATTAAAGGAAAGGCAAGGGAATATGCGGCAAGGGTTCTAAAACACATTAGGAATGTGTTTTAATGTTTAAAATCAGGAAAGGACCCTCTCCCTTGCACGGCAAGGAAGAGGAAAGGTTTAAGGGGTGCGGCAAGGTATGTTTTTGTGCAAGGAATGTGTATTTTGTGTCCTAGAATACTTAAAAGGCCTTCAAAGTTGCTGGAACATAGGGACAATTAGGATTAGGAAAGGTCAAACCAAAATAGGAAACCTTGGCTTAACTTTCCTATTTCAAGTAGGAATCCTTCTTGGAGTAGGAATCCTCATTCTTCTAGGAATCCTCATTTGATTAGGAATCCATCTTCAATTAAGAATCCTTCGTTGATTAGGAATCCTTCTTCATGTAAGCACTTTCCTACTTCAACTAGGAAACCTTGTTCAAGTAGGAATCATCATCTTCAAGTCTTCAAATTCGTCCAAACCTTGGCTCCAAATATGCACCTTAGTTAGCTTGTTCTTATGCATTTTCGTTATGTTTTCTTAGTTAAAGTAGTCTTTTAAGCTATTTTCATGTGTTTTCAGGTATTAAGGACAAAGTAAGCAAAGAGATGTACTTTGGAGCATTTTGGAGCACAATTGAGCTAGAATGGAGTTCATGCATATGGAGCACAAAGAATGGACGAATTTGAAGGATTGAAGAAGCGAGGAATGTGTTTCAAAGTTGAAGAATTGAAGATGTAAAGTTTCCTAATTGAAGTAGGAAAGTGCCTAATTGAAGATGAAATCCTAGTCAACAATGGATTCCTAGTTGAAGTTGGATATCTAGAAGATTGAAGACTCCTACTCAAACAAGGTTTCCTCCTTGAAGAAGGAAAGTTAAAGCCAAAGAATTGGCTCAAGTGAAGAAACCTTATCCAAAACATTATCCATAACCTTATCTTAGTTTATCTTATCCAAACAAACCTTATCCTATCCTATCTTTTCCTAATCCTAATGCATAAAGATTTCAGCTACAAAAGGGATTTCTTTTCCTATTTGGAGACCTAAAACCTGATTTCTAGAAGCCTTATCCCTTCCTACAAAGGTGCCACACCTTATCCCTTATTTTTCTAGAAATCAGCCACAAAACAACCTTTCTAGAAGGCCTTATCCCTTGTCTTACAAAAGTGACGCCCCAAACCTTTCTAGAACTCCTAGAAACCTGATTATTCCTTTCCCCCTTGGTTTCTAAAAGCGTTAGCCTTTTCCTTCAAGGATTGTGTGTTATTATCCTATACAAATTATGCCTTTAAATCCTTTTCCTTTGCTACATAGGGGCTGCGAATTTCAGCCTATAAATACCACCCTTTGCTACACCATTTAGTCACCATCCTCTACCATATTTTCCTACATTCATACATCCCCGAATACATTCATCTCTCTAGTGCCGCAAATTGCAAGGAAGGAGAAAGAAGTACAACCCGGTGCCGTGCTTATGCCCTAGCATTGGGAGTGTTGGAGCATTTCTAGGTGTTTTCTATCTTTGATCTCAATGTTTAATTTAAGTTATCTTTGTGTAATTGCGATTATGTTGAACTAAACCCCCCTTGGCTAGGGGGGGATTCGAAACCATGATTATGCTTGCTATATGATTTGATTACTTCTAATTGCGTTTCATAAGTTGTGATTTCAATTTGCTTATCTATGTGAATTAAAACTTATTATTGTATGTTGATTGAGGGTCGACACTTAGTTTGCATGCATGAATTTGATGCTAGGATATAAGGGAATTTCACCTAATCGTTATGAACTTATATTCACAAGTAGTAAAGGTTGTTGATCACAATCGTGTTAAGTAAATTCTTGGCATAAGTTTCATGTGCTTTCATAGTTACGAGTGCCTCGTCAATACTTATGATTTCCATTGAACGTAATGATATTAACTAGCACTCAAATTAACCCTCTTTTTATCAATTGTAGTAAGTATGTAAGTAGGGATCGTTCTAGGCCGGAGATTAGGAGGGATTGCTAAATCACTTGAAAACTGACTCAAATACGTAAAAACAAGTTTAGAACACTAATTTAGACTCAAAGAATGCAAAACTAACCTTTAAAACACTTAAACAAACCAAAAGACTCAAAACAGCAAGTAAACACTCAAAGCTGCCTTAAAAACACTTTCTGGGCAGTTTTGGACACTAAGGAAGAATTTGGACGAAAATTGGTTTTGACTTGACTCAAGACACTTAAAAACACAAACTAAATTGATTTCTAACTATTTTGACACTTGAAAATAAAGGGGGATTTGGTTTTGACGAATTTGAAAACAAAACATAAACTTGTAAATCAAAACAGATTTTAAAACGAATTTGATTGAATTGAATGGATAGAAAGCTAGCTAAGGGGTTCATCTCCACACATGTTATACTTGCATTCAAAACGATTTCCAATTGCTTTTCAATAATCCATGAATTCTCAACGCCCCAAGTTAATTAGGTCCGCTTAAATTAACCTTCAGATTTTCCTAATGTTATTGAATTGGATGATTGCATACGACAACCCAAAGCATTCCCCACAAGTCCCCTACATGATTGCATAATAGAGATACAAGCAAGAATCATTAAGTTCTATGAAAACCATAAGCATTGACGAAGCACTTGTTACTATGATTGCATGAAACTTATGCCAAGAATTTACTTAACGCGATTGAGATCATCAACCTTTACGACTTGTGAATATAAGTCCATAACGATTAGGTGAAATTTCCTTATATCCTAGCATCAAATTCATGCATGCAAATTAAGTGTCGACCCTCAACCAACATACACAAATCAGTTTTAATTCTTGTAGATAAGTAAATTGAATTCACAACTTATGAAACGCAATTAGAAGTAATCAAATCATATAGCAAGCATAAACATGGTTTCGAATCCCGCCCTAGCCAAGGGGGGTTTAGTTCCTCATACTCGCAAAGCAAAGATACATAAATTTAGAAATTAAAATCCAAAGAAAGAAAACACCTTAACGCTCCAACTTGGCAGCAAGCTCATCAACGAATTCTCCTTCCTCCTTGCTGCGGCAGAGAACTTTAGAACAGGTTTTTGGGGTTATTTGTGGTGTAGAATGGATGGGGAATGGTATGGGAAGGTTTAGGGTTGATGGGGGTACGGCTAGGGATGATTTTGGGCAGAATTTTGGGACTTTGGTGATGGGAAGGTGCGGCAGAAATCAAGGGCAGATTTCTGGCGTGAATGATTGTGTATGGGAGATGATCATCTGATCTAGGGGTTATAATGAGTATATATAGGCATCCAAAACCCTAGGGTAATCAGATTAGGGTTTCTAGAAGCCCAAATCCACCAGAAATTAGGTTAAAACAATTAGATGTTTAGTGGGAATAAGACCTAAGGTGCGGCTAGGGTTAGGGTTTAGAGATGGGCCTTCTAGAATGCCTTGCAAGGCAAGGAAATCAGATATTCTAGAGGCCTAGGTGCGGCTAGGGTTAGGGTCCACAAGGAATTAGGGTTTAGGTCATCTAAAAGCCCAAAGCCAAGAATAGAAACTCTCGAAAATGGAAACCTCCAAGAATAGAAACTTCCAACTTTAGAAACTTTGGTTTCCAAATCTGAATTCTTTGTTCTTCACTTTCATTTCTTCATTTCTTAAGCTCCTTTGACCTTCAAACTCGTCCATTCCTGGTGCTCCATTAGCATACACTCCATTCCAGCTCAATTTTGCTCTAAAATGCTCCATTTTGCACTTCTTTGCATACTTCGTCTCTAAACCTGAAATTGCACGAAAATGACTTTAAACACTAACATAACTAAAGAAAAACAATATAAATGCTTAAGAACAAGTCAACTAAGTCGCATAAATATGCTCCTATCAGTTTGCCGTGTGTTTTGGGTTCTTTTACTTTGTTTTCTTATTTTGTTTTGTTTTCTTTTTTAGGTACTAGTTTATGACTAAGAGTTCTCATCCGGTTCGTGAACATATCTTGGACTTTAACGACGATTTTGAATGAGATTTGAGAAGAAAGAGGAGGCATCCAGAACCTAGTGAACCTAGTTCAAGTTCAGAGGCCGAATCTAAATTTGAAGGAGAAGAAGAAGTCATGGCAGCGGACAATCGGACAATCAAAGAACTTTCAGCCTCGGGGTTGGCCAATGCCGCACCCTTTTGCATTCAATACCCCGCAGATGCCCAAGGAAAGACCGATGAGTTCGAATTAAAGTCAAGCTTGTTGCACCATATTCCGAAGTACCATGGGCTATCCATGGAAGATCCAAACAAGCATCTTAAAGAGTTTGAAGTAGTATGCTCAAGCATGACACCCATCAACGTAGATGAGAGTATTCTGAAGATGAAAGCTTTTCCATTCTCTCTTTTGGAAAAGGCTAAAGATTGGCTTTATGAATTAGCACCTGGAACAGTCACGTCGTGGGAAAGTATGAAGAGGGCATTTTTAGAAAAGTTCTTCCCCACTTCGAGAGTTATTCTTTTGAGAAAGAGAATTAGTGGAATTGAACAAGGCCAAGGCGAATCATTCCCAGCAGACTATGAACGTTTCAAGGCTCTAGTAGCATCATGCCCACAACATCAAATGAAGGAAGAGCTTTTGATTCAATATTTCTATGAAGGACTACTTCCACTTGAGAGACAAATGCTTGATGCTTCAGCGGGAGGGGCATTGGTTGACAAAACACCGGTGGCTGCCAAGACCCTAATTGCCAATCGTGCGTTGAATGCACAACAATACGAAGGACTTGGACTAAGAGACTTCCCACGACATCAAGTTAATGAGGTAAGTTCTACGTTCGACATTAAATCTCAGTTAGCTAACCTCACTTCCATTGTGTCTCAGATGGCCGAAGGGATGAAGATACAAGGACAAAGTGTATGTGGCGTGTGCTCTATGCAAGGGCATCTCAATGATCAATGCCCTCAACTCATTGAGAATGGAGGTTGGGAGAGTGCTAATGCCTGATATGGTATTAACTAGCACTCAAATTAACCCTCTTTTTATCAATTGTAGCAAAGTATGTACGTAGGGATCGTTCTAGGCCGGGGATTAGGAGGGATTGCTAAATCACTTGAAAACTGACTCAAATACGTAAAAACAAATTTAAAACACTAAACTAGACTCAAAGAATGCAAAACTAAACTTTAAAACACCAAAACAAACCAAAAGACTCAAAACAGCAAACAAAACACTCAAAACTACCTTAAAAACACAATCTGGGCAGTTTTGAACACTAGACACAAATTTGGACGAAAATTGGTTTTAACTTGACTCAAGACACTTAAAAACACAAACTAAAGTGATTTCTAACTAATATGACTGAACAAAGTAAAGGGGAATTGACTTTGGACGAATTTAAAAACAAAACAAAATTTGTAAACTAGAACAGATTTTAAAACGAATTGGGTTAAATTGAATGGATGGAAGGCTAGCTAAGGGGTTCATCTCCACACATGTCACACTTGCATATAAAACGATTTCCAATTGCTTTTCAATAAACCATGAATTCTCAACGCCCCAAGTTAATTAGGTCCGCTTAAATTAACCCTCAGATTTTCCTTAAGTTATTGAATTGGATGAATTGCATACGACAACCCAAAGCATTCCCCACAAGTTCCCTACATGAAAGCGCATAATAGAGTTCAAGCAAGGATCATTAAGTTCTATGAAAATCATAAGCATTGACGAGGCACTCGTAACTATGAATTGCATGAAACTTATGCCAAGAATTTACTTAACACGATTGTGATCAACAACCTTTACTACTTGTGAATATAAGTTCATAACGATTAGGTGAAATTCCCTTATATCCTAGCATCAAATTCATGCATGCAAACTAAGTGTCGACCCTCAATCAACATACAAGAATAAGTTTTAATTCACATAGATAAACAAATTGAAATCACAACTTATGAAACGCAATTAGAAGTAATCAAATCGTATAGCAAGCATAAACATGGTTTCGAATCCCCCCCTAGCCAAGGGGGGTTTAGTTCCTCATACTCGCAATTACACAAAGATAACTTAAATTAAACATTGAAACCAAAGATAGAAAACACCTAGAAACGCTCCAACACTCCCAATGCTAGGGCATAGGCACGGCACAAGGTTGTTCCTTCTTCTTCTGATAGGAGCATATTTATGCGACTTAATTGGCTTGTTCTCGTGCATTTAAGTTGTGTTTCCTTAGTTATTTTAGTGTTTAAAGTCACTTTTGTGTGCTTTCAGATTCTAAAGGTCAAAGGATGAAAGAAGATGTATTTTAGAGCCTCTTAAAGCAAAATTGAGCTTGGAATGGTTATCGCATGTTTGGAGCAAAAGGAATGGACGTAATTGAAGATGTGAAGAAGTTAGGATTCCTACTCAACGAAGGATTCCTAATCAACGAAGGATTTCTAATCGACGAAGGATTCCTAATTGAAGATGGATTCCTAATCACACAAGGATTCCTACTTGAAGTAGGAAAGTTAAGCCAAAGTTTCCTATTTTGGTTTAACCTTTCCTAAGTCTAAAAGCACTTATGTTCCAGCCACTTTGAAGACCTCATACACACTTTAGGACATAAAACAAAGATTCCTTGCACCATTCAAGGTAGTGCCGCACCTCACATACCCTTTCCACACTTTCCCTAACCCTTATCTTCCTTGCCGTGCAAAAGAAAGCCCACCTTCCCTATTTCCTTGCATTTAAACCACATTCCCTTTTAGTTTAATGATATGATATTAACTACCACTCAAATTAACCCTCTTTTTATCAATTGTAGTATGGAATGTAAGTAGGGATCGTTCTAGGCCGGGGATTAGGAGGGATTGCAAAATCACTTGGAATTGACTCAAAAACGTAAAAACAAGTTTAAAACACTAATTTAGACTCAAAGAATGTGAAACTATAACTTAAAACACCAAAACAAACCAAAAGACTCAAAATAACCCAAAAACACTCAAAACTGCCTTTAAACCACTTTCTGGGCAGTTTTGAGCTCTAAACAAGATTTTGACGAAAATTGGGTTTAACTTGACTCAAAACACTTAAAACACAAACTAACACACTTTCTAACTAATTTGACACTTGAAAACAAAGGGGGATTTGGTTTTTACGAAATTGAAAACAAAACATAAACTTGTAAATCAAAACAGAATTTAAAACGCATTTGGTTAAAAACAATGGATGGAAGGCTAGCTAAGGGGTTCATCTCCACACATGTTATACTTGCATACGAAACGATTTCCAATTGCTTTTCAATAAACCATGAATTCTCAACGCCCCAAGTTAATTAGGTCAGCTTAAATTAACCCTCAGATTTTCCTTAAGTTACTGAATTGGATGATTGCATACGACAACCCAAAGCATTCCCCACAAGTCCCCTACATGATTGCATAATAGAGATACAAACAAGAATCATTAAGTTCTATGAAAACCATAAGCATTGACGAAGCACTTGTTACTATGATTGCATGAAACTTATGCCAAAAATGTACTTAACGCGATTGAGATCATCAACCTTTACTACTTGTGAATATAAGTCCATAACGATTAGGTGAAATTTCCTTATATCCTAGCATTCAATTTATGCATGATAATTAAGCGTGCACTCTCAACCAACACACACAAATCAATGTAATTCACATAGATAAGTAAATTGAATTCACAACTTATGAAACACAATTAGAAGTAATCAAATCATAACGCAAGCATAAACATGTATTTCGAATCCCCCCCTAGCCAAGGGGGGGTTTAGTTCCTCATACACACAAAACAAAGAGAATTGAATTTAAACATTGAAAGCAAAGGAAAAGAAACACCTAGAAATTCCAGCGACGTGAACTTGAATTGCATGAACTTCCGAGCCTCCTTCTCCTCCTCCTTGGTGCGGCAAAGGACTTTGGACAGGTTCTTTGGGGTTATGGATGGTGGAGAATGGTTATGGATGGATGTAGTAGTGTTTAGGGGAAGGGAATGGTGCGGCAAAGGTGTGGAGAAGTGTTTGGACGAATTTCTGAATTTATGGGATGAATGAATGTGTATGAGAGGTGGTAATCTGATTTAGGGGTTAATATGAGTATATATAGGCACTTAAAACCCTAGGTAAATCAGATATGGACTTGAATAACCCAAATCCACAAGGAATGAGGCTTAACAATCAGAATTAAAAGGGAAAAAGACCTCCTAGGTGCGGCAGGTTTAGATAAGGTAAGATAAGGCTTCTAGAAAGCCTTGCAAGGCAAGGAAATAGGTTCTAGATAAGGTTATGCACGGCAAGGAAGGATAGGGTTTCTAGAAACCCTCCAAAACAAGGGAAAGTGCACGGCATACTTCTAAGACAAGGATAAGGTTTAGGTGTCCTAAATGGATAAGGTGTCCTAAATGGATAAGGACTCCTCATTTCACTTGGAAACTTTGCCTATTAGGATTAGGAAATCTTCTTTGTAGCTGCAACTTGATGCCATTTGGATTTAACTTTCCTACTTCGAGTAGGAAACCTTGTTTGAGTAGGAATCTTCATTCTTCTAGGAATCCATCTTCAACTAGGAATCCCTCGTTGATTAGGAATCCTTCTTCAATTAGGAATCCTTTGTTGACTAGGATTTCATCTCTTGATTAGGCGCTTTCCTACTTCGACTAGGAAACCTTGTTCAAGTAGGAAACATCATCTTCAAATCTTCAATTTCGTCCATCCTCTTGGCTCCAAGCATATGATGTCCATTCCAAGCTCAAATATGCTCCAAAAGGCTCCAAAATGCATCCTTTTGCATACTTTACCCTTAGAACCTGAAAATACATCAAACTAGCTCAAAAGACTACTTTAACTAAGGAAAAACAATGTAAATGCACAAGAACAAGCTAACTAAGGCGCATAAATATGCTCCTATCATTTAAGGAGTGCCGCATATTTCCTTGCCTTTTCCCTTAGTTTCTGACCTTGTTTTCCTTTTCCCTCTAGGTTGTGACTTAAATATTTGTTACTTAAAATATTTCCTAGCCTAAAAACATTCTAAACTTTCTGAATAAATACCTTAGCCGCACCTCTAGTCAATTTCCCTTAAGTTTTTGATTTTGTTTCCTAATTCTAGAAGCTTTAAACTTAATTCCTGATTACCTAATTAGCCTAGGGTTTTTAATTTCCTAAATCCCTTTAAATATACATCCTTGTGCATCCACAAACATCCCCATTCATCCAGAAACTCACCATTCACGCCAGAAACAAAGCACCACTTCCAACTGCACCATTCCATCACCATTCACCCAAATTTCTGCCACAAACCACCCCTAGCCGCACCACCCTTCAACCCTAAACACTTCCATACGTCCTCCATCCATTCTACACCATTCAATCACCCAAAAAACCTGCCCAAAGTCCCTGTGTCGCAGCAAAGGAGAGGAAGACGAAGTACTTGAAGATTCTAGCCGTTCAACATCGAATCGTTGGAATATTTAGGTGTTCTCTTTCTTATATTTACAATGTATAAATCTGTTTTCCTTTGTTTTGTGAACATGAGGAACTAAGCCTTTTTGGCTAGGGGGTTATTCAATAACATGATTATGCTTGCAAGATGAATTGATTACGTCTAATTGTTATTTCATGAATTGTGAATGCAATTTGCTTAACCGTTTGATTGATGACTTATTTTTGTGTGTTAATTAAGGTGGCCAACTTAGTTTTCATGCAGGAATTTGAAGCTAAAACATAAGGAAGTTTCACCTAATAGTTACAACTTTATGTTTGCAAGTAGTGGAGGTCGCTTATAAACGATCGTGTTTTGTGAATTCTTGGCAAACGTTTCATGCTTTTCATAGTAACAATTGCCTCGTGAATGCTTATAGTTTTCATGAAGCTTAATGATCCTTGATTGTACCTTTATTGTGCTTTTTCACGTAAGGGACTTTTAGAGAATGTTTTGAGTTGTTGCATGTGCATTCCCATCCAATTCACTAACTTTAGGAAAACTTGAAGGTTAAAATAGTACTATCACAGTTAACCTAGGGCGTTGAGATTCACAATTCATTGAAAGAAGCAATTGGAAATCAAAGTTGAATGCAAGTGTATCATGTGTGGAGAAGAACCCTCTAGTTGATCTATCACCCATCAATTTACTTAACTTTGTCTAAAAATCTGTTTATCTTGTTCTTGTTTTGTTTTATTTATTTTCGTCCAAAATCAATCCCACCTTATTTCTTTGTGTCATATTAACTAAAACTTGTCTTAGAATATGTTTTTAAGTGTTTTAGGTCATTAGAAAACTAAAATTCGTCCAAATTATGTTAGAGTCCCAAAACTGCCCAGAAAGTGGTTTTTAGGCAGTTTTGAGTCTTTTGATTTGTTTTAGTGTTTTAGAGTTTAGTTTAGTATTTTAAACTTTGTTTTACAGATTTGAGTCAGTTTAAGAGTGTTTTAGCAATCCCTCTTAATCCCCGGTTTAAGAACGATCCCTACTTATCCATACTACAATTGTCAACAAGAGGGTTAATTTTTGTGTTTAGTTATTTTACGCATCACCTTCCTTCCTTGCAATAGTCACGGCACAAGAGAGATGAATGTGTTTGGGGGATGTATGAAAGTAGGAAAATATGGTAGAGGGTGGTGACTAAATGGTGCAGCAAAGGGTGGTATTTATAGGCTGAAATTCGCAGCCCCTATGTAGGAAAGGAAAATGATTTAAAAGCCTAATTTGTATAGGATAATAACACACAATCCTTGAAGGAAAAGGTTAAGGCTTTTAGAAACTAAGGGGGAAAGGAATAATCAGGTTTCTAGAAGTTCTAGAAAGGTTTGGGGCGTCACTTTTGTAGGACAAGGGATAAGGTCTTCTAGAAAGGTTGTTTTGTGGCTGATTTCTAGAAAAATAAGGGATAAGGTGTGGCACCTTTGTAGGAAGGAATAAGGCTTCTAGAAATCAGGTTTTAGGTGTCCAAATAGGAAAAGAAATCCCTTTTGTAGCTGAAATCTTTATGCATTAGGATTAGGGAAAGATAGGATAGGATAAGGTTTGTTTGGATAAGATAAGCTAAGATAAGGTTATGGATAATGTTTTGGATAAGGTTTCTTCACTTGAGCTGATTCTTTGGCTTTAACTTTCCTTCTTCAAGGAGGAAACCTTGTTTGAGTAGGAGTCTTCAATCTTCTAGAAATCCAACTTCAACTAGGAATCATTCTTCAACTAGGAATCCATTGTTGACTAGGATTTCATCTTCAATTAGGCACTTTCCTACTTCAATTAGGAAACTTTGCATCTTCAATTCTTCAAATTCGTCCATTCTTTGTGCTCCATAAGCATGAACTCCATTCTAGCTCAATTTTGCTCCAAAATGCTCCAAATTGCATCTTTTTATATGCTTTGCCCTTAAAACCTAAAAATACATGGAAATAGCTTAAAAGACTACTTTAACTAAGAAAACATAACGAAAATGCATAAGAACAAGCTAACTAAGATGCATAAATATGCCCCTATCAAATTCCCCCACACTTAGCTTTTGCTAGTCCTCGAGCAAAACAAAACGAAACAAAGTAAACAAAATGAAATAAAACATGTAAAACACAACCTAAATGATATGATATTAACTAGCACTCAAATTAAACCCTCTTTTTATCAATTGTAGTAGGTATGTAAGTGGGGATCGTTCTAGGCCGGGGATTAGGAGGGATTGCTAAATCACTTGAAACTGACTCAAATACGTGAAAACAAGTTTAAAACACTAAACTAGACTCAAAGAATGTAAAACTAAACTTTAAAACACCAAAATAAACCAAAAGACACAAAACAACACCGAAACACTCAAAACTGCCTTAAAACCACTTTCTGGGCAGTTTTGAACTCTAAACAAGATTTTGACAAAAATAGGTTTTAACTTGACTCAAAACACTTAAAAACACAAACTAACACACTTTCTAACTAATTTGACACTTGAAAACAAAGGGGGATTAGGTTTTTACGAAATTGAAAACAAAACATAAACTTGTAAATCAAAACAGAATTTAAAACGAATTTGGCTTAAAACAATGGATGGAAGGCTAGCTAAGGGGTTCATCTCCACACATGTTATACGTGCATTCAAAACGATTTCCAATTGCTTCTCAATAAACCATGAATTCTCAATGCCCCAAGTTAATTAGGTCCGCTTAAATTAACCCTCAGATTTTCCTTAAGTTATTGAATTGGATGAATTGCATACGACAACCCAGAGCATTCCCCACAAGTTCCCTACATGATTGCATAATAGAGATACAAGCAAGAATCATTAAGTTCTATGAAAACCATAAGCATTGACGAAGCACTTGTTACTATGATTGCATGAAACTTATGCCAAGAATTTACTTAACGCGATTGAGATCATCAACCTTTACTACTTGTGAATATAAGTCCATAACGATTAGGTGAAATTTCCTTATATCCTAGCATTCAATTTATGCATGATAATTAAGCGTGCACTCTCAACCAACACACACAAATCAATGTAATTCACATAGATAAGTAAATTGAATTCACAACTTATGAAACGCAATTAGAAGTAATCAAATCATATCGCAAGCATAAACATGTATTTCGAATCCCCCCTAGCCAGGGGGGGGTTTAGTTCCTCATACTCACAAAGCAAAGATACATAAATTTAGAAATTAAAATCCAAAGAAAGAAAACACCTAGAACGCTCCAACTTGGCAGCAAGCGCATTCAAGAATTCTCCTTCCTCCTTGCTACGGCAGAAAAGTTTAGAACAGGTTTTTGGGTGGTATTTATGGTGTAGAATGGATGGGGAATGGTATGGAAAGGTTTAGGGTTGATGGGTGGTGCGGCTAGGGGTTGTTTTTGGCAGAAATTATGGAATATGGTGGTGGAAAAGTGCAGCAAAGAGCAAGGAACAAATTCTGGCGTGAATGATGTGAATGGGAGATGATATTTGTCCAATGTCATCAAATTCAACTTCTTTGGGCTTTGTTGTTTCAATTTTGTCCTCTTTGATGAAGTCTTGACATTCTTTAGCCACTACTTTCTCTTGAATCATTCTTCTTGGGAAACAAAGGCCTTTGAAATATTCAACACGATCTAGAACTTGCTTTGTTGCACCAAGAATTGGAATATCCTTTTGCACCTTTGGAAGAGCTTCCACAATGTCTTTTTCACTCTCTTCTTCCTTGAGAATCAAAAACCTGCGAGGAAAAGGGACATCTGGTGGAATGGGGTAAAAAGCAATTGAATTTGGAACCACCTTACCTGAATTGGACGGCATAGGGACTCTAGGAGGCTGCGACAAGGGTTGTTCTTCTTCCTCCTCCTCAATTAGTAGATGTTCGTCCTCCTCTTGGCTTTGTTTGGACGCCTTTGGTTCAGCTCCAACCTCCATGGCACTTCCCAAAGTGATGGCTTCAGTAATTTTAAAATCTTCCATTGGATTTACAATGTTTGCGTTGGAGAATTCACTTTGTTCTTGAATTTGTGCCATGAACTCCATGATCTGCCCAACTTGCTTCTCTAATTCATCCATCTTTTTGGCTCGATTTTGCATCCTCTTGGTTTGATTTTCTTGCCCCTGAGACAAATTGGTGAGTAACTTAAGAAGTGTATCATTATCCAAGGACGTATCTGAACTTGTTTGGGAGGATTGTGGAGGAGGCTGTGGTGGTGCATATGGCCACTGATAGAACTCCTCAGATGGCTGTGGGTATTCTTCTTGTTGTGAGCCCTGCGTCAAAGAGGTTAGTACATCAAGAATTTCATCATAACTCATAGGCATAATTGAATTCAATTGGATTTGTTGTGGGGAAGGCGGTGGTGGCTGCATAGGTCTGGAATAAAACTCCTCCTCTTGCTGCCAATATCCATCTTGTTGGAATTGTTGCGGTTCCCCCCACATATAATTTGAATGATCTCTCCAATTCGAATTGTAATTGTTGGAAAACATGTTGTTGCTTGGTTGATCATAGCCTTGATAACCCCAAGCATCTCCGTTTGCAGTGAATTGAGGACGTTGATAAGTTGGATATCCGAGCCCATAGGACACACCACATGTAGGGACACTTTGCATTGTGGTCATTTCGACAATCTGTGACAATTGAGAAGTAAGATTTGCCAATTGAGCTTGAATGCTAGCAAAATCCATGTCTTACTTCTCTAGTACCTAAAATCAAAGAAAGAGCACTAAATCAAATATCAAAAGTAACACAAAACAAGGAGAACAAAACTAAGTCAGAAACTAACACAGAAACAAACTAAACAAAAAGAAAAGAACCAAGGGATTAGCAACTTTGCTAATCCCCGGCAACGGCGCCAAAATTTGATGTGAAAATTAACTTGACACACAAATTAAACCCTATTTGTGACAATTGTAGTAATGATGTAAGTAGGGATCGTTCTAACCGGGGATTAACTAGGGGTGCTAATCTAATACAAATCGACTTAGAAACACAAAAACTAAACTTAAAGACTCTAATTAGACTACTAAGATTCAAAACAGATTTGAAACACTCAAATCTGCCCAAAACTGACTAAAACAAGTTAATTGACTCAAACAGCAACTAAGACAAGATTTGGACGAATTTGACAAAACTTATGACTCAAAATACTTAAAAACACCAAAGAGGACAGATTATGAAGACTCAAACTTAACAAAATATGGGGGAATTGTGTTTGGACGAATTTGAACTAAATGCACAGATTGTAAATTAAAACAGATTGTAAACTAAATGTGATGAATCAATGGGTGATGGAATGGCTAAGGGGTTCTTCTCCACACATGAAATTTATGCAACGTAAATCGATTTCCAGTTATCAATTCAATAAATTATGAACCTCGACACTCCAAGTTAATTAGGTTCGCTTAAATTAACTTTCAGATTTCCCCAGAATCATTGAATTGGATGAATATGCATCGCAAACAATTTGTAGAGAATCTGTCCTCTTTGTTCCTTGCGGCAGATTGGGGAAGGATGATTTCTGGGGGGTTTGTGTGATGTAGAATGGATTATGGATGGTGTAGGGGCACGTCAAGGCTTGGGGATGGTGTATGGGTGTTGTGTGGAAGGTGTGGAGATGAAGAATGGTGGTAGAAATCGGCTGGAATGAAGGAGAGGTGCGGCAAGGTGGGAGATAGGGTTTTGGACGAATTTCTGAATATGGAGAGGGTGGTGTTCGGCCAAGGGAGGTAAAACACATATATATAGGCAGCCAAACCCTAAAGAAATCAGGTTAGACAATTGGGCTAGGGTTTAGGTGTGGCTAGGGTTAGGAAATCCACCAAAAACTAGGGTTTCTAGAACATTAGGTGCGGCATGGGCTTAGGGTAAGTAATTAGATTTTTTTCATGTGAACAAGGCCTAGGTGCGGCTGATTAAGTGGGCTAGGGTTAGGGTTAGGTGCGGCATAGGTCCAAGAGGCAAAGATGGGTCATCCAAAAGCCCAAAGCCGAGAATAGAAACTCTCGAAATTGGAAACCTCCAAGAATAGAAACTTCCAACTTTAGAAACTTTGGTATCCAATTCCGAATTCTTAGTTCATCACTTTCATTTCTTCATTCTTCAGCTTCTTTGACCTTCAAACTCGTCCATTCCTCGTGCTCCATTTGCATACACCACATTCCAGCTCACTTTTTGCTCCAAAAGCTCCAAATTGCATCATTTCGTGTAATATGTCCTTTAACCCTGAAAACACATGAAAGTAGCTTAAAAGACTACTTTGACGAAGAAAACATAACAAAAATGCATAAGAACTAGCTAACTAAGTCGCATAAATATGCTCCTATCATTATGCTCCTTTTACCTTCAAACTCGTCCATTCCTTGTGCTCCATTAGCATACACAACATTCCGGCTCAATTTTACTCTAAAATGCTCCATTTCGCACTTCTTTGCATACTTCGTCTCTAAACCTGAAATTGCACGAAAATGACTTTAAACACTAAAATAACTAAAGAAAAACAACATAAATGCACAAGAACAAGCCCACTAAGTCGCATAAATATGCTTCTATCACTAAACCTTCCAACGTTGCCTCAGGGATTTCCAATGCACATGACATGTTAAAAATCATCATTCCCACAGATTTTAGCCATCTTTATACTTAAGCACATACTTAATCATAGTCACTACTTACTAGCTCACATTTAATCAATTAAAACAATGTTTTGAATGTAGTAACATGCCTTAGAGAATTGCTCAATTCCTTACTAGATATGCACTCAATTTTCACACAGATTTTCTGACTACACACCCTATACTAGTTATATGTGAGAAGATTGATGTAATTATGAAAACGAATGCTCACGTATATGTCTAACAAAGAAAGCAATTTCCGGAGTTAACAACATGTTTAGATATGATCTCATGAATGGAATGCTACTACTTAGATGCGAGAACCAGTGACACCATATGCTCATACCAATTTCAAACTCCACAACTTGAAACACATAACACTCAAGATTAAAGTCAAGGGTTGTAACGGGGCTTGGGGTATTGGCTAACAAAGAAGGGTAAAGGATAAACAAACGTTCTTAAAGCAATAGCAAGCAAATTTATGAAATTGAAACTTAGAATTCACTTTAGAGTGCAGAAATCAACTTTAAACACAAAGGGGAAAGTTCATGCAACACTTAGGATCAAATTCAATGTTTTGGACCCTTTCTTCAACAACCAACAACTGAGAGCTCATTTTTATGCTCTTCCAACTCCTTTTCATACTTTTAATAACTTTTTCTTTTTTCTTTCTATTTTGCACGAATTTTTTATTTTTTATTTTTTTCTTTCTTTGCCGTGCCTCAATATGAACTTTGGCACACACCCATATCAAGAATCCTTCCCCCACACTTGTTTTCTGCAATACCATGATCAAAAGGAATTCATCTTGAGTCATGCTTAACTACGCTTTAAGAACAAGGGTATGGATAATCCTAATCTAGGCTAGGTAAGGATAATGTGGGTTAACAAACAACATCGGCTAAACAAGGCTCAACGGGGTTAAACCTACAAAAACAAATGCATGGAATGAAGGCTTTTTGGCTATGGTGGTAACTACTAACTTCATCTTGAATATGTGTTATGCAATTCAATAACATGTTTTGAATGAAATTGGCATGAGTTCTAGCATTTGGAACTAAATGATGAAACGCCTTCTAAGTAGTAACCAAACAAAGAATAATGAGATCATGCAACGACTTTAGAAAACAAGAATGCACAGATTTTAACTCTCCAAATAAACATTTAGGCTCAAGTCTCACAATGTTGTAGCTTTTGTTTGAGTTCCTTCCTTCAAGCATGTTACAAAAACTGATTTTACCTTTATGATTACATGTGAATTCATAAGTTATAACCACAACCAAGCATAAACCAAAGAGTAAATCAAAATTTTATCCATGTTTATAACTCTCTTTAACAATCATGCAATTACAAACCGAATCCTCATCATTGTGTTGGAAGGTACCCTAAGACACAAACAAACACACAAAAACAACTCTTTTTGGGTTTTTCAAAACAATTTTTCAAATTTTTATAGGATTTTCGGATTTCTAAGTCAAAACACACTAAAACGCATCAAAACAGCCTAAAAACAGCAAGGAACAACATTGGAAATTATGGGTGATCCAACCCTACGAATTTGCATCAAAACACTTTGGTTACCCCCCCACACTTAAATCAAACATTGTCCTCAATGTTTCAAGCATAAACTAACACAAATAACAAATAAACAAACAAACAGCAACTAACATAATAAACATGGCAAAAACGAAATAAACAACACGAGAAGGGTTTAGGAACGCAAATCTGGAATTGGAGTGCTTCCTTGGTCTCCTTTGTTGAATGCATGGGTTGCCTCTCAAGTAGCGCTTTCTTTAACATCTTGCAGCCGAACGATGCTCCATTGAAGGTTTATGGAACCCCACGGCATGGAGGGGTTTTCCCACAACCTGCCCTACGAAATACTTCATTCTTTGGGTCTTTGAATGGGATGGGATAATGATCCTTTCTTATTGTCGTGTTTTGCTTCTCTAAATCAACACGAACTCTCCCACCCCGTTGACTTCGATTAGGTACCTGCACCGTACAAGGTAATAACCTATTAGTTGAAATGGGAATCGAAATTGGAATAGGTGGCTTACCTTTGTATAGCAAAGAAGTGGTAGCACTATGGACAGATGCACAAGGGGTGCACTCGGCCAGATTTGGTGAATTCAAGGTTGGGGCCGTGCACTCTTTGTTGTTCACTCCAATTCCTTCCTCGATGGTGGTTTGTGGTACATTCTTCTTGACTAGTGTTGAACATTCCTGCCCTATATGTTCAATTACATTAATAGCACAACAAGATCGAACATCATTAGTATTCTCCACCGATTCAGAAATCTTAAAGTTAATCATATCACCACCAAAGCCCATAGTTACTGCTCCCTTGGCCACGTCAATCTTGGTTTGAGCCGTTTTCATGAATGGTTGTCCGAGTAAGAGGGGTGATGGTGAAGAGTGGGTTGAGTCCTCCATATCAAGCACATAGAAATCTGCAGGAAAAATCAAGTGGTCTACCTGCACCAAAACATCTTCCAACACTCCATTGGGATATGCATTAGATCGATCGGCTAATTGAATAATAACACCATCATTTTTAAGCTTCCCTAGATTCATAGATGCATAAACAGAATATGGCATGACATTTATAGATGCACCTAAATCTAACATAGCATGATCAAACCTCGTATTGCCAATAACACAAGGGATCGTGAAACTACCTGGATCTTTGCATTTAGGTGGTAACTTTCTTTGCAACAATGCAGATACATTCTCACTTACGTGTACCACCTCTTTCTCCCGAATCTGTTTCCTTGTTGTACAAAGCTTCTTCAAAAACTTGGCATACTTCGGGATTTGCTTTATAGCATCGAGGAGAGGGATATTGACATGCACCTTCCTAAACGTCTCAAGAACATCTTTCTCCTCTTCTTCGTTCTTGGCTTGCAAAAATCTGCTAAGAAACGGTACATCCGGAGGAATGACATTAGAATTAACTTGAATTGGACATTCCTTACCTATATTGGCTGAATTGGATGGCTTGGGTGGTTGCGGCAAGGATTGAATCCTTGCCGTGGCCTTTGCTTGGTCCATCTCCTCGATTTGCAACTTCTCGTCCTCCTTGGGGGCAGATTTGGATGGTTTTGGTTCGGTTCCTACTTCTTTCCCACTTCTTAGCGTGATAGCCTTGGCAGTTTCGACTCCTCCCCTCGGATTGAAAACAGTTGAACTTGGCAACTTGCCTTGCTCTCGAAATTGGCCTATGAACTCCGCAATCTGCCCAACTTGCTTCTCCAACTCATCCATCCTTTTGTCTCTATTTTGCATACCCTGCGCCATAGAAGTTAGTAATTGAAAAATCTGATCATTATCAATGGACGAACCTGAATTGGTTTAGGTAGGTTGTGCTGGAGGTTGTGTGGGTGCAAACGGCTTTTGATAGAAACCTGGGGGTTGTTGCCTAAATGCGCTTTGTTGTTGGCCTTGTTGGGGTTCTCGCCATTTGAAATTTGGATGATCCCTCCATCCCGGATTGTATGTATTCGAAAAGGGATCATTTCTTTGTTGGTATGGCTGCCCAAAACCCACCACATTAAGGGTCTCCCACCCTCCGTTCTCAATCAATTGTGGGCACTTGTCCGTAGGGTGTCCTTGCATGGAACATACGCCACAAGCACTTACATTTTGAACTTTTGGCCCTTCCACAACCTGAGAAAGCAACGTAGTAAGGTTAGCCATTTGATTTTGAAGTTCGGTTATGGCACTTACCTCATTCACTTGGTGTTGTCGTGGGGTGCCTCTTTGTCCAACACCTTCGTATTGTTGAGCGTTCAACGCTCGATTGGCAATCAAAGTCTTTGCTGCCGTGGGGGTCTTGTCCACCAAAGCTCCTCCCGCCGAGGCATCTAGCATTTGACGTTCGATTGGTAGAAGTCCCTCGTAGAAGTATTGTAGAAGAAGCTCCTCCTTCATTTGATGCTGTGGACAAGAAGCAACAAGAGATTTAAAACGTTCATAATACGTAGGAAAAGACTCACCTTCTTCTTGTTGAATTCCACTTATCCTTTTTCGTAGGAGAATGACTCGAGAAGTTGGGAAAAACTTCTCCAAGAAAGCTCGTTTCATGCTCTCCCAAGATGTGACAGTTCTGGGAGCTAATTCATACAACCAATCTTTCACATTCTCCAAGAGAGAAAAGGGAAAGGCCTTCATCTTCAATATGCTCCCATCAACGTTGATTGGAGTCATGCTTGAACACACCACCTCGAACTCTTTCAAGTGCTTGTTAGGATCTTCCATGGACAACCCATGGTACTTCGGAATGTGGTGTAGCAAGCTTGACTTCAATTCGAATTCCTCGGTCTTTCCTTGGGCAGTGATAGGAGCATATTTATGCGCCTTAGTTAGCTAGTTCTTTTGCATTTTCGTTATGTTTTCTTCGTTAAAGTAGTCTTTTAAGCTACTTTCATGTGTTTTCAGGTTTAAAGGACATATTACATGAAATGATGCAATTTGGAGCTTTTGGAGCAAAAAGTGAGCTTGGATTGAAAAGGACATGCTTGGAGCACAAGGTTGGGATGAAATTGAAGAGTTGAAGATTTGAGGTTTCCTACTTGAAATAGGAAAGCTAAGCCTAAAAGTTTCCATTTTGGGTTGATCTTTCCTAAACCGGAATGGCCTTGCGTTTGAGCATCATTAGAAGGTTCCGAAGCGTTGGAAGACACAAAGAAAGGTGTTAGAATATTTTCTCATCCTTGCCGTGGGTTAGGGCTTATTTTCTCTTGGTTTTGGGCTTTCTAGAAGCCCTATCCACACTCCCACTGACCAGCCGCACCTTTCCCTTCTAGAACACCTATTTGCCTTGCCTTGCAAGGCATTCTAGAAGCCCTAACCCTAGCCCATTAAACTTGCCGCACCCTAGGCCCTTTTCCCACTAAAATTTTGATTGTTTAACCTATTTTCTGGTGGATTTGGGTTTCTAGAAACCCTAATCTGATTTGCTAGGGTTTTTAAGTGCCTATATATATTCATTAAACCTTTGGCCGCATAGAGCACCCTCTCCATACTTCAGAAATTGGTCCAAATAATTTTCCCCACCTTGCCGCAGCTTTCATTCACAAATCTGCCATATTTCCATCTCTGCCGAACCATCCCTCTACTGCAGCCACCATTCTACACCTCCATACACTACCCATACCCCTTGCCGCACCACCATACTATCCTAACTCCCTTCCTAAACCAAAATCACATCCAAAAATCCCTAAACCCTCTCTGCCGCAGCAAGGAGAAGAAGAAAGAGGAGCTTGACATGAAGAAATTCAAAGTGGAATTGTTGGGTGTTTTTAGGTGTAATCTTTCTTATGTCTTCAATGTTTCAATTCAATAAACTTTGTGTTGTGAGTATGAGGAACTAAACCCCCTTAGTTGGGGGGTAATTCGAAGCCATGTACATGCTTGCAATATGATTTGATTACATTCAGTTGTTATTTCATAAGTTGTGGATTCAATTCGTTCATCTATTTGATTGATAACTTATTTGTGTATGATGATTGAGAGTGCACGCTTAGTTTTCTGATAGGAGCATATTTATGCGCCTTAGTTAGCTAGTTCTTATGCATTCTTGTTATGTTTTCTTCGTTAAAGTAGTCTTTTAAGCTACTTTCATGTGTTTTCAGGGTTAAAGGACGTATTACACGAAATGATGCAAGTTGGAGCTTTTGGAGCGAAACGTGAGCTTGGATTGAAAAGGACATGCTTGGAACACAAGGTTGGGACGGAATTGAAGAGTTGAAAGATTCGAGGTTTCCTACTTGAAGTAGGAGAGCTAAGCCTAAAAGTTTCCTTTTTGGGTTGATCTTTCCTAAATCGGAATTGGCAACCAAAGTTTCTAAAGTTGGAAGTTTCTATTCTTGGAGGTTTCCAATTTCGAGAGTTGCTATTCTTGGCTTTGGGCTTTTAGATGACCTAAACCCTAATTCCTTGTGGACCCTAAGCCCTAATCATTTAATTTCTGCTATGTTAAACCCTAGCCCACTAAACCAGCCGATCCCTAGGCCCTTTGCTCATTAAAAATCTGATTGCTTAACCTATTTTTCTGATGGATTTATGTTTTAGAGGCCCAAATCTGATTTGCTAGGGTTTTTAGGTGCTTATATATTTATGTTTTACACCCTAGCCGCACCTATCACCCTCTCCATACTCAGAAATTCGTCCATCTACATCTCCATACTCAGAAATTCGTCCATCACCCAAAACCACCTCTTGCAGCAGCCTTCATCCATTCCAGCACCATTCCACACATCCCTACACCATTCTCCACCTCCATAAACCATTCCCACACCTTGCCGCACCACCCACCCTCCTAATTCCCTTCTAAAAATCCAAAAACTCATCCAGCCATCCTCCATTCACGCCAGAACCTGCCCCCCTCTTTTGCCGAGCCAAACCTTCACCCAATTCCATAGTTTCTGACCTAAAACCCTCCTAGCCATGCCATACACCTATCCTAGATAGTTTTCCACCATTCCCCCTCATCCAAAGTCATCCAAAACCATCCAAAAACCCCTTAAATCCTCACTGCCGCAGCAAGGAGAAGAAGCAAGTTTCTGGGCAGATTTCAAAGTGGAATTCTTGGGCATTTTAGGTGTAATCTTTCTTACGTCTTTGATGTTTCAATTAAATAAACTTATTGTTGTGAGTATGAGGACTTAAACCCCCTTAGTTGGGGGGTGATTCGAAACCATGTACATGCTTGCAATTTGATTCGATTACATTCAGTTGTTATTTCATAAGTTATGGATTCAATTCGTTCATCTATTTGATTGATAATTTATTTGTGTATGTTGATTGAGAGTGCACGCTTAGTTTTCATGCATGAATATGATGCTAGATTATGAGGGAGTTTCACCTAATAGTTGCAATCTTATAATCACAAGTAGTGAAGGTCGTTTGAAACCGATCGCGTTGAATGAATTCTTAGCATAAGTTTCATGCAATTCATAGTAACGAATGCTTCGTCAATGCTTGTGTTTTTCATAGAACGTAATGATTCTTGCTTGTATCTCTATTATGCAATTCATGTAGGGAACTTGTAGGGAATGTTTTAGGTTGTCGTATGCAATCATCCAACTTAATAACTTGTGGAAAAACTGAGGGTTAATTAGTGCAATTCACGGTTAATTTGGGGCGTTGAGTATTCGTAATTTATTGGAAGAACAACTGAAAATCGTTTTGCTTGCAAGTGTGACATGTGTGGAGAAGAACCTCCTAACTAGCCTTTTATCCATTCTTTTCACCAAAATCATTTTACAATCTGTTTGAATTTAAGTTTCTGTTTTGTTTTAAATTTTCGTCCAAAACAAATCCCCCTTTAGGTTAGAGTCTTAGATTAGTTAGAAAGTGTTTTGATTTGTGTTTCTAGGTGTTTTGATTCAAGTTTTCATTCAAATTCGTCCAAATTTGTGTAGGTGCTCAAAACTGCCCAGAAAGTGGTTTTTAGGCAGTTTTGAGCCTTCTAGTTGCTGTTTTGATCTTTAGGTTTGTTTAAGTGTTTTAACTTTTAGTTTTGCATTCTTTGAGTCTAGTTTAGTGTTTTAAACTTTGTTTTTGAGTTTTTAAGTCAGATCCTGTCTTAGTTGTTGTTTGAGTCAATTAGCTTGTTTAGTCAGTTTTGGGCAGATTTGAGTGTTTCAAATCTGTTTTGAATCTTAGTAGTCTAATTAGAGTCTTTAAGTTTAGTTTTTGTGTTTTAAGTCAGTTTCCAAGTGTTTAGCAATCCCTCCTAATCCCCGGTCTAGAACGATCCCTACTTACATCTTCACTACAATTTGACAAAAAGAGGGTTTAATTTGTGTGCTAGTAAAATATCATATCAAATTTTGGCGCCGTTGCCGGGGATTAGCAATTTTGCTAATCCCTTGGATTGTTTTTGTTTCTTGTATTTCACTTTGTTGCTGATTTTGTTTAAGTTCTGACCTAATTTTGTTGCTTGTTTCTTAGGTACTAATGTATGACTAGAAGCTCTCAAACGATTCGTGCAAACATCTTGGAGTTTGACGACGATTTTGAGAGGAAGTTGAGAAGAGCTAGAAGTCAGCAAGAACACTATCCACCCAACTCCGAATCTCACCTTGAAGAAAACGTACAAGAAGTGGAGGAGGAAGCCACGGCTGGGATATTTGAAGAAGTCCAAGGCATGGCGGTGGATAACCGTACACTCAAGGAGCTTTCCGCCTCAGGTTTGGATAATGCCACACCCTTGTGCATTCAATACCCCAGGGCTGCCCAAGGTAAGACGGATGAGTTTGAATTAAAGTCAAGTTTGCTTCATCATATTCCTAAATACCATGGCTTGTCCATGGAAGATCCTAACAAACATTTGAAAGAATTTGAAGTAGTTTGCTCTAGTATGACTCCCGTCAATGTTGACGGAAATATATTGAAGATGAAGGCTTTTCCGTTCTCTTTGATGGATAAAGCCAAGGATTGGTTATATGAGTTAGCTCCCGGCACTGTCACTTCTTGGGAGAGTATGAAGAGAGCGTTCTTGGAGAAGTTCTTTCCGACTTCTCGCATCATCCTCCTACGCAAAAAGATAAGCGGAATTCAGCAAGAAGAAGGTGAGTCTTTTCCTACATATTATGAACGATTTAAATCACTTGTTGCTTCTTGTCCACAGCATCAGATGAAGGAGGAGTTGCTTTTGCAATATTTCTACGAGGGTCTATTACCTCTAGAACGTCAAATGCTTGATGCTTCGGCGGGGGGAGCATTGGTGGACAAAACACCCATGGCTGCCAAGGTCTTGATTGCTAATAGAGCGTTGAACGCTCAACAGTACGAGGGTGTAGGCCAAAGAGGACCCCCACGGCACCAAGTACATGAGGTAAGTGCAACTTCCGATCTTCATTCACAATTGGCTAATCTCACTTCTATTGTTTCGCAGATGGCCGAGGGAATGAAGATACAAGGACCTGTGGTGTGTGGCGTATGTTCTATCCAAGGACATGTCTCCGAAAAGTGTCCTCAACTCATCGAGAATGGCGGATGGGAGAGTGCGAATGCCATTGGGTTTCAAAGCCAAAATCAGTCACGACATGACCCATACTCCAACACATATAATCCGGGGTGGCGAGACCATCCAAACTTCAAATGGAGAGAGCCACAACAACATCAAAACCAAGGAGGTTTTAGGCAACAACCCCCGAGGTTCTTTCCCAAAACCTACGGCCCACCCCAAAATCAACCCCAATCAGGCCCAAGTGCCTTAGGTACGTCTCTTGACAATGATGCACTTCTTAAGATACTAACTAAGTTGTCTAATGGGCAGGAAGATCAAGCTAAGGCTATGCAACGCCAAGACAAAAGGGTGGATCAACTTGAGAAACAAATTGGGCAGATTGCGGAGTTTGTTGGGCAGTTTAGAGAACAAGGAAAGCTTCCTAGTTCAACCATTGCAAACCCAAAAGGAGGCTTTGAAACCGCAAATGCAATCATGCTAAGGAGTGGAAAAGAAGTTGGGGCAGGTCCTACATCAAAAACAGGTCATAATGAGGATGAACTTTTGAAATTGGAAGATGAGGAATCAAAGCAACCCACGGCAAAGGTGGAGCAACCTTTGCCGCAAGTCTCCAATGCCCCTAAACCTTCAAATCTGTCCAATAAGGGTAAGAATGTGTTAAATTCAAGTCCTACTAATGTTTTTCCTTTGAATGTCCCCTTTCCTAGTAGATTTTTGCAATCCAAGAACGAAGAGGAGGAAAAAGATGTTCTAGAGACGTTTAGAAAGGTGCATGTCAACATTCCCCTCCTTGATGCCATAAAGCAAATCCCGAAGTATGCCAAGTGTTTAAAGAAGCTTTGTACGACAAAGAAACGTGCCCGGGAGAAAGAAGTGGTACATGTAAGCGAGAATGTCTCCGCCATCTTGCAACGTAAACTACCCCCCAAATGCAAAGATCCAGGTAGCTTTACAATTCCATGTGTCATTGGTAATACCCGTTTCAAATCTGCCATGTTAGATTTAGGAGCATCTATTAATGTTATGCCATATTCTGTTTATGCATCTATGAATCTAGGAGCACTTAAAAATGATGGGGTAATAATACAATTGGCAGATAGATCTAACGCCTATCCAAAGGGAGTTTTGGAAGATGTTCTTGTGCAGGTTAATCATTTGGTCTTCCCGGCGGATTTTTATGTTCTCGAAATGGATGAATCAGACCATGCCCCTTCATTGCCCATCCTCCTTGGAAGGCCATTTATGAAAACGGCTCAAACGAAGATTGATGTAGCCAAAGGAGAAGTAACTATGGCATTTGGTGGTGATATGATTTGTTTTAAAATTCCTGAATCCATTGAAACTCCTAACGTTGTTCGTTCTTGTTGTGTTATTGATATAATAGAAAAGATAGGGACGGATCATTCAGCCCCTAGCACAAAGGTTGCTTCAAGAACCATGCAAGATGAGGGAATTGGAGTGGAGAACAAGGACCATACGGCCACTGCCCTCAAGGTGCTCAAATTGGCCGAAAGCACCATGGGGAAGAACGTTTACCTTGCTGCCACTTCATCACATCACATAGGTAAGCCACCTAATCCAAATCCAATTCCCATTAAAGTTGATAGGTGGTTTCCTTCTATGGTGCAGGTACCCAAGAAAATCCCCGATGGTGGGCACATGTGCATGAACCATAGGCAACACAACGCACCCATCAACAAACATCACTATCCATTACCGTTCAAAGATGCAAAGTATGAGAGTGTCGTGGGGCAGGTTGTGGAGGAGATCCCACTCCTTGCCGTGGGTTTCAATGGGGCATGAGTGTGTTTTTCGTCCGGCTATACGACGTTAAAGAAAGCGCTACTTGGGAGGCAACCCATGCAATTCGACAAAGGAAGACCAAGGACGTACTCCAATTCCAGATTTGCGTTCCTAAACTCTTCACTTTGTTATTTATTTCGAATCTGCCTATATAGTGTTTTAGTTGCTGTTTATGTGTTTCTTTTTGTTTAGTGTGATTTAATGCTTGAAACATTGAGGACAATGTTTGAATTAAGTATGGGGGGGTAACTAAGTGTTTTAGATGCAAATTTGTGGGATTTTATCACCCTTAACTTGGAGACTTGTTCTTTGCTGTTTTTAAGTGTTTTTGAGCAGTTTTGGTGTGTTTTAGTATAGGTTGTTCTAAAAATCCGAAAATTCCATAAAAAATTGAAAAATTTGTTTTAAAAACCCAAAAAGAGTTGTTTTTGTGTGTTTGTTTGTGTCTTAGGGTACCTTCCAACACAATGATGAGGATTCGGTTTGTAATTACATGGCTGTTAAAGAGAGTGATTAACATGGATGAAAGTTTGTTTTACTCTTTGTTTATGCTTAGTTGTGGTTATAACTTATGAATTCACATGCAATCATAAAGAGAAAAAATCAGTTTTTGTAACATGCTTGAAGGAAGGAACTCAAACTAACGCTACAACCTTGTGAGACTTGAGCCTAAACGTTTATTTGGAGAGTTAAAATCTGTGCATTATTGTTTTCTAAATTCGTTGCATGATCTCATTATTCTTGCTTGGTTATTACTTAGAAGGCGTTTCATCACTTAGTTCCAAATGCTAGAACTCATGCCCATTTCATTCAAAGCGTGTCATTGAATTGCATAACACATATTCAAGATAAAGTTGTGTAGTGACCACCACCATAGCCAAAAAGCCGTGTGCCCTATGTCATTGTGATTTGTAGGTTGTAACCCCGTTGAGCCTTGTTAGCCTATTCTTTGTTAACCCATGTTTTCCTCACCTAGCTTAGATTAGGACCATCCATACCCTTGTTCTTAAAGCATAGTAAAGCATGATTCAAATTGAATTCCTTTTGATTTATGTTGGCAGAAAACAAGTGTGGGGGAAGTATTTCTTTTGTGATTTTGTGTGCCATAGGCACATGTGTAGAAAGAAAAGAAAAAAAAAAAAACAAAAAGAGTTCCAAAGTATTGTTGAAGTAAGGGTCCAAAACAATGAATTTGACCCTAAAGAGTTGTTTAAGTCTTCCCCTTGTGTGTTAAAGTTAATTTCTGCAATCTAAATGAATTCTAAGTCTCAAGTTCATTACTTTGCTTACTATCGCTTGAAGAACGTTTGTTTTCCCTATCCTTTCCTTGTTAGCCAATACCCCAAGCCCCATTACAACCCGTAACTTCTATCTTGAGTGTTATGTGTTTCAATTTGTGGAGTTTGAATTTGGTATGAGCATATGGTGTCACTGGTTCTCGCATCTAAGTAGTAGCATTCCATTCATGAGATCATATCTAAACATGCTTCTTAACTCTAGAAATTGCGTTCTTTGTGATACATATATGTGAGCATTCGTTTTCATATCTACATCAATCTTCTCACATATGACTAGTGTAGGGTGTGGAGTTAGAAAATCTGAGTGAAAATAGAGTGTATATCTTGTAAGGAATTGAGGGAATTCTCTAAGGCATGTTACTACATTCAAAGCATTGTTTTAATTGATTACTTGTGAACTAGTAAGTGGTGGCTTTAATTAAGTATATGCTTGTGTAAAGATGACTCAAATATGTGGGGATAACAATCTTTAACATGTCATGTGCATTGGAAATCCCTGAGGCAAACGTTGGAAGGTGTAGGTTCTGTTTTGGTTAGATTGTTTCGTTTTGTTTTCTTTGTTTTGTTTGTTTTGCTCGAGGACTAGCAAAAGCTAAGTGTGGGGGAATTTGATAGGAGCATATTTATGCGCCTTAGTTAGCTAGTTCTTATGCATTCTTGTTATGTTTTCTTCGTTAAAGTAGTCTTTTAAGCTACTTTCATGTGTTTTCAGGGTTAAAGGACGTATTACACGAAATGATGCAAGTTGGAGCTTTTGGAGCGAAACGTGAGCTTGGATTGAAAAGGACATGCTTGGAACACAAGGTTGGGACGGAATTGAAGAGTTGAAAGATTCGAGGTTTCCTACTTGAAGTAGGAGAGCTAAGCCTAAAAGTTTCCTTTTTGGGTTGATCTTTCCTAAATCGGAATTGGCAACCAAAGTTTCTAAAGTTGGAAGTTTCTATTCTTGGAGGTTTCCAATTTCGAGAGTTGCTATTCTTGGCTTTGGGCTTTTAGATGACCTAAACCCTAATTCCTTGTGGACCCTAAGCCCTAATCATTTAATTTCTGCTATGTTAAACCCTAGCCCACTAAACCAGCCGATCCCTAGGCCCTTTGCTCATTAAAAATCTGATTGCTTAACCTATTTTTCTGATGGATTTATGTTTTAGAGGCCCAAATCTGATTTGCTAGGGTTTTTAGGTGCTTATATATTTATGTTTTACACCCTAGCCGCACCTATCACCCTCTCCATACTCAGAAATTCGTCCATCTACATCTCCATACTCAGAAATTCGTCCATCACCCAAAACCACCTCTTGCAGCAGCCTTCATCCATTCCAGCACCATTCCACACATCCCTACACCATTCTCCACCTCCATAAACCATTCCCACACCTTGCCGCACCACCCACCCTCCTAATTCCCTTCTAAAAATCCAAAAACTCATCCAGCCATCCTCCATTCACGCCAGAACCTGCCCCCCTCTTTTGCCGAGCCAAACCTTCACCCAATTCCATAGTTTCTGACCTAAAACCCTCCTAGCCATGCCATACACCTATCCTAGATAGTTTTCCACCATTCCCCCTCATCCAAAGTCATCCAAAACCATCCAAAAACCCCTTAAATCCTCACTGCCGCAGCAAGGAGAAGAAGCAAGTTTCTGGGCAGATTTCAAAGTGGAATTCTTGGGCATTTTAGGTGTAATCTTTCTTACGTCTTTGATGTTTCAATTAAATAAACTTATTGTTGTGAGTATGAGGACTTAAACCCCCTTAGTTGGGGGGTGATTCGAAACCATGTACATGCTTGCAATTTGATTCGATTACATTCAGTTGTTATTTCATAAGTTATGGATTCAATTCGTTCATCTATTTGATTGATAATTTATTTGTGTATGTTGATTGAGAGTGCACGCTTAGTTTTCATGCATGAATATGATGCTAGATTATGAGGGAGTTTCACCTAATAGTTGCAATCTTATAATCACAAGTAGTGAAGGTCGTTTGAAACCGATCGCGTTGAATGAATTCTTAGCATAAGTTTCATGCAATTCATAGTAACGAATGCTTCGTCAATGCTTGTGTTTTTCATAGAACGTAATGATTCTTGCTTGTATCTCTATTATGCAATTCATGTAGGGAACTTGTAGGGAATGTTTTAGGTTGTCGTATGCAATCATCCAACTTAATAACTTGTGGAAAAACTGAGGGTTAATTAGTGCAATTCACGGTTAATTTGGGGCGTTGAGTATTCGTAATTTATTGGAAGAACAACTGAAAATCGTTTTGCTTGCAAGTGTGACATGTGTGGAGAAGAACCTCCTAACTAGCCTTTTATCCATTCTTTTCACCAAAATCATTTTACAATCTGTTTGAATTTAAGTTTCTGTTTTGTTTTAAATTTTCGTCCAAAACAAATCCCCCTTTAGGTTAGAGTCTTAGATTAGTTAGAAAGTGTTTTGATTTGTGTTTCTAGGTGTTTTGATTCAAGTTTTCATTCAAATTCGTCCAAATTTGTGTAGGTGCTCAAAACTGCCCAGAAAGTGGTTTTTAGGCAGTTTTGAGCCTTCTAGTTGCTGTTTTGATCTTTAGGTTTGTTTAAGTGTTTTAACTTTTAGTTTTGCATTCTTTGAGTCTAGTTTAGTGTTTTAAACTTTGTTTTTGAGTTTTTAAGTCAGATCCTGTCTTAGTTGTTGTTTGAGTCAATTAGCTTGTTTAGTCAGTTTTGGGCAGATTTGAGTGTTTCAAATCTGTTTTGAATCTTAGTAGTCTAATTAGAGTCTTTAAGTTTAGTTTTTGTGTTTTAAGTCAGTTTCCAAGTGTTTAGCAATCCCTCCTAATCCCCGGTCTAGAACGATCCCTACTTACATCTTCACTACAATTTGACAAAAAGAGGGTTTAATTTGTGTGCTAGTAAAATATCATATCATTTTCATGCATGAATATGATGCTAGATTATGAGGGAGTTTCACCTAATAGTTACAATCTTATAATCACAAGTAGTGAAGGTCGCTTGAAAACGATCGCGTTGAATGAATTCTTGGCATAAGTTTCATGCAATTCATAGTAACAAATGCTTCGTCAATGCTTATGTTTTTCATAGAACTTAATGATTCTTGCTTGTATCTCTATTATGCAATTCATGTAGGGAACTTGTAGGGAATGTTTTGGGTTGTCGTATGCAATCATCCAACTTAATAACTTGTGGAAAAACTGAGGGTTAATTAGTGCAATTCACGGTTAATTTGGGGCATTGAGTATTTATAATTTATTGGAAGAACAACTGAAAATCGTTTCGTTTGCAAGTGTGACATGTGTGGAGAAGAACCTCCTAACTAGCCTTTTATCCATCCTTTTCATCCAAAAACGTTTTACAATCTATTTAGTTTTAAGTTTCTGTTTTGTGTTCAATTTTCGTCCAAAACAAATCCCCCTTTATTTTGAAGTCTTAGATTAGTTAGGAAGTGTTTTGATTTGTGTTTCTAAGTGTTTTGATTCAAGTTTTCACCCAAATTCGTCCAAGTTCTTGTTAGGTTCTCAAAACTGCCCAGAAAGTGGTTTTTAGGCAGTTTTGAGTCATTAGGTTGCTGTTTTGAGTTTTAGGTTTGTTTAAGTGTTTTAACCATTAGTTTTACATTCTTTGAGTCTAGTTTAGTGTTTTAAACTTTGTTTTTAAGTTTTTAAGTCAGTTTCCAAGTGTTTAGCAATCCCTCCTAATCCCCGGTCTAGAACGATCCCTACTTACATCTCTACTACAATTTGACAAAAGAGGGTTTAATTTGTGTGTTTAGTTGTTTTTGTTTCTTTTATTTCACTTTGTTTCTGACTTTGTTTAAGTTTCTGACCTAATTTTGTTTCTTGTTTCTTAGGTACTAATGTATGACTAGAAGCTCTCAAACGATTCGTGCGAACATCTTGGATTTTGACGACGATTTTGAGAGGAAGTTGAGAAGAGCTAGAAACCAGCAAGAACATCATCCACCCAATTCCGAATCTGACCTTAAAGAAAACGTACAAGAAGAGGAGGAGGCCACGGCAGGGATATTTGAAGAAGTCCAAGGCATGGCGGTGGACAACCGTACACTCAAAGAGCTTTCCGCCTCAGGTTTGGATAATGCCGCACCTTTGTGCATCCAATACCCCGCGGCTGCCCAAGGTAAGACAGACGAGTTTGAATTAAAGTCAAGTTTGCTTCATCATATTCCTAAATACCATGGCTTGTCCATGGAAGATCCTAACAAACATTTGAAAGAATTTGAAGTAGTTTGCTCTAGTATGACTCCCATCAATGTTGACGGAAGTATCTTGAAGATGAAGGCTTTTCCATTCTCTTTGATGGATAAAGCCAAGGATTGGTTATACGAGTTAGCTCCCGGCACTGTCACTTCCTGGGAGAGTATGAAGAGAGCGTACTTGGAGAAGTTCTTTCCAACTTCTCGCATCATCTTCCTACGCAAAAAGATAAGCGGAATTCAGCAAGAAGAAGGTGAGTCTTTTCCTACATATTATGAACGATTTAAATCACTTGTTGCTTCTTGTCCACAGCATCAGATGAAGGAGGAGTTGCTTTTGCAATACTTCTACGAGGGTCTCCTACCTCTATAACGTCAAATGCTTGATGCTTCAGCGGGGGGAGCATTGGTGGACAAAACACCCATGGCTGCCAAGATCTTGATCTCTAATCGAGCGTTGAACGCTCAACAATACGAGGGAGTAGGCCAAAGGGGACCCCCACGGCACCAAGTACATGAGGTAAGTTCAACTTCCGATCTTCATTCACAATTGGCTAATCTTACTTCTATTGTTTCACAGATGGCCGAGGGAATGAAGATGCAAGGACCTGTGGTATGTGGCGTATGTTCTATCCAAGGACATGTCTCCGAAAAATGTCCTCAACTCATCGAGAATGGCGGATGGGAGAGTGCGAATGCCATTGGGTTTCAAAGCCAAAATCAGTCAAGACATGATCCATACTCCAACACGTATAATCCGGGGTGGCGAGACCACCCAAATTTCAAGTGGAGGGATCCCCAAAAACCTCAAAATCAAGGAGGCTTTAGGCAACAACCCCCGGGGTTCTTTCCCAAAACCTACGGCCCACCCCAAAATCAAGCCCAATCCGGCCCAAGTGCCTCAGGTACGTCTCTTGACAATGATGCACTTCTTAAGATACTACCTAAGTTGTCTAATGGGCAGGAAGATCAAGCTAAGGCTATGCAAAACCAAGATAAAAGGGTGGATCAACTTGAGAAACAAATTGGGCAGATTGCCGAGTTTGTAGGTAAGTTTCGAGATCCCAGACAACTTCCTAGTTCCACCATTCCAAATCCGAAGGGAGGTTTCGAAAGTGCAAAAGCAATCACCCTAAGAAGTGGTAAGGAGGTTGGGGCAGGTTCTTCATCAAAAACAGGTCATAACGAGGATGAAATTTTGCAAATGGAAGAGGAGGAATCAAGGTTGCCCACGGCAAAGGTGGTTCAACCTTTGCCGCAAGTCCGTAAGGCCCCAAATCTGCCCAATTTGTCCCACAAAGGTAAGAATGTGTCAAATTCGGTTCATACTAATGTTTTCCCTTCAAATGTGCCTTTTCCTAGTAGGTTCATGCAAACGAAGAAAGAAGAGGCAGAAAAGGATATCCTTGAAACCTTTAGGAAAGTGATAGGAGCATATTTATGCGCCTTAGTTAGCTAGTTCTTATGCATTTTCATGGTGTTTTCTTAGTTAAAGTAGTCTTTTAAGCTAGTTTTATGTGTTTTCAGGTTTTAAGGCTAAAGGATGCAAGAAGATGCATTTTGGAGCTTTTTGGAGCAAAATTGGGCTTGGAATGATTATCACATAATTGGAGCCAAGGTTTGGACGAATTTGAGGACTTGAAGATGATGATTCCTACTTGAACAAGGTTTCCTAGTTGAAGTAGGAAAGTGCTTACATGAAGAAGGATTCCTAATCGACGAAGGATTCCTAATCAACGAAGGATTCCTAATTGAAGATGGATTCCTAATCACATGAGGATTCCTAATTGAAGATGGATTCCTAATCACATGAGGATTCCTAGAAGAACAAGGATTCCTACTCCAATAAGGATTCCTACTTGAAATAGGAAAGTTAAGCCAAAGTTTCCTACTTTGGCTTGATTTTTCCTAAATCTCCCTAAAAGTTCCAGCAATTATGAAGACTTCCTAAGCATTCTAGGACATCAAATACACATCTCTTGCACCTTTTGAACCCTTGCCACACTCCCCTTGGTATTTCCTCTTCCTTATTTCCTGATTCTAGGCTTTAAAACACTTTCCTTTTGTGTTTTAAACCCTAGCCGAATTTCCCTTGCTATTTCCTTTAAGTTTCTGATTTTATTTCCTAATTCTAGAATCCTTAGACTTAATTTCTGATTTCCTAATGAACCTAGGGTTTTAATTTCTGTTTTCCTTTAAATAAACCTCCTTGTTGCAGCCACAAAAGAGTCCATTCAGCCACACACTCTCCCAAATTCGTCAAAACCCATCCACAACCTCAGAAACCATTCCTCCTCCATCTCTGCCGATTTCCACCACCATTCTTCATATCCACACCTTCCACACAACACCCACACACCATCCCCAAGCCTTGCCGTGCCTCTATACCATCCATAATCCATTCTACATCACAAAAACAGCCCAGAAACCACACCATCCCAATGCCGCAAGGGGAAGAGAAGGAGACAGTTCACAAAGTTGTTTGGCTCTTCAATCTGAGTTGTTGAACAATTTAGGTGTATTCTATATTATATTTCAATGTCTACTTCTTGTAATCTTTGTTTTTCATTGAGTATGATTGGCTAAATTCGTTTTGGCTAAGGGTGTATTCGAAACCATGTTTATTTATGTGAAATAAGTTGATTACTTCCAGTTATCGTTTCATAAGTCGTGAATACAATTTGCTTAACCGTTTAATTCAAAACTTGTTCTTGTATGTTGATTGAGAGTGCACGCTTAATTTGCATGCTTGAATTTGGTGCTAGGATATAAATTTGTCTCACCTAATCGTTATGAATTTATATTCGCAAGTAGTGAAGGTCGCTAGTCACGATCTTGTTAAGTAGATTCCTGGCAAGAGTATCATGCTTTTCATAGTTACGAATGCCTTGTCGATGCTTATGATTTCCAAAGAACTTAATGATTCTAACTTGTATCTTTATCGTGCTGTTCATATAGAGAACTTGTTAGGAATAATTTGTTTGCGATGCATATTCATCCAATTCAATGATTCTAGGGAAATCTGAAAGTTAATTTAAGCGAACCTAATTAACTTGGAGTGTCGAGGTTCATAACTTATTGAATTGATAACTGGAAATCGATTTACGTTGCATAAATTTCATGTGTGGAGAAGAACCCCTTAGCCATTCCATCACCCATTGATTCATCACATTTAGTTTACAATCTGTTTTAAATTACAATCTGTGCATTTAGTTCAAATTCGTCCAAACACAATTCCCCCATATTTTGTTAAGTTTGAGTCTTCATAATCTGTCCTCTTTGGTGTTTTTAAGTGTTTTGAGTCATAAGTTTTGCCAAATTCGTCCAAATTAGTGTAGGTGCTCAAAACTGCCCAGAAAGTGGTTTTTAGGCAGTTTTGAGTCTTCTAGTTGCTGTTTTGGGTTTTAGGTTTGTTTAAGTGTTTTAACTTTTAGTTTTGTGTTCTTTGAGTCTAGTTTAGTGTTTTAAACTTTGTTTTTTTGAGTTTTTAAGTCAGATCTTGTCTTAGTTGCTGTTTGAGTCAATTAGCTTGTTTAGTCAGTTTTGGGCAGATTTGAGTGTTTCAAATCTGTTTTGAATCTTAGTAGTCTAATTAGAGTCTTTAAGTTTAGTTTTTGTGTTTCTAAGTCGATTTGTATTAGATTAGCACCCCTAGTTAATCCCCGGTTAGAACGATCCCTACTTACATCATTACTACAATTGTCACAAATAGGGTTTAATTTGTGTGTCAAGTTAATTTTCACATCAGAAAGTTCAAGTTAACATACCTTTGTTAGATGCAATCAAGCAAGTTCCGAGGTATGCTAAGTTCTTGAAGGAGTTGTGTACCACTAGGAAGAGGATGGCGACCAAGGAAGTGGTAAAGGTAGGTGAGAATGTGTCCGCCATCTTGCAACGCAAACTACCTCCCAAATGCAAAGATCCAGGTAGCTTTACCATTCCTTGTGTCATTGGGAATACTAGATTTGAATCTGCCATGCTTGATTTAGGTGCTTCTATAAATGTTATGCCATATTCCATTTATGCATCTATGAACTTAGGAGCATTGAAAAATGATGGGGTAATAATACAATTGGCCGATAGATCTAACGCCTATCCAAAGGGAGTTTTGGAAGATGTTCTTGTGCAGGTTAATCATTTAGTCTTCCCGGCGGATTTCTATGTCCTCGAAATGGATGAATCGGACCATGCTCCTTCGCTGCCCATTCTACTTGGAAGGCCATTCATGAAGACGGCCCGGACGAAGATTGACGTGTATAGTGGAACTTTGTCCATGGAATTCGATGGGGAAGTTGTTAATTTTAATCTTTCTGATTCCATTAAATACCCTAGTGAGGACCATTCATGCTTTTCTATTGATATAATTGACTCTTTGGCGCAGGGATATCTCGACGATTTGAATGACGATGCGCTTGAGAAAGTCATTACACGAGGCATGGAACTCAAAACCGAGGGGGCAGATTCTAGTGTAACCCACGACATACATGGACTAGGCCATACCGTGCCCCCTAGTGAGGATCTAATTGAAGTTGTGGCTGCCCTTGAGTCCTCACCTAAGCTTGATGGTAAGTATACTACCCGCGAGTCCATTCCCATTTCGACTAACAAATTGCTTCCATCCATAATTCAGGCACCTATCCTTGAACTCAAGCCTTTGCCAAGCCATTTGAAGTACATTTTCTTGGGAGAAAATGAAACACTACCTGCCATCATTTCCTCCTCCCTCACGGCACAAGAGGAGGAGAAATTGCTTCGAGTTTTTAAGGAGTTCAAATCTGCCCTAGGTTGGACATTGGCCGACATCAAAGGTATAAGCCCTACAACTTGTATGCATCACATATTTCTTGAGGAGGGGGCCAAACCAACTAGAGAGGCTCAACGCCGTCTCAACCCTCCGATGATGGAAGTAGTGAAAAAGGAGATCATTAAGCTTCTAGATTGTGGGGTTATCTATCCAATCTCGGATAGTAGATGGGTTTCGCCCGTTCAATGCGTACCAAAGAAATCCGGAGTGACGGTGGTAGCTAATGCCGAGAATGAGCTTGTCCCTCAACGTATTCAAACCGGTTGGAGGGTGTGCATTGACTATAGGAAGCTAAACACCACCACGAGGAAGGACCACTTCCCATTGCCGTTCATTGACCAAATGCTTGAGAGGTTAGCGGGTTATGCTTTCTATTGTTTTCTTGATGGTTATTCTGGTTATAATCAAATTGTCATTGCACCCAAGGAAATAGGTGTTCTAGAAGGGGAAAGGTGCGGCTGGTTAGTGGGAGTGTGGATAGGGCTTCTAAAAAGCCCAAAACCAAGAGAAACTAAGCCCTAACCCACGGCAAGGATGAGAAAATATTCTAACACCTTGCTTTGTGTCTTCCAACGCTTCGGAACCTTCTAATGTTGCTCAAACGCAAGGCCATTCCGGTTTAGGAAAGATCAACCCAAAATGGAAACTTTTAGGCTTAGCTTTCCTACTTCAAGTAGGAAACCTCAAATCTTCCACTCGTCAATTTTATCCCAACCTTGTGTTCCAAGCATGTCCTTTTCAATCCAAGCTCACTTTTTGCTCCAAAAGCTCCAAATTGCATCATTTCATGTAATATGTCCTTTAAACCTGAAAACACATGAAAGTAGCTTAAAAGACTACGTTAACGAAGAAAACATAACGAAAATGCATAAGAACTAGCTAACTAAGGCGCATAAATATGCTCCTATCAGGAACCATTTTTGATGTAGTCTTAGTTTCAATTAATTCGAAGATTGCTAGCTACAACTAAATGGTGATTCAATGTTTGGACATAATATAGGTTTCCGAAACCATTATTAAGATAGTCTTGATAATATATGTCTAAAACTATGAATCACAAGACATGTAAGTTGTAGAGATCCATCCATCATGGATCTTAGCAAGCTAGTGGGAGCTATAAGTGTCTTATGAGAGAAAGGTCAAATCGTTTGATTTCTCATAAAGATGTAAATGAATCTTTTGTTTAATAGGTTTACAAAAGATTAGTGGGAGTTAATCATATTCCTAAATTTGTATATATATATATATAAATATATATATATATGATATATATGAATATATATATGATATATTAATTTTGGAAATGAAAAGAATACTTCTTCATTAAAGTTATGACTTTAAACATTTTATAACGATAGAATGTATATGGGAGACATAGTCTATAAACTAAATCTATAATGATAGATTTCAAGATATAATTTGATTATATCAATCCCTAATAAATAGACAATATATGCTAGGAAGTTTCTCATATGATGATAAACTTCAAATTAGAAGGACGACTCTAGTGTGACTAGGAAGTTGCTCTTCTCAAAGGGAACGTGCCATTTGACTCCTAATGAAATAATGCATAAATAGAATCCTTTATGCATACGCAGAAAGGTGATTTACGTATTTCATATTGTATGAAAAACGTTGATATGAGTTGTACCTAGATAGGTACAAGACGATATCAGTGCAAGCCCAGGATCAGAACCACGACAATTGTCTAGTGAATCTTTAAGTATTTAAGAAATACTAAAGGATAGATTCCTCAAAGAATGAGGAAGAATTAGAGTAACGTAAAGGAAGCGTAAATGTATTAGATTATGAATCTAATCCATCATTGGATGTTTCTTCATTATGAATGAAGAGATAAATAGATCTCTTTATTATGACTAAAGAGATATTTGGATGGAAACATTAAAGTAATGACTTTAGTGTGTTCCATTATGAATGCAAAATATATTGCCATATAGAAGTTTACAACAATGTTGTTTGGATGGGAAAGTTCATTTATGAACTCTCTATTCGGTTCCAACCAGAAAGTGTATCTAGTGTACTGACACTATGACACTAATAGGGCGATAGCTCAAGCCAGGGAATCAAGGTCTCATCAAGGTCCGAACTCAAATGAGAGACTGAACCACATGATTGAGAATCATGTATAATGGTGACGTCGTTATTCTCAAGGTTGCTTCTATGGATAACATATAGATATCCATTGTCTAGGCCTACTACTCAGCCATTTATGAAATGACTACAGAAGAGGTATCATCACTGATAACCAAGCTGATTGGCTCTAGTGCAAGTAGGAGATTGTTGGAAATGTGCCCTAAAACCAATCATATGATGATACTTTACGGACATTTCACATGTTAAACTAATATAGTTTAATATCAAGGGCAAAGATTATTGTTTAAGCCGTCTCATATAAATGTTATATGCTTAAACGATAAAATCCAAGGAATATGTGATTGGGAGAATGCAATCTAAAGAAGTTAGATTCTTGAGACCATTCTTTCGTAGACACATCCTAAACGTTCCTGATCATAGGATTGCCAATTGGGCATTGACAGTCCGTCTAGATCAGTACGTGTTATGTCTTCTCTCAGGGAGAGTGACTAGTCTCGAGTCATTGGTGTGTGTGACTGATGTGAAAATTATGTTGACACACAAATTAACCCTCTTTTTATCAATTGTAGTAAGTATGCAAGTAGGGATCGTTCTAGGCCGGGGATTAGGAGGGATTGCAAAATCACTTGAAAACTGACTCAAATACGTAAAAACAAGTTTAAAACACTAAACTAGACTCAAAGAATGCAAAACTAAACTTTAAAACACCAAAACAAACCAAAAGACTCAAAACAGCCCAAAAACACTCCAAAACTGCCTTAAAATCACAATCTGAGCAGTTTTGAACACTAGACACAAACTTGGACGAAAATTGGTTTTAACTTGACCTAAGACACTTAAAAACACAAACTAAAGTGATTTCTAACTACTATGACTCAACTAAGTAAAGGGGGGTTGATTTTGGACGAATTTAACTTTTAAAACAAGAACTTTGAAAACAAACTTTGACAAAAACGATTTTAGGTAATTTAAAATGGTGAAAGGCTAGTTAGAAGGTTCATTCTCCACACATGAAACATATGCATACGACTCGATTTCCAATTACTTCTTTCAACAAACCATGAATGACAAT
This sequence comes from Malus x robusta, assembly GCA_963082935.1. Classification (NCBI taxonomy): domain Eukaryota; kingdom Viridiplantae; phylum Streptophyta; class Magnoliopsida; order Rosales; family Rosaceae; genus Malus; species Malus x robusta. Next base: position 13,937,112 of record OY720328.1, read on the forward strand.
GCCCCAAATTAACTAGATCGACCAATTAATTCTCAGATTTCCCTAGATTCATTGAATTGAATGGGATACGCATTACAACCAAATTATTCTTATCAAGGACCCTAACTATGGAATACGCATGATAGAGACACATATCAAAGATCATTAAGTTCAATGGAAATCATAAGCATTGACGAGGCATTCATAACTATGGGATACGCATGTTACTCTTGCCTAGGATTTACTTAACACAATCGTGACTAGCGACTTTTACTACTTATGAATATAAGTTAATAACGATTAGGTGAAATTCCCTTATAATCTAGCATCAAATTCATGCATGCAAACTAAGTGTCGACCCTCAATCAATATACATAAACATGTTATCAATCAAATAGATAAGTAAACCACATTCATGATTCATGAAATCATAATTGGACGAAATCAAGTCATATAAAACATATGATCATGGCTTTGAATTCCCCTCTAACTATAAAGAAATTAGTTCCTCATGTTCGCAAATAAACAAAGATAAATAAATTTAAACATTGACATAAAGATACAAAACACCTAGAATCGCTCCGACAATCCAACGTCTTGAATGGCATGCACGGCTCCAAGTTGTCTTCCTTCTTCTCCTTGCAAACTCACGGCACTAGAGGTGTAATTGATGAATGGTGTAGTGAAAATATGGTAGAAGATGGTGAGTGAAAGGGTGCGGCACTATGTTGTATTTATAGGCTGAAAATCCCCATTCCTAGGTAGCAAAGGACAAGGTTTTAAAGGCCTAATTTGCATAGGATAATAACATACAATCCTATAAGGAAAACAAGTCAAAAACCCAAAGGAATTGGGAGATAAGGTGCAGCACAAAGAGTGTGAAAAGATAAGGCATCTAGAAACCAAAAATCCCAAGGGAACTAGGTATTAGGTGCAGCATTATCTAGGGTTCAAGAAGATAATGTAAGGCAGATTTTTAGGCTTCTAGAAAGGTTCCTAGGTGCCATCTTTGTAGGATAAGATAAGGTCTCCTAGAAATCCTATTTTAAACATCCTAACCTAGTTAGAAACCCTCCTAAATGGCTGGAATGTGGATAATTTAGGATTAGGATAAGATAGGATAGGATAAGGTTTGTTTGGATAAGATAAGCTAAGATAAGGTTATGGATGAGGTTTTGGATAAGATTCCTTATCTTGAGCTGATTCTTTGACTTTAATTCTTCTTCTTCATGTAGGAAACCTTGCTTGAGTAGGAAACTTCATTCGTCTAGGAATCCATCTTCAATTAGGACTCCTACATTGATTAGGAATCCTTCTTCATTTAAGAATCCTTCATGTAAGCCCTTTCCTACTTCAACTTGGAATCTTTGTATCTTCAATTCTTCAACTTTTAAACACCTTCCTAGCTTCATCAATCTCTCAAATTCGTCCATCCCTTGTGCTTCATGTGCATGAACTCCATTTTAGCCCAATTTTGCTCCAAAATGCTCCAAATTGCATCCTTTTGCTCTCTTTGTCTCTAAAACCTGAAAACACATGAAAATAGCTTAAAAAACTAACTTAACTAAGAAAACACAACATAATTGCATAAGAACTAACTAACTAAGGCGCATAAATATGCTCCTATCAAATTCCCCCACACTTAGCTTTTGCTAGTCCTCGAGCAAAACAACGAAACAAAACATAACCTAAACCTTCCAACAATCGCCTCAGAGATTTCCAATGCAACATGACACGACAAAGATTACTACTCGATAGAATTTAGCAATCCTTACTCTCGAGCACATACTTAATCATAGTCATCACTTACTAGCTCACAGTTAATCAATTAAAACAATGTTTTGAATGTAGTAACATGCCTTAGAGAATCCCTCAATTCCTCACTAGATATGCACTCAATTTTCACTCAGATTTTCTGACTACACACCCTACACTAGTTATATGTGAGAAGATTGATATAGATATGAAAACTAATGCTCACATATGTTATGACAATAAAAGCATTTTCTGGAATTATGAATGTATATATATGATCTCATAAATGGAATGCTACTACTTAGACGCGAGAACCAGGGATATCATATGCTCATACCAATTCCAAACTCCACATATTGAAACACATAACAATCAAGATAGAAGCAAAGGGTTATAACGGGGCTAAGGTATTGGCTAACAAAGAAAGGGAAGGATAAACAAACATTCTTAAAGAATAATAAGCAAAGTAATGAAATTGACACTTAGAATTCACTTTTGCATGCAAAAATCAATGTTTAAACCCAAGGGGAATACTCATGCAACACTTAGGGTCTAATTCAACTTTTTGGACCCTTTCTTCAACAACCACAACTTAGAGCTCATTTTATGCTCTTTCAACTCCTTTTCATACTTTTCACACTTTTCTTTTTTTTTTCTTTCTTTTTCTACGAATTTTCTTTTTTTTTGTTTTTTTGTTTTTCTTTGTCTAACTCGTGCCCTCCTTACTTCTTTTGGCACACAAACTTTCCCTTCCCCCACACTTATATTTCTGCACAACATTGATCAAAAGGAATTCCCTCTAAGTCATGCTTTATTATCCTTTAAGAACAAGGGTATGGATAGTCCTACTCTAGGCTAGGTAAGGATAATGTGGCTAACAACAAAATTAGGCTAAATAAGGCTCAAAGGGGTTAATCCTACAAAACAAATGCATGGGATGAAGGCTTTTTGGCTCTGGTGGTAACTACTAAACAACTTCATCTTGTTATATGTTATGTACTCAATTTTAAGCTTTGAATGAAATAGGTACGAGTTCTAATATTTGGATCTATAATGATGAAACGCCTTCTAAGTAGCAACCAAGCAAAGAATGATGAGATCATGCAACGACTTTAGAAAACAACAAATTCACAGATTTTAACTCTCCAAAGAATGTTTAGGCTCAAGTCTCACATGGTTGTAGCGTTAGTTTGAGTTACTTCCTTCAAGCATGTTACAAAAACTGATTTTTTCTTTGTGATTACATGTGAATTTGTAAACAACAACGATGACCAAGCATAAATAAAAGAGCATATCAAACTTCTATCCATGTTTGTAACTTTCTTTAACGGTCATGTAATTAAAAACCAAATCCTCATCATTGTGTTGGAAGTTACTCTAAGACACAATCACACAAAAACAACTTTAAAACGACTCTTTTTGGTTTTTATTTTTCAAAACTTTTTCTAATTTTTTTCTTGAATTTTCGGATTTTCTGGTAAAGCCACATAAAAACACATCAAAACATTCTAAAAACACTTAAAAACAATGAAAAACAACCTTTGAAATGTTAGGTGGTAAAATCCTCCGAATTTTGCAACAAAAACACTTTGTTTACCCCCCCACACTTAAACCAAACATTGTCCTCAATGTTTCAAACATAAACTCACACAAAAACAAGCATATAACACAACTAGCAAACATGACAAATATGGCAAAGTAAAAGCAATAGAGAGTAGGGTTTAGAAACGCAAATCTGATTATGATGCCGGGGCTTCCTAGGTCTTCTTTATTTGCATGGGTTGCCTCCCAAGAAGCGCTTGCTTTAACGTCTTCCAGCCGGACGATGCCTCCAATCAAGCTTGAATAGGACCCACGGGTTGGAGATTGACTTCCTCCACGGTCTCCTCCTCAAAAGGTGTGAAATATGGCTTCAAACGATGTCCATTGACTTTGAATTCTTGTTGCGTCTTCAAACTTTGAATTTGAACTGCACCATGCGGAAAAACATTAGTAACATTAGTAACGATGCCCGATCGAGAACGTCTTGCTCCGAATCATCCGGTCATGGAATGCCTTCGTTTTCTCCTTGTAAATACGAGAGTTCTCGTAAGCTTCATTCCTAACTTCCTCAAGCTCGTTCAATTGAAGTTTCCTATGAAGGCCTGAGGCATCAATGTCCATATTGAAAGTTTTGATGGCCCAATGTGCTTTATGCTCTAATTCAACCGGAAGATGGCATGGTTTCCCATAAACTAGCCGAAATGGGGACATTCCGATTGGTGTTTTGTAGGTCGTACGATACGCCCATAATGCATCATTTAAGCGCAAGCTCCAATCTTTCCGGTTTGGCCCTACGGTCTTCTCCAAAATCTGCTTGATTTCTCTATTTGACACCTCCGCTTGTCCACTTGTTTGAGGATGATAAGGTGTTGCCACCTTATGCGTGACACCATATTTCTTGAGTAGTGCTTCAATGGTGCGATTGCAGAAATGGGAGCCCCCATCACTTATAAGTACCCGCGGCATTCCAAACCTTGCAAAAATGTTAGTCTTAACAAAATCTGCAACCACTTTAGATTCATTAGTACGGGTGGCTCTTGCTTCCACCCATTGATAGGAGCATATTTATGCGCCTTAATTAGCTAGTTCTTATGCATTTTCGTATGTTTTCTTCGTCAAAGTAGTCTTTTAAGCTACTTTCATGTGTTTTCAGGTTTAAATGACATATTACATGAAATGATGCAATTTGGAGCTTTTGGAGCAAAAAGTGCGCTTGGATTGAAAAGGACATGCTTGGAACACAAGGTTGGGATGAAATTGAAGAGTTGAAGATTTGAGGTTTCCTACTTGAAGTAGGAAAGCTAAGCCTAAAAGTTTCCATTTTGGGTTGATCTTTCCTAAACCGGAATGGCCTTGCGTTTGAGCATCATTAGAAGGTTCCGAAGCGTTGGAAGACACAAAGAAAGGTGTTAGAATATTTTCTCATCCTTGCCGTGGGTTAGGGCTTATTTTCTTTTGGTTTTGGGCTTTCTAGAAGCCCTATCCACACTCCCACTAACTAGCCTCACCTTTCCCTTCTAGAACACCTATATGCCTTGCCTTGCAAAGCATTCTAGAAGCCCTAACCTTAGCCCATTAAACTTGTCGCACCCTAGGCCCTTTTCCCACTAAAATTCTGATTGTTTAACCTATAATCTGATTTGCTAGGGTTTTTAAGTGCCTATATATATTCATTAAACCTTTGGCCGCACATATCACTCTCTCCACAATTCAGAAAATAGAAAAACCAGCCATTCCCATTCCTTGCCGCAGCCACCATCACCCTAATACCTCTTAGCCGCCACTTCTCCATCCATTCCAGCAACTTTCCATCCTTGCTGCAGCCATTCCTTTACTCCAGCCACCATTATACACCACCCATACCCCTTGCCGCACCACCATACCATCCTAACTCCCTTCCTAAACCAAAATCACATCCAAAAATCCCCTAAACCCTCTCTGCCGCAGCAAGGAGAAGAAGAAAGAGGAGCTTGACGTGCAGAAATTCAAAGTGGAATTGTTGGGCGTTTTAGGTGTAACATTTCTTATGTCTTCGATGTTTCAATTCAATAAACTTTGTGTTGTGAGTATGAGGAACTAAACCCCCTCAGTTGGGGGGTAATTCGAAACCATGTACATGCTTGCAATATGATTTGATTACATTCAGTTGTTATTTCATAAGTTGTGGATTCAATTCGTTCATCTATTTGATTGATAACTTATTTGTGTATGTTGATTGAGAGTGCACGCTTAGTTTTCATGCATGAATATGATGCTAGATTATGAGGGAGTTTCACCTAATAGTTACTGATAGGAGCATATTTATGCGCCTTAGTTAGCTAGTTCTTATGCATTCTTGTTATGTTTTCGTCGTTAAAGTAGTCTTTTAAGCTACTTTCATGTGTTTTCAGGGTTAAAGGACGTATTACACGAAATGATGCAATTTGGAGCTTTTGGAGCGAAACGTGAGCTTGGATTGAAAAGGACATGCTTGGAACACAAGGTTGGGACGGAATTGAAAGAGTTGAAAGATTCGAGGTGTCCTACTTGAAGTAGGAAAGCTAAGCCTAAAAGTTTCCATTTTGGGCCGATCTTTCCTAAATCGGAATTGGTAACCAAAGTTTCTAAAGTTGGAAGTTTCTATTCTTGGAGGTTTCCAATTTCGAGAGTTTCTATTCTCGGCGTTGGGCTTTTAGATGACCTAAACCCAAATTTCCTTGTGGACCTTCAACCCATGCCGAACCCTAGGGCCTAATTACCTAAAATCTGCCATGTTAAACCCTAGTCCATTTAATCCATTCCAGCCGCCCCTTTCCACCTAGAAGCCCTATTTTACAAACCCTAAACCTTAGCCCATTAAACATGCCGCACCCTAGGCCCTTGTCACTAAAAAAATCTGATTGTTTAGCTTATTTTCTGGTGGATTAGGGTTTCTAGAAACCCTAATCTGATTTGCTAGGGTTTATGTGCCTATATATATATGCTTCACCACTTAGCCGCATATACCTCTTCCCATTCTAAAAATCAGAAATCACCACAACCCTAAACCCATTTTCCAGCCGCACCATCTTCCCATTCTAAAAAATCAGAAATCATCTCCCCTCACTTCACCACCTTGCCGCAGCCTTCCATCCATTCCAGCATCATTCCACACCTTGCCGCACCACCCTACACCACCCTTACCCTTTCCCGAACCTCCATATCATCCCAAATCCATCCCTAAACAGAAAACACACCCACACAGCCCCTAAACCCTCACTGCCGCAGCAAGGAGAAGAAGAAAGAGAGCTTTCTGTGCAGAAATTCAAAGTGGACTTCTTGGCATTTTAGGTGTAATCTTTCTTATGTCTTTGATGTTTCAATTCAATAAACTTATTGTTGTGAGTATGAGGAACTAAACCCCCTTAGTCGGGGGGTGATTCGAAACCATGTACATGCTTGCAATTTGATTCGATTAAATTCAGTTGTTATTTCATAAGTTATGGATTCAATTCGTTCATCTATTTGATTGATGATTTATTTGTGTATGTTGATTGAGAGTGCACGCTTAGTTTTCATACATAAATATGATGCTAGATTATGAGGGAGTTTCACCTAATAGTTATAATCTTATAATCACAAGTAGTGAAGGTCGTTTGAAACCGATCGCGTTGAATGAATTCTTAGCATAAGTTTCATGCAATTCATAGTAACGAATGTTCCGTCAATGCTTATGTTTTTCATAGAACGTAATGATTCTTGCTTGTATCTCTATTATGCAATTCATGTAGGGAACTTGTAGGGAATGTTTTAGGTTGTCGTATGCAATCATCCAACTTAATAACTTGTGGAAAAACTGAGGGTTAATTAGTGCAATTCACGGTTAATTTGGGGCGTTGAGTATTCGTAATTTATTGGAAGAACAACTGAAAATCGTTTTGTTTGCAAGTGTGGCATGTGTGGAGAAGAACCTCCTAACTAGCCTTTTATCCATTCTTTTCACCAAAATTTGTTTACAATCTGTTTGAATTTAAGTTTCTGTTTTGTTCTAAATTTTCGTCCCAAAATAAATCCCCCTTTAGGTTAGAGTCTTAGATTAGTTAGAAAGTGTTTTGATTTGTGTTTCTAGGTGTTTTGATTCAAGTCTTCATTCAAATTCGTCCAAATTTGTGTAGGTGCTCAAAACTGCCCAGAAAGTGGTTTTTAGGCAGTTTTGAGCCTTCTAGTTGCTGTTTTGATCTTTAGGTTTGTTTAAGTGTTTTAACTTTTAGTTTTGCATTCTTTGAGTCTAGTTTAGTGTTTTAAACTTCGTTTTTGAGTTTTTAAGTCAGATTTTGTCTTAGTTGCTGTTTGAGTCAATTAGCTTGTTTTGGGCAGATTTGAGTGTTTCAAACCTGTTTTGAATCTTAGTAGTCTAATTTGAGTCTTTAAGTTTAGTTTTTGTGTTTTTAAGTCAGTTTCCAAGTGCTTAGCAATCCCTCCTAATCCCCGGTCTAGAACGATCCCTACTTACATCTTCACTACAATTTGACAAAAAGAGGGTTTAATTTGTGTGCTAGTAAAATATCATATCAGTTACAATCTTATAATCACAAGTAGTGAAGGTCGCTTGAAAACGATCGCGTTGAATGAATTCTTGGCATAAGTTTCATGCAATTCATAGTAACGAATGCTTCGTCAATGCTTATGTTTTTCATAGAACTTAATGATTCTTGCTTGTATCTCTATTATGCAATTCATGTAGGGAACTTGTAGGGAATGTTTTGGGTTGTCGTATGCAATCATCCAACTTAATAACTTGTGGAAAAACTGAGGGTTAATTAGTGCAATTCACGGTTAATTTGGGGCATTGAGTATTTATAATTTATTGGAAGAACAACTGAAAATCGTTTTGTTTGCAAGTGTGACATGTGTGGAGAAGAACCTCCTAACTGGCCTTTTATCCATCCTTTTCATCCAAAAACGTTTTACAATCTGTTTAGTTTTAAGTTTCTGTTTTGTTTTCAATTTTCGTCCAAAACAAATCCCCCTTTATTTTGAAGTCTTAGATTAGTTAGAAAGTGTTTTGATTTGTGTTTCTAAGTGTTTTGATTCAAGTGTTCATCCAATTTCGTCCAAGTTCTTGTTAGGTTCTCAAAACTGCCCAGAAAGTGGTTTTTAGGCAGTTTTGAGTCATTAGGTTGCTGTTTTGAGTTTTGGGTTTGTTTAAGTGTTTTAACCTTTAGTTTTGCATTCTTTGAGTCTAGTTTAGTGTTTTAAACTTTGTTTTTGAGTTTTTAAGTCAGTTTCCAAGTGTTTAGCAATCCCTCCTAATCCCCGGTCTAGAACGATCCCTACTTACATCTCTACTACAATTTGACAAAAGAGGGTTTAATTTGTGTGCTTATCTATTTCGCATCACCCATTTCGAAACATAATCAACCGCAAGTAGAATATAAAAAAACCATGAGATGAAGGAAAAGGACCCATGAAATCTATGCCCCAAACATTAAAAATTTCAACATTAAATATGGGGTTTTGCGGCATTTGGTCCTTTGGTCCTATATTTCCAGTTCGTTGACAACGATCACATGCTATGCAAAAAGTTCTAGCATCCTTAAAAATAGTAGGCCAATAAAAACCACATTCAAGTACTTTACGTGCAGTCCTTTGAGTGTCAAAGTGACCTCCACATGCATAAGTGTGACAAAAGTTTAAAATAGAATGAATTTCAGAATCATGCACACACCTACGAATGATTTGATCAGAGCAATATTTCCATAGATAAGGATCATCCCACACATAATTTCGTGCATCATACTTAAGTTTATCACGTTGGTTTTTATTGAACTCACTTGGAATGACTTTAGATGCTAAATAATTAACTAAATCCTCATACCATGGCATACTAACCTCAATGGACATCAATTGCTAGTCTGGGAATGTCTCTGGGATTGGCACAACCTCTTCTTCATGCACCAAACGGCTCAAGTGATCAGCCACAACGTTCTCACTTCCTTTCTTGTCTCGGATTTCGATATCGAACTCTTGGAGTAAAAGCATCCATCGAATAAGCCTTGGTTTAGCCTTCTTCTTCGTGAGCAAGTACTTCAACGCTGCATGATCAGTGTAAATTATTACTTTAGTACCAAGTAAATAAGAACGAAACTTATCTAAAGCAAAAACAACGGCAAGAAGTTCTTTTTCCGTTGTGGAATAGTTCAATTGAGCATCGTTCAATGTCCGAAAGGCATAATATATGACGTGTGGCTGTTTGTCCTTCCTTTGTCCCAAAACAGCGCCTAGAGCATAATCGGATGCATCGCACATAAGCTCGAAGGGAATGCTCCAATCTGGTGGCCGAATAATGGGGGCCGAAGTTAGCATCTCTTTGAGGCGTTTGAACGCCTTTTCACGTTCCTCGTTGAAGTCGAAGGTCATATCCTTTTGGAGAAGTCGGCATAGGGGTGTGGAAATCTTTGAAAAGTCCTTGATGAATCGCCTATAAAATCCTGCGTGGCCAAGAAAAGAACGAACCTCTCTAACCGAAGTTGGAGAGGGTAAGTGGCGTACAAGATCTATTTTCGATTTATCAACTTCAATTCCCCTTTCAGAAACGATATGCCCTAAAACTATGCCTTGTTTTACCATAAAGTGACACTTTTCCCAATTTAAAACAAGGTTAGTTTCAACGCATCGTTTTAAGATTAATGTGAGATTTTCCAAGCAACCATCAAACGAATCGCCAAAGACGCTAAAATCATCCATGAATACCTCTATAATCTTCTCAATAAAATCGCAAAAGATACTTACCATGCATCGTTGGAACGTGGCCGGCGCATTGCATAAACCGAATGGCATGCGACGGTAAGCAAACGTACCAAATGGGCACGTGATGGTGGTATTTTCTTGGTCGTCCGGAACTATGACAATTTGATTATATCCCGAATAACCGTCAAGAAAACAATAAAAAGAATGACCGGCTAACCTTTCAAGCATTTGGTCGATGAATGGCAATGGAAAGTGGTCCTTCCTTGTGGTGTTGTTGAGCTTCCTATAGTCAATGCACACTCTCCAACCTGTTTGGATACGGGTTGGCACAAGCTCATCCTCGGCATTCTTCACCACAGTGACTCCCAACTTCTTCGGGACAACTTGAACCGGTGAGACCCAACGGCTATCCGAGATTGGATAAATCACTCCGCAATCGAGAAGCTTTATAATCTCCTTTTTCACAACTTCCATCATCGGAGGGTTGAGTCGGCGTTGAGCCTCTCGAGTTGGTTTAGCCCCCTCCTCTAGAAATATGCGATGCATGCATGTTGTAGGGCTAATTCCCTTAATATCGGCCAATGTCCATCCGATGGCTGTTTTGTGCTCTTTCAACACTCGAATCAACTTTTCTTCCTCCAAGGCCGTGAGTGATGAAGAGACAATGACGGGCAACGTTTCTTCATCTCCCAAGAATACATACTTTAAATGATCCGGCAATGGTTTAAGCTCAAGAACGGGGGCCTGAATTACAGAAGGTAACAACGTGTTAGTGGAAACGGGAATTGGAATTGGGTTAGACGGCTTACCATGATGTTGTGGCAATGATTCCAAGGCAGCCACAAGCTTGGCATGTTCATCCTTTGGTACAGCCAGGTTGGGTTTCAAGTGGATCGTCTTCCAACATATCAAGATAATCCTGCGCCAATTCATCCAATACATCAATAGAAAAACAAGAATGATCATCTTTAGGAAATTTCATAGCTTCAGAAATGTTAAAGTTAATAATCTCCCCATCGAATTCCATTGTCAACGTCCCTTTGAACACATCGATCTTTGTGCGTGCTGTTTTCATGAAAGGCCTCCCAAGTAGAATCGGCAATGGGGTGACATTTGGTGAGTCCTCCATCTCTAAAACATAGAAATCCGCTGGAAATATCAGGTTATCCACCTGCACCAACACATCTTCCAAGACTCCTTTCGGATATGCATTAGAACAATCGGCTAATTGAATTATAACACCATCGTTTTTAAGTTCTCCTAAGTTCATGGATGCATATATTGAGTATGGCATGACGTTAATTGAAGCTCCTAGATCTAACATAGCATGTTCAAATTTAGTATTGCCTATAACACATAGAATTGTAAAACTACCCGGATCTTTGCATTTTGGGGGTAGTTTTCTTTGCAAAACAGCGGAAACATTCTCACTAACCTGGACCACTTCTTTGTTCGAAATTTTCCTTCTTGTTGTACATAATTCTTTCAAAAACTTTGCGTACCTTGGTACTTGCTTAATTGCGTCAAGAAGAGGTATATTGACTTGCACTTTCCGAAACGTCTCCAAAATGTCTTTCTCGTTCTCCTCCTTCTTGGATTGCTTCAACCTGCTAGGAAAAGGCACATTTAGTGGAATAGAACTAGAAGAATTCGGTTTTGAGCTTATCTGGGCCGAATTGTGTGGGTTGGAAATGCAAGATGGCTACGGCATAGGGTGTTCCATCCTTGCCGTGGGTGAGGTTTGGGTTTCTTGCTCAACTAGTAGCTTTTCGTCCTCTTTTTGACTTGAATTGGATGCTTGGGGTTCGGTTCCAACTTGTTTTCCACTCCTTAATGTAATTGCTTTGGCGGTTTTGAATCCCCCTTTTGGATTTGCAACGGTTGAGCTAGGGAGTCTTCCTTGGTCTCGAAACTGTCCTACAAACTCCGCAATTTGCCCAATTTGTTTTTCCAAGTGATCCACCCTTTTAGCTTGACTTTGCAATGCTGTGGTTTGATTCTCTTGCCCCTGAGACAAAGTGTTAAGTAATTTAAGAATTGTATCATTATCCAAGGACGTACCTGAATTCGTTGGGGCAGATTGCATTTGAGTTTGATTTGGTGCGAATGGCTTTTGATAGAACCCCGGGGGTTGTTGCCGAAATGTGTTTTGTTGTTGGCCTTGTTGGGGTTCCCGCCATTTGAAATTCGGATGATCACGCCAACCGGGATTGTAGGTGTTAGAGAAGGGATCATTCCTTTGTTGGTATTATTGCCCAAAGCCCACGGCATTGAGGGTCTCCCACCCTCTGTTCTCTATCAATTGTGGACATGTGTCCGTAGGGTGTCCATGCATGGAACATACGCCACACGCACTTACATTTTGAACTTTTGGCCCTTCCACAACCTGAGAAAGCAAAGTAGTAAGGTTAGCCATTTGACTTTGAAGTTCGGTTATGGCACTTACCTCATTCACTTGGTGTTGCCGTGTGGTGCTTCTTTGTCCAACGCCTTCGTATTGTTGAGCGTTCAATGCTCGATTAGCTATCAAAGTCTTTGCTGCCGTGGGAGTCTTGTCCACCAAAGCTCCTCCCGCCGAAGCATCTAGCATTTGTCGTTCGATTGGTAAAAGTCCCTCATAGAAGTATTGTAGCAGAAGCTCCTCCTTCATTTGATGCTGTGGACAAGAAGCAACAAGAGATTTAAAACGTTCATAATATGTAGGGAAAGACTCACCTTCTTCTTGTTGAATTCCACTTATCCTTTTTCGTAGGAGGATGACTCGAGAAGTTGGGAAAAACTTCTCCAAGAAAGCTCGCTTCATGCTCTCCCAAGATGTGACCGTTCCGGGAGCTAATTCAGATAACCAATCTTTCACCTTGTCCATGAGAGAAAAGGGAAAGGCCTTCATCATTAATATACTCCCGTCGACATTGATTGGAGTCATGCTTGAACACACCACCTCGAACTCTTTCAAGTGCTTGTTAGGCTCCTCCATGGACAACCCATGGTATTTCGGAATATGGTGTAGCAAACTTGACTTTAACTCGAATTCCTCGGTTTTTCCTTGGGCAGCCGCCGGATATTGAATACATAGAGGTGCGGCATTGTCCAAGCCTGAAGCCGAGAGCTCCTTGATTGTACGATTGTCTTGTGCCATCATTGTCTCAACTTCACCCACTTGTGTCGTGGGTTCCTCTTCCTCAATCTCAACTTCGGCTTCTGAATTTGAACTTGATTCACTAGGTTCGGGATTCTTCCTCTTTCGTCTCAACTCTCGTTCAAAATCGTCGTCAAAGTCCAAGATGTGTTCACGAACCGGATTAGAGCTCCGAGTCATAAACTAGTACCTAAAAACAAGAAACAAAAACAAAGTAAAAATCTGGACTCAATTAAACAAATTGAAATAAAACAATCCAAGGGATTAGCAACTTTGCTAATCCCCGGCAACGGCGCCAAAATTTGATGTGAAAATTATGTTGACACACAAATTAACCCTCTTTTTATCAATTGTAGTAAGTATGCAAGTAGGGATCGTTCTAGGCCGGGGATTAGGAGGGATTGCAAAATCACTTGAAAACTGACTCAAATACGTAAAAACAAGTTTAAAACACTAAACTAGACTCAAAGAATGCAAAACTAAACTTTAAAACACCAAAACAAACCAAAAGACTCAAAACAGCCCAAAAACACTCAAAACTGCCTTAAAACCACAATCTGGGCAGTTTTGAACACTAGACACAAACTTGGACGAAAATTGGTTTTAACTTGACCTAAGACACTTAAAAACACAAACTAAAGTGATTTCTAACTACTATGACTCAACTAAGTAAAGGGGGGTTGATTTTGGACGAATTTAACTTTTAAAACAAGAACTTTGAAAACAAACTTTGACAAAAACGATTTTAGGTAATTTAAAATGGTGAAAGGCTAGTTAGAAGGTTCCTTCTCCACACATGAAACATATGCATACGACTCGGTTTCCAATTACTTCTTTCAACAAACCATGAATGGCAATGCCCCAAATTAACTAGATCGACCAATTAATTCTCAGATTTCCCTAGATTCATTGAATTGAATGGGATACGCATTACAACCAAATTATTCTTATCAAGGACCCTAACTATGGAATACGCATGATAGAGACACATATCAAAGATCATTAAGTTCAATGGAAATCATAAGCATTGACGAGGCATTCATAACTATGGGATACGCATGTTACTCTTGCCTAGGATTTACTTAACACAATCGTGACTAGCGACTTTTACTACTTATGTATATAAGTTAATAACGATTAGGTGAAATTCCCTTATACTGTAGCATCAAATTCATGCATGCAAACTAAGTGTCGACCCTCAATCAACATACATAAACATGTTATCAATCAAATAGATAAGTAAACCACATTCACGATTCATGAAATCATAATTGGACGAAATCAAGTCATATAAAACATATGATAATGGCTTTGAATTCCCCTCTAACTATAAAGAAATTAGTTCCTCATGTTCGCAAATAAACAAAGATAAATAAATTTAAACATTGACATAAAGATAGAAAACATCTAGAATCGCTCCGACAATCCAACGTCTTGAATGGCATGCACGGCTCCAAGTTGTCTTCCTTCTTCTCCTTGCAAACTCACGGCACTAGAGGTGTGATTGGTGAATGGTGTAGTGAAAATATGGTAGAAGATGGTGAGTGAAAGGGTGCGGCACTATGTTGTATTTATAGGCTGAAAATCCCCATTCCTAGGTAGCAAAGGACAAGGTTTTAAAGGCCTAATTTGCATAGGATAATAACATACAATCCTATAAGGAAAACAAGTCAAAAACCCAAAGGAATTGGGAGATAAGGTGCAGCACAAAGAGTGTGAAAAGATAAGGCATCTAGAAACCGAAAATCCCAAGGGAACTAGGTATTAGGTGCGGCATTATCTAGGGTTCTAGAAGATAATGTAAGGCAGATTTTTAGGCTTCTAGAAAGGTTCCTAGGTGCCATCTTTGTAGGATAAGATAAGGTCTTCTAGAAATCCCATTTTAAACATCCTAACCTAGTTAGAAACCCTCATAAATGGCTGGAATGTGGATAATTTAGGATTAGGATAAGATAGGATAGGATAAAGTTTGTTTGGATAAGATAAGCTAAGATAAGGTTATGGATGAGGTTTTGGATAAGATTCCTTATCTTGAGCTGATTCTTTGACTTTAATTCTTCTTCTTCATGTAGGAAACCTTGCTTGAGTAGGAAACTTCATTCGTCTAGGAATCCATCTTCAATTAGGACTCCTACATTGATTAGGAATCCTTCTTCATTTAAGATTCCTTCATGTAAGCCCTTTCCTACTTCAACTTGGAATCTTTGTATCTTCAATTCTTCAACTTTGAAACGCCTTCCTAGCTTCATCAATCTCTCAAATTCGTCCATCCCTTGTGCTTCATGTGCATGAACTCCATTTTAGCCCAATTTTGCTCCAAAATGCTCCAAATTGCATCCTTTTGCTCTCTTTGTCTCTAAAACCTGAAAACACATGAAAATAGCTTAAAAAACTAACTTAACTAAGAAAACACAACATAATTGCATAAGAACTAACTAACTAAGGCGCATAAATATGCTCCTATCAGTGACATCAAGACAAGCATGTAGGTGCTCAATAGCGAATGAGTCCACTGAACACGATCAACGAGGAGTTCTCATACTCATGTCACATGAGAACTCATGGTTGGGATAATGCAAAGTAGTCCTTTGACCTGAGGCATCACAGTTGTCTTGTGGTTAAGTCCTTAATCTTTGATTATGTCAAACGTCACTCTATCAGAGTGTCCACGGCATCGTTGGGGTTAAGCCACTTAGCCATGAAGGCAAGTGAATGCGCAACAAGGGATCTCTAACCTTCAAACTGTTTGAGAGAGAATACTCTATGATATGATTAAGAATCTCTGGCCAGAGTATGAATGAGATTTAGGAAGGCGTTCCAAATCACATTCAAGGTAATCATATAAGAACACGAATCACATTGGATAGTAGACATGAATAAACTAAACTATCAAACCAAACAATGTGGTCAAGAGTATTGTATTAGAGAAAGATCGTATTGCATTTGTAATCCTAAACTGAATAGGTTATCCACCTCTTCTGATTAGCTTGGGTAACCATGATATGCTGCTAGGTGTCACTCATAGTTTGTGGAAGCCCCAAACGTGTATAATCACTAAAGGGAGAATTGAAAGTAAGTTTCAATTCACAATCGATTTGAAATGGTTTTAATCGCCCACTGCCTCGCTAAAAGGAACCTAATGGATCGTACACCGTGTAAGGTGGAGATTGAAGAAACAATGGAGATGAGTAAGAATAATTAAATGGTTTAATTATTTATGGCAAGGATTAATTAATATGTTAATTAATCAAACGAATAAGTTTGTTAAAGACCTCGGGAAAGTTTTGGGCCTCAAGGCCCAATGGGCTTCGAACGTCAAGTCCATTAACTTAAGTTGTATGACAACTTAATTCACAAAGGCCCAAAAGCCCAAACAAAACCCTATGCCCGGCCATTTAGAGGAGGGTAGTGAACTTGGACTTATTAACAAGTTTGCCACTCCAATGAATAAAGGTATAAATATGACTTTATAGCCAAAATTCATTTAGGGTTTCTTTTGGAGAAAATTGGATAGAACATGTCTCTCCTTTTCTCTCTAAAGAGGCCGGCCTCCTTGGGGGGTGCATCTAGCAATCCCACTACTCCAAGGTCACTCATTTCTTCTCCAATCTAACCTTGGTGAAGATACTTAGAGGTTTTCTATTTTGGGAACTTGGAGAATCCTATTCTTCCATCCAAATCCATAGATTTAATATGCAAGGAATGAAGGCCCTCTCTTTGGGTGATTAGCCTTTGCTTATGCAAAGAGGAATCTACAAAGGTATATATTTCTCCACTCACTTTGATTTGAGTTGAGTATTGGTTCACCAATCTACTAGGCTTTGAATTTCATGGTTAATGTTTTGTTTTTAAGTGCATGAAAGCATGATTCCGCCTTTTAATTGTTAATAGCATGCTTATAGATGTTGCTGATATGATATTTACTAGCACTCAAATTAACCCTCTTTTTATCAATTGTAGTAAGTATGTAAGTAGGGATCATTCTAGGCCGAGGATTAGGAGGGATTGCTAAATCACTTGGAATTGACTCAAAAACGTAAAAACAAGTTTAAAACACTAAACTAGACTCAAAGAATATGAAACTATAACTTAAAACACCAAAACAAACCAAAAGACTCAAAACAGCAAGTAAACACTCAAAACTGCCTTAAAAACACTTTCTGGGCAGTTTTGGACACTAAGGAAGAATTTGGACGAAAATTGGTTTTGATTTGACTCAAGACACTTAAAAACACAAACTAAATTGATTTCTAACTATTTTGACACTTGAAAATAAAGGGGGATTTGGTTTTGACGAATTTGAAAACAGGTTTAGAACAGGTTTTGGGTGGTATTTAGGGTGTAGAATGGATGGGGAATGGTAGGGAAAGGTTTAGGGTTGATGGGGGTACGGCTAGGGATGATTTTTGGGCAGAATTTTGGGACTTTGGTGATGGGAAGGTGCGGCAGAAATCAAGGGCAGATTTCTGGCGTGAATGATTTTGTATGAGAGGTGATATCTTCGGCCAAAAGGGTTTAATGAGTATATATAGGCACTTCAAAACCCTAGCAATCAGATTAGGGTTTCTAGAAACCCAAATCCACCAGAAAATAGGTTAAAACAATCAGAATTTTAGTGAGAAAAAGGGCCTAGGGTTAGGGTTAAGGTTAGGGTTTCTAGAAACCCTTGCAAGGCAAGGCAAAGTGTTTCTAGAAGGCCCATGTGCGGCATAGGGTGAAGATCCACAAGGAATTAGGGTTTAGGTCATCTAAAAGGCCAAAGCCAAGAATAGAAACTCTCGAAAATGGAAACCTCCAAGAATAGAAACTTCCAACTTTAGAAACTTTGGTTTCCAAATCTGAATTCTTTGTTCTTCACTTTCATTTCTTCATTTCTTAAGCTCCTTTAACCTTCAAACTCGTCCATTTCTTGTGCTCCATTAGCATACACAACATTCCAGCTCAATTTTGCTCCAAAATGCTCCATTTCGCACTTCTTTGCATACTTTGTCTCTGAAACCTGAAATGGCACGAAAATGACTTTAAACACTGAAATAACTAAAGAAAAACAACATAAATGCACAAGAACAAGCCCATTAATTCAATAACATGTTTTGAATGAAATTGGCATGAGTTCTAGCATTTGGAACTAAATGATGAAACGCCTTCTAAGTAATAACCAAGCAAAGAATAATGAAATTATGCAACGACTTTAGAAAACAACAATGCACAGATTTTAACTCTCCAAATAAACTTTTAGGCTCAAGTCTCACAAGGTTGTAGCGTTTGTTTGAGTTCCTTCCTTCAAGCATGTTACAAAAACTAATTTTTTTTTTCTTTATGATTACATGTGAATTCATAAGTTATAACCACAACCAAGCATAAACAAAAGAGTAAATCAAACTTTTATCCATGTTTATAACTCGCTTTAACAATCATGCAATTACAAACCGAATCCTCATCATTGTGTTGAAAGGTACCCTAAGACACAAACAAACACACAAAAACAACTCTTTTTGGGTTTTTAAAACATTTTTTTCAAATTTTTATGGGATTTTCGGATTTTTGAATCAAAACACATTAAAACACACCAAAACAGCCTAAAAACACCTAAAAACACCAAGAAACAATATTTGACATTATGGGTGACAAAACCCTACGAATTTGCATCAAAACACTTTGGTTACCCCCCCACACTTAAATCAAACATTGTCCTCAATGTTTCAAGCATAAACTAACACAAATAACAAACAAACACACAAAACAGCAACGAACACATTAACATGGCGGAAACGAAATAAACAACAAAGAGAAGAGTTTAGGAACGCAAATCTGGAATTGGAGTGCTTTCTTGGTCTTCCTTTGTTGAATGCATGGGTTGCCTCCCAAGTAGCGCTTTCTTTAACGTCTTGCAGCCGGACGATGCTCCATTGAAGGTTTATGGAACCCCACAGCATGGAGGGGTTTTTCCACAACCTGTCCTACGAAATACTTCATCCTTTGGGTCCTTGAATGAAATGGGATAATGATCCTTTCTTATTGTCATGTTTTGCTTCTCTAAATCAACTCGAACTCTCCCACCACGTTGTCTTCGATTCGGTACATGCACCATACAAGGTAACAACCTATTAGTTGAAATGGGAATCGAATTTGGAATAGGTGGCTTACCTTTGTACGGCAAAGAAGTGGTAGCACTATGGACATATGCACAAGGGGTGCACTCGGCCAGATTTGGTGCTTTCAAGGTTGGGGTCGTGCACTCTGTGTTGTTCACTCCAATTCCTTCCTCGATGGTGGGTTGTGGTACATTCTTGTTGACTAGTGTTGAACATTCCTGCCCTATATTTTTAATTACATTAATAGCACAACAAGAACGAACATCATTAGTATTCTCAACCGATTCAGAAATCTTAAAGTTAATCATATCACCACCAAAGGCCATAGTTACTGCTCCCTTGGCCACGTCAATCTTGGTTTGAGCCGTTTTCATGAATGGTCGTCCAAGTAAGAGTGGTGATGGTGGAGAGTGGGTTGAGTCCTCCATATCAAGCACATAGAAATCTGCAGGAAAAATCAAATGGTCTACCTGCACCAAAACATCTTCCAACACTCCTTTGGGATATGCATTAGATCGATCGGCTAATTGAATAATAACACCATCATTTTTAAGCTTCCCTAGATTCATAGATGCATAAACAGAATATGGCATGACATTTATAGATGCACCTAAATCTAACATAGCATGATCAAACCTCGTATTGCCAATAACACAAGGGATAGTGAAACTACCTGGATCTTTGCATTTAGGTGGTAACTTTCTTTGCAACAATGCAGATACATTCTCACTTACGTGTACCACCTCTTTCTCCCGTATCCGTTTCCTTGTTGTACAAAGCTTCTTCAAAAACTTGGCATACTTCGGGATTTGCTTTATAGCATCAAGGAGTGGGATATTGACATGCACCTTCCCAAACGTCTCGAGAACATCTTTCTCCTCTTCTTCGTTCTTGGCTTGCAAAAATCTGCTAGGAAACGGTACATTCGGAGGAATGACATTAGAATTAACTTGAATTGGACCTTCCTTACCTATGGTGGCCGAATTGGAATGCTTGGGTGGTTGCGGCATTGTTGGTTCCACCTTGGCCGTGAGTGGCCTTTGCTCCTCCTCTTCAATTCTCAACTCTTCCTCCTCGTTGGAACGTGACTTGGATGGTTTGAGGTCAGATCCGACTTGCTTTCCACTTCGTGATGTGAAAATGATGTTGACACACAAATTAAACCCTATTTGTGACAATTGTAGTAATGATGTAAGTAGGGATCGTTCTAACCAGGGATTAACTAGGGGTACTAATCACTTGAAAAACTGAATTAGAAACGTAAAAACAAAGTTTAGAATACTAGATTAGACTCAAAGAATGTAAAATTAAAAGTTAAAACACCAAAACAAAGCAAAGGAACCAAAACAGCAAATAAACACTCAAAACTGCCTTAGAAGCACAATCTGGGCAGTTTTGAGTACTAACACAAATTGGGACGAATTTATGTTATAACTTGACTCAAAACACTAGAAAACATAAACTAACACACTTTCTGCTCCTTAGCATGATGGCCTTGGCAGTTTCGACTCCTCCCCTCGGATTGACAACAGTTGAACTTGGCAACTCGCCTTGCTCTCGAAATTGGCCCATGAACTCCGCAATCTGCCCTACTTGCTTCTCCAACTCATCCATCCTTTTGTCTCTATTTTACATACCCTGCGCCATAGAAGTTAGTAATTGAAAAATCTGATCATTATCAATGGACGAACCTGAATTGGTTTGGGTAGGTTGTGCTTGAGGTTGTGTGGGTGCAAACGGTATTTGATAAAAACTCGGGGGTTGTTGCCTATATGTGCTTTGTTGTTGGCCTTGTTGGGGTTCTCGCCATTTGAAATTCGGATGATCTCTCCAACCGGGTTTGTAAGTATTAGAAAAGGGGTCATTCCTTGGTTGGTATTGGTTGCCAAATCCCACGGCATTGAGGGTCTCCCACCCTCCATTTTCTATCAATTGTGGGCACTTGTCCGTAAGGTGTCCGTGCATGGAGCACACGCCACAAACTGCCACGTTTTGCACTTTTGGACCTTCCACCACCTGAGAAAGCAAAGTAGTAAGGTTAGCCATTTGATTTTGAAGTTCGGTTATGGCACTTACCTCATTGACTTGGTGTTGCCGTGGGTTGCTCTTTTGTCCAACGCCTTCGTATTGTTGGGCATTCAACGCTCGATTAGCTATCAAGGTCTTTGCTGCCGTGGGAGTCTTGTCCACCAAAGCTCCTCCCGCCGCGGCATCTAGCATTTGACGTTCAATTGGTAGTAGTCCCTCATAGAAGTATTGTAGAAGAAGCTCCTCCTTCATTTGATGTTGTGGACAAGAAGCAACAAGAGATTTAAAACGTTCATAATAAGTAGGAAAAGATTCACTTTCATCTTGTTGTATTCCACTTATCCTTTTTCGTAGGAGGATGACTCGAGAAGTTGGGAAAAACTTCTCCAAGAAGGCCCGTTTCATGCTCTCCCAAGATGTGACGGTTCCGCGAGCTAATTCATACAACCAATCCTTCGCCTTTTCCAAAAGAGAAAAGGGAAAGGCCTTCATCTTCAATATACTCCCGTCCACATTGATTGGAGTCATGCTTCAGCACACCACCTCGAACTTTTTCAAGTGCTTGTTAGGATCCTCCATGGACAATCCATGGTACTTCGGAATATGGTGTAGCAAACTTGACTTCAACTCAAATTCATCGGTCTTCTCAGGTGCTGCCCTAGGGTATTGGATGCAAAGAGGGGCTGCATTGGCCAAACCTGAGGTAGAAAGCTCCTTGATGGTTCGATTGTCGGCTGCCATGGTTGGTACTTCCTCTTCAAATCTTGTCGTGGCCTCCTTTTCAACCTCAACTTCTTGCTCTTCTAATTCAGGTTCGGGACTAGGAGGGTTAGACTCTTGCAATTTCTTTTTCCTTCTCAAAGTCCTCTCAAAATCACCGTCAAAATCGAAGATATGCTCACGAACAGGTTGTGAGCTACGGGTCATAAACTAGTACCTACACACAAGAGCAAGCAAGTATAGTAACCAACTTAATAGACTCAGCACAAGTAAGGAATTAAAGTGCCTATACACGGCACAAAAACAAACACACACACACGGTGCAAAATTCAAAAACAAAACAGAAAACGAAACAATTTAAATAAGACTCAAGACAAGGGATTAGCAACTTTGCTAATCCCCGGCAACGGCGCCAAAATTTGATGTGAAAATTATGTTGACACACAAATTAAACCCTATTTGTGACAATTGTAGTAATGATGTAAGTAGGGATCGTTCTAACCGGGGATTAACTAGGGGTACTAATCACTTGAAAAACTGAATTAGAAACGTAAAAACAAAGTTTAGAATACTAGATTAGACTCAAAGAATGTAAAATTAAAAGTTAAAACACCAAAACAAAGCAAAGGAACCAAAACAGCAAATAAACACTCAAAACTGCCTTAGAAGCACAATCTGGGCAGTTTTGAGTACTAACACAAATTGGGACGAATTTATGTTATAACTTGACTCAAAACACTAGAAAACATAAACTAACACACTTTCTAACTAATCTAGGACTCTAAAATAAAGGGGGATTTTGTTTTGACGAAAATTAAAATAAAGAAAACAGATTGGAAAATAGGGCAGATTGTAAAACAAAAACAGATTGTAAAATAAAATTGTAATGAATCAATGGATGATGGAATAGCTAAGGGGTTCTTCTCCACACATGAAATGTATGCAACCTAAATCAATTTCCAGTTATCAATTTAATAAGTTATAAACCTCGACACTCCAAGTTAATTAGGTCCGCTTAAATTAACCTTCAGATTTCCCTAGAATCATTGAATTGGATGAATATGCATTGCAAACAAATTATTCCTAACAAGTTCTCTATATGAACGGCATGATAAAGACACAAGTTAGAATCATTACGTTCTTTGGAAATCATAAGCATCGACAAGGCATTCGTAACTATGAAAAGCATGATACACTTGCCAGGAATCTACTTAACACGATCGTGACTAGCGACCTTCACTACTTACGAATATAAATTCATAACGATTAGGTGAAACAAACTTATATCCTAGCATCAAATTCAAGCATGCAAATTAAGCGTGCACTCTCAATCAACATACAAGAATAAGTTCTAAATCAAACGGTTAAGCAAATTGTATTCACGACTTATGCAACGATAACTGAAAGTATCAACTTATTTCACATATATAATCATGGTTTTGAATCCCCCCCTAGCCAAGGGGGGTTTAGTTCCTCATACTCGCAAAGCAAAGATACATAAATTTAGAAATTAAAATCCAAAGAAAGAAAACACCTAGAAGGCTCCAACTTGGCAGCAAGATCATCAACGAATTCTCCTTCCTCCTTGTTGCGGCAGAGAACTTTAGAACAGGTTTTGGGTGGTATTTAGGGTGTAGAATGGATGGGGAATGGTAGGGAAAGGTTTAGGGTTGATGGGTGGTACGGCTAGGGTTGATTTTGGGCAGAAACTATGGAATATGGTGGTGGAAAGGTGCGGCAAAGAGAGCCTCTTTGTTTCTGACGTGAATGATGTATATGGGAGATGATGATCTGATCTAGGGGTTATAATGAGTATATATAGGCATCCAAAACCCTAGGGTAATCAGATTAGGGTTTCTAGAAGCCCAAATCCACCAGAAATTAGGTTAAAACAATCAGATTTTTAGTGGGAATAAAGCCTAAGGTGCGGCTAGGGTTAGGGTTTAGAGATGGGCCTTTTAGAATGCCTTGCAAGGCAAGGAAATCAGATATTCTAGAGGCCTAGGTGCGGCTAGGGTTAGGGTCCACAAGGAATTAGGGTTTAGGTCATCTAAAAGCCCAAAGCCAAGAATAGAAACTTCCAACTTTAGAAACTTTGGTTTCCAAATTTGAATTCTTTGTTCTTCACTTTCATTTCTTCATTTCTTAAGCTCCTTTGACCTTCAAACTCGTCCATTCCTTGTGCTCCATTAGCATACACTCCATTCTAGCTCAATTTTGCTCTAAAATGCTCCATTTTGCACTTCTTTGCATACTTCGTCTCTAAACCTGAAATTGCACGAAAATGACTTTAAACACTAAAATAACTAAGGAAAAACAACATAAATGCTTAAGAACAAGCCAACTAAGTCGCATAAATATGCTCCTATCACTTCGCAAATGCATAGCTTTTGCAGATTCAAATCCACCTTTCGGATTGACCACCGTTGAGCTAGGCAACCTTCCTTGCTCACGAAATTGCCCCATGAACTCGGCAATTTGTCCCACTTGCTTCTCCAAGTTGTCCACCCTCTTGTCTTGGATTTGCCTCTCTTTGTTTTGAGTTTGGACTTCCTGCGTCAAAGTAGTAAGTAATTGAAAAATCTTATCATTATCACTTGAATCACCTGCATTGCTTTGGGGAGGTTGTGCTTGGGCTTGTGGTGGTGCCAACGGCTTTTGATAGAAACCCGGGGGTTGTTGCCTAAATCTGCTTTGTTGTTGGCCTTGTTGGGGGTCTCGCCATTTGAAATTCGGATGATCATGCCAACCGGGATTGTAAGTATTGGAAAACGGATCACCACGTGATTGGTATTGGTTGCCATATCCCACGGCATTGAGTTTCTCCCACCCTCCATTCTCGATCAATTGTGGGCACTTGTCCGTATGGTGGTTTTGCATGGAGCATACGCCACAAGAAGCTACGGTTTTGACTTTTGGACCGTCCATCACCTGAGAAAGCAACGTAGTAAGGTTAGCCATTTGATTTTGAAGTTCAGTTATGGCACTTACCTCATTGACTTGATGTTGCCGTGGCATGCTTCTTTGTCCAACACCTTCGTATTGTTGAGCGTTCAACGCTCGATTAGCAATCAAGATCTTTGCAGCCGTAGGGGTCTTGTCCACCAATGCTCCTCCCGCTGAGGCATCTAGCATTTGACGTTCAATTGGTAGAAGTCCCTCGTAGAGGTATTGTAGAAGTAGTTCCTCCTTCATTTGATGCTGTGGACATGAAGCAACAAGAGATTTAAAACATTCATAATAAGTAGGAAAGGATTCACCTTCATCTTGTTGAATGCCACTTATCCTTTTGCGTAGGAGGATGACTCGAGAAGTTGGGAAAAACTTCTCTAAGAAAGCTCGTTTCATGCTCTCCCATGATGTGACAGTTCCGGGAGCCAATTCGTACAACCAATCTTTCGCCTTCTCTTGGAGAGAAAAGGGAAAGGCCTTCATCTTCAAGATGCTCTCATCCACGTTCACCGGAGTCATGCTTGAGCAAACGACTTCAAACTCCTTCAAATGCTTGTTCGGATCTTCCATGGACAGCCCATGGTACTTCGGAATGTGATGTAACAAGCTTGACTTCAATTCGAACTCGACAGTTTTGTCCGGAGCCGCCCTAGGGTATTGGATACATGGAGGTGCGGCATTATCCAATCCCGAAGCGGAAAGGTCCTTGATTGTTCGGTTGTCCGCTGCCATGTCTTCCACTTCCTCTTCAATTTCAGAAACGGACTCGGAACTTGCACTTGATTCACTAGGTTCCGGGTTCTTCCTCTTTCGTCTCAACTCACGCTCAAAATCGTCGTCAAAGTCTAAAATATGTTCGTGAACCGGATTAGAACTCCGAGTCATAAACAAGTACCTAAAACAAGAAACAAAATAACATAAGAATCTGATCTAATAAGAAAAACGAAAATAACAATCCAAGGGATTAGCAAAGTTGCTAATCCCCGGCAACAGCGCCAAAATTTGATATGATATTTACTAGCACTCAAATTAACCCTCTTTTTATCAATTGTAGTAAGTATGTAAGTAGGGATCGTTCTAAGCCGGGGATTAGGAGGGATTGCTAAATCACTTGGAATTGACTCAAAAACGTAAAAACAAGTTTAAAACACTAAACTAGACTCAAAGAATATGAAACTATAACTTAAAACACCAAAACAAACCAAAAGACTCAAAACAGCAAGTAAACACTCAAAACTGCCTTAAAAACACTTTCTGGGCAGTTTTGGACACTAAGGAAGAATTTGGACAAAAATTGGTTTTGACTTGACTCAAGACACTTAAAAACACAAACTAAATTGATTTCTAACTATTTTGACACTTGAAAATAAAGGGGGATTTGGTTTTGACGAATTTGAAAACAAAACAAAAACTTTGTAAAACAAAACAGATTGTAAACGAATTTGATTGAATTGAATGGATAGAAAGCTAGCTAAGGGGTTCTTCTCCACACATGTTATACTTGCATACAAAACGATTTCCAATTGCTTTTCAAGAGATTATGAATTCTCAACGCCCCAAGTTAATTAGGTCCGCTTAAATTAACCTTCAGATTTTCCTAACGTTATTGAATTGGATGATTGCATACGACAACCCAAAGCATTCCCCACAAGTCCCCTACATGATTGCATAATAGAGATACAAGCAAGAATCATTAAGTTCTATGAAAACCATAAGCATTGACGAGGCACTCGTAACTATGAATTGCACGAAACTTATGCCAAGAATTTACTTAACACGATTGTGATCAACAACCTTTACTACTTGTGAATATAAGTTCATAACGATTAGGTGAAATTCCCTTATATCCTAGCATCAAATTCATGCATGCAAACTAAGTGTCGACCCTCAATCAACATACAAGAATAAGTTTTAATTCACATAGATAAGCAAATTGAAATCACAACTTATGAAACACAATTAGAAGTAATCAAATCATATAGCAAGCATAAACATGGTTTCGAATCCCCCCTAGCCAAGGGGGGTTTAGTTCCTCATACTCGCAAAGCAAAGATACATAAATTTAGAAATTAAAATCCAAAGAAAGAAAACACCTAGAAGGCTCCAACTTGGCAGCAAGATCATCAATGATTTCCCCTTCTTCCTTGCTGCGGCAAAGAAGTTTAGAACAGGTTTTGGGTGGTATTTAGGGTGTAGAATGGATGGGGAATGGTAGGGAAAGGTTTAGGGTTGATGGGGGTACGGCTAGGGATGATTTTTGGGCAGAATTTTGGGACTTTGGTGATGGGAAGGTGCGGCAGAAATCAAGGGCAGATTTCTGGCGTGAATGATTGTTTATGAGAGGTGATATCTTCGGCCAAAAGGGTTTAATGAGTATATATAGGCACTTCAAAACCCTAGCAATCAGATTAGGGTTTCTAGAAGCCCAAATCCACCAGAAAATAGGTTAAAACAATCAGAATTTTAGTGAGAAAAAGGGCCTAGGGTGCGGCTAGGGTTAGGGTTAAGGTTAGGGTTTCTAGAAACCTTTGCAAGGCAAGGCAAAGTGTTTCTAGAAGGCCCATGTGCGGCATAGGGTGAAGATCCACAAGGAATTAGGGTTTAGGTCATCTAAAAGCCCAAAGCCAAGAATAGAAACTCTCGAAAATGGAAACCTCCAAGAATAGAAACTTCCAACTTTAGAAACTTTGGTTTCCAAATCTGAATTCTTTGTTCTTCACTTTCATTTCTTCATTTCTTAAGCTCCTTTGACCTTCAAACTCGTCCATTTCTTGTGCTCCATTAGCATACACAACATTCCAGCTCAATTTTGCTCCAAAATGCTCCATTTCGCACTTCTTTGCATACTTTGTCTCTGAAACCTGAAATGGCACGAAAATGACTTTAAACACTGAAATAACTAAAGAAAAACAACATAAATGCACAAGAACAAGCCCACTAAGTTGCATAAATATGCTCCTATCGGTTGCTTAAATGAACATGTTTTTCACAAAATAATCCTTCATTTATATGCTTTGCCCTTAAAACCTGAAAACACATGGAAATAGCTTAAAAGACTACTTTAACTAAGAAAACATAACGAAAATGCATAAGAACAAGCTAACTAAGGTGCATAAATATGCCCCTATCAATGCCGTGGGCTATCAAGGCCAAAATCAACAAAGAAGTGACCCATACTCAATACGTACAATCCGGGATGGAGTGATCACCTAACTTCAAGTGGAGAGGACCACAACAACCTCAACAACAAAGCCAATTTCGACAGCCCCCTGGGTTCCTCCAAAAGTCATTCGTGCCATCTCAAGCCTATCCACAAGCTACCCAACAAACTTCAGGTTCGTCCCTTGATAATACTAAAATTCTTGAGTCATTAACCTCTATGTCGCAAGGATTGCAGAATCAAACCAAAGAGATGCAACTTCAAGCACAAGTAGTGGCGAATCATCAAAAGGAGATGGGTGAGATGAAGAATCAATTAGGGCAGATTTCTGAGTTTTTGGGGCAGATTAGAGAGCAAGGGAGACTTCCAAGTTCAACCATTGTCAATCCAAAATGAGGTTTTGAAACTGCCAAGGCCATTACATTGAGAAGTGGTAAGGAACTTGGAGACCATTCAAAAGTCTCCAACCAAGGCCACCAAGAGGATAACAAACTGATGCAAGAAGAAGAAAAGGATGAGGAAGCCACGACAAGGAAGGAGAAAACAATGTCGCAGCCTCATATTGCACCTTTGCCATGTCCTACACCTAAGGTAAGTCATAATTCGACCCACTCAAGTTCTATTCCACTAAACGTGCCCTTTCCTAGCAGGTTTATGCAAGCCAAGAACGACGAGGAAGAAAAGACATTCTGGAAACATTTATGAAGGTGCATGTCAACATCCCACTCCTTGATGCAATAAAGCAAATCCCGAAATATGCTAAGTTCTTGAAGAAACTTTGCACAACAAGGAAACGGATTCAGGAGAAAGAGGTGGTACACGTAAGTGAGAATGTATCTGCGTTGTTACAAAGAAAGTTACCACCTAAATGCAAGGATCCAGGTAGTTTCACTATCCCTTGTGTTATTGGTAATACGAGGTTTGATCATGCTATGCTAGATTTAGGTGCATCAATCAATGTCACGCCATATTCTGTTTATGCATCGATGAATCTAGGAGAGCTTAAAAATGATGGTGTTAATATTCAATTAGCCGATCGATCTAATGCATATCCAAAAGGAGTTTTGGAGGATGTTTTGGTGCAGGTAGACCATTTGATTTTTCCTGCAGATTTCTACGTGCTTGACATGGAAGATTCAATACTTTCTCCATCATCACCACTCTTACTTGGACGTCCTTTCATGAAAACAGCTCAAACCAAGATTGATGTGGCCAAGGGAGCAGTCACTATGGCGTTTGGTGGTGATATGATTAATTTCAAAGTTTCTGAATCTACTGAGAATACTAATGATGTTCGTTCTTGTTGTGCCATTGATGTAATTAAAAGTAAAAGGCAGGAACCTTCAACACCAATCAAGAAGATTGCATTTCAATCTATCAATAAAGAGGGAATTGGAGTAAAACACAAGGATTACACGGCCACAACCCTCAAACCCCCAAATCTGGCCGAGAGCACCCCACATGCATTTGTTGATTGTGATGCCGCTTCCTTGCCGAACATTGGTAAGCCACCTATTCCGATTTCGATTCCCATTTCAACTAATAGGTTGTTACCTTCTTTGGTGCAGGTAACTAATCGAATGCAAGGTGGTGGGGAAGTTTACATTGATTTTTGGAAGCACAAGGCCCCAATCAGGAGGGATTACTATCCCCTTCCATTCATAGAGCCAATGTATGAGTATTTTCAGGAGCATGACTTGGAGGATGTATCCCTCCATGATGTGGGCCCTATTCAAGCTTAATTGGAGGTATCGTCCGGCTGAAAGACGTTAAAGCAAGCGCTTCTTGGGAGGCAACCCATGCAAATAAAGAAGACCTAGGAAGCTCCGACATCACAACCAGATTTGCGTTCCTAAACCCTACTCTTTATTGCTTTTACTTTGCCATATTTGCCAATGTTTGCTAGTTGTGTTATTTGCTTGCATTTGTGTGAGTCTATGCTTGAAACATTGAGGACAATGTTTGGTTTAAGTGTGGGGGGGTAAACAAGTGTTTTTATTGAAAAATTCGTAGGATTTTACCACCTAACATTTCAAAAGTTGTTTTTCACTGTTTTTAAGTGTTTTTAGTGTGTTTTGTAGCATTTTAGTGTGTTTTAACATAAAAATCCGAAAATCTCATAAAAATATGAAAAATTGTTTTCAAAAACCCAAAAAGAGTCGTTTTTGTGTGTTTGTTTGTGTCTTAGGGTACCTTCCAACACAATGATGAGGATTTGGTTTTTAATTGCATGACGGTTAAAGAAAGTTACAAACATGGATGGAAGTTTGATATGCTCTCTGGTTTATGCTTGGTCATCGTTGTTGTTTACGAATTCACATGTAATCACAAAGGAAAAAAAATCAGTTTTTGTAACATGCTTGAAGGAAGGAACTCAAACTAACGCTACAACCCTGAGAGACTTGAGCCTAAACGTTTATTTGGAGAGTTAATAATCTGTGATTTGTTGTTTTCTAAAGTCGTTGCATGATCTCATCATTCTTTGCTTGGTTGCTATTTAGAATGCGTTTTCATTACTATAGATCCAAATACTATAACTCATACCCGTTTCATTCAAAGCTTAAAATTGAGTGCATAACATATAACAAGATGAAGTTGTTTAGTAGTTACCACCATAGCCAAAAAGTCTTCATTCCATGCATTTGTTTTTGTAGGTTTAACCCCGTTGAGCCTTGTTTAGCCTATGTTGTTTGTTAACCCACATTATCCTCACCTAGCTTAGATTAGGATCATCCATACCCTTGTTCTTAAAGCATAGTTAAGCATGACTCAAGGTGAATTCCTGTTGATCAATGTAGTGCAGAAAATAAGTGTGTGTGCCAAAGTCTTTCATGTGGCACGAGAAAAAAAAAATCGTGGAAAATAGCAAGAAAAAAAGAAAGTTGTGAAAAATATGAAAAAGAGTTGAAAAAGATGTGAAAATGAGCTCTTAAGTGTTGATTGTTGAAGGAAGGGTCCAAAACATTGAATTAGACCATAAGTATTGCATAAATCTTCCCTTTGTGTTTAACAGTTGATTTCTGCATTCTAAAGTGAATTCTGAGTATCAATTTCCTTACTTACTATTGTTTTAAGAACGTTCGTTTATCCTTTACCCTTCTTTGTTAGCCAATACCCAAGCCCCGTTACAACCCTTGACTTTAATCTTGAGTGTTATGTGTTTCAGTTTGTGGAGTTTAAAATTGGTAGGAGCATATGGTGTCACTGGTTCTCGCATCTCAGTAGTAGCATTCCATTCATGAGATCATATCTAAACATGTTGTTAACTCCGGAAATTGCTTTCTTTGTTAGACATATATGTGAGCATTCGTTTTCATAATTACATCAATCTTCTCACATATAACTAGTATAGGGTGAGTAGTCAGAAAATCTGTGTGAAAATTGAGTGCATATCTTGTAAGGAATTGAGCAGTTCTCTAAGGCATGTTACTACATTCAAAACATTGTTTTAATTGGTTAAATGTGAGCTAGTAAGTAGTGACTATGATTAAGTATGTGCTTAAGTATAAACATGGCTAAAATCTGTGGGAATGATGATTTTTAACATGTCATGTGCATTGGAAATCCCTGAGGCAACATTGGAAGGTTTAGGTTGTGTTTTGCATGTTTTATTTCGTTTTGTTTACTTTGTTTCGTTTTGTTTTGCTCGAGGACTAGCAAAAGCTAAGTGTGGGGGAATTTGATAGGGGCATATTTATGCACCTTAGTTAGCTTGTTCTTATCCATAACCTTATCTTAGCTTATCTTATCCAAACAAACCTTATCCTATCCTATCTTTCCCTAATCCTAATGCATAAAGATTTCAGCTACAAAAGGGATTTCTTTTCCTATTTGGAGACCTAAAACCTGATTTCTAGAAGCCTTATCCCTTCCTACAAAGGTGCCACACCTTATCCCTTGTTTTTCTAGAAATCAGCCACAAAACAACCTTTCTAGAAGGCCTTATCCCTTGTCCTACAAAAGTGACGCCCCAAACCTTTCTAGAACTCCTAGAAACCTGATTATTCCTTTCCCCCTTGGTTTCTAAAAGCCTTAGCCTTTTCCTTCAAGGATTGTGTGTTATTATCCTATACAAATTATGCCTTTAAATCCTTTTCCTTTGCTACATAGGGGCTGCGAATTTCAGCCTATAAATACCACCCTTTGTTGCACCATTTAGTCACCATCCTCTACCATATTTTCCTACATTCATACATCCCTGAATACATTCATCTCTCTAGTGCCACAAATTGCAAGGAAGGAGAAAGAAGTACAACCTAGTGCCTTGCCTATACCCTAGCATTGGGAGTGTTGGAGCGTTTCTAGGTGTTTTCTATCTTTGATCTCAATGTTTAATTTAAGTTATCTTTGTGTAATTGCGATTATGAGGAACTAAACCCCCCTTGGCTAGGGGGGATTCGAAACCATGATTATGCTTGCTATATGATTTGATTACTTCTAATTGCGTTTCATAAGTTGTGATTTCAATTTGCTTATCTATGTGAATTAAAACTTATTCTTGTATGTTGATTGAGGGTCGACACTTAGTTTGCATGCATGAATTTGATGCTAGGATATAAGGGAATTTCACCTAATCGTTATGAACTTATATTCACAAGTAGTAAAGGTTGTTGATCACAATCGTGTTAAGTAAATTCTTGGCATAAGTTTCATGCGCTTTCATAGTTACGAGTGCCTCGTCAATACTTATGATTTCCATTGAACGTAATGATCTTTAATTGTATCTCTATTATGCGCTTTCATGTAGGGAACTTTTGAGGAATAATTTGGTTGCGATGCGCTTTTTCCGTCCAATTCATTGACATAAGGGAAATCTGAAAGTTACTTTAAGCGGACCTAATTAACTTGGAGTGTTGAGTATTCACGGTTTATTGAATTGCAATTAGAAATCGTTTTGTATGCAAGTATAACATGCGTGGAGAAGACCCCCTTAGCTAGCCTTCCATCCATTCACTTTACCTAATTTCGTTTTAAAATCTGTTTAGTTTAGTTACTTGTTTTGTTTTTAACTTCGTCCAAAATCAATCCCCCTTTACTTTGTTGAGTCATATTAGTTAGAAATCACTTTAGTTTGTGTTTTTAAGTGTCTTGAGTCAAGTTAGAACCAATTTTCGTCCAAATTAGTGTTTGTGTTCAAAACTGCCCAGATTGTGGTTTTAAGGCAGTTTTGAGTGTTTCTGGGCTGTTTTGTGTCTTTTGGTTTGTTTTGGTGTTTTAAAGTTTAGTTTTGCATTCTTTGAGTCTAGTTTAGTGTTTTAAACTTGTTTTTACGTATTTGAGTTAGTTTTCAAGTGATTTAGCAATCCCTCCTAATCCCCGGCCTAGAACGATCCCTACTTACATACTTTGCTACAATTGATAAAAAGAGGGTTAATTTGAGTGCTAGTTAATACCATATCAGAAAACTTAAACCCCCCTTGGCTAGGGGGGGATTCGAAACCATGTTTATGCTTGGTATATGATTTGATTACCTCTAATTGCGTTTCATAAGTTGTGAATTCAATTTGCTTATCTACATGAATCAAAACTGATTTGTATGTGTTGGTTGAGAGTGCACGCTTAATTTTCATGCATAAGTTTGATGCTAGGATACAAGGGAATTTCACCTAATTGTTATGAACTTATATTCGAAAGTAGTAAAGGTTGTTGATCATGATAGGAGCATATTTATGCGACTTAGTTAGCTTGTTCTTGCGCATTTACGTTATGTTTTCTTAGTTATTTTAGTATTTAAAGTCATTTTTGTGTGTTTTCAGATTCTAAGAACAAAGTGTGCAAGAAGATGCATTTTGGAGGCCTTTGGAGCAGTTTCGGGTTTGGAATGGATAGCAAATGCATAGAGCAAGGTGGATGAACGAAATTGAAGACTTAAAGAGGCTAAGAATATGAAGAATTAGTGTACAAAGGATAAAGAACTCAGCCACAAAAGGATACACCTTCCTTGCCGTGCAACCCCATTGTATTCCCTTTGGATTCCCATGCATGCTTAATCATCCTTGTCCCCTAAAATATTTCTGATTTCATGCCTCAATACACTCAATTATTACACTTAATTGCTGCATACCTATTGTTCCCTTCACCCATCACATTTCACACAACTTTCACAACCATTCCATGCACCAATTGATTCTCCATCAGCCACCTTTGGGATCCAATGCCGTGTGCAACACATGTTGCTGGACCTTTGACAAATTTCTGAAACATTTCACCTCCCCTTTTCATTTCTATGCAATGTACACAATCATTCATGCTCCCTAGCTGAAATACCACTCCATTTTACCCTCCATACTTTGCATCATTACTTCATTTTCATCCTTGGACCATTACACACCACAAATTCACCCTCCATTGCCTAATCTGATTCTCTAGGGTTTTTGGGGCCTATATATACATGTTTACATCCCTTGTCAAAAGATCACTCTCCCATATTCATCATTCATCACAGAAAATTCGTCCATACAGACCCTAGGCAGCAAAACACCCCAAAAACACCATTCTAGTGCCCAGAAAACATAACAGCCACTCCACCTTCTTCCACCCTCTTTGCCGAGTTCTCCACCATCCTCCAACCATCAAACACTCCTCCACACTCACCCTAAACCTTTCCATACCATTCCCCATCCATTCTACACCATAAAACTACCCAAAACATCTTCACAACCCAATCTGCCGCAAGCAAGGGAGGGGACAGATTCACTACGATCGTTTGGCGTTTCATTCTGAGTTGTTGAACGATTTTAGGTGTTTTCTATCTTATATTTCAATGTCTAATTCATGTAATCTTTGTTTTGCTTTAAGTATGATTGGCTAAATTCGTTTTGGCTAAGGGTGGATTCAAAACCATGATTATATATGCGAAATAAGTTGATTACTTTCAGTTATCGTTATATAAGTCGTGAATACAATTTGCTTAACCGTTTGATTTAGAATTTATTCTTGTATGTTGGTTGAGAGTGCACGCTTAATTTGCATACTTGAATTTTGATATGATATTAACTAGCACTCAAATTAACCCTCTTTTTATCAATTGTAGCAATGTATGTAAGTAGGGATCGTTCTAAACCGGGGATTAGGAGGGATTGCAAAATCACTTGAAAACTGACTCAAATACGTAAAAACAAGTTTAAAACACTAAACTAGACTCAAGAATGCAAAACTAAACTTTAAAACACCAAAATAAACCAAAAGACTCAAAACTGCCCCAAAACACTCAAAACTGCCTTAAAAACACAATCTGGGCAGTTTTGAACACTAGACACAAAATTGGACGAAAATTGGTTTTAAGACCTAAGACACTTAAAAACACAAACTAAAACACTTACTAACTAATTTGACACTTTAAAACAAAGGGGGATTGGTTTTGGACGAATTTAAAAACAAAACAAACTTTGTGAATTAGAACAGATTGTAAAAACGAATTTGATTTAAATGGGTGAATGGACGGCTAGCTGAGGGGTTCATCTCCACACATGTTATACTTGCATACGAAACGATTTCCAATTGCTTTTCAATAAACCACAAATTCTCAACACCCCAAGTTAATTAGGTCCGCTTAAATTAACCTTCAGATTTTCCTAACGTTATTGAATTGGATGATTGCATACGACAACCCAAAGCATTCCCCACAAGTCCCCTACATGATTGCATAATAGAGATACAAGCAAGAATCATTAAGTTCTATGAAAACCATAAGCATTGACGAAGCACTTGTTACTATGATTGCATGAAACTTATGCCAAGAATTTACTTAACGCGATTGAGATCATCAACCTTTACTACTTGTGAATATAAGTTCATAACGATTAGGTGAAATTCCCAAATATCCTAGCATCAAATTCATGCATGCAAACTAAGTGTCGACCCTCAATCAACATACAAGAATAAGTTTTAATTCACATAGATAAGCAAATTGAATTCACAACTTATGAAACGCAATTAGAAATAATCAAATCATATAGCAAGTATAAACATGGTTTCGAATCCCCCCCTAGCCAAGGGGCGGGTTTAGTTCCTCATACGCACAAAACAAAGAGAATTGAAATTAAACATTGAAATTAAAGGAAAGGAAACACCTAGAAATTCCGGCGACGCGAACTTGAATTACATGAACTTCCAAGCTCCCTTCTCCTCCTCCTTGGTGCGGCAAGGACCTTGGACAGGTTCTTTGGGGTTATGGATGGTGGAGAATGGTTATGGATGGATGTAGTAGTGTTTAGGGGAAGGGGATGGTGCAGCAAAGGTGTGGAGAAGTGTTTGGACGAATTTCTGGAGTGAATTGTGAATTGTGGTGAGTGATATCAATGAATGGGTGCGGCACCATGTATTTATAGGGTCCTAAAAGTCTAGCAAATCAGATTAGGACTTGGAGGATTAAATCCCATCAGGAAAGGGCTTAAAACAATCAGATTTTGGGTAGGAAAGGTCCTCCTAGGTGCGGCAGGAATGGATTAGAAGGATAAGGATTCTAGATGGCCTTGCAAGGCAAGGAATTCAGGTTTCTAGAAGACCTAGGGTACGGCATTAAGGGATAAGGATAAGGTTTAGGTGTCCTAAATGGATAAGGACTCCTCATTGCACTTGGAAACTTTGCCTATTAGGATTAGGAAACCTTGTCTTTATCATTCCTTCTTCATCTTGGACTCCTTTTCCTTCTTGGACTTGGAATTCTTCTTTGTTGCTGAAACTTGATGCCATTTGGATTTAACTTTCCTACTTCGAGTAGGAAACCTTGTTTGAGTAGGAATCTTCATTCTTCTAGGAATCCATCTCCAACTAGGAATCCCTTGTTGATTAGGAATCCTTCTTCAATTAGGAATCCTTCGTTGACTAGGATTTCATCTTTTAATTAGGCGCTTTCCTACTTCAACTAGGAAACCTTGTTCAAGTAGGAAACATCATCTTCAAATCTTCAATTTCGTCCATCCTCTTAGCTCCAAGCATATGATGGCCATTCCAAGCTCTAATTTACTCCAAAAGGCTCCAAAATGCATCCTTTTGCATATTTTGCCCTTAGAACCTGAAAACACATAAAACTAGCTTAAAAGACTATTTTACTAAGGAAAAACACTATAAATGCACAAGAACAAGCTCAACTAAGGCGCATAAATATGCTCCTATCAAATTTGATGCGAGGATATAAGTTTGTTTCACTTAATCGTTATGAATTTATATTCGTAAGTAGTGAAGGTCGCTAGTCACGATCGTGTTAAGTAGATTCTTGGCAAGAGTATCATGCTTTTCATAGTTATGAATGCCTTGACGATGCTTATGATTTCCAAAGAACGTAATGATTCTAACTTGTGTCTTTATCATGATGTTCATATAAAAAACTTGTTAGGAATAATTTGTTTGCGATGCATATTCATCCAATTCAATGATTCTAGGGAAATCTGAAGGTTAATTTAAGCGGACCTAATTAACTTGGATTGTCGAGATTCATAACTTATTAAATTGATAACTGAAAATTGATTTAGGTTGCAAATATTTCATGTGTGGAGAAGAACCCCTTAGCCATTCCATCATCCATTGATTCTTCATAACTTTGTCTTACAATCTGTTTCTATTACAATCTGCCATTTAAGTTTATTTTTGTCCAAATCAAATCCCCATTTATTTTGAAGTCCTAGATTAGTTGGAAAGTGTGTTGGTTTATGTTCTTAAGTGTTTTGGTACAAGTTAAAACCCAAATTCGTCCAATTTGGTGCTTTGTGTTCAAAACTGCACAGAAAGTGTTTTTAAGGCAGTTTTGAGTTGTTGGTTCGTTTTAGTATTTTAAACGTGAGTTTTGCATTCTTTGAGTCTAATCTAGTGTTTTAAACTTTGATTTTACGTTTCTAATTCAGTTTCAAGTGATTAGTACCCCTAGTTAATCCCCGGTTAGAACGATCCCTACGTACATCATTACTACAATCGTCACAAATAGGGTTTAATTTTGTGTGTGAACATAATTTTCACATCAGATCACAATCGTGTTAAGTAAATTCTTGGCATAAGTTTCATGCAATTCATAGTAACAAGTGCCTCGCCAATGCTTATGGTTTTCATAGAACTTAATGATCTTTGCTTGTATCTTTGTTATGCAATTCATGCAGGGAACTTGTGAGCAATGCTTTGGGTTGTCGTATGCAATTCATCTAATTCGATAACTTTAGGAAAATCTGAGGGTTAATTAGTGCAATTCACGATTAATCTGGGGCGTTGGGAATTGATAATATATTGAAAAGCAATTGGAAATCGTTTCGTATGCAAGTGTGACATGTGTGGAGAAGAACCCCTTAGCTAGTTTTCCATCGATTCACTTTAACCAAATTCGTTTTAAAATCTGTTTAGTTTACAAAGTTTCTGTTTGTTTTCAATTTTCGTCAAAACTCAATCCCCATTTATTTTGAAGTGTTAGATTAGTTAGAAATCAATTTAGTTTGAATTTTTAAGTGTCTTGAGTCAAGTAATAACTTAATTTCGTCCAAATTTGTGTTAGGTGTTCAAAACTGCCCAGATTGTGTTTTTAAGTCAGTTTTGAGTGTTTAGGTGTTGTTTTGAGTCTTTTGGTTTGTTTTGGTGTTTCATAGTTTAGTTTTGCATTCTTTGAGTCTAGTTTAGTGTTTTAAACTTTGTTTTTACGTTTTTGAGTCAGTTTTAAGTGATTTAGCAATCCCTCCTAATCCTCGGCCGAGAACGATCCCTACTTACATTCCTTACTACAATTGATAAAAAGAGGGTGATAGGAGCATATTTATGCGCCTTAGTTAGCTTGTTCTTGTGCATTTACATTGTTTTGCTTTAGTTAAAGTAGTCTTTTGAGCTAGTTTGATGTATTTTCAGGTTCTAAGGGTAAAGTATGCAAAAGGATGCATTTTGGAGCCTTTTGGAGCACATTTGAGCTTGGAATGGACATCATATGCTTGGAGCCAAGAGGATGGACGAAATTGAAGATTTGAAGATGATGTTTCCTACTTGAACAAGGTTTCCTAGTCGAAGTAGGAAAGCGCCTAATCAAGAGTTGAAATCCTAGTCAACAAAGGATTCCTAATTGAAGAAGGATTCCTAATCAACGAGGGATTCCTAGTTGAAGATGGATTCCTAATCAACGAGGGATTCCTAGTTGAAGATGGATTCCTAGAAGAATGAAGATTCCTACTCAAACAAGGTTTCCTACTCGAAGTAGGAATGTTAAATCCAAATGGCATCAAGTTGAAGCTACAAAGAAGATTTCCTAATCCTAATAGGCAAAGTTTCCAAGTGAAATGAGGAGTCCTTATCCATTTAGGACACCTTATCCATTTAGGACACCTAAACCTTATCCTTATCCCTTAATGCCGTACCCTAGGTCTTCTAGAAACCTGAATTCCTTGCCTTGCAAGGCCATCTAGAAGCCTTATCCTTCTATTTCATTCCTGCCACACCTAGGAGGACCTTTCCTACCCAAAATCTGATTGTTTTAAGCCCTTTCCTGATGGGATTTAATCCTCCAAGTCCTAATCTGATTTGCTAGACTTTTAGGACCCTATAAATACATGGTGCCGCACCCATTCATTCATACCACCTCTCATATACAACTATTCACGCCAGAAATACATCCTTGCTCTTTGCTGCACCCTTCCTCCACCATAGTCCATATTTTCTGCCAAAAATCATCCCTTGCCGCACCACCCATCAACCCTAAACACCATCACACATCCCCCATCCCTTCTACGCCATCCATAACCCCAAAGAACCTGTTCAAAGTCCTTTGCCGTGATAGGAGCATATTTATGCGCCATAGTTAGCTAGTTCTTATGCATTTCCATGGTGTTTTCTTAGTTAAAGTAGTCTTTTAAGCTAGTTTTATGTGTTTTCAGGTTTTGGTGTCAAAGTATGCAAAAAGAAGCAATTTGGAGCATTCTAGAGCATTTTTGGGCCAAGATTGGATAGTGCAAGCATGGAGGCATGAAGATGGACGAATTTGAAAGGCTTGAATTCAGTTAGAGAGCTGCAAGGAGGCCTAAAAATCTGATTTCTAGAAGGCTACATTAATCCCACATGTTTTTAGACTTTGTTTTTCTAGAAGCCAGCCATTTAAGACCCACATGTTCACACATGGTGCCTAATTTCTACCTAATTTCTGGTACAAAACCTCTTGTTTTCAACTAAATTCTAAACCCTTCTTAGCCCTATAAATAAGGCAGCTGCAAGCATCACAAATTCATTCAGAAATTTCACAAACCCTTCACATCACTCATTCATCATCAAAATTCGTCCATTCTATTCCAGCCGCATCCATTGATCCCAAAACACCATTCTTCAACCTAGAGACACAATCAGCCATTCCACCACTTCCCAACCATCAAACACTCATCCACACCCATCCTACATCCCTTGCCGTGTCTCTAAACATCCCACAAACCGTTCTACATCATCAAAACGTCCCAGAATTCATCCTCATCCAATCTGCCGCAAGCAAGAGGAAGGAGACAGATGCGCAAAATTGTTTGGCTCTTCATTCTGAGTTGTTGAACGATTTTAGGTGTATTCTCTCTTATATTTCAATGTCTAATTCATGTAATCTCTGTTTTGCTCTGAGTATGATTGGCTAAATTCGTTTTTGGCTAAGGGTGTATTCGAAACCATGGATATACATGTGAAATAAGTTGATTACTCCAGTTATCGTTGCATAAGTCATGAATACAATCTGTTTAACTATGTGATTTAGAAATTATTCTTGTATGTTGATTGAGAGTGCACACTTAATTTGCATGCTTGAATCTGGTGCTAGGATATGAATTTGTTTCACCTAATCGTTATGAGTTTATATCCACAAGTAGTGAAGGTCACTAGTCATGATCTTGTTGAGTAGATTCCTGGCGAAAGTATCATGCTTTTCATAGTTACAATTGCCTTGTCGATGCTTATGATTTCCAATGAACGTAATGATTCTAACTTGTATCTTTATCATGCTGTTCATATAGAGAACTTGTTAGGAATAATTTGGTTGCAATGCATATTCATTCAATTCAATGATCTTAGGGAAATCTGAAGGTTAATTTAAGCGGACCTAATTAACTTGAAGTGTCGAGGTTCATAACTTGTCGAATTGATAACTGGAAGTTGATTTAAGTTGCATATATTTCATGTGTGGAGAAGAATCCCTTAGCCATTCCATCACCCATTGATTCATCACATTTAGTTTACAATCTGTTTTCTTTAAAATCTGTCCATTTAATTCAAATTCGTCCAAACACAATTCCCCCATATTTTGTTAAGTTTGAATCTTCAAAATCTGTCCTCTTTGGTGTTTTTAAGTATTTTGAGTCATAAGTTTTGTCAAATTCGTCCAAATCTTGTCTTAGTTGCTGTTTGAGTCAATTAACTTGTTTTAGTTAGTTTTGGGCAGATTTGAGTGTTTCAAATCTGTTTTGAATCTTAGTAGTCTAATTAGAGTCTTTAAGTTTAGTTTTTGTGTTTCTAAGTCAATTTGCATTAGATTAGCACCCCTAGTTAATCCCCG
Source organism: Malus x robusta (assembly GCA_963082935.1). Taxonomy (NCBI): domain Eukaryota; kingdom Viridiplantae; phylum Streptophyta; class Magnoliopsida; order Rosales; family Rosaceae; genus Malus; species Malus x robusta. Next base: position 13,978,673 of record OY720328.1, read on the forward strand.
GTTAGAACGATCCCTACTTACATTATTACTACAATTGTCACAAATAGGGTTTAATTTGTGTGTCAAGTAAATTTTCACACCAAATTTTGGCGCCGTTGCCGGGGATTAGCAAAATTGCTAATCCCTTGTGTTTTTTGCCGTGTGTTTTTAGTGTAATTTACCTAGTTTTCTTATTTTGTTTTGTTTTCTTGGTTTAGGTACTAGTGCATGACGCGGAGTTCTCAAACTGTGCATGCACATATCTTGGACTTTAACGACGATTTTGAACGTGATTTGAGAAGAAAGAGGAGGCATCCCCAACCTAGTGAACCTAGTTCAAGTTCAGAGGCCGAATCTGAGTTTGAAGAAGTGGAAGAAGAAGTTATGGCAGCGGACAATCGGACCATTAAAGAGCTTTCGGCCTCGGGGTTGGCCAATGCCGCACCATTATGCATTCAATACCCCGCGGCTGCCCAAGGCAAGACCAATGAATTCGAGTTGAAGTCAAGCTTGTTGCACCATATTCCGAAATACCATGGGCTTTCCATGGAAGATCCCAACAAGCATCTCAAGGAGTTCGAGGTTGTGTGTTCGAGCATGACACCCATAAATGTCGACGGGAACATTCTAATGATGAAGGCTTTTCCATTCTCACTTTTGGAAAAGGCGAAGGATTGGCTTTACGAGTTAGCACCCGGAACGGTTACATCTTGGGATAGTATGAAAAGAGCTTTCTTGGAGAAGTTTTTCCCAACTTCAAGAGTTATTCTCTTGAGGAAACGGATTAGTGGCATCCAACAAAATCAAGGTGAATCGTTTCCTTCTTATTACGAACGTTTTAAATCACTTGTTGCTTCTTGTCCACATCATCAAATGAAGGAGGAGCTGCTCATTCAATACTTCTACGAAGGACTCCTTCCCATGGAACGCCAAATGCTTGATGCCTCGGCGGGAGGTGCGTTGGTGGATAAAACTCCGGGGGCTGCAAAAGTTCTAATTGCCAACCGAGCACATAATGCACAACAATACGAAGGTGTTGGACAAAGAGACCCCCTACGGCCACAAGTGAATGAGGTAAGTTCTATGCCCAAAATTCAATCCCAATTAGCTAACCTTACTTCTATTGTTTCTCAGTTGGCCGAGGGAATGAAGATTCATGGACCAAGTGTGTGTGGCGTGTGCTCTATGCAAGGACATGCCAACGATCAATGCCCTCAATTGATTGAGAATGGGGGTTGGGAATCTGCGAATGCCGTGGGTTTTGGGAACCAAAATCAACCACGCCATGATCCATACTCTAATACCTACAATCCGGGGTGGAGGGACCATCCAAATTTCAAATGGCGGGATCCTCAACAACCCCAACAACAAGGAGGATTTAGGCAGCAACCACCGGGCTTTTATACAAAGCCATTCGTCCCCAATCAAAACCAAGTGCAATCTGCCCCAACAACCTCAGGTATGTCCTTGGATAATGATCAAGTTGTTAAGTTACTTACTACTTTGACGCAGGAAGTACAAACTCAAAATAAGGAGAGACAAATCCAAGACAAACGGGTGGATAATTTGGAGAAGCAAATGGGTCAAATTGCTGAATTTATGGGGCAAATTAGAGAACAAGGCAGATTGCCTAGTTCAACCGTTATGAACCCGAAGGGAGGATTTGAAACCGCTAAGGCCATCATGTTGAGAAGTGGTAAACAGGTTGGAACGGACTCAAATACATCCAAATCAAGTCAAGACGAGGAGGACAAGTTGCTGCACGAAGAAGCACAGGGAGCAAAGCCCACGGCCAAGGATGACCAAACCTTGCCGAATTCATCTAGTCCTCCTAAACCGTCCCAAACCACCAAGGTAAGTCCCAATTCGACTTTTTCTAGTTCTATTCCACTAAATGTGCCCTTTCCTGGCAGGTTTAGGCAATCAAAGAAGGAAGAAGTCGAGAAGGACATTCTAGAGACCTTTCGGAAAGTTCAAGTCAATATCCCGCTCCTTGATGCGATTAAGCAAGTCCCGAGGTATGCTAAGTTTTTAAAAGAACTTTGTACAACAAGGAGAAGGATTTCGAACAAAGAGGTGGTTCAAGTAAGTGAAAATGTCTCTGCTGTGTTACAAAGGAAATTACCCCCTAAATGCAAAGATCCGGGTAGTTTTACAATTCCGTGCGTTATTGGTAATACTAAGTTTGAACAATGCATGTTAGACTTAAGGGCTTCGATTAATGTTATGCCATACTCTATTTATGCATCTATGAACTTAGGTGAGCTTAAAAATGATGGTGTGATAATTCAATTAGCCGATCGTTCTAATGCATACCCAAAGGGTGTTTTGGAGGATGTTTTGGTGCAGGTTGGTAATTTGATTTTTCCAGCGGACTTTTACGTGCTTGACATGGAGGATTCACCCCATTCTACCCCATTGCCGATTCTATTAGGGAGGCCCTTCATGAAAACAGCCCGTACTAAGATAGATGTGTTTAAAGGAACTTTAACGATGGAATTTGATGGGGAAGTCATTGATTTTAATCTTTCTGAAAGTATTAAATTTCCTAAGGACGATCATTCTTGTTTTTCTATTGATATACTTGATGATTTGGCGCAGGATTTTCTCGATTGTTTGGAGAGGGATACACTTGAAACGACAATTGCACAAGGAATTGGGCAAACTTCTGGTTTTGCCGTGCCTAGAAGTGAGGAGGAGGCCGAGATAGTGGCTGCCCTTGAGTCACTACCTCAACACCATGGTAAGCCTTCTAAACCAATTTCAATTCCAGTTTCCACTAATAAGTTGTTACCCTCAGTGATTCAGGCACCCGTACTTGAGCTTAAACCGTTGCCCGATCATTGAAAGTACGTCTTTCTGGGAGACAACGAGACATTGCCCGTCATTGTCTCCTCATCACTCACGGCCATAGAAGAGGAGAAGTTGATCCGAGTGTTGAAAGAGCACAAGACGGCCATTGGGTGGACTTTGGCCGATATTAGGGGAATTAGCCCGACTACGTGCATGCATCGCATACTTCTAGAGGAGGGGGCTAAACCAACTCGAGAGGCTCAGCGCCGTCTCAACCCTCCAATGATGGAAGTTGTGAAAAAGGAGATTATCAAACTTCTTGATTGTGGAGTGATTTATCCGATCTCTGATAGTCGTTGGGTGTCACCGGTGCAATGTGTTCCAAAGAAGTCTGGAGTGACCGTGGTGAAGAATGCTGAGAATGAGCTTGTGCCAACCCGCATCCAAACAGGTTGGCGAGTGTGCATTGATTATAGGAAGCTCAACGCCACCACAAGGAAGGACCACTTCCCTTTGCCGTTCATTGATCAAATGCTTGAAAGGTTAGCCGGTCATTCTTTTTATTGTTTCCTTGATGGTTATTCTGGATATAATCAGATTGTCATAGCGCCGGATGACCAAGAAAAGACAACTTTCACATGCCCCTTCGGTACTTTTGCATATCGTCGCATGCCTTTTGGGTTATGCAATGCTCCGGCCACGTTTCAAAGGTGTATGGTAAGTATCTTTTCAGATTTTGTGGAAAAGATTATTGAGGTATTTATGGATGATTTCAGTGTGTTTGGTGATTCATTTGATGGCTGTTTGGAAAATCTCACACTAATTTTGAAACGATGTGTAGAAACTAACCTAGTGCTTAATTGGGAAAAATGTCACTTTATGGTTAGACAAGGCATAGTTCTAGGGCATATTGTGTCAGAAAGAGGAATTGAAGTGGATAAATCGAAAATAGATCTTGTACGCTACTTACCCTCTCCTACTTCGGTTCGAGAGGTTCGTTCGTTTCTTGGTCATGCAGGATTTTATAGGCGATTTATCAAGGACTTCTCCAAAATCTCAAACCCTCTTTGCCGTCTCCTCCAGAAAGATGTGTCGTTTGACTTCAACGAGGAGTGTGAGAAGGCGTTCAATCACCTCAAAGAAATGCTCACTTCGGCCCCTATCATAGTTCCACCGGATTGGAGCCTTCCTTTTGAGCTTATGTGCGATGCTTCCGATTATGCATTAGGAGCTGTTTTGGGGCAAAGGAAGGAAAAGAGGCCGCATGTTATCTATTATGCCTCTCGGACTTTAAATGATGCACAATTGAATTATTCTACCACTGAAAAAGAACTTCTTGCTGTTGTATTTGCTTTAGATAAATTCCGTTCTTACTTACTTGGTACTAAAGTTATTATTTATACTGACCATGCAGCATTGAAGTATTTGTTCACCAAGAAGGAGGCCAAACCACGACTCATTCGTTGGATGCTTCTTCTCCAAGAGTTCGATATCGAAATCCGGGACAAGAAGGGAAGTGAAAACGTGGTGGCTGACCACTTGAGCCGTATGGTGCATGAGGAGGATGCCGTGCCTATCATAGAGACATTCCCAGATGAGCAACTGATGTCCGTCAAGGTAAGTGAACCGTGGTATGCTGATTTGGTGAATTACTTGGTGTCTAAACATGTTCCTAGTGAATTACTTAAATACCAATGTGATAAATTGAAGAAAGAGGCACGGTTTTATGTGTGGGATGACCCGTATTTATGGAAATATTGCCCTGACCAAGTTATACGTAGGTGTGTGCACGATTCTGAGTTTAATGCTATTCTAACCTTTTGTCACACTTATGCTTGTGGGGGACACTTTGGCACTCAAAGAACAGCACTTAAGGTGTTAGAATGTGGTTTCTATTGGCCTACCATCTTTAGGGATGCTAGAACATTTTGCATGTCTTGTGATAGATGCCAAAGAACGGGCAATATTGGTCCTAAACAACAAATGCCGCAAACCCCCATTTTTAGTGTTGAAATCTTTGATGTTTGGGGTATTGATTTTATGGGTCCCTTTCCTTCGTCACATGGGTTTCTTTATATATTGCTTGCTGTGGACTATGTGTCGAAATGGGTGGAAGCAAAAGCCACCCGAACTAATGATTCTCGAGTGGTTGCAGATTTTGTGAAAACTAACATTTTTGCAAGGTTTGGAATGCCACGGGTGCTAATCAGTGATGGAGGGTCCCATTTTTGTAATCGAACCATTGAGGCGTTGCTCAGGAAATACAATGTCACGCATAAGGTGGCCACACCTTATCACCCTCAAACGAGCGGGCAAGCCGAGGTTTCGAATAGGGAAATCAAGCAGATTCTTGAGAAGACCGTGGGGCCTACAAGGAAGGATTGGAGTTTGCGCTTAAACGATGCATTGTGGGCGTATCGCACTGCCTACAAAACCCCCATTGGGATGTCACCCTTTCGGCTCATCTATGGGAAGCCATGCCATCTTCCCGTCGAGTTAGAGCATCGTGCACATTGGGCCGTCAAAACGTTCAATATGGACCTTGCTGCCGCAGGTTTACGTAGGAAGCTTCAATTGTGTGAGCTTGATGAAATCCGAAATGAAGCATATGAGAATGCCCGGATTTACAAGGAGAAAACGAAGGCATTCCATGACAAGATGATTCGTGCCAAGACGTTCGCTATTGGGCAGAAAGTGTTGTTGTTCAATTCTCGCCTTCGGTTGTTTCCAGGTAAGTTGCGTTCCAAATGGGTTGGTCCTTTTATTGTCACTAATGTTTTCCCTCACGGTGCAGTGCAAATCAAAAGTTTAAGGACGCAGCAAGAATTCAAAGTGAATGGGCATCGATTGAAGCCCTATTACGAGTCGTTTGAGGAGCATGTCGTGGAGGAGGTACCCCTCCATGCCGTGGAACCTAGTCAAGCTTAAACGGAGGTACCGTCCGGCTGGAAGACGTTAAAGCAAGCGCTACTTGGGAGGCAACCCATTCATGCAACAAAGGAAGACTTAGAGAGCACTCCAATTCCAGATTTGCGTTCCTAACCCTTCTCTTTGTTGATTATTTCAGTTCTGCCATGTTAGATTGTTTAGTTGCTGTTTTGTTTGACTTTGTGTTATTTATGTTAGTTTATGCTTGGAAACATTGAGGACAATGTTTGATTTAAGTGTGGGGGGGTAACCAAACTGTTTTGATGCAAATTCGTAGGGTTTTCTCACCCATAATGTCCAATGTTGTTTCTTGCTGTTTTTAGGTGTTTTTAGGCTGTTTTGATGCATTTTAGTGTGTTTTGACATAAAATCCGAAAATCCCATAAAAATTTGAAAAATTATTTTGAAAAAACCAAAAAAGAGTTGTTTTTGTGTGTTTGTTTGTGTCTTAGGGTACCTTCCATCACAATGATGAGGATTGCATGACTGTTAAAGAGAATGATTAACATGGAGGAAAGTTTGATTTACTCTTTGTTTATGCTTGGTTGTGGTTATAACTTATGAATTCACATGCAATCATAAAAGAAAAAAAAAAATTTGTTTTTGTAACATGCTTGAAGGAAGGAACTCAAACTAACGCTACAACCTTGAGAGACTTGAGCCTAATACGTTCTTTGGAGAGTTATTAATCTGTGCATTCTTGTTTCTAAAGTCGTTGCATGATCTCATTATTCTTTGCTTGGTTGCTACTTAGAAGGCGTTTCATCATTTAGTTCCAAATGCTAGAACTCATGCCAATTTCATTCAAAACATGTTATTGAATTGCATAACACATATTCAAGATGAAGTTAGTAGTTGCCACCATAGCCAAAAAGCCATCATTCCATGCATGTGTTTTTGTAGGTTTAACCCCGTTGAGCTTTGTTTAGCCTATGTTGTTTGTTAACCCACATTATCCCTACCTAGCTTAGATTAGGACCATCCATACCCTTGTTCTTGAAGCATAGTAAAGCATGATTCAAATTGAATCCCTTTTGATTAATGTATGGCAGAAAACAAGTGTGGGGGAATTTGTATGTGTGTGTTGCCAAGAAAAGAAATAAGGCATGAGTGAAAATAAAAAGAAAAAGAAACGAAAAGTTGTGGAAAGAAAGAAAGAAAAAAAAAAAAAAAAGAGTATGAAATAAGTGAAAATAAGTTCACATGTTTATGGTAGTTGAAGAAAGGGTCCAAAACGTTGAATATGGCCCTAAGAGTTGTATGAATCTTCCCCTTGTGTGTCTAAGTGAGTTTATGCAATCATAAGGAATTCTAAGTCTCAATTTCATTGCTTTGCTTACTATTGCTTGAAGAACGTTTGTTTTCCCTATCCTTTCTTTGTTAACCAATACCCCAAGCCCCGTTACAACCCTTAACTTCTATCTTGAGTGTTGTGTATTTCAATTTGTGGAGTTTGAATTTGGTATGAGCATATGGTGTCACTGGTTCTCGCATCTAAGTAGTAGCATTCCATCCATGAGATCATATCTAAACATGCTTCTTAACTCTAGAAATTGCGTTCTTTGTGATACATATATGTGAGCATTCGTTTTCATATCTATATCAATCCTCTCACATATAACTAGTATAGGGTGTGTAGTTAGAAAATCTGAGTGAAAAATTGAGTGCATATCTTGTAAGGAATTGAGCGAATTCTCTAAGGCATGTTACTACATTCAAAACATCGTTTTAATTGGTTAATTGTGAACTAGTAAGTGGTGACTATGATTAAGTATGTGCTCATGTGTAAAGATGACTAAAATCTATGGGGATAACAATTTTTAACATGTCATGTGCATTGAAAATCCCTAAGACAATTGTTGGAAGGTTTAGGTTGTGTTTTAGTTGTTTTGTTTTGTTTTATTTCTTTGTTTTGCTCGAGGACTAGCAAAAGCTAAGTGTGGGGGAATTTGATAGGAGCATATTTATGCGCCATAGTTAGCTAGTTCTTATGCATTTCCATGGTGTTTTCTTAGTTAAAGTAGTCTTTTAAGCTAGTTTTATGTGTTTTCAGGTTTTGGTGTCAAAGTATGCAAAAAGAAGCAATTTGGAGCATTCTAGAGCATTTTTGGGCCAAGATTGGATAGTGCAAGCATGGAGGCATGAAGATGGACGAATTTGAAAGGCTTGAATTCAGTTAGAGAGCTGCAAGGAGGCCTAAAAATCTGATTTCTAGAAGGCTACATTAATCCCACATGTTTTTAGACTTTGTTTTTCTAGAAGCCAGCCATTTAAGACCCACATGTTCACACATGGTGCCTAATTTCTACCTAATTTCTGGTACAAAACCTCTTGTTTTCAACTAAATTCTAAACCCTTCTTAGCCCTATAAATAAGGCAGCTGCAAGCATCACAAATTCATTCAGAAATTTCACAAACCCTTCACATCACTCATTCATCATCAAAATTCGTCCATTCTATTCCAGCCGCATCCATTGATCCCAAAACACCATTCTTCAACCTAGAGACACAATCAGCCATTCCACCACTTCCCAACCATCAAACACTCATCCACACCCATCCTACATCCCTTGCCGTGTCTCTAAACATCCCACAAACCGTTCTACATCATCAAAACGTCCCAGAATTCATCCTCATCCAATCTGCCGCAAGCAAGAGGAAGGAGACAGATGCGCAAAATTGTTTGGCTCTTCATTCTGAGTTGTTGAATGATTTTAGGTGTATTCTCTCTTATATTTCAATGTCTAATTCATGTAATCTCTGTTTTGCTCTGAGTATGATTGGCTAAATTCGTTTTTGGCTAAGGGTGTATTCGAAACCATGGATATACATGTGAAATAAGTTGATTACTCCAGTTATCGTTGCATAAGTCATGAATACAATCTGTTTAACTATGTGATTTAGAAATTATTCTTGTATGTTGATTGAGAGTGCACACTTAATTTGCATGCTTGAATCTGGTGCTAGGATATGAATTTGTTTCACCTAATCGTTATGAGTTTATATCCACAAGTAGTGAAGGTCACTAGTCATGATCTTGTTGAGTAGATTCCTGGCGAAAGTATCATGCTTTTCATAGTTACAATTGCCTTGTCGATGCTTATGATTTCCAATGAACGTAATGATTCTAACTTGTATCTTTATCATGCTGTTCATATAGAGAACTTGTTAGGAATAATTTGGTTGCAATGCATATTCATTCAATTCAATGATCTTAGGGAAATCTGAAGGTTAATTTAAGCGGACCTAATTAACTTGAAGTGTCGAGGTTCATAACTTGTCGAATTTATAACTGGAAGTTGATTTAAGTTGCATATATTTCATGCGTGGAGAAGAATCCCTTAGCCATTCCATCACCCATTGATTCATCACATTTAGTTTACAATCTGTTTTCTTTAAAATCTGTCCATTTAATTCAAATTCGTCCAAACACAATTCCCCCATATTTTGTTAAGTTTGAATCTTCAAAATCTGTCCTCTTTGGTGTTTTTAAGTATTTTGAGTCATAAGTTTTGTCAAATTCGTCCAAATCTTGTCTTAGTTGCTGTTTGAGTCAATTAACTTGTTTTAGTTAGTTTTGGGCAGATTTGAGTGTTTCAAATCTGTTTTGAATCTTAGTAGTCTAATTAGAGTCTTTAAGTTTAGTTTTTGTGTTTCTAAGTCAATTTGCATTAGATTAGCACCCCTAGTTAATCCCCGGTTAGAACGATCCCTACTTACATTATTACTACAATTGTCACAAATAGGGTTTAATTTGTGTGTCAAGTAAATTTTCACACCATGCCGCACCAAGGAGGAGGAGAAGGATGCTTGGAAGTTGATGCAATTCAAGTTCATGCCGCTGGAATTTCTAGGTGTTTCTTTTCCTTTGATTTCAATGTTTAAATTCAATTCTCTTTGTTTTGTGCGTATGAGGAACTAAACCCCCCCCTTGGCTAGGGGGGGATTCGAAATACATGTTTATGCTTGCAATATGATTTGATTACTTCTAATTGCGTTTCATAAGTTGTGAATTCAATTTACTTATCTATGTGAATTACATTGATTTGTGTGTGTTGGTTGAGAGTGCACGCTTAATTATCATGCATAAATTGAATGCTAGGATATAAGGAAATTTCACCTAATCGTTATGAAATTATATTCACAAGTAGTAAAGGTTGATGATCTCAATCGCGTTAAGTAAATTCTTGGCATAAGTTTCATGCAATCATAGTAACAAGTGCTTCGTCAATGCTTATCGTTTTCATAGAACTTAATGATTCTTACTTGTATCTCTATTATGCAATCATGTAGGGGACTTGTGGGGAATGTTTTGGGTTGTCGTATGCAATCATCCAATTCAATAATGTTAGGAAAATCTGAAGGTTAATTTAAGCGGACCTAATTAACTTGGGGCGTTGAGAGTTCATGGTTTATTGAAAAGCAATTGGAAATCGTTTTGAATGCAAGTATAACATGTGTGGAGATGAACCCCTTAGCTAGCCTTCCATCCATTAAATTTAAACCAAATTCGTTTTCAAAACTGTTTTGTTTTACAAAGTTTATGTCTTGTTTTTAAATTCGTCCAAACCAATTCCCCCCTTGTTTTAAAGTGTCAAATTAGTTAGTAAGTGTTTTACTTTGTGTTTTTAAGTGTCTTGAGTCAAGTCAAAACCAATTTTCGTCCAAATTCTTCCTTAGTGTCCAAAACTGCCCAGATTGTGTTTTTAAGGCAGTTTTGAGTGTTTACTTGCTGTTTTGAGTCTTTTGGTTTGTTTTGGTGTTTTAAAGTTTAGTTTTACATTCTTTGAGTCTAGTTTAGTGTTTTAAACTTGTTTTTACGTTTTTGAGTCAATTCGAAGTGATTTTGCAATCCCTCCTAATCCCCGGCCTAGAACGATCCCTACTTACATTCCATACTACAATTGATAAAAAGAGGGTTAATTTGAGTGCTAGTTAATATCATATCAGAGGGTTTAATTTGTGTGCTTATATATTTCGCATCAGTGGCTGATTGTGTTTTTGATGTAGTGTAATGTGTAGTATTCTTCCCTTCACTCCCTATTTATAGAAGCTCCAAAGCAAAGAATCACTCAAGTGGCTTCAATAAACAATACAAATAAAGACCAAAATGATGCAAAAACAGCTAGTTTACATGCTCTTTTATCATTGTGTCTTGCCTTTAACAAAAGGCAATCATTCCTCTTTTGCTAATTCAACTCCTTTGTAGCTGTCCATGTGCCTTCATTCTTCAATTTTTTATGCATTTGCCTTGTATTCCATCCCTTTTCCACATGTACTAGCTGTTAGACAACTTTCACCCACATGTTTTGCATCATTTCATCTTGCAAACATCAACTTTCGGCCACTTTACACCTCTACACACATGCTATGCATCATTTCAGCTTGCAATTATGTTTGTAGTTGCTGAAAATGTGAATACATCTTGTAAAGCAATCCAACAAATGGCATCTTTCACTTCTTTTCCTTTCAAATTGTTCCTTAAGTGTATGTATCTGCACACTTCCACACTTCAACTTCATTATTCAGATTTTTGCATGTGTTGAAACCCTTTTTAAAACACCAAAAACGTCCATCCCACTTGCTCCATATACATGCAATCCATTTTGGCCCAAAATTGCTCCAAATTGCACTTTCTTTCCAACTTTGTTATTAGGACCTACAAACACACGAAAATAGCTTAAAACACTCTTATAAGCAATAACTAACTAAGTAAATGCAAGAAAACATGTTAACTAAGTCGTATAAATATGCTCCTATCAACACACACTTCCTTTTATAGAGGAAGTGCACGGCATGGAGGGATGGATGGTGGTGTGAGCAATGATTCAAAGGTGAAAGTGAAGTAATAATGCAAAGCATAGGGGGTGAAATGGAGTGGTGTTGCAACTATGAATGCAAGTGGGGAACATGAATGATTGTGCACATGGTAGATAAAGGAAAGGGAGGTGGAATGGTGCAGAAATTAGTCATAGGTGCAGGTGGATTCATGATGCACGACATGGGCAAGGAAAGTGAAGGAGTGATGCATCAATGAGTGCATGTAGTGGAGGTGAAAGTGAATGAAATCTGATGGGTGAAGGGGACAAGGGATGTGCACCACTTGAGTGCAATGATTAAATGTAATGGTGCATGAAAACAGAAATAATGAAGGGGACAAGGGTGGGTGTTGTCGTAATGAGTGAATGTAGTGGTGTATTTTATGCCCATGCCGTGCCTTTCCTTTGCCCATGTGTGCTTGTTTCCTTTGCCCATTTGCACACACATGTTCCCCATCATTTCAACCACAAAACAAACACATTTTCTGTCCTCCAACCTGTCTATGCAGTTTGCATGTGTGTGAATGTCATCCTTGCATGTGTGTGAGCTGTTTGATGTCTCCTCCCTTTGCATGTGTTTGTGCCTTCTCTTTCTAGCTGTGCATTTCCACTTGCTCCAAAGCCAAATGAGTGCAATCATAACCCCATTTGTTGTTGAGTGTTGATGACAAAGCAAAACATAAAACAAGTGCCTTTACTTTCTCATTTTATTAGACAAATCTGCTTAGCCCTTTTCTGAACCTTTCAGTGTTACAATGCCCATAATTTCTTCTAAAAAAAGGATATTAACAATCTGTAAATTGTTCCAGAAAATAGACATCCGTAGCTTTCCAAGCATACAAGGCTCATTCTCTCATTCATTCTGAGCTGTTTGTAACATGCTTCCAAAGTCAGCTAATTTGCACAGGCAGTTTTGACGAATTTGTTATTTAATATCTCACTTGTGCTACTTTTCTTTTCTTTGCTTGATAAATCACACAAAACACAAAAACATAGTAAATAGCTCAAAAATATAAGGAACTAACTAAGAAAAGACAAGTGAATTTTATGTAAAATATATATAAATATGAGCTTATCAAATACCCCCACACTTAGCTTTTGCTAGTCCTCGAGCAAAATAAAGAAAACAAAACACAACCTAAACGTTCCAACGTTTGCCTCAGGGAGTTCCAACGCACATGACAAGTTAAAAATCATCATTCCCACAGATTTTAGTCAACTTAACACTTGAGCACATACTTAATCACAGTGACCACTTACTAGTTCACGATTAATCAATAAAACAATGTTTTGAATGTAGTAACATGCCTTAGAGAATTTGCTCAATTCCTTACAAGATACTCTCTATTTTTACACACATTTTCTGACTACACACCGTACACTAGATAAAAGACTAGTACTCACATATGTTACAACAAAGAAAGCAATTTCTGGAGTTAATAAGCATGTTTAAATATGATCTCATGAATGGAATGCTACTATTTAGATGCGAGAACCAGTGACACCATATGCTCATACCAAATTCAAACTCCACAAATTGAAACACATAACACTCAAGATATAAGTCAAGGGTTGTAACGAGGCTTGGGAGTAATGGCTAACAAAGGAAGGATAGGGGTAACAAATATTCTTAAAGCGATAGCAAGCAAAGCAATGAAATCGACACTTGGAATTTACTTTAGAATGCAGAATCAACTTTTAAATACAAATGGAAGATTTATGCAACATTTAGGGCCTAATTCAATGTTTTTGGACCCTTTCTTCAACAAACGACACTTTAAAGCTCTTTTCCACAACTTTTCATTCTATTTTCCACGAATTTTTCTTTTTCTTTTTCTTTCCTACCCGTGCCTTATTAAGGATTTTGGCACACACACACAACAAGAATCACTTCCCCCACACTTGTTTTCTGCAATACTTTAATAAAAAGGAATTCATTTTGAGTCATGCTTTACTATGATTCAAGAACAAGGGTATGGATGGTTCAAATCTAGGCTAGGTGAGGACAATGTGGGTTAACAAAGAACATAGGCTACACAAGGCTCAACGGGGTTAAACTTAAACATATAATGAAGTAGGATACACGGCAATTTGGCTTTGGTGGGGATCACTACACAACTTCATCTTGAATATGTGTTATGCAAATCAATAGCATGCTTTGAATGAAATAGGCATGAGTTCTAGCATTTGGAACTAAATGATGAAATGCCTTCTAAGTAGTAACCAAGCAAAGAATAATGAGATCATGCAACGACTTTAGAAAACAAGAATGCACAGATTATTAGCTCTCCAAATAAATGTTTTAGGCTCAAGTCTCATAAGGTTGTAGCGTTCATTTAAGTTCCTTCCTTCAAGCATGGTACAAAACTGATTTTTCTTTTATGATTGCATGTGAATTCATAAATTGAAACCATAACCAAGTATACAACAAAGAGTAAATCAAACTTTCATCCATGTTTATAACTCTCTTTAACAGTCATATAATTAAAAACCAAATCCTCATCATTGTGTTGGAAGGTACCTTAAGACACAAACAAACACATAAAAACAACTCTTTTTGGGTTTTTCAAAACAATTTTTTCAAATTTTTATGAGATTTTCAGATTTTTATGTCAAAACACTCCAAAACAGCTTAAAAACACTTAAAATAGCAAGGAACACTAGAAGTAATGGGTGATAAACTCCTACGAATTTCATGCAAAATAGTGGTTACCCCCCCCACACTTAGATCAAACATTGTCCTCAATGTTTCAAGCATAAACTCACACAAAAACAAGCAACCAAACAAACAACAAATAAACATGACAAGTATAGCAAAGTAAAAACCAAACAGAGTAGAGTTTAAGAACGCAAATTTGGTTTTGGAGATAAGTGATCATGTTGTCTTTCCACATCTTTGATCTCAAACTGGTTCGGAATTCTGAGCGAGAGTTCCTTGGTTTCAAATTAGACTCCTTCTGCTTGTTTGATTTGATTGTGCAGTCTGCATTCTTCTCTGCTTGTTTCTTCTGCAGGCAAGCACGAGGTAGAGGTGTTGGTCTGTTTCTTTCTTCAATCTTTTCAAGTGCCCACCTCTTGCTTTCTTTCTCCTTGTCCCTAGCTGAGCATGAATTGGCAAATTATCTCCACATGCTTCGAGGTATCATTTTCACTTCCCTTATCTGTTCCCCAGGCAGATGTGGTAGACGAAGAGGAAGCATAAAATGATGAAGATGAGTACTCGAGAGCAAGGCTAGGTAAGCAATCAGGAAGGGGTTCCAGGCAGTCGGTTCCAGATCGGAAGATTGATACCAAGTGCTGGCTGATTGCTCTCTTTCTCCTTGTCCCAAAACAACGACAAGGAGAAGGACAGGGAGAAAGCATGATATGAGATACTCTTGCTTTCAACCTTCATGATATGAAATACTTTTGCTTTGGATGAGTTGTTTGCAGAGGTACCCTAAGGAATAAGGAACACTGAGTGACTCGAGAGGGTTTGTTGGAAAGGCATTCTCGGAGATAAAGGAAGGTTATGTATGTCTGCCTTGCTATAGAGGGTGAAGGTCGACATTTATAGGAAATAATAACCAGTACTATTCTTTCACTCTTGTCGGCAACCGTTGGATGATTGAACAGTAGACTTCACGTGCTTTCTACTTCACCAGAAATCTTCAACAGATTGCCCGTAATTTTCGCAAAGCTGAGTGTGCATGTGACAGATGCTGACACGTCTGGATAAAGCAGATGCCTCTTCGATATTTGGAATCGGTGCTTCGACAAACTGCCCGTGATTTTCGCAAAGCTGAGCGTGCATGTGATAGATGTTGACACGTTTGGAAAAGCAAATGGCTCTTCGATTTCTGAGCTTGCCTCTTTGAGTTCTGAGCTCCGTCAAGTGTAAAGGTTGCATGTGACGAGTGCGGACAAATGTGGACGCCCAACTTTTGAGAAAGTTAGCGCCTCTTCGATTTTTGAATTGGCCTCTTTGAATTCTGAGCTCACCTCTTCGATATCTGAAATACTGTCGAGTGTTGATTTTTATAGAGGCACGCAGTTCATTTCAAAGCACACTTGAATTTGCTCTTGTAGAAACTCCCTTCTTGCACTTCTAAGATCTTGACTTGTCCGACCTCTTCTTTCTTCAACACCTTTGAAAATGTCAGGCCCTTCCGAACGTCGTTTTGACTTGAACCTTGGTGA
Organism: Malus x robusta; assembly: GCA_963082935.1. NCBI lineage: Eukaryota > Viridiplantae > Streptophyta > Magnoliopsida > Rosales > Rosaceae > Malus > Malus x robusta. The sequence continues at coordinate 13,994,371 of OY720328.1, forward strand.
AGGGTCTGCCATGTCTTCTCCAGACAACATATGGCGCCCATCCTTCATATCCCCTACTGGTCCTCTTACCATTGGGGATTCGGTGATGAATAATGACCTGACTGCTGTGGTGGTGGCCCGGAACCTTATCACTCCTAAAGATAACAGACTGCTTTCCAAACGGTCTGATGAGTTGGCTGTTAAGGAGTCTTTGGCTCTTAGTGTGCAGTGTGCGGGTTCTGTGTCCAACATGGCCCAACGCCTATTTGCTCGAACCCGTCTAGTTGAATCGTTGGCGGCTGAAGTGATGAGTCTCAAAATGGAGATTAGAGGGCTCAAGCATGAGAATAAACAATTGCACAAGCTCGCACACAACTATTCCACAAACATGAAAAGGAAAATTCACCAGATGTAGGAATCTGATGGTCAGATTTTACTTGATCATCAGAGGTTTGTGGGTTTGTTCCAACAATATTTGCCTTCATCTTCTGGGGCTGTACCGCGTAGTGAAGCTCCAAATGATCAACCTCCAATACCTCCTCCTTCTATGGCCCCGCCGACTGCTAAGGCTCCGCCGACTACTGAGACTTCTCCCAAACAGCCTTTGTGGAGGCTCCCTCTTGTATTTTTCTGTCTCATGTTTCTTTTCCACGAATTTTAATGTGAAAATACCTTGCATATCTGTCAATGTCTCAAAAATAAATCCAAACCCAAAAATAATTAAATAAGTAACAAACAAATAAATTAAAAAAATGACAATCAGGCAAAATAAAAATGCAGAAAATGGTAGGTTTTTAGAAATGCAAAACTGCTTGTGGAGCGATTCAAAAATCTTCCTCATTTGAATACATGGGTTGCCTCCTAAGAAGTGCTTGCTTTAACGTCTTCCAGCCGGACGATACCTCCATTTAAGCTTGAACAAGGCCCACGGCATGGAAGGATACATTCTCCACGACTTGATCCTCAAAGGCCTCATAATAGGGCTTCAAACGATGCCCATTTATCTTGAATTCTTGTTGCGTCTTCAAACTTTGTATTTGGACTGCACCATGAGGAAAAACATGAGTAACCACAAAAGGACCAATCCATTTGGAACACAACTTACCAGGAAACAAGCGAAGGCGGGAGCTAAAGAATAATACTTTCTGCCCAATGGAGAATGATTTGCCTCGAATCATCTTGTCATGGAAAGCCTTCGTCTTCTCCTTGTAAATTCGGACTTTTTCATAAGCCTCATGCCTAATCTCTTCAAGTTCATTTAATTGGAGCTTTCTATGAATTCCAGCGGCGTCAAGGTCCATGTTGAATGTTTTGACGGCCCAATGCGCCTTGTGCTCCAATTCTACGGGAAAATGGCATGGTTTGCCATAGATGAGCCGAAATGGGGACATGCCAAGGGGTGTTTTATATGCCGTGCGATATGCCCGCAACGCATCCTCCAAACGCAAGCTCCAATCCTTTCTTGTTGGCCCAATGGTCTTCTCTAGAATCTGCTTGATCTCCCTATTAGATGATGCGTAAAATAACTAAACACACAAATTAACCCTCTTGTTGACAATTGTAGTATGGATAAGTAGGGATCGTTCTTAAACCGGGGATTAGGAGGGATTGCTAAAACACTCTTAAACTGACTCAAATCTGTAAAACAAATTTTAAAATACTCAACTAGACTCAAAGAATGCAAAACTAAACTCTAAAACACGAAAACAAACCAAAAGACTCAAAACAGCAAACAAACACTCAAAACTGCCTAAAAACCACTTTCTGGGCAGTTTTGGGACTCTAACATAATTTGGACGAATTTTAGTTTTCTAATGACCTAAAACACTTAAAAACATATTCTAAGACAAGTTTTAGTTAATATGACACAAAGAAATAAGGTGGGATTGATTTTGGACGAAAATAAATAAAACGAAACAAGAACAAAGTAAACAGATTTTTAGACAAAGTTAAGTAAATTGATGGGTGATAGATCAACTAGAGGGTTCTTCTCCACACATGATACACTTGCATTCAACTTTGATTTCTAATTGCTTCTTTCAATGAATTATGAATCTCAACGCCCTAGGTTAACTGTGATAGCAGTTTTTTAACCTTCAAGTTTTCCTAAAGTTAGTGAATTGGATGGGAATGCACATGCTGATATGAGCATATTTATGCGCCTTAGTTAGTTAGTTCTTATGCATTTATGTTGTGTTTTCTTAGTTAAGTTAGTCTTTTAAGCAATTTTCATGTGTTTTCAGGTTTTAGAGACAAAGTGAGCAAAATGATGCAATTTGGAGCATTTTGGAGCGAAATTGGGCTAAAATGGAGTTCATGCACATGAAGCACAAGGGATGCACGAATTTGAGGGATTGATGAAGCTAGGAAGGCGTTTCAAAGTTAAAGAATTGAAGATACAAAGTTTACTAATTGAAGTAGGAAAGGGCTTACATGAAGGATTCCTAAATGAGGATGGATTCCTAATCAATGTAGGAGTCCTAATTGAAGATGGATTCCTAGACGAATGAAGTTTCCTACTCAAGCAAGTATTCCTACATGAAGAAGGAGAATTAAAGCCAAAAAATCAGCTCAAGATAAGGAATCTTATCCAAAACCTCATCCATAACCTTATCTTAGCTTATCTTATCCATAACTTTATCCTATCCTATCTTATCCTAATCCTAAACTATCCACATTTCAGCCACTTAGGAGGGTTTCTAATTAGATTAGGATGCTTAAAATGGGATTTCTAGAAACCTTATCCCTTCCTATCTTTGTGCCGCACCTTATCTCCCAAATCCTTTGGGTTTTTGACTTGTTTTCCTTGTAGGATTGTATGTTATTATCCTATGTAGTTTAGGTCTTTAAAACCTTGTCCTTTGCTACCTAGGAATGTGAATTTTCAGCCTATATATACAACCCATTGCCGCACCTATTCATTCACCACCCTCTACCATATTTTCACTACACCATTCACCAATCATACCTCTTGTGCCGTGAGTTTGCAAGGAGAAGAAGGAAGACAACTTGGAGCCGTGCTTGCCATTCAAGAAGCTTGGATTGTTGGAGCGATTCTAGGTGTTTTCTATCTTTATGTCAATGTTTATATTTATTTATCTTTGTTTATTTGCGAACATGAGGAACTAATTTCGTTATAGTTAGAGGGGAATTCAAAGCCATGATCATATGTTTTATATGACTTGATTTCTTCCAATTATGATTTCATGAATCGTGAATGTGGTTTACTTATCTATTTGATTGATAACATGTTTATGTATGTTGATTGAGGGTCGACACTTAGTTTGCATGCATGAATTTGATGCTAGAGTATAAGGGAATTTCACCTAATCGTTATTAACTTATATTCATAAGTAGTAAAAGTCACTAGTCACGATTGTGTTAAGTAAATCCTAGGCAAGAGTAACATGCGTATCCCATAGTTATGAATGCCTCGTCAATGCTTATGATTTCCATTGAACTTAATGATCTTTGATATGTGTCTCTATCATGCGTATTCCATAGTTAGGGTCCTTGATAAGAATAATTTGGTTGTAATGCGTATCCCATTCAATTCAATGAATCTAGGGAAATCTGAGAATTAATTGGTCAATCTAGTTAATTTGGGGCATTGTCATTCATGGTTTGTTGAAAGAAGTAATTGGAAATCGAGTCGTATGCATATGTTTCGTGTGTGGAGAAGGAACCTTCTAACTAGCCTTTCACCATCTTAATCTACATGAAAACGTTTTTGTCAAGTTTGTTTTCAAAGTTTTTGTTTTAAAAGTTAAATTCGTCCAAATCAACCCCCTTGCTTTTAAGTCTTGTTTTTAGAGTCAAAACGTGTTTTCCTTTAAGTCTTTTGAGTCTTTGAAATCCTATTTTCGTCCAAATCACTTGTTAGGTCTAGAATTGAGTCATTTTGATTGTTTCTTGTTGTTTTTAGTGTTTTAAGTTAGTTTTGAGTCTATAGAGTCTAGTTTAGTGTTTTTGAGTCTTATTTGTGTTGATTAGCATCCCTAGTTAATGAACGGCAATGGAAAGTGGTCCTTCCTCGTGGTGGTGTTTAGCTTCCTATAGTTAATGCACACCCTCCAACCGGTTTGAATACGTTGAGGGACAAGCTCATTCTCGGCATTAGCTACCACCGTCACTCCAGATTTCTTTGGTACGCATTGAACCGGCGACACCCACCTACTATCCGAGATTGGATAGATAACCCCACAATCTAGAAGCTTTATGATCTCCTTTTTCACTACTTCCATCATCGGAGGGTTGAGGCGGCGTTGAGCCTCTCTAGTTGGTTTGGCCCCCTCCTCAAGAAATATGTGATGCATACAAGTCGTAGGGCTTATACCTTTGATATCGGCCAATGTCCAACCTAGGGCAGATTTGAACTCCTTCAAAACTCGAAGCAATTTCTCCTCCTCTTGTGCCGTGAGGGAGGAGGAAATGATGGCAGGTAGTGTTTCATTTTCTCCCAAGAAAATGTACTTCAAATGGCTTGGCAAAGGCTTGAGTTCAAGGATAGGTGCCTGAATGATAGATGGAAGCAATTTGTTAGTCGAAATGGGAATGGACTCACGGTTAGTATACTTACCATCAAGCTTAGGTGAGGACTCAAGGGCAGCCACAACTTCAAGTAATTCCTCATTAGGGGGCACGGCATGGGATGACTCTTGTATGCCGTGGGCATGCATGCAATCTGCCCCCTTTGTTTTGAGTTCCATGCCTCGTGTAATGACTTTTTCAAGCGCATCGTCATTTAAATCGTCGAGATATCCCTGCGCCAAAGAGTCAATTATATCAATAGAAAAGCATGAATGGTCCTCACTAGGGTATTTAATGGAATCAGAAAGATTAAAATTAACAACTTCCCCATCGAATTCCATGGACAAAGTTCCACTATACACGTCAATCTTCGTCCAGGCCGTCTTCATGAATGGCCTTCCAAGTAGAATGGGCAGCGAAGGAGCATGGTCCGATTCATCCATTTCGAGGACATAGAAATCCGCCGGGAAGACTAAATGATTAACCTGCACAAGAACATCTTCCAAAACTCCCTTTGGATAGGCGTTAGATCTATCGGCCAATTGTATTATTACCCCATCATTTTTCAATGCTCCTAAGTTCATAGATGCATAAATGGAATATGGCATAACATTTATAGAAGCACCTAAATCAAGCATGGCAGATTCAAATCTAGTATTCCCAATAACACAAGGAATGGTAAAGCTACCTGGATCTTTACATTTGGGAGGTAGTTTGCGTTGCAAGATGGCGTACACATTCTCACCTACCTTTACCACTTCCTTAGTCGCCATCCTCTTCCTCGTGGTACACAACTCCTTCAAGAACTTAGCATACCTCGGAACTTGCTTGATTGCATCTAACAAAGGTATGTTAACTTGAACTTTCCTAAAGGTTTCAAGGATATCCTTTTCTGCCTCTTCTTTCTTCGTTTGCATGAACCTACTAGGAAAAGGCACATTTGAAGGGAAAACATTAGTATGAACTGAATTGGACACATTCTTACCTTTGTGGGACAAATTGGGCAGATTTGGGGCATTAGGGACTTGCGGCAAAGGTGGAACCACCTTTGCCGTGGGCAACCTTGATTCCTCCTCTTCCAATTGCAAAAGTTCATCCTCGTTATGACCTGTTTTTGATGTAGGACCTGCCCCAACTTCCTTACCACTTCTTAGGGTGATTGCTTTGGCACTTTCGAACCCTCCCTTTGGATTTTGAATGGTGGAACTAGGGAGTTGTCCGGGATCTCGAAACTTACCTACAAACTCGGCAATCTGCCCAATTTGTTTCTCAAGTTGATCCACCCTCTTATCTTGGTTTTGCATAGCCTTAGCTTGATCTTCCTGCCCATTAGACAACTTAGTTAGTATTTTAAGAAGTGCATCATTGTCAAGAGACGTACCTGAGGCACTTGGGCCGTATTGGGCTTGATTTTGGGGTGGGCCGTAGGTTTTGGGAAAGAACCCCGGGGGTTGTTGCCTAAAGCCTCCTTGGTTCTGAGGTTGCTGGGGCTCCCTACATTTGAAGTTTGGATGGTCTCGCCACCCCGGATTATACGTGTTGGAGTATGGATCATGTCTTGACTGATTTTGACCTTGAAAACCAATGGCATTCGCACTCTCCCATCCGCCATTCTCGATGAGTTGAGGACACTTTTCGGAGACATGTCCTTGGATAAAACATACGCCACACACCACAGGTCCTTGTATCTTCATTCCCTCGGCCATCTGTGAAACAATAGAAGTAAGATTAGCCAATTGTGAATGAAGATCGGAAGTTGAACTTACCTCATGTACTTGGTGCCGTGGGGGTCCTCTTTGGCCTACACCCTCGTACTGTTGAGCGTTCAACGCTCTATTAGCAATCAAGACCTTGGCAGCCATGGGTGTTTTGTCCACCAATGCTCCCCCCGCCGAAGCATCAAGCATTTGACGTTCTAGAGGTAGGAGACCCTCGTAGAAGTATTGCAAAAGCAACTCCTCCTTCATCTGATGCTGTGGACAAGAAGCAACAAGTGATTTAAATCGTTCATAATATGTAGGAGAAGACTCACCTTCTTCTTGCTGAATTCCGCTTATCTTTTTGCGTAGGAGGATGATGCGAGAAGTTGGAAAGAACTTCTCCAAGTACGCTCTCTTCATACTCTCCCAAGAAGTGACAGTGCCGGGAGCTAACTCGTACAACCAATCCTTGGCTTTATCCATCAAAGAGAATGGAAAAGCCTTCATCTTCAAGATATTTCCGTCAACATTAACGGGAGTCATACTAGAGCACACTACTTCAAATTCTTTCAAATGTTTGTTAGGATCTTCCATGGACAAGCCATGGTATTTAGGAATATGATGAAGCAAACTTGACTTTAATTCAAACTCATCCGTCTTACCTTGGGCAGCCGGAGGGTATTGAATGCACAAGGGTGCGGCATTGTCCAAACCTGAGGCGGAAAGCTCCTTGAGTGTACGGTTGTCCACCGCCATGCCTTGGACTTCTTCAAATATCCCTGCCGTGGCCTCCTCCTCCTCTTCTTGTACGTTTTCTTCAAGGTCAGATTCGGAGTTGGGTGGATGGTGTTCTTGCTGGCTTCTAGCTCTTCTCAACTTCCTCTCAAAATCGTCGTCAAACTCCAAGATGTTTGCACGGATCGTTTGAGAGCTTCTAGTCATACATTAGTACCTAAGAAACAAGAAACAAAATTAGGTCAGAACTTAAACAAAATCAGCAACAAAGTGAAATACAAGAAACAAAAACAATCCAAGGGATTAGCAAATTGCTAATCCCCGGCAACGGCGCCAAAATTTGATGCGAAATATATAAGCACACAAATTAAACCCTCTTTTTGTCAAATTGTAGTGAAGATGTAAGTAGGGATCGTTCTAAACCGGGGATTAGGAGGGATTGCTAAACACTTGGAAACTGACTTAAAAACTCAAAAACAAAGTTTAAAACACTAAACTAGACTCAAAGAATGCAAAACTAAAGGTTAAAACACTTAAACAAACCTAAAAACCAAAACAGCAACTAGAAGGCTCAAAACTGCCTAAAAACCACTTTCTGGGCAGTTTTGAGCACCTACACTAATTTGGACGAAATTTGATGAAAACTTGAATCAAAATACTTAGAAACACAAATCAGAACACTTTCTAACTAATCTAAGACTTCAAATTAAAGGGGGATTTGTTTTGAACGAATTTTGAAAACAAAACAGAAACTTTGAAACTAAACAGATTGTAAAAACGATTTTGGTGAAATAGATGGGTAAAAGGCTAGTTAGGAGGTTCTTCTCCACACATGTCACACTTGCAAACAAAACGATTTTCAGTTGTTCTTCCGATAAACTATGAATACTCAACGCCCCAAGTTAACCGTGAATTGCACTAATTAACCCTCAGTTTTTCCACAAGTTATTAAATTGGATGATTGCATACGACAACCCAAAACATTCCCTACAAGTTCCCTACATGAATTGCATAATAGAGATACAAGCAAGAATCATTACGTTCTATGAAAAACATAAGCATTGACGAAGCATTTGTTACTATGAATTGCATGAAACTTATGCTAAGAATTCATTCAACGCGATCGTTTTCAAGCGATCTTCACTACTTGTGTTTATAAGATTGTAACTATTAGGTGAAACTCCCTCATAATCTAGCATCATATTCATGCATGAAAACTAAGCGTGCACTCTCAATCAACATACACAGATAAGTTATCAATCAAATAGATGAACGAATTGAATCCATAACTTATGAAATAACAACTGAATGTAATCGAATCAAATTGCAAGCATGTACATGGTTTCGAATCACCCCCCAACTAAGGGGGTTTAGTTCCTCATACTCACAACATAAAGTTTATTGAATTGAAACATCGAAGACATAAGAAAGATTACACCTAAAACGCCCAAGAATTCCAACTTGAATTTCTGACGTCAAGCTCCTCTTCTCTTCTCCTTGCTGCGGCAGAGATGGTTAAGGGGACTTTTGGATGTGATTTTTGGTTTAGGAAGGGAATTGGGATGGTATGGTGGTGCGGCAAGGTGTGTGGGTGGTGTATGGAAGTGTAGGATGGTGTATAAAGGGGGAGAATGGTGGCTGGAATGGATGAAGGCTGTGGCAAGTGGGGGAATAGGGTGATGGTGGCTGCGGCAAGGAATGGGAGTAGGGTTTTATGAATTTCTTATTTGTGGGAAGGGAGATGATGTGCGGCTAGGGTGTAGAAATATATATATAGGCACTTAAAAACCCTAGCAAATCAGATTAGGGCCTCTAAAACACAAATCCATCAGAAATTAGGTTGAAACAATTAGAAATTTAGTGGGAAAAAGGGCCTAGGGTGCGGCTGGTATGTGGGCTAAGGTTAGGGTTTCTAGAAACCCTAACAAGGCAAGGCAAAGTGATTCTAGAGGGCCCAGGTGCGGCATAGGATGAAGGTCCACAAGGAATTTGGGTTTAGGTCATCTAAAAGCCCAAAGCCAAGAATAGAAACTCACGAAAATGGAAACCTCCAAGAATAGAAACCTCCAACTTTTAGAAACTTTGGTTGCCAATTCCGATTTAGGAAAGATCAACCCAAAATGGAAACTTTTAGGCTTAGCTTTCCTACTTCAAGTAGGAAACCTCAAATCTTCAACTCTTCAATTTCATCCCAACCTTGTGTTCCAAGCATGTCCTTTTCAATCCAAACTCACTTTTTTTGCTCCAAAAGCTCCAAATTGCATCATTTCATGTAATATGTCCTTTAAACCTGAAAACACATGAAAGTAGCTTAAAAGACTACTTTAACGAAGAAAACATAACAAAGATGCATAAGAACTAGCTAACTAAGGCGCATAAATATGCTCCTATCACCCATCTCTAAACCCTAACCCTAGCCGCACCTTAGGCCTTATTCCCACAAAAAATCTGATTGTTTTAACCTAATTTCTGGTGGATTTGGGCTTCTAGAAACCCTAATCTGATTACCCTAGGGTTTTGGATGCCTATATATACTCATTATAACCCCTAGATCAGATTATCATCTCCCATACACAATCATTCACGCCAGAAATCTGCCCTTGATTTCTGCCGCACCTTCCCATCACCAAAGTCCCAAAATTCTGCCCAAAATCATCCCTAGCCGTACCCCTATCAACCCTAAACCTTCCCATACCATTCCCCATCCATTCTACACCACAAATAACCCCAAAAACCTGTTCTAAAGTTGCTGATGTGAAAATTATATTGACACACAAATTAAACCCTATTGATGACAATTGTAGTAATGATGCAAGTAGGGATCGTTCTAAACCGGGGATTAACTAGGGATGCTAATCAACACAAATAAGACTCAAAAACACTAAACTAGACTCTATAGACTCAAAACTAACTTAAAACACTAAAAACAGCAAGAAACAATAAAAAAGACTTAATTCTATACCTAACAAGTGATTTGGACGAAAATAGAACTTCAAAGACCCAAAAGACTAAAAGGAAATAAGTTTTGACTCTAAAAACAAGATTTAAAAGCAAGGGGTTTGGTTTTGAAGAATTTAACTTTAAAAACAGAAACTTGAGAACAAAGTTGACAAAAACGATTTCAATGTAAATTAACATGGTGAAAGGCTAGTTAGAAGGTTCCTTCTCCACACATGAAACATATGCATACGACTCGATTTCCAGTTACTCTTTCAACAAACCATGAATGACAATGCCCCAAATTAACTAGATTGCACCAATTAATTCTCAGATTTCCCTAGATTCATTGAATTGAATGGAATACGCATTACAACCAAATTATTCTTATCAAGGACCCTAAATATGGAATACGCATGAGAGAGACACATATCAAAGATCATTAAGTTCAATGGAAATCATAAGCATTGACGAGGCATTCATAACTATGGAATACGCATGTTACTCTTGCCAAGGATTTACTTAACACAATCGTGACTAGTGACTTTTACTACTTATGAATATAAGTTAATAACGATTAGGTGAAATTCCCTTATACTCTAGCATCAAATTCATGCATGCAAACTAAGTGTCGACCCTCAATCAACATACATAAACATGTTATCAATCAAATAGATAAGTAAACCACATTCACGATTTATGAAATCATAACTGGAGGAAATCAAGTCATATAAAACATATGATCATGGCTTTGAATTCCCCTCTAACTATAAAGAAATTAGTTCCTCATGTTCACAAATAAACAAGGATAAATAAATTTAAACATTGACATAAAGATAGAAAACACCTAGAAACGCTCCAACAATCCAAGCTCCTTGAATGGCATGCACGGCTCCAAGAGTCTCCTTCCTTCTCCTTTGCAAACTCACGGCACAAGAGGGCTGTTTATGGTGAATGGCGTAGAAAAATATGGTAAAGGGTGGTGACTAAATGGTGCAGCAAAGGATGGTATTTATATGCTGAAATTCGCAGCCCCTATGTAGCAAAGGAAAAGGATTTAAAGGCCTAATTTGTATAGGATAATAACACACAATCCTTGAAGGAAAAGGCTAAGGCTTTTAGAAACCAAGGGGGAAAGGAATAATCAGATTTCTAGAATTTCTAGAAAGGTTTGGGGCGTCACTTTTGTAGGACAAGGGATAAAGCCTTCTAGAAAGGTTGTTTTGTGGCTGATTTCTAGAAAAACAAGGGATAAGGTGTGGCACCTTTGTAGGAGTGGATAAGGGCTTCTAGAAACCAATTTTAATGTGTCCTAAGCTGAAAATAAATCCCCCATGCAGCTGAAATTAAATTAGGATAGGATTATGATAGGATAAGATAAGATAAGGTTGGATAAGGTTTTGGATAATGTTCCTTCTTTTGAGCTAATTTCTTATCTTCCTTGACTTGGATTTATTTCTTCACTCTTTTCAGCACATTCCTAGCCTCTTTAACTTCAAATTCGTCCATCCATCTTGCTCCATTCATAAACTATCCATTTGGTGCCCAAAATTGCCTCAAAATGCTCCAAAATGCACTTTCTTGCCAACTTTGTCATATGAACCTACAAACCCACGAAAATAGCTTAAAACACTATAATAAACATAAACAAACTATGAAAATGCAAGAAAACAAGCTAACTAAGTCGCATAAATATGCTCCTATCAGGAAACCATGTGAGGAAGGGAAAGGACCCATAAAATCAATACCCCAAATGTCAAAAATTTCAACATTGAGGATGGAAACCTGCAACATTTGCTCCCTTGCACTTATATTTCCTGTTCTTTGGCATTTATCACAAGTTAAGCAAAAAATTCTAGCATCCTTAAAGATACTAGGCCAATAGAACCCACATTGTAACACCTTAAGTGTTGTTCTTTGTGTGCCAAAGTGACCACCACATGCCTATGTATGACAAAAGCTTAAAATGGAATGAAACTTAGAATCATGCACACATCGACGAATAATCTGATCCGGGCAATATTTCCACAAATATGGATCATCCCACACATAAAACCGTGCGTCATTTCTAAGCTTATCACGTTGGTGTCTAGTGAGAGTGCTTGGAATTTGTTTAGACACCAAAAAGTTTATCAAATCAGCATACCAAGGTTCACTTACCTTAATGGACATCAATTGTTCATCAGGAAACGTTTCATCAATGGTTAGGGACTCCTCATTATGCATCATACGGCTTAGGTGGTCAGCCACCACGTTTTCACTTCCCTTTTTGTCTCGAATCTCAATGTTGAACTCTTGAAGAAGCAATATCCATCGAATTAGCCTTGGCTTAGCCTCCTTCTTGCTGAGCAAATATTTTAAAGCTGCATGATCAGTGAAAACAATTACTTTATTACCAATTAAATATGATCAAAATTTATCTAAAGCAAAGACAACGGCAAGAAGTTCTTTTTCCGTTGTGGAATAGTTTAATTGGGCATCATTCAACGTCCGTGAAGCATAGTAGATGACATGTGGCCTCTTATCCTTCCTTTGTCCTAAAACAGCCCTAAAGCATAATCGGATGCGTCACACATGAGCTCAAAAGGAAGGCTCCAATCCAGTGGAACAATAATTGGAGCCGTGGTCAACAACTCCTTGAGTTGTTTGAAGGATGCCGTGCACTCCTTATTGAAGTCAAACACCACATCTTTTTGAAGGAGAAGACAAAGAGGTTGGGAAACCTTTGAGAAATCTTTGATAAATCTTCGATAGATGATGTGAAAATTATGTTAACACACAAATTAAACCCTATTTGTGACAATTGTAGTAACGATGTAAGTAGGGATCGTTCTAACCGGGGATTAACTAGGGGTACTAATCACTTGAAAAACTGAATTAGAAACGTAAAAACAAAGTTTAGAACACTAGATTAGACTCAAAGAATGTAAAATTAAAAGTTAAAACACCAAAACAAAGCAAAGGAACCAAAACAGCAAATAAACACTCAAAACTGCCTTAGAAGCACAATCTGGGCAGTTTTGAGTACTAACACAAATTTGGACGAATTCTGGTTTCCTAATGACCTAAAACACCTAAAAACATATTCTAAGACAAGTTCTAAGTAAAATGACTCAAAGAAATAAAGTGGGATTTGATTTGGACGAAAATAACTAAATGGGCAGATTGTAATTTAAAACAGATTGTAAACTAAATGTGATGAATCAATGGGTGATGGAATGGCTAAAGGGTTCTTCTCCACACATGAAATTTATGCAATGTAAATCGATTTCCAGTTATCAATTCAATAAGTTATGAACCTCGACACTCCAAGTTAATTAGGTTCGCTTAAATTAACTTTCAGATTTCCCTAGAATCATTGAATTGGATGAATATGCATCGCAAACAAATTATTCCTAACAAGTTCTCTATATGAACAGCATGATAAAGATACAAGTTAGAATCATTACGTTCTTTGGAAATCATAAGCATCGACAAGGCATTCGTAACTATGAAAAGCATGATACTCTTGCCAGGAATCTACTTAACACGATCGTGACTAGCGACCTTCACTACTTACGAATATAAATTCATAACGATTAGGTGAAACAAACTTATATCCTAGCATCAAATTCAAGCATGCAAATCAAGCGTGCACTCTCAATCAACATACAAGAATAAGTTATAAATCAAACGGTTAAGCAAATTGTATTCACGACTTATGAAACGATAACTGGAAGTAATCAACTCATTTCACATAAATAAACATGGTTTCGAATACACCCTTAGCCAAAACGAATTTAGCCAATCATACTTAAAGCAAAACAAAGATTACATGAATTAGACATTGAAATATAAGATAGAAAACACCTAAAATCGTTCAACAACTCAGATTGAAGTGCCAAACAATTTGTAGAGAATCTGTCCTCTTTGTTCCTTGCGGCAGATTGGGGAAGGATGATTTCTGGGGGGTTTGTGTGATGTAGAATGGATTATGGATGGTGTAGGGGCACGGCAAGGCTTAGGGATGGTGTATGGGTGTTGTGTGGAAGGTGTGGAGATGAAGAATGGTGGTAGAAATCGGCTGGAATGAAGGAGAGGTGCGGCAAGGTGGGAAATAGGGTTTTGGACGAATTTCTGAATATGGAGAGGGTGGTGTCCGGCCAAGGGAGGTAAAACACATATATATAGGCAGCCAAACCCTAAAGAAATCAGGTTAGACAAATGGGCTAGGGTTTAGGTGCGGCTAGGGTTAGGAAATCCACCAAAAACTAGGGTTTCTAGAACATTAGGTGCGGCATGGGCTTAGGGTAAGTAATCAGATTTTTTTCATGTGAACAAGGCCTAGGTGAGGCTGATTAAGTGGGCTAGGGTTAGGGTTAGGTGCGGCATAGGTCCAAGAGGCAAAGATGGGTCATCCAAAAGCCCAAAGCCGAGAATAGAAACTCTCGACATTGGAAACCTCCAAGAATAGAAACTTCCAACTTTAGAAACTTTGGTTTCCAATTCCGAATTCTTAGTTCATCACTTTCATTTCTTCATTCTTAAGCTTCTTTGACCTTCAAACTCGTCCATTCCTCGTGCTCCATTTGCATACACCACATTCCAGCTCACTTTTTGCTCCAAAAGCTCCAAATTGCATCATTTCGTGTAATATGTCCTTTAACCTTGAAAACACATGAAAGTAGCTTAAAAGACTACTTTGACGAAGAAAACATAACAAAAATGCATAAGAACTAGCTAACTAAGGCGCATAAATATGCTCCTATCAATAGAAACCTGCATGTCCAAGAAAAGAATGAACCTATCTAACCGAAGTAGGAGAGGGTAAGTGACGTATAAGATCGATCTTTGATTTATCAACCTCCATTCCTTTTTCAGAGATGATATGTCCTAAAACTATGCCTTGTTTAACCATGAAATGACATTTTTCCCAATTGAGAACAAGGTTAGTTTCAACACATCATTTTAAGATCAAACTAAGATTATGCAAACAACCATCAAATGAATCACCAAAAACACTGAAATCATCCATAAAAACTTCAATAATTTTCTCAACATAATCAGAAAATATGCTCATCATGCATCTTTGAAATGTGGTAGGTGCATTACATAAACCAAATGGCATGCGGCGATAAGCAAATGTACCAAAGGGGCATGTGAAAGTGGTTTTTTCTTGGTCCTCGGGTGTTATGACAATTTGATTATAACCAGAATAACCATAAAAAAAACAATATAAAGCATAACCCGCTAACCTTTCAAGCATTTGATCAATGAATGGCAAAGGGAAGTGGTCCTTCCTAGTGGTGGTGTTTAGCTTCCTGTAATCGATACACACCCTCCAACCTGTTTGGATTCGAGTAGGCACAAGCTCATTTTTGGCATTTGTCACCACAATTACTCCGGATTTCTTTGGGACACATTGAACAGGCGAAACCCAACGACTATCAGAAATAGGATAGATCACTCCACAATCTAAAAGCTTGATTATTTCCTTCTTCACAACTTCCATCATCGGAGGGTTGAGTCGGCGTTTAGCTTCACGAGATGTTTTAGACCCCTCCTCCAAAAGTATGGGATGCATGCAAGTGGTGGGACTGATTCCTTTTATGACGGCCAATGTCCACCCAATTGCTGTTTTGTACTCCCTTAGCACCCTTACCAACTTGTCCTCCTCTTATGCCGTGAGTGTGCTTGAGATGATGACGGGCAACGTCTCATCATCGTCCAAGAAAACGTACTTTAAATGGATTGGCAATGGCTTAAGTTCAAGTGTAGGTGGCTGCACAACTGAAGGAAGTAACTTATTAGTCAAAACTGAAATGGATATTGGGTAAAAAAACTTACCAGATTGTAGTGGTAATGATTCGAGGGCAGCCACCATCTCAATCACGTCTTCATTAGGGGGTACGGCAAGGGAAAAATCATTCATGCCGTAGGGATGTATGGTTACTGCTTCATTGTTTTGAATGTCCATTCTTCATGCAATGACCAATTTAAGTGCATCGTCATTCAATTGTTCAAAATGGTCCTCCACCAAAGAAGCAAATACATCAATAGAAAAACATGAGTGATCCTCACTAGGATACTTGATAGAATTAGAAAGATTGAAATTGATAACTTCCCCATCAAATTCCATTGTCAAAGTTCCATTAAACACATCAATCTTAGTACGAGCAGTTTTCATGAATGGCCGTCCAAGGAGGATGGGTAATGTAGGGGAATGGTCCCACTCGTCCATTTCAAGCACGTAGAAATCCGCCGGAAAGATTAAGTGATTGACCTGTACTAAAACATGTTCCAAAACTCCCTTTGGATAGGCATTAGATCTATCGGCTAATTGTATAATCACACCATCCTTTTTCAATTCGCCTAAGTGCATAGATGCATAAATTGAATAAGGCATGACATTTATAGATGCACCTAAGTCTAACATGGCAGATTCAAAACGAGTATTCCCAATTACACAAGGAATGGTAAAACTACCCGGATCCTTGCATTTAGTGGGCAGTTTACGCTATAAAATAGCTGAGACATTTTTACTTACCTTGACAACCTTCTTGCTCGAAATTCTCTTCCTAGTTGTGCAAAGTTCTTTCAAAAACTTGGCATACCTTGGAACTTTCTTAATTGCATCCAAAAGTGGTATATTGACTTGAACTTTTCTAAACGTTTCCAAAATATCCTTTTCAGCCTCCTTCTTCTTTGATTGCATAAACCTACGAGGAAAGGGTACATTTGGAGGAATAACGTTAGAATTAATCAAAATTGGAACTTCCTTACCTTTGTTGGCCGAATTGGATGGTTTAAGGGCTTTTGGAGCCTGCAGTAAAGATGTTTCCACCCTTGCCGTGGGGATGCTTTGCTCCTCCTCTTCAATTATCAACTCTTCAACCTCGTTGGAACGTGAATTGGACGGTTGGGGATCAGATCCAACTTGTTTTCCACTTCGCAAACTCATGGCTTTTGCAGATTCAAATCCTCCCTTCGGGTTGACAACGGTCGAGCTAGGCAACTTACCTTGCTCTCTGAATTGTCCTACAAACTCCGAAATCTGCCCAATTTGCTTTTCCATTTGGTCCACCCTTTTGTCTTGGTTTTGCATTGCTTTGGCTTGATTTTCTTGCCCCTGAGACAAATTGGTGAGTAACTTAAGAAGTGTGTCATTATCTAAAGATGTACCTGAGATGTTTTGGGCAGGTTGTTGTGGGTCTTTTGTTGGTGCGTATTGCTTGGTATAGAAGCCCGGAGATTGCTCCCCAAAGCCTCCTTGTTGTTGGGATTGTTGGGGCTCCATCCACTTGAAATTTGGATGGTTTCTCCAACCTGGATTGTACGCATTAGAATATGGATCGTTCCTTGGCTTGTTGTGCCTTGAAATTCAATTGCATTGCCGCTTTCCCATCCACCATTTTCAATCAATTGAAGGCACTTTTCAGAGGCATGTCCTTGGATAGAACACACACCACATACACTTGGTTCTTTCATCCTCATTCCTTCGACCATCTGAGACACAATGGAAGTAAGAGTAGCTAACTGTGATTGAATGTCAAATGTGGAACTTACCTCATTCACTTGTTGCCGTGGGGTCTCTCTTTGACCAACGCCTTCATATTGCTAAGCATTCAATGCTCGGTTAGCAATTAAGGTCTTGGTAGCCATGGGTGTTGATATGATATTAACTAGCACTCAAATTAACCCTCTTTTTATCAATTGTAGCAAAGTATGTAAGTAGGGATCGTTCTAGGCCGGGGATTTGGAGGGATTGCTAAATAACTTGAAAACTGACTCAAATACGTAAAAACAAGTTTAAAACACTAAACTAGACTCAAAGAATGCAAAACTAAACTTTAAAACACCAATCCCGAAGCGGAAAGCTCCTTGATCGTTCGGTTGTCCGCTGCCATGTCTTCCACTTCCTCTTCACCTTCAGAAACGGACTCAGAACTTGCACTTGATTCACTAGGTTCCAGGTTCTTCCTCTTTCGTCTCAACTCACGCTCAAAATCGTCGTCAAAGTCTAAAATATGTTCGTGAACCGGATTAGAACTCCGAGTCATAAACAAGTACCTAAAACAAGAAACAAAATAACATAAGAATCTAATCTAATAAGAAAAACGAAAATAAAAATCCAAGGGATTAGCAAAGTTGCTAATCCCCGGCAACGGCGCCAAAATTTGATGTGAAAATTAATTAGCACTCAAATTAACCCTCTTTTTATCAATTGTAGTATGGAATGTAAGTAGGGATCGTTCTAGGCCGGGGATTAGGAGGGATTGCAAAATCACTTGGAATTGACTCAAAAATGTAAAAACAAGTTTAAAAACACTAACTAGACTCAAAGAATGTAAAACTATAACTTAAAACACCAAAACAAACCAAAAGACTCAAAATAACACAAAAACACTCAAAACTGCCTTTAAACCACTTTCTGGGCAGTTTTGGACTCTAAACAAGATTTGGACGAAAATAGGTTTGAACTTGACTCAAAACACTTAAAAACACAAACTAAAGTGATTTCTAACTATTATGACTCAACAAAGTAAAGGGGGATTGATTTTGGACGAAATTAAAAACAAAACAAACTTTGTAAACTAGACAGATTTTAAAAACGAAATTGATTTAAATGAATGGATGGAAGGCTAGCTAAGGGGTTCATCTCCACACATGTTATACTTGCATACGAAACGATTTCCAATTGTTTTTCAATAAACCATGAATTCTCAACGCTCCAAGTTAATTAGGTCCGCTTAAATTAACCCTCAGATTTTCCTTAAGTTATTGAATTGGATGATTGCCTACGACAACCCAAAGCATTCCCCACAAGTCCCCTACATGATTGCATAATAGAGATACAAGCAAGAATCATTAAGTTCTATGAAAACCATAAGCATTGACGAAGCACTTGTTACTATGATTGCATGAAACTTATGCCAAGAATTTACTTAACGCGATTGAGATCATCAACCTTTACTACTTGTGAATATAAGTCCATAACGATTAGGTGAAATTTTCTTATATCCTAGCATTCAATTTATGCATGATAATTAAGCGTGCACTCTCAACCAACACACACAAATCAATGTAATTCACATAGATAAGTAAATTGAATTCACAACTTATGAAACGCAATTAGAAGTAATCAAATCATAACGCAAGCATACACTTGTATTTCGAATCCCCCCCTAGCCAAGGGGGGGTTTAGTTCCTCATACACACAAAACAAAGAGAATTGAATTTAAACATTGAAAGCAAAGGAAAAGAAACACCTAGAAATTCCAGCGACGCGAACTTGAATTGCATGAACTTCCGAGCCTCTTTCTCCTCCTCCTTGGTGCGGCAAAGGACTTTGGACAGGTTCTTTGGGGTTATGGATGGTGGAGAATGGTTATGGATGGATGTAGTAGTGTTTAGGGGAAGGGAATGGTGCGGCAAAGGTGTGGAGAAGTGTTTGGACGAATTTCTGAATTTATGGGATGAATGAATGTGTATGAGAGGTGGTGATCTAATTTAGGGGTTAATATGAGTATATATAGGCACTTAAAACCCTAGGGTAATCAGATATGGACTTGGATAACCCAAATCCACAAGGAAATAGGTTTAAACAATCAGATTTTGCAAAGGAAAAGGGATAAGGGTGCAGCAGCAATGGGATAAGGATAAGGTTTAGGTGTCCTAAATAGATAAGGTGTCCTAAATGGATAAGGACTCCTCATTTCACTTGGAAACTTTGCCTATTAGGATTAGGAAATCTTCTTTGTAGCTGCAACTTGATGCCATTTGGATTTAACTTTCCTACTTCGAGTAGGAAACCTTGTATGAGTAGGAATCTTCATTCTTCTAGGAATCCCTCGTTGACTAGGATTTCATCTCTTGATTTGGCGCTTTCCTACTTCGACTAGGAAACCTTGTTCAAGTAGGAAATATCATCTTCAAATCTTCAATTTCGTCCATCCTCTTGGCTCCAAGCATATGATGTCCATTCCAAGCTCAAATGTGCTCCAAAAGGCTCCAAAATGCATCCTTTTGCATACTTTACCCTTAGAACCTGAAAATACATCAAACTAGCTCAAAAGACTACTTTAACTAAGGAAAAACAATGTAAATGCACAAGAACAAGCTAACTAAGGCGCATAAATATGCTCCTATCAAATTCCCCCACACTTAGCTTTTGCTAGTCCTCGAGCAAAACAAAACGAAACAAAGTAACAAAAACGAAATAAAACAAGTAAAACATAACCTAAACCTTTCAACGATTGCCTCAGGGATTTGCAATGCACATGACATGTTAAAAATCATCATTCCCACAGATTTTAGCCATCTTTACGCTTAAGCACATACTTAATCATAGTCACTACTTATTAGTTCACAAATAACCAATTAAAACATGATTTTGAATGTAGTAACATGCCTTAGAGAATCCCTCAATTCCTTACTAGATATGTACTCAATTTTCACACAGATTTTCTGACTACACACCCTATATGAAAACGAATGCTCACATATATGTATGACAAAGAAAGCACTTTTCGGAGTTAATAAGCATGCTTATCAATATGATCTCATGAATGGAATGCTACTACTTAGATGCGAGAACCAGTGACACCATATGCTCAAACCAATTTCAAACTCCACAAATTGAAACACACAACACTCAAGATTAAAGTCAAGGGTTGTAACGGGGCTTAAGGTATTGGCTAACAAAAACGGATATGGAAAACAAACGTTCTTTAAAACAATAGTAAGCAAAGTATGGAAATCGAAACGCAGAATTCACTTTAGAATGCATAAATCAACTTTTCAACACAAAGGGAAGACTCAAACAATCAATTAGGGCCAAATGCAACTCTTTGGACCCTTTCTTCAACAAACAACACTTTGGAGCTCATTTTATGCTTTTCCAACTCCTTTTCATACTTTTCACAACTTTTTCTTTTTTTCTTTCTATTTTGCACGAAATTTTTTTTTCTTTCTTTTGCGTGCCTCATTCAAGACTTTGGCACATCCCCATATTACTAATCCTTCCCCCACACTTGTTTTCCGCAATACATTGATCAAAAGGAATTCATCTTGCGTTATGCGTTACTCTGTTTTAAGAACAAAGGTGTGGATGGTCCTAATCTAGGCTAGGTGAGGATAATGTGGTTAACAAAGAAAATAGGCTAAACAAGGCTCAACGGGGTTAAAACCTACAAAACCTAATGGAATAGGAATATATGGCTTTTTGGCTATGGTGGACACTACACAACTTAATCTTGAGTGTTATGCAAATCAATGACATGTTTTGAATGAAATGGGCATGAGTTCTAGTGTTTGGTTCTAAGTGATGAAACGCCTTCTAAGTAGCAACCAAGCAAAGACTAATGAGATCATGCAACGACTTTAGAAAACAAAGAATGCACAGATTTTAACTCTCCAAATAAACGTTTAGGCTCAAGTCTCACAAGGTTGTAGCGTTAGTTTGAGTTACTTCCTTCAAGCATGTTACAAAAACTGATTTTTACTTTATGATTACATGTGAATTCATAAGTTATAACCACAACCAAGCATAAACCAAAGAGTAGATCAAACTTTCATCCATGTTAATCATTCTCTTTAACAGTCATGCAATTACAAACCGAATCCTCATCATTGTGTTGGAAGGTACCCTAAGACACAAACAAACACACAAAAACACTTAAAAACAACTCTTTTTGGGTTTTCAAAACAATTTTTTTCAATTTTTTTCTGGGATTTTCGGATTTTTAGAACAACCTATACTAAAACACACCAAAACAGCCTAAAAACACCTAAAAACAGCAAGAAACAATATTTGAAATTATGGGTGACAAAACCCTACGAATTTGCATCAAAAACACTTTGGTTACCCCCCCACACTTAAATCAAACATTGTCCTCAATGTTTCAAGCATAGACTCACACAAATAACAAACAAACAAACAAAACAACATCTAAACAACCTAACATGGTAGAAACGAAATCAACAACAAAGAGAAGAGTTTAGGAACGCAAATCTGGAATTGGAGTGCTTTCTCGGTCTTCCTTTGTTGAATGCATGGGTTGCCTCCCAAGAAGCGCTTGCTTTAACGTCGTACAGCCGGACGATGCTCCATTGAAGGTTTATGGCACCCCACGGCATGGAGGGGTGCAACTACAATCTATCCGACGAACCACTTCATGCTTTGGGTCCTTGAATGGAGTGGGATAATGATCCTTTCTTATTGTCGTGTTTTGCTTTTCTACATCAACACGAATTCTCCCACGACGTTGAATTCGATTAGGTACCTGCACCACATGAGGTAACAACCTATTAGTTGAAATGGGAATCGAATTTGGAATAGGTGGCTTACCTTTGTACGGCAAAGAAGTGGTAGCACAATGGACGGATGCACAAGGGTTACTCATGGCCAATTGTGGTGCTTCCAAGGTTGGAGCCGTGCACTCCTTGTGCTCTACTCCAAGTTCCTTCTCTGTGGTAGTTCGAAAAACATCCTTCTTTATCTTTGTTGAACATTCTGTCCCTATGTGTTTAATTATATTAATGGCACAACAAGAACGAACATCATTAGTATTCTCAATCGATTCAGGAATCTTAAAGTTAATCATATCACCACCAAAGGCCATAGTTACTGCTCCCTTGGCCACGTCAATCTTGGTTTGAGCCGTTTTCATGAATGGTCGTCCAAGTAAGAGTGGTGATGGTGGAGAGTGGGTTGAGTCCTCCATATCAAGCACATAGAAATTTGCAGGAAAAATCAAATGGTCTACCTGCACCAAAACATCTTCCAACACTCCCTTAGGATATGCATTAGATCGATCGGCTAATTGAATAATAACGCCATCATTTTTAAGCTTTCCTAGATTCATAGATGCATAAATAGAATATGGCATGACATTTATAGATGCACCTAAATCTAACATAGCATGATCAAACCTCGTATTGCCAATAACACAAGGGATAGTGAAACTACCTGGATCTTTGCATTTAGGTGGTAACTTTCTTTGCAACAATGCAGATACATTCTCACTTACGTGTACCACCTCCTTCTCCCGAATCCGTTTCCTTGTTGTACAAAGCTTCTTCATGAACTTGGCATACTTCGGGATTTGCTTTATAGCATCGAGGAGAGGGATATTGACATGCACATTCCGAAACGTCTCAAGAACATCTTTTTCCTCTTCTTCGTTCTTGGTTTGCAAAAACCTGCTAGGAAAGGGTACATCCGGAGGAATGACATTAGAATTAATTGGAATAGAACCTTTCTTACCTATGGTGGATGGATTGGATGCATTGGATGGGTGCGGCAAGGATTGTTCAATCCTTGCCGTGGCTTTTGCTTGCTCTTCCTCTTCAATTTGAAACTTCTCATCCTCCTCGGGGGCAGATTTGGATGGTGTTGGCTCAGTTCCAACTTCTTTCCCATTTCTTAGCGTAATGGCCTTGGCAGTTTCGAATCCACCCTTTGGATTCACCACGGTTGAGCTAGGCAATTTCCCTTGCTCACGAAACTGCCCCATGAACTCGGCAATTTGTCCCACTTGCTTCTCCAAGTTGTCCACCCTCCTGTCTTGGATTTGCCTCTCTTTGTTTTGAGTTTGGACTTCCTGCGTCAAAGTAGTAAGTAATTGAAAAATCTTATCATTATCACTTGAATTACCTACATTGCTTTGGGCAGGTTGTGTTTGGGCTTGTGGTGGTGCCAACGGCTTTTGATAGAAACCCGGGGGTTGTTGCCTAAATCCGCTTTGTTGTTGGCCTTGTTGGGGGTCTCGCCATTTGAAATTCGGATGATCACGACAACCGGGATTTTAAGTATTGGAAAACGGATCACCACGTGATTGGTATTGGTGGCCATATTCCACGGCATTGAGTGTCTCCCACCCTCCATTCTCAATCAATTGTGGGCACTTGTCCGTAAGGTGGTTTTGCATGGAGCATACGCCACACGAAGCTACAGGTTTGACTTTTGGACCTTCAACCACCTGAGAAAGCAACATAGTAAGGTTAGCCATTTGATTTCGAAGTTCGGTTATGGCACTTACCTCATTGACTTGATGTTGCCTTGGCATGCTCCTTTGTCCAACACCTTCGTATTGTTGAGCGTTCAACGCTCGATTAGCGATCAACATCTTTGCAGCCGTAGGGGTCTTATCCACCAATGCTCCTCCCGCCGAGGCATCTAGCATTTGACGTTCAATTGGTAGAAGTCCCTCGTAGAAGTATTGTAGAAGGAGTTCCTCCTTCATTTGATGCTGTGGACATTGATAGGAGCATATTTATGCGCCTTAGTTAGCTAGTTCTTATGCATTTTTGTTATGTTTTCTTCGTCAAAGTAGTCTTTTAAGCTACTTTCATGTGTTTTCAGGGTTAAAGGACATATTACACGAAATGATGCAATTTGGAGCTTTTGGAGCAAAAAGTGAGCTGGAATGTGGTGTATGCAAATGGAGCACGAGGAATGGACGAGTTTGAAGGTCAAAGAAGCTTAAGAATGAAGAAATGAAAGTGATGAACTAAGAATTCGGAATTGGAAACCAAAGTTTCTAAAGTTGGAAGTTTCTATTCTTAGAGGTTTCCAATTTCGAGAGTTTCTATTCTCGGCTTTGGGCTTTTGGATGACCCATCTTTGCCTCTTGGACCTATGCCGCACCTAACCCTAACCCTAGCCCACTTAATCAGCCGCACCTAGGCCTTGTTCACATGAAAAAAATCTGATTACTTACCCTAAGCCCATGCCGCACCTAATGTTCTAGAAACCCTAGTTTTTGGTGGATTTCCTAACCCTAGCCGCACCAAAACCCTAGCCCATTTGTCTAACCTGATTTCTTTAGGGTTTGGCTGCCTATATATATGTGTTTTACCTCCCTTGGTCGTGCATCACCCCCTCCACAATTCAGAAATTCGTCCAAACACATTCAGCCCCCTTGACGTAGCCTTCCTTCACCAATCTGCCATATTTTCACCCTTTGCCGCAACCCCCATGTCCCCTAAACACTACCATATCATTCCTTACCTACTCATCCATCCAAATAACCCCTAGAACCTGTCTTAGTCTTTGTGCCGCAGCCAAGAGGAGGAGAGGAGCTTGGGACGTTCATGCCATTCAATTGAGGATTGCTGGAACGTTTTAGGTGTTGTCTTTCCTTTGAATTCCATGTTTAATTTTGATATTCTTTGTGTTGTGAGTATGAGGAACTAAACCCCCCTTGGTTAGGGGGGGATTCGAAACCATGTATATGCTTGCAATATGATTTGATTACATTCAGTTGTTATTTCATAAGTTGTGGATTCAATTCGTTCATCTATTTGATTGATAACTTATTTGTGTATGTTGATTGAGAGTGCACGCTTAGTTTTCATGCATGAATATGATGCTAGATTATGAGGGAATTTCACCTAATAGTTACAATCTTATAATCACAAGTAGTGAAGGTCGCTTGAAAACGATCGCGTTGAATGAATTCTTAGCATAAGTTTCATGCAATTCATAGTAACGAATGCTTCGTCAATGCTTATGTTTTTCATAGAACTTAATGATTCTTGCTTGTATCTCTATTATGCAATTCATGTAGGGAACTTGTAGGGAATGTTTTGGGTTGTCGTATGCAATCATCCAACTTAATAACTTGTGGAAAAACTGAGGGTTAATTAGTGCAATTCACGGTTAATTTGGGGTGTTGAGTATTTATAATTTATTGGAAGAACAACTGAAAATCGTTTCGTTTGCAAGTGTGACATGTGTGGAGAAGAACCTCCTAACTAGCATTTTATCCAACCTTTCCATCCAAAACCGTTTTACAATCTGTTTAGTTTCAAGTTTCTGTTTTGTTTTCAAATTTCGTCCAAAATAATCCCCCTTTATTTTGAAGTCTTAGATTAGTTAGAAAGTGTTTTGATTCAAGTTTTCAACCAATTTCGTCCAAATTAGTGTAGGTGCTCAAAACTCCCCAGAAAGTGGTTTTTAGGCAGTTTTGAGTCTTCTAGTTGCTGTTTTGGGTTTTATGTTTGTTTAAGTGTTTTAACCTTTAGTTTTGCATTCTTTGAGTTTAGTTTAGTGTTTTAAACTTTGTTTTTGAGTTTTTAAGTCAGTTTCCAAGTGTTTAGCAATCCCTCCTAATCCCCGGTTTAGAACGATCCCTACTTACATCTTTACTACAATTTGACAAAAAGAGGGTTTAATTTGAGTGCTAGTTATTACCATATCAAATTTTTGAACATGAAGCAACAAGAGATTTAAAACGTTCATAATAAGTAGGAAAATGATATGATATTTTACTAGCACACAAATTAAACCCTCTTTTTGTCAAATTGTAGTGAAGATGTAAGTAGGGATCGTTCTAGACCGGGGATTAGGAGGGATTGCTAAACACTTGGAAACTGACTTAAAAACTTAAAAACGAAGTTTAAAACACTAAACTAGACTCAAAGAATGCAAAACTAAAAGTTAAAACACTTAAACAAACCTACAAACCAAAACAGCAACTAGAAGGCTCAAAACTGCCTAAAAACCACTTTCTGGGCAGTTTTGAGCATCTACACTAATTTGGACGAAATTTGATGAAAACTTGAATCAAAACACCTAGAAACACAAATCAAAACACTTTCTAACTAATCGAAGACTCTAACCTAAAGGGAGATTTGTTTTGGACGAAAATTTAAAACAAAACAAAAACTTAAATTAAAACAGATTGTAAAACGATTTTGGTGAAAAGAATGGATAAAAGGCTAGTTAGGAGGTTCTTCTCCACACATGTCACACTTGCAAGCAAAACGATTTTCAGTTGTTCTTCCGATAAACTATGAATACTCAACGCCCCAAATTAACCGTGAATTGCACTAATTAACCCTCAGTTTTTCCACAAGTTATTAAGTTGGATGATTGCATACGACAACCCAAAACATTCCCTACAAGTTCCCTACATGAATTGCATAATAGAGATACAAGCAAGAATCATTACGTTCTATGAAAAACATAAGCATTGACGAAGCATTCGTTACTATGAATTGCATGAAACTTATGCTAAGAATTCATTCAACGCGATCGGTTTCAAGCGACCTTCACTACTTGTGATTATAAGATTGTAACTATTAGGTGAAACTCCCTCATAATCTAGCATCATATTCATGCATGAAAACTAAGCGTGCACTCTCAATCAACATACACAAATAAATTATCAATCAAATAGATGAACGAATTGAATCCATAACTTATGAAATAACACTGAATGTAATCGAATCAAATTGCAAGCATGCACATGGTTTCGAATCACCCCCCAACTAAGGGGGTTTAGTTCCTCATACTCACAACACAAAGTTTATTGAATTGAAACATCGAAGACATAAGAAAGATTACACCTAAAATGCCAAAGAAGTCCACTTTGAAATCTGCACAGAAAGCTCTTCTTTCTTCTTCTCCTTGCTGCGGCAGAGATGATTTAGGGGGTTTTTGGGTGAATTTGGATGAGGGGGAATGGTGGAAAACTATCTACGATAGGTGTAGGGCACGGCTAGGAAGGTTTTAGGTCAGAAACTATGGATTTGGGTGAAGGTTGGGCTCGGCAAAGGTGAGGGACAGGTTCTGGCGTGAATGGAGGTTGCTGGATGTGTTTTTGGGTTTTAGAGGGGAGTTAGGAGGGTAGGGTGGTGCGGCAAGGTGTGGGGAAGGGTTATGGAGGTGTGGAATGGTGTCTAAAGGTGGAGGATGGTGGCTGGAATGGATGAAGGCTGCGGCAAAAGGTGGAATTATGGTGATGGTGGCTGCGGCACAGTGGGGAATTAGGGTTGTATGATGTTCTGATTTGGGGAAAGTGAAAGATGTGCGGCTAGGGTCATTAGAGGAGTATAAATAGGCACTTAAAAACCCTAGCAATCAGATCTTGTATGGGAAAAAGGCCTAGGGTTCGGCTGGTTTAGTGGGCTAAGGTTTAGGGTTTGTAAAATAGGGCTTCTAGGTGGAAAGGTGCGGCTTGGGTTTAGGAGAGATGGACTAGGGTTTAACATGGCAGATTTTAGATGATGAGGCCCTAGGGTGCGGCATGGGCTTAGGATCCACAAGGAATTAGGGTTTAGGTCATCTAAAAGCCCAACGCCGAGAATAGAAACTCTCGAAATTGGAAACCTCCAAGAATAGAAACTTCCAACTTTAGAAACTTTGGTTGCCAATTCCGATTTAGGAAAGATCAACCCAAGAAGGAAACTTTTAGGCTTAGCTCTCCTACTTCAAGTAGGAAACCTCAAATCTTCAACTCTTCAATTCCGTCCCAACCTTGTGTTCCAAGCATGTCCTTTTCAATCCAAGCTCACTTTTCGCTCCAAAAGCTCCAAATTGCATCATTTCATGTAATACGTCCTTTAATCCTGAAAACACATGAAGGTAGCTTAAAAGACTACTTTAATGAAGAAAACATACAAAGATGCATAAGAACTAGCTAACTAAGGCGCATAAATATGCTCCTATCAGAAAAGATTCACCTTCATCTTGTTGAATGCCACTTATCCTTTTGCGTAGGAGGATGACTCGAGAAGTTGGGAAAAACTTCTCTAAGAAAGCTCGTTTCATGCTCTCCCATGATGTGACAGTTCCGGGAGCCAATTCGTACAACCAATCTTTCGCCTTCTCTAGGAGAGAAAAGGGAAAGGCCTTCATCTTCAAGATGCTCTCATCCACGTTCACCGGGGTCATGCTTGAGCAAACGACTTCAAACTCCTTCAAGTGCTTGTTCGGATCCTCCATGGACAGCCCATGGTACTTCGGAATGTGATGTAACAAACTTGACTTCAATTCAAACTCGGCAGTTTTGTCCAGAGCTGCCCTAGGGTATTGGATACATAAGGGTGCAACATTATCCAATCCCGAAGCGGAAAGCTCCTTGATCGTTCGGTTGTCCGCTGCCATGTCTTCCACTTCCTCTTC
This sequence comes from Malus x robusta, assembly GCA_963082935.1. Taxonomy (NCBI): domain Eukaryota; kingdom Viridiplantae; phylum Streptophyta; class Magnoliopsida; order Rosales; family Rosaceae; genus Malus; species Malus x robusta. Next base: position 14,023,144 of record OY720328.1, read on the forward strand.
ACCTTCAGAAACGGACTCATAACTTGCACTTGATTCACTAGGTTCCAGGTTCTTCCTCTTTCGTCTCAACTCACGCTCAAAATCGTCGTCAAAGTCTAAAATATGTTCGTGAACCGGATTAGAACTCCGAGTCATAAACAAGTACCTAAAACAAGAAACAAAATAACATAAGAATCTAATCTAATAAGAAAAACGAAAATAACAATCCAAGGGATTAGCAAAGTTGCTAATTCCCGGCAACGGCGCCAAAATTTGATGTGAAAATTAACTAGCACTCAAATTAACCCTCTTTTTATCAATTGTAGTATGGAATGTAAGTAGGGATCGTTCTAGGCCGGGGATTAGGAGGGATTGCAAAATCACTTGGAATTGACTCAAAAACGTAAAAACAAGTTTAAAAACACTAACTAGACTCAAAGAATGTAAAACTATAACTTAAAACACCAAAACAAACCAAAAGACTCAAAATAACACAAAAACACTCAAAACTGCCTTTAAACCACTTTCTGGGCAGTTTTGGACTCTAAACAAGATTTGGACGAACATAGGTTTGAACTTGACTCAAAACACTTAAAAACACAAACTAAAGTGATTTCTAACTATTATGACTCAACAAAGTAAAGGGGGATTGATTTTGGACGAAATTAAAAACAAAACAAACTTTGTAAAGTAGACAGATTTTAAAAACGAAATTGATTTAAATGAATGGATGGAAGGCTAGCTAAGGGGTTCATCTCCACCCATGTTATACTTGCATACGAAACGATTTCCAATTGCTTTTCAATAAACCATGAATTCTCAACGCCCCAAGTTAATTAGGTCCGCTTAAATTAACCCTCAGATTTTCCTTAAGTTATTGAATTGGATGATTGCATACGACAACCCAAAGCATTCCCCACAAGTCCCCTACATGATTGCATAATAGAGATACAAGCAAGAATCATTAAGTTCTATGAAAACCATAAGCATTGACGAAGCACTTGTTACTATGATTGCATGAAACTTATGCCAAGAATTTACTTAACGCGATTGAGATCATCAACCTTTACTACTTGTGAATATAAGTCCATAACGATTAGGTGAAATTTCCTTATATCCTAGCATTCAATTTATGCATGATAATTAAGCGTGCACTCTCAACCAACACACACAAATCAATGTAATTCACATAGATAAGTAAATTGAATTCACAACTTATGAAACGCAATTAGAAGTAATCAAATCATAACGCAAGCATAAACATGTATTTCGAATCCCCCCCTAGCCAAGGGGGGGTTTAGTTCCTCATACACACAAAACAAAGAGAATTGAATTTAAACATTGAAAGCAAAGGAAAAGAAACACCTAGAAATTCCAGCGACGCGAACTTGAATTGCATGAACTTCCGAGCCTCTTTCTCCTCCTCCTTGGTGCGGCAAAGGACTTTGGACAGGTTCTTTGGGGTTATGGATGGTGGAGAATGGTTATGGATGGATGTAGTAGTGTTTAGGGGACGGGAATGGTGCGGCAAAGGTGTGGAGAAGTGTTTGGACGAATTTCTGAATTTATGGGATGAATGAATGTGTATGAGAGGTGGTGATCTGATTTAGGGGTTAATATGAGTATATATAGGCACTTAAAACCCTAGGGTAATCAGATATGGACTTGGATAACCCAAATCCACAAGGAAATAGGTTTAAAAAATCAGATTTTGCAAAGGAAAAGGGATAAGGGTGCAGCAGCAATGGGATAAGGATAAGGTTTAGGTGTCCTAAATAGATAAGGTGTTCTAAATGGATAAGGTGTCCTAAATGGATAAGGACTCCTCATTTCACTTGGAAACTTTGCCTATTAGGATTAGGAAATCTTCTTTGTAGCTGCAACTTGATGCCATTTGGATTTAACTTTCCTACTTCGAGTAGGAAACCTTGTATGAGTAGGAATCTTCATTCTTCTAGGAATCCATCTTCAACTAGGAATCCCTCGTTGACTAGGATTTCATCTCTTGATTTGGCGCTTTCCTACTTCGACTAGGAAACCTTGTTCAAGTAGGAAACATCATCTTCAAATCTTCAATTTCGTCCATCCTCTTGGCTCCAATCATATGATGTCCATTCCAAGCTCAAATGTGCTCCAAAAGGCTCCAAAATGCATCCTTTTGCATACTTTACCCTTAGAACCTGAAAATACATCAAACCAGCTCAAAAGACTACTTTAACTAAGGAAAAACAATGTAAATGAACAAGACCAAGCTAACTAAGGCGCATAAATATGCTCCTATCAAATTCCCCCACACTTAGCTTTTGCTAGTCCTCGAGCAAAACAAAACGAAACAAAGTAACAAAAACGAAATAAAACAAGTAAAACATAACCTAAACCTTCCAACGATTGCCTCAGGGATTTGCAATGCACATGACATGTTAAAAATCATCATTCCCACAGATTTTAGCCATCTTTACGCTTAAGCACATACTTAATCATAGTCACTACTTATTAGTTCACAAATAACCAATTAAAACATGATTTTGAATGTAGTAACATGCCTTAGAGAATCCCTCAATTCCTTACTAGATATGCACTCAATTTTCACACAGATTTTCTGACTACACACCCTATACTAGTTATATGTGAGAAGATAGATGTAAATATGAAAACGAATGCTCACATATATGTATGACAAAGAAAGCACTTTTCGGAGTTAATAAGCATGTTTATCAATATGATCTCATGAATGGAATGCTACTACTTAGATGCGAGAACCAGTGACACCATATGCTCAAACCAATTTCAAACTCCACAAATTGAAACACACAACACTCAAGATTAAAGTCAAGGGTTGTAACGGGGCTTAAGGTATTGGCTAACAAAAACGGATATGGAAAACAAACGTTCTTTAAAACAATAGTAAGCAAAGTATGGAAATCGAAACGCAGAATTCACTTTAGAATGCATAAATCAACTTTTCAACACAAAGGGAAGACTCAAACAATCAATTGTAGAACGTTTTTGGATAAAAAGGATGGATAAAAGGCTAGTTAGGAGGTTCTTCTCCACACATGTCACACTTGCAAACGAAACGATTTTCAGTTGTTCTTCCAATGAATTATACATACTCAACGCCCCAAATTAACCGTGAATTGCACTAATTAACCCTCAGTTTTTCCACAAGTTATTAAGTTGGATGATTGCATACGACAACCCAAAACATTCCCTACAAGTTCCCTACATGAATTGCATAATAGAGATACAAGCAAGAATCATTACGTTCTATGAAAAACATAAGCATTGACGAAGCATTTGTTACTATGAATTGCATGAAACTTATGCTAAGAATTCATTCAACGCGATCGTTTTCAAGCGATCTTCACTACTTGTGATTATAAGATTGTAACTATTAGGTGAAACTCCCTCATAATCTAGCATCATATTCATGCATGAAAACTAAGCGTGCACTCTCAATCAACATACACAAATAAGTTATCAATCAAATAGATGAACGAATTGAATCCACAACTTATGAAATAACAACTGAATGTAATCAAATTATATTGCAAGCATGTACATGGTTTCGAATTCCCCCCTAACCAAGGGGGGTTTAGTTCCTCATACTCACAACACAAAGAATATCAAAATTAAACATGGAATTCAAAGGAAAGACAACACCTAAAACGTTCCAGCAACCCTCAATTGAATGGCATGAACGTCCCAAGCTTTCTCTCCTCCTCTTGGCTGCGGCACAAGGACTAGAGGCAGGTTCTAGGGGTTATTTGGATGGATGAATAGGTAAGGAATGATATGGTAGTGTGTTGGGGACATGGGGGTTGCGGCAAGGGGTGTAAATATGGCAGATGGGTGAAGGAAGGCTGCGGCAAGGTGGGGGAAAATATTTGGACGAATTTCTGAATTGTGGAGGAGGTGGTATCTGCGGCAAGGCTTAGAACACATATATATAGGCATCACAAACCCTAGGGAAATCAGGTTTAAACAATGGGCTAGGGTTTAGGTGCGGCAATGGGTTGGAAATCCACCAGAAAATAAGGGTTCTAGAACATTAGGTGCGGCCCAAACCCTAGGGGAGATAGATTAGGGTTTAACTTGGCAGAAATTAAATGATTAGGCCCTAGGGTGCGGCATGGGCTTAGGGTCCACAAGGAATTAGGGTTTAGGTCATCTAAAAGCCCAAAGCCAAGAATAGAAACTCACGAAAATGGAAACCTCCAAGAATAGAAACTTCCAACTTTAGAAACTTTGGTTGCCAATTCCGACTTCTTTGTTCTTCACTTTCATTTCTTCATTTCTTAAGCTCCTTTGACCTTCAAACTCGTCCATTCCTCGTGCTCCATTAGCATTCACAACATTCCAGCTCAATTTTGCTCTAAAATGCTCTATTTCGCACTTATTTGCATCCTTTGTCTCTAAACCTGAAATTCCACGAAAATGACTTTAAACATTGAAATAACTCAAGAAAAACAACATAAATGCATGAGAACAAGCCCCCTAAGTCGCATAAAAATGCTCCTATTAAATTCCCCCACACTTAGCTTTTGCTAGTCCTAGAGCAAAACAAACAAAATAAAGAAAACAAAACGAAACAAACTAACCAAAACAAAACCTAAACCTTCCAACGTTTGCCTCAGGGATTTCCAATGCACATGACGTATTAAAGATTGTTATCCCCACAGATTTGAGTCATTTTTACACATAAGCACATACTTAATTAAAGCCACAACTTACTAGTTCACAAGTAATCAATTAAAACAATGCTTTGAACGTAGTAACATGCCTTAGAGAATTCCCTCAATTCCTTACAAGATATACACTCTATTTTCACTTAGATTTTCTAACTACACACCCTATACTAGTTATATGTGAGAAGATTGATGTAAATATGAAAACGAATGCTCACATATATGTTTCACAAAGAACGCAATTTCTAGAGTTTAAGAAGCATGTTTTGATATGATCTCATGAATGGAATGCTACTACTTAGATGCGAGAACCAGTGACACCATATGCTCATACCAAATTCAGACTCCACAAATTGAAACACATAACACTCAAGATAGAAGTTAAGGGTTGTAATGGGGCTTGGGGTGTTGGTTCACAAGCAAAGGATAAGGAAAACAAACGTTCTTCAAGCGATAGTAAGCAAAGTAATGAAATTGAGACTTAGAATTCACTTAGATTGCATAAATTAACTTTAACACACAAGAGGGAGACTTAAACAACTCCTTAGGGCCGAATTCATTGTTTTGGACCCTCACTTCAACAAACAATACTTTGGAACTCTTTTTCTCAACTTTTCAACTCTTTTTTTTCATACTTTTCATACTTTTTTCTTTTCTTTTTCCACGAATATTTTTTTTCTTTTCTTTTCTTTGCCGTGCCTATGGCACACAATTCCTCATGAAAAATACTTCCCCCACACTTGTTTTCTGCTAACATAGATCAAAAGGAATTCAATTCGAATCATGCTTTACTATGCTTTAAGAACAAGGGTATTGATGGTCCTAAACTAGGCTAGGTGAGGAAAACATGGGTTAACAAATAACGAAAGCTAACAAGGCTCAATGGGGTTAAAAACCTACAAAACATAATGACATAGGGCACACGGCTTTTTGGCTAAGGTGGTGGTCACTACACAACTTCATCTTGAATGTGTGTTATGCAAATCAATAACATGCTTCGAATGAAATGGGCATGAGTTCTAGCATTTGGAACTAAATGATGAAACGCCTTCTAAGTAGCAACCAAGCAAAGAATAATGAGATCATGCAACGACTTTAGAAAACAAAGAATGCACAGGTTTTAACTCTCCAAATAAACGTTTAGGCTCAAGTCTCACAAGGTTGTAGCGTTAGTTTGAGTTCCTTCCTTCAAGCATGTTACAAAAACTGATTTTTTTCTTTATGATTGCATGTGAATTCATAAGTTATAACCACAACTAAGCATAAACAAAGAGTAAATCAAACTTTCATCCATGTTAATCACTCTCTTTAACAGCCATGTAATTACAAACCGAATCCTCATCATTGTGTTGGAAGGTACCCTAAGACACAAACAAACACACAAAAACAACTCTTTTTGGGTTTTTAAAACAAAATTTTCAAATTTTTATGTGATTTTCGGATTTTTGCATCAAAACACACTAAAACACACCAAAACTGCTAAAAAACACTTAAAAACAGCAAGGAACAAGTCTCCAAGTTAAGGGTGATAAAATCCCACGAATTTGCATCTAAAACACTTAGTTACCCCCCCCACACTTAAATCAAACATTGTCCTCAATGTTTCAAGCATAAAATCGCACTAAACAAAAAGAAACACACAAACAGCAACGAAATAACTAAATAGGCAGTTTCGAAATAAACAACAAAGAGAAGGGTTTAGGAACGCAAATCTGGAATTGGAGTGATTCCTTGGACTTCCTTTGTTGAATTGCATGGGTTGCCTCCCAAGTAGCGCTTGCTTTAACGTCGTACAGCCGGACGAAAAACCCATTCATTCTCCATTTGTGCCCACGGCACCCAAAGAAATATCCTCCACGGTTTGTTCAACAAAGTTCTCATAATATGGCTTCAAACGGTGTCCGTTCACTTGGAATTCATGACCTGTTTTGAGACTTTGAATCTGGATGGCACCATAAGAAGATATGTTAGTAATAACAAACGGTCCAATCCACTTAGAACGTAACTTACCGGGAAACAAACGTAAACGGGAATTGAACAATAGCACTTTCTGCCCAATTGAGAATGATTTCCCACGGATCATGTTGTCATGGAAAGCTTTGGTCTTTTGCTTGTAAATGCTTGCATTATCGTACGCCTCGTGCCGTATCTCATCAAGCTCATTCAATTGCAATCTCCTTTGACTTCCTGCTTCCTCGAGGTTCATGTTAAACTTCTTGATGGCCCAAAGTGCTTTGTGCTCCAATTCAACAGGAAGATGGCACGCCTTGCCATAGACAAGTCGGAAGGGGGACATCCCAATGGGGGTTTTGTACGCCGTACGATACGCCCAAAGTGCATCATCTAACCGTAAGCTCCAATCCTTCCTCGTTGGCCCAACGGTCTTCTCTAGGATTTGCTTGATTTCACGGTTGGAAACCTCAGCTTGCCCATTAGTTTGAGGATGGTAAGGTGTAGAAACCTTATGGGTGATACTGTATTTCCTCAATAACGCTTCAATGGTCCGATTGCAAAAGTGTGACCCTCCGTCACTAATGATCACTCGTGGCATTCCGAACCTTGCAAAAATGTTAGTTCTAATAAAATCTGCAACCACTTTAGAATCATTAGTCCGGGTGGCCTTGGCTTCCACCCACTTCGACACATAATCAACCACAAGCAAAATATATGTAAAACCATACGAAGAAGGAAAAGGAACCATAAAATCAATACCCCAAAAATCAAAAATTTCAACATTTAGGATAGAAACCTGCGGCATTTGGTCCTTTGCACTAATACCACCCATTCGTTGGCATTTATCACATGTTAAGCAAAAAGTTTTAGCATCTTTAAAAATACTAGGCCAATAGAATCCACATTGTAACACCTTAAGGGTTGTGCGTTGTGTGCCAAAGTGCCCTCCACATGCATATGTGTGACAAAAACTCAAAATTGAATGACATTCAGAATCGTGCACACAACGACGTATAATCTGATCGGGGCAAAATTTCCATAAGTACGGATCATCCCACACATAAAACCGTGCATCATGCCTAAGTTTATCACGTTGGTGCCTAGTGAACTCACTTGGAATACGTTTTGACACCAAAAAATTAACAATATCGGCATACCAAGGTGCACTAACCTTAATGGACAGCAATTGTTCATCGGGGAATGTCTCCAAAATCGGCAAAGACTCCTCATTATGCACCATTCAGCTTAGGTGGTCAGCCACCACGTTTTCACTTCCCTTCTTGTCCCGAATCTCTATGTCGAACTCTTGAAGTAGCAATATCCATCGAATAAGCCGTGGCTTGGCCTCCTTTTTGGTGAGCAAGTACTTCAGAGCTGCATGATCAGTGAAAACAATTACTTTAGTTCCAATTAGATATGATCGAAATTTATCTAAAGCAAAGACAACGGCAAGGAGTTCTTTTTCCGTAGTGGAGTAGTTCAATTGTGCATCGTTCAACGTCTGGGAGGCGTAGTAAATGACATGCGACCTCTTGTCCTAAAACAGCTCCTAAAGCATAGTCGGACGCATCACACATGAGCTCGAAAGGTAGACTCCAATCCGGTGGAACAATGATGGGTGCCGTGGTCAACAACTCCTTGAGTTGTTTGAATGATTCCGTGCACTCCTTGGTGAATTCAAACGCCACTTCTTTTTGTAGGAGTCGGCAAAGAGGTTGTGCTATCTTCGAGAAATCTTTGATAAACCTACGATAAAATCCTGCATGGCCAAGAAACGAACGAACCTCTCTAACCGAAGTCGGAGAGGGTAAGTGACGTACAAGATCTATTTTCGACTTATCAACCTCAATACCCTTTTCAGAGATTATATGACCTAAAACGATGCCTTGTTTAACCATAAAATGACACTTTTCCCAATTAAGAACAAGGTTAGTTTCAACACAACGTTTTAGGATTAAACTTAGATTATGCAAGCAACTATCAAACGAATCACCAAATACGCTAAAATCATCCATAAACACTTCAATTATCTTTTCTACGTGATCAGAAAATATGCTCATCATGCATCTTTGAAATGTAGCAGGTGCATTACATAAACCAAAAGGCATGCGACAATATGCAAATGTACCAAACGGGCATGTAAAAGTGGTTTTTTCTTGGTCCTCGGGTGCAATGACAATTTGATTATAACCAGAATAACCATCAAGAAAACAATAGAAATCATAACCCGCTAACCTCTCAAGCATTTGGTCAATGAACGGCAATGGGAAGTGGTCCTTCCTCGTGGTGGTGTTTAGCTTCCTATAGTCAATGCACACCCTCCAACCGGTTTGAATACGTTGAGGGACAAGCTCATTCTCGGCATTAGCTACCACCGTCACTCCGGATTTCTTTGGTACGCATTGAACGGGCGAAACCCACCTACTATCTGAGATTGGATAGATAACCCCACAATCTAGAAGCTTTATGATCTCCTTTTTCACTACTTCCATCATCGGAGGGTTGAGACGGCGTTGAGCCTCTCTAGTTGGTTTGGCCCCCTCCTCAAGAAATATGTGATGCATACAAGTCGTAGGGCTTATACCTTTAATATCGGCCAATGTCCAACCTAGGGCAGATTTGAACTCCTTCAAAACTCGAAGCAATTTCTCCTCCTCTTGTGCCGTGAGGGAGGAGGAGATGATGGCAGGTAGTGTTTCATTTTCTCCCAAGAAAATGTACTTCAACTGGCTTGGCAAAGGCTTGAGTTCAAGGATAGGTGCCTGAATTATGGATGGAAGCAATTTGTTAGTCGAAATGGGAATGGACTCACGGGTAGTATACTTACCATCAAGCTTAGGTGAGGACTCAAGGGCAGCCACAACTTCAATTAGATCCTCACTAGGGTGCACGGCAAGGCCTAGTCCATGTATGCCGTGGATTACACTAGAATCTGCCCCGTTGGTTTTGAGTTCCATGCCTCGTGTAATGACTTTTTCAAGCGCATCGTCATTCAAATCGTCGAGATATTCCTGCGCCAAAGAGTCAATTATATCAATAGAAAAGCATGAATGGTCCTCACTAGGGTATTTAATGGAATCAGAAAGATTAAAATTAACAACTTCCCCATCGAATTCCATGGACAAAGTTCCACTATACACGTCAATCTTCGTCCGGGCCGTCTTCATGAATGGCCTTCCAAGTAGAATGGGCAGCGAAAGAGCATGGTCTGATTCATCCATTTCGAGGACATAGAAATCCGCCGGGAAGACTAAATGATTAACCTGCACAGGAACATCTTCCAAAACTCCCTTTGGATAGGCGTTAGATCTATCGGCCAATTGTATTATTAGCCCATCATTTTTCAATGCTCCTAAGTTCATAGATGCATAAATGGAGTATGGCATAACATTTATAGAAGCACCTAAATCAAGCATGGCAGATTCAAATCTAGTATTCCCAATGACACAAGGAATGGTAAAGCTACTTGGATCTTTGCATTTGGGAGGTAGTTTGCGTTGCAAGATGGTGGACACATTCTCACCTACCTTTACCACTTCCTTAGTCGACATCCTCTTTCTAGTGGTACACAACTCCTTCAAGAACTTAGCATACCTCGGGACTTGCTTGATTGCATCTAACAAAGGTATGTTAACTTGAACTTTCCTAAAGGTTTCAAGGATATCCTTTTCTGCCTTTTCTTTCTTCGTTTGCATGAACCTACTAGGAAAAGGCACATTTGAAGGGAAAACATTAGTATGAACCGAATTTGACACATTCTTACCTTTGTGGGACAAATTGGGCAGATTTGGGATACTAGGAGCTTGCGGCAAAGGTGGAACCACCTTTGCCGTGGGCAACCTTGATTCCTCCTCTTCTATTTGCAAAATTTCATCCTCGTTATGACCTGTTTTTGATGTAGGATCTGCCCCAACTTCCTTACCACTTCTTAGGGTGATTGCTTTGGCTGATTCAAACCCTCCTTTTGGATTTGGAATGATGGAACTAGGAAGTTGTCCGGGATCTCGAAACTTACCTACAAACTCGGCAATCTGCCCAATTTGTTTCTCAAGTTGATCCACCCTTTTATCTTGGTTTTGCATAGCCTTAGCTTGATCTTCTTGCCCATTAGACAACTTAGTTAGTATCTTAAGAAGTGCATCATTGTCAAGAGACGTACCTGAGGCACTTGGGCCGGATTGGGCTTGAGTTTGGGGTGGGCCGTAGGTTTTGGGAAAGAACCCCGGGGGTTGTTGCCTAAAGCCTCCTTGATTTTGAGGTTGTTGGGGATCGCTCCACTTGAAATTTGGGTGGTCTCGCCACCCCGGATTATACGTGTTGGAGTATGGATCATGTCTTGACTGATTTTGGCTTTGAAACCCAATGGCATTCGCACTCTCCCATCTGCCATTCTCGATGAGTTGAGGACATTTTTCGGAGACATGTCCTTGGATAGAACATACGCCACACACCACAGGTCCTTGCATCTTCAATCCCTCGGCCATCTGTGAAACAATAGAAGTAAGATTAGCCAATTGTGAATGAAGATCGGAAGTTGTACTTACCTCATGTACTTGGTGCCGTGAGGGTCCTCTTTGGCCTACACCCTCGTACTGTTGAGCTTTCAACGCTCTATTAGCAATCAAGACCTTGGCAGCCATGGGTGTTTTGTCCACCAATGCTCCCCCCGCCGAAGCATCAAGCATTTGACGTTCTAGAGGTAGGAGACCCTCGTAGAAATATTGCAAGAGCAACTCCTCCTTCATCTGATGCTGTGGACAAGAAGCAACAAGTGATTTAAATCGTTCATAATATGTAGGAAAAGACACACCTTCTTCTTGCTGGATTCCGCTTATCTTTTTGCGTAGGAGGATGATGCGAGAAGTTGGAAAGAACTTCTCCAAGTACGCTCTCTTCATACTCTCCCAAGAAGTGACAGTGCCGGGAGCTAACTCGTATAACCAATCCTTGGCTTTATCCATCAGAAAGAATGGAAAAGCCTTCATCTTCAAGATATTTCCGTCAACATTGACGGGAGTCATACTAGAGCAAACTACTTCAAATTCTTTCAAATGTTTGTTAGGATCTTCCATGGACAAGCCATGGTATTTAGGAATATGATGAAGCAAACTTGACTTTAATTCAAACTCGTCCGTCTTACCTTGGGCAGCCGTGGGGTATTGCATGCATAAGGGTGCGGCATTATCCAAACCTGAGGCGGAAAGCTCTTTGAGTGTACGGTTGTCCACCGCCATGCCTTGGACTTCTTCAAATATCCCTACCGTGGATTCCTCCTCCTCTTCTTGTACGTTTTCTTCAAGGTCAGAATCGGAATTTGGTGGATGGTGTTCTTGCTGGTTTCTAGCTCTTCTCAACTTCCTCTCACAATCGTCGTCAAACTCCAAGATGTTCGCACGAATCGTTTGAGAGCTTCTAGTCATACATTAGTACCTAAGAAACAAGAAACAAAATTAGGTCAGAAACTTAAACAAAGTCAGAAACAAAGTGAAATAAAAGAAACAAAAACAATCCAAGGGATTAGCTTGCTAATCCCCGGCAACGGCGCCAAAAATTTGATGCGAAATATATAAGCACACAAATTAAACCCTCTTTTGTCAAATTGTAGTATAGATGTAAGTAGGGATCGTTCTAGACCGGGGATTAGGAGGGATTGCTAAACACTTGGAAACTGACTTAAAAACTCAAAAACAAAGTTTAAAACACTAGACTAGACTCAAAGAATGCAAAACTAAAGGTTAAAACACTTAAACAAACCTAAAACTCAAAACAGCAACCTAATGACTCAAAACTGCCTAAAAACCACTTTCTGGGCAGTTTTGAGAACCTAACAAGAACTTGGACGAATTTGAGTGAAAACTTGAATCGAAACACTTAGAAACACAAATCAAAACACTTTCTAACTAATCTAAGACTTCAAAATAAAGGGGGATTTGTTTTGGACGAAAATTGAAAACAAAACAGAAACTTTAAACTAAACAGATTGTAGAACGTTTTTGGATAAAAAGGATGGATAAAAGGCTAGTTAGGAGGTTCTTCTCCACGCATGTCACACTTGCAAACGAAACGATTTTCAGTTGTTCTTCCAATGAATTATAAATACTCAACGCCCCAAATTAACCGTGAATTGCACTAATTAACCCTCAGTTTTTCCACAAGTTATTAAGTTGGATGATTGCATACGACAACCCAAAACATTCCCTACAAGTTCCCTACATGAATTGCATAATAGAGATACAAGCAAGAATCATTACGTTCTATGAAAAACATAAGCATTGACGAAGCATTTGTTACTATGAATTGCATGAAACTTATGCTAAGAATTCATTCAACGCGATCGTTTTCAAGCGATCTTCACTACTTGTGATTATAAGATTGTAACTATTAGGTGAAACTCCCTCATAATCTAGCATCATATTCATGCATGAAAACTAAGCGTGCACTCTCAATCAACATACACAAATAAGTTATCAATCAAATAGATGAACGAATTGAATCCACAACTTATGAAATAACAACTGAATGTAATCAAATTCCCCCCTAACCAAGGGGGGTTTAGTTCCTCATACTCACAACTCAAAGAATATCAAAATTAAACATGGAATTCAAAGGAAAGACAACACCTAAAACGTTCCAGCAACCCTCAATTGAATGGCATGAACGTCCCAAGCTTTCTCTCCTCCTCTTGGCTGCGGCACAAGGACTATAGGCAGGTTCTAGGGGTTATTTGGATGGATGAATATGTAAGGAATGATATGGTAGTGTGTTGGGGACATGGGGGTTGCGGCAAGGGGTGTAAATATGGCAGATGGGTGAAGGAAGGCTGCGGCAAGGTGGGGGAAAATATTTGGACGAATTTCTGAATTGTGGAGGAGGTGGTATCTGCGGCAAGGCTTAGAACACATATATATAGGCATCACAAACCCTAGGGAAATCAGGTTTAAACAATGGGCTAGGGTTTAGGTGCGGCAATGGGTTGGAAATCCACCAGAAAATAAGGGTTCTAGAACATTAGGTGCGGCCCAAACCCTAGGGGAGATAGATTAGGGTTTAACTTGGCAGAAATTAAATGATTAGGCCCTAGGGTGCGGCATGGGCTTAGGGTCCACAAGGAATTAGGGTTTAGGTCATCTAAAAGCCCAAAGCCAAGAATAGAAACTACCAACTTTAGAAACTTTGGTTGCCAATTCCGACTTCTTTGTTCTTCACTTTCATTTCTTCATTTCTTAAGCTCTTTTGACCTTCAAACTCGTCCATTCCTCGTGCTCCATTAGCATTCACAACATTCCAGCTCACTTTTGCTCTAAAATGCTCCATTTCGCACTTATTTGCATCCTTTGTCTCTAAACCTGAAATTGCACGAAAATGACTTTAAACATTGAAATAACTAAAAGAAAACAACATAAATGCATGAGAACAAGCCCCCTAAGTCGCATAAAAATGCTCCTATCAGCTAGCTAAGGGGTTCTTCTCCACACATGTTATACTTGCATACAAAATGATTTCCAATTGCTCTTCGACACACCATGAATTCCCAATACCCTAGATTAACTGTGAATTGCACTAATTAACCCTCAGATTTCCCTAAAGTTATTGAATTGGATAAATTGCATACGACAACTCAAAGCATTCCTCACAAGTCCCCTACATGAATTGCATAATAGAGATACAAGTAAGAATCATTAAGTTCTATGAAAACCATAAGCATTGGCGAGGCACTTGTTACTATGAATTGCATGAAACTTATGCCAAGAATTTACTTAACATGATTGTGATCAACAACCTTTACTACTTATGAATATAAGTTCATAACGATTAGGTGAAACTCCCTCATATCCTAGCATCAAACTTATGCATGAAAATTAAGCGTGCACTCTCAACCAACATACACAAATTAGTTTTAATTCATAGAGATAAGTAAATTAAATTCACAATTCATGAAACGCAATTGGAAGTAATCAAATCATATAGCAAGCATAAACATGGTTTTGAATCCCCCCCTAGCCAAGGGGGGTTTAGTTCCTCATACTTGCAAAGCAAAGATACATAAAATTAGACATTAAAATTCAAAGAAAGAGAACACCTAAAACACTCCAACTTGGCAGCAGGTGCATCCAAAGTTCCTCCTTCTTCCTTGATGCGGCAGAGAGGTTTTGGACAGGGTTTGGGTGCTTTTTATGGTGTAGAATGGATGGGGAATGGTATGGAAAGGTTTAGGGTTGATGGGTGGTGTGGCTAGGGGTGATTTTTACTGAATTTGGAGAGAATGGTGGTGGAGAACTCACAGCAAAGACAAGGATCAAAAATCTGTTTTCCTTGATGAATATGGGAGGTGGTATTTATAGGCTTGAGAGAGGACCACTCCATTTCCTTTGCATGTGCAGCTTGTGTGGGTGTGTGTTGTCATGTTTCCCCTTTACATTTACACACACATGCTTCATCATTTCAACCGCAAAACACACACATTTTTTGCCATGTGTTTGCTTTACATTTACACACATATGCTTCATCATTTCTTTATAGGCTTGAGAGAGAACCATTCCATTTCCTTTGCATGTGCAGCTTGTGTGGGTGTGTGTTGTCATGTTTCCCCATTACATTTACACACACATGCTTCATCATTTCAACCACAAAACACACACATTTTCCGCCATGTGTTTGCTTTACATTTACACACACATGCTTCATCATTTCAACCACCCAAACACCCACATTTTCTGCCCATGCCGTGTGCTCCATGTGTTTGCTGCCATGTTCTTTTCTTTGCCATGTGTTTGCTGCCATGTTCTTTTCTTTGCCATGTGTTAGTTGCCATGTTATCATCCTAGCTATTACACTTGCACACACACATGTTCTTTGCATCATTTCAGCCACAAAACAAGCACAATTCCTTCCCCTTTGCCGTGAGTTTGCATGTGTATGAGTTGTCATTGTTTACCCTTGCATTTGCACACACACACTTGCACACACATTTGCCCAAAACATCCATCCTCATGCATGCAATCCATTTCAGCCCAATATTGATCCAAAATGCACTTTTCTTGCCAATGTTGTTATTAAGACCTACAAACATACGAAAATGACTTTAAACGCTAAAATAACTAAGGAAACACAATGTAAACGCACGAGAAAAAGCCAATTAAGTCGCATAAATATGCTCCTATCAAATTCCCCCACACTTAGCTTTTTCTAGTCCTCGAACAAAACAAAGAAATAAAACGAAACAAAACAAATAAAACACAATCTAAACCTTCCAACATTTGCCTCAGGGATTTCCAATGCACATGACATGTTAAAAATCATTATCCCCACAGATTTGAGTCATCTTTACACTTAAGCACATACTTAATCATAGTCACCATTTACTTGTTCACAATTAATCGATTAAAACAATGTTTTTGATGTAGTAACATGCCTTAGAGAATTTACTCAATTCCTTACAAAGTGTGCACTCAATTTTCACTCAGATTTTCTAACTACACACCCTATACTAGTCACATGTGAGAAGATTGATGTAGATATGAAAACGAAAACTCACATACATGTATCACAAAGAACGTAATTTCTGGAGTTAATAAGCATGTTTAGATATGATCTCATGAATGGAATGCTACTACTTAGATGGAAGAACCAGTGACACCATATGCTCATACCAAATTCAAACTCCACAAATTGAAACACATAACACTCAAGATAGAAGTCAAGGGTTGTAACGGGGCTTGGGGCAATGGTTAACAAAGGAAAGATAGGGATAACAAACGTTACTAAGGCAATAGCAAGCAAAGTAATGAAATCGAAACTTAGAATTCACTTTAGAATGCAGAAATCAACTTTTAACACAAAGGGAAGATTTGAGCAACACTTAGGGCCGAATTCAATGTTTTGGACCCTTTCTTCAACAAACAACACTTTAAAACTCTTTTTTATACATTTTCACAACTTTTCTTTTTCTTTTTTTTTTTGAATGTATTTTTCTTTTCTTTTCTTTCCACCTGTGCCTATGGCGCACTACTTACATGAGAAACACTTCCCCCACACTTGTTTTCTGCCAAACATTACTCAAAAGGAATTCAATTTGAATCATGCTTTACTATGCTTTAAGAACAAGGGTATGGATGGTCCTAATCTAGGCTAGGTGGAGATGATGTGATTAACAAAGAAAAACAGGCTAAACAAGGCTCAACGGGGTTTACACTTGAACATATAATGAAGTAGTATACATGGCAATTTGGCTAAGGTGGTGGTCACTACACAACTTCTTCTTGAATATGTGTTATGCAAATCAATAGCATGCTTTGAATGAAATGGGCATGAGTTCTAGCATTTGGAACTAAATGATGAAACGCCTTCTAAGTAGTAACCAAGCAAAGAATAATGAGATCATGCAACGACTTAGAAAACAATAAAGCACAGATTATCAACTCTCCAAATAACGTTTAGGCTCAAGTCTCACAAGGTTGTAGCGTTTGTTTGAGTTCCTTCCTTCAAGCATGTTACAAAAACTAATTTTTATCCTTTGTGATTGCATGTGAATTCATAAGCTATAACTACAACCAAGCTTACACCAAAGAGTAAATCAAACTTTCATCCATGTTTATAACTCTTTTTAACAGTCATGCAATTAAAAACCAAATCCTCATCATTGTGTTGGAAGGTACCCTAAGACACAAATAAACATACAATAACAACTCTTTTTGGGTTTTTTTTTTTTTAAACAATTTTTCAAATTTTTATGAGATTTTCGGATTTTTATGTCAAAACACACTGAAACACTCCAAAACAGCTTAAAAACACTTAAAACAGCAAGGCACAATACTAGAAGTAATGGGTGATAAACTCCTACGAATTTCATGCAAAATGGTTTCATGCAAAATGGTTACCCCCCCCCACACTTAAATCGAACATTGTCCTCAATGTTTCAAGCATAAACTCACACAAAAACAAGCAAATAAACAAACAACGAATAAACATGACAAGTATTGCAAAGTAAAAACTAGACAAAGTATAGTTTAAGAACTCAAATCTAGTTTTGGAGATAGGTGATCTTGTTGTCTTTCCACAGCTTTGATCTCGAACTGGTTCGGAATTCTGAACGAGAGATATGAGAGTTCCTTGGTTTCACATCAGACTCATTCTCTTGGGTTGATTTGATTGTGCAGTCTGCATTTTTCTCTGCTTGTTTCTTCTGCACGGCAGGCAGGCACGAGGTAGAGGTGTTGGTCTGTTTCTTTCTTCAATCTTTCCAAGTGCCCACCTCTTGCTTTCTTTCTCCTTGTCCCTAGCTAAGGATGAATTGGCAAATTGTCTCCACATGCTTCGAGGTATCATTTTCACTTCCCTTATCTGTTCCCCAGGCAGATGTGGTAGACGAAGAGGAAGCATAAGATGATGAAGATGAGTACTCGAGAGCAAGGCTAGGTAGGCAATCAGGAAGGGGTTCCAAGCAGTCGGTTCCAGATCGGAAGATTGATACCAAGTGCTGGCTGATTGCTCTCTTTCTCCTTGTCCCAAAACAACGACAAGGAGAAGGACAGAGAGAAAGCATGATATGAGATACTCTTGCTTTCAACCTTCATGATATGAAATACTTTTTCTTTGGATGGGTTGTTTTCAAAGGTACCCCAAGGAATAAGGAACACTGAGTGACTCGAGAGGGTTTGTTGGAAAGGCATTCTCGGATATGACAGAAGGTTATGTATGTCTGCCTTGTCATGGAGGGTGAAGGTCGACATTTATAGGAAATAATAACCGGTACTGTTCTTTTACTCATGTCGGCAACTATTGGATGATTGAACAGTAAACTTCACGTGTTTTCTACTTCAACAGAAATCATCGACAGATTGCCCGTGATTTCCTCAAAGCTGACGAGGCTGAGAAAGACAGATGGTTGGAATCAGTGCTTCGACAAACTGCCCGTGATTTCCGCAAAGCTTTCTCTGCATGTGACAAGTGCTGACGAGGCTGAGAGAGACAAGCGCATCTTTGTTATCTGAGATCGATGCTTCGACAAATTTTCTGTGATTTTCGCAAAGCTGAGTTTGCGTGTGACAGGTGCCGACGAGGTTGAGAAAGCTGACACTCTTCAATATCTGGAATCGGTGGTTTGTGAGCAAGCCCAACTTTTGAGAAAGCTGGCGCCTCTTCGATTTTTGAATTGGCCTCTTTGAATTCTGAGCTCGCCTCTTCAATCTTTGAAATCTCATCACATGTTGATTTTTATAGAGGTACGCAGGACTTTCAAAGCACACTTGAATTTCAACCTGTAAAAACTTTATTCTTGCACTTCTACGATCTTGACCTGTTCGACCTCTTCTTTCTTTAACACCTCTGAAAATGTCTGGCCCTTCCGACCGTCGTTTTGACTTGAACCTTGGTGAAGAGGCAGTCCCGCCTTCTCCAGACAACATATGGCGCCCATCCTTCATATCCCCTACTGGCCCCCTTACCGTTGGGGATTCGGTGATGAAGAATGACCTGACTGCTGCGGTGGTGGCCCGGAACCTTGTCACTCCTAAAGATAACAGATTGCTTTCCAGACGGTCTGATGAGTTGGCTGTTAAGGAGTCTCTGGCTCTTAGTGTGCAGTGTGCGGGTTCTGTGTCCAACATGGCCCAACGCCTATTTGCTCGAACCCGTCAAGTTGAATCGTTGGCGGCTGAAGTGATGAGTCTCAAATAGGAGATTAGAGGGCTCAACTATGCCACAAACATGAAGAGGAAAATTGACTAGATGCAGGAATCTGATGGTCAGATCTTACTTGATCATCAGAGGTTTGTGGGTTTGTTCCAACAGCATTTGCCTTCGTCTTCTGGGGCTATACCGCGTACTGAAGCTCCAAATGATCAACCTCCGCTGCCTCCTCCTTCTGGGGCTCCGCCGACTGCTGAGGCTCCTCCGACTATTGAGACTTCTCCTAAGCAGCCTTTGTGAAGGCTCCCTCTTGTAATTTTCTGCTTAATGTTCCTTTTCTACAAAAATCAATGAAAAAGCATCTTGTTTATCAAAAATCCACACCAAAAGAAATCAAACAAGCAACAACTAAAAATGACAAACAAAGTAAAAAAAAAAAAACGTAGTAAATGGAAGGTTTTTAGAAACGCAAAATCGATTGTGAAGCGATTCATAAATCTTCCTTATTTGAATACATGGGTTGCCTCCCAAGAAGCGCTTGCTTTAACGTCGTGCAGCCGGACGAAGAACGCAATTACTCCCCATTGGAGCCCACGGCATGCAAGGGAATGTCTTCCACGGCATGCTCCTCAAAATGCTCATAATAGGGCTTCAATCGATGCCCATTCACCTTGAATTCATGTCTTGTTTTCAAGCTTTAGATCTGGACTGCACCATGAACAAAAACATTAGTAATAACAAACGGTCTAATCCACTTAGAACGTAACTTACCGGGAAATAACCGTAGACGGGAATTGAACAATAGCATTTTCTGCCCTACGGAGAATGTTTTGCCTCATATCATCTTATCATGGAAAACTTTGGTCTTCTCCTTGTAAATGCTAGCATTCTCATACGCTTCATGCCTTATCTCATCAAGTTCATTTAGTTGCAACTTCCTATGACTCCCTGCGGCATTTAGGTCCATATTGAACTTCTTGACAGCCCAATGAGCTTTGTGTTCCAATTCAACAGGGAGATGGCACGGCTTGCCATAAATGAGCCGAAATGGGGACATTCCAATGGGTGTCTTGTACGCCGTACGATATGCCCAAAGTGCATCATCTAACCATAAGCTCAAATCCTTCCTTGTAGGCCCGACGGTCTTCTCTATAATTTGTTTGATCTCACGGTTGGAAACCTCGGCTTGGCCATTCGTTTGAGGATGGTAAGGTGTAGAAACCCTATGGTTGACATTGTATTTCCTCAATAACGCCTCTATGGTCCGGTTGCAAAAGTGCGATCCTCCATCACTTATGATGACACGTGGCATGCCAAACCTTGCAAAAATGTTAGTTCTAATAAAATCTGCAACCACTTTAGAGTCATTAGTCCGGGTGGCTTTAGCTTCCACCCACTTCGACACATAATCAACCGCAAGCAAAATATACATGAAACCATACGAGGAAGAAAAGGGACCCATAAAATCAATTCCCCAAACATCAAAAATTTCAACATTAAGGATAGAAACTTGCGGCATTTGATCCCTAGCACCTATGTTACTGATAGGAGCATATTTATGCGCCTTAGTTAGCTAGTTCTTATGCATCTTTGTTATGTTTTCTTCGTTAAAGTAGTCTTTTAAGCTACTTTCATGTGTTTTCAGGTTTAAAGGACATATTACATGAAATGATGCAAGTTGGAGCTTTTGGAGCAAAAAGGGAGCTTGGATTGAAAAGGACATGCTTGGAACACAAGGTTAGGATGAAATTGAAGAGTTGAAGATTTGAGGTTTCCTACTTGAAGTAGGAAAGCTAAGCCTAAAAGTTTCCATTTTGGGTTGATCTTTCCTAAATCGGAATTGGCAACCAAAGTTTCTAAAGTTGGAAGTTTCTATTCTTGGAGGTTTCCATTTTCGTGAGTTTCTATTCTCGGCTTTGGGCTTTTGGATGACCCATTCTTACCTCTTGGACCTATGCCGCACCTAAACCCTAACCCTAGCCCATTGTTTCAGCCGCACCTAGGCCTTGTTCACATGCAAAAATATGATTATAAACCCTAAGCCCATGCCGCACCTTTCCATCCTAGAAGCCCTATTTTACAAACCTTAACCCTAGCCCATTGTTCTAATCTGATTTGCTAGGGTTTTTAAGTGCCTATATATATATTTCTACACCCTAGCCGCACATATCACCCTCTCCATACTGAGAAATTCGTCCATCTCCCTTCCCACAAATCAGAAATTCGTCAAAACCCTAGTCACCACCTTGCCGCAGCCTTCATCCATTCCAGCCACCATTCTCCACCTCTAGACACCATTATAAACCTCCATACACCATTCCCACACCTTGCCGCACCACCATACTATCCTATCTACCTTTCAAAACCCAAAAACACATCCAGAAAACTCCATTCACGCCAGAATCTGTCCCTCACCTTTGCCGAGCCCAACCTTCACCCAACTCCATATTTTCTGACCCCAAACCTTCCTAGCCGTGCCCTACACCCATCCTAAACATTTTTCCACCATTCTCCCTCATCCAAAATCATCCAAAACTGCCCAAAAATCCCCTAAACCCTCTCTGCCACAGCAAGGAGAAGAAGAAAGAGGAGCTTTCTGTGCAGAATTCAAAGTGGAATTCTTTGGCGTTTTAGGTGTAATCTTTCTTATGTCTTCGATGTTTCAATTCAATAAACTTTGTGTTGTGAGTATGAGGAACTAAACCCCCTTAGTTGGGGGGTAATTCGAAACCATGTACATGCTTGCAATTTGATTCGATTACATTCAGTTGTTATTTCATAAGTTATGGATTCAATTCGTTCATCTATTTGATTGATAACTTATTTGTGTATGTTGATTGAGAGTGCACGCTTAGTTTTCATGCATGAATATGATGCTAGATTATGAGGGAGTTTCACCTAATAGTTACAATCTTATAATCACAAGTAGTGAAGATCGCTTGAAAACGATCGCGTTGAATGAATTCTTAGCATAAGTTTCATGCAATTCATAGTAACAAATGCTTCGTCAATGCTTATGTTTTTCATAGAACGTAATGATTCTTGCTTGTATCTCTATTATGCAATTCATGTAGGGAACTTGTAGGGAATGTTTTGGGTTGTCGTATGCAATCATCCAACTTAATAACTTGTGGAAAAACTGAAGGTTAATTAGTGCAATTCACGGTTAACTTGGGGCGTTGAGTATTCATAGTTTATCGGAAGAACAACTGAAAATCGTTTTGTTTGCAAGTGTGACATGTGTGGAGAAGAACCTCCTAACTAGCCTTTTAACCATCTATTTCACCAAACTCGTTTTTACAATCTGTGCTAATTAAAGTTTCTGTTTTGTTTTCAATTTTCGTCCAAAACAAATCCCCCTTTATTTTGAAGTCTTAAATTAGTTAGAAAGTGTTTTGATTTGTGTTTCTAGGTGTTTTGATTCAAGTTTTCAACCAATTTCGTCCAGATTAGTGTAAGTGCTCAAAACTGCCCAGAAAGTGGTTTTTAGGCAGTTTTGAGCCTTCTAGTTGCTGTTTTGGTTTTTAGGTTTGTTTAAGTGTTTTAACCTTTAGTTTTGCATTCTTTGCGTCTAGTTTAGTGTTTTAAACTTTGTTTTTGAGTTTTTAAGTCAGTTTCCAAGTGTTTAGCAATCCCTCCTAATCCCCGGTTTAGAACGATCCCTACTTACATCTTCACTACAATTTGACAAAAAGAGGGTTTAATTTGAGTGCTAGTTAATATCATATCAGTTACCCATTGTTTGGCATTTATCACATGTTAAGCAAAAAGTTCTAGCATCCTTAAAGATACTAGGCCAATAGAACCCACATTGTAACACCTTAAGTGATGTTCTTTGTGTGCCAAAGTGACCACCACATGCATATGTGTGACAAAAACTTAAAATTGAACGAAATTCAGAATCATGCACACATCGACGTACAATCTGATCCGGGCAAAATTTCCACAAATATGGATCATCCTACATATAAAACCGTGCATCATGCCTAAGTTTATCACGTTGGTGCCTAGTGAAAGTGCTTGGAATTTGTTTTGACACCAAAAAGTTCACCAAATCGGCATACCAAGGCTCACTAACCTTTATGGACAGCAATTGTTCATCGGGGAATGTCTCGACAATGGGTAGGGACTCCTCATTATGCACCATGCGGCTTAGGTGGTTAGCCACCACGTTCTCACTTCCCTTCTTGTCACGAATTTCAATATCGAACTCTTGAAGTAGGAGCATCCAACGAATGAGTCGAGGTTTAGCTTCTTTCTTTGTGAACAAGTACTTCAAGGCTGCATGGTCAGTGAGGACAATGACTTTAGTGCCAATTAAATACGATCTAAACTTATCTAATGCAAACACAACAGCCAAGAGCTCTTTCTCAGTTGTGGAATAATTTAATTGTGCATCATTTAAAGTAGGAGAAGCATAATAAATAACATGTGGCAGCTTGTTTTTCCTTTGACCCAAAACAGCCCCAATTGCATAATCTGATGCATCACACATGAGCTCAAAGGGAGTGCTCCAATCTGGTGGAGTGATGATTGGTGCCGAAGTGAGTAGGTCCTTGAGATGGTTGAATGCTTGCTCGCACGCCTCGTTGAACTCAAACGATACTTCCTTTTGTAGGAGACAGCATAGAGGTTGTGCAATCTTGGAAACGTCCTTGATAAATCGTCGATAGAATCCTGCATGACCAAGAAAAGAACGAACCTCTCTCACCGAAGTAGGAGAGGGTAAGTAGCGTACAAGATCTATTTTAGATTTATCAACTTCAATTCCTTTTTCTGAGATTATATGACCCAAAACAATACCTTGTTTAACCATAAAATGGCATTTCTCCCAATTTAACACAAGATTTGTTTCAACACAATGTTTCAAGATTAAAGTGAGATTATCTAAGCAATTATCAAATGAACTACCAAACACACTAAAATCATCCATGAATATCTCAATAATCCTTTCAACATAATCAGAAAATATGCTAACCATACACCTTTGAAACGTGGCAGGAGCATTGCACAAACTGAATGGCATGCGTCGATATGCAAACGTTCCAAAGGGACAAGTAAAAGTGGTCTTTTCTTGATCATCCGGGGCAATGACAATTTGATTATAACCAAATTATCCATCAAGAAAACAATAAAAGGAATGACCCGCTAACCTTTCAAGCATTTGATCTAGGAACGGCAATGGGAAATGATCCTTCCTTGTGGTGGCGTTTAGCTTCCTATAATCAATGCATACTCGCCAACCGGTTTGGATTTGTGTGGGTACAAGCTCATTCTCCGCATTCTCTACAACCGTCACTCCAGATTTCTTGGGCACGCATTGAATAGGTGAAACCCAACGGCTATCGGAGATAGGATAGATTACTCCACAATCAAGGAGCTTGATTATCTCCTTTTTCACAACTTCCATCATTGGAGGGTTGAGACGGCGTTGAGCCTCTCTAGTTGGTTTGGCCCCCTCCTCAAGAAATATGTGATGCATGCATGTTGTAGGACTTATACCTTTGATATCGGCCAAGGTCCAACCTAGGGCAGATTTGAACTCCTTCAACACACGCACTAGTTTCTCCTCTTCTTGTGCCGTGAGGGATGAGGAAATGATGGCAGGTAGGGTCTCGTTTTCTCCCAAGAAAATGTACTTCAAATGGGTTGGTAATGGTTTGAGTTCAAGGAGAAGTGCTTGAATTATTGACGGAAGCAACTTGTTAGTTGAAATGGGAATGGAATCGAAGTTAGGAGACTTACCACCATGCTTAGGTAATGACTCAAGGGCAGCAACCAACTCAATGAATTCCTCACTATAAGCCACGGCATGGAATGGTTCATGCATGTCGTGGGTTAGCATATGGTTTGCATCCATGGTTTTGAGTTCCATGCCTCTTGTAATGACTTTTTCAAGCACATCGTCATTCAAATCTTCAAGATATCCCTGCGCCAAAGAGTCAATTATATCAATAGAGAAACATGAATGGTCCTCACTAGGGTACTTAATAGAATCTGAAAGATTGAAATTAACAACTTCCCCATCAAATTCCATGGACAAAGTTCCATTAAACACGTCAATTTTAGTCTGGGCAGTCTTCATGAATGGCCTTCCAAGGAGGATGGGCAATGAAGGGGTATGGTCTGATTCATCCATTTCGAGAACATAGAAATCAGCCAGAAAGATTAAGTGATTTACCTGCACAAGAACATCTTCCAAAACTCCCTTTGGATAGGTGTTAGATCTATCGGCCAATTGTATGATTACACCATCATTTTTCAACACTCCTAAATTCATAGATGCATAAATTGAGTATGGCATAACATTTATAGAAGCACCTAAATCTAACATGGCAGATTCAAAGCGAGTGTTTCCAATTACACAAGGAATTGTAAAACTACCCGGATCTTTGCATTTGGGGGGTAGTTCATAGGAGCATATTTATGCGCCTTAGTTAGTTAGTTCTTATGCATTTATGTTGTGTTTTCTTAGTTAAGTTAGTCTTTTAAGCTATTTTCATGTGTTTTCAGGTTTTAGAGACAAAGTGAGCAAAAAGATGCAATTTGGACCATTATGGAGCGAAATTGGGCTAAAATGGAGTTCATGCACATGAAGCACAAGGGATGGACGAATTTGAGGGATTGATGAAGCTAGGAAGGCGTTTCAAAGTTGAAGAATTGAAGATACAAAGTTTCCTAATTGAAGTAGGAAAGGGCTTACATGAAGGATTCCTAATTGAAGAAGGATTCCTAATCAATGTAGGAGTCCTAATTGAAGATGGATTCCTAGACACATGAAGTTTCCTACTCAAGCAAGGTTTCCTACATGAAGAAGAAGATTTAAAGCCAAAGAATCAGCTCAAGAGAAGGATCTTATCCAAAACCTCATCCATAACCTTATCTTAGCTTATCTTATCCAAACAAACCTTATCCTATCCTATCTTATCCTAATCCTAAACTATCCACATTTCAGCCACTTAGGAGGGTTTCTAACTAGATTAGGACACATTAAAATTTGTTTCTAGAAGCCCTTATCCACTCCTACAAAGGTGCCACACCTTATCCCTTGTTTTTCTAGAAATCAGCCGCAAAACAACCTTTCTAGAAGGCCTTATCCCTTGTCCTACAAAAGTGACGCCCCAAACCTTTCTAGAACTCCTAGAAACCTGATTATTCCTTTCCCCCTTGGTTTCTAAAAGCCTTAGCCTTTTCCTTCAAGGATTGTGTGTTATTATCCTATACAAATTAGGCTTTTAAATCCTTTTCCTTTGCTACATAGGGGCTGCGAATTTCAGCCTATAAATACCACCCTTTGCTGCACCATTTGGTCACCATCCTCTACCATATTTTCACTACACCATTCACCCAAATATACCTCTTGTGCCGTGAGTTTGCAAAGGAGAACAAGGAAGAACTCTTGGAGCCGTGCATGCCATTCAAGGAGCTTGGATTGTGGAGCGTTTCTAGGTGTTTTCTATCTTTGTTTTAATGTTTAAATTTATTTATCTTTGTTTATTTGCGAGTATGAGGAACTAAACCCCCCTTGGCTAGGGGGGGATTCGAAACCATGTTTATGCTTGCTATATGATTTGATTACTTCTAATTGCGTTTCATAAGTTGTGATTTCAATTTGCTTATCTATGTGAATTAAAACTTATTCTTGTATGTTGATTGAGGGTCGACACTTAGTTTGCATGCATGAATTTGATGCTAGGATATAAGGGAATTTCACCTAATCGTTATGAACTTATATTCACAAGTAGTAAAGGTTGATGATCTCAATCGCGTTAAGTAAATTCTTGGCATAACTTTCATGCAATCATAGTAACAAGTGCTTCGTCAATGCTTATGGTTTTCATAGAACTTAATGATTCTTGCTTGTATCTCTATTATGCAATCATGTAGGGGACTTGTGGGGAATGCTTTGGGTTGTCGTATGCAATCATCCAATTCAATAACTTAAGGAAAATCTGAGAGTTAATTTAAGCGGACCCAATTAACTTGGGGCGTTGAGAATTCATGGTTTGTTGAAAAGCAATTGGAAATCGTTTTATATGCAAGTGTGACATGTGTGGAGATGAACCCCTTAGCTAGCCTTCCATCCATTCACATTAACCAATTTCGTTTTAAAATCTGTTTTAGTTTACAAAAGTTTGTTTTGTTTTTAAATTCGTCCAAAATCAATCCCCCTTTACTTAGTTGAGTCATAGTAGTTAGAAATCACTTTAGTTTGTGTTTTTAAGTGTCTTAGGTCAAGTTAAAACCAATTTTCGTCCAAGTTTTTGTCTAGTGTTCAAAACTGCCCAGATTGTGGGTTTCAGGCAGTTTTGAGTGTTTGTTTGCTGTTTTGAGTCTTTTGGTTTGTTTTGGTGTTTTAAAGTTTAGTTTTGCATTCTTTGAGTCTAGTTTAGTGTTTTAAACTTGTTTTTACGTATTTGAGTCAGTTTTCAAGTGATTTAGCAATCCCTCCTAATCTCCGGCCTAGAACGATCCCTACTTACATACTTACTGCAATTGATAAAAAGAGGGTTAATTTGTGTGTCAACATAATTTTCACATCAAATTTTGGGGGGGGATTCGAAACCAAGATTATGCTTGCTATATGATTTGATTACTTCTAATTGCGTTTCATAAGTTGTGATTTCCATTTGCTTATCTATGTGAATTAAAACTTATTCTTGTATGTTGATTGAGGGTCGACACTTAGTTTGCATGCATGAATTTGATGCTAGGATATAAGGGAATTTCACCTAATCGTTATGAACTTATATTCACAAGTAGTAAAGGTTGATGATCTCAATCGCGTTAAGTAAATTCTTGGCATAAGTTTCATGCAATCATAGTAACAAGTGCTTCGTCAATGCTTATGGTTTTCATAGAACTTAATGATTCTTGCTTGTATCCCTATTATGCAATCATGTAGGGGACTTGTGGGGAATGCTTTGGGTTGTCGTATGCAATCATCCAATTCAATAACTTAAGGAAAATCTGAGAGTTAATTTAAGCGGACCCAATTAACTTGGGGCGTTGAGAATTCATGGTTTGTTGAAAAGCAATTGGAAATCGTTTTATATGCAAGTGTGACATGTGTGGAGATGAACCCCTTAGCTAGCCTTCCATCCATTCACATTAACCAATTTCGTTTTAAAATCTGTTTTAGTTTACAAAAGTTTGTTTTGTTTTTAAATTCGTCCAAAATCAATCCCCCTTTACTTAGTTGAGTCATAGTAGTTAGAAATCACTTTAGTTTGTGTTTTTAAGTGTCTTAGGTCAAGTTAAAACCAATTTTCGTCCAAGTTTTTGTCTAGTGTTCAAAACTGCCCAGATTGTGGGTTTCAGGCAGTTTTGAGTGTTTGTTTGCTGTTTTGAGTCTTTTGGTTTGTTTTGGTGTTTTAAAGTTTAGTTTTGCATTCTTTGAGTCTAGTTTAGTGTTTTAAACTTGTTTTTACGTATTTGAGTCAGTTTTCAAGTGATTTAGCAATCCCTCCTAATCTCCGGCCTAGAACGATCCCTACTTACATACTTACTGCAATTGATAAAAAGAGGGTTAATTTGTGTGT
This sequence comes from Malus x robusta, assembly GCA_963082935.1. Lineage (NCBI taxonomy): Eukaryota > Viridiplantae > Streptophyta > Magnoliopsida > Rosales > Rosaceae > Malus > Malus x robusta. The sequence continues at coordinate 14,051,933 of OY720328.1, forward strand.
CAACATAATTTTCACATCAAATTTTGGGGGGGGATTCGAAACCAAGATTATGCTTGCTATATGATTTGATTACTTCTAATTGCGTTTCATAAGTTGTGATTTCCATTTGCTTATCTATGTGAATTAAAACTTATTCTTGTATGTTGATTGAGGGTCGACACTTAGTTTGCATGCATGAATTTGATGCTAGGATATAAGGGAATTTCACCTAATCGTTATGAACTTATATTCACAAGTAGTAAAGGTTGATGATCTCAATCGCGTTAAGTAAATTCTTGGCATAAGTTTCATGCAATCATAGTAACAAGTGCTTCGTCAATGCTTATGGTTTTCATAGAACTTAATGATTCTTGCTTGTATCTCTATTATGCAATCATGTAGGGGACTTGTGGGGAATGCTTTGGGTTGTCGTATGCAATCATCCAATTCAATAACTTAAGGAAAATCTGAGAGTTAATTTAAGCGGACCTAATTAACTTGGGGCGTTGAGAATTCATGGTTTATTGAAAAGCAATTGGAAATCGTTTTATATGCAAGTGTGACATGTGTGGAGATGAACCCCTTAGCTAGCCTTCCATCCATTCTCTTCCACCAAATTCGTTTTAAAATCTGTTTTGATTTACAAGTTTATGTTTTGCTTTCAATTTCGTAAAAACCAAATCCCCCTTTGTTTTCAAGTGTCAAATTAGTTAGAAAGTGTGTTAGTTTGTGTTTTTAAGTGTTTTGAGTCAAGTTAAAACCTATTTTCGTCAAAATCTTGTTTAGAGTTCAAAACTGCCCAGAAAGTGGTTTTAAGGCAGTTTTGAGTGTTTGTTTGCTGTTTTGAGTCTTTTGGTTTGTTTTGGTGTTTTAAAGTTTAGTTTTGCATTCTTTGAGTCTAGTTTAGTGTTTTAAACTTGTTTTTACGTATTTGAGTCAGTTTTCAAGTGATTTAGCAATCCCTCCTAATCCCCGGCCTAGAACGATCCGTACTTACATACTTACTACAATTGATAAAAAGAGGGTTAATTTGAGTGTCAACATAATTTTCACATCAAATTTAGGCGCCGTTGCCGGGGATTAGCAAAGTTGCTAATCCCTTGGATTGTTTTATTTCAATTTGTTTTAATTGAGTCCAGATTTTTACTTTGTTTTTGTTTCTTGTTTTTAGGTACTAGTTTATGACTCGGAACTCTCATCCGGTTCGTGAACACATCTTGGACTTTGACGACGATTTTGAACGAGACTTGAGACGAAAGAGGAAGAATCCAGAACCTAGTAAATCAAGTTCAAATTCGGAATCCGAAGTTGAGATTGAGGAAGAGGAACCCACGGCACAAGTGGGTGAAGTTGAGACAGTCATGGCACAAGACAATCGAACAATCAAGGAGCTCTCGGCTTCGGGATTGGATAATGCCGCACCTCTATGTATTCAATATTCGGCGGCTGCCCAAGGAAAGACCGAGGAATTCGAGTTAAAGTCAAGTTTGCTCCACCATATTCCGAAGTATCATGGGTTGTCCATGGAGGATCCTAACATGCACTTGAAAGAATTCGAGGTGGTGTGTTCAAGCATGACTCCAATCAATGTCGACGGGAGTATATTGAAGATGAAGGCCTTTCCCTTTTCTCTCATGGAAAAGGCGAAGGATTGGTTATATGAATTAGCTCCCGGAACGGTCACATCTTGGGAGAGCATGAAACGAGCTTTCTTGGAGAAGTTTTTCCCAACTTCTCGAGTCATCCTCCTACGAAAAAGGATAAGTGGAATTCAACAAGAAGAAGGTGAGTCTTTTCCTACATATTATGAACGTTTTAAATCTCTTGTTGCTTCTTGTCCACAACATCAAATGAAGGAGGAGCTTCTTCTACAATACTTCTACGAGGGACTTCTACCAATCGAACGACAAATGCTAGATGCTTCGGCGGGAGGAGCTTTGGTGGACAAGACTCCCACGGCAGCAAAGACTTTGATTGCTAATCGAGCGTTAAACGCTCAACAATACGAAGGCATTGGACAAAGAAGCACCACACGGCAACACCAAGTGAATGAGGTAAGTGCCATAACCGAACTTCAAAATCAAATGGCTAACCTTACTACGTTGCTTTCTCAGGTTGTGGAAGGGCCAAAAGTTCAAAATGTAAGTCCGTGTGGCGTATGTTCCATGCAAGGACACCCTACGGACACATGCCCACAATTGATCGAGAACTGAGGGTGGGAGACCCTCAATGCCGTGGGCTTTGGGCAGCAATACCAACAAAGGAATGACCCCTTTTCTAACACCTACAATCCCGGTTGGCGTGATCATCCGAATTTCAAATGGCGAGAACCCCAACAAGGCCAACAATAAAATACATTTCGGCAACAACCCCCGGGTTTCTATCAAATGCCATTCGCACCAAATCAAACTCAAATACATTCTGCCCCAACAAATCCAGGTACGTCCTTGGATAATGATGCAATTCTTAAATTACTCAACACTTTGTCTCAGGGGCAAGAGAATCAAACCGCAGCATTGCAAAGCCAAGCTAAAAGGGTGGATCACTTGGAAAAGCAAATTGGGCAAATTGCGGAGTTTGTAGGACAGTTTCGAGACCAAGGAAGACTCCCTAGTTCAACCGTTGCAAATCCAAAAGGGGGATTCGAAACCGCCAAAGCAATTACATTAAGGAGTGGCAAACAAGTTGGAACCCAACCCCAAGCATCCAATTCAAGTCAAAAAGAGGATGAAAAGCTATTGTTTGAGGAAGAACCCCAAACCTCAACCACGGCAAGGAAGGAGAAAACAATGCCGCAGCCTCCTATTGCACCTTTGCCGTGTCCTACACTTAAGGTAAGTCATAATTCGACCCAATCAAGTTCTATTCCACTAAACGTGCCCTTTCCTAGCAGGTTGACGCAAGCCAAGAACGACGAGGAAGAAAAAGACATTCTGGAGACGTTTAGGAAGGTGCATGTCAACATCCCACTCCTCGATGCAATAAAGCAAATCCCGAAATATGCTAAGTTCTTGAAGAAGCTTTGCACAACAAGGAATCGGATTCGGGAGAAAGAGGTGGTACACGTAAGTGAGAATGTATCTGCATTGTTGCAAAGAAAGTTACCACCTAAATGCAAAGATCCAGGTAGTTTCACTATCCCTTGTGTTATTGGTAATACGAGGTTTGATCATGCTATGCTAGATTTAGGTGCATCAATTAATGTCATGCCATATTCTGTTTATGCATCGATGAATCTAGGAGAGCTTAAACATGATGGTGTTATTATTCAATTAGTCGATCGATCTAATGCATATCCAAAAGGAGTTCTGGAGGATGTTTTGGTGCAGGTAGACCATTTGATTTTTCCTGCAGATTTCTATGTGCTTGACATGGAAGATTCGGTACACTCTCCATCATCACCACTCTTGCTTGGACGTCCTTTCATAAAAACAGCTCAAACCAAGATTGATGTGGCCAAGGGAGCAGTAACCATGGCCTTTGGTGGTGATATGATTAACTTTAAGATTTCTGAATCGGTGGAGAATACTAATGATGTTCGTTCTTGTTGTGCTATTAATGTAAGGCAGGAATGTTCAACACTAGTCAAGAAGAATGTACCACAACCCACCGTCGAGGAAGGAATTGGAGTGAACAACAAAGAGTGCACAGCCCCAACCTTGGAATCACCAAATCTTACCAAGGGCACTCCTTGTGCATTTGTCCATAGTGCTACTACTTCTTTGCCGTACAAAGGTAAGCGACCTATTCCAATTTCGATTCCCATTTCAACTAATAGGTTGTTACCTTGTATGGTGCAGGTACCTAATCGAAGTCAACATGGTGGGAGAGTTCGTGTTGATCTACAGAAGCAAAACATCAAAATCAGGAAGGATCATTATCCCATCCCATTCAAGGACCCAAAGAATGAAGTATTTCGTAGGACAGATTATGGAAACACCCCTCCATGCTGTGGGGTTCCATAAACCTTCAATGGAGCATCGTCCGGCTGCAACACGTTAAAGAAAGCGCTTCTTGGGAGGCAACCCATGCAAATAAAGAGGACCTAGGAAGCTCCGGCATCATAATCAGATTTGCGTTTCTAAACCCTACTCTTTATTGCTTTTACTTTGCCATATTTGTCATGTTTGCTAGTTGTCTTATTTGCTTGTTTTTGTGTGAGTCTATGTTTGAAACATTGAGGACAATGTTTGGTTTAAGTGTGGGGGGGGGGGGGGGCTAAACAAAGTGTTTTTGTGTCAAATTCGGAGGATTTTACCACCTAACATTTCAAAGGTTGTTTTTCATTGTTTTCAAGTGTTTTTAGAATGTTTTGATGTGTTTTTATGTGGCTTTACTAGAAAATCCGAAAATTCAAGAAAAAAATTTGAAAAAGTTTTGAAAAAACCCAAAAAGAGTCGTTTTAAAGTTGTTTTTGTGTGTTTGTGTCTTAGAGTACCTTCCAACACAATGATGAGGATTTGGTTTTTAATTGCATGACCGTTAAAGAAAGTTACAAACATGGATGGAAGTTTGATATGCTCTTTTGTTTATGCTTCGTCATCGTTGTTGTTTACGAATTCACATGTAATCACAAAGAAAAAAAAATCAGTTTTTGTAACATGCTTGAAGGAAGTAACTCAAACTAACGCTACAACCTTTTGAGACTTGAGCCTTAACATTCTTTGGAGAGTTAAAATCTGTGAATTTGTTGTTTTCTAAAGTCGTTGCATGATCTCATCATTCTTTGATTGGTTGCTACTTAGAAGGCGTTTCATCATTTTAGATCCAAATATTAGAACTCATACCCATTTCATTCAAAACTTAAAATTGAGTGCATAACATATAACAAGATGAAGTTGTTTAGTAGTTATCACCAGAGCCAAAAAGCCTTCAACCCATGCATATTGTTTTTGTAGGATTAACCCTTTTGAGCCTTATTTAGCCTATTTTTGTTGTTAGCCACATTATCCTTACCTAGCCTAGAGTAGGACTATCCATACCTTGTTCTTAAAGGATAATAAAGCATGACTTAGAGGAAATTCCTTTTGATCAATGTTGTGCAAAAAACTAAGTGTGGGGGAGTGGAAAGTTTGTGTGCCAAAAGAAGTAAGGAGGGCACGGGTTAGACAAAGAAAAAAAAAAGAAAAAAACAAAAAAAAAAAGAGAAAAGTGTGAAAAGTACGAAAAGGAGTTGCAAGAGCATAAAATGAGCTCTAAGTTGTTGGTTGTTGAAGCAAGGGTCCAAAAAGTTGAATTAGACCCTAAAGTGTTGCATGAATCTTCCCATTGGGTTTAAACATTGATTTTTGCATGCAAAAGTGAATTCTAAGTGTCAATTTCATTACTTTGCTTATTATTCTTTAAGAATGTTTGTTTATCTTTACCTTTCTTTGTTAGCCAATACCTTCGCCCCGTTACAACTTTTGCTTCTATCTTGATTGTTATGTGATGCGAAATAGATAAGCACACAAATTAACCCTCTTTTGTCAAATTGTAGTAAAGATGAAAGTAGGGATCGTTCTAAACCGGGGATTAGGAGGGATTGCTAAACACTTGGAAACTGACTTAAAAACTTAAAAACGAAGTTTAAAACACTAAACTAGACTCAAAGAATACAAAACTAAAAGTTAAAACACTTAAACAAACCTAAAAACTAAAACAGCAACTAGAAGGCTCAAAACTGCCTAAAAACCACTTTCTGGCAGTTTTGAGCACCTACACTAATTTGGACGAAATTTGATTTCTTAATGACCTAAAACACCTAAAAACATATTCTAAGACAAGTTCTAAGTAAAATGACTCAAAGAAATAAGGTGGGATTTGATTTGGACGAAAATAGATTAAATGGCAGATTATAAAAGAAACAGATTGTAAAACAAATTTTGATGAAAAGAATGGATAAAAGGCTAGTTAGGAGGTTCTTCTCTACACATGTCACACTTGCAAACGAAACGATTTTCAGTTGTTCTTCCGATAAACTATGACTACTCAATGCCCCAAATTAACCGTGAATTGCACTAATTAACCCTCAGTTTTTCCACAAGTTATTAAGTTGGATGATTGCATACGACAACCCAAAACATTCCCTACAAGTTCCCTACATGAATTGCATAATAGAGATACAAGCAAGAATCATTATGTTCTATGAAAAACATAAGCATTGACGAAGCATTCGTTACTATGAATTGCATGAAACTTATGCTAAGAATTCATTCAACGCGATCGGTTTCAAGCGACCTTCACTACTTGTGATTATAAGATTGTAACTATTAGGTGAAACTCCCTCATAATCTAGCATCATATTTATGCATGAAAACTAAGCGTGCACTCTCAATCAACATACACAAATAAATTATCAATCAAATAGATGAACGAATTGAATCCATAACTTATGAAATAACAACTGAATGTAATCGAATCAAATTGCAAGCATGTACATGGTTTCGAATCACCCCCCAACTAAGGGGGTTTAGTTCCTCATACTCACAACACAAACTTTATTGAATTGAAACATCAAAGACATAAGAAAGATTACACCTAAAATGCCAAAGAAGTCCACTTTGAATTTCTGCACAGTAGCTCCTCTTTCTTCTTCTCCTTGCTGCGGCAGTGAGGTTTTAGGGTCTGTTTTGATGTGATTTCGGTTTAGGGATGGATTTGGGATGATGTGGTGGTTCGGCAAAGGGTAGGGGAGGTGTATGGTGGTGCGGCAAGGATGGGAAGTGGCTGGAATGGGTGAATGGCTGCTGGAATTGATGGAAGCTGCGGCAGAAGGGAGAAAAGGGAGATGGTGGCTGCGGCAAAGAATGGAAGTGAGGGGAGAGGATTTTCTGAATTGTGTAGAGGAAAAGAGATATTCGGCTAGGGTGTTAAGGAGCATATAAATAGGCACCTAAAACCCTAATTAAATCAGATTGGGCTAGGGTTTGTGCGGCACTTAAGTGAACATGGGCTAGGGTTTGTAATCAGATTTTTGAATGTGCAAAGGGCCTAGGTGTGGCTGATTAGGTGGACTTGGGTTAGGGTTTAGGTGCAACCTAGGTCCAAGAGGTAAGGATGGGTCATCCAAAAGCCCAAAGCCGAGAATAGAAACTCTTGAAATTGGAAACCTCCAAGAATAGAAACTTCCAACTTTAGAAACTTTGGTTGCCAATACCGATTTAGGAAAGATCGACCCAAAATGGAAACTTTTAGGCTTAGCTTTCCTACTTCAAGTAGGAAACCTCAATTCTTCAACTCTTCAATTCCATCCCAACCTTGCGTTCCAAGCATGTCCTTTTCAATCCAAGCTCACTTTTTGCTCCAAAAGCTCCAACTTGCATCATTTCATGTAATACGTCCGCTAAACCCTGAAAACACATGAAAGTAGCTTAAAAGACTACTTTAACGAAGAAAACATAACAAAAATGCATCAGAACTAGCTAACTAAGGCGCATAAATATGCTCCTATCAAATTCCCACACACTTAGCTTTTGCTAGTCCTCGAGCAAAACAAACAAAACAAAGAAAACAAAACGAAACAATCTAAACCTTCCAACGTTTGCCTCAGGGATTTCCAATGCACATGACATGTTAAAGATTGTTATCCCCACAGATTTGAGTCATCTTACACAAGCACATACTTACTTAAAGCCACTACTTACTAGTTCACAAGTAATCAATTAAAACAATGCTTTGAATGTAGTAACATGCCTTAGAGAATTCCCTCAATTCCTTACAAGATATACACTCTATTTTCACTCAGATTTTCTAACTCCACACCCTACACTAGTCATATGTGAGAAGATTGATGTAGATATGAAAACGAATGCTCACATATATGTATCACAACGAACGCAATTTCTAGAGTTAAGAAGCATGTTTAGATATGATCTCATGAATGGAATGCTACTACTTAGATGCGAGAACCAGTGACACCATATGCTCATACCAAATTCAAACTCCACAAATTGAAACACATAACACTCAAGATAGAAGTTAAGGGTTGTAATGGGGCTAGGGGTGATTGGCTAACAATGGAAGGTAAGGAAAACAAACATTCTTAAAGCATAATAAGCAAAGTAATGAAATTAATGCTTAGAATTCCTTTAGATTGCAGAATTTATCTTTGACACACAAGGGAAAGATTTAAACAACTCCTTAGGGCCGAATTCATTGTTTTGGACCTTCACTTCAACAAACAATACTTTGAAACTTTATTATTTTTTTTTTCAAACTCTTCATAGTTTTTTTTTTCTTCATAGTTTTTTCTTTTTCTTTTTTTTTTTTTCTTTCTTTTTTTCTTTCTTTGCCGTGCCTATGGCACACAATTCCTCATGAAAAATACTTCCCCCACACTTGTTTTCTGCCAACGTAGATCAAAAGGAATTCAATACAAATCATGCTTTACTATGCTTTAAGAACAAGGGTATGGATGGTCCTAAACTAGGCTAGGTGAGGAAAACATGGGTTAACAAAGAATAGGCTAACAAGGCTCAACGGGCTTACAACCTACAAATCACAATGACATAGGGCACACGGCTTTTTGGCTAAGGTGGTGGTCACTACACAACTTCATCTTGAATATGTGTTATCCAATTCAATGACATGCTTTGAATGAAATGGGCATGAGTTCTAGCATTTGGAACTAAATGATGAAACGCCTTCTAAGTAGCAACCAAGCAAGGAATAATGAGATCATGCAACGACTTTAGAAAACAAAGAATGCACAGATTTTAACTCTCCAAATAAACGTTTAGGCTCAAGTCTCACAAGTTTGTAGCGTTAGTTTGAGTTCCTTCCTTCAAGCATGTTACAAAAATTGATTTTTTTTTCTTTATGATTGCATGTGAATTCATAAGTTATAACCACAACTAAGCATAAACAAAGAGTAAAACAACTTTCATCCATGTTAATCACTCTCTTTAACAGCCATGTAATTACAAACCGAATCCTCATCATTGTGTTGGAAGGTACCCTAAGACACAAACAAACACACAAAAACAACTCTTTTTGGGTTTTTTAAAACAAATTTTTCAAATTTTTATGTGATTTTCGGATTTTTAGAACAACCTATACTAAAACACACCAAAACTGCTCAAAAACACTTAAAAACAGCAAAGAACAAGTCTCCAAGTTAAGGGTGATAAAATCCCACAAATTTGCATCTAAAACACTTAGTTACCCCCCACACTTAAATCAAACATTGTCCTCAATGTTTCAAGCATAAAATCGCACTAAACAAAAAGAACACACAAACAGCAACTAAAACAACTAAATAGGCAGATTAGAAATAAACAACAAAGTGAAGAGTTTAGGAACGCAAATCTGGAATTGGAGTGATTCCTTGGGCTTCCTTTGTTGAATTGCATGGGTTGCCTCCCAAGAAGCGCTTTCTTTATCGTCGTACAGCCGGACGAAAAGCCCCTTCACTCTCCATTTGTGCCCACGGCACCCAAAGAAATATCCTCCACGGTTTGTTCAACAAAGTTCTCATAATATGGCTTCAAACGGTGTCCGTTCACTTGGAATTCATGACCTGTTTTGAGACTTTGAATCTGGATGGCACCATAAGAAGATATGTTAGTAATAACAAATGGTCCAATCCACTTAGAACGTAACTTACCTGGAAACAAACGTAAACGGGAATTGAACAATAGCACTTTCTGCCCAATTGAGAATGATTTCCCACGGATCATGTTGTCATGGAAAGCTTTGGTCTTTTGCTTGTAAATGCTTGCATTATCGTACGCCTCGCGCCGTATCTCATCAAGCTCATTCAATTGCAATCTCCTTTGACTACCTGCTTCCTCGAGGTTCATGTTAAACTTCTTGATGGCCCAAAGTGCTTTGTGCTCCAATTCAACAGGAAGATGGCACGCCTTGCCATAGACAAGTCGGAAGGGGGACATCCCAATGGGGGTTTTGTACGCCGTACGATACGCCCAAAGTGCATCATCTAACCGTAACCTCCAATCCTTCCTCGTTGGCCCAACGGTCTTCTCTAGGATTTGCTTGATCTCTCGGTTGGAAACCTCGGCTTGACCATTCGTTTGAGGATGGTAAGGTGTAGAAACCTTATGTGTGACACTGTATTTCCTCAATAACGCGTCAATGGTCCGATTGCAAAAGTGTGTCCCTCCGTCACTAATGATCACTCGTGGCATTCCGAACCTTGCAAAAATGTTAGTTCTAATAAAATTTGCAACCACCTTAGAATCATTAGTCCGGGTGGCCTTGGCTTCCACCCATTTTGACACATAATCAACCGCAAGCAAAATATATGTAAAACCATACGAAGAAGGAAAATGACCCATAAAATCAATACCCCAAACATCAAAAATTTCAACATTTAGGATAGAAACCTGCGGCATTTGGTCCTTTGCACTAATACCACCCATTCGTTGGCATTTATCACATGTTAAGCAAAAAGTTTTAGCATCTTTAAAAATACTAGGCCAATAAAATCCACATTGTAACACCTTAAGCGCTGTGCGTTGTGTACCAAAGTGCCCTCCACATGCATATGTGTGACAAAAACTCAAAATTGAATGACATTCAGAATCGTGCACACAACGACGTATAATCTGATCGGGGCAAAATTTCCTTAAGTACGGATCATCCCACACATAAAATCGTGCATCATGCTTAAGTTTATCACGTTGGTGCCTAGTGAACTCACTTGGAATACATTTCGACACCAAAAAATTAACAATATCGGCATACCAAGGTGCACTAACCTTAATGGACAACAATTGTTCATCCGGAAATGTCTCCAAAATCGGCAAAGACTCCTCATTATGCACCATCCGGCTTAGGTGGTCAGCCACCACGTTCTCACTTCCCTTCTTGTCCCGAATCTCAATGTCGAACTCTTGAAGTAGCAATATCCATCGAATTAGCCGTGGCTTGGCCTCCTTTTTGGTGAGCAAGTACTTCAGAGCTGCATGATCAGTAAAAACAATTACTTTAGTTCCAATAAGATATGATCGAAATTTATCTAAAGCAAAGACAACGGCAAGAAGGTCTTTTTCCGTAGTGGAGTAGTTCAATTGTGCATCGTTCAACGTCCGGGAGGCGTAGTAAATGACATGCGGCCTCTTGTCCTTTCTTTGTCCTAAAACAGCTCCTAAGGCATAGTCGGACGCATCACACATGAGCTCGAAAGGTAGACTCCAATCCGGTGGAACAATGATGGGTGCCGTGGTCAACAACTCCTTGAGTTGTTTGAATGATTCCGTGCACTCATTTGTGAATTCAAACGCCACTTCTTTTTGTAGGAGTCGGCAAAGAGGTTGTGCTATCTTCGAGAAATCTTTGATAAACCTACGATAAAATCCTGCATGACCAAGAAACGAACGAACCTCTCTAACCGAAGTCGGAGAGGGTAAGTGACGTACAAGATCTATTTTCGACTTATCAACCTCAATACCTTTTTCAGAGATTATATGACCTAAAACGATGCCTTGTTTAACCATAAAATGACACTTTTCCCAATTAAGCACAAGGTTAGTTTCAACACAACGTTTTAGGATCACACTTAGATTATGTAAGCAACTATCAAACGAATCACCAAATACGCTAAAATCATCCATAAACACTTCAATTATCTTTTCTACGTGATCAGAAAATATACTCATCATGCATCTTTGAAATGTAGCAGGTGCATTACATAAACCAAAAGGCATGCGACGATATGCAAATGTACCAAACGGGCATGTAAAAGTGGTTTTTTCTTGGTCTTCAGGTGAAATGACAATTTGATTATACCCAGAATAACCATCCAGAAAACAATAAAAAGCATAACCCGCTAACCTCTCAAGCATTTGGTCGATGAACGGCAATGGGAAGTGGTCCTTCCTCGTGGTGGTGTTTAGCTTCCTATAGTCAATGCACACCCTCCAACCAGTTTGAATACGTTGAGGGACAAGCTCATTCTCAGCATTAGCTACCACCGTCACTCCGGATTTCTTTGGTACGCATTGAACCGGCGAAACCCACCTACTATCCGAGATTGGATAGATAACCCCACAATCTAAAAGCTTTATGATCTCCTTCTTCACTACTTCCATCATCGGAGGGTTGAGACGGCGTTGAGCCTCTCTAGTTGGTTTGGCCCCCTCCTCAAGAAATATGTGATGCATACAAGTCGTAGGGCTTATACCTTTGATATCGGCCAATGTCCAACCTAGGGCAGATTTGAACTCCTTCAAAACTCGAAGCAATTTCTCCTCCTCTTGTGCCGTGAGGGAGGAGGAAATGATGGCAGGTAGTGTTTCATTTTCTCCCAAGAAAATGTACTTCAGATGGCTTGGCAAAGGCTTGAGTTCAAGGATAGGTGCCTGAATTATAGATGGAAGCAATTTGTTAGTCGAAATGGGAATGGACTCACGGTTAGTATACTTACCATCAAGCTTAGGTGAGGACTCAAGGGCAGCCACAACTTCAAGTAATTCCTCACTAGTGGGCACGGCATGGGATGACTCTTGTATGCCGTGGGCATGCATGCAATCTGCCCCCTTTGTTTTGAGTTCCATGCCTCGTGTAATGACTTTTTCAAGCGCATCGTCATTCAAATCGTCGAGATATCCCTGCGCCAAAGAGTCAATTATATCAATAGAAAAGCATGAATGGTCATCACTAGGGTATTTAATGGAATCAGAAAGATTAAAATTAACAACTTCCCCATCGAATTCCATGGACAAAGTTCCACTATACACGTCAATCTTCGTCCGGGCCGTCTTCATGAATGGCCTTCCAAGTAGAATGGGCAGCGAAGGAGCATGGTCCGATTCATCCATTTCGAGGACATAGAAATCCGCCGGGAAGACCAAATGATTAACCTGCACAAGAACATCTTCCAACACTCCCTTTGGATAGGCGTTAGATCTATCGGCCAACTGTATTATTACCCCATCATTTTTCAATGCTTCTAAGTTCATAGATGCATAAATGGAATATGGCATAACATTTATAGAAGCACCTAAATCCAGCATGGCAGATTCAAATCTAGTATTCCCAATAACACAAGGAATGGTAAAGCTACCTGGATCTTTACATTTGGGAGGTAATTTGCGTTGCAAAATGGCAGACACATTCTCACCTACCTTGACCACTTCCTTGGTCGACATCCGCTTCCTCGTGGTACACAACTCCTTCAAGAACTTAGCATACCTCGGAACTTGCTTGATTGCATCTAACAAAGGTATGTTAACTTGAACTTTCCGAAAGGTTTCAAGGATATCCTTTTCTGCCTCTTCTTTCTTCGTTTGCATGAACCTACTAGGAAAAGGCACATTTGAAGGGAAAACATTAGTATTAACCGAATTTGACACATTTTTACCTTTGGGTGACGAATTGGGCAGATTTGGGACATTGGGGACGTGCAGCAAAGGTGGAACCACCTTTGCCGTGGGCTGCTTTGATGCCTCCTCTTCCAATTCCAAAAGTTCATCCTCATTATGACCTGTTTTTGATGTAGAACCTGCCCCAACTTCCTTACCACTTCTTAGGGTGATTGCTTTGGCACTTTCGAACCCTCCCTTCGGATTTGGAATGGTGGAACTAGGGAGTTGTCCGGGATCTCGAAACTTACCTACAAACTCGGCAATCTGCCCAATTTGTTTCTCAAGTTGATCCACCCTCTTATCTTGGTTTTGCATAGCCTTAGCTTGATCTTCCTGCCCATTAGACAACTTAGTTAGTATTTTAAGAAGTGCATCATTGTCAAGAGACGTACCTGAGGCACTTGGGCCTGATTGGGGTTGATTTTGAGGTGGGCCGTAGGTTTTGGGAAAGAACCCCGGGGGTTGTTGCCTAAAGCCTCCTTGGTTCTGAGGTTGCTGGGGCTCCCTCCATTTGAAGTTTGGATGGTCTCGCCACCCCGGATTATACGTGTTGGAGTACGGATCATGCGTTGACTGATTTTGGCCTTGAAACCCAATGGCATTCGCACTCTCCCATCCGCCATTCTCGATGAGCTGAGGACATTTTTCGGAGGCATGTCCTTGAATAGAACATACGCCACACACCACGGGTCCTTGTATCTTCATTCCCTCGGCCATCTGTGAAACAATAGAAGTAAGATTAGCCAATTGTGAATGAATATCGGAAGTTGAACTTACCTCATGTACTTGGTGCCGTGGGGGTCCTCTTTGGCCTACACCCTCGTACTGTTGAGCGTTCAACGCTCTATTAGCAATCAAGACCTTAGCAGCCATGGGTGTTTTGTCTACCAATGCTCCTCCCGCCGAAGCATCGAGCATTTGACGTTCTAGAGGTAAGAGACCCTCGTAGAAATATTGCAAGAGCAACTCCTCCTTCATCTGATGCTGTGGACAAGAAGCAACAAGTGATTTAAATCGTTCATAATATGTAGGAAAAGACTCACCTTCTTCTTGCTGGATTCCGCTTATCTTTTTGCGTAGGAGGATGATACGAGAAGTTGGAAAGAACTTCTCCAAGAACGCTCTCTTCATACTCTCCCATGATGTGACAGTGCCGGGAGCTAACTCATATAACCAATCCTTGGCTTTATCCATCAAAGAGAATGGAAAAGCCTTCATCTTCAATATATTTCCGTCAACATTGACGGGAGTCATACTAGAGCAAACTACTTCAAATTCTTTCAAATGTTTGTTAGGATCTTCCATGGACAAGCCATGGTATTTAGGAATATGATGAAGCAAACTTGACTTTAATTCAAACTCATCCGTCTTACCTTGGGCAGCCCTAGGGTATTGAATGCACAAGGGTGTGGCATTATCCAAACCTGAGGCGGAAAGCTCCTTGAGTGTACGGTTATCCACCGCCATGCCTTGGACTTCTTCAAATATCCCTGCCGTGGCTTCCTCCTCCTCTTCTTGTACGTTTACTTCACAATCAGATTCGGAAGTTGGTGGATGGTGTTCTTGCTGACTTCTAGCTCTTCTCAACTTCCTCTCAAAATCGTCGTCAAACTCCAAGATGTTTGCACGAATCGTTTGAGAGCTTCTAATCATACATTAGTACCTAAGAAACAAGAAACAAAATTAGGTCAGAACTTAAACAAAATCAGCAACAAAGTGAAATACAAGAAACAAAAACAATCCAAGGGATTAGCAAAATTGCTAATCTCCGGCAACGGAGCCAAAAATTTGATGCGAAATAGATAAGCACACAAATTAACCCTCTTTTGTCAAATTGTAGTAAAGATGTAAGTAGGGATCGTTCTAAACCGGGGATTAGGAGGGATTGCTAAACACTTGGAAACTGACTTAAAAACTTAAAAACGAAGTTTAAAACACTAAACTAGACTCAAAGAATACAAAACTAAAAGTTAAAACACTTAAACAAACCTAAAAACTAAAACAGCAACTAGAAGGCTCAAAACTGCCTAAAAACCACTTTCTGGCAGTTTTGAGCACCTACACTGATTTGGACGAAATTTGATTTCTTAATGACCTAAAACACCTAAAAACATATTCTAAGACAAGTTCTAAGTAAAATGACTCAAAGAAATAAGGTGGGATTTGATTTGGACGAAAATAGATTAAATGGCAGATTATAAAAGAAACAGATTGTAAAACAAATTTTGATGAAAAGAATGGATAAAAGGCTAGTTAGGAGGTTCTTCTCTACACATGTCACACTTGCAAACGAAACGATTTTCAGTTGTTCTTCCGATAAACTATGACTACTCAATGCCCCAAATTAACCGTGAATTGCACTAATTAACCCTCAGTTTTTCCACAAGTTATTAAGTTGGATGATTGCATACGACAACCCAAACCATTCCCTACAAGTTCCCTACATGAATTGCATAATAGAGATACAAGCAAGAATCATTATGTTCTATGAAAAACATAAGCATTGACGAAGCATTCGTTACTATGAATTGCATGAAACTTATGCTCAGAATTCATTCAACGCGATCGGTTTCAAGCGACCTTCACTACTTGTGATTATAAGATTGTAACTATTAGGTGAAACTCCCTCATAATCTAGCATCATATTTATGCATGAAAACTAAGCGTGCACTCTCAATCAACATACACAAATAAATTATCAATCAAATAGATGAACGAATTGAATCCATAACTTATGAAATAACAACTGAATGTAATCGAATCAAATTGCAAGCATGTACATGGTTTCGAATCACCCCCCAACTAAGGGGGTTTAGTTCCTCATACTCACAACACAAACTTTATTGAATTGAAACATCAAAGACATAAGAAAGATTACACCTAAAATGCCAAAGAAGTCCACTTTGAATTTCTGCACAGTAGCTCCTCTTTCTTCTTCTCCTTGCTGCGGCAGTGAGGTTTTAGGGTCTGTTTTGATGTGATTTCGGTTTAGGGATGGATTTGGGATGATGTGGTGGTTCGGCAAAGGGTAGGGGAGGTGTATGGTGGTGCGGCAAGGATGGGAAGTGGCTGGAATGGGTGAATGGCTGCTGGAATTGATGGAAGCTGCGGCAGAAGGGAGAAAAGGGAGATGGTGGCTGCGGCAAAGAATGGAAGTGAGGGGAGAGGATTTTCTGAATTGTGTAGAGGAAAAGAGATATTCGGCTAGGGTGTTAAGGAGCATATAAATAGGCACCTAAAACCCTAATTAAATCAGATTGGGCTAGGGTTTGTGCGGCACTTAAGTGAACATGGGCTAGGGTTTGTAATCAGATTTTTGAATGTGCAAAGGGCCTAGGTGTGGCTGATTAGGTGGACTTGGGTTAGGGTTTAGGTGCAACCTAGGTCCAAGAGGTAAGGATGGGTCATCCAAAAGCCCAAAGCCGAGAATAGAAACTCTCGAAATTGGAAACCTCCAAGAATAGAAACTTCCAACTTTAGAAACTTTGGTTGCCAATGCCGATTTAGGAAAGATCGACCCAAAATGGAAACTTTTAGGCTTAGCTTTCCTACTTCAAGTAGGAAACCTCAATTCTTCAACTCTTCAATTCCATCCCAACCTTGCGTTCCAAGCATGTCCTTTTCAATCCAAGCTCACTTTTTGCTCCAAAAGCTCCAACTTGCATCATTTCATGTAATACGTCCGCTAAACCCTGAAAACACATGAAAGTAGCTTAAAAGACTACTTTAACGAAGAAAACATAACAAAAATGCATCAGAACTAGCTAACTAAGGCGCATAAATATGCTCCTATCAAATTCCCACACACTTAGCTTTTGCTAGTCCTCGAGCAAAACAAACAAAACAAAGAAAACAAAACGAAACAATCTAAACCTTCCAACGTTTGCCTCAGGGATTTCCAATGCACATGACATGTTAAAGATTGTTATCCCCACAGATTTGAGTCATCTTACACAAGCACATACTTACTTAAAGCCACTACTTACTAGTTCACAAGTAATCAATTAAAACAATGCTTTGAATGTAGTAACATGCCTTAGAGAATTCCCTCAATTCCTTACAAGATATACACTCTATTTTCACTCAGATTTTCTAACTCCACACCCTACACTAGTCATATGTGAGAAGATTGATGTAGATATGAAAACGAATGCTCACATATATGTATCACAACGAACGCAATTTCTAGAGTTAAGAAGCATGTTTAGATATGATCTCATGAATGGAATGCTACTACTTAGATGCGAGAACCAGTGACACCATATGCTCATACCAAATTCAAACTCCACAAATTGAAACACATAACACTCAAGATAGAAGTTAAGGGTTGTAATGGGGCTAGGGGTGATTGGCTAACAATGGAAGGTAAGGAAAACAAACATTCTTAAAGCATAATAAGCAAAGTAATGAAATTAATGCTTAGAATTCCTTTAGATTGCAGAATTTATCTTTGACACACAAGGGAAAGATTTAAACAACTCCTTAGGGCCGAATTCATTGTTTTGGACCTTCACTTCAACAAACAATACTTTGAAACTTTATTATTTTTTTTTTCAAACTCTTCATAGTTTTTTTTTTCTTCATAGTTTTTTCTTTTTCTTTTTTTTTTTTTCTTTCTTTTTTTCTTTCTTTGCCGTGCCTATGGCACACAATTCCTCATGAAAAATACTTCCCCCACACTTGTTTTCTGCCAACGTAGATCAAAAGGAATTCAATACAAATCATGCTTTACTATGCTTTAAGAACAAGGGTATGGATGGTCCTAAACTAGGCTAGGTGAGGAAAACATGGGTTAACAAAGAATAGGCTAACAAGGCTCAACGGGCTTACAACCTACAAATCACAATGACATAGGGCACACGGCTTTTTGGCTAAGGTGGTGGTCACTACACAACTTCATCTTGAATATGTGTTATCCAATTCAATGACATGCTTTGAATGAAATGGGCATGAGTTCTAGCATTTGGAACTAAATGATGAAACGCCTTCTAAGTAGCAACCAAGCAAGGAATAATGAGATCATGCAACGACTTTAGAAAACAAAGAATGCACAGATTTTAACTCTCCAAATAAACGTTTAGGCTCAAGTCTCACAAGTTTGTAGCGTTAGTTTGAGTTCCTTCCTTCAAGCATGTTACAAAAATTGATTTTTTTTTCTTTATGATTGCATGTGAATTCATAAGTTATAACCACAACTAAGCATAAACAAAGAGTAAAACAACTTTCATCCATGTTAATCACTCTCTTTAACAGCCATGTAATTACAAACTGAATCCTCATCATTGTGTTGGAAGGTACCCTAAGACACAAACAAACACACAAAAACAACTCTTTTTGGGTTTTTTAAAACAAATTTTTCAAATTTTTATGTGATTTTCGGATTTTTAGAACAACCTATACTAAAACACACCAAAACTGCTCAAAAACACTTAAAAACAGCAAAGAACAAGTCTCCAAGTTAAGGGTGATAAAATCCCACAAATTTGCATCTAAAACACTTAGTTACCCCCCACACTTAAATCAAACATTGTCCTCAATGTTTCAAGCATAAAATCGCACTAAACAAAAAGAACACACAAACAGCAACTAAAACAACTAAATAGGCAGATTAGAAATAAACAACAAAGTGAAGAGTTTAGGAACGCAAATCTGGAATTGGAGTGATTCCTTGGGCTTCCTTTGTTGAATTGCATGGGTTGCCTCCCAAGAAGCGCTTTCTTTATCGTCGTACAGCCGGACGAAAAGCCCCTTCACTCTCCATTTGTGCCCACGGCACCCAAAGAAATATCCTCCACGGTTTGTTCAACAAAGTTCTCATAATATGGCTTCAAACGGTGTCCGTTCACTTGGAATTCATGACCTGTTTTGAGACTTTGAATCTGGATGGCACCATAAGAAGATATGTTAGTAATAACAAATGGTCCAATCCACTTAGCTAGGGGGGATTCAAAACCATGTTTATGCTTGCTATATAATTTGATTACCTTCAATTGCGTTTCATAAGTTGTGATTTCAATTTGCTTATCTATGTGAATTAAAACTTATTCTTGTATGTTGATTGAGGGTCGACACTTAGTTTGCATGCATGAATTTGATGCTAGGATATAAGGGAATTTCACCTAATCGTTATGAACTTATATTCACAAGTAGTAAAGGTTGATGATCTCAATCGCGTTAAGTAAATTCTTGGCATAAGTTTCATGCAATCATAGTAACAAGTGCTTCGTCAATGCTTATGGTTTTCATAGAACTTAATGATTCTTGCTTGTATCTCTATTATGCAATCATGTAGGGCACTTGTGGGGAATGCTTTGGGTTGTCGTATGCAATCATCCAATTCAATAACTTAAGGAAAATCTGAGAGTTAATTTAAGCGGACCCAATTAACTTGGGGCGTTGAGAATTCATGGTTTATTGAAAAGCAATTGGAAATCGTTTTATATGCAAGTGTGACATGTGTGGAGATGAACCCCTTAGCTAGCCTTCCATCCATTCACATTAACCAATTTCGTTTTAAAATCTGTTTTAGTTTACAAAAGTTTGTTTTGTTTTTAAATTCGTCCAAAATCAATCCCCCTTTACTTAGTTGAGTCATAGTAGTTAGAAATCACTTTAGTTTGTGTTTTTAAGTGTCTTAGGTCAAGTTAAAACCAATTTTCGTCCAAGTTTGTGTCTAGTGTTCAAAACTGCCCAGATTGTGGGTTTTAGGCAGTTTTGAGTGGTTGTTTGCTGTTTTGAGTCTTTTGGTTTGTTTTGGTGTTTTAAAGTTTAGTTTTGCATTCTTTGAGTCTAGTTTAGTGTTTTAAACTTGTTTTTACGTATTTGAGTCAGTTTTCAAGTGATTTAGCAATCCCTCCTAATCTCCGGCCTAGAACGATCCCTACTTACATACTTACTGCAATTGATAAAAAGAGGGTTAATTTGTGTGTCAACATAATTTTCACATCAAATTTTGGGGGGGGATTCGAAACCAAGATTATGCTTGCTATATGATTTGATTACTTCTAATTGCGTTTCATAAGTTGTGATTTCAATTTGCTTATCTATGTGAATTAAAACTTATTCTTGTGTGTTGATTGAGGGTCGACACTTAGTTTGCATGCATGAATTTGACGCTAGGATATAAGGGAATTTCACCTAATCGTTATGAACTTATATTCACAAGTAGTAAAGGTTGATGATCTCAATCGCGTTAAGTAAATTCTTGGCATAAGTTTCATGCAATCATAGTAACAAGTGCTTCGTCAATGCTTATGGTTTTCATAGAACTTAATGATTCTTGCTTGTATCTCTATTATGCAATCATGTAGGGCACTTGTGGGGAATGCTTTGGGTTGTCGTATGCAATCATCCAATTCAATAACTTAAGGAAAATCTGAGAGTTAATTTAAGCGGACCTAATTAACTTGGGGCGTTGAGAATTCATGGTTTATTGAAAAGCAATTGGAAATCGTTTTATATGCAAGTGTGACATGTGTGGAGATGAACCCCTTAGCTAGCCTTCCATCCATTCACTTTAACCAATTTCGTTTTAAAATCTGTTTTAGTTTACAAAAGTTTGTTTTGTTTTTAAATTCGTCCAAAATCAATCCCCCTTTACTTAGTTGAGTCATAGTAGTTAGAAATCACTTTAGTTTGTGTTTTTAAGTGTCTTAGGTCAAGTGAAAACCAATTTTCGTCCAAGTTTGTGTCTAGTGTTCAAAACTGCCCAGATTGTGGGTTTAAGGCAGTTTTGAATGTTTGTTTGCTGTTTTGAGTCTTTTGGTTTGTTTTGGTGTTTTAAAGTTTAGTTTTGCATTCTTTGAGTCTAGTTTAGTGTTTTAAACTTGTTTTTACGTATTTGAGTCAGTTTTCAAGTGATTTAGCAATCCCTCCTAATCCCCGGCCTAGAACGATCCCTACTTACATACTTACTACAATTGATAAAAAGAGGGTTAATTTGTGTGTGAACATAATTTTCACATCAGTAGTTTGCGTTGCAAAATGGCGGATACATTTTCACCTACCTTGACAACCTCCTTGGTCGACATCCTCTTCCTAGTGGTGCACAATTACTTTAGAAACTTGGCATATCTCGGGACTTGCTTGATTGCATCCAAAAGGGGTATGCTGACTTGAACTTTCCTAAATGTCTCAAGGATGTCCCTTTCAGCTTCCTCCTTCTTTGTTTGCGTAGACCTACTAGGAAAAGGGACATTCGAAGGAAAAACATTAGTAGGAAGTGAATTTGACACATTCTTACCCTTATTGGCCGAATTGGACAGATTTGGGCCTATGGAAGCTTGCGGCAAAGGTGTGTCCACCTTTGCCGTGGGTGGGTTTGTGTCATCCTCTTCAAATTGTAGTTTTTTATCTTCTTTGAGACCTGATGTAGATGGTTTAGGACCTGCCCCAACTTCTTTTCCACTTCTCAACAATATGGCTTTTGCACTTTCTAAACCTCCTTTTGGATTTGGAATGGTAGAACTAGGGAGTTGGCCTGGGTCCCGAAATTTGCTCACAAAGTCTGCAATCTGCCCAATTTGTTTCTCCAATTGATCCACCCTTTTGTCTTGGCTTTGCATAGCTTTGGTTTGATTTTCTTGCCCTTGAGACAAGTTAGTTAGTAACTTAAGGAGTGTATCATTGTCTAGAGATGTACTTGAAGCATTTGGGGTAGATTGTTGTGGAACATGATAGGAGCATATTTATGCGCCTTAGTTAGCTAGTTCTTATGCATTTTCGTTATGTTTTCTTCGTTAAAGTAGTCTTTTAAGCTACTTTCATGTGTTTTCAGGTTTAAAGGACATATTACATGAAATGGTGCGAAATGGAGCATTTTAGAGCAAAATTGAGCCGGAATGTTGTGTAGGCTAATGGAGCACGAGGAATGGACGAGCTTGAAGGTCAAAGGAGCTTAAGACATGAAGAAATGGAAGTGAAGAACAAAGAAGTCGGAATTGGCAACCAAAGTTTCTAAAGTTGGAAGTTTCTATTCTTGGAGGTTTCCATTTTCGTGAGTTTCTATTCTTGGCTTTGGGCTTTTAGATGACATAAACCCTAAACTCCTTGTGGACCCTAAGCCTATGCCGCACCTAAACCCTAATCCTAGCCCACTTAATCAGCCACACCCTAGGGCCTAATCATTTAATTTCTGCCAAGTTAAACCCTAATCCATCTACCCTAAGCCCATGCCGCACCTAATGTTCTAGAAACCCTATTTTCTGGTGGATTTCCAACCCCTTGCCGCACCCAAACCCTAGCCCATTTGTCTAATCTGATTTCTTTAGGGTTTGGCTGCCTATATATATGTGGTTATACATCCTTTGGCCATCATCACCCCCTCCACAATTCAGAAATTCGTCCAAACACATTCAGCCCCCTTGCCGCAGCCTTCCTTCACCCATCTGCCATATTTACACACTTTACCGCAACCCCCATGTCCCCTAAACACTACCATATCATTCCTTACCTACTCATCCATCCAAATAACCCCTAGAACCTGTCTCTAGTCTTTGTGCCGCAGCCAAGAGGAGGAGAGGAGCTTGGGACGTTCATGCCATTCAATTGAGGATTGCTGGAACGTTTTAGGTGTTGTCTTTCCTTTGAATTCCATGTTTAATTTTGATATTCTTTGTGTTGTGAGTATGAGGAACTAAACCCCCCTTGGTTAGGGGGGATCGAAACCATGTATATGCTTGCAATATGATTTGATTACATTCAGTTGTTATTTCATAAGTTGTGGATTCAATTCGTTCATCTATTTGATTGATAACTTATTTGTGTATGTTGATTGAGAGTGCACGCTTAGTTTTCATGCATGAATATGATGCTAGATTATGAGGGAGTTTCACCTAATAGTTACAATCTTATAATCACAAGTAGTGAAGATCGCTTGAAAACGATCGCGTTGAATGAATTCTTAGCATAAGTTTCATGCAATTCATAGTAACGAATGCTTCGTCAATGCTTATGTTTTTCATAGAACTTAATGATTCTTGCTTGTATTTCTATTATGCAATTCATGTAGGGAACTTGTAGGGAATGTTTTGGGTTGTCGTATGCAATCATCCAACTTAATAACTTGTGGAAAAACTGAGGGTTAATTAATGCAATTCACGGTTAATTTGGGGCGTTGAGTATTGATAATTTATTGGAAGAACAACTGAAAATCGTTTTGATAATGCGGCACCCTTGTGCATTCAATACCCCGCGGCTGCTCAAGGTAAGACAGACGAGTTTGAATTAAAGTCAAGTTTGCTTCATCATATTCCTAAATACCATGGCTTGTCCATGGAAGATCCTAACAAACATTTGAAAGAATTTGAAGTAGTTTGCTCTAGTATGACTCCCGTCAATGTTGACGGATGTATCTTGAAGATGAAGGCTTTTCCATTCTCTTTGATGGATAAAGCCAAGGATTGGTTATACGAGTTAGCTCCCGGAACTGTCACATCGTGGGAGAGTATGAAGAGAGCGTTCTTGGAGAAGTTCTTTCCAACTTCTCGCATCATCCTCCTACGCAAAAAGATAAGCGGAATTCAACAAGAAGAAGGTGAGTCTTTTCCTACATATTATGAACGATTTAAATCACTTGTTGCTTCTTGTCCACAGCATCAGATGAAGGAGGAGTTGCTTTTGCAATACTTCTACGAGGGTCTCCTACCTCTAGAACGTCAAATGCTTGATGCTTCGGCGGGGGGAGCATTGGTGGACAAAACACCCAAGGCTGCCAAGGTCTTAATTGCTAATAGAGCGTTGAACGCTCAACAGTACGAGGGTGTAGGCCAAAGAGGACCCCCACGGCACCAAGTACATGACGTAAGTTCAACTTCCGATCTTCATTCACAATTGGCTAATCTTACTTCTATTGTTTCACAGATGGCTGAGGGAATGAAGATGCAAGGACCTGTGGTATGTGGCGTATGTTCTATCCAAGGACATGTCTCCGAAAAATGTCCTCAACTCATCGAGAATGGCGGATGGGAGAGTGCGAATGCCATTGGGTTTCAAAGCCAAAATCAGTCAAGACATGATCCATACTCCAACACGTATAATCCAGGGTGGCGAGACCACCCAAATTTCAAGTGGAGGGATCCCCAGCAACCTCAGAACCAAGGAGGCTTTAGGCAACAACCCCCAGGGTTCTTTCCCAAAACCTACGGCCCACCCCAAAATCAAGCCCAATCCGGCCCAAATGCCTCAGGTACGTCTCTTGACAATGATGCACTTCTTAAGATACTAACTAAGTTGTCTAATGGACAGGAAGATCAAGCTAAGGCTATGCAAATCCAAGACAAAAGGGTGGATCAACTTGAGAAACAAATTGGGCAGATTGCCGAGTTTGTTGGGCAGTTTAGAGAACAAGGAAAGCTTCCTAGTTCAACCATTGCAAATCCAAAAGGAGGTTTTGAAACCGCAAATGCAATCATGCTAAGGAGTGGAAAAGAAGTTGGGGCAGGTTCTACACCACCAAAATCAGGTCCCAAAGAGGATGAAATGTTGAAATCTGAAGAGGAGACACCAAGTCCACTCACGGCAAATGTAGCACCACCTTTGCCGCAAGCACCCATGGCCCCTAAGCCATCCAATCCGTCCACCCTAGGTAAGATGAGTCCAAGTTTGGTTAATTCTAACATTATTCCACCCAATGTGCCCTTTCCTAGCAGATTTTTGCAATTCAAGAATGAAGAGGAGGAAAAAGATGTTCTAGAGACATTTAGGAAGGTTCAAGTTAACATACCTCTCTTGGATGCAATCAAGCAAATTCCGAAGTACGTCAAGTGTTTGAAGAAGCTTTGTACAACAAAGAAACGTTTTCGGGAGAAAGAAGTGGTACAGGTAAGTGAGAATGTGTCTGCTATGATACAACGTAAACTACCTCCTAAATGCAAAGATCCGGGTAGTTTCACCATTCCTTGTGTCATTGGTAATACTAGGTTCAAATCTGCCATGTTAGACTTAGGTGCATCCATAAATGTTATGCCATATTCAATTTATGCATCTATGAACTTAGGCAAGTTAAAAATGATGGGGTAATAATACAATTGGCCGATAGATCTAACGCCTATCCAAAGGGAGTTTTGGAAGATGTTCTTGTGCAGGTTAATCATTTAGTCTTCCCGGCGGATTTCTATGTTCTTGAGATGGATGAATCGGATCATGCTCCTTCATTGCCTATTCTCCTTGGACGGCCTTTCATGAAAACGGCTCAAACCAAGATTGATGTAGCCAAAGGAGAAGTAACTATGGCATTTGGTGGTGATATGATTTGTTTTAAAATTTCTGAATCCATTGAGACTCCTAACGTTGTTCGTTCTTGTTGTGTTATTGATACACTAGAAAAGATAGGGACGGATCATTCAGCCCCTAACACAAAGGTTGCTTCAAGAACCGTGCAAGATGAAGGAATTGGAGTGGAGCATGAGAACCCCACGGCCACTGCCCTTAAGATACCTAATGTGGCCGAGAATACCATGAGGAAAAAAGTTCATGTTGCTGCCACTTCATCACATCACATAGGTAAGCCACCTAATCCAAATCCAATTCCCATTAAAGTTGATAGGTGGTTCCCTTCTTTGGTGCAGGTACCCAAGAAAATCCCCGATGGTGGGCGCATGAACATGAACCTTAGGCAACACAATGCACCCATCAACAAACATCACTATCCATTTCCGTTCAAGGATGCAATGTACAAGAACTTTGTGGGGCAGGTTGTGGAGGAGATCCCACTCCATGCCGTGGGCTCCAATGGGGCATGATCATGTTTTTCGTCCGGCTGTACGACGTTAAAGAAAGCGCTACTTGGGAGGCAACCCATGCAATTCAACAAAGGAAGACCAAGGAATCACTCCAATTCCAGATTTGCGTTCCTAAACTCTTCACTTTGTCGTTTATTTCGAATCTGCCTATTTAGTTGTTTTAGTTGCTGTTTGTGTGTTTCTTTTTGTTTAGTGTGATTTTATGCTTGAAACATTGAGGACAATGTTTGATGTAAGTGTGGGGGGGTAACTAAGTGTTTTAGATGCAAATTCGTGGGATTTTATCACCCTTAACTTGGAGACTTGTTCCTTGCTGTTTTTAAGTGTTTTTGAGCAGTTTTGAGGTGTTTTAGTGTGTTTTGATGCAAAAATCCGAAAATCACATAAAAATTTGAAAAATTTGTTTTAAAAACCCAAAAAGAGTTGTTTTTGTGTGTTTGTTTGTGTCTTAGGGTACCTTCCAACACAATGATGAGGATTCGGTTTGTAATTACATGGCTGTTAAAGAGAGTGATTAACATGGATGAAAGTTTGATTTACTCTTTGTTTATGCTTAGTTGTGGTTATAACTTATGAATTCACATGCAATCATAAAGAAAAAAATCAGTTTTTGTAACATGCTTGAAGGAAGGAACTCAAACTAACGCTACAAGCTTGTGACACTTTAGCCTAAACGTTTATTTGGAGAGTTAAAATCTGTGCATTCTTTGTTTTCTAAAGTCGTTGCATGATCTCATTATTCTTTGCTTGGTTGCTACTTAGAAGGCGTTTCATCATTTAGTTCCAAATGCTAGAACTCATGCCCATTTCATTCAAAGCATGTTATTGATTTGCATAACACACATTCAAGATGAAGTTGTGTAGTGACCACCACCTTAGCCAAAAAGCCGTGTGCCCTATGTCATTATGTTTTGTAGGTTTTTAACCCCATTGAGCCTTGTTAGCCTTCGTTATTTGTTAACCCATGTTTTCCTTACCTAGCCTAGTTTAGGACCATCCATACCCTTGTTCTTAAAGCATAGTAAAGCATGATTCGAATTGAATTCCTTTTGATCTATGTTGGCAGAAACCAAGTGTGGGGGAAGTGTTTTTCGTAAGGAATTGTGTGCCAGCAAAGAAAAGAAAAGAAAGAAAAAAAAAAGAAAAAAAAATTCGTGGAAAAAGAAAAAAAATGAAGAAAAAGTGTGAGAAGTATGAAAAAATAGTTGAAAAGTTGAGAAAAAGAGTTCCAAAGTATTGTTTGTTGAAGTAAGGGTCCAAAACAATGAATTCGGCCCTAAGGAGTTGTTTAAGTCTTCCCCTTGTGTTTTAAAGTTAATTTCTGCAATCTAAGTGAATTCTAAGTCTCAATTTCATTGCTTTGCTTACTATCGCTTGAAGAACGTTTGTTTTCCCTATCCCTTCCTTGTTAACCAACACCCCAAGCCCCATTACAACCCTTAACTTCTATCTTGAGTGTTATGTGTTTCAATTTGTGGAGTTTGAATTTGGTATGAGCATATGGTGTCACTGGTTCTCGCATCTAAGTAGTAGCATTCCATTCATGAGATCATATCTAAACATGCTTCTTAACTCTAGAAATTGCGTTCTTTGTGATACATATATGTGAGCATTCGTTTTCATATCTACATCAATCTTCTCACATATGACTAGTGTAGGGTGTGTAGTTAGAAAATCTGAGTGAAAATAGAGTGTATAAATCTTGTAAGGAATTGAGGGAATTCTCTAAGGCATGTTACTACATTCAAAGCATTGTTTTAATTGATTACTTATGAATTAGTGAGTAGTGACTTTAATTAAGTATGTGCTTGTGTAAAGATGACTCAAATCTGTGGGGATAACAATCTTTAACATGTCATGTGCATTGGAAATCCCTGAGGCAAACGTTGGAAGGTTTAGGTTTTGTTTTGGTTAGTTGGTTTCGTTTTGTTTTCTTTCTTTTGTTTGTTTTGCTCGAGGACTAGCAAAAGCTAAGTGTGGGGGAATTTGATAGGAGCATATTTATGCGCCTTAGTTAGCTAGTTCTTATGCATTTTCGTTATGTTTTCTTCGTTAAAGTAGTCTTTTAAGCTACTTTCATGTGTTTTCAGGTTTAAAGGACATATTACATGAAATGGTGCGAAATGGAGCATTTTAGAGCAAAATTGAGCCAGAATGTTGTGTAGGCTAATGGAGCACGAGGAATGGACGAGCTTGAAGGTCAAAGGAACTTAAGACATGAAGAAATGGAAGTGAAGAACAAAGAAGTCGGAATTGGCAACCAAAGTTTCTAAAGTTGGAAGTTTCTATTCTTGGAGGTTTCCATTTTCGTGAGTTTCTATTCTTGGCTTTGGGCTTTTAGATGACATAAACCCTAAACTCCTTGTGGACCCTAAGCCTATGCCGCACCTAAACCCTAATCCTAGCCCACTTAATCAGCCACACCCTAGGGCCTAATCATTTAATTTCTGCCAAGTTAAACCCTAATCCATCTACCCTAAGCCCATGCCGCACCTAATGTTTTAGAAACCCTATTTTCTGGTGGATTTCCAACCCCTTGCCTCACCCAAACCCTAGCCCATTTGTCTAATCTGATTTCTTTAGGGTTTGGCTGCCTATATATATGTGGTTATACATCCTTTGGCCATCATCACCCCCTCCACAATTCAGAAATTCGTCCAAACACATTCAGCCCCCTTGCCGCAGCCTTCCTTCACCCATCTGCCATATTTACACACTTTACCGCAACCCCCATGTCCCCTAAACACTACCATATCATTCCTTACCTACTCATCCATCCAAATAACCCCTAGAACCTGTCTCTAGTCTTTGTGCCGCAGCCAAGAGGAGGAGAGGAGCTTGGGACGTTCATGCCATTCAATTAAGGATTGCTGGAACGTTTTAGGTGTTGTCTTTCCTTTGAATTCCATGTTTAATTTTGATATTCTTTGTGTTGTGAGTATGAGGAACTAAACCCCCCTTGGTTAGGGGGGGATTCGAAACCATGTATATGCTTGCAATATGATTTGATTACATTCAGTTGTTATTTCATAAGTTGTGGATTCAATTCGTTCATCTATTTGATTGATAACTTATTTGTGTATGTTGATTGAGAGTGCACGCTTAGTTTTCATGCATGAATATGATGCTAGATTATGAGGGAGTTTCACCTAATAGTTACAATCTTATAATCACAAGTAGTGAAGATCGCTTGAAAACGATCGCGTTGAATGAATTCTTAGCATAAGTTTCATGCAATTCATAGTAACGAATGCTTCGTCAATGCTTATGTTTTTCATAGAACTTAATGATTCTTGCTTGTATTTCTATTATGCAATTCATGTAGGGAACTTGTAGGGAATGTTTTGGGTTGTCGTATGCAATCATCCAACTTAATAACTTGTGGAAAAACTGAGGGTTAATTAGTGCAATTCACGGTTAATTTGGGGCGTTGAGTATTGATAATTTATTGGAAGAACAACTGAAAATCGTTTTGTTTGCAAGTGTGACATGTGTGGAGAAGAACCTCCTAACTAGCCTTTTATCCATCATTTTCATCCAAAAACGTTCTACAATCTGTTTAGTTTAAAGTTTCTGTTTTGTTTTCAATTTTCGTCCAAAACAAATCCCCCTTTATTTTGAAGTCTTAGATTAGTTAGAAAGTGTTTTGATTTGTGTTTCTAAGTGTTTTGATTCAAGTTTTCAACCAATTTCGTCCAAATTAGTGTAGGTGCTCAAAACTGCCCAGAAAGTGGTTTTTAGGCAGTTTTGAGTCTTCTAGTTGCTGTTTTGGGTTTTATGTTTGTTTAAGTGTTTTAACCTTTAGTTTTGCATTCTTTGAGTTTAGTTTAGTGTTTTAAACTTTGTTTTTGAGTTTTTAAGTCAGTTTCCAAGTGTTTAGCAATCCCTCCTAATCCCCGGTCTAGAACGATCCCTACTTACATCTTTGCTACAATTTGACAAAAAGAGGGTTTAATTTGTGTGCTTATCTATTTCGCATCAGATCATGTGGGGGTGTGTATGGCTTGGTGAAAAACCCCGGGGGTTGTTGCCTAAAGCCTCCTTGTTGTTGGGGTTGTTGGGCCTCCCTCCACTTGAAGTTTGGATGGTCTCTCCAACCTGGATTATATGTGTTTGAATATGGATCATTCCTCGGTTGGTTTTGGCTTTGAAATCCAATTGCGTTAGCGCTCTCCCATCCACCATTCTCAATGAGTTGAGAGCACTTTTCCGAGGCATGTCCTTGGATAGAACATATGCCACACCATTGGCCCTTGCATTCTCATTCCTTCGGCCATCTGAGACACAATGGAAGTAAGATTAGCTAATTGTGAATGAATGTCGGATGTGGAACTTACCTCATGCACTTGTTGCCGTGGGGGTCCTCTTTGGCCAACGCCTTCGTATTGTTGAGCGTTCAATGCTCGATTAGCGATCAAGATCTTGGCAGCCAAGGGTGTTTGTCCACCAATGCTCCACCCGCCGAGGCATCGAGCATTTGACGTTCAAGTGGTAGGAGCCCCTCGTAAAAGTATTGTAGAAGTAACTCCTCCTTCATCTGATGCTGTGGACAAAAAGCAACAAGTGATTTAAAACGTTCATAATAAGTGGAAAAGACTTACCTTCCTCTTGCTGAATACCACTAATCTTTTTACGTAGGAGAATGATTCGAGAAGTTGTGAAAAACTTCTCCAAAAACGCCCTCTTCATACTCTCCCAAGATGTGACAGTTCCGAGAGCTAACTCGAACAACCAATCTTTGGCTTTATCCATTAAAGAGAATGGAAAAGCCTTCATCTTCAAAATACTTCCGTCGACGTTAACCGGAGTCATGCTTGAACACACTACTTCAAATTCTTTTAAATGCTTGTTCGGATCCTCCATGGACAACCCATGGTATTTTGGAATGTGGTGGAGCAAACTTGACTTTAACTCAAACTCTTCGGTCTTACCTTGCGCAGCCGTGGGATATTGGATACACAAAGGTGCGGCATTATCTAATCCTGAAGCGGCGAGCTCCTTGAGTGTTCGGTTGTCCATGGCCATGTCTTGCACTACTTCTCCCACTTGTGCCGTGGGTATCTCCTCCTCTTCTGGAACTTGTTCTTCAAGGTTAGGTTCCAGGCTAAGTGGGTTGGACTCTTGTTGGTTCCTTCTTCGTCTCAAAGTTCTCTCAAAATCGTCGTCAAAGTCCAAAATATGCTCACGAACAGGGTGGGAACTTCGAGTCATGCACTAGTACCTTAAAAACAAAGAACCAAAACAAGGTCAGAAACTTCAACAAAATAAATGAATGAAAAGAAACAATCAAAGGGATTAGCAAAGTTGCTAATCCCCGGCAACGGCGCCAAAAATTTGGTGCGAAATATATAAGCACACAAATTAAACCCTCTTTTTATCAATTGTAGGAAGTATGTAAGTAGGGATCGTTCTAGGCCGGGGATTAGGAGGGATTGCCAAATCACTTGAAAACTGACTCAAAACTTAAAAACAAAGTTTAAAACACTAAACTAGACTCAAAGAATGGAAAACTAAAGTTTAAAACACTAAGATAAACAAAAAGATTCAAAACAGCAACCAAAAGACTCAAAACTGCCTTAAAAACACTTTCTGGGCAGTTTTGAGCACAAACACAAATTTGGACGAAATTGGTTTACCACTTGAATCAAAACACTTAAAAACACAAACTAAAGTGATTACTAACTAATATAACACTTTGAAATAAATGGGAGATTGGTTCTTGACGAGATTTAACACTAAAGAAAAACTTTTAAAAACTAGCAGATTGTAAAACGAGATTGATTAAATTGAATGGATGAGAAGCTAGCTAAGGGGTTCTTCTCCACACATGTTATACTTGCATACAAAATGATTTCCAATTGCTCTTCGACACACCATGAATTCCCAACACCCCAGATTAACTGTGAATTGCACTAATTAACCCTCAGATTTCCCTAAAGTTATTGAATTGGATGAATTGCATACGACAACCCAAAGCATTCCTCACAAGTCCCCTACATGAATTGCATAATAGAGATACAAGCAAGAATCATTAAGTTCTATGAAAACCATAAGCATTGGCGAGGCACTTGTTACTATGAATTGCATGAAACTTATGCCAAGAATTTACTTAACATGATTGTGATCAACAACCTTTACTACTTATGAATATAAGTTCATAACGATTAGGTGAAACTCCCTCATATCCTAGCATCAAACTTATGCATGAAAATTAAGCGTGCACTCTCAACCAACATACACAAATTAGTTTTAATTCATAGAGATAAGTAAATTAAAGTCACAATTCATGAAACGCAATTGGAAGTAATCAAATCATATAGCAAGCATAAACATGGTTTTGAATCCCCCCTAGCCAAGGGGGGTTTAGTTCCTCATACTTGCAAAGCAAAGATACATAAAATTAGACATTAAAATTCAAAGAAAGAGAACACCTAAAACACTCCAACTTGGCAGCAGGTGCATCCAAAGTTCCTCCTTCTTCCTTGCTGCGGCAGAGAGGTTTTGGACAGGGTTTGGGTGGTTTTTATGGTGTAGAATGGATGGGGAATGGTATGGAAAGGTTTAGGGTTGATGGGTGGTGTGGCTAGGGGTGATTTTTAGCTGAATTTGGAGAGAATGGTGGTGGAGAACTCACGGCAAAGACAAGGATCAAAAATCTGTTTTCCTTGATGAATATGGGAGGTGGTATTTATAGGCTTGAGAGAGGACCACTCCATTTCCTTTGCATGTGCAGCTTGTGTGGGTGTGTGTTGTCATGTTTCCCTTTTACATTTACACACACATGCTTCATCATTTCAACCACAAAACACACACATTTTGTGCCATGTGTTTGCTTTACATTTACACACACATTCTTCATCATTTCTTTATAGGCTTGAGAGAGGACGACTCCATTTCCTTTGCCTGTGCAGCTTGTGTGGGTGTGTGTTGTCATGTTTCCCCTTTACATTTACACACACATGCTTCATCATTTCAACCACAAAACACACACATTTTCTGCCATGTGTTTGCTTTACATTTACACACACATGCTTCATCATTTCAACCACCCAAACACCCACATTTTCTGCCCATGCCGTGTGCTCCATGTGTTTGCTGCCATGTTCATTTCTTTGCCATGTGTTTGCTGCCATGTTATCATCCTAGCTATTACACTTGCACACACACATGTTCTTTGCATCATTTCAGCCACAAAACAAGCACAATTCCTTCCCCTTTGCCGTGAGTTTGCATGTGTATGAGTTGTCATTGTTTACCCTTGCATTTGCACACACACACTTGCACACACATTTGCCCAAAACGTCCATCCTCATGCATGCAATCCATTTCAGCCCAATATTGATCCAAAATGCACCAAAATACACTTTTCTTGCCAACGTTGTTATTAAGACCTACAAACATACAAAAATGACTTTAAACGCTAAAATAACTAAGGAAACACAACGTAAATGCACGAGAACAAACCAATTAAGTCGCATAAATATGCTCCTATCAATAGGGCTTCTAGAAAGCCCAAAACCAAGAAGAAATAGGCCCTAACCCACGGCAAGGATGAGAAAATATTCTAGAACCCCTCTTCGTGTCTTTCAACGCGTAGGAACCTTCTAAGATTGCTTAAACTCCAGGCCATTTAGGTTTAGGAAAGATCAACCCAAAATGGAAACTTTTAGGCTTAGCTTTCCTACTACAAGTAGGAAACCTCGTTTGAGTAGGAATCGTTAGTTCGAGTGGCTTTTGCTTCCACCCACTTTGAAACATAATCAACTGCAAGTAATATGTAATTGAAACCAAAAGATGAAGAAAAATGACCCATAAAATCAATACCCCAAACATAAAAAATTTCAACAACAAAGATGGGTACCTGCGGCATTTGATCTTTT
Organism: Malus x robusta; assembly: GCA_963082935.1. Taxonomy (NCBI): domain Eukaryota; kingdom Viridiplantae; phylum Streptophyta; class Magnoliopsida; order Rosales; family Rosaceae; genus Malus; species Malus x robusta. Next base: position 14,085,839 of record OY720328.1, read on the forward strand.
TGGCCTATATTACCTGTCCTTTGGCAGCGATCACACGTTAAACAAAAGGTTCAAGCATCTTTAAACAAAGTCGGCCAATAAAAACCACATTCAAGAACTTTAAAAGCTGTCCTTTGGGTGCCAAAATGACCCCCACATGCATATGTGTGACAAAAACTTAAAATTGAGTGAAAATTTGATTCACGCACACATCTTCTTATAATCTGATCTGATCAATATTTCCATAAGTATGGGTCATCCCAAACATAAAATCTAGCATCCTTCTTAAGTTTATCACGTTGGAATTTGTTTAGGGTGCTAGGAACTTGTTTAGTCACCAAATAATTCACCAAATCTGCGTACCAAGGCTCACTTACCTTAATGGACAAGAGTTGTTCATCCGGAAACGTTTCAGAGATGGGAAGAACCTCCTCTTCACGCACCAACCTGCTTAGATGGTCGGAAACTACATTGTCACTCCCCTTTTTTCCTTAATTTCGATATCAAACTCTTGAAGTAGAAGCATCCGACGAATGAGTCTAGGTTTAGCTTCTTTCTTTGTGAACAAGTACTTCAAGTCTGTATGGTCAGTGAAAACAATGACTTTAGTGCCAATTAAATATGATCTAAACTTATCTAATGCAAAGACAACAGCCAAGAGTTCTTTCTCAGTTGTGGAATAATTTAATTGTGCATCATTTAAAGTACGAGAAGCATAATGAATAACATGTGGCAGCTTGTTTTTCCTTTGACCCAAAACAGCTCCAAGTGCATAATCCGATGCATCACACATTAGCTCAAAGGGAATGGCCCAATATGGTGGAGTGAGGATTGGTGCCGTGGTGAGTAAGTCCTTGAGATGGTTGAATGCTTGCTCACACGCCTCGTTGAACTCAAAAGACACTTCCTTTTGTAGGAGACGGCATAGGGGCTGTGCAATCTTGGAAAAGTCCTTGATAAATCGTCGATAGAATCCTGCATGACCAAGAAAAGAACGAACTTCTCTCACCGAAATAGGAGAGGGTAAGTAGCGTACAAGATCTATTTTAGACTTATCAACCTCAATTCCTTTTTGAGAGATTATATGACCCAAAACAATACCTTGTTTAACCATAAAATGGCATTCATCCCAATTTAACACAAGGTTTGTTTCAACACAACGTTTCAAGATTAAAGGGAGATTATCCAAGCAATTATCAAATGAATTACCAAACACACTAAAATCATCCATGAATATCTCAATAATCCTTTCAACATAGTCAGAAAATATGCTAACCATACACCTTTGAAACGTGGCAGGAGCACTGCACAAGCCGAATAGCATGCGTCGATATGCAAACATTCCAAAGGGACAAGTAAAAGTGGTCTTTTCTTGATCATCCGGGGCAATGACAATTTGATTATAACCGAAATAACCATCAAGAAAACTGTAAAAGGAATGACCCGCTAACCTCTCAAGCATTTGATCTAGGAACGGCAATGGGAAGTGATCCTTCATTGTGGTGGCGTTGAGCTTCCTATAATCAATGCACACTCGCCAACCAGTTTTAATTCGGGTGGGCACAAGCTCATTCTCCGTGTTTTCTACAACCGTTACTCTAGATTTCTTGGGCACACATTGGATAGGTGAAACCCAACGGCTATCACAGATGGGATAAATCACTCCACAATCAAGGAGCTTGATTATCTCATTTTTCACAACTTCCATCATCGGAGGGTTGAGACGGCGTTGAGCCTCTCTAGTTGGTTTGGCCCCCTCCTCAAGAAATATGTGATGCATACACGTTGTAGGGCTTATACCCTTGATATCGGCCAAGGTCCAACCTAGGGCCGATTTGAACTCCTGCAAAACACGCACTAGTTTCTCTTCTTTTTGTGCCGTGAGGGATGAGGAAATAATGGCTGATATGATATTAACTAGCACTCAAATTAACCCTCTTTTTATCAATTGTAGCAAAGTATGTAAGTAGGGATCGTTCTAGGCCGGGGATTAGGATGGATTTCTAAATGACTTGAAAACTGACTCAAATACGTAAAAACAAGTTTAAAACACTAAACTAGACTCAAAGAATGCAAAACTAAACTTTAAAACACCAAAACAAACCAAAAGACTCGAAACAACAAACAAACACTCAAAACTGCCTTAAAAACACTTTTTGGGCAGTTTCTGACACCAAGGAAGAATTTGGACGAAAATTGGTTATAACTTGACTCAAGACACTTAAAAACACAAACTAAATTGATTTCTAACTAATATGACTCAACAAAGTAAAGGGGGATGGATTTTGGACGAATTTAAAAACAAAACAAGTAACTAAACTAAACAGATTTTAAAACAAAATTGGTTAAAGTGAATGGATGGAAGGCTAGCTAAGGGGGTTCTTCTCCACACATGTCACACTTGCATAAACAACGATTTCCAATTGCTTCTCAATAAACCATGAATTCTCAACGCCCCAAGTTAATTAGGTCCGCTTAAATTAACCCTCAGATTTTCCTTAAGTTATTGAATTGGATGAATTGCATACAACAACCCAAAGCATTCCCCACAAGTTCCCTACATGAAAGCGCATAATAGAGATTCAAGCAAGGATCATTAAGTTCTATGAAAATCATAAGCATTGACGAGGCACTCGTAACTATGAAAGCGCATGATACTTATGCCAAGAATTTACTTAACGCGATTGTGATCAACAACCATTACTACTTGTGAATATAAGTTCATAACAATTAATTGAAATTCCCTTATATCCTAGCATCAAATTCATGCATGCAAACTAAGCGGGCCCTCTTAACCAACATACACAAACCAGTTTTAATTCATATAGATAAGTAAATTGAATTCACAACTTGTGAAAAGACGAAATTGCCCTTAAACGGGATTAAGGTGCGTCACTTTGGCATTGGTTTTTACATAATTTCCCTATACTATTGTTAACTGGGATATTATATAGGGTTACAAACTTAAATTTGGACTTAGGTTTAAGTTTGTATGTTAAAAGGTTGTATTATGGATTTAAAAAGACCACGTGGGATCCCCATTCCTTATTTCCCTCCCTAAAACCCGTAACCCACTCTCTCTCTCTATCTCTCTTCCCTCACGACTCTCTCTCACTCTCAGTTCTCTCTCTCTTCCTCTCCGACGCTCAACCTCACCCAAAACCACCTAAAACATAAACAAACGTCCAAGATAAGACCACATTTGGACTCCTGGAACTTCCACGATCACGTAGACATCAATTTCAGGTAAGTTCTACTTCGGAAAACCCTAGTTTTCAAAGTTCCCGTGAAATGGCACTGTTCATAAACTCTTAAATGGTGGTGTTTTAGCTTAAAACAACATCACAGTGAGCTTAAGGAAGTCCCAAGGAAGCTCGGAGTGCTTCGTTGGAAGTTTTTGGACGTAAGAACTCGGAGATCGACAAGTTCAAAGTTTGGCCGGAGCTTTCGAGGCTCTTTCCGGCGAATCCCCGGCGAGTTAGGAGTTGAGGTAGGTATCAATCTCTTCGTCTCGTCAAGTACTACAACTTTCCTTTTTGTTTCACTCAATTTCGTTGAGTATTGAAGAAGTTATACTCATTTGAAATTTACCCAGTTTCCGGCGACCTCCGAGGCTTTCGAGGACGTTTCCGGCCAAACCACGGCGAACTAGGTGTTGTGCAAGGTACCATTCTCTTTGTCTCTTCAAGGGCTACAACGTTTGTTTTTGAATCCCTTGATTTCGTTGAGAAATGACAAAGTTATGGCAATTTGAAAAACTGCCCAGAAAACGGCCGCCGGAAAAACCAGTCCGGCGACCCAAGGAAGAAGATGATGCGCGTGGGGGCGCGTGGGGGCGCGTGCTACAGTAAACAATTATTTTAAAAATATGTCGACGTCCGTGACGTCGAGTAGATCACCGTGGTATATTCATATACCCAAATTGAGCACCGTATGAGAAAGTTATTAAGGATTGTTGGTTAGGTGTTCGAATAACGTTTTATAGTTTTCACATTTAGGTAAAAATGTGAATTGACGATCCGACCTTGGATCGTCACCAAACTTTTATACGTTATAATACGTAATATTTGAGGATTATAGGAACTTACGGATTGGGAATCCGATTTACGGATCTTCCGGAATTGGAGTTGTAAGTCCATAATATAAAATGTTAACCGTCACTTAGTTTTGGAAATTGACGGAGATCCGACCGTTGGATGGTAATGAAATTTTAGGATGTTATCCTAGAGATATATTGTGGACCTCTGGAAGTTATGGATTTAAAATCTGAGTGGCAGATCTTCCGGATCGAACTACGTAGTGACGTATTTTATATAAGTTATATATTCTATCGATATGAATTCTGAGGTTGGATTTGATTACTATTCTAGGCGGCGATCGTCGTGACGCCTTGATGTGTGGTGCTAGGGAGTTGTTGGACGAACTCCAGGTGAGTGGGCAGTTTTGTTTTCCGTATATATATATACTTGACGATTTCCCAGAAATTGAATTAGAATGAAATTATGTTTTAAATGAAAGGTATTTAGAATTATATGAAAACGTGAATTGAAAGGTCATGCATAGAAGTATATGAAATATAAGGAAATGTAAATTGAATTGCCATGCATGAAATGATATGAATCAAATGAGATGAATTGATATATGATGCATATGTATGAATTGGTGCGGCGGACGCACAGGTGAGTATCAGGTGAGTATTTAATTACTGTTATGATGATGATGATATATATTGAGCTCAAATCCTGCACCATGGTTTAGTGCTTATAGTATTCACCGCATCGCACGCTCGCCTTGGATCCAAGTAGATGCTAGTCGTACAGTCCACGCGGAGTGGGTACGACAGGCCAGTCGCGAGAGTGTTAGTGAGATTCCGACTGGTGGGTGACCTTAGATTATGTGCACAGATGATTTATGAGAAGTACTAGAGCGTAACTTATGTGCAGAAGGCCGTACAGGTCACGCGGAGTGACTCCGGCAGAGTGTGAGAGTGATAGATTTTGAGCTCTAGGTCCAACCGTACAGGGCTATTAGAGGGCCTACGGTTGATTACTTTCTTGCACCTGATATGATTATTGTTGATGCATCCATACTTAACTGTTGAATTAGACATGGCATGGCATGATTGATGAAGAAATTGTTGAGATAGTAAAAATGAAGTTTTGAGAATATATATGTATATTTATATTTTACATTTCTGGGAAACTATACAAGTTTTACGGAGAGGGGTTACAACGTTTTGAGAAATGTTTGGATATAGAAAAGAATTGTTTTACTGACCCACTCAATTTTGGTTTTGCGCCCCTCCAGGTTCAGGAATCACAAAGGTGTGGTGACTACGAGGAATTCGACGGTGTTCTGACAGATTGGACAAAAATTTGGACTCACCTTCGGGTGTATCAACTTATAAATTGTATCTTAAAGCTTCCGTACTGTGCAAATGGTTACGTCACTCTCACGTGACGGCCAGCATGCCCTCCTTCGGGACGGGGTGTGTCATTTAACACTAAAGAAAAACTTTTAAAAACTAGCAGATTGTAAAACGAGATTGATTAAATTGAATGGATGAGAAGCTAGCTAAGGGGTTCTTCTCCACACATGTTATACTTGCATACAAAATGATTTCCAATTGCTCTTCGACACACCATGAATTCCCAACACCCCAGATTAACTGTGAATTGCACTAATTAACCCTCAGATTTCCCTAAAGTTATTGAATTGGATGAATTGCATACTGAAGGATTATTTTGTGAAAAACATGTTCATTTAAGCAACATCTATAAGCAAGCTATTAACAATTAAAAGGCGGAATCATACTTTCATGCACTTAAAAACAAAACATTAACCATGAAATTCAAAGCCTAGTAGATTGGTGAACCAATACTCAACTCAAATCAAAGTGAGTGGAGAAATATATACCTTTGTAGATTCCTCTTTGCATAAGCAAAGGCTAATCACCCAAAGAGAGGGCCTTCATTCCTTGCATATTAAATCTATGGATTTGGATGGAAGAATAGGATTCTCCAAGTTCCCAAAATAGAGAACCTCTAAGTATCTTCACCAAGGTTAGATTGGAGAAGAAATGAGTAACCTTGGAGTAGTGGGATTGCTAGATGCACCCCCCAAGGAGGCCAGCCTCTTTAGAGAGAAAATGACTACTTTGCATTATCCCAACCATGAGTTCTCATGTGACATGAGTATGAGAACTCCTCGTTGATCGTGTTCAGTGGACTCATTCGCTATTGAGCACCTACATGCTTGTCTTGATGTCACACACACCAATGACTCGAGACTAGTCACTCTCCCTGAGAGAAGACATAACACGTACTGATCTAGACGGACTGTCAATGCCCAATTGGCAATCTTATGATCAGGAACGTTTAGGATGTGTCTACGAAAGAATGGTCTCATGAATCTAACTTCTTTAGATTGCATTCTCCCAATCACATATTCCTTGGACTTTATCGTTTAAGCATATAACATTTATATGAGACGGTTTAAACAATAATCTTTGCCCTTGATATTAAACTATATTAGTTTAACATGTGAAATGTCCGTAAAGTATCATCATATGATTGGTTTTAGGGCACATTTCCAACAATCTCCCACTTGCACTAGAGCCAATCAGCTTGGTTATCAGTGATGATACCTCTTCTGTAGTCATTTCATAAATGGCTGAGCAGTAGACCTAGACAATGGATATCTATATGTTATCCATAGAAGCAACCTTGAGAATAACGACGTCACCATTATACATGATTCTCAATCATGTGGTTCAGTCTCTCATTTGAGTTCGGACCTTGATGAGACCTTGATTCCCTGGCTTGAGTTATCGCCCCATTAGTGTCATAGTGTCAGTACACTAGATACACTTTCTGGTTGGAACCGAATAGAGAGTTTATAAATGAACTTTCCCATCCAAACAACATTGTTGTAAACTTCTATATGGCAATATATTTTGCATTCATAATGGAACACATGATAGGAGCATATTTATGCGACTTAGTTGGCTTGTTCTTATGCATTTATGTTGTTTTTCTTTAGTTATTTTAGTGTTTAAAGTCATTTTCGTGCAATTTCAGGTTTAGAGACAAAGTATGCAAAGAAGTGCAAAATGGAGCATTGTAGAGCAAAATTGAGTTGTAATGGAGTGTATGCTTATGGAGCACAAGGAATGGACGAGTTTGAAGGTCAAAGGAGCTTAAGAAATGAAGAAATGAAAGTGAAGAACAAAGAATTCAGAATTGGAAACCAAAGTTTCTAAAGTTGGAAGTTTCTATTCTTGGAGGTTTCCATTTTTGAGGGTTTCTATCCTTGGCTTTGGGCATTCTAGAAGGCCCATCTCTAACCCCAAACCCTAGCCGCACCTTAGGCCTTATTCCCACTAAAAATCTGATTGTTTTAACCTAATTCCTTGTGGATTTGGGTTATACAAATCCCTTTCTAAAACTAAGTGGGCCAAAACCCTAATTCCTTGTGGATTTTCACCCTTTGCCGCACCTAAACCCTAGCCCATTGCCTAACCTGATTTCTCTAGGGTTTGTGGTGCCTATATATATGTGTTTTCATTCTACACCCTAGATATACCACCTCCCATATACATCATTCACGTCAGAAACAAAGAGGCTCTCTTTGCCACACCTTTCCACCACCATATTCCATATTTTCTGCCCAAAAACAACCCCTAGCCGCACCACCCATCAACCCTAAACCTTTCCATACCATTCCCATCCATTCTACACCATAAATAACCCCAAAAAACCTGTTCTAAACTTCTCTGCCGTAGCAAGGAGGAAGGAGAATTCTTGGATGCGCTTGCTGCCAAGTTGGAGCGTTCTAGGTGTTTTCTTTCTTTGGATTTTAATTTCTAAATTCATGTGTCTTTGCTTTGTGAGTATGAGGAACTAAGCCCCCCTTGGCTAAGGGGGGATTCGAAATACATGTTTATGCTTGCGATATGATTCGATTACTTCTAATTGCGTTTCATAAGTTGTGAATTCAATTTACTTATCTATGTGAATTACATTGATTTGTGTGTGTTGGTTGAGAGTGTACGCTTAATTATCATGCATAAATTGAATGCTAGGATATAAGGAAATTTCACCTAATCGTTATGGACTTATATTCACAAATAGTAAAGGTTGATGATCTCAATCGCGTTAAGTAAATTCTTGGCATAAGTTTCATGCAATCATAGTAACAAGTGCTTCGTCAATGCTTATGGTTTTCATAGAACTTAATGATTCTTGCTTGTATCTCTATTATGCAATCATGTAGGGAACTTGTGGGGAATGCTTCGGGTTGTCGTATGCAATTCATCCAATTCATTAACTTAAGGAAAATCTGAGGGTTAATTTAAGCGGACCTAATTAACTTGGGGCATTGAGAATTCATGGTTTATTGAGAAGCAATTGGAAATCGTTTTGTATGCAAGTGTGACATGTGTGGAGATGAACCCCTTAGCTAGCCTTCCATCCATTCACTTTCACCAAATTCGTTTTAAAATCTGTTCTAGTTTACAAAGTTTTGTTTTGTTTTTAAATTCGTCCAAAATCAATCCCCTTTTTCTTTGTTGAGTCATATTAGTTAGAAGTCAAGTTAGTTTGTGTTTTTAAGTGTTTTGAGTCAAGTTAAAACCTATTTTCGTCAAAATCTTGTTTAGAGTTCAAAACTGCCCTGAAAGTGGTTTTAAGGCAGTTTTGAGTGTTTCTGGGTTGTTTTGAGTCTTTAGGTTTGTTTTAGTGTTTTAAAGTTTAGTTTTGCATTATTTGAGTCTAGTTTAGTGTTTTAAACTTTGTTTTTACGTATTTGAGTCAATTTTCAAGTGATTTAGCAATCCCTCCTAATCCCCGGCCTAGAACGATCCCTACTTACATACTTACTACAATTTATAAAAAGAGGGTTAATTTGAGTGCTAGTTAATATCATATCAACACACTAAAGTCATTACTTTAATGTTTCCATCCAAATATCTCTTTAGTCATAATAAAGAGATATCTGTTTATCTCTTCATTCATAATGAAGAAATATCCAATGATGGATTAGATTCATAATCTAATACATTTACGCTTCCTTTACGTTACTCTAATTCTTCCTCATTCTTTGAGGAATCTATCCTTTAGTATTTCTTAAATACTTAAAGATTCACTTAACAGTTGTCGTGGTTCTGATCCTGGGCTTGCACTGATATCGTCTTGTACCTATCTAGGTACAACTCATATCAACGTTTTTCATACAATATGAAATACGTAAATGACCTTTCTGCGTATGCATAAAGGATTCTATTTATGTATTATTTCATTGGGAGTCAAAGGGCACGTTCCCTTTGAGAAGAGCAACTTCCTAGTCACACTAGAGTCGTCCTTCTAATTTGAAGTTTATCATCATATGAGAAACTTCCTAGCATATATTGTCTATTTATTAGGGATTGATATAATCAAATTATATCTTGAAATCTATCATTATAGATTTACTTCCCATGTTTATAGACTATGTCTCCCATATACATTCTATCGTTATAAAATGTTTAAAGTCATAACTTTAATGAAGAAGTATTCTTTTCATTTCCAAAATTAATATATCATATATATATTCATATATATCATATATATATTTATATATATATATACAAATTTAGGAATATGATTAACTCCCACTAATCTTTTGTAAACCTAATAAACAAAAGATTCATTTACATCTTTATGAGAAATCAAAAGATTTGACCTTTCTCTCATAAGACGCTTATAGCTCCCACTAGCTTGCTAAGATCCATGATGGATGGATCTCTACAACTTACATGTCTTGTGATTCATAGTTTTAGACATATATTATCAAGACTATCTTAATAATGGTTTCGGAAACCTATATTATGTCCAAACATTGAATCACCATTTAGTTGTAGCTAGCAATCTTCGAATTAATTGAAACTAAGACTACGTCAAAAATGGTTCCTTCAAAATCAACCATTCTCTTTGATTGTAGTCACCTTAAGCTACCAATTAGCTATGATGTTTCATTATTTCGGGTCAAATGGTACTTTACCATTTCCTTGAGTATATAACGTATATACACTCAATGTAGTCATAAGGATTTTCATTCTTATTTCTTTCGAATTAAGAGGTGTAACTCTATGACACTGTCATAAAGTTCAAACCATTCAACTGAGACGGTTTATAAATCCTTCTCGACTACCTTGGAGCTTGTGGTATAGGAACTAGGTTGTTATATTTGTTGATCACTATCTTGTTTCTCAAAGAACCATTCTTTGAGTTCTATCCATCGTTCATTTGCTCTATCTTGGGCAAATCCTAGTGTAGGATTACAATGAATTACCAACAAACAACATTTGTTAGTTGGTCTATAGAAGTGATATCCAAATGTTAATTTAAGGATATCCACAAGATAATTCTCAAACAAATATTGCTTATTAGCACACAACCCCAAATCTTAACATGATTAAGATTTGTCTTTCTTTCCAACTACATCCTATGGAGTCATGAAAATTTTGGAAGATCTTCTAATTGACAATCATATTGTCTTAGAAGTATATATATCCTATATATGGGTAATTGATAATGTCCAACGAACTAAATCCTATTCAAGTTCGTTCTTCTCCTAATGGAGAAATTCATTATCTCATGATGCATCTTTCCTTGATATCTTTCAAGGAAACTGTTCTAAAGTGTTACCTTATCTTGGATCAAATCTAAGGAGGTAAATACTTTAAACGTCTTACTCATCAACTTGTATTTCTTGAATTCTTTGAAACCTTTTGCAAAGTATTCGAACTTATGTTTATTCAAAATAAACTATAGTCCAACCGAGAGTGATCTTCGGTGAATGTCATACAACATGAGTAGTATTATTATGTGGACAAGTGCCACTAACATCTAAGTGAATTAACCTCAACAACTTTGTGATTCTTTGTTCTTTCAAAAAGAATAAAGATTCAAACATTTTGCCTCTATACAATTTTAACAAGAAGACATTGGATCCGGATCTAACGATCAAAGGCATCCATCTATGACCAACTCGTAATTTATGTTTTAGAGCTATCACAACTTTAGTTGGGATTAGTCACTACCTTGCAACCTTTTGGGTTTTAAGCATCATTATATTCTAAACAGTTAACACTACCATATCATCTCTACTATAGAGAAAATTAATTAGATTACAATAATCTAATCATTCATTAATAAAGAACAATGCTTTGTCAAACAAAACATTTATCCATTTAACATATGGAATTTAGTTCCTTTATTCAATTGGAATGTAAATACAATCTTTGTTTTTCCATTTTATTTGGTAGTTCATATGAGGAAGTAAGTACTAACTACTTTCGCAGAGATGTTTATTTTATTCACTTTCCGAATTTGAAGTACTTTCTCTTCTCTCATTAATCTTCTACTTCTTATTAGCCACACTTTTACAACGATTGTAAAACATAGTTACTAATACGGAATCAAGCATTCAAGTAGAAGAACCAACTGTTTTGAACTATTCAAGAACAATTTACAACACCTTCGAAAGGTGTGTTCTTGACATTTGCAAGACATTTCTTGCAAATACGCCTTCCAATGTCCATCCTTTCATAAAGAAAGTTTGTTCCCTTGGAGTTAATTTTATCTTCTTCATTTGACTTCTCCTTTGACTACAATAGTCATGGTCCCTAAACTCCCACTATCTCTCTTGAAACTTATTTCAATTGTGTTATACACATCAAACATTTTGGAGAGTATGTGTTTATTGTTCACTACATAGTTTACAATAAACTTAGTGAACCATTTGGATAGGGACATGATGTGAAAATTATGTTAACACACAAATTAAACCCTATTTGTGACAGTTGTAGTAACGATGTAAGTAGGGATCGTTCTAACCGGGGATTAACTAGGGGTACTAATCACTTGAAAAACTGAATTAGAAACGTAAAAACAAAGTTTGGAACACTAGATTAGACTCAAAGAATGTAAAATTAAAAGTTAAAACACCAAAACAAAGCAAAGGAACCAAAACAACAAATAAACACTCAAAACTGCCTTAGAAGCACAATCTGGGCAGTTTTGAGTACTAACACAAATTTGGACGAATTTATGTTATAGCTTGACTCAAAACACTAGAAAACATAAACTAACACACTTTCTAACTAATCTAGGACTCTAAAACAAAGGGGGATTTTGTTTTGACGAAAATTAAAATAAAGAAAACAGATTGGAAAATAGGGCAGATTGTAAAATAAAATTGTAATGAATTAATGGATGGTGGAATAGCTAAGGGTTCTTCTCCACACATGAAATATATGCAACCTAAATCGATTTCCAGTTATCAATTTAACAAGTTATGAACCTCGACACTCCAAGTTAATTAGGTTCGCTTAAATTAACTTTCGGATTTCCCTAGATTCATTGAATTGGATGAATATGCATCGCAAACAAATTATTCCTAACAAGTTCTCTATATGAACAGCATGATAAAGATACAAGTTAGAATCATTACGTTCTTGGAAATCATAAGCATCGACAAGACATTCGTAACTATGAAAAGCATGATACTCTTGCCAGGAATCTACTTAACACGATCGTGACTAGCGACCTTCACTACTTACGAACATAAATTCATAACGATTAGGTGAAACAAACTTATATCCTAGCATCAAATTCAAGCATGCAAATCAAGCGTGCACTCTCAATCAACATACAAGAATAAGTTATAAATCAAACGGTTAAGCAAATTGTATTCACGACTTATGAAACGATAACTGGAAGTAATCAACTCATTTCACATAAATAAACATGGTTTTGAATACACCCTTAGCCAAAACGAATTTAGCCAATCATACTTAAAGCAAAACAAAGCTTACATGAATTAGACATTGAAATATAAGATAGAAAACACCTAAAATTGTTCAACAACTCAGATTGAAGAGCCAACAATTTGTAGAGAATCTGTCCTCTTTGTTGCTTGTGGCAGATTGTATGGTGATGCTTCTTGGATTGTTTTGATGACATAGAATGGAATTTGGGGGTTGTAAAGGCACGGCAAGGCTTGGGGGTCAGTGGGGAATGGTGTTTGATGAGTGGAAGATGGTGGAGAAGGGTGGAGAACTCGGCAAGAATGGAGAAGAGGTGCGGCTAGGGTAGTAAGGTGATGGTGGCTGCGGCAAAGAATGGGAACTAGGGTTGGATGATTTTCTGAATTGTGGAGAGGGTGGTGTTCGGCCAAAGGGTGTAAAACACATATATATAGGCACCTAAAACCCTAAAGAAATCAGGTTAGACAATGGGCTAGGGTTTAGGTGCGGCTTAGGGTTAAAAGTCCACAAGAAATTAGGGTTTCTAGCACATTAGGTGCGGCATGGGCTTAGGGTTTGTAATCAGATTTTTGCATGTGAACAAGGCCTAGGTGCGGCATAGGTCCAAGAGGTAAGGATAGGTCATCCAAAAGCCCAAAGCCAAGAATAGAAACTCTCGAAATTGGAAACCTCCAAGAATAGAAACTTCCAACTTTAGAAACTTTGGTTTCCAATTCCGAATTCTTAGTTCTTCACTTTCATTTCTTCATTTCTTAAGCTCCTTTGACCTTCAAACTCGTCCATCCCTCGTGCTCCATTTGCATACACCACATTCCAGCTCAGTTTTGCTCCAAAAGCTCCAAATTGCATCATTTCATGTAATATGTTCTTTAACCCTGAAAACACATGAAAGTAGCTTAAAAGACTACTTTAACGAAGAAAACATAACAAAAATGCATAAGAACTAGCTAACTAAGGCGCATAAATATGCTCCTATCAGGACACAAAGGTGTAGTCCTTGCCTAGTTCCCGTCTCTAGAAGTGTTTTAACACTTTAACACTCAATTATTCAAAATCATCATAAGTCCATGTTGATGGACTATTTTTGTCAACCAACCATTATGTTCTAAACATAATTACAAACTTTCAAGAGTTGTATAAGGCAACTCTCATTTCTTCATACAACAATTTGTAAGTGAAGAATCATGGCACATAAAGTGTCCATGCCTTTGTGCTTTCTTCTTAAGTTCTTTGTTCATTTAACAAAGAAACAAGCACTAGTGTTTGCATTGACTAAGGGTTGTTCAAAGCAACTCTTATTTCTTCATACAACGATTTGTAAGTGAAGAACTAATAACACTAAAAGTGTCCTTTTCTTTATGCTAATCTTCGTAAGTTCCTTTGTTCATTTAACAAAGGATTAAGCATTGGTTGTTTGTGTTGTCCTCTTCATGATAGACTTATCTAACATGTTCTTCCAATGATACATTACCAATAGGAAGATTTTGAGGATGAGACTACTTAGGTACATGTACAATCCATTTAAGACAATCTTTGGGATTGTGGTACCAAGTCCGGAAACTAAAGCATTGGGTTTTTCTTTGTCAAGTATTGGATAGCGTTTGCAAATATATTGGTAAACAAATACATAACGAATATAAATTGATTGATTTTAAGCCATTTGATCCAGGTGACACACCCCGTCCCGAAGGAGGGCATGTTGGCCGTCACGTGAGAGTGACGTAACCATTTACACAGTACGGAAGCTTTAAATATACAATTTCTAAGACGAAACACCCAAAGGTGAGACCTAATTTTGTCCATTCTGTCAGAACACCGTTGAATTCCTCGTAGTCACCACACCTCTGCAATCTTGAACCTGGAGGGGTGCAAAACCAAGTTGAGTGGGTCAATAAAACAAATCTTTTCCAAATCCAAACATTTCTCAAAACGTTGTAACCCCTCTCCGTAAAACTTGTATACTTTCCCAGAAATGTAAAATATAAATATATATATATTCTCAAAACTTCAAATCACTATCTCAACATTTTTCATTACAAATATGCCATGCCAATTTCAACAGTTTAGTATGAATGCATTAACATAAATCAGGTGGAAGAAAATAAACAACCGGAGACCCTACAATGGTCCTGTACGGCTGAATTTAGAGCTCAAAATCTCATCTAACCGGAGTCACCAACTGTGACCTGTACGGCCCTGCCAGAGTCACCTAGTATGACCTGTACGGCACTACACTGCACATAAGTCGGAACTACCTAATGTAATCTGTACGACTTAATGGTGTAATAATATGCTCTAGTGCTTCTTTCATCAATCATCTGTGCACATAATCTAAGGTCACCTACCAGTCGGAACCCCTCTAATGGTCTATACAACTGGCATGTCGGAACCACCCCCAGTGGTCTGTACGACTAGCATCTACTTGGATCCAAGGTGAGCATGCGATGCAGGGTGAATAATATAAGCACTAATACCAAGGTGCAGGTTATGAGCTCAACATATCTCAACATCATCATAACAGTAATAATACTCACCTGATACTCACCTGTGCGTCCACAGCACCATTTCATATATATGCATCATACAACAATTCATACTTTTCATATAATTTCATGCATGGCATTTCGATTCACATTTCAATATACTTTTCATATACTTCTATGCATGGCATCTCAAATCACATTTTTCATATGAATCTACGCATGGCATTTGAAAACATACTTTTCATATAATTTTATACATTGCATTTAAAGCATACTTTCATTCAATTTCAATTTCTGGGAAAACGTCAAGTATATATATATACGGAAAACAAAACTGCCCACTCACAGATTACATCGACGTGTCGTAGGTCCTTGAGCCTCCCTTAGTCATGCCCAACGTCTGCATAAGCCTCGCCTATACGAGAAGTAACCAAAATAACGTTATTTAACGCATAACCCAACTCTTAGCTAATAACTCCTCATATATTGCTCAAATTGGGTATATGAATATACCACGGTGACCTACACAACCTCAGGATTATCCCCATATTTTTAAAATAATTTTTTGGACCCTTCACGCGCCCCCACGCGCCTGAAATGGCACGGACCTACGGGCCCCCACGCGCGGCCATGTGACATGCATGCTGACGACGTCAGTTAACGCCGTCAGGAATATTCCGTTAAAAACCCCGAATATTCCGTTAAACTTAACCCTATTCTGATACTGCTGTTAGGAATATTCTGTTAAAATTAACGGAATATTCCTGTTTCTTCTCCGATCTTCCCTCGCCGGACTCCGGTCACCGGAAACTGGGAAATTTTTCCAACTCACTAATCTCCTTCGTTTTTCGTCCATTTTTCACGTATTTTACACCAAATTGAAGCCCTAATCATAACCTATCACGTTGGACTAATTTTAAGCTTCAAAAACAACGGGATCAAACTTTTCAAAAATATGAAAATCTGGCCTACCTTCGAACTAGGTGATCCCGACGTCCAATTCCTTCAAATGAAGCACTCCGAGCTTCCTTAGGACCTCACTAAGCTCACTGTGAGCTTGAAATTCCCTGAAACATCAAGATTTCCGAAGTAAAACTTACCTGAAATTGGTGTCTACGTGATCGTGGAGGTTCCAGGAGTTTGATGGTGGTATTAGATCCGTCGATCCTTCACGTTTTGGGTGGTTTTGGAGCTTGTCCGTACATTTGAGAGGGAGAGAACAGAGAGTGAGAGTTCGTGAGGGAGGAGAGAGAGTGAACTGAGAGAGAGTGTGCGGGAATTGAGGGAAAGGTGTCCCGTGTGTGTGGCCCAAAACAACCCTAACCACACCAATTCAACCTAAAAATATAAGTTCCCAAATCAATTATAAATTCCACCTTCAAATAACTTAGGAACATATATTTCACCAATAAATAATTCACATATCTTAATCACGTTTAAGGGCAATTCCGTCAATTCACAATCGCGAGTGTAAAACTTTGGGACGGGCTGTGACACCGGGTCTTTAAATCAAATAGCACCACCCACTATTTTTGGCAAATTCCATATCCCTCATTGGAATTCGAGAGTTTTGAAGGAAACTCTTAGTAGGGTATGGGAGACTCACTACTACCAAGCCCACCTCACAATGATATGATATTGGTTAGCATTAATAATAATGAGAGAGTACGCTTACTCATTTGCATCTCTTGCAAGTACCCATCTTATTTGGCCTCTAGAGAATGTCACCTCACAATGATATGATATTGGCTCCATTGCACTTAGTTAAGTCATTCCCACCATGCTTAGTTCGTGAAGGGGTTCAAGAATAGCCTCACGATGATACGATGTCGGCCATCCTCGTTGCCTACACTAACCTCATCATATGTTTATGGATTCCTCCTGAGTATAAGCATGTACTTTGTACTCCCCCATGATAGAGTGAAGCCGGTGTACAAGTCATAAACGATTGGATCCCACCACGGTGGAAGGCTACGAAAGAGTGTTCAAAGCACTCTCACGCTTATCAACTTAATAATGGTTTGGTTGAGGGTTTTAGGTCTCATCATATATAAATATTCATTTTAATCTTTATTAAAACAATTTTGGTCCTATTACAACTATTGGTCCATATGATTGAATTTAGTTGTATATAATACTCCCACTATGCTTATAAAACGGTTTTTAAAGCAAGAGTATATGATACTACTAACATAAACTTTGCATTCATTTTATGGACTATATAGTTGCCTTAGGGCCTTAGGATGACTATGAACCTTTGTTTAGATTCAACATGAGCCTTGTGTTGAATCTCGGTCTAGGGATGGTGATTGATTTTAGTTACGCGTTTAATCACATTAAGGCGTGTTGTCTTAGGGCGTTGGACCAAACTACTTCATTTTCATGCATATCAAATAAAGCAAGAAAGAAGTACTTCAAAGTAAAGGTGAGCTTATGCTCATTACAACATTTGCATAAAATAAATTACTTTAAAGTAAAGAAGAGCTTAAGCTCTTTTACAACATTTGATCAAATCAAATTACAACCAAAATCTAATCTACACATTCCCATGGTTCAAACAAATTTGAAACGGCCTATCACATAGCTCAATTATCGTAGGCTTAGGTTCATAATCACCCTTTAATTAATTAACACTTTAACTAATTAAATTGAATGCAACATTTTCATTTGGTTTTTGTATCCATAAAATTGATTTAAATGGAGCTAAACAAAATGAAAATCGAATTCTCATTTAAAGAGACAAAACAATTTTGTTCTCTACCTAATTTGGGCCATCTTGCAATAACCACAACATTTGGGCTATATTGCGAAAACATAAACTTTTGGGGTCACTTTGTAAAAACACAAAAGTCCACTACTTCATGTAAATACAACTAGAACCCAAAATTTAAACAATGCAAAAACTTCATTAAAGGATCAAAACAATTTGTCCTTTAGCGTTTTTGGACCTAAACGTAAAAACGTAAACTTTTGGGCCAAAGTGCAAATACACAAAAGTATCATAACTTTATGTAATTGCATAAAAGACCCAAAAGTACTCCCACTTGAGGGAGGGCCGGTTTGGGAGAAGGATTAGAGTGATGTGTGATGTGAAAAATATGTTGACACACAAATTAAACCCTATGGATGACAATTGTAGTATATGAGCAAATAGGGATCGTTCTAACCGGGGATTAACTAGGGATGCTAATCACTATAAAACTGCCTCAAGAACATAAAAATATACTGTAGAACACTAAACTAGACTCAATTAATGCAAAACTAGGGTTTAAAACACCTAAACAAACTAAAAACTCAAAACAGCAACTAAAAGGCTCAAAACTGCCTTAAAACCACTTTCTGGGCAGTTTTGAGTACCTAACACTAGTTTGGACGAATTTGGACTATGACTTGATTCAAAACACTTAAAAACACAACTAAATGGATTTCTAACTAATCTAACACTTTGAAATCAATGGGGGAATGATTTTGACGAAATTAAAACTTTAAAACTCAAACTTTAAAAACAAATGTAAAGCAAAACAGATTGTGATTAAATAGAATGGTGAGAAGCTAGTTAGAGGGTTCCTTATCCACACATGAACATATGCATACAACTCAATCTCCAATTACTCTTCCAACAAACCATAAATGACAATGCCCCAAATTAACTAGATTGCACCAATTAATTCTCAGATTTCCCTAGATTCATTGAATTGAATGGAATACGCATTACAACCAAATTATTCTTATCAAGGACCCTAACTATGGAATACGCATGATAGGGACACATATCAAAGATCATTAAGTTCAATGGACATCATAAGCATCGACGAGGCATTCATAACTATGGGATACGCATGTTACTCTTACCTAGGATTTACTTAACGCAATCGTGACTAGCGACTTTCACTACTTATAAATATAAGTTAATAACGATTAGGTGAAATTCCCTTATATCCTAGTATCAAGTTTAGGCATGCAAATTAAGTGTCGACCCTCAACCCACATACATAAACAAGTTATCAATCAAATAGATAAGTAAATCACATTCACAATTTCTGAAATCATAATTGGAAGAAATCAAATCATATAAAACATATGTCCATGGCTTCAAATTCACCTCTAACTAGAAAGAAATTAGTTCCACATGTTTAACATAATTGAAAAGCAAGTCAAATTAAACATGAAAACAGAAACAAAGAAAGAAAGAACTCCAAACACTCCACTAATGGCAGATTGCATGTGCAAGGCTTCTCCCTCCTTTGGACTGCACGGCACTACTTCTTCTTCCTCCAATGGTGGCTGCACAAGGTGGTGATGGTGGTGGGAAGGCACGGCAAGGATGAATTGTGGCAGAAATATGGGAGTTTGGGGGTGGAAGGTTGCGGCAAGGAAGAAAAATGGCTAGAATTGTGTTTTTGGGATTTTTGGATGTGTAGAATGGTGTGGCTGGAAGTATGGACGAAAATTGGGTGATTCAACCCTAAAATATGTATTTATAGGCACCACAAAACCCTAGAGAAATCAGCACAAGTAATGGGCTAGGGTTTAGGGTGCGGCTAGGGTTAGGAAATCCACCAAAAACTAGGGTTTCTAGAACATTAGGTGCGGCATGGGCTTAGGGTTAGGTAATCAGATTTTTTTCATGTGAACAAGGCCTAGGTTTGGCTGATTAAATGGGCTAGGGTTAGGGTTAGGTGCGGCATAGGTCCAAGAGGCAAAGATGGGTCATCCAAAAGCCCAAAGCCGAGAATAGAAACTCTCGAAATTGGAAACCTCCAAAAATAGAAACTTCCATCATTGGAAACTTTGGTTTCCAATTCCGACTTCTTAGTTCATCACTTTCATTTCTTCATTCTTAAGCTCATTTGACCTTCAAACTCGTCCATTCCTCGTGCTCCATTTGCATACACGACATTCCAGCTCACTTTTTGCTCCAAAAGCTCCAAATTGCATCATTTCGTGTAATATGTCCTTTAACCCTGAAAACACATGAAAGTAGCTTAAAAGACTACTTTGACGAAGAAAACATAACAAAAATGCATAAGACCTAGCTAACTAAGGCGCATAAATATGCTCCTATCAATGTGTGTGTTGATTTGTGAGTTTTGACATAAAGCATGCAAGTGGTGCATGACATAAATGTCATGCAAGTGGTGTGTGTGAAAGGAAATTAATCCTTACACACCCACCAATATTTCTTACACCTTTTAAACAAATATCTAACACATTAAATCATTTGAAAAACATAAAACATAAACTTTATGAAATAAATCAAAACTTTGAATCAAAACACAAAACTTTTTGTTCTTGGCTAAAATGTCAAGAACAATGAAGAACATTCATGAAAAACTCAAAAACTTTCCATGAACATTTTTCACCCAAAAACATCCCAAAACCATTTAAACTTTAGGGAAATAACATATAACCAAACTAGGGTACATAGGGGTTCCAAAAGTCACCTTAAAACATTTTTAACAAGTCAAACAAGAACCCAAAAATCCACCCTTTGGATTTGGCCGAAATTCCCCAAAGTCATGGCACCAAATTTTAGCTCCAATATTCATGCTCATATGAACTACATCTACAACATTTGAGATGACAAATTTTCTAACAAAATTTACATTCAAAGAAACAAGAATAAAGCGTGTAACATATTACAACTTTTAAATCACAAACTATGAACTACAAAACCCAAAAGGATTCACCAACTACTAGACCTAGGCTCTGATACCACTTGAAGGATTATTTTGTGAAAAACATGTTCATTTAAGCAACATCTATAAGCATGCTATTAACAATTAAAAGGCGGAATCATGCTTTCATGCACTTAAAAACAAAACATTAACCATGAAATTCAAAGCCTAGTAGATTGGTGAACCAATACTCAACTTAAATCAAAGTGAGTGGAGAAATATATACCTTTGTAGATTCCTCTTTGCATAAGCAAAGGCTAATCACCCAAAGAGAGTGTCTTCATTCCTTGCATATTAAATCTATGGATTTGGATGGAAGAATAGGATTCACCAAGGTTAGATTGTTGGAAATGTGCCCTAAAACCAATCATATGATGATACTTTATGGACATTTCACATGTTAAACTAATCTAGTTTAATATCAAGGGCAAACATTATTGTTTAAGCCGTCTCATATAAATGTTATATGCTTAAACGATAAAGTGCAAGGAATATGTGATTGGGAGAATGCAATCTAAAGAAGTTAGATTCATGAGACCATTCTTTCGTAGACATATCCTAAACGTTCCTAATCATAGGATTGCCAATTGGGCATTGACAATCCGTTAAGATCAGTACGTGTTATGTCTTCTCTCAGGGAGAGTGACTAGTCTCGAGTCATTGGTGTGTGTGACATCAGGACAAGCATGTAGGTGCTCAATAGCGAATGAGTCCACTGAACACGATCAACGAGGAGTTCTCATACTCATGTCACATGAGAACTCATGGTTGGGATAATGCAAAGTAGTCCTTTGACCTGAGGCATCACAGTTGTCTTGTGGTTAAGTCCTTAATCTTTTATTATGTCAAACGTCACTCTATTAGAGTGTCCACGGCATCGTTGGGGTTAAGCCACTTAGCCATGAAGGCAAGTGAATGCGCAACAAGGGATCTTTAACCTTCAAACTGTTTGAGGGAGAATACTCTATGATATGATTAAGAATCTCTGGCCAGAGTATGAATGAGATTTAGGAAGTCGTTCCAAATCACATTCAAGGTAATCATATAAGCACACGAATCACATTGGATAGTAGACATGAATAAACTAAACTATCAAACCAAACAATGTGGTCAAGAGTGTTGTATTAGAGAAAGACCGTATTGCATTTGTAATCCTAAACTGAATAGGTTCTCTACCTCTTCTGATTAGCTTGGGTAACC
Organism: Malus x robusta; assembly: GCA_963082935.1. Taxonomy (NCBI): domain Eukaryota; kingdom Viridiplantae; phylum Streptophyta; class Magnoliopsida; order Rosales; family Rosaceae; genus Malus; species Malus x robusta. Next base: position 14,107,987 of record OY720328.1, read on the forward strand.
ATGATATGCTGCTAGGTGTCACTCTTGGTTTGTGGAAGCCCTAAACGTGTATAAACACTAAAGGGAGAATTGAAAGTAAGTTTCAATTCACAATCGATTTGAAAGAGTTCTAATCGCCCACTGCCTCGCTAAAAGGAACCTAATGGATCGTACACCGTGTAAGGTGTAGATTGAAGAAACAAAGGAGATGAGTAAGAATAATTAAATGGTTTAATTATTTATGGCAAAGATTAATTAATATGTTAATTAATCAAACGAATAAGTTCGTTAAAGACCTCGGGAAAGTTTTGGGCCTCAAGGCCCAATGGGCTTCGAACGTCAAGTCCATTGACTTAAGTTGTATGACAACTTAATTCACAAAGGCCCAATTAGCCCAATAACACCCTAAGGCCGGCGTTGAGATGAAAAATAGGGTTTTTTGGTTCTTTAGGTCATTTAAAGAAGTGTATATATAAAGAACTTTATAGCCTAAAATTCATTAAGGGTTTCTTTTGAGGAAATTGGTGAGAACATTTCTCTCCTTTTTTTCTCTAAAGAGGCCGGCCTCCTTGGGGGTGCATCTAGCAATCCCACTACTCCAAGGTCACTCATTTCTTCTCCAATCTCACCTTGGTGTGGAGACTTAGAGGTTATCAATTTTGGGAACTTGGAGAAACCTATTCTTCCATCCAAATCCATAGATTTTAGATGCAAGGAATGAAGGCCCTCTCTTTGGGTGATTAGCCTTTGCTTATGCAAAGAGGAATCTACAAAGGTATATATTTCTCAACTCACTTTGATTTGAGTTGAATCTTGGTTCACCAATCTACTAGGCTTTGAATTTAATGGTAATGTTTCGTTTTTAAGTGCATGCAAGCATGATTCTGCCTTTTAATTGTTAATAGCATTCTATAGATGTTGCTTAAATGAACATGTTTTCACAAAAAAATCCTTCAAGTGGTATCAGAGCCTAGGTCTAGTAGTTGGTGAATCCTTTTGGGTTTTGTAGATCATAGTTTTGATTTAAAAGTTGTAATATGTTACAAGCTTTATTCTTGTTTCTTTGAATGTAAATTTTGTTAGAAAATTTGCCATCTCAAATGTTGTAGATGTAGTTCATATGAGCATGAATATTGGAGCTAAAATTTGGTGCCATGCTTTTGGGAAAATTTGGCCAAATCCAAAGGGTGGATTTTTGGGTTCTTGTTTGACTTGTTAAAAGTGTTTTAAGGTGACTTTTGGAACCCCTATGTACCCTAGTTTGGTTATATGTTATTTCCCTAAAGTTTGAATGGTTTTGGGATGTTTTTGGATGAAAAATGTTCATGGAAATTTTTTAAGTTTTTCATGAATGTTCTTCATTGTTCTTGACATTTTAGCCAAGAACAAAAGGTTTTGTGTTTTGATTCAAAGTTTTGATTTATTTCATAAAGTTTATGTTTTATGTTTTTTCAAATGTTTAATGTGTTAGATATTTGTTTAAAAGGTGTAAGAAATATTGGTGGGTGTGTAAGGATTAATTTCCTTTCACACACACCACTTGCATGACATTTATATCATGCACCACTTGCATGCTTTATGTCAAAACTCACAAATCAACACACACATCACCCCGTTTCTCTTTGATGTGAGAATTACTTGACACACAAATTAAACCCTCTTTTTGACAATTGTAGTATAGATGTAAGTAGGGTATCGTTCTAGGCCGGGGATTAGGAGGGATTGCTAAATCACTTGAAAACTAATTTAAAAACATAAAAACAAAGTTAAAAATGTAAACAAAAGATTTTAAAACAAGAAAGTAAAAGGGGGATTTGAGTTTGGTGAAGTTGAAAGTAAAAACGAATAAACTAAAAACTTAAATAGATTTTAAACAAATTTGGGTTGAATGGATAATGGAAGGCTAGCTAAGGGGTTCTTCTCCACACATGTCTTGCTTGCATACAAAATGATTTCCAATTGCATTTCAATAACTTATTAATTCTCAACGCCCCAAATTAACCGTGAATTGCACTAATTAACCCTCAGTTTTTCCACAAGTTATTGGGTTGGATGATTGCATACGACAACCCAAAACATTCCCTACAAGTTCCCTACATGAATTGCATAATAGAGATACAAGCAAGAATCATTAAGTTCTATGAAAAACATAAGCATTGACGAGGCACTCGTTACTATGATTTGCATGAAACTTATGCCAAGGATTTACTTAACACAATCGTGACTAGCGACTTTTACTACTCATGAATATAAGTTCATAACGATTAGGTGAAATTCCCTTATACTCTAGCATCATATTTATGCATGCAAACTAAGTATGCATCCCTAATCAACATACATAAACATGTTATCAATCAAATAGATAAGTAAATCGAATTCATAACTTATGAAACGCAATTAAGAGTAATCAAATCATATTGCAAGCATTAACATGGTTTCGAATCCCCCCCTAGCCAAGGGGGGTTTAGTTCCTCATTATTACAAAACAAAGATAAACAAATTTAAACATTGAAAAACAAAGGAAAGAAAGCACCTAAACGTTCCAACGATCCATGTTGGATAGCAAGTGCGTCTAAGGACTTTTCTCCTTCTCTTTGCCGCAACAACAAGGTTGGAATGATGTTGAAGGGTTGGTTATTTGGAGGAATGGATGGGAAGGGGTTTAGATATGTAGGAGAGGCAAGGAAAGGCTTGGAGAATGGTTAATTTCTGGATGATTTGAATGAGGTTGCTGCCATGGTATTTATAGGAAGAGGATGGACATGTTTAATGCAAAAATCTGGTGGAATGAAGTAGGTAAGGCATGGCAAGGTGGAGAATTGTTGGTGAGGGTAGGTTTTGAGTCATCCACTCACATGTCATGGTGAGTTAAGCATTGCATCATCCACTCAAATGTCATGGTGAGTTAAGCATTACATCATCCACTCAAATGTCATAGTGAGATGGCATTGCATCATCACTAAAAAATCTGGTGGAAGTGAAACAAAGGGAAGGCCACGGCATTGATGAATTTTATGGGGTATGCATGGTTTTGAGTGAAGTTTTGGCCAATCCTTCTAGAAATTTATCCCTTCTTGCAACTTGTATTTGTTTCACCAGATTTTTAGCATGTTCCTAGCCTCTTTTGTCTTCAAATCCGTCCATCCATCTTGCTCATATCATAAGTAATCCATTCCAAGCTCAAAACTGCTCCAAAATGCACCAAAATGCACTTTCTTGCTACCTTAACCCTTTGGACCTACAAACACACGAAAATGGCTTAAAGTACTAAAATAACTAAGAACTAATAACGTAAATGCAAGAAAACTAGTTAACTAAGTCGCATAAATATGCGTCTATCAAATTCCCCCACACTTAGCTTTTGCTAGTCCTCGAGCAAAATAAAACAAACAAAACATAACCTAACCTTCCAACATCTGCTACAGGGATTTCCAACGATACATAAGATGCCAAAGATCATTATTCCCACAGATTTTAGTCATCCCTACTCTTGAGCATATACTTAATCATAATTACCATTCACTAGCTCACATTTAATCGTTTAAAACAACATTATGGACGTAGTAACATGCCTTAGAGAATCCACTCAATTCCTTACTGGATACACTCTTATTTTCACACAGATTTTCTAACTACACTCTCTATACTAAGTATATGTGAGAAGATTGATGTAAACATGGAAACCAACACTCACACATGTTATAAAAGAAGCACTTTTCTGGAATGATTAAGCATTTATAGATATGATCTCATGAATGGAACGCTACTACTTAGATGCGAGAACCAGGGACACCATATGCTCAAACCAATCCCAAACTTCACATATTGAAATACATAACACTCAAGATAGAAGTTAAGGGTTGTAACGGGGCTTGGGGAATGGTTAACAAAGAAAGGATAGGGAAAACAAACGTTCTTCAAGCATTAGTAAGCAAAGTAGTAAAATTGAGACTTAGAATTCACTTAGATTACAGAAATTAACTTTAAAACACAAGGGGAAGATTTAAACAACTTCTTAGGGCCGAATTCATTGTTTTGGACCCTTATTTCAACAAACAATATTTTGGAACTCTTTTTTTTTTTTTTTTTTTTTTTTTACTCGTGCCTATGGCACACAAATTCACATGATAAACACTTCCCCCACACTTATTTTCTGCCCACATTAATCAAAAGGAATTCAATTTGAATCATGCTTACTATACTTTAAGAACGAGGGTATGGATAGTCCTAATCTAGGCTAGGTGAGGATGATGTGGGTTAACAAAGAAAAGGCTAAACAAGGTTCAATGGGGTTAAACTTAAACACATAATGAAATAGGATACACGACAATTTGGCTTTGGTGGTGGTCACTACACAACTTCATCTTGAATATGTGTTATGCAAATCAATAGCATGCTTTGAATGAAATGGGCATGAGTTCTAGCATTTGGAACTACATGATGAAACGCCTTCTAAGTAGTAACCAATCAAAGAATAATGAGATCATGCAACGACTTTAGAAGACAACAAATGCACAGATTATTAACTCTCCAAAGAACGTTAAAAGCTCAAGTCTCTCAGGGTTGTAGCGTTAGTTTGAGTTTCTTCCTTCAAGCATGTTACAAAAACTAATTTTTCTTTTGATTACATGTGAATTCATGAACTATAATTACAACTAAGCATAAACCAAAGAGCATGTCAAATTTTCATCCATGTTTGTAACTTACTTCAACAGTTATGCAATTACAAACCAAATCCTCATTATTGTGTTGGAAGGTACCCTAAGACGCAAACAAACACACAAAAACAACCCTTTTTGGTTTTTTTTTTTTTTTTTTTAAACAAATTTTTCAAAATTTTATGTGATTTTCGGATTTTTACTTCAAAACACACTAAAACACATCAAAACAACTTAAAAACACTTAAAAACAGCAAGGAACAAGTCTTTAAGTTAAGGGTGATAAAATCCCACGAATTTGCATAAAAAACACTTAGTTACCCCCCCACACTTAAATCAAACATTGTCCTCAATGTTTCAAGCATAAAATCACACTAAACAAAAAGAAACACACAAACAGCAACTAAAACAACTAAATAGGCAGATTAGAAAGATTCAACAAAGAGAAGGGTTTAGGAATGCAAATCTGGAATTGGAGTGATTCCTCGAGCTTCCTTTGTTGAATTGCATGGGTTGCCTCCCAAGTAGCGCTTTCTTTAACGTCGTACAGCCGGACGAAGAACCCATTCACTCCTCAATGGAGTCCACGGCATGCAAGGGAATGTCATCCACTGTATGCTCCTCAAAGTTCTCGTAGTACGGCTTCAAACGATGTCCGTTCACCTTGAATTCGTGTCCCGTTTTCAAGCTTTGGATTTGGACTGCACCATGAACAAAAACATTAGTAATAACAAAAGGTCCAATCCACTTGGAACGTAACTTACCGGGAAACAAACGTAAACGGGAATTGAACAATAGCACTTTCTGCCCAATTGCGAACGTTTTGCCTCTAATCATCTTATCATGGAACGCCTTGGTCTTTTCCTTGTAAATGCTTGCGTTCTCGTATGCCTCGTGCCGTATCTCATCAAGCTCATTCAATTGGAACTTCCGGTGACTTCCCGCTTCATCGAGGTTCATGTTAAACTTCTTGACGGCCCAATGAGCTTTGTGTTCCAACTCAACAGGGAGATGGCATGGTTTGCCATAGACAAGCCGAAAGGGGGACATTCCAATGGGTGTCTTGTACGCCGTACGATACGCCCAAAGTGCATCATCTAACCGTAAACTCCAATCCTTTCTCGTTGGCCCAACGGTCTTCTCTAGGATTTGCTTGATCTCACGGTTGGAAACCTCGGCTTGGCCATTAGTTTGAGGATGATAAGGCGTAGAAACCTTATGATTGACATTGTATTTCCTCAATAACGCCTCAATGGTCCGGTTGCAAAAGTGTGACCCTCCATCACTAATGATCACTCGTGGCATGCCAAACCTTGCAAAAATGTTAGTTCTAATAAAATCTGCAACCACTTTAGAATCATTAGTCCGGGTGGCCTTTGCTTCCACCCACTTTGACACATAATCAACCGCAAGCAAAATATATATAAAACCATACGAAGAAGGAAAGGGACCCATAAAATCAATACCCCAAACATCGAAAATTTCAACATTTAGGATATAAACTTGCGGCATTTGGTCCCTAGCACCAATGTTACCCATTCGTTGGCATTTATCACATGTTAAGCAAAAAGTTCTAGCATCCTTAAAAATATTAGGCCAATAAAACCCACATTGTAATACCTTAAGGGCAGTTCTTTGTGTGCCAAAGTGGCCACCACATGCATATGTGTGACAAAAACTTAAAATTGAACGAAATTCAGAATCATGCACACAACGACGAACAATTTGATCCGGGCAAAATTTCCACAAATATGGATCATCCCACACATAAAACCGTGCATCATGCCTAAGTTTATCACGTTGGTGCCTAGTGTAAGTGCTTGGAATTCGTTTTGTCACCAAAAAGTTCACCAAATCAGCATACCAAGGCTCACTAACCTTTATGGACATCAATTGTTCATCGGGGAATGTCTCCAAAATCGGCAAAGCTTCCTCATTATGCACCATTCGGCTCAAGTGGTCAGCCACTACATTCTCACTTCCCTTCTTGTCACGAATCTCAATGTCGAACTCTTGAAGTAGCAACATCCACCGAATTAGCTGTGGCTTGGCCTCCTTTTTGGTGAGCAAATACTTCAATGCTGCATGGTCAGTGAAAACAATTACTTTAGTACCAATTAGATATGATCTAAACTTATCTAAAGCAAAAACAACGGCAAGAAGTTCTTTTTCTGTAGTGGAATAGTTCAATTGTGCATCATTCAACGTCCGTGAGGCATAGTATATGACGTGTGGCTTTTTGTCCTTCCTTTGTCCCAAAACAGCCCCTAAAGCGTAGTCGGACGCATCACACATAAGCTCGAAAGGTAGGCTCCAATCTGGTGGAACAATGATGGGTGCCGTGGTCAACAACTCCTTGAGTTGATTGAATGATGCCGTGCACTCCTTGGTGAATTCAAACGCCACTTCTTTTTGTAGGAGACGGCAAAGAGGTTGTGCTATCTTCGAAAAATCTTTGATAAACCTACGATAAAATCCTGCATGACCAAGAAACGAACGAACCTCTCTAACCGAAGTCGGAGAGGGTAAGTGACGTACTAGATCAATTTTGGACTTATCCACCTCAATGCCGTTTTCAGAGATAATATGTCCTAAAACTATGCCTTGTTTAACCATGAAATGACACTTTTCCCAATTAAGAACAAGGTTAGTTTCAACGCAACGTTTTAAGATCAAACTTAGATTATGCAAGCAACCATCAAAAGAATCACCAAAGACGCTAAAATCATCCATAAAAACTTCAATTATTTTCTCTACATAATCGGAAAATATGCTCATCATGCATCTTTGAAATGTAGCAGGTGCATTACATAAACCAAAAGGCATGCGACGATATGCAAATGTACCAAATGGACATGTAAAAGTGGTTTTTTCTTGGTCCTCGAGGGCAATGACAATTTGATTATAACCAGAATAACCATCAAGAAAACAATAGAAAGCATAACCCGCTAACCTCTCAAGCATTTGGTCAATGAATGGCAATGGGAAGTGGTCCTTCCTCGTGGTGGTGTTTAGCTTCCTATAGTCGATGCACACCCTCCAACCGGTTTGAATGCGTTGAGGAACAAGCTCATTCTCGGCATTAGTTACCACTGTCACTCCGGATTTCTTTGGTACGCATTGCACGGGTGAAACCCACCTACTATCCGAGATTGGATAGATAACTCCACAATCTAGAAGCTTTATGATCTCCTTTTTCACAACTTCCATCATAGGAGGGTTAAGACGGCGTTGAGCCTCTCGAGACGTTTTAGACCCCTCCTCCAAAAGTATGCGATGCATGCACGTTGTTGGGCTAATTCCCTTGATGTCGGCCAATGTCCATCCAATGGCCGTTTTGTACTCTTTTAGCACCCTCACTAACTTGCTCTCTTCTAGTGCCGTGATTGAGGATGAGATAATGACGGGCAATGTCTCATATTCTCCCAAGAAAACGTATTTCAAGTGACTAGGCAACGGCTTAAGTTCAAGTGTAGGTGGCTGCACAACTGAGGGAAGCAGTTTATTAGTCGAAACTGAACTTAAAATAGGCTTCAAAAATTTACCGGATTGTGATGGCAATGACTCAAGGGCAGCCACCATCTCAATGACTTCCTCACTAGGGGGCACGGCAATAGACTCATCATTCTTGCCGTGGGGTTCCGTGGTGGCTGTTTCAATGTTTTTCATGTCCATTCCTTGTGCAATGACTAATTCAAGTGCATCGTCCTTCAAATTGTCAAAATGGTCCTGCGCCAAACAATCAATTACTTCAATAGCAAAACATGAATGCTTTTCATTAGGAAACTTCATAGAATCAGAGAGATTGAAATTGATAACTTCCCCATCAAATTCCATCGTCAAAGTGCCATTAAATACGTCAATCTTCGTACGAGCAGTTTTCATAAATGGCCTTCCAAGGAGGATGGGCAATGACGGGGCATGGTCCGATTCGTCCATCTCAAGTACATAGAAATCAGCCGGGAAGATCAAATGATTAACCTGCACCAAAACATCTTCCAAAACTCCCTTTGGATAGGCATTAGATCTATCGGCCAATTGTATGATTACCCCATCGTTTTTCAACTCTCCTAGGTTCATAGATGCATAAATTGAATATGGCATAACATTTATTGATGCACCTAAGTCTAGCATGGCAGATTCAAACCTAGTATTACCAATGACACAAGGAATCGTAAAACTACTCGGATCTTTGCATTTGGGGGGCAGTTTGCGTTGCAAAATGGCCGACACATTCTCACCTACTTTCACAACTTCCTTGGTCGAAATCCTCTTTCTTGTGGTGCAAAGTTCCTTTAAGAACTTGGCGTACCTCGGGACTTGCTTGATTGCGTCCAAAAGGGGAATGTTGACTTGAACTTTCCGGAATGTCTCTAGAATGTCCTTTTCAGCTTCTTCTTTCTTTGTTTGCTTAAACCTATTTGGAAAAGGTGCATTTGAAGGAAAAACATTAGTAGGAACTAAATTGAACACGTTCTTACCTTCCTTGGACGAATTGGATAGTTTAGGCCCACTTAAAGCTTGCGGCATTGGTGTGTCCACCCTTGCCGTGGCTTTCCCTTGTTCCTCCTCTTCAATTATCAACTCCTCCACCTCGTTAGAACGTGATCTGGAAGGTTGGGGGTCAGATCCTACTTGCTTCCCACTCCGCAAAGTTATGGCTTTTGCAGATTCGAAACCACCCTTTGGATTCACTACGGTTGAGCTAGGCAACTTGCCTTGCTCACGAAACTGTCCCATAAACTCGGCAATTTGTCCCACTTGCTTCTCCAACTCATCCACCTTCTTGTCCCTAGTTTGCATGCTCTGCGCCATAGAAGTTAATAAATTCAAAATCTGATCATTATCACTAGAAGTACCTGACTTTTGGGCAGGTTGTGCTTGGGGTTGAGTTGGTGCAAACGGCTTTTGATAGAAACCCGGGGGTTGTTGCCTAAATCCGCTTTGTTGTTGGCCTTGTTGGGGTTCTCGCCATTTGAAATTTGGATGATCACGTCAACCAGGATTGTAAGTATTGGAAAATGGGTCATTCCTTGGTTGGTATTGGTTGCCAAATCCCACCGCATTGAGGGTCTCCCACCCTCCATTTTCTATCAACTGTGGGCACTTGTCCGTAAGGTGGCCTTGCATGGAACACACGCCACAAGCTGCCACGTTTTTCACTTTTGGACCTTCCACCACCTGAGAAAGCAAAGTAGTAAGGTTAGCCATTTGATTTTGAAGTTCGGTTATGGCACTTACCTCATTGACTTGATGTGGTCGTGGGTTATTCCTTTGTCCAACGCCTTCGTATTGTTGAGCATTCAACGCACGGTTGGAAATTAAAGTCTTTGCTGCCGTGGGGGTCTTGTCCACCAAGGCTCCTCCTGCCGAGGCATCTAGCATTTGACGTTCAATAGGTAGTAGCCCCTCGTAGAAGTATTGCAAAAAAAGTTCCTCCTTCATCTGATGCTGTGGACAAGAAGCAACAAGAGATTTAAAACGTTCATAATAAGTAGGAAAAGATTCACCTTCCTCTTGTTGAATTCCACTTATCCTTTTCCGTAGGAGGATGACTCGAGAAGTTGGGAAAAACTTCTCCAAGAAGGCCCGTTTCATGCTTTCCCATGATGTGACGGTTCCGGGCGCCAATTCGTACAACCAATCCTTCGCCTTTTCCAAGAGAGAAAAAGGGAAGGCTTTCATCTTCAAAATACTCCCATCGACATTGACGGGGGTCATGCTCGAACACACCACCTCGAATTCTTTCAAGTGTTTGTTAGGATCTTCCATGGACAACCCATGGTACTTTGGAATGTGGTGTAACAAGCTTGACTTCAATTCAAATTCATCTGTCTTTCCTCGGGCTGCTGCGGGGTATTGGATGCATAGAGGCGCAACATTGTCCAATCCTGAGGCTGAAAGTTCTTTGATTGTTCGATTGTCCACTTCCATGTCTTTTTCTGTTTCCTCCTTTTCTTCAAATTCGGATTCAGAACTAGAACTAGGTGGACTAGGTTCTGGTACTTTCCTCTTCCCTCTCAAAGTTCGTTCAAAATTGTCGTCAAACTCCGATATATGTGCACGAACTGGTTGAGAACTACGAGTCATAAACTAGTACCTGAAATAACAAAATCAAATAAAATTAAAACTAAAATTAAAACACACAAAAAAGAAATAAAAAGAAACAATGGGGATTTAGCAAAGTTGCTAATCCCCGGCAACGGCGCCAAAAATTTGATGTGAGAATTACTTGACACACAAATTAAACCCTCTTTTTGACAATTGTAGTATAGATGTAAGTAGGGTATCGTTCTAGGCCGGGGATTAGGAGGGATTGCTAAATCACTTGAAAACTAATTTAAAAACATAAAAACAAAGTTAAAAATGTAAACAAAAGATTTTAAAACAAGAAAGTAAAAGGGGGATTTGAGTTTGGTGAAGTTGAAAGTAAAAACGAATAAACTAAAAACTTAAATAGATTTTAAACAAATTTGGGTTGAATGGATAATGGAAGGCTAGCTAAGGGGTTCTTCTCCACACATATCTTGCTTGCATACAAAATGATTTCCAATTGCATTTCAATAACTTATTAATTCTCAACGCCCCAAATTAACCGTGAATTGCACTAATTAACCCTCAGTTTTTCCACAAGTTATTGGGTTGGATGATTGCATACGACAACCCAAAACATTCCCTACAAGTTCCCTACATGAATTGCATAATAGAGATACAAGCAAGAATCATTAAGTTCTATGAAAAACATAAGCATTGACGAGGCACTCGTTACTATGATTTGCATGAAACTTATGCCAAAGATTTACTTAACACAATCGTGACTAGCGACTTTTACTACTCATGAATATAAGTTCATAACGATTAGGTGAAATTCCCTTATACTCTAGCATCATATTTATGCATGCAAACTAAGTATGCATCCCTAATCAACATACATAAACATGTTATCAATCAAATAGATAAGTAAATCGAATTCATAACTTATGAAACGCAATTAAAAGTAATCAAATCATATTGCAAGCATTAACATGGTTTCGAATCCCCCCCTAGCCAAGGGGGGTGGCTAGGGGGGGTTTAGTTCCTCATTATTACAAAACAAAGATAAACAAATTTAAACATTGAAAAACAAAGGAAAGAAAGCACCTAAACGTTCCAACGATCCATGTTGGATAGCAAGTGCGTTTAAGGACTTTTCTCCTTCTCTTTGCCGCAACAACAAGGTTGGAATGATGTTGAAGGGTTGGTTATTTGGAGGAATGGATGGGAAGGGGTTTAGATATGTAGGAGAGGCAAGGAAAGGCTTGGAGAATGGTTAATTTCTGGATGATTTGAATGAGGTTGCTGCCATGGTATTTATAGGAAGAGGATGGACATGTTTAATGCAAAAATCTGGTGGAATGAAGTAGGTAAGGCATGGCAAGGTGGAGAATTGTTGGTGAGGGTAGGTTTTGAGTCATCCACTCACATGTCATGGTGAGTTAAGCATTGCATCATCCACTCAAATGTCATGGTGAGTTAAGCATTACATCATCCACTCAAATGTCATAGTGAGATAGGCATTGCATCATCACTAAAAAATCTGGTGGAAGTGAAACAAAGGGAAGGCCACGGCATTGATGAATTTTATGGGGTATGCATGGTTTTGAGTGAAGTTTTGGCCAATCCTTCTAGAAATTTATCCCTTCTTGCAACTTGTATTTGTTTCACCAGATTTTTAGCATGTTCCTAGCCTCTTTTGTCTTCAAATTCGTCCATCCATCTTGCTCATATCATAAGTAATCCATTCCAAGCTCAAAACTGCTCCAAAATGCACCAAAATGCACTTTCTTGCTACCTTAACCCTTTGGACCTACAAACACATGAAAATGGCTTAAAGTACTAAAATAACTAAGAACTAATAACGTAAATGCAAGAAAACTAGTTAACTAAGTCGCATAAATATGCGTCTATCACTCTTCCAAAACCGGCCCTCCCTCAAGTGGGAGTACTTTTGGGTCTTTTATGCAATTACATAAAGTTTTGATACTTTTGTGTATTTGCACTTTGGCCCAAAAGTTTACGTTTTTACGTTTAGGTCCAAAAACGCTAAAGGACAAATTGTTTTGATCCTTTAATGAAGTTTTTGCATTGTTTAAATTTTGGGTTCTAGTTGTATTTACATGAAGTAGTGGACTTTTGTGTTTTTACAAAGTGACCCCAAAAGTTTATGTTTTCGCAATATAGCCCAAATGTTGTGGTTATTGCAAGATGGCCCAAATTAAGTAGAGAACAAAATTGTTTTGTCTATTTAAATGAGAATTGGATTTTCATTTTATTTAGCTCCATTTAAATCAATTTTATGGATACAAAAACCAAATGAAAATGTTGCATTCAATTTAATTAGTTAAAGTGTTAATTAAGTAAAGGGTGATTATGAACCTAAGCCTACGATAAATGAGCTATGTGATAGGCCGTTTCAAATTTGTTTGAACCATGGGAATGTGTAGATTATATTTTGGTTGTAATTTGATTTGATCAAATGTTGTAAAAGAGCATAAGCTCTTCTTTACTTTAAAGTAATTTGTTTTATGCAAATGTTGTAATGAGCATAAGCTCACCTTTACTTTGAAGTACTTCTTTCTTGCTTTATTTGATATGCATGAAAATGAAGTAGTTGGGTCCAACGCCCCTAAGACAACACGCCTTAATGTGATTAAACACGTAACTAAAATCAATCACCATCCCTAGACTGAGATTCAACACAAGGCTCGTGTTGAATCTAAACAAAGGTTCATAGTCATCCTAAGGCCCTAAGGCAACTATATTGTCCATCAAATGAATGCAAAGTTTATGTTAGTAATATCATATACTCTTGCTTTAAAAATCGTTTTATAAGCATAGTGGGAGTATTATATACAACTAAAACAATCATATGGACCAATAGTTGTAATAGGACCAAAATTGTTTTAATAGAGATTAAAATGTATGTTTATATGTGATGAGACCTAAAACCCTCAAACCAAACCATTATTAAGTTGATAAGCGTGAGAGTGCTTTGAACACTTTTTCGTGGCCTTCCACCGTGGTGGGCTCCAATCGTTTATGACTTGTACACCGCCTTCACCCTATCATGTGGGAGTTCAAAGTGCATGCTTATACTCAGGAGGAGTCCATAAACATATGATGAGGTGAGTGTAGGCAACGAGGATGGCCGACATCGTATCATCGTGAGGCTATTCTTGAACCCCTTCACAAACTAAGCATGCTGGGAATGACTTAACTAAGTGCAATGGAGCCAACATCATATCATTGTGAGGTAACATTCTCTAGAGGCCAAATAAGATAGGTACTTGCAAGAGATGCAAATGAGTAAGTGTACTCTCTTATTATTATTAATGCTAGCCAACATCATATCATTGTGAGGTGGGCTTGGTAGTAGTGAGTCTCCCATACCCTACTAAGAGTTTTCTCCAAAACTCTCGAATTCCAATGAGGGATATAGAATTTGCCAAAAATAGTGGGTGGTGCTATTTGATTTAAAGACCCAAATCAAATGGCTTAAAATCAATCAATTTATATTCGTTATGTATTTGTTTACCAATATATATTTGCAGACGCTGTCCAACACTTGACAAATAAAAACCGAATGTTTTAGTTTCCGGACTTGGTACCACAATCCCAAAGTAGTCTCATCCTCAAAATCTTCCTATTGGTAATGTATCATTGGAAGAACAAGTTAGATAAGTCTATCATGAAGAGGACAACACAAACAACCAATGCTTATTCCTTCGTTATATGAACAAAGGAACTTAAGAAGATTAGCATAATGACAAGGACACTTTTAGTGTTATTAGTTCTTCACTTACAAATCGTTGTATGAAGAAATAATGAGTTACTTTGAACAACCCTTAGTCAATGCAAACTCTAGTGCTTGTTTCTTTGTTAAATGAACAAAGAACTTGAGAAGAAAGCACAATGGCATGGATACTTTATGTGCCATGATTCTTCACTTACAAATTGTTGTATGAAGAAATGAGAGTTGCCTTGAACAACTCTTGAAAGTTTGTAATTATGTTTAAAACATAATGGTTGGTTGACAAAAATAGTCCATCAACATGGACTTATGATAATTTTGAATCATTGAGTCTTGAAGTGTTAAAACACTTCTAGAGACGGGAACTAGGGAAGGACTTCACCTTTGTGTCCCTATCCAAATGGTTCACTAAGTTCATTGTAAACTATGTAGTGAACAATAACCACACGCTCTCCAAATTGTTTGATGTGTATAACACAATTGAAATAAGTTTCAAGAGAGATAGTGGGAGTTTAGGGACCTAGACTATGGTAGTCAAAGGAGAAGTCAAATGAAGAAAGCGAAATAACTCCAAAGAAACAAACTTTCTTAATGAAAGGATGGACATTGGAAGGGGTATTTGTAAGAAATTTCTTGCAAGTGTCAAGAACACACCTTTTGAAGGTGTTGAAAATTGTTCTTGAATAGTTCAAAACAGTTGGTTCTTCTACTTGAATGTTTGATTCCGTATTAGTAACTATGTTTTACAATCGTTGTAAAAGTGTGGCTAATAAGAAGTAGAAGATTAATGAGAAAAGAGAAAGTACTTCACATTCGGAAAGTGAATCAAATATAGATCTCTGCGAAAGCAGATGGTACTTACTTCCTCATATGAACTACCAAAGAAATTGGAAAAACATAGATTGTCTTTATATTCCAATTTTAAGGAACTAAATTCCGTCACTATGAGAAATGGATAAATGTTTTATTTGACAAAACATTGTTCTTTATTAATGAATGATTAGATTATTGTAATCTAATTAATTTTCTCTATAGTAGAGATGATTTGGTAGTGTTAACTGTTTAGAATATAACGATGCTTAAAACCCAAAAGGTTGCAAGGTAGTGACTAATCCCAACTAAAGTTGTGATACCTCTAAAACATAAATTACGAGTTGGTCATAGATGGATGCTTTGGATCGTTAGATCCGGATCCAATACCTTCTTATTAAAATTGTATAGAGGCAAAATGTTTGAATCTTTATTCTTTTGGAAAGAAGAAAGAATCACAAAGTTGTTGAGGTTAATTCACTTAGATGTTAGTGGCACTAGTCCACAAACATAATGCTACTCATGTTGTTTGACATTCACCGAAGATCACCCTCGGTTGGACTATAGTTTATTTTAAATAAACACAAGTCCGAATACTTTGCAAAAGGTTTCAAAGAATTCAAGAAATGTAAGTTGATGAGTAAGACGTCTAAAGTATTTACATCCTTAGATTTGATCCAAGGAATGGTAACACTTTAGAATAGTTTCCTTGAAAGATATCAAGGAAAGAAGCATCATAAGATAATGGATTTCTCCATTAAGAGAAGAACGAACTTGAATAAGATTTAGTTCGTTGGATATTATCAATTACCCATATATATAGGATATATACTTCAAAGACAATATGATTGTCAATTAGAAAATCTTCCAAAATT
Source organism: Malus x robusta (assembly GCA_963082935.1). NCBI lineage: Eukaryota > Viridiplantae > Streptophyta > Magnoliopsida > Rosales > Rosaceae > Malus > Malus x robusta. The sequence continues at coordinate 14,124,099 of OY720328.1, forward strand.
TTCATGACTCCATAGGATGTAGTTGGAAAGAAAGTCAAATCTTAATCATGTTAAGATTTGGGGTTGTGTGCTAAACAAGCAATATTTGTTTGAGAATTATCTTGTGGATATCCTTAAATTAACATTTGGATATCACTTCTATAAACCAACTAACAAATGTTGTTTGTTGGGTAGTTCATTGTAGTCCTACAATATGATTTGCCTAAGATGGAGCAATGAACAAGAGATAGAACTCAAAGAATGGGTTCTTTGAGAGACAAGATGATAATCAACAAATATAACAACCTAGTTCCTATACCACAAGCTCCAAGGTAGTCGAGAAGGATTTATAAACCGTCTCAGTTGAATGGTTTGGACTTTATGACTATGTCATAGAGTTGCACCTCTTAATTCGAAAGAAATAAGAATGAAAATCCTTATGACTACAATGAATGTATATACGATATATACTCAAGGAAATGGTAAAATACCATTTGACCCGAAATAATGAAACCTTCATAGCTAATTGGTAGCTTAAGGTGACTACAATCAAAGAGAATGGTTGACTTTGAAGGAACCATCTTTGACGTAGTCTTAGTTTCAATTAATTCGAAGATTGCTAGCTACAACTAAATGGTGATTCAATGTTTAGACATGATATGGGTTTCCGAAACCATTATTAAGATAGTCTTAATAATATATGTCTAAAACTATGAATCACAAGACATGTAAGTTGTAGAGATCCATCCATCATGGATCTTAGCAAGCTAGTGGGAGCCATAAGCGTCTTATGAGAGAAAGATCAAATCGTTTGATTTCTCATAAAGATGTAAATGAATCTTTTGTTTACTAGGTTTACAAAAGATTAGTGGGAGTTAATCATATTCCTAAATTTGTATATATATATATATATGATATATTTGAATATATATATATGATATATTAATTTTGGAAATGAAAAGAATACTTCTTCGTTAAAGTTATGACTTTAAACATTCTATAAAGATAGAATGTATATGGGAGACATAGTTTATAAACATGGGATGGAAATCTATAATGATAGATTTCAAAATATAATTGGATTATGTCAATCCCTAATAATAGACAAAAGATGCTAGGAAGTTTCTCATATGATAATAAACTTCAATTAGAAGGACGACTCTAGTGTGACTAGCAAGTTGCCCTTTCTCAAAGGGAACGTACCATTTGACTCCCAAAGAAATAATGCATAAATAGAATCATTTATGCATACGCAGAAAGGTGATTTACGTATTTCATATTGTATGAAAAACGTTGATATGAATTGTACCTAGAACGGTACAACACAATATCAATGCAGGCCCAGGATCAGAACCATGGCAACTGTCAAGTGAGTCCTTAAGTATTTAAGAAATACTGAAGGATAGATTCCTCAAAGAATGAGGAAGAATTAGAGTCACGTAAAGGAAGCGTAAATGTATTAGATTATGAATCTAATCCATCATTGGATGTTTTTTCATTATGAATGAAGAGATAATCAGATATATCTTTATTATGACTAAAGAGATATTTGGATGGAAACATTAAAGTAATGACTTTAGTGTATTCCATTATGAATGCAAAATATATTGCCATATAGAAGCTTACAACAATGTTGTTTGGATGGAAAGTTCATTTATGAACTCTCTATTCGATTCCAACCAGAAAGTGTATCTAGTGTACTGACACTATGACACTAATGGGGCGATAGCTCAAGCCAGAGAATCAAGGTCTCATCAAGATCCGAACTCATATGAGAAACTGAACCACATGATTGAGAATCATGTATAATGGTGACGTCGATATTCCCAAGGTTGCTTCTATGGATAACATATAGATATCCATTGCCTAGGCCTACTACTCAGCCATTTTTGAAATGAATACAGAAGAGGTATCATCACTGATAATCAAGCTGATTGGCTCTAGTGCAAGTGGGAGATTGTTGGAAATGTGCCCTAAAACCAATCATATGATGATACTTTACGGACATTTCACATGTTAAACTAATCTAGTTTAATATCAAGGGCAAACATTATTGTTTAAGCCGTCTCATATAAATGTTATATGCTTAAACGATAAAGTGCAAGGAATATGTGATTGGGAGAATGCAATCTAAAGAAGTTAGATTCATGAGACAATTCTTTCGTAGACATATCCTAAACGTTCCTAATCATAGGATTGGCAATTGGGCATTGACAATCCGTTAAGATCAGTACGTGTTATGTCTTCTCTCAGGGAGAGTGACTAGTCTCGAGTCATTGGTGTGTGTGACATCAAGACAAGCATGTAGGTGCTCAATAGCGAATGAGTCCACTTAACACGATCAATGAGGAGTTCTCATACTCATGTCACATGAGAACTCATGGTTGGGATAATGCAAAGTAGTCCTTTGACCTGAGGCATCACAGTTGTCTTGTGGTTAAGTCCTTAATCTTTTATTATGTCAAACGTCACTCTATCAGAGTGTCCATGTCATCGTTGGGGTTAAGCCACTTAGCCATGAAGGCAAGTGAATGCGCAACAAGGGATCTCTAACCTTCAAACTGTTTGAGGGAGAATACTCTATGATATGATTAAGAATCTCTGGCCAGAGTATGAATGAGATTTAGGAAGGCGTTCCAAATCACATTCAAGGTAATCATATAAGCACACGAATCACATTGGATAGTAGACATGAATAAACTAAACTATCAAACCAAACAATGTGGTCAAGAGTGTTGTATTAGAGAAATACCGTATTGCATTTGTAATCCTAAACTGAATAGGTTCTCTACCTCTTCTGATTAGCTTGGGTAACCATGATATGCTGCTAGGTATCACTCTTGGTTTGTGGAAGCCCTAAACGTGTATAAACACTAAAGGGAGAATTGAAAGTAAGTTTCAATTCACAATCGATTTGAAAGAGTTCTAATCGCCCACTGCCTCGCTAAAAGGAACCTAATGGATCGTACACCGTGTAAGGTGTAGATTGAAGAAACAAAGGAGATGAGTAAGAATAATTAAATGGTTTAATTATTTATGGCAAAGATTAATTAATATGTTAATTAATCAAACGAATAAGTTCGTTAAAGACCTCGGGAAAGTTTTGGGCCTCAAGGCCCAATGGGCTTCGAACGTCAAGTCTATTGACTTAAGTTGTATGACAACTTAATTCACAAAGGCCCAATTAGCCCAATAACACCCTAAGGCCGGCCTTGAGATGAAAAATAGGGTTTTTTGGTTCTTTAGGTCATTTAAAGAAGTGTATATATAAAGAACTTTATAGCCTAAAATTCATTAAGGGTTTCTTTTGAGGAAATTGGTGAGAACATTTCTCTCCTTTTTTTCTCTAAAGAGGCCGGCCTCCTTGGGGGTGCATCTAGCAATCCCACTACTCCAAGGTCACTCATTTCTTCTCCAATCTCACCTTGGTGTGGAGACTTAGAGGTTATCAATTTTGGGAACTTGGAAAAACCTATTCTTCCATCCAAATCCATAGATTTTAGATGCAAGGAATGAAGGCCCTCTCTTTGGGTGATTAGCCTTTGCTTATGCAAAGAGGAATCTACAAAGGTATATATTTCTCAACTCACTTCGTTTTGAGTTGAATCTTGGTTCACCAATCTACTAGGCTTTGAATTTCATGGGTAATGTTTCGTTTTTAAGTGCATGCAAGCATGATTCCGCCTTTTAATTGTTAATAGCATGCTATAGATGTTGCTTAAATGAACATGTTTTCACAAAATAATCCTTCATAGATTGGAGAACAAATGAGTGACCTTGGAGTAGTGGGATTGCTAGATGCACCCCCCAAGGAGGCCGGCCTCTTTAGAGAGAAAATGAGAGACATGTTCTCTCCAATTTTGTCCAAAAGAAACCCTAAATGAATTTTGGCTATAAAGTCATATTTATACCTTTATTCATTGGAGTGGCAAACTTGTAAATAAGTCCAAGTTCACTACCCTCCTCTAAATGGCTGGCCATAGGGTTTTGTTTGGGCTTTTGGGCCTTTGTGAATTAAGTTGTCATACAACTTAATTGAATGGACTTGACGTTCGAAGCCCATTGGGCCTTGAGGCCCAAAACTTTCCCGAGGTCTTTAACGAACTTATTCGTTTGATTAATTAACATATTAATTAATCATTGCCATAAATAATTAAACCATTTAATTATTCTTACTCATCTCCATTGTTTCTTCAATCTCCACCTTACACGGTGTATGATCCATTAGGTTCCTTTTAGCGAGGCAGTGGGCGATTAAAACCATTTCAAATCGATTGTGAATTGAAACTTACTTTCAATTCTCCCTTTAGTGATTATACACGTTTGGGGCTTCCACAAACCATGAGTGACACCTAGCAGCATATCATGGTTACCCAAGCTAATCAGAAGAGGTGGAGAACCTATTCAGTTTAGGATTACAAATGCAATACGGTCTTTCTCTAATACAATACTCTTGACCACATTGTTTGGTTTGATAGTTTAGTTTATTCATGTCTACTATCCAATGTGATTCGTGTGCTTATATGATTACCTTGAATGTGATTTGGAACGCCTTCCTAAATCTCATTCATACTCTGGCCAGAGATTCTTAATCATATCTGATGTGAAAATTAACTTGACACACAAATTAAACCCTATTTGTGACAATTGTAGTAATGATGTAAGTAGGGATCGTTCTAACCGGGGATTAACTAGGGGTGCTAATCTAATACAAATCGACTTAGAAACACAAAAACTAAACTTAAAGACTCTAATTAGACTACTAAGATTCAAAACAGATTTGAAACACTCAAATCTGCCCAAAACTGACTAAACAAGCTAATTGACTCAAACAGCAACTAAGACAAGATCTGACTTAAAAACTCAAAAAAAACAAAGTTTAAAACACTAAACTAGACTCAAAGAACACAAAACTAAAAATTAAAAACAGCAACTAGAAGACTCAAAACTGCCTAAAAACCACTTTCTGGGCAGTTTTGAGCACCTACACTAATTTGGCCGAATTTGGCAAAACTTATGACTCAAAACACTTAAAAACACCAAAGAGGACAGATTATGAAGACTCAAACTTAACAAAATATGGGGGAATTGTGTTTGGACGAATTTGAACTAAATGCACAGATTGTAATTTAAAACAGATTGTAAACTAAATGTGATGAATCAATGGGTGATGGAATGGCTAAGGGGTTCTTCTCCACACATGAAATTTATGCAACGTAAATCGATTTCCAGTTATCAATTCAATAAGTTATGAACCTCGACACTCCAAGTTAATTAGGTTCGCTTAAATTAACTTTCAGATTTCCCTAGAATCATTGAATTGGATGAATATGCATCGCAAACAAATTATTCCTAACAAGTTCTCTATATGAACAGCACGATAAAGATACAAGTTAGAATCATTAAGTTCTTTGGAAATCATAAGCATCGACAAGGCATTCATAACTATGAAAAGCATGATACTCTTGCCAGGAATCTACTTAACACGATCGTGACTAGCGACCTTCACTACGTGCGAATATAAATTCATAACGATTAGGTGAGACAAATTTATATCCTAGCACCAAATTCAAGCATGCAAATTAAGCGTGCACTCTCAATCAACATACAAGAACAAGTTTTGAATTAAACGGTTAAGCAAATTGTATTCACGACTTATGAAACGATAACTAGAAGTAATCAACTTATTTCACATAAATAAACATGGTTTCGAATACACCCTTAGCCAAAACGAATTTAGCCAATCATACTCAATGAAAAACAAAGATTACAAGAAGTAGACATTGAAATATAAGATAGAATACACCTAAAATTGTTCAACAACTCAGATTGAAGAAGCCAAACAACTTTGTGAACGAATCCTTCTCTTCCCCTTGCGGCAGATTGGAATGATGTGGTTTCTGGGCTGTTTTTGTGATGTAGAATGGATTATGGGTGGTATAGAGGCACGGCAAGGCTTGGGGATGGTGTGTGGATGTTGGGTGGAAGGTGTGGAGATGAAGAATGGTGGTGGAAATCGGCTGGAATGAAGGAGAAGTGGTTTCTGAGGTTGTGGATGGGTTTTGACGAATTTGGGAGAGTGTGTGGCTGAATGGGCTCTTTTGTGGCTGCACACACTTGTTTATTTAAAGGGATTAGGAAATTAAAAACCCTAGCTAATTAGGTAAACAGAAATTTAAGTCAAATGCTTCTAAAAATAGGAAATCAAATCAGAAAATAAAAGGAAAGGTGAAGGGAAATTCGGCCAGGTTTTAAAGCAAAACAAGGAAGGTGTTTTAAATCAGATTTTTGGGAAAGAAACCCTCTCCCTTGCACGGCAAGGAAGAGGAAAGGGTGAGGGAAGTGCGGCACATGTCCTAGAGTGGTTTAGGCTTTTGTTTTGTGTCCTAGAATGCTTAGAAAATCTTCATAATTGTTGGAACTTTTAGGGACAATTAGGAAAAATCAAACCAAAGTAGGAAACCTTGGCTTAACTTTCCTACTTCAAATAGGAATCCTTGTTGGAGTAGGAATCCTTATTGGAGTAGGAATCCTTGTTCTTCTAGGACTCCTCATTTGATTAGGAATCCTTCGTTGATTAGGAATCCTTCTTCGATTAGGAATCCCCTTCATGTAAGCACTTTCCTACTTCAACTAGGAAACCTTGTTCAAGTAGGAATCATCATCTTCAAGTCTTCAAATTCGTCCAAACCTTGGCTCCAAATATGTGACATGCATTCCAAACTCCATTTTGCTCCAAAATGCTCCAAAATGCCTCTTCTTGCATCTTTTGGCCTTAAAACCTGAAAACACATAAAACTGACTTTAAACACTAAAATAGCTAAGTAAACACATCCTAAATGCACGAGAACAAGCCAATTAAGTAGCATAAATATGCTCCTATCAATATCATAGAGTATTCTCCCTCAAACAGTTTGAAGGTTAGAGATCCCTTGTTGCGCATTCACTTGCCTTCATGGCTAAGTGGCTTAACCCCAACGATGTCGTGGACACTCTGATAGAGTGATGTTTGACATAATCAAAGATTAAGGACTTAACCACAAGACAACTGTGATGCCTCAGGTCAAAGGACTACTTTGCATTATCCCAACCATGAGTTCTCATGTGACATGAGTATGAGAACTCCTCGTTGATCGTGTTCAGTGGACTCATTCGCTATTGAGCACCTACATGCTTGTCTTGATGTCACACACACCAATGACTCGAGACTAGTCACTCTCCCTGAGAAAAGACATAACACGTACTGATCTAGACGGACTGTCAATGCCCAATTGGCAATCCTATGATCAGGAACGTTTAGGATGTGTCTACGAAAGAATGGTCTCATGAATCTAACTTCTTTAGATTGCATTCTCCCAATCACATATTCCTTGGACTTTATCGTTTAAGCATATAATGTTTATATGAGACGGCTTAAACAATAATATTTGTCATTGATATTAAACTATATTAGTTTAACATGTTAAATGTCCGTAAAGTATCATCATATGATTGGTTTTAGGGCACATTTCCAACACATACGACAACCCAAAGCATTCCTCACAAGTACCCTACATGAATTGCATAATAGAGATACAAGCAAGAATCATTAAGTTCTATGAAACCATAAACATTGGTGAGGCACTTGTTACTATGAATTGCATGAAACTTATGCCAAGAATTTACTTAACATGATTGTGATCAACAACCTTTACTACTTATGAATATAAGTTCATAACGATTAGGTGAAACTCCCTCATATCCTAGCATCAAACTTATGCATGAAAATTAAGCGTGCACTCTCAACCAACATACACAAATTAGTTTTAATTCATAGAGATAAGTAAATTAAATTCACAATTCATGAAACGCAATTGGAAGTAATCAAATCATATAGCAAGCATAAACATGGTTTTGAATCCCCCCCTAGCCAAGAGGGGTTTAGTTCCTCATACTTGCAAAGGAAAGATACATAAAATTAGACATTAAAATTCAAAGAAAGAGAACACCTAAAGCACTCTAACTTGGCAGCAGGTGCATCCAAAGTTCCTCCTTCTTCCTTGCTGCGGCAGAGAGGTTTTGGACTGGGTTTGGGTGGTTTTTATGGTGTAGAATGGATGGGGAATGGTATGGAAAGGTTTAGGGTTGATGGGTGGTGTGGCTAGGGGTGATTTTTAGCTGAATTTTGGAGAGAATGGTGGTGGAGAACTCATGACAAAGACAAGGATCCAAATCTGTTCCCCTTGATGAATATGGGAGGTGGTATTTATAGGCTTGAGAGATGACCACTCCATTTCCTTTGCATGTCCAGCTTGTGTGGGTGTGTGTTGTCATGTTTCCCCTTTACATTTACACACACATGCTTCATCATTTCAACCACAAAACACACACATTTTCTGCCATGTGTTTGCTTTACATTTACACACACATGCTTCATCATTTCAACCACCCAAACACCCACATTTTCTGCCCATGCCGTGTGCCCCATGTGTTTGCTGCCATGTTCTTTTCTTTGCCATGTGTTTTCTGCCATGTTATCATCCTAGAAATTACACTTGCACACACACATGTTCTTTGCATCATTTCAGCCACATAACAAGCACAATTCCTTCCCCTTTGCCGTGCCTTTCTTCCACTTTGCATGTGGGTGTCTTTGCATGTGTTTTGTGGTAGAAATGTTGTGTAATGATGAAGGGTTGTTGCTGCATTTGTGTGAAGGATGATTCCAGCTCCTTTTTGCATGTGTGTGCTGCCATGTTTCATCCTAGTTGTTACACTTGCACACACATCATTTTAGCCACAAAACAACACAATTCCTTCCCATTGCCGTGAGTTTGCATGTGTATGAGTTGTCATTGTTTACCCTTGCATTTGCACACACACACTTGCACACACATATGCCCAAAACGTCTATCCTCATGCATGCAATCCATTTCAGCCCAATATTGATCCAAAATGCACCAAAATGCACTTTTCTTGCCAACGTTGTTATTAAGACCTACAAACATACGAAAATGACTTTAAACGCTAAAATAACTAAGGAAACACAACGTAAACGCACGAGAACAAGCCAATTAAGTCGCATAAATATGCTCCTATCACTCATCCTTCATCTGGTGCTGTGGACATGAAGCAATAAGGGTTTTAAAACGCTCATAGTAAGTGGGAAAGGATTCACCTTGGTTTTGATGAATGCCACTAATCCTTTTGCGTAGTAGAATGACTCGAGAGGTTGGGAAAAACTTCTCCAAAAATGCCCGTTTCATACTCTCCTATGATGTGACAGTTCCGGGGGCTAGCTCATACAACCAATCTTTAGCCTTTTCTAAGAGAGAAAAGGGAAAAGCCTTCATTTTCAGAATGCTCCCATCAACATTCACAGGGGTCATGCTCGAACAAACAACCTCGAACTCCTTCAAGTGTTTATTAGGATCTTCCATGGACATCCTGTGGAACTTAGGGATGTGATGCAACAAACTTGATTTCAATTCGAACTCGTCCGTCTTCCCGAGGGCAGCCAGGGGGTATTGGATGCATAGGGGAGCGGCATTGTCCAATCCTGAAGCGGAAAGCTCCTTGATTGTTCGATTGTCCACTACCATATTGGGATATTCCTCGTCTTCTTCAAGTGGATGTTCTTCAAACTCAGGTTTAGGAATAGGTGGGTTACGATCTTGCTGATTCCTATTCCTTCTCAAAGTCCTCTCAAAATCGTCATCAAAGTCCAAGATATGCTCACAAATCGGATGAGAACTCCGAGTCATAAAGTAGTACCTAAAACAAGAAAACAAACAAGGTCAGTAACTAACATAAAAACACACGAAAATAAACAAAAAAGAAATAACAAGGGATTAGCAATGTTGCTAATCCCCGGCAACGGCGCCAAAAATTTGATGCGAAAATAACTTAACACATAAATTAAACCCTCTTGTTGTCAATTGTAGTAAAGAATGTAAGTAGGGATCGTTCTAGGCCGGGGATTAGGAGGGATTTCTAAAACACTTGAAACTAACTTAAATATGTGAAAACAAACTTAAAAGCATGAAATTAAACTCACAAGACTCAAAACAAAGTCACAAGACTCAAAACAGATTATAGAGACTCAAAACTGCCTAAAAACAACTCTAAGGCAGTTTCTGCCACTAACACAAAGATTGGACGAAAATTGATTGTATCTTGACTTAAAACACTTAAAAACACAATCTAAAACAAGTACTAATTAATATTACTTAATAAAATAAAGGGGATTTTGGTTTTGGACGAAAATAGGGAAAACAAAGCAAGAACAATTTAAACAGATTCTTAGACAAATTTAGGTGAATTGATGGGTGATGGGTTAAACTATGGATGATGGGCTAGCTAGAGGGTTCTTCTCCACACATGACATACTTGCACATAAACCAATTTTCAGTTGTTCTTTCGATCAATCATGAAACTCAACACCCCAGGTTAATTAAGTCCGCTTAAATTAACCTTCAAGTTCTCCTTAAGTTATTGAATTGGATGGCAAAGCGCATACAACAATTCAAGCATTCTTCAAAAGTCCTTTACGTGAACAACACAATAAAGATACAATCAAAGATCATTAAGCATCATGAAAACTATAAGTATTGACGAGGCATTTGTTACTATGATGAGTATGAAACTCTTGCCAAGAATTCATTTAACGCGATCGTTTATAAGCGACCTCCACTACTTGTGAATATAAATTTGTAACTATTAGGTGAAACTCCTTTATACTCTAGCATCATATTCATGCATGCAAACTAAGTGTGCACTGTTAATAAACATACACGAATAAGTTATGAATCAAGCAGTTAAACAAATTGAATTCACAACTTATGAAATCACAATTGAAGGTAATCAATTCATATTGCAAGTATCAACAATGTTTCAAATTGCCCCCTAGCTAAGGGGGGTTTAGTTCCTCATACTTACAAAGCAAAGATAAACAAATTTGGACATTGAAAACAAAAGAAAGAAAACACTTAAATGCTCCAACGATCCAAGTTGGATAGCATGCATGTCCAAGCAGTTTCCTTCCCTTCCTTTGTTACGGCCCAAGGTGTTGGTGAGTATTTGAAGGTTTGGTTGTATGGAGGAATGGATGTGAAGGTGAATGGATGTGTTTGGATGAAAGTTGTATTGAATTGGGGATGAATTATCAAGCAAAAACTTCCTCTAATGGCTGCCACACATACTTCCTTTTATAGAGGAAGTGCACGACATGGAGGGATGGATGGTGGTGTGAGTAATGATTCAAAGGTGAAAGTGAAGTAATGATGCAAAGCATGGGGGGGTGAAATGGAGTGGTGTTGTGATAGGAGCATATTTATGCGACTGAGTTAGCTTGTTCTCATGCATTTATGTTGTTATTTCTTAGTTAATTATGTATTTTAAGCTATTTTCGTGTGTTTGTAGGTCCAATGGGTTAATGTGGCAAAGAAGTGCATTTTGGAGCATTTTGGAGCATTTTGGAGCATTTTTGGGCATGGAATGGATAGCTTATGCTTGGAGCAAAAGGAATGGACGAAATTTGAAGTTTGTGCATCATCCTCTCCCTATAAATAACCATTTTAGCACACTCATTTCACCCAACACATTCACCTACCAATACATACACTCATTTCACCTAATACATCCACTCATTACAACCACCCAACACATTTATCTACCACTACATACACTCATTTCACCCAACACATTCACCTACCACTACATACACTCATTTCACCTACTACATCCACTCATTTCACCCAACACATTCACCTACCAATACATACACTCATTTCACCTAATACATCCACTCATTACAACCACCCAACACATTTATCTACCACTACATCCACTCATTTCACCCAACACATTCACCTACCACTACATACACTCATTTCACCTACTGCATACACTCATTTCACCCAACACATCCACTCATTTCAACCACCCAACACATTCACCTACCACTACATCCACTCATTACCACCACCCACTACATCCTCTTCCTAGCCTATAAATACATTCATCCACCCTTCATCAAAGGAGAGATATCAATCCAAACACATCTATTCATCTTCACATCCATTCCTCCATACAAACAAACCTTCAAACACTTACCAACACCTTGTGCCGTAGAAAAGGAAGGGAAGGAAAGTGCTTGGACGTGCTTGCTGTCCAACTTGGATCGTTGGAGCGTTTAGGTGTTTTCTTTCTTTTGTTTCCAATGTTTAAATTCATTTTGTTTTGTTTTGTTTTGTTGTGAATATGAGTGGCTAAACCCCTCTTGGCTAGGGGTGATTTCAAAGCCATGATTATGTGTGTAATATGATTTGATAAATTCCAGTTATGAACTCTTGAATTGTAAATGCAGTTGGCTTAACTATTTGATTGATAACTTATTTGTATTTGTTAATTAAGGGTCGACACTTAATTGGCATGCATAAATCCGTTGCTAGAATATAAGGAAGTTTCACATAATCGTTACAAACTTATATTCACATGTAGTGAAGTTCGCTTATAAACGATCGCGTTAAGTTCAATTCCTAGCATGAGTGACATGATGCCATAGTTGCAAGTGCTTTGTCAATGTTTATGATTTTCATTAAACGTAATGATCTTTGATTGTATCTCTATTATGATGTCATGTAGGGAACTTTAGAAGAATATTTTGGGTTGTCGAATGATGTCATCCAATCCAATAAAACAAGGAAAATCTGAGAGTTAATTAGTGATGTCACGATTAATTTGGAGCATTGCCATTCATAATTCAATGAAGTAGTAACTGGAAATCGAGTTATTTGTATACATGTCATTTGTGGAGAAAAAGCCTCTAGCTATCCCATCCATAATCTTATTTCTCAAATTTGTTTTACAATCTGTCTAGTTTTTCATACTTGTTTGTTTGTTTCAACTTCGTCCAAAACTCAATCCCCCCTTTACTTTAGTGTGTCTAATTATTTATAATCTGTTTTAATTCGTGTTTTTAAATGTTTTGATTCAAGTAAAAGTTAATTTTCGTCCAAAGTCATTCATAGTATCTAGTTTTATTTAGTTGTTTTAAGTTGTTTTGAGTATTTTAAGTTTGCTTTAAGTCTTGTGAGTCTTGTTAAGTATTTTTAAGTTTAGTTTTATGTTTTTGAGTCAGTTTAGAGGTTATTAGCAAGCCCTCCTAATCCCCGGTCCAGAACGATCCCTACTTATACTTGTACTACAATTGTCAAAAAAGGGTTAAATTTGTGTGTTAAGATAATTTTCGCATCAAGTTTTTGGCGCCGTTGCCGGGGATTAGCAACTTTGCTAATCCCTTATTCTTTCTTTTTGTTTATTTTCATGTGCTTTTGTTCCTAGTTGCTGATTTTACTTGTTTTCTTGTTTTAGGTGGTTTATGACTCGAAGTTCTCAACCTGTTCATAAGCACATCTTTGACTTTGACGACGATTTTGAACGAACTTTGAGACGAGCAAGGAATCAAAAAGAACCCCAATCATCTCAACCTGCACCAGATCTTGAAGAAGACAAAGTAGAAGAGCAAGAGGAGGCCACGGCAAGGACTTTTGAAAAAGTCTAAGATATGGCAGTAGACAATCGAACAATCAAGGAGCTTTCCGCTTCGGGATTGGACAATGCTCTGCCTTTATGCATTCAATATCCAAGGGCGGCCCAAAACAAGACCGACGAGTTCGAATTAAAGTCCAGTTTATTACACCATATTCCTAAGTTCCATGGGTTGTCCATGGAAGATCCTAATAAACATTTGAAGGAGTTCGAGGTTGTTTGTTCGAGCATGACCCCTATGAATGTTGATAGGAGCATTCTGAAAATGAAGGCTTTTCCCTTTTCTCTCTTGGAAAAGGCTAAAGATTGGTTGTATGAGCTAGCCCCCAGAAGTGTCACATCATGGGAAAGTATGAAATGGGCATTTTTGGAAAAGTTTTTCCCAACTTCTCGAGTCATTCTACTACGTAAAAGGATTAGTGGCATTCAACAAAACCAAGGTGAATCCTTTCCCACTTACTATGAGCGTTTTAAAACCCTTGTTGCTTCATGTCCACAGCACCAGATGAAGGAGGAGCTTCTTCTTCAATATTTCTACGAAGGGCTTCTACCAATTGAACGCCAAATGTTGGACGCCTCAGCGGGAGGAGCTTTGGTGGACAAAACACCCATGGCTGCCAAGACCGTAATTGCTAATCGAGCATTGAATGCTCAACAATATGAAGGCGTTGGTCAAAGAGACAACCCACGGCAGCAACAAGTTAATGAGGTAAGTGCTATTTCCGAACTTCAAAATCAAATGGCTAATTACTCTTCTTTCACAGGTGGTTGAAAAACCAAAAGAACAAAGTGTAGCTGCTTGTGGCATGTGCTCAATCTAAATCCAATCAAACGGAGGACGAAAAGATGCCATCTGAGGAGAAAGAGCAAGGCCTGCCCTCGACAAGGATTGAGCAATCTTTGCCGCAACCACCTACATACCCTAATTCGACCACCAAAGGTAAGTTGGGTTCAAATTCCATGACTTCTAATTCCATTCCAACCAATGCACCCTTTCCTCGCAGGTTTATGCAATCAAAGAAGGATGAGAGTGACAAAGACATCCTTGACACATTCAGAAAGGTGCAAGTCAACATTCCACTTCTAGATGCAATTAAACAAGTCCCCAAGTATGCTAAGTTCCTGAAGGAGCTGTGCATTACAAGGAAGAGGGCTTCGAACAAAGAGGTGGTAAGGGTAAGTGAGAATGTCTCAGCTGTGTTGCAACGAAAATTACCTCCTAAGTGCAAAGATCCAGGCAGCTTTACAATTCCTTGTGTTATAGGAAATACTTGCTTTGAATCTGCCATGTTAGATCTAGATGCATCAATAAATGTCATGCCTTATTCAATATATGCATCTATGAACTTGGGAGAATTAAAAAATGATGGAGTGATCATTCAACTGGCCGATAGATCTAATGCGTATCCAAAAGGTGTTTTGGAGGATGTTTTAGTGCAGGTGAATCACTTAGTCTTTCCGGCGGACTTCTACGTACTTGAAATGGAAGACTCGAACCATTCCTCTCAATTACCAATATTACTTGGCCGACCATTCATGAAGACTGCCCGTACAAAGATAGATGTATTCAAGGGAACATTGACCATGGAATTTGATGGGGAAGTTATTGATTTTAATATTTCTGATGCTATGAGATATCCTCATGATGGTCACTCTTGTTTCTCTATTGATGTGATTGACTCTTGGGCGCTGGAATTCCTTGATGATTTAAGCGAGGATGCACTAGAAAAGACTCTCACGCAAGGCATTGGACTAAAAAACGAAGGGTTAGCACTTAGGCATGCACATGGCAACAACAAGGAACATCTTGCCGTGCCTATTCAAGAAGAATTGGTGGAGATGGTTGCTGCCCTAGAGTCAAATCCAAGGCATATTGGTAAGTCTCCTAACCTAATTTCAATTCCCAATTCGACTAACAAGTTGTTTCCTTCTGTAATCCAGCCCCCTTCCTTAGAGCTTAAACCATTACTGAGTCATTTGAAATATGTGTTTTTGGGAGAACAAGAGACGCTGCCCGTCATCATCTCTTCTTCACTCACTGCACAAGAGGAGGACAAGTTAGTGAGTGTGGAGCCAAAAATATTCACAAGGCGACACGTGGACTTTTGGACAAAAAAGGACAAAAATACCCTCGAGGCATACCGGGTTTCCTACACGCGAGCAATGGAGAATCATCCATCAACCAAGTCAAAAATGCTCTAAAAAAGGTAACCAATTCCAATTTATCTCATCCATCCTCATTATAGGTAATTACTTCATAACCTATAAATTATCCCATAAAAATAGAGATTAATTGGCTAATTAATGAATTAATTCCTAATTAATTCATTAATCACCAAATTAATCACCCATTATACCCCAAAATTCACACCAAGGGCCGGTCATTCCCATCCAAAAAGAGCCTATCATATTCTCTACCTTTTTCCACTATTTTCCCTTTTTAATTATTTGGTAACTCCTAATTAAACCTAAATTAAACCTAAAAACCCTAGCCACCTCCTATCCCTATAAATATACTCTCATCCTCACCAAAAAACCAATGCCAACACTTTGGCAAAAATCCCAAAATTCTCTAAACACTCTTTCTCTCTAAATTCTAACTTTGGCATCGGAGGTTCTTTGGCCAAAGTCCCCCCCATTCATCGTGGGCGCGTGAGGCTCTTGGCCTTAACCTAAGGTGTTAATTGTTTTGTAGGTGCAAAATCGTCCAAGATCGAGGAGGAAGAAATTTGCATCCACAAATTGGTGCTTTCATTGAGAGTTGAAATCCATACTCGTAGAAGACTCTCGCACAAAAAAGGTTTTTTCTTTATTTTCTAGTCCATTTGAATATTTTTCATACGTTCTTATTATTAGAATTTTTTACTTGCAAAGGTTCTTTGATAAAACGTATAAGCAAAATATAATGGCTAGAAATTTAGAAAATTCCACAAGTGAAAATTGTAATGTTCAAGAAATGGGATTGCGGAGATCCGTGAGGCTAAATGCGATAATAAGGGGAGCGGCATCATCATCACGAGCTTCCACCATGGGAACCACCGTGGTGGCTACCTCGGTAGCCACCCGCGGCGAGGTCCATGGTGCCTTCACCACGGCCACCATGGGAACCACCGCGGTGGCTACTTCGGTAGCCACTCGTGGCGAGGTCCATGGAGCCTTCACCACGGCCCGGAGATCCGTGAGGCAAAATGCGACAATAAGGGGAGCGGTATCATCACCACGAGCTTCCACCATGGGAACCACAGTGGTGGCTACCTCGGTAGCCACCCGCGGCGAGGTCCATGATGCCTTCACCACGGCCACCATGGGAACCACCACGATGGCTACTTCGGTAGCCACTCGTGGCGAGGTCCATGGAGCCTTCACCACGGCCCGAGCCGTGCCATCCAAGGCTCACGGTACCAAGACCACGATCCAAGCCGTGCCATCCAAGTTTACGTGGACCCAAGCCCAAGCCTCGCATTCACATGCACCGCGCATTGAGCAGCCTGCTCCCGTGATCCAGCCCGCTCCCGTCGAGCAACCCACTCCCGTGGCCCAACCTGCTCCTACCAAGCAGCCCACTCCCGTGGCCCAGCCTGCTCCTGCCAAGCAGCCTGCTTCCGTGGCCTAGCCTGCTCCCGCCAAGCAACTTGCTCCTGCCAAGCAGCCTGCTCTCGTGACCCAGCCTGCTCCCAACGAGCAGCCCACTCCCGACGAGCAGCCCACTCTCGAGGCCCAGACTACTCCTGTGGCTTTCCAAGCAGCCCAAGTCGGCCCAAGACTATCTCAACCATCTGGACCTACCATCGAGCCGGGGGCATTCTCACCACATTTTTTCGCGGATTTGACATTTCCCAACTCAAATCTCGCGCCCAGAGTCTACCAGCCTTCCACTGCTCAAGGAGGCGCATTCCTTCCAAGCTCTTCCAATCCAAATGGCGAACAACACTTGTCTCGACAAGTCATAGAGTTGACGAGCGCCTTTGCACAACAGACAACTTTGGTGAATCAACTTTTGCAACGCATCGGGATCCAACGTGCCCCGGACGAGGTATCCTGAAGTAGGACAAGGGCAGACGAACCTTTCCAGCAGCATCCCAGCAAGCAGCCATTCGACCAGCCACGAGCCGAACGTTCAGGCAGTGTACATTCCCGATTGGACCCCCGAGATAGCGTATACTCCCGAACGTTGGAAGGTTTAGGTTCTGTTTTGGTTAGATTGTTTCGTTTTGTTTTCTTTGTTTTGTTTGTTTTGCTCGAGGACTAGCAAAAGCTAAGTGTGGGGGAATTTGATAGGAGCATATTTATGCGCCTTAGTTAGCTAGTTCTTATGCATTCTTGTTATGTTTTCGTCGTTAAAGTAGTCTTTTAAGCTACTTTCATGTGTTTTCAGGGTTAAAGGACGTATTACACGAAATGATGCAAGTTGGAGCTTTTGGAGCGGAACGTGAGCTTGGATTGAAAAGGACATGCTTGGAACACAAGGTTGGGACGGAATTGAAGAGTTGAAAGATTCGAGGTGTCCTACTTGAAGTAGGAAAGCTAAGCCTAAAAGTTTCCATTTTGGGCCGATCTTTCCTAAATCGGAATTGGTAACCAAAGTTTCTAAAGTTGGAAGTTTCTATTCTTGGAGGTTTCCAATTTCGAGAGTTTCTATTCTCGGCGTTGGGCTTTTAGATGACCTAAACCCAAATTTCCTTGTGGACCTTCAACCCATGCTGAACCCTAGGGCCTAATTACTTAAAATCTGCCATGTTAAACCCTAGCCCATTTCTCCTAAACCCAAGCCGCACCTAACCCTAGCCCATTGTTAAAAATCTGATTTCATTAGGGTTTTGAAAGGCCTATATATTTGCTCCTAATGCTTGCAGCCATTCACATATTCATTCTCCACAAAAATCAGAAATTACACAACCCTAAACCCAATTCCAGCCGCACCATCTTCCCATTCTAAAAAATCAGAAATCATCTCCCCTCACTTCACCACCTTGCCGCACCACCATTCACCCATTCCAGCACCCAAAACCCTCCTTGCCGCAGCCTTCCATCCATTCCAGCATCATTCCACACCTTGCCGCACCACCCTACACCACCCTTACCCTTTCCCGAACCTCCATATCATCCCAAATCCATCCCTAAACAGAAAACACACCCACACAGCCCCTAAACCTTCACTGCCGCAGCAAGGAGAAGAAGAAAGAGAGCTTTCTGTGCAGAAATTCAAAGTGGACTTCTTGGCATTTTAGGTGTAATCTTTCTTATGTCTTTGATGTTTCAATTCAATAAACTTATTGTTGTGAGTATGAGGAACTAAACCCCCTTAGTTGGGGGGTGATTCGAACCCATGTACATGCTTGCAATTTGATTCGATTAAATTCAGTTGTTATTTCATAAGTTATGGATTCAATTCGTTCATCTATTTGATTGATGATTTATTTGTGTATGTTGATTGAGAGTGCACGCTTAGTTTTCATACATAAATATGATGCTAGATTATGAGGGAGTTTCACCTAATAGTTATAATCTTATAATCACAAGTAGTGAAGGTCGTTTGAAACCGATCGCGTTGAATGAATTCTTAGCATAAGTTTCATGCAATTCATAGTAACGAATGCTTCGTCAATGCTTATGTTTTTCATAGAACGTAATGATTCTTGCTTGTTTCTCTATTATGCAATTCATGTAGGGAACTTGTAGGGAATGTTTTAGGTTGTCGTATGCAATCATCCAACTTAATAATTTGTGGAAAAACTGAGGGTTAATTAGTGCAATTCACGGTTAATTTGGGGCGTTGAGTATTCGTAATTTATTGGAAGAACAACTGAAAATCGTTTTGCTTGCAAGTGTGACATGTGTGGAGAAGAACCCCCTAACTAGCCTTTTATCCATTCTTTTCACCAAAATCGTTTTACAATCTGTTTTAATTTAAGTTTCTGTTTTGTTTTAAAATTTCGTCCAAAACAAATCCCCCTTTAGGTTAGAGTCTTAGATTAGTTAGAAAGTGTTTTAATTTGTGTTTCTAGGTGTTTTGATTCAAGTTTTCATCAAATTTCGTCCAAATTAGTGTAGGTGCTCAAAACTGCCCAGAAAGTGGTTTTTAGGCAGTTTTGAGCCTTCTAGTTGCTGTTTTAGTTTTTAGGTTTGTTTAAGTGTTTTAACTTTTAGTTTTGTATTCTTTGAGTCTAGTTTAGTGTTTTAAACTTCGTTTTTAAGTTTTTAAGTCAGTTTCCAAGTGTTTAGCAATCCCTCCTAATCCCCGGTTTAGAACGATCCCTACTTACATCTTCACTACAATTTGACAAAAGAGGGTTTAATTTGTGTGCTAGTAAAATATCATATCAAATTTTGGCGCCGTTGCCGGGGATTAGCAATTTTGCTAATCCCTTGGATTGTTTTTGTTTCTTTTATTTCACTTTGTTTCTGACTTTATTGAAGTTTCTGACCTAATTTTGTTTCTTGTGTCTTAGGTACTAATGTATGACTAGAAGCTCTCAACCGATTCGTGCAAACATCTTGGAGTTTGACGACGATTTTGAGAGGAAGTTGAGAAGAGTTAGAAACCAGCAAGAACATCATCCACCAACTTCCGAATCTGACCTTGAAGAATCCGTACAAGAAGAGGAGGAGGAAGCCACGGCAGGAATATTTGAAGAAGTCCAAGGCATGGCGGTGGACAACCGTACACTCAAGGAGCTTTCCGCCTCAGGTTTGGATAATGCCACACCTTTGTGCATTCAATACCCCAGGGCTGCCCAAGGTAAGACGGATGAGTTTGAATTAAAGTCAAGTTTGCTTCATCATATTCCTAAATACCATGGCTTGTCCATGGAAGATCCTAACAAACATTTGAAAGAATTTGAAGTAGTTTGCTCTAGTATGACTCCCGTCAACGTTGACGGAAATATATTGAAGATGAAGGCTTTTCCATTCTCTTTGATGGATAAAGCCAAGGATTGGCTATATGAGTTAGCTCCCGGCACTGTCACTTCTTGGGAGAGTATGAAGAGAGCATTCTTGGAGAAGTTCTTCCCAACTTCTCGCATCATCCTCCTACGCAAAAAGATTAGCGGAATTCAGCAAGAAGAAGGTGAGTCTTTTCCTACGTATTATGAACGATTTAAATCACTTGTTGCTTCTTGTCCACAGCATCAGATGAAGGAGGAGTTGCTCTTGCAATATTTCTACGAAGGTCTCCTACCTCTAGAACGTCAAATGCTCGATGCTTCGGCGGGAGGAGCATTGGTAGACAAAACACCCATGGCGGCCAAGGTCTTGATTGCTAATAGAGCGTTGAACGCTCAACAGTACGAGGGTGTAGGTCAAAGAGGACCCCCACGGCACCAAGTACATGAGGTAAGTTCAACTTCCGATATTCATTCACAATTGGCTAATCTTACTTCTATTGTTTCGCAGATGGCCGAGGGAATGAAGATACAAGGACCTGTGGTGTGTGGCGTATGTTCTATTCAAGGACATGCGTCTGAAAAGTGTCCTCAACTTATCGAGAATGGCGGATGGGAGAGCGCAAATGCCATTGGGTTTCAGAGCCAAAATCAGTCACGACATGACCCATACTCCAACACATATAATCCGGGGTGGCGAGACCATCCAAACTTCAAATGGAGAGAGCCACAACAACATCAAAACCAAGGAGGCTTTAGGCAACAACCCCCGGGGTTCTTTCCCAAACCCTACGGCCCACCCCAAAATCAAGCCCAATCTGGCCCAAGTGCCTCAGGTACGTCTCTTGACAATGATGCACTTCTTAAAATACTAACTAAGTTGTCTAATGGGCAGGAAGATCAAGCTAAGGCTATGCAGAACCAAGATAAGAGGGTGGATCAACTTGAGAAACAAATTGGGCAGATTGCCGAGTTTGTAGGTAAGTTTCGAGATCCCGGACAACTCCCTAGTTCCACCATTCCAAATCCGAAGGGAGGTTTCGAAAGTGCCAAAGCTATCACCCTAAGAAGTGGTAAGGAAGTTGGGGCAGGTTCTTCATCAAAAACAGATCATAACGAGGATGAACTTTTGCAAATGGAAGAGGAGGAGCCAAAGCAGCCCACGGCAAAGGTGGTTCCACCTTTGCCGCAAGTCCCTAATGTCCCAAATCTGCCCAATTTGTCCCCCAAAGGTAAAAATGTGTCAAATTCGGTTCATACTAATGTTTTCCCTTCAAATGTGCATTTTCCTAGTAGGTTCATGCAAACGAAGAAAGAAGAGGCAGAAAAGGATATCCTTGAAACCTTTAGGAAAGTGCAAGTTAACATACCTTTGTTAGATGCAATCAAACAAGTTCCGAGGTATGCTAAGTTCTTGAAGGAGTTGTGTACCACGAGGAAGAGGATGTCGACCAAGGAAGTGGTCAAGGTAGGTGAGAATGTGTCTGCCATTTTGCAACGCAAATTACCTCCCAAATGTAAAGATCCAGGTAGCTTTACCATTCCTTGTGTTATTGGGAATACTAGATTTGAATCTGCCATGCTTGATTTAGGTGCTTCTATAAATGTTATGCCATATTCCATTTATGCATCTATGAACTTAGGAGCATTGAAAAATGATGGGGTAATAATACAATTGGCCGATAGATCTAACGCCTATCCAAAGGGAGTTTTGGAAGATGTTCTTGTGCAGGTTAATAATTTGGTTTTCCCGGCGGATTTCTATGTCCTCGAAATGGATGAATCGGACCATGCTCATTCGCTGCCCATTCTACTTGGAAGGCCATTCATGAAGACGGCCCGGACGAAGATTGACGTGTATAGTGGAACTTTGTCCATGGAATTCGATGGGGACGTTGTTAATTTTAATCTTTCTGATTCCATTAAATACCCTAGTGATGACCATTCATGCTTTTCTATTGATATAATTGACTCTTTGGCGCAGGGATATCTCGACGATTTGAATGACGATGCGCTTGAAAAAGTCATTACACGAGGCATGGAACTCAAAACAAAGGGAGCAGATTGCATGCATGCCCACGGCATACAAGATTCATTGCATGCCGTGCCCCCTAGTGAGGAATTACTTGAAGTTGTGGCTGCCCTTGAATCCTCACCTAAGCTTGATGGTAAGTATACTAACCGTGAGTCCATTCCCATTTCGACTAACAAATTGCTTCCATCTATAGTTCAGGCACCTGTCCTTGAACTCAAACCGTTGCCAAGCCATTTGAAGTACATTTTCTTGGGAGAAAATGAAACACTACCTGCCATCATTTCCTCCTCCCTCACGGCACAAGAGGAAGAGAAGTTGCTTCGAGTTTTGAAGGAGTTCAAATCTGCCCTAGGTTGGACATTGGCCGACATCAAAGGTATAAGCCCTACGACTTGTATGCATCACATATTTCTTGAGGAAGGGGCCAAACCAACTAGAGAGGCTCAACGCCGTCTCAACCCTCCTATGATGGAAGTAGTGAAGAAGGAGATCATAAAGCTTCTAGATTGTGGGGTTATCTATCCAATCTCGGATAGTAGGTGGGTTTCGCCGGTTCAATGCGTACCAAAGAAATCCGGAGTGACGGTGGTAGCTAATGCCGAGAATGAGCTTGTCCCTCAACGTATTCAAACTGGTTGGAGGGTGTGCATTGACTATAGGAAGCTAAACACCACCACGAGGAAGGACCACTTCCCATTGCCGTTCATCGACCAAATGCTTGAGAGGTTAGCGGGTTATGCTTTTTATTGTTTTCTAGATGGTTATTCTGGGTATAATCAAATTGTCATTTCACCTGAAGACCAAGAAAAAACCACTTTTACATGCCCGTTTGGTACATTTGCATATCGTCGCATGCCTTTTGGTTTATGTAATGCACCTGCTACATTTCAAAGATGCATGATGAGTATATTTTCTGATTATGTAGAGAAGATAATTGAAGTGTTTATGGATGATTTTAGCGTATTTGGTGATTCGTTTGATAGCTGCTTACATAATCTAAGTGTGATCCTAAAACGTTGTGTTGAAACTAACCTTGTGCTTAATTGGGAAAAGTGTCATTTTATGGTTAAACAAGGCATCGTTTTAGGTCATATAATTTCTGAAAAGGGTATTGAGGTTGATAAGTCGAAAATAGATCTTGTACGTCACCTACCCTCTCCGACTTCGGTTAGAGAGGTTCGTTCGTTTCTTGGCCATGCAGGATTTTATCGCAGGTTTATCAAAGATTTTTCAAAGGTTGCACAACCTCTTTGCCGACTCCTACAAAAAGAAGTGGCGTTTGAATTCACCAAGGAGTGCACAGAATCATTCAAACAACTCAAGGAGTTGTTGACCACGGCACCCATCATTGTTCCACCGGACTGGAGTCTACCTTTCGAGCTCATGTGCGATGCATCCGATTATGCTTTAGGAGCTGTTTTAGGACAAAGAAAGGACAAGAGGCCGCATGTCATTTACTACGCCTCCCGGACGTTGAACGATGCACAATTGAACTACTCCACTACGGAAAAAGAACTTCTTGCCGTTGTCTTTGCTTTAGATAAATTTCGATCATATCTTATTGGAACTAAAGTAATTGTTTTTACTGATCATGCAGCTCTGAAGTACTTGCTCACCAAAAAGGAGGCCAAGCCACGGCTAATTCGATGGATATTGCTACTTCAAGAGTTTGACATTGAGATTCGGGACAAGAAGGGAAGTGAGAACGTGGTGGCTGACCACCTAAGCCGAATGGTGCATAATGAGGAGTCTTTGCCGATTTTGGAGACATTCCCAGATGAACAATTGCTGTCCATTAAGGTTAGTGCACCTTGGTATGCCGATATTGTTAATTTTTTGGTGTCAAAACGTATTCCGAGTGAGTTCACTAGACACCAACGTGATAAACTTAGGCATGATGCACGGTTTTATGTGTGGGATGACCCGTACTTGTGGAAATTTTGCCCCGATCAGATTATACGTCGTTGTGTGCATGATTCTGAATGTCATTCAATTTTGAGTTTTTGCCACACATATGCATGTGGAGGGCACTTTGGTACACAACGCACAGCCCTTAAGGTGTTACAATGTGGATTTTATTGGCCTAGTATTTTTAAAGATGCTAAAACTTTTTGCTTAACATGTGATAAATGCCAACGAATGGGTGGTATTAGTGCAAAGGACCAAATGCCGCAGGTTTCTGTCCTAAATGTTGAAATTTTTGATGTTTGGGGTATTGATTTTATGGGTCCTTTTCCTTCTTCGTATGGTTTTACATATATTTTGCTTGCGGTTGATTATGTATCAAAATGGGTGGAAGCCAAGGCCACCCGGACTAATGATTCCAAAGTGGTTGCAGATTTTATTAGAACTAACATTTTTGCAAGGTTCGGAATGCCACGAGTGATCATTAGTGACGGAGGGACACACTTTTGCAATCGGACCATTGACGCGTTATTGAGGAAATACAGTGTCACACATAAGGTTTCTACACCTTACCATCCTCAAACGAATGGTCAAGCCGAGGTTTCCAACCGGGAGATCAAGCAAATCCTAGAGAAGACCGTTGGGCCAACGAGGAAGGATTGGAGCTTACGGTTAGATGATGCACTTTGGGCGTATCGTACGGCGTACAAAACCCCCATTGGGATGTCCCCCTTCCGACTTGTCTATGGCAAGGCGTGCCATCTTCCGGTTGAATTGGAGCACAAAGCACTTTGGGCCATCAAGAAGTTTAACATGCACCTCGAGGAAGCAGGTAGTCAAAGGAGATTGCAATTGAATGAGCTTGATGAGATACGGCGCGAGGCGTACGATAATGCAAGCATTTACAAGCAAAAGACCAAAGCTTTCCATGACAACATGATCCGTGGGAAATCATTCTCAATTGGGCAGAAAGTGCTATTGTTCAATTCCCGTTTACGGTTGTTTCCCGGTAAGTTACGTTCTAAGTGGATTGGACCGTTTGTTATTACTAACATATCTTCTTATGGTGCCATCCAGATTCAAAGTCTCAAAACAGGTCATGAATTCCAAGTGAACGGACACCGTTTGAAGCCATATTATGAGAACTTTGTTGAACAAACCGTGGAGGACATTTCTTTGGGTGCTGTGGGCATAAATGGAGAATGAATGGGCTTTTCGTCCGGCTATACGACGTTAAAGAAAGCGCTACGTGGGAGGCAACCCATGCAATTCAACAAAGGAAGACCAAGGAATAACTCCAATTCCAGATTTGCGTTCCTAAACTCTTCACTTTGTTATTTATTTCGAATCTGCCTATATAGTGTTTTAGTTGCTGTTTATGCGTTTCTTTTTGTTTAGTGTGATTTAATGCTTGAAACATTGAGGACAATGTTTGATTTAAGTGTGGGGGGGTTACTAAGTGTTTTAGATGCAAATTTGTGGGATTTTATCACCCTTAACTTGGAGACTTGTTCTTTGCTGTTTTTAAGTGTTTTTGAGCAGTTTTAGTGTGTTTTAGTGTGTGTTGATGCAAAAATCCGAAAATCACATAAAAATTTGAAAAATTTGTTTTAAAAACCCAAAAAGAGTTGTTTTTGTTTGTTTGTTTGTGTCTTAGGGTACCTTCCAACACAATGATGAGGATTCGGTTTGTAATTACATGGCTGTTAAAGAGAGTGATTAACATGGATGAAAGTTTGTTTTACTCTTTGTTTATGCTTAGTTGTGGTTATAACTTATGAATTCACATGCAATCATAAAGAAAAAATCAGTTTTTGTAACATGCTTGAAGGAAGGAACTCAAACTAACGCTACAACCTTGTGAGACTTGAGCCTAAACGTTTATTTGGAGAGTTAAAATCTGTGCATTGTTGGTTTCTAAATTCGTTGCATGATCTCATTATTCTTGCTTGGTTATTACTTAGAAGGCGTTTCATCATTTAGTTCCAAATGCTAGAACTCATGCCCATTTCATTCAAAGCATGTTATTGATTTGCATAACACATATTCAAGATGAAGTTGTGTAGTTACCACCACCTTAGCCAAAAAGCCGTGTGCCTATGTCATTGTGGTTTGTAGGTTGTAACCCCGTTGAGCCTTGTTAGCCTATTCTTTGTTAACCCATGTTTTCCTCACCTAGCCTAGTTTAGGACCATCCATACCCTTATTCTTAAAGCATAGTAAAGCATGATTCGTATTGAATTCCTTTTTGATCTATGTTGGCAGAAAACAAGTGTGGGGGAAGTATTTTTCATGAGGAATTGTGTGCCATAGGCACGTGTGAAAAAAAAAAAAAAAAGAAAGAAAAAAAAAATATGAAGAAAAAAAAGTATGAAAAGTTTGGAAAAAAAAAAAAATAAAGTTTCAAAGTATTGTTTGTTGAAGTGAGGGTCCAAAACAATAAATTCGGCCCTAAGGAGTTGTTTAAATCTTTCCCTTGTGTGTCAAAGATAAATTCTGCAATCTAAAGGAATTCTAAGCATTAATTTCATTACTTTGCTTATTATGCTTTAAGAATGTTTGTTTTCCTTACCTTCCATTGTTAGCCAATCACCCCTAGCCCCATTACAACCCTTAACTTCTATCTTGAGTGTTATGTGTTTCAATTTGTGGAGTTTGAATTTGGTATGAGCATATGGTGTCACTGGTTCTCGCATCTAAGTAGTAGCATTCCATTCATGAGATCATATCTAAACATGCTTCTTAACTCTAGAAATTGCGTTCTTTGTGATACATATATGTGAGCATTCGTTTTCATATCTACATCAATCTTCTCACATATGACTAGTGTAGGGTGTGGAGTTAGAAAATCTGAGTGAAAATAGAGTGTATATCTTGTAAGGAATGGAGGGAATTCTCTAAGGCATGTTACTACATTCAAAGCATTGTTTTAATTGATTACTTGTGAACTAGTAAGTGGTGGCTTTAATTAAGTATGTGCTTGTGTAATGATGACTCAAATTTGTGGGGATAACAATCTTTAACATGTCATGTGCATTGGAAATCCCTGAGGCAAACGTTGGAAGGTTTAGGTTCTGTTTTGGTTAGATTGTTTCGTTTTGTTTTCTTTGTTTTGTTTGTTTTGCTCGAGGACTAGCAAAAGCTAAGTGTGGGGGAATTTGATAGGAGCATATTTATGCGCCTTAGTTAGCTAGTTCTTATGCATTCTTGTTATGTTTTCGTCGTTAAAGTAGTCTTTTAAGCTACTTTCATGTGTTTTCAGGGTTAAAGGACGTATTACACGAAATGATGCAAGTTGGAGCTTTTGGAGCGGAACGTGAGCTTGGATTGAAAAGGACATGCTTGGAACACAAGGTTGGGACGGAATTGAAGAGTTGAAAGATTCGAGGTGTCCTACTTGAAGTAGGAAAGCTAAGCCTAAAAGTTTCCATTTTGGGCCGATCTTTCCTAAATCGGAATTGGTAACCAAAGTTTCTAAAGTTGGAAGTTTCTATTCTTGGAGGTTTCCAATTTCGAGAGTTTCTATTCTCGGCGTTGGGCTTTTAGATGACCTAAACCCAAATTTCCTTGTGGACCTTCAACCCATGCTGAACCCTAGGGCCTAATTACTTAAAATCTGCCATGTTAAACCCTAGCCCATTTCTCCTAAACCCAAGCCGCACCTAACCCTAGCCCATTGTTAAAAATCTGATTTCATTAGGGTTTTGAAAGGCCTATATATTTGCTCCTAATGCTTGCAGCCATTCACATATTCATTCTCCACAAAAATCAGAAATTACACAACCCTAAACCCAATTCCAGCCGCACCATCTTCCCATTCTAAAAAATCAGAAATCATCTCCCCTCACTTCACCACCTTGCCGCACCACCATTCACCCATTCCAGCACCCAAAACCCTCCTTGCCGCAGCCTTCCATCCATTCCAGCATCATTCCACACCTTGCCGCACCACCCTACACCACCCTTACCCTTTCCCGAACCTCCATATCATCCCAAATCCATCCCTAAACAGAAAACACACCCACACAGCCCCTAAACCTTCACTGCCGCAGCAAGGAGAAGAAGAAAGAGAGCTTTCTGTGCAGAAATTCAAAGTGGACTTCTTGGCATTTTAGGTGTAATCTTTCTTATGTCTTTGATGTTTCAATTCAATAAACTTATTGTTGTGAGTATGAGGAACTAAACCCCCTTAGTTGGGGGGTGATTCGAACCCATGTACATGCTTGCAATTTGATTCGATTAAATTCAGTTGTTATTTCATAAGTTATGGATTCAATTCGTTCATCTATTTGATTGATGATTTATTTGTGTATGTTGATTGAGAGTGCACGCTTAGTTTTCATACATAAATATGATGCTAGATTATGAGGGAGTTTCACCTAATAGTTATAATCTTATAATCACAAGTAGTGAAGGTCGTTTGAAACCGATCGCGTTGAATGAATTCTTAGCATAAGTTTCATGCAATTCATAGTAACGAATGCTTCGTCAATGCTTATGTTTTTCATAGAACGTAATGATTCTTGCTTGTTTCTCTATTATGCAATTCATGTAGGGAACTTGTAGGGAATGTTTTAGGTTGTCGTATGCAATCATCCAACTTAATAATTTGTGGAAAAACTGAGGGTTAATTAGTGCAATTCACGGTTAATTTGGGGCGTTGAGTATTCGTAATTTATTGGAAGAACAACTGAAAATCGTTTTGCTTGCAAGTGTGACATGTGTGGAGAAGAACCCCCTAACTAGCCTTTTATCCATTCTTTTCACCAAAATCGTTTTACAATCTGTTTTAATTTAAGTTTCTGTTTTGTTTTAAAATTTCGTCCAAAACAAATCCCCCTTTAGGTTAGAGTCTTAGATTAGTTAGAAAGTGTTTTAATTTGTGTTTCTAGGTGTTTTGATTCAAGTTTTCATCAAATTTCGTCCAAATTAGTGTAGGTGCTCAAAACTGCCCAGAAAGTGGTT
Source organism: Malus x robusta (assembly GCA_963082935.1). NCBI lineage: Eukaryota > Viridiplantae > Streptophyta > Magnoliopsida > Rosales > Rosaceae > Malus > Malus x robusta. The sequence goes on from OY720328.1 coordinate 14,153,397, forward strand.
TTTAGGCAGTTTTGAGCCTTCTAGTTGCTGTTTTAGTTTTTAGGTTTGTTTAAGTGTTTTAACTTTTAGTTTTGTATTCTTTGAGTCTAGTTTAGTGTTTTAAACTTCGTTTTTAAGTTTTTAAGTCAGTTTCCAAGTGTTTAGCAATTCTTCCTAATCCCCGGTTTAGAACGATCCCTACTTACATCTTCACTACAATTTGACAAAAGAGGGTTTAATTTGTGTACTCTCGACTATGCCCACGGATGAGCATACATTCACGGTTGGGGTCACACTCCGATAGTCAACATGAGCAACCTTACAGACAAAGTGTTCATTCGCGGCTAAGCCCACAAGGAGCATCATCCACCTCACATCAGAGTAGGCAGCACGACGGACGGAGAGAAGCAGTCACTCAATCCAGCTCAAGTTCAACCAGCAGCCTGCGAAGAACTCGCTCGCCTGCTAGGAACGCACCATATGCACTGCATCTGCGGCATAGACGAGCCAAACACATGGAAGAGCAGCCTAGACTAGCAAGTCATGGCTGGGGGTAGCCGAGAGCTACACTACCCCAACAAAGGCAAATTCAGGAAGAAGTAGAGAGACTCTTGACCAAGCGATTGCATGATTTTCAACGCAACGAGGTCACCGACGAGGCACTACGACGGAACATGACCAACATAAGCAGGTCACCCTTCACGGACGAGATCGAGCAGGCAGAGCCTCCACGAGAGTTCAGCATGCCACATTTCACATCTTTCAAAGGGGATGAAGACCCGGAGAGACACTTAAAGCGCTACCGAAGCGCAATGATCCTTTATCGAAACAACGATGAGCTCATGTGCAAGATATTTGCCACCACTCTACAAGGCGAGGCGCAAGATTGGTTCTACACCCTGCCGCCACAATCCATTCGGAATTTCTACGAACTTTCTTTGGTTTTCACCAAAGAATATTCATCCTATCGCTCGATCAAAAAGAAGTCTGATCATTTGTTCAACATCAAGAAGAACCCAAAGGAGTCGCTTCACGACTATGTGAGGAGGTTCAAAGTAGAGAAGGCAAAAATAGTCGGATGCAACGACTCAATAGCTAGAGCAGCCTTCCAAAAAGGACTTCCAGCAGACCACCCGCTATTCAGAAAATTGATCATGAAAGAAGATCTAACTCTGGCAGACTCTTTTGCTTTGGCAGAGAAGTATGCACTTTGGGATGAGGCTCGCCAATGCACATTCAAGGACTTGAAGAAGTACCCGACATCACCTCCCTAGAAGCAGCGGAGGACTTATTCACATGTTTGACGTTATCTAAAGTAGCAATAAGCTCTACCATCATGCGAGAAGAGATGGGGGCCCGACTACCTGTATTCCACAGTTACCTGTATTCTATAGTTCAAAAGCTCTCCTCGATGTTATTAAAAATTCAAAAGCTAACTTTGGCGATAGTTGTTGCAACCTAGACGCACAAGTTTTACTTTCAAACGCATGCAATCATCCTAATGACGTACTATTCTGCCCAATCCAGACGCGCGACGATAAAGGCGTAGACCCTGGCGGATGTAAAGTTTTCTGACGAACGCAACACTGGAAAAACACACTTGAAAGCAAGTTTTGTCCTCGTCACCCTGAAAGATTCTACATAGGAGCAACATGTACCGGCAGTTGAGTACCATTTCTTGTTGCGCATCACACGGCCCTAGCCGACCCTTGCTCAATGATTCAACTCTAGAGTGGCCCAATACCGGCAGTTGAGCATCTCCTATTGCGTATGACATGGCCTCATCTCCACAGCTCCCTACTGCGCCTTCACGCCGAGCCTAGGTGACGCAACAGAACGGCCCAACGATGCCTCAGAAGTAGCCGAGCACACTCTAGCTGCGCCTACTCCACCCGATGGAGACTTCTGGCATTTGCATGTCGACGACGCAGAAAAGCCTTCATCACTGCCGGCAGAGAAGGCTCCAAAAAGATGGATCCCATCTGGGAAGGTCCGTACAAGATCAGTAGAGTAGGGGGCAAGAGTAATTACACCCTCACCACCATGAAGAGGCAAAAAGATTAAAAAAAAAAATGGATGGCCTACAATCTGAAGAAGTACCATGTGTGACCTCCCGCTACATCAAAACCCGAAGACTCAATAAGCTCGACGGGCACCACCTCACAAGCTGAGGACTATCCAGTTGTTATGCAGTTCCTACCTTACAGCTAAAGTTCTCGTTCGTTTCACTCGTTTTTCAATGAGGAATTTAGAAGTAATCACAACTTGGCTTGGCTGCATGCTTACAACAACTAATCACTTCTGCACTTCAAAAGAAGACTGCACCCTTCTTAGGGACTCATCGCAGGAATTGCGCCCCCCGAGGGACCAACCATGCTCTCCAGTGCGAGAGGGTAAACCAATTCTCCGACACCCATATGGGTCAGCTCTCCAAGACGGGAGGATAAACTTTACACTCCGAATATCCAGACGTGGATGAGCCTGGCTACCCTAGTATAACTAGATGCACGATGGCTTACGCCGGGATTCCTAGAAGTAGCCGCAATGGTCTTTTTCAAGGCTTAGCTAACTAAAGGATTTTGGGTCTCTTGGCCTAATCTGTGGGGAACCGGGCCCTAGAGACGGAGAGGGCATATTACGCAGTACATCCGATGGACGACTGCCCTGGAATCCTAAAGCTGCTACCGAGTGCACTAAGGTAGCCTACGGATTCCGGAAGACTGCCTACGGCTTGCCCTTCGAGCAGTAAAGCCGCGCTAGACTTATACAACTGCACATTCTTGTGAAAGGTTAAACAAGCTAGCGCGCATATACGAAGTTTTATCCACTACCGACATGCTACATAGTCGATAAGCTTCACCTCTGCCAAGCGCGGAACAACCTACACCAAGTCCTAAAGTGTTGTGATACTTGCTACGCAACCTACGGAATTGAAGAAAGTCAAGGTTAACAGCCTAGTGGTTACGCGGACTTGTCTGCTTCTGTAAGTAAGGCATCCGGCTGCCAACCCTATGGCTAACAACTTTGCAAAGTTCTACACCAACACCTACGGCTGCATAGGCTACGCGAGCTTGTCTGCTTATAAAAAAGTAGCATGCCTGCCACTGGTCTATCAAGTCTAAAGGTTAGGGCATGAACAAAAGAAGTGAAGATGAAGAAAAACGAAGGAAAACATGTTTATAAACAACTAGCAAAGGCCGAAGGAGTTCAAGCAAAACAAGAGCTACAAGGAAAAACAAAGAAAATCCTAAAGGCTACCTAAAATACTACACTACAGCAGCTTGGACATCCCACGACTACTTGGTCGCCACACCTTCAATAGCCGTAACGCTCTTAGCAGCGGCATCATCCGGCGCTTCACCCCCGGCTGCCCCAGCCTGGGCACTAACTTCTCCAACTACTTCACCAATAGAAGCCTTAAAAGTAAAAGCAAGCAAGTCTTCCGGAGAAATAGAAAAGGTCTTAAAACCTCAAGCCCATCCTTCTCACCTTTCAGCTGCTCATTCTTCTTAAGCAGACTAACACGGACGCGCTGCAGCTCATCCACTCTCTTCTTAGCATAAGTAGCGAAACGAAGCTCATAAATTGCAAGCTTAAGATCTTGAATCTGAGGCGAATCAATCTCAGCAGCAAAGGGAGAAGGCTTTGGTGCCACTTTAGCAGCAGAGTCCACCTTACCACTCTTCATAATAGCAAGTCTCTACAAAGGTGAACCGGACTTGGCTCCCAAAGAACGTCCTGGTACAGACTTCGGCACTGGGGGCATGATAAAACCTTTACGCTGAGTAATCTTATCCACAATTGTACTAGCCATTCTCAACATGGAAGATGCCACATGCTCAGATCTATTAGCCTTACATTTCTTCCCATTGGAAGAAGTCATGTCAATCACATACCTCTCGGTAGCAAGCGGACCCTCATGAGCAGCAGAAGAAGTCTTCAGTTTTTTCTTAACTGGCATCTCATGAGCAGGCGGGGAAGATCTTTTCTTTCCATCTTCATTCATAGTAAGCTCCACGACAATGATCAGACGAGCCAATGCATCTGCCTTGATCCTCTTTACCTCATCTTTCTGGAGCAGCCCACCTTTCTTTCAGCAAAGAGGACTAAGCAGCCAACGACATTCATGGTACTCAGCAGGGGAGCTCAACCCAGTATTCCAGCAGGCAGGAGGCTTGCATGCCCAACATTCCAGCAGCCCATGAGACCCGTAATCTCCTTATTTCTCTCAATCGCCACCCTGGCCCGAGTCAGGTCCAAGAGCCCAAAGGACATGAGCCATGGGGCTCGCCTAGCACTGCGCCCCAGCGCCACAATCCGCGACCCTAGTTGCACAAGCTGCCTTTTGGCTCAAGTCAAGCCAAGCTGCCCAAGCAGTGGTCCCTGCCACGACATCTCCTCGGCCCATGCCGAGCCAACTCCTGGCCCCTGCCAGCCGATGTGCCGCACCACCCCGACGGCTGCCCCGCAATAGCACTATCCAAGAATAAGGCAAGAAAAATTAAATTTTTCTTACATCGGTGCGGCACGAAGAAAGCAACGAAAGACGGTCCTTTGCACGGGCAAGATGTAGAAGATTGCTAGAGGAGGGGGAACAAATATCCTCTCAGCTATCTCTCTCTTGTAGGGTAGAATAAATCACTCTCCAAAGTTGATTTAATAACCCACTTAAGGTGGACTTAAATAGGCTTTGAGAGAAATTTATTTCCCTTTCCTAGAAGGATCTAATTTCCTATTAAAGAGAGAATCTACATCAAAATAGGAAGTAGTCCTAAGTTCCTAAAGCAAGAAAATCTCTACACCTGCCGCCCTTTTCTGCGAGCAGCCCAACAGGTGTGGGGGCATTTGTGGAGCCAAAAATATTCACAAGGCGACACGTGGACTTTTGGACAAAAGAGGACAAAAATACCCTCGAGGCATACCGGGTTTCCTACACGCGAGCAGTGGAGAATCATCCATCAACCAAGTCAAAAATGCTCTAAAAAAGGTAACCAATTCCAATTTATCTCATCCATCCTCATTATAGGTAATTACTTCATAACCTATAAATTATCCCATAAAAATAGAGATTAATTGGCTAATTAATGAATTAATTCCTAATTAATTCATTAATCACCAAATTAATCACCCATTATACCCCAAAATTCACACCAAGGGCCGGTCATTCCCATCCAAAAAGAGCCTATCATATTCTCTACCTTTTTCCACTATTTTCCCTTTTTAATTATTTGGTAACTCCTAATTAAACCTAAATTAAACCTAAAAACCCTAGCCACCTCCTATCCCTATAAATATACTCTCATCCTCACCAAAAAACCAATGCCAACACTTTGGCAAAAATCCCAAAATTCTCTAAACACTCTTTCTCTCTAAATTCTAACTTTGGCATCGGAGGTCCTTTGGCCAAAGCCCCCCCCATTCATCGTGGGCGCGTGAGGCTCTTGGCCTTAACCTAAGGTGTTAATTGTTTTGTAGGTGCAAAATCGTCCAAGATTGAGGAGGAAGAAATTTGCATCCACAGTGAGGGTGCTTCGGGAATACAGAACTGCCATTGGATGGACATTGGCCGATATCAAGGGAATTAGCCCTACCACTTGCATGCATCGAATACTCTTGGAAGAAGGAGCCAAACCATCTAGAGAAGCACAACGCCGGCTTAATCCACCCATGATGGATGTTGTGAAGAAGGAAATCATCAAGCTACTAGATTGTGGAGTGATTTACCCAATTTCTGATAGCCATTGGGTCTCGCCGGTCCAAGTTGTTCCTAAGAAGTCCGGAGTCACTGTGGTAAAAAATGAAGATAATGAGCTTGTTCCCACCCAAATGCAAACCGGATGGAGAGTTTGTATTGACTCTCGGAAGCTCAACGCTACGACAAGAAAATATCACTTCCTGCTGCCCTTTATTAATCAAATGCTAGAAAGGTTAGCCGGTCATTCATTTTATTGTTTTCTTGATGGCTATTCGGGTTATAATCAGATTGTGATAGCTCCCGATGACCAAGAAAAGACTACCTTCACATGTCCCTTTGGTACCTTTGCTTATCGACGCATGCCATTTGGGCTATGCAATGCACCAGCCACATTCCAAATGTGTATGGTAAGTATTTTCTCAGAATTTGTGGAAAAGATCATTGAAGTGTTTATGGATGACTTTAGTGTTTTTGGTAACTCATTTGATGCATGCTTGAATAATCTTACTCTGATCTTACAACGATGCATCGAAACTAATCTTGTCTTGAATTGGGAAAAGTGTCATTTTATGGTAAAACAAGGTATAGTTTTGGGGCATATCATATCAGAAAAAGGGATGATAGGAGCATATTTATGCGACTTAATTGGCTTGTTCTCGTGCATTTACGTTGTGTTTCCTTAGTTATTTTAGCGTTTAAAGTCACTTTTGTGTGTTTTCAGATTCCAAGGACAAAGTGTGCAGGAAGTTGCATTTTGGAGCCTTTTGGAGCAAAATGGAGCATGGAATGAATGTCACATATTTGGACCCAAGGTTTGGACGAATTTGAAGACTTGAAGATGATGATTCCTACTTGAACAAGGTTTCCTAGTTAAAGTAGAAAAGTGCTTACATGACGAAGGATTCCTAATCGACGAAGGATTCCTAATTGAAGATGGATTCCTAATCACATGAGGATTCCTAGAAGAACAAGGATTCCTACTCCAAGAAGGATTCGTACTTGAAATAGGAAAGTTGATAGGAGCATATTTATGCGACTTAGTGGGCTTGTTCTCATGCATTTATGTTGTTTTTCTTGAGTTATTTCGATGTTTAAAGTCTGTTTCGTGCCATTTCAGGTTTTAGAGACAAAGTGTGCAAAAAGAAGCAAAATGGAGCATTTTAGAGCAAAATTGAGCTGGAATGTTGTGTATGCTAATGGAGCACAAGAAATGGACGAGTTTGAAGGTCAAATAAGCTTAAGAAATGAAGAAATGAAAGTGAAGAACAAAGAATTCGGAATTGGAAACCAAAGTTTCTAATGTTGGAAGTTTCTATTCTTGGAGGTTTCCGTTTTTGAGAGTTTCTATTCTTGGCGTTCGGTTTTTGGATGACCTATCCTTACCTCTTGGACTTGAGCCGCACTTCCTAGCCCATTCTCTCTTAAATTCTGACTTATTAGGGCCTTTCGTTGTGGATTTGGGTTATACAAATCCCTTTCTAAAACTAAGTGGACCTAAGCCCTAATTCATTGTGGATCTCTACCCTTGCCGCACCCTAAACCCTAGCCCATTACTTGTGCTGATTTCTCTAGGGTTTTGTGGTGCCTATAAATACATATTTTAGGGTTGAATCACCTAATTTTCGTCCATACTTCCAGCCACACCATTCTACACATCCAAAAATCCCAAAAACACAATTCTAGCCATTTTTCTTCCTTGCCGCAAGCCATCTAGCACCATTCTTCCATATTTTCTAACCTTCCCCCATCCTTTTGCCGCAACACATCCATTCCACCAAAGAGAGGAGCTTTGCCGTGACCTTTGGAGAGGAGGAGGAGCCTTGCCGTGACTTCCATTGGAGGAGGAAGGCTTTGCCGCATGCAATCTTCAACCATTGGAGTTTCTAGAGTTCTTTCTTCCCTTGTTTCTGTTTTCATGTTTAATTTAATTCGTTCTTCAATTATGTTAAACATGTGGAACTAATTTCTTTTTAGTTAGAGGCGAATTTGAAGCCATGAACATATGTTGGTTATGATTTGATTTACTCCAGTTATGAATTCATGAACTTTAGATGTGGTTTACTTTTCTGTTTTGATTAAGAACTTGTTTATGTATGTGGGTTGAGGGTCGACACTTAATTTGCATGCCTAAACTTGATGCTAGAATATAAGGGAATTTCACCTAATCGTTATGAACTTATATTCATGAGTAGTAAAGATCGCTAGTCACGATTGTGTTTAAGTAAACCCTAGGTTGGATTAACATGCGTATTCCATAGTTATGAATACCTAGTCGATGTTTATGATTTCCGTTGAACTTAATGATCTTTGTTGAATGTCTCTATCATGCGTATTCCATAGTTAGGGACTTTGATGAGGAATAATTTGGTTGTAATGCATATCCCATTCAATCCAATGAATCTAGGGAAATCTGAAAGTTAATTTAAGCGAATCTAATTAACTTGGAGCATTGTCATTCATTGTTTGTTGAAGTCATAACTGGGAATCAAATTATATGCATATGTTCATGTGTGGATAAGGAACCCTCTAACTAAGCTTCTCATCATTCTATTTCATCACAATCTGTTTGTTTGAAGTTTGTTTACAAGTTTCTGTTTTAATTTCAATTTCGTAAGAATCAATCCCCCATTTATTTTAAAGTGTTAGATTAGTTAGAAATTGATTTAGTTTGTGTTTTTAAGGGTCTTGAGTCAAGTTATAGTCCAATTTCGTCCAAATTAGTGTTAGGTGCTCAAAACTGCCCAGAAAGTGTTTTTAAGGCAGTTTTGAGTGTTTTGAGTGCTGTTTGAGTCTTTTGGTTTGTTTTAGTGTTTTAGAGTTTAATTTTGCATTCTTTGAGTCTAGTTTAGTGTTCTACATTATATTTTTACGTTGTGAGTCAGTTTCACATTGATTAGCATCCCTAGTTAATCCTCGGTCTAGAACGATCCCTATTTGCTCATATACTACAATTGTCATCTATAGGGTTTAATTTGTGTGTCAACATAATTTTCACATCAAAAGTTAAGCCAAGGTTTCCTACTTTGGTTTGACCTTTCCTAAATGTTCCTAAGTTTTATCAATTTTGAAGGCCTCCTAAGCATTCTAGGGCATCAAATACACATACCTTGCCGCACCCCTTAAACCTTTCCTCTTCCTTGCCGTGCAAGGGAGAGGGTCCTTTCCTGATTTTAAGCATTAAAACACATTCCTAATGTGTTTTAGACCCTTGCCGCATATTCCTTGCCCTTTCCTTTAATTTTCTGATTTTGTTTCCTAATTCTAGAATCCTTAGACTTAATTTCTGTTTACCTAATTAACCTAGGGTTTTAATTGCCTAAAACTTTTAAATAAACTCATCTTTTGCAGCCACAAATCTTCCATTGAATTTACAATGTTTGCGTTGGAGAATTCACTTTGTTCTTGAATTTGTGCCATGAACTCCACAATCTGCCCAACTTGCTTCTCTAATTCATCCATCTTGTTGGCTTGATTTTCTGCTTCATGTGTCAAAGGGGTGAGTAATTGAACAATTTGGTCATTATCCATTGACGTACCTGAATTTGTTTGGGAAGATTGTGGGCGAGGCTGTGGTGGTGCATATGGCCACTGATAGAACTCCTCAGATGGCTGTGAGTATTCTTCTTGTTGTGAGCCCTGTGTCAAGGAGGTTAGTACATCAAGAATTTCATCATAACTCATAGGCATACTTGAATTCGATTGGATTTGTTGTGGGGGAGGCGGTGGTGGCTGCATAGGTCTGGAATAAAACTCCTCCTCTTGCTGCCAATATCCATCTTGTTGGAATTGTTGAGGTTCCCCCCACATATAATTTGAATGATCTCTCCAATTCGAATTGTAAGTGTTCGAAAACATGTTGTTGCTTGGTTGATCATAGTCTTGATAACCCCAAGCATCTCCGTTTGCAGTGAATTGAGGACGTTGATGAGTTGGATATCCGTGCCCATAGGACACACCACATGTAGGGACTCTTTTCATTGTGGTCCTTTCGATATATTGCGTTAACTGAGAAGTAAGATTCGTTATTTGAGCTTGAAGATTAGCAATTGCCATGTCTTACTTCTCTAGTACCTAAAATCAAAGAAAGAAAACTAAATCAAATATCAAAAGTGGAATAAAACAAGGAAAACAAAACTAAGTCAGAAACTAACACAGAAACAAACTAAACAAAAAGAAAAGAACCAAGGGATTAGCAGCTTTGCTAATCCCCGGCAACGGCGCCAAAATTTTGATGTGAAAATTAACTTGACACAGAAATTAAACCCTATTTGTGACAATTGTAGTAATGATGTAAGTAGGGATCGTTCTAACCGGGGATTAACTAGGGGTGCTAATCTAATACAAATCGACTTAGAAACACAAAAACTAAACTTAAAGACTCTAATTAGACTACTAAGATTCAAAACAGATTTGAAACACTCAAATCTGCCCAAAACTGACTAAACAAGCTAATTGACTCAAACAGCAACTAAGACAAGATCTGACTTAAAAACTCAAAAAAACAAAGCTTAAAACACTAAACTAGACTCAAAGAACACAAAACTAAAAGTTAAAATACTTAAACAAACCTAAAACCCAAAACAGCAACTAGAAGACTCAAAACTGCCTAAAAACCACTTTCTGGGCAGTTTTGAGCACCTACACTAATTTGGACGAATTTGGCAAAACTTATGACTCAAAACACTTAAAAACACCAAAGAGGACAGATTATGAAGACTCAAACTTAACAAAATATGGGGGAATTGTGTTTGGACGAATTTGAACTAAATGCACAGATTGTAATTTAAAACAGATTGTAAACTAAATGTGATGAATCAATGGGTGATGGAATGGCTAAGGGGTTCTTCTCCACACATGAAATTTATGCAACGTAAATCGATTTCCAGTTATCAATTCAATAAGTTATGAACCTCGACACTCCAAGTTAATTAGGTTCGCTTAAATTAACTTTCAGATTTCCCTAGAATCATTGAATTGGATGAATATGCATCGCAAACAAATTATTCCTAACAAGTTCTCTATATGAACAGCACGATAAAGATACAAGTTAGAATCATTAAGTTCTTTGGAAATCATAAGCATCGACAAGGCATTCGTAACTATGAAAAGCATGATACTCTTGCCAGGAATCTACTTAACACGATCGTGACTAGCGACCTTCACTACTTGCGAATATAAATTCATAACGATTAGGTGAGACAAATTTATATCCTAGCACCAAATTCAAGCATGCAAATTAAGCGTGCACTCTCAATCAACATACAAGAACAAGTTTTGAATTAAACGGTTAAGCAAATTGTATTCACGACTTATGAAACGATAACTGGAAGTAATCAACTTATTTCACATAAATAAACATGGTTTCGAATACACCCTTAGCCAAAACGAATTTAGCCAATCATACTCAATGAAAAACAAAGATTACAAGAAGTAGACATTGAAATATAAGATAGAATACACCTAAAATTGTTCAACAACTCAGATTGAAGTAGCCAAACAACTTTGTGACCTTCTCTTCCCCTTGCGGCAGATTGGAATGATGTGGTTTCTGGGCTGTTTTTGTGATGTAGAATGGATTATGGGTGGTATAGAGGCACGGCAAGGCTTGGGGATGGTGTGTGGATGTTGGGTGGAAGGTGTGGAGATGAAGAATGGTGGTGGAAATCGGCTGGAATGAAGGAGAAGTGGTTTCTGAGGTTGTGGATGGGTTTTGACGAATTTGGGAGAGTGTGTGGCTGAATGGGATGTTTATTTGAAGGGATTAGGAAATTTAAAACCCTAGGCTAATTAGGTAATCAGGAATTAAGTTTTAAAGCTCTAGAATTAAGGAAACAAATCAGAAAATTAAAGGAAAGGGCAAGGGAAATTCGGCCAAGATTTTAGGGCAGATTTTAGGAATGTGTTTTGGGTCAGAAAATAAGTAAGAACCTCTCCCCTTGTGTGGCAAAGCTTTAGAACAAAGGGGAATGTAATTTTGGGTCAGAAAATAGGTAAGGAGATGAGGTAGGGTGCAGCAAGGATGGAAGAAACAAAAGGGGAATGTGAATTAAAATCAGAAAATAGGAAAGGAAAGGATCCCATGTGCGGCAAGGATTAGGGATATGTCTAGGTCTCCTAAAATCATATAATTAAGTGTCCTAAATGATTTAGGAACCCCTTTTGTGGCTGGAACATATGTGACTTAGGATTAGGAAAGTGTAGAGCCAAAGATGGAAACCTTCACAAATGGAAACCTCCAAGAATAGAAACTTCCAATCTTTAGAAACTTTGGCTTCCAATTTTGAACTCTTCATTCTTCATTTGTCTTGAATCCAATTCTTCACATCTTCATTCAATCTGAAGCTCATTTGATCTTCAATTTCGTCCATCTTCTTAGCTCCAAGCATGTGCAATCCATTTGATGCCCAAAACTGCTCCAAAAGGCTCCAAAATACACTTCTTTGCCACTTTAAACCATTGGACCTACAAACACACGAAAATAGCTTAAAATACTAAAATAACTACGAACTAACAACGTAAATGCACAAGAACAAGCTAACTAAGTGGCATAAATATGCTCCTATCACCCATCCATTCTACATCAGTCAATAACCCAAAAACCTGCCCATACTACCTGTGCCGCAGCAAAGGAGATGAAGAAGAAGTACTTGAAGATTCTAGCCGTTCAATATCGAATCGTTGGAATATTTAGGTGTTCTCCTTCTTATATTTACCATGTATAAATCTGTTTTCCTTTGTTTTGTGAACATGAGGAACTAAGCCTTTTGGCTAGGGGGTGATTCAATACCATGATTATGCTTGCAAGATGAATTGATTACGTCTAATTGTTATTTCATGAATTGTGAATGCAATTTGCTTAACCGTTTGATTGATGACTTATTTTTGTGTGTTGATTAAGGTGGCCAACTTAGTTTTCATGCAGGAATTTGAAGCTAAAATATAAGGAAGTTTCACCTAATAGTTACAACTTTATGTTTGCAAGTAGTGGAGGTCGCTTACAAACGATCGTGTTTAGTGAATTCTTGGCAAACGTTTCATGCTTTTCATAGTAACAATTGCCTCGTCAATGCTTATAGTTTTCATGAAGCTTAATGATCTTCGATTGTACCTTTATTGAGCTTTTTACGTAAGGGACTTTTAGAGAATGTTTTGAGTTGTTGCATGTGCATTCCCATCCAATTCACTAACTTTAGGAAAACTTGAAGGTTAAAAAAGTGCTATCACAATTAACCTAGGGCGTTGAGATTCATAATTCATTGAAAGAAGCAATTAGAAATCAAAGTTGAATGCAAGTGTATCATGTGTGGAGAAGAACCCTCTAGTTGATCTATCACCCATCAATTTACTTAACTTTGTCTAAAAATCTGTTTACTTTGTTCTTGTTTTGTTTTATTTATTTTCGTCCAAAATCAATTCCACCTTATTTCTTTGAGTCATATTAACTAAAATTTGTCTTAGAATATGTTTTTAAGTGTTTTAGGTCATTAGAAAACTAAAATTCGTCCAAATTATGTTAGAGTCCCAAAACTGCCCAGAAAGTGGTTTTTAGGCAGTTTTGAGTGTTTTTTTGCTGTTTTGAGTCTTTTGGTTTGTTTTAGTGTTTTAGAGTTTAGTTTTGCATTCTTTGAGTCTAGTTGAGTATTTTAAACTTTGTTTTACAGATTTGAGTCAGTTTAAGAGTGTTTTAGCAATCCCTCCTAATCCCCGGTTTAAGAACGATCCCTACTTATCCATACTACAATTGTCAACAAGAGGGTTAACTTGTGTGTTTAGTTATTTTACGCATCAAATTTTGGCGCCGTTGCCGGGGATTAGCAACTTTGCTAATCCCTCGTTATTTCTTTTTATTTTTCGTTTGTTTTCTATCATAGTTACTGATTTGTGTTGTTTCTTTGTTTTTAGGATCTCACGGCACAAGTGGGTGGTGAAGTTCAAGGCATGGCTATGGACAACCGTACACTCAAGGAGCTTTCCGCCTCGGGTTTGGATAATGCCGCACCATTGTGTATCCAATACCCCATGGCTGCCCAAGGTAAAACCGAAGAGTTCGAGTTAAAGTCAAGTTTGCTCCACCACATTCCAAAGTTCCATGGGCTGTCCATGGAGGATCCGAACAAACATTTGAAAGAATTTGAAGTGGTGTGCTCAAGTATGACTCCGGTTAACGTTGACAGAAGTATTTTAAAGATGAAGGCTTTTCCATTCTCTTTAATGGACAAGGCCAAGGATTGGTTATACGAGTTGGCTCCCGGAACAGTTACGTCTTGGGAGAGTATGAAGAGGGCATTTTTGGAGAAGTTCTTCCCAACTTCTCGAATCATCCTTCTTCGAAAGAAGATAAGCGGTATTCAGCAAGAGGAAGGTGAGTCTTTTCCTACTTATTATGAACGGTTTAAATCACTTGTTGCTTCTTGTCCACAGCATCAGATGAAGGAGGAGTTGCTTTTGCAATTGATAGGAGCATATTTATGCGACTTAGTGAGCTTGTTCTTATGCATTTCCATGGTGTTTTCTTAGTTAAAGTAGTCTTTTAAGCTAGTTTTATGTGTTTTCAGGTTTTAAGGGCAAAGCATATAAAAAGATGCCTTTTGGAACCTTTTGGAGCAAAATGGAGCTTGGAATGAATGTCATATGCTTGGAGCCAAGAGGATGGACGAAATTGAAGATTTGAAGATGATGTTTCCTACTTAAACAAGGTTTCCTAGTTGAAGTAGGAAAGACCCTAATTGAAGATGGAATTCTAGTTGAATTAGGATTCCTAGTTGAAATAGGCTTCCTAGTGGAATTGGGATTCCTAGAAGATGAAGATTCCTACTCAAACAAGGTTTCCTACTTGAAGTAGGAAAGTTAAATCCAAATGGCATCAAGTTTCAGCAACAAAGAAGTTTTCCAAGTCCAAGAAGGAAAAGGAATCCAAGATGAAGAATGATTGACAAAGACAAACTTTCCTAAACTTAGATGGCCTTAAGTTCCAGATATTTTGAAGGTTTCCTAAGCATTTTGAGAGACAAAAGAAGGTTCTAGAACATTCCCCATAAGGTGCTGCACCTAGCCTTCTAGAAACCCTTGTTCCTTGCCTTGCAAGTCATTCTAGAAGTCTTATCCTCCCTCTCCCTATCCAGCTGCACCTCCTTACCCTTTTCCCTTTTTAATTCTAATTTCTTAGCCTTTTTCCTTGTGGATTTGGATTCTATAAGTCCATATCTGATTCCCCTAGGGTTTTAAGTGCCTATATATACTCATATCAACCCCTAGATCAAAACACCACCTCCCATATACATCATTCACGTCAGAAACAAAGAGCCTCTCTTTGCCGCACCTTTCCACCACCATATTCCATAATTTCTGCCCAAAATCATCCCTAGCCGCACCCCCCATCATCCCCAAACCTTTCCATACCATACCCCATCCATTCTACACCATAAATACCACTTAAAACCTGTTCTAAACCTCTCTGCCGCAGCAAGGAGGAAGGAGGACTTCGTGGATGCGCTTGCTGTCCAAGTTGGAGCATCTAGGTGTTTTCTTTCTTTTGTTCTCAATGTATAAATTTATTTACCTTTGTTTTGTGCGTATGAGGAACTAAACCCCCCCTTGGCTAGGGGGGGATTCGAAACCATGTTTATGCTTGCTATATGATTTGATTACTTCTAATTGCGTTTCATAAGTTGTGGATTCAATTTACTTATCTATATGAATTAAAACTGATTTGTGTATGTTGGTTGAGAGTGCACGCTTAATTTTCATGCATAGGTTTGATGCTAGAATATAAGGGAGTTTCACCTAATCGTTATGAACTTATATTCACAAGTAGTAAAAGTTGTTGATCACAATTGTGTTAAGTGAATTCTTGGCATAAGTTTCATGCGCTTTCATAGTTACGAGTGCCTCGTCAATACTTATGATTTCCATTGAACGTAATGATCTTTGATTGTATCTCTATTATGCGCTTTCATGTAGGGAACTTTTGAGGAATAATTTGGTTGCGATGCGCCTAGTGAATCAAGTGCAAGTTCAGAGGCTGATTCTGAATTTGAAGAAGAGGAACCCACGGCAAGAGTGGGTGAAGAAGAACAAGCCATGGCAGCGGACAACCGAACAATCAAGGAGCTTTCCAGTTCGGGTTTGGACAATGCCGCACCCTTATGCATTCAATACCCCGCGGCTGCCCAAGGAAAGACCGAGGAATTCGAGTTGAAGTCAAGTTTGTTACACCACATTCCGAAGTACCATGGGTTGTCCATGGAGGATCCTAACAAGCACTTGAAAGAGTTCGAGGTGGTGTGTTCAAGCATGACTCCAATCAACGTCGATGGGAGCATATTAAAGATGAAGGCATTTCCCTTTTGTCTCTTGGAAAAGGCGAAGGATTGGTTGTATGAATTGGCTCCCGGAACCGTCACATCTTGGGAGAGCATGAAACGGGCTTTCTTGGAGAAGTTGAATCTTTTCCTACTTATTATGAAAGTTTTAAATCTCTTGTTGCTTTTTGTCCACAGCATCAGATGAAGGAGGAGCTTCTTCTACAATACTTCTACGAGGGGCTTCTACCAATCGAACGTCAAATGCTAGATGCCTCAGTGGGAGGAGCCTTGGTGGACAAGACCCCCACGGCAGCAAAGACATTGATTGCCAATCGTGCGTTGAATGCCCAACAATACGAAGGCGTTGGACAAAGGAGCAACCCACGGCAACACCAAGTCAATGAGGTAAGTGCCATAACTGAACTTCAAAATCAAATGGCTAACCTTACTACCTTGCTTTCTGAGGTGGTGGAAGGCCCAAAAGTGCAAAACGTGGAAGTTTGTGGTGTGTGCTCCACGCACGGACACCTTACGGACAAGTGCCCACAATTGATAGAAAATGGAGGGTGGGAGACCCTCAATGCCGTGGGATTTGGCAACCCATACCAACTGATATGATATTAACTAGCACTCAAATTAAACCCTCTTTTTGTCAAATTGTAGTAAAGATGTAAGTAGGGATCGTTCTAGACCGGGGATTAGGAGGGATTGCTAAACACTTGGAAACTGACTTAAAAACTCAAAAACAAAGTTTAAAACACTAAACTAAACTCTAAGAACGCAAAACTAAAGGTTAAAACACTTAAACAAACATAAAACCCAAAACAGCAACTAGAAGACTCAAAACTGCCTAAAAACCACTTTCTGGGCAGTTTTGAGCACCTACACTAATTTGGACGAAAGTGGTTGAAAACTTGAATCAAAACACTTAGAAACACAAATCAAAACACTTTCTAACTAATCTAAGACTTCAAAATAAAGGGGGATTTGTTTTGGACGAAAATTGAAAACAAAACAGAAACTTAAAATTAAACAGATTGTAAAACGTTTTTGGGTGAAAGGGATGGATAAAAGGCTAGTTAGGAGGTTCTTCTCCACACATGTCACACTTGCAAACAAAACGATTTTCAGTTGTTCTTCCGATAAACTATGAATACTCAACGCCCCAAATTAACCGTGAATTGCACTAATTAACCCTCAGTTTTTCCACAAGTTATAAGTTGGATGATTGCATACGACAACCCAAAACATTCCCTACAAGTTCCCTACATGAATTGCATAATAGAGATACAAGCAAGAATCATTACGTTCTATGAAAAACATAAGCATTGACGAAGCATTTGTTACTATGAATTGCATGAAACTTATGCTAAGAATTCATTCAACGCGATCGTTTTCAAGCGATCTTCACTACTTGTGATTATAAGATTGTAACTATTAGGTGAAACTCCCTCATAATCTAGCATCATATTCATGCATGAAAACTAAGCGTGCACTCTCAATCAGCATACACAAATAAGTTATCAATCAAATAGATGAACGAATTGAATCCACAACTTATGAAATAACAACTGAATGTAATCGAATCAAATTGCAAGCATGTACATGGTTTCGAATTACCGCCCAACTAAGGGGGTTTAGTTCCTCATACTCACAACATAAAGTTTATTGAATTGAAACATCGAAGACATAAGAAAAATTACACCTAAAACGCCCAAAAATTCCAACTTGAATTTCTGCACGTCAAGCTCCTCTTCTCTTCTCCTTGCTGCGGCAGAGATGGTTAAAGGGATTTTTGGATGTGGTTTTGGTTTAGGAAGGGAATTAGGATGGTATGGTGGTGCGGCAAGGTGTGTGGGTGGTGTATGGAGGTGTCTAATGGTGGCTGGAGATGGATGGTGGCTGCGGCAAGGATGGGAAGTGGCTGGAATGGATGAAGGCTGCGGCAAGGTGTAGAAATAGGGTTTAGACGATTTCTGATTTGTATTGTGGGTGGTGATCTGCGGCAAGGTGTAAAAAACATATATATAGGCACCTAAAACCCTAAATAAATCAGATTGGGCTAGGGTTAGGTGCGGCTACTTAAGTGGACTAGGGTTAGGGTTTGTAAAATAGGGCTTCTAGGATGGAAAGGTGCGGCATGGGCTTAGGGTTTATAATCAGATTTTTGCATGTGAACAAGGCCTAGGTGCGGCTGATTAAGTGGGCTAGGGTTAGGGTTTAGGTGCGGCATAGGTCCAAGAGGTAAGGATGGGTCATCCAAAAGCCCAAAGCCGAGAATAGAAACTCACGAAAATGGAAACCTCCAAGAATAGAAACTTCCAACTTTAGAAACTTTGGTTGCCAATTCCGATTTAGGAAAGATCAACCCAAAACGGAAACTTTTAGGCTTAGCTTTCCTACTTCAAGTAGGAAACCTCAAATCTTCAACTCTTCAATTCCATCCCAACCTTGTGTTCCAAGCATGTCATTTTCAATCCAAGCTCACATTTTGCGCCAAAAGCTCCAAATTGCATCATTTCATGTAATATGTCCTTTAAACCTGAAAACACATGAAAGTAGCTTAAAAGACTACTTTAACGAAGAAAACATAACAAAGATGCATAAGAACTAGCTAACTAAGGCGCATAAATATGCTCCTATCACCAACCGAGGAATGACCCCTTTTCAAATACTTACAATCCCGGTTGGAAAGATCATCCGAATTTCAAATGGCGAGAACCCCAACAAGGCCAACAACAAATTGCATTTAGGCAACAACCCCCGGGTTTCTATCAAAAGCCGTTGGCACCCACACAACCTCAAGCACAACCTACCCAAACCAATTCAGGTTCGTCCATTGATAATGATCAGATTTTTCAATTACTAACTTCTATGGCGCAGGGTATGCAAAATAGAGACAAAAGGATGGATGAGTTGGAGAAGCAAGTAGGGCAGATTGCGGAGTTAATGGGCCAATTTCGAGAGCAAGGCAAGTTGCCAAGTTCAACTGTTGTCAATCCGAGGGGAGGAGTCGAAACGGCCAAAGTTATCACGCTAAGAATTGGGAAAGAAGTAGGAACCGAGCCAAAGAACGTTTGCTTACTATTGTTTTAAAGAACGTTTGCTTTCCATATCCGTTTTTTCTTTAGCCAATACCTTAAGCTCCGTTACAACCCTTGACTTTAATCTTGAGTGTTGTGTATTTCAATTTGTGGAGTTTGAAATTGGTTTGAGCATATGGTGTCATTGGTTCTCGCATCTAAGTAGTAGCATTCCATTCATGAGATCATAGTGATAAACATGCTTATTAACTCCGAAAAGTGCTTTCTTTGTCATACATATATGTGAGCATTCGTTTTCATATTTACATCTATCTTCTCGCATATAACTAGTATAGGGTGTGTAGTCAGAAAATCTGTGTGAAAATAGAGTGCATATCTAGTAAGGAATTGACGGATTCTCTAAGGCATGTTACTACATTCAAAATCATGTTTTAATTGGTTATTTGTGAACTAATGAGTAGTGACTATGATTAAGTATGTGCTTAAGCGTAAAGATGGCTAAAATCTGTGGGAATGATGATTTTTAACATGTCATGTGCATTGGAAATCCCTGAGGTGATTGTTGGAAGGTTTAGGTTGTGTTTTACTCATTTTTCTTTGTTTACTTTGTTTCATTTTGTTTTGCTCAAGGACTAGCAAAACCTAAGTGTGGGGGAATTTGATAGGAGCATATTTATGCGCCTTAGTTAGCTTGTTCTTGTGCATTTACATTGTTTTTCTTTAGTTAAAGTAGTCTTTTGAGCTAGTTTGATGTATTTTCAGGTTCTAAGGGTAAAGTATGCAAAATGATGCATTTTGGAGCCTTTTGGAGCACATTTGAGCTTGGAATGGACATCATATGCTTGGAGCCAAGAGGATGGACGAAATTGAAGATTTGAAGATGATGTTTCCTACTTGAACAAGGTTTCCTAGTCGAAGTAGGAAAGCGCCTAATCAAGAGTTGAAATCCTAGTCAACAAAGGATTCCTAATTGAAGAAGGATTCCTAATCAACGAGGGATTCCTAGTTGAAGATGGATTCCTAGAAAAATGAAGATTCCTACTCAAACAAGGTTTCCTACTCGAAGTAGGAAAGTTAAATCCAAATGGCATCAAGTTGCAGCTACAAAGAAGATTTCCTAATCCTAATAGGCAAAGTTTCCAAGTGAAATGAAGAGTCCTTATCCATTTAGGACACCTTATCCATTTAGGACACCTAAACCTTATCCTTATCCCTTAATGCCGTACCCTAGGTCTTCTAGAAACCTGAATTCCTTGCCTTGCAAGGCCATCTAGAAGCCTTATCCTTCTAATTCATTCCTGCCGCACCTAGGAGGACCTTTCCTACCCAAAATCTGATTGTTTTAAGCCCTTTCCTGATGGGATTTCATCCTCCAAGTCCTAATCTGATTTGCTAGACTTTTAGGACCCTATAAATACATGGTGCCGCACCCATTCATTCATACCACCTCTCATATACAACTATTCACGCCAGAAATACATCCTTGCTCTTTGCCGCACCCTTCCTCCACCATAGTCCATATTTTCTGCCAAAAATCATCCCTTGCCGCACCACCCATCAACCCTAAACACCATCACACATCCCCCATCCCTTCTACGCCATCCATAACCCCAAAGAACCTGTTCAAAGTCCTTTGCCGCACCAAGGAGGAGGAGAAGGATGCTTGGAAGTTGATGCAATTCAAGTTCATGCCGCTGGAATTTCTAGGTGTTTCTTTTCCTTTGATTTCAATGTTTAAATTCAATTCTCTTTGTTTTGTGCGTATGAGGAACTAAACCCCCCCCTTGGCTAGGGGGGGATTCGAAATACATGTTTATGCTTGCAATATGATTTGATTACTTCTAATTGCGTTTCATAAGTTGTGAATTCAATTTACTTATCTATGTGAATTACATTGATTTGTGTGTGTTGGTTGAGAGTGCACGCTTAATTATCATGCATAAATTGAATGCTAGGATATAAGGAAATTTCACCTAATCGTTATGGACTTATATTCACAAGTAGTAAAGGTTGATGATCTCAATCGCGTTAAGTAAATTCTTGGCATAAGTTTCATGCAATCATAGTAACAAGTGCTTCGTCAATGCTTATGGTTATAAAAACGATTTTGGTGAAATAGATGGTTAAAAGGCTAGTTAGGAGGTTCTTCTCCACACATGTCACACTTGCAAACAAAACGATTTTCAGTTGTTCTTCCGATAAACTATGAATACTCAACGCCCCAAGTTAACCGTGAATTGCACTAATTAACCCTCAGTTTTTCCACAAGTTATTAAGTTGGATGATTGCATACGACAACCCAAAACATTCCCTACAAGTTCCCTACATGAATTGCATAATAGAGATACAAGCAAGAATCATTACGTTCTATGAAAAACATAAGCATTGACGAAGCATTTGTTACTATGAATTGCATGAAACTTATGCTAAGAATTCATTCAACGCGATCGTTTTCAAGCGACCTTCACTACTTGTGATTATAAGATTGTAACTATTAGGTGAAACTCCCTCATAATCTAGCATCATATTTATGCATGAAAACTAAGCGTGCACTCTCAATCAACATACACAAATAAATTATCAATCAAATAGATGAACGAATTGAATCCATAACTTATGAAATAACAACTGAATGTAATCGAATCAAATTGCAAGCATGTACATGGTTTCGAATCACCCCCCAACTACGGGGTTTTAGTTCCTCATACTCACAACATAAAGTTTATTGAATTGAAACATCAAAGACATAAGAAAGATTACACCTTAAATGCCCACGAATTCCACTTTGAAATCTGCACAGAAAGCTCCTCTTTCTTCTTCTCCTTGCTGCGACAGTGAGGGTTTAGGGGCTGTTTGGATGTGATTCGGTTTAGGGATGGATTTGGGATGATATGGTGGTTCGGCAAAGGGTAAGGGAGGTGTATGGTGGCGTGGAAAAGTGGGGAAGGTTGCTGGAATGGAGGAATGGCTGCTGGAATGGATGAATGGCTGCGGCAAGGAAGGATTTTGGGTGATGGTGGCTGCGGCAAGGTGGGGAAAGGGAGATGGTTTTCTGATTTTGTGTAGAGGGAAGGATATATGCGGCTAGGGTGTAGAAACATATATATAGGCACTTAAAAACCCTAGCAAATCAGATTAGGGTTTCTAGAAACCCTAATCCACCAGAAAATAAGCTAAACAATCAGATTTTTTTTAGTGAAAAGGGCCTAGGGTGCGGCATGTTTAATGGGCTAAGGTTAGGGTTTCTAGAAACCCTAACAAGGCAAGGCAAAGTGATCTTAGAAGGCCCAGGTGCGGCATAGGTCCAAGAGGTAAGGATGGGTCATCCAAAAGCCCAAAGCCGAGAATAGAAACTCACGAAAATGGAAACCTCCAAGAATAGAAACTTCCAACTTTAGAAACTTTGGTTGCCAATTCCGATTTAGGAAAGATCAACCCAAAATGGAAACTTTTAGTCTTAGCTTTCCTACTTCAAGTAGGAAACCTCAAATCTTCAATTCTTCAATTCCATCCCAACCTTGTGTTCCAAGCATGTCATTTCCAATCCAAGCTCACATTTTGCTCCAAAAGCTCCAAATTGCATCATTTCATGTAATATGTCCTTTAAACCTGAAAACACATGAAAGTAGCTTAAAAGACTACTTTAACGAAGAAAACATAACATAGATGCATAAGAACTAGCTAACTAAGGCGCATAAATATGCTCCTATCAAATTCCCCCACACTTAGCTTTTGCTAGTCCTCGAGCAAAACAAACCAAAGAAAGGAAACAAAATGAAACCAACTAAGCAAAACAAAACCTAAACCTTCCAACGTTTGCCTCAGGGATTTCCAATGCACATGACATGTTAAAGATTGTTATCCCCACAGATTTGAGTCATCATTACACAAGCACATACTTAATTAAAGCCACCACTTACTAATTCACCAGTAATCAATCAAAACAATGCTTTGAACGTAGTAACATGCCTTAGAGAATTCCTCAATTCCTTACAAGATATACACTCTATTTTCACTCAGATTTTCTAACTCCCGCCCTACACTAGTCATATGTGAGAAGATTGATGTAGGTATGAAAACGAATGCTCACATATATGTATCACAAAGAACGCAATTTCTAGAGTTAAGAAGCATGTTTAGATATGATCTCATGAATGGAATGCTACTACTTAGATGCGAGAACCAGTGACACCATATGCTCATACCAAATTCAAACTCCACAAATTGAAACACATAACACTCAAGATAGAAGTTAAGGGTTGTAACGGGGCTAAGGGTGATTGGCTAACAACGAAAGGATAGGGAAAACAAACGTTCTTCAAGCAAGAGTAAGCAAAGCAATGAACTTGAAACTTAGAATTCACTTAGATTGCAGAAATTAACTTTAACACACAAGGGGGAGACTTAAACAACTCCTTAGGGTCAAATTCATTGTTTTGGACCCTTACTTCAACAAACAATACTTTGGAACTCTTTTTCTCAACTTTTCAACTCTTTTTTTTTTTTTTTAAACTTTTCATACTTTTTTTTTTCTTTTCTTTTCTTTCCACACGTGCCTATGGCACACAAAATCACAAAAGAAATACTTCCCCCACACTTGTTTTCTGCCAACATAAATCAAAAGGAATTCAATTTGAATCATGCTTTACTATGCTTTAAGAACAAGGGTATGGATGGTCCTAATCTAGGCTAGGTGAGGGTAATGTGGGTTAACAAAGAAAAGGCTAAACAAGGCTCAACGGGGTTAAAAACCTACAAAACATAATAACAGAGGAGATTTACGGCTTTTTGGCTATGGTGGTGGTCACTACACAACTTTATCTTGAATATGTGTTATGCAAATCAATAACATGCTTTGAATGAAATGGGCATAAGTTCTAGCATTTGGAACTAAATGATGAAACGCCTTCTAAGTAGCAACCAAGCAAAGAATAATGAGATCATGCAACGACTTTAGAAAACAAAGAATGCACAGATTTTAACTGTCCAAATAAACGTTTAGGCTCAAGTCTCACAAGGTTGTAGCGTTAGTTTGAGTTCCTTCCTTCAAGCATGTTACAAAAACTGATTTTTTCTTTTATGATTGCATGTGAATTCATAAGTTATAACCACAAATAAGTATAACAAAGAGTAAATCAAACTTTCATCCATGTTAATCACTCTCTTTAACAGCCATGTAATTACAAACCGAATCCTCATCATTGTGTTGGAAGGTACCCTAAGACACAAAAAAACACACAAAAACAACTCTTTTTGGGTTTTTAAAACAAATTTTTCAAATTTTTGTGTAATTTTCGGATTTTTACTTCAAAACACACTAAAACACATCAAAACTGCTCAAAAACACTTAAAAACAGCAAGGAACAAGTCTCCAAGTTAAGGGTGATAAAATCCCACGAATTTGCATCTAAAACACTTAGTTACCCCCCCACACTTAAATCAAACATTGTCCTCAATGTTTCAAGTATAAAATCGCACTAAACAAAAAGAAACACACAAACAACAACTAAAACAACTAAATAGGCAGATTAGAAATAAACAACAAAGAGAAGGGTTTAGGAACGCAAATATGGAATTGGAGTGATTCCTTGGCCTTCCTTTGTTGAATTGCATGGGTTAACTCCCAAGTAGCGCTTTCTTTTACGTCGTACAGCCGGACGAAAAGCCCATTCATGCCCCATTGAAGCCCACGGCAAGGAGTGGGATCTCCTCCACAACCTGCCCCACGACACTCTCATACATTGCATCTTTGAACGGTAATGGATAGTGATGTTTGTTGATGGGTGCGTTGTGTTGCCTATGGTTCATGTACATGTGCCCACCATCGGGGATTTGCTTGGGTACCTGCACCATAGAAAGGAACCACCTATCAACTTTAATGGGAATTGGATTTGGATTAGGTGGCTTACCTATGTGATGCGATGAAGTGGCAGCAAGGTAAACGTTCTTCCCCATGGTGCTTTCGGCCACTTTGAGCACTTTGAGGGCAGTGGCTGTATGGTCCTTGTTCTCCACTCCAATTCCCTCATCTTGCATGGTTCTTGAAGCAACCTTTGCGTTAGGGGCTGAATGATCCGTCCCTATCTTTTCTATTGTATCAATAACACAACAAGAACGAACAACGTTAGGAGTCTCAATGGATTCAGAAATTTTAAAACAAATCATATCACCACCAAATGCCATAGTTACTTCTCCTTTGGCCACATCAATCTTCGTTTAAGCCGTTTTCATAAATGGCCTTCCAAGGAGGATGGGCAATGAAGGGCCATGGTCTGATTCATCCATTTCGAGGACATAGAAATCCACCGGGAAGACCAAATGATTAACCTGCATAAGAACATCTTCCAAAACTCCCTTTGGATAGGCGTTAGATCTATCGGCCAATTGTATTATTACCCCATCATTTTTAAGTGCTCCTAGATTCATAGATGCATAAACAGAATATGGCATAACATTAATAGATGCTCCTAAATCTAGCATGGCAGATTTGAAACGGGTATTACCAATGACACATGGAATTGTAAAGCTACCTGGATCTTTGCATTTGGGGGGTAGTTTACGTTGCAAGATGGCGGAGACATTCTCGCTTACATGTACCACTTCTTTCTCCCGGGCACGTTTCTTTATCGTACAAAGCTTCTTTAAACACTTGGCATACTTCGGGATTTGCTTGATTGCATCCAAGAGAGGTATGTTAACTTGAACCTTCCTAAATGTTTCTAGCACATCTTTTTCCTCCTCTTCATTTTTGGATTGCAAAAATCTGCTAGGAAATGGCACATTGGGTGGAATAATGTTAGCATTAACCAAACTTGGACTCATCTTACCTAGGGTGGAAGGATTGGATGGCTTAGGGGCCATGGGTGCTTGCGGCAAAGGTGGTGCTACCTTTGCCGTGGGTGGACTTGGTGTCTCCTCTTCAGATTTCAACATTTCTTCCTCTTTGGCACCTGATTTTGGTGGTGTAGAACCTGCCCCAACTTCTTTTTCACTCCTTAGCATGATTGCATTTGCGGTTTCAAAGCCTCCTTTTGGATTCGCAATGGTTGAACTAGGAAGCTTTCCTTGTTCTCTAAACTGCCCAACAAACTCGGCAATCTGCCCAATTTGTTTCTCAAGTTGATCCACCCTTTTGTCTTGGATTTGCATAGCCTTAGCTTGATCTTCCTGTCCATTAGACAACTTAGTTAGTATCTTAAGAAGTGCATCATTGTCAAGAGATGTACCTGAGGCATTTGGGCCTGATTGGGCTTGATTTTGGGGTGGGCCGTAGGTTTTGGGAAAGAACCCCGGGGGTTGTTGCCTAAAACCTCCTTGGTTTTGATGTTGTTGTGGCTCTCTCCATTTGAAGTTTGGATGGTCTCGCCACCCCGGATTATATGTGTTGGAGTATGGATCATGTCGTGGCTGATTTTGGGTTTGAAACCCAATGGCATTTGCGCTCTCCCATCCGCCATTCTCGATGAGTTGAGGACACTTTTCAGAGACATGTCCTTGGATAGAACATACGCCACACACCACAGGTCCTTGTATCTTCATTCCCTCGGCCATCTGTGAAACAATAGAAGTAAGATTAGCCAATTGTGAATGAAGATCGGAAGTTGAACTTACCTCATGTACTTGGTGCCGTGGGGGTCCTCTTTGGCCTACACCCTCGTACTGTTGAGCGTTCAACGCTCTATTGGCAATCAAGACCTTGGCAGCCATGGGTGTTTTGTCCACCAATGCTCCCCCCGCAGAAACATCAAGCATTTGACGTTCTAGAGGTAGGAGACCCTCGTAGAAATATTGCAAAAGCAACTCCTCCTTCATCTGATGCTGTGGACAAGAAGCAACAAGTGATTTAAATCGTTCATAATATGTAGGAAAAGACTCACCTTCTTCTTGCTGGATTCCGCTTATCTTTTTGCGTAGGAGGATGATACGAGAAGTTGGAAAGAACTTCTCCAAGAACGCTCTCTTCATACTCTCCCATGATGTGACAGTGCCGGGAGCTAACTCATATAACCAATCCTTGGCTTTATCCATCAAAGAGAATGGAAAAGCCTTCATCTTCAAGATATTTCCGTCAACATTGACGGGAGTCATACTAGAGCAAACTACTTCAAATTCTTTCAAATGTTTGTTAGGGTCTTCCATGGACAAGCCATGGTATTTAGGAATATGATGAAGCAAACTTGACTTTAATTCAAACTCATCCGTCTTACCTTGGGCAGCCGTGGGGTATTGAATGCACAAGGGTGCGGCATTATCCAAACCTGAGGCGGAAAGCTCCTTGAGTGTACGGTTGTCCACCGCCATGCCTTGGACTTCTTCAAATATCCCTGCCGTGGCTTCCTCCTCCACTTCTTGTACGTTTTCTTCAAGGTCAGATTCGGAGTTGGGTGGATAGTGTTCTTGTTGACTTCTAGCTCTTCTCAACCTCCTCTCAAAATCGTCGTCAAAATCCAAGATGTTTGCACGAATCGTTTGAGAGCTTCTAGTCATACATTAGTACCTAAGAAACAAGAACAAACTTAGGTCAGAAACTTAAACAAAATCAGAAACAAAGTGAAATAAAAGAAACAAAAACAATCCAAGGGATTAGCAAAATTGCTAATCCCCGGCAACGGCGCCAAAATTTGATATGATATTAACTAGCACTCAAATTAAACCCTCTTTTTGTCAAATTGTAGTGAAGATGTAAGTAGGGATCGTTCTAGACCGGGGATTAGGAGGGATTGCTAAACACTTGGAAACTGACTTAAAAACTCAAAAACAAAGTTTAAAACACTAAACTAAACTCAAAGAATGCAAAACTAAAGGTTAAAACACTTAAACAAACATAAAACCCAAAACAGCAACTAGAAGACTCAAAACTGCCTAAAAACCACTTTCTGGGCAGTTTTGAGCACTTACACTAATCTGGACGAAATTGGTTGAAAACTTGAATCAAAACACCTAGAAACACAAATCAAAACACTTTCTAACTAATCTAAGACTTCAAAATAAAGGGGAATTTGTTTTGGACGAAAATTGAAAACAAAACAGAAACTTTATTTAACACAGATTGTAAAAACGATTTTGGTGAAATAGATGGTTAAAAGGCTAGTTAGGAGGTTCTTCTCCACACATGTCACACTTGCAAACAAAACGATTTTCAGTTGTTCTTCCGATAAACTATGAATACTCAACGCCCCAAGTTAACCGTGAATTGCACTAATTAACCCTCAGTTTTTCCACAAGTTATTAAGTTGGATGATTGCATACGACAACCCAAAACATTCCCTACAAGTTCCCTACATGAATTGCATAATAGAGATACAAGCAAGAATCATTACGTTCTATGAAAAACATAAGCATTGACGAAGCATTTGTTACTGTGAATTGCATGAAACTTATGCTAAGAATTCATTCAACGCGATCGTTTTCAAGCGACCTTCACTACTTGTGATTATAAGATTGTAACTATTAGGTGAAACTCCCTCATAATCTAGCATCATATTTATGCATGAAAACTAAGCGTGCACTCTCAATCAACATACACAAATAAATTATCAATCAAATAGATGAACGAATTGAATCCATAACTTATGAAATAACAACTGAATGTAATCGAATCAAATTGCAAGCATGTACATGGTTTCGAATCACCCCCCAACTACGGGGTTTTAGTTCCTCATACTCACAACATAAAGTTTATTGAATTGAAACATCAAAGACATAAGAAAGATTACACCTAAAATGCCCACGAATTCCACTTTGAAATCTGCACAGAAAGCTCCTCTTTCTTCTTCTCCTTGCTGCGGCAGTGAGGGTTTAGGGGCTGTTTGGATGTGATTCGGTTTAGGGATGGATTTGGGATGATATGGTGGTTCGGCAAAGGGTAAGGGAGGTGTATGGTGGCGCGGCAAAGTGGGGAAGGTTGCTGGAATGGAGGAATGGCTGCTGGAATGGATGAATGGCTGGGGCAAGGAAGGATTTTGGGTGATGGTGGCTGCGGCAAGGTGGGGAAAGGGAGATGGTTTTCTGATTTTGTGTAGAGGGAAGGATATATGCGGCTAGGGTGTAGAAACATATATATAGGCACTTAAAAACCCTAGCAAATCAGATTAGGGTTTCTAGAAACCCTAATCCACCAGAAAATAATCTAAACAATCAGATTTTTTTTAGTGAAAAGGGCCTAGGGTGCGGCATGTTTAATGGGCTAAGGTTAGGGTTTCTAGAAACCCTAACAAGGCAAGGCAAAGTGATCTTAGAAGGCCCAGGTGCGGCATAGGTCCAAGAGGTAAGGATGGGTCATCCAAAAGCCCAAAGCCGAGAATAGAAACTCACGAAAATGGAAACCTCCAAGAATAGAAACTTCCAACTTTAGAAACTTTGGTTGCCAATTCCGATTTAGGAAAGATCAACCCAAAATGGAAACTTTTAGGCTTAGCTTTCCTACTTCAAGTAGGAAACCTCAAATCTTCAATTCTTCAATTCCATCCCAACCTTGTGTTCCAAGCATGTCCTTTCCAATCCAAGCTCACATTTTGCTCCAAAAGCTCCAAATTGCATCATTTCATGTAATATGTCCTTTAAACCTGAAAACACATGAAAGTAGCTTAAAAGACTACTTTAACGAAGAAAACATAACACAGATGCATAAGAACTAGCTAACTAAGCCGCATAAATATGCTCCTATCAAACAACTCCTTAGGGTCAAATTCATTGTTTTGGACCCTTACTTCAACAAACAATACTTTGGAACTCTTTTTCTCACTTTTCAACTCTTTTTTCATACTTTTCATACTTTTTCTTCATTTTTTTCTTTTTCCACGAATTTATTTTCTTATTTATTTTCTTCTTTTCTTTTCTTTGCCGTGCCTATGGCACACAATTCCTCATGAAAAAAATACTTCCCCCACACTTGGTTTCTGCCAACATAGATCAAAAGGAATTCAATTCGAATCATGCTTTACTATGCTTTAAGAACAAGGGTATGGATGGTCCTAAACTAGGCTAGGTGAGGAAAACATGGGTTAACAAAGAAGAAGGCTAATAAGGCTCAATGGGGTTAAAACCTACAAATCACAATGACATAGGGCACACGGCTTTTTGGCTAAAGTGGTGGTCACTACACAACTTTATCTTGAATGTGTGTTATGCAAATCAATAACATGCTTTGAATGAAATGGGCATGAGTTCTAGCATTTGGAACTAAATTGTCACAGCCCGTCCCAATTTATAATACTCGGGATTGTGAAAAGACGAAATTGCCCTTAAACGGGATTAAGGTGCGTCACTTTGGCATTGGTTTTTACATAATTTCCCTATACTATTGTTAACTGGGATATTATATAGGGTTACAAACTTAAATTTGGACTTAGGTTTAAGTTTGTATGTTAAAAGGTTGTATTATGGATTTAAAAAGACCACGTGGGATCCCCATTCCTTATTTCCCTCCCTAAAACCCGTAACCCACTCTCTCTCTCTATCTCTCTTCCCTCACACGACTCTCTCTCACTCTCAGTTCTCTCTCTCTTCCTCTCCGACGCTCAACCTCACCCAAAACCACCTAAAACATAAACAAACGTCCAAGATAAGACCACATTTGGACTCCTGGAACTTCCACGATCACGTAGACATCAATTTCAGGTAAGTTCTACTTCGGAAAACCCTAGTTTTCAAAGTTCCCGTGAAATGGCACTGTTCATAAACTCTTAAATGGTGGTGTTTTAGCTTAAAACAAGATCACAGTGAGCTTTAGGATGTCCCAAGGAAGCTCGGAGTGCTTCGTTGGAAGTTTTTGGACGTAAGAACACGGAGATCGACAAATTCAAAGTTTGGCCGGAGCTTTCGAGGCTCTTTCCGGCGAATCCCCGGCGAGTTAGGAGTTGAGGTAGGTATCAATCTCTTCGTCTCGTCAAGTACTACAACTTTCCTTTTTGTTTCACTCAATTTCGTTGAGTATTGAAGAAGTTATACTCATTTGAAACTTACCCAGTTTCCGGCGACCTCCGAGGCTTTCGAGGAAGTTTCCGGCCAAACCACGGCGAACTAGGTGTTGTGCAAGGTACCATTCTCTTTGTCTCTTCAAGGGCTACAACTTTCGTTTTTGAATCACTTGATTTCGTTGAGAAATGACAAAGTTATGGCAATTTGAAAAACTGCCCAGAAAACGGCCGCCGGAAAAACCAGTCCGGCGACCCAAGGAAGAAGATGATGCGCGTGGGGGCGCGTGGGCCGTGCTTGTCTTGGCGCGTGGGGGCGCGTGCTACAGTAAAAAATTATTTTAAAAATATGTCGACGTCCGTGACTTCGAGTAGATCACCGTGGTATATTCATATACCCAAATTGAGCACCGTATGAGAAAGTTATTAAGGATTGTTGGTTAGGTGTTCGAATAACGTTTTATAGTTTTCACATTTAGGTAAAAATATGAATTGACGATCCGACCGTTGGATCGTCACCAAACTTTGATACGTTGTAATACGTAATATTTGAGGATTATAGGAACTTACGGATTGGGAATCCGATTTACGGATCTTCCGGAATTGGAGTTGTAAGTCCATAATATAAAATGTTAACCGTCACTTAGTTTTGGAAATTGACGGAGATCCGACCGTTGGATGGTAATGAAATTTTAGGATGTTATCCTAGAGATATATTGTGGACCTCTGGAAGTTATGGATTTAAAATCTGAGTGGCAGATCTTCCGGATCGAACTACGTAGTGACGTATTTTATATAAGTTATATATTCTATCGATATGAATTCTGAGGTTGGATTTGATTACTATTCTAGGCGGCGATCGTCGTGACGCCTTGATGTGTGGTGCTAGGGAGTTGTTGGACGAACTCCAGGTGAGTGGGCAGTTTTGTTTTCCGTATATATATATACTTGACGTTTCCCAGAAATTGAATTGAAATGAAAATATGTTTAAAATGAAATGCATATGAGTTATGTGGAAAAACGGGAAGTGAAATACCATGCATAGAATTGATATGAAAAGTATATAGAAATGTGAGTTGAAATGCCATGCATGAATTAATATATGATGCATATGTATGAATTGGTGCGGTGGACGCACAGGTAAGAATTGATTTATGATGTATATGTATGAAATGGTGCGGTGGACGCACAGGTGAGTATTTATTTCTGTTATGCTGATGTTGATGTATATTGAGCTCAAATCCTGCACCATAGTTTAGTGCTTATAGTATTCACCGCATCGCACGCTCGCCTTGGATCCAAGTAGATGCTAGTCGTACAGTCCACGCGGAGTGGGTACGACAGGCCAGTCGCGAGAGTGTTAGTGAGATTCCGACTGGTGGGTGACCTTAGATTATGTGCACAGATGATTTATGAGAAGCACTAGAGCGTAACTTATGTGCAGAAGGCCGTACAGGTCACGCGGAGTGACTCCGGCAGAGTGTGAGAGTGATAGATTTTGAGCTTTAGGTTCAACCGTACAGGGCTATTAGAGGGCCTACGGTTGATTACTTTCTTGCACCTGATATGATTATGTTGATGCATTCATACCTTATTACTGTTGAGATGATGTGGCATGGCATAATTAATATGAGAAATGTTGAGATGATGTGGCATGGCATAATTAATATGAGAAATGTTGAGATGATGTGGCATGGCATAATTGTTATGAAAATGTTGAGTTAATGACTTGAAGTCTTGAGAATATATATGTATATATATTATATTTTACATTTCTGGGAAAGTATACAAGTTTTACGGAGAGGGGTTATAATGTTTTGAGAAAAGTTGGATTTGAAAAGAATTGTTTTTGCTGACCCACTCAATTTTGGTTTTGCGCCCCTCCAGGTTCAGGAATCACAAAGGTGTGGTGACTACGAGGAATTCGACGGTGTTCTGACAGAATGGACCAAATTAGGACGCACCTTCGGGTGTATCAACTTATAAATTGTATCTTAAAGCTTCCGTACTGTGCAAATGGTTACGTCACTCTCACGTGACGGCCAGCATACCCTCCTTCGGGACGGGGTGTGTCATAAATGATGAAACGCCTTCTAAGTAGCAACCAAGCAAATAATAATGAGATCATGCAAGGACTTTAGAAAACAAAGAATGCACAGATTTTAACTCTCCAAATAAACGTTTAGGCTCAAGTCTCACAAGGTTGTAGCATTAGTTTGAGTTCCTTCCTTCAAGCATGTTACAAAAACTGATTTTTTTCTTTTATGATTGCATGTGAATTCATAAGTTATAACCACAACTAAGCATAAACAAAGAGTAAATCAAGCTTTCATCCATGTTAATCACTCTCTTTAACAGCCATGTAATTACAAACCGAATCCTCATCATTTTGTTGGAAGGTACCCTAAGACACAAACAAACAGACAAAAACAACTCTTTTTGGGTTTTTAAAACAGATTTTTCAAATTTTTATGTAATTTTCGGATTTTTACTTCAAAACACACTAAAACACACCAAAACTGCCCAAAATCACTTAAAAACAGCACGGAACAAGTCTCCAAGTTAAGGGTGATAAAATCCCACGAATTTGCATCTAAAACACTTAGTTACCCCCCCCACACTTAAATCAAACATTGTCCTCAATGTTTCAAGCATAAAACCACACTAAACAAAAAGAAACACAAAAACAGCAAGTAAATAACAAAATAGGCAGATTCGAAATAAACAACAAAATGAAGAGTTTAGGAACGCAAATCTGGAATTGGAGTGATTCCTTGGTCTTCCTTTGTTGAATTGCATGGGTTGCCTCCCAAGTAGCGCTTTCTTTAACGTCTTGAAGCCGGACGAAGAACACAATCATGCCCCATTGGAGCCCACGGCAAGGAGTGGGATCTCCTCCACAACCTGCCCCACGGAACTCTCATACATTGCATCTTTGAACGGTAATGGATAGTGATGTTTGTTTATGGGTGCGTTGTGTTGCCTAAGGTTCATGTACATGCGCCCACCATCGGGGAATTGCTTGGGTACCTGCACCATAGAAGGGAACCACCTATCAACTTTAATGGGAATTGGATTTGGATTAGGTGGCTTACCTATGTGATGTGATGAAGTGACAGCTAGGTAAACGTTCTTCCCCATGGTGCTTTCGGCCAATTTGAGCACTTTGAAGGCAGTGGCCGTATGGTCCTTGTTCTCCACTCCAATTCCCTCGTCTTGCATGGTTCTTGAAGCAACCTTTGCGTTAGGGGCTGAATGATCCGTCCCTATCTTTTCTATTGTATCAATAACACAACAAGAACGAACAACGTTAGGAGTCTCAATGGATTCAGAAATTTTAAAACAAATCATATCACCACCAAATGCCATAGTTACTTCTCCTTTGGCCACATCAATCTTCGTTTGAGCCGTTTTCATAAATGGCCTTCCAAGGAGGATGGGCAATGAAGGGGCATGGTCTGATTCATCCATTTCGAGGACATAGAAATCCGCCGGGAAGACCAAATGATTAACCTGCACAAGAACATCTTCCAAAACTCCCTTTGGATAGGCGTTAGATCTATCAGCCAATTGTATTATTACCCCATCATTTTTAAGTGCTCCTAGATTCATAGATGCATAAACAGAATATGGCATAACATTAATAGATGCTCCTAAATCTAGCATGGCAGATTTGAAACGGGTATTACCAATGACACATGGAATTGTAAAGCTACCTGGATCTTTGCATTTGGGGGGTAGTTTACGTTGCAAGATGGCGGAGACATTCTCGCTTACATGTACCACTTCTTTCTCCCGGGCACGTTTCTTTGTCGTACAAAGCTTCTTTAAACACTTGGCATACTTCGGGATTTGCTTGATTGCATCCAAGAGAGGTATGTTAACTTGAACCTTCCTAAATGTTTCTAGCACATCTTTTTCCTCCTCTTCATTTTTGGATTGCAAAAATCTGCTAGGAAATGGCACATTGGGTGGAATAATGTTAGCATTAACCAAACTTGGACTCATCTTACCTAGGGTGGAAGGATTGGATGGCTTAGGGGCCATGGGTGCTTGCAGCAAAGGTGGTGCTACCTTTGCCGTGAGTGGACTTGGTGTCTCCTCTTCAGATTTCAACATTTCATCCTCTTTGGCACCTGATTTTGGTGGTGTAGAACCTGCCCCAACTTCTTTTCCACTCCTTAGCATGATTGCATTTGCGGTTTCAAAGCCTCCTTTTGGATTCGCAATGGTTGAACTAGGAAGCTTTCCTTGTTCTCTAAACTGCCCAACAAACTCGGCAATCTGCCCAATTTGTTTCTCAAGTTGATCCACCATTTTGTCTTGGATTTGCATAGCCTTAGCTTGATCTTCCTGTCCATTAGACAACTTAGTTAGTATCTTAAGAAGTGCATCATTGTCAAGAGACGTACCTGAGGCATTTGGGCCGGATTGGGCTTGATTTTGGGGTGGGCCGTAGGTTTTGGGAAAGAACCCCGCGGGTTGTTGATAGGAGCATATTTATGCGCCTTAGTTAGCTAGTTCTTATGCATCTTTGTATGTTTTCTTCATTAAAGTAGTCTTTTAAGCTACCTTCATGTGTTTTCAGGATTAAAGGACGTATTACATGAAATGATGCAATTTGGAGCTTTTGGAGCGAAAAGTGAGCTTGGATTGAAAAGGACATGCTTGGAACACAAGGTTGGGACGGAATTGAAGAGTTGAAGATTTGAGGTTTCCTACTTGAAGTAGGAGAGCTAAGCCTAAAAGTTTCCTTCTTGGGTTGATCTTTCCTAAATCGGAATTGGCAACCAAAGTTTCTAAAGTTGGAAGTTTCTATTCTTGGAGGTTTCCAATTTCGAGAGTTTCTATTCTCGGCGTTGGGCTTTTAGATGACCTAAACCCTAATTCCTTGTGGATCCCAAGCCCATGCCGCACCCTAGGGCCTCATCATCTAAAATCTGCCATGTTAAACCCTAGTCCATCTCTCCTAAACCCAAGCCGCACCTTTCCACCTAGAAGCCCTATTTTACAAACCCTAAACCTTAGCCCACTAAACCAGCCGAACCCTAGGCCTTTTTCCCATACAAAATCTGATTGCTAGGGTTTTTAAGTGCCTATTTATACTCCTCTAATGACCCTAGCCGCACATCTTTCACTTTCCCCAAATCAGAACATCATACAACCCTAATTCCCCAGTGTGCCGCAGCCACCATCACCATAATTCCACCTTTTGCCGCAGCCTTCATCCATTCCAGCCACCATCCTCCACCTTTAGACACCATTCCACACCTCCATAACCCTTCCCCACACCTTGCCGCACCACCCTACCCTCCTAACTCCCCTCTAAAACCCAAAAACACATCCAGCAACCTCCATTCACGCCAGAACCTGTCCCTCACCTTTGCCGAGCCCAACCTTCACCCAAATCCATAGTTTCTGACCTAAAACCTTCCTAGCCGTGCCCTACACCTATCCTAGATAGTTTTCCACCATTCCCCCTCATCCAAAGTCATCCAAATTCACCCAAAAACCCCCTAAATCATCTCTGCCGCAGCAAGGAGAAGAAGAAAGAAGAGCTTTCTGTGCAGATTTCAAAGTGGACTTCTTTGGCATTTTAGGTGTAATCTTTCTTATGTCTTCGATGTTTCAATTCAATAAACTTTGTGTTGTGAGTATGAGGAACTAAACCCCCTTAGTTGGGGGGTGATTCGAAACCATGTGCATGCTTGCAATTTGATTCGATTACATTCAGTGTTATTTCATAAGTTATGGATTCAATTCGTTCATCTATTTGATTGATAATTTATTTGTGTATGTTGATTGAGAGTGCACGCTTAGTTTTCATGCATGAATATGATGCTAGATTATGAGGGAGTTTCACCTAATAGTTACAATCTTATAATCACAAGTAGTGAAGGTCGCTTGAAACCGATCGCGTTGAATGAATTCTTAGCATAAGTTTCATGCAATTCATAGTAACGAATGCTTCGTCAATGCTTATGTTTTTCATAGAACGTAATGATTCTTGCTTGTATCTCTATTATGCAATTCATGTAGGGAACTTGTAGGGAATGTTTTGGGTTGTCGTATGCAATCATCCAACTTAATAACTTGTGGAAAAACTGAGGGTTAATTAGTGCAATTCACGGTTAATTTGGGGCGTTGAGTATTCATAGTTTATCGGAAGAACAACTGAAAATCGTTTTGCTTGCAAGTGTGACATGTGTGGAGAAGAACCTCCTAACTAGCCTTTTATCCATTCTTTTCACCAAAATCGTTTTACAATCTGTTTTAATTTAAGTTTTTGTTTTGTTTTAAATTTTCGTCCAAAACAAATCCCCATTTAGGTTAGAGTCTTAGATTAGTTAGAAAGTGTTTTGATTTGTGTTTCTAGGTGTTTT
Organism: Malus x robusta; assembly: GCA_963082935.1. NCBI lineage: Eukaryota > Viridiplantae > Streptophyta > Magnoliopsida > Rosales > Rosaceae > Malus > Malus x robusta. Next base: position 14,190,717 of record OY720328.1, read on the forward strand.
GATTCAAGTTTTCATCAAATTTCGTCCAAATTAGTGTAGATGCTCAAAACTGCCCAGAAAGTGGTTTTTAGGCAGTTTTGAGCCTTCTAGTTGCTTATTTGGTTTGTAGGTTTGTTTAAGTGTTTTAACTTTTAGTTTTGCATTCTTTGAGTCTAGTTTAGTGTTTTAAACTTCGTTTTTAAGTTTTTAAGTCAGTTTCCAAGTGTTTAGCAATCCCTCCTAATCCCCGGTCTAGAACGATCCCTACTTACATCTTCACTACAATTTGACAAAAAGAGGGTTTAATTTGTGTGCTAGTAAAATATCATATCAGTTGTTGCCTAAAGCCTCCTTGGTTTTGAGGTTGTTGGGGATCCCTCCACTTAAAATTTGGGTGGTCTCGCCACCCCGGATTATACGTGTTGGAATAGATCATGTCTTGACTGATTTTGGCTTTGAAACCCAATGGCATTCGCACTCTCCCATCCGCCATTCTCAATGAGTTGAGGACATTTTTCGGAGACATGTCCTTGGATAGAACATACGCCACATACCACAGGTCCTTGCATCTTCATTCCCTCGGCCATCTGTGAAACAATAGAAGTAAGATTAGCCAATTGTGAATGAAGATCGGAAGTTGAACTTACCTCATGTACTTGGTGCCGTGGGGGTCCTCTTTGGCCTACACCCTCGTACTGTTGAGCGTTCAACGCTCTATTAGCAATCAAGACCTTGGCAGCCATGGGTGTTTTGTCCACCAATGCTCCCCCCGCCGAAGCATCAAGCATTTGACGTTCTAGAGGTAGGAGACCCTCGTAGAAGTATTGCAAGAGCAACTCCTCCTTCATCTGATGCTGTGGACAAGAAGCAACAAGTGATTTAAATCGCTCATAATATGTAGGAAAAGACTCACCTTCTTCTTGCTGGATTCCGCTTATCTTTTTGCGTAGGAGGATGATGCGAGAAGTTGGAAAGAACTTCTCCAAGTATGCTCTTTTCATACTCTCCCAAGAAGTGACAGTGCCGGGAGCTAACTCGTATAACCAATCCTTGGCTTTATCCATCAAAGAGAATGGAAAAGCCTTCATCTTCAAGATATTTCCGTCAACATTGACGGGAGTCATACTAGAGCAAACTACTTCAAATTCTTTCAAATGTTTGTTAGGATCTTCCATGGACAAGCCATGTTATTTAGGAATATGATGAAGCAAACTTGACTTTAATTCAAACTCGTCTGTCTTACCTTGGGCAGCCGCGGGGTATTGAATGCACAAGGGTGCGGCATTATCCAAACCTGAGGCGGAAAGCTCCTTGAGTGTACGGTTATCCACCGCCATGCCTTGGACTTCTTCAAATATCCCTGCCGTGGCTTCCTCCTCCTCTTCTTGTACGTTTTCTTCAAGGTCAGATTCGGAGTTAGGTGGATGGTGTTCTTGCTGGCTTCTAGCTCTTCTCAACTTCCTCTCAAAATCGTCGTCAAACTCCAAGATGTTTGCACGAATCGTTTGAGAGCTTCTAGTCATACATTAGTACCTAAGAAACAAGAAACAAAATTAGGTCAGAAACTTAAACAAAATCAGAAACAAAGTGAAATAAAAGAAACAAAAACAATCCAAGGGATTAGCAAAATTGCTAATCCCCGGCAACGGCGCCAAAAATTTGATGCGAAATATATTAAGCACACAAATTAAACCCTCTTTTGACAATTGTAGCAAAGTAAGTAAGTAGGGATCGTTCTAGACCGGGGATTAGGAGGGATTGCTAAACACTTGAAAACTGATTTAAAAACTTAAAAACAAAGGTTAAAACACTAATTTGGACTCAAAGAATGAAAAACTAAAGTTTAAAACACTAAAACAAACCAAAAACTCAAAACAGCAACTAGAAGACTCAAAACTGCCTAAAAACCACTTTCTGGGCAGTTTTGAGCACCTACACTAATTTGGACGAAATTGGTTGAAAACTTGACTTAAAACACTTAAAAACATAAACCAAAAGACTTTCTAACTAATCTAAGACTTCAAAATAAAGGGGGATTTGTTTTGGACGAAAATTAACTAACAAAACAGATCGCAAATTCAAAACAGATTGTAAAACGAAATTAGATGAAACGATGGATGATGGATTAGTTAGGGGTTCTTTTTCCACACATGACAAGTATGCAAACGACTCAATTTCCAGTTATTCCTTCATAGAATTATGAATGACAATGCCCCAAATTAACCGTGACATCACTAGTTAATTCTCAAGTTTTCCTTGTGTTATCGGATTGGATGACATCATTCGACAACCCGAAGCATTCCTTAAAAGTTCCCTTCATGACATCATAATAAAGATACGATCAAAGATCATTACGTTCAATGAAAACTATAAGCATTGACAAAGCACTTGCAACTATGACATCATGTCACTCATGCTACGAATTGGACTTAACGCGATCGTGACTAGCGACCTTCACTACATATGAATATAAGTGTGTGACGATTATGTGAAACAACCTTATATTCTAGCATCATATTCATGCAAGCCAATTAAGTGTCGACCCCTAATTAACAAACACAAATAAGTTATTATTCGCACAGTTAAGCCAATTGCATTCACGATTCAAGAATTCATAACTGGAATTTATCAAATCAAATTGTACACATAGTCATGGCTTCGAAATCACCCCTAACCAATAGGGGTTTAGCCACTCATGTTCATAGCAAAACGAAAGAGAAAGAAATTACACATTGAAATTATGAAACGAATTACACCTAGAATGCACCAACGATGAAGCTTGAACATCCAAGGATCCTTCCTTCTTCCTCCTTGCTGCAACGCACAAGTGGGTGAGTTTTAGGGCTTATGGATGGTGTAGAATGATGGGTTTATGGCTGGGATAGGTGTATGGGACGGCTAGGGTGGTTTTAGGTCAGAAAATATGGTGAATGGTGAAGGAATGGGGCTGTTGAAGATGGAGAATGATTTCTGGCGTGAAAGGTTATTTTCTGGATGAATGGTGCTCTTTGTGGCTGCACACACATGTTTATTTAAAGGGATTAGGAAATTAAAAACCCTAGGCTAATTAGGTAAACAGAAATTTAAGTCAAGGGCTTCCAAAAATAGGAAATCAAATCAGAAATTAAAGGAAATAGCAAGGGAAATTCGGCCAGGATTTTAAAGCATAAAAAGGAAGGTGTTTTAAATCAGATTTTGGGAAAGAAACCCTCTCCCTTGCACGGCAAGGAAGAGGAAAGGGTGAGGGAAGTGCGGCACATGTCCTAGAGTGGTTTAGGGCTTTTGTTTGGTGTCCCAAAGTGCTTAGAAAATCTTCATAATTGCTGGAACTTTAAGGGACAATTAGGAAAAATCAAACCAAAGTAGGAAACCTTGGCTTAACTTTCCTACTTCAAGTAGGAATCCTTGTTGGAGTAGGAATCCTTGTTCTTCTAGGAATCTTCATGTGATTAGGAATCCATCTTCAATTAGGAATCCTTCGTTGATTAGGAATCCTTCGTCGATTAGGAATCCTTCGTCGATTAGGAATCCTTCGTCATGTAAGCACTTTCCTACTTCAACTAGGAAACCTTTTTCAAGTAGGAATCATCATCTTCAAGTCTTCAAATTCGTCCAACCTTGGCTCCAAATATGTGACATGCATTCCAAGCTCCATTTTGCTCCAAAAAGCTCCAAAATGCATCTTCTTGCATCCTTTGGCCTTAAAACCTGAAAACACATAAAACTAGCTTAAAAGACTACTTTAACTAAGAAAACACCATGGAAATGCATAAGAACTAGCTAACTAAGGCGCATAAATATGCTCCTATCACATAGAACTTAATGATTCTTGCTTGTATCTCTATTATGCAATCATGTAGGGGACTTGTGGGGAATGTTTTGGGTTGTCGTATGCAATCATCCAATTCAATAACGTTAGGAAAATTTGAAGGTTAATTTAAGCGGACCTAATTAACTTGGGGCGTTGAGAGTGATATGATATTAACTAGCACTCAAATTAACCCTCTTTTTATCAATTGTAGTAAGTATGTAAGTAGGGATCGTTCTAGGCCGGGGATTAGGAGGGATTGCTAAATCACTTGAAAACTGACTCAAATACGTTAAAACAAGTTTAGAACACTAATTTAGACTCAAAGAATGCAAAAGTAACCTTTAAAACACTTAAACAAACCAAAAGACTCAAAACAGCAAGTAAACAATCAAAACTGCCTTAAAAACACTTTCTGGGCAGTTTTGGACACTAAGGAAGAATTTGGACGAAAATTGGTTTTGACTTGACTCAAGACACTTAAAAACAAACTAAATTGATTTCTAACTATTTTGACACTTGAAAATAAAGGGGGATTTGGTTTTGACGAATTTGAAAACAAAACATAAACTTGTAAATCAAAACAGATTTTAAAACGAATTTGATTGAATTGAATGTATAGAAAGCTAGCTAAGGGGTTCATCTCCACACATGTTATACTTGCATTCAAAACGATTTCCAATTGCTTTTCAATAATCCATGAATTCTCAACGCCCCAAGTTAATTAGGTCCGCTTAAATTAACCTTCAGATTTTCCTAATGTTATTGAATTGGATGATTGCATACGACAACCCAAAGCATTCCCCACAAGTCCCCTACATGATTGCATAATAGAGATACAAGCAAGAATCCTTAAGTTCTATGAAAACCATAAGCATTGACGAAACACTTGTTACTATGAATTGCATGAAACTTATGCGAAGAATTTACTTAACACGATTGTGATCAACAACCTTTACTACTTGTGAATATAAGTTCATAACGATTAGGTGAAATTCCCTTATATCCTAGCATCAAATTCATGCATGCAAACTAAGTGTCGACCCTCAATCAACATACAAGAATAAGTTTTAATTCACATAGATAAGCAAATTGAAATCACAACTTATGAAACTGATGTGAAAATTAACTTGACACACAAATTAAACCCTATTTGTGACAATTGTAGTAATGATGTAAGTAGGGATCGTTCTAACCGGGGATTAACTAGGGGTGCCAATCTAATACAAATCGACTTAGAAACACAAAAACTAAACTTAAAGACTCTAATTAGACTACTAAGATTCAAAACAGATTTGAAACACTCAAATCTGCCCAAAACTGACTAAAAGAAGTTAATTGACTCAAACAGCAACTAAGACAAGATTTGGACGAATTTGACAAAACTTATGACTCAAAATACTTAAAAACACCAAAGAGGACAGATTATGAAGACTCAAAATACTTAAAAACACCAAAGAGGACAGACTACTAAGATTCCTTGTGCTCCATTAGCATAAACTCCATTTCAGCTCAATTTTGCTCTAAAATGCTCCATTTTGCACTTCTTTGCATACTTCGTCTCTAAACCTGAAATTGCACGAAAATGACTTTAAACACTAAAATAACTAAAGAAAAACAACATAAATGCACAAGAACAAGCTAACTAAGTCGCATAAATATGCTCCTATCAGAGAGTTCATGGTTTATTGAAAAGCAATTGGAAATCGTTTTGAATGCAAGTATAACATGTGTGGAGATGAACCCCTTAGCTAGCCTTCCATCCATTTAATTTAAACCAAATTCGTTTTCAAAACTGTTTTGTTTTACAAAGTTTATGTCTTGTTTTTAAATTCGTCCAAACCAATTCCCCCCTTGTTTTAAAGTGTCAAATCAGTTAGTAAGTGTTTTACTTTGTGTTTTTAAGTGTCTTGAGTCAAGTCAAAACAAATTTTCGTCCAAATTCTTCCTTAGTGTCCAAAACTGCCCACATTGTGTTTTTAAGGCAGTTTTGAGTGTTTACTTGCTGTTTTGAGTCTTTTGGTTTGTTTTGGTGTTTTAAAGTTTAGTTTTACATTCTTTGAGTCTAGTTTAGTGTTTTAAACTTGTTTTACGTTTTTGAGTCAATTCCAAGTGATTTTGTAATCCCTCCTAATCCCCGGCCTAGAACGATCCCTACTTACATTCCATACTACAATTGATAAAAAGAGGGTTAATTTGAGTGCTAGTTAATATCATATCAAATTTTGGCGCCGTTGCCGGGGATTAGCAACTTTGCTAATCCCTTGGATTGTTATTTTCGTTTTTCTTATTATATCAGATTCTTATGTTATTTTGTTTCTTGTTTTAGGTACTTGTTTATGACTCGGAGTTCTAATCCGGTTCACGAACATATTTTGGACTTTGACGACGATTTTGAGCGTGAGTTGAGACGTAAGAGGAAGAACCCGGAACCTAGTGAATCAAGTGCAAGTTCCGAGTCCGTTTCTGAATTTGAAGAGGAAGTGGAAGACATGGCAGCGGACAACCGAACGATCAAGGAGCTTTCCGCTTCGGGATTGGATAATGCCGCACCTCTATGTATCCAATACCCTAGGGCGGCTCCGGACAAAACTGCCGAGTTCGAATTGAAGTCAAGCTTGTTACATCACATTCCGAAGTACCATGGGCTGTCCATGGAAGATCCGAACAAGCATTTGAAGGAGTTTGAAGTCGTTTGCTCAAGCATGACTCCGGTGAACGTGGATGAAAGCATCTTGAAGATGAAGGCCTTTCCCTTCTCTCTCCAAGAGAAGGCGAAAGATTGGTTGTACGAATTGGCTCCCGGAACTGTCACATCATGGGAGAGCATGAAACGAGCTTACTTGGAGAAGTTTTTTCCAACTTCTCGAGTCATCCTCCTACGAAAAAGGATAAGTGGAATTCAACAAGATGAAGGTGAGTCGTCTCTTACATATTATGAACGTTTTAAATCTCTTGTTGCTTCATGTCCACAGCATCAAATGAAGGAGGAGCTACTTCTACAATACTTCTACGAGGGACTTCTACCTATTGAACGGCAAATACTAGATGCCTCAGCGGGAGGAGCATTGGTGGACAAGACCCCTACGGCTGCAAAGATGTTGATTGCTAATCGAGCGTTGAACGCTCAACAATACAAAGGTGTTGGACAAAGGAGCATGCCACGGCAACATCAAGTCAATGAGGTAAGTACCATAACCGAACTTCAAAATCAAATGGCTAACCTTACTACGTTGCTTTCTCAGGTGGTTGAAGGTCCAAAAGTCAAAACTGTAGCTTCTTGTGGCGTATGCTCCACCCAAGGACACCCTACGGACAAGTGCCCACAATTGATCGAGAATGGAGGGTGGGAGACACTCAATGACGTGGGATATGGAAATCAATACCAATCACGTGGTGATCCATTTTCCAATACTTACAACCCAGGTTGGCGCGATCATCCGAATTTCAAATGGCGAGAACCACAACAAAGCCAACAACAAAGCGGATTTAGGCAACAACCCCCGGGTTTCTATCAAAAGCCGTTGGCACCACCACAAGCCCAAGCATAACCCGCCCAAAGCAATGTAGGTAATTCAAGTGATAATGATAAGATTTTTCAATTACTTACTACTTTGACGCAGGAAGTCCAAACTCAAAACAAAGAGAGGCAAATCCAAGACAAGAGGGTGGACAACTTGGAGAAGCAAGTGGGACAAATTGCCGAGTTCATGGGGCAATTTCATGAGCAAGGAGGGTTGCCTAGCTCAACAGTGGTCAATCCGAAAGGTGGATTCGAATCTGCAAAAGCTATGCATTTGCAAAGTGGAAAGCAAGTCGGATCTGACCTCAACCCATCCAAGTCACGTTCCAACGAGGAGGAAGAGTTGAGAATTGAGGAGGAAGAGCAAAGGCCACTCACGGCCAAGGTGGAACCAATTGTGCCGCAAGTTCCGAAGGATCCCAATTCGTCCAATTCATCCAATAAAGGTAAAAACGTGTCAAGTTCAGTTCCTACTAATGATTTCCCTGCGAATGTTCCTTTTCCTAGTAGGTTTAAGCAAACAAAGAAAGAAGAAGCGGAAAAGGACATTTTGGAGACGTTCCTGAAAGTTCAAGTCAATATCCCCCTTTTGGATGCAATCAAGCAAGTCCCGAGGTACGCCAAGTTCTTGAAGGAACTTTGCACCAATAGGAGGAAGATTTCGACCAAGGAGGTGGTCAAAGTAGGTGAAAACGTCTCCGCCATCTTACAACGCAAGCTGCCCCCAAAATGCAAAGATCCGGGTAGTTTTACAATTCCGTGTGTTATTGGTAATTCTAGGTTTGAATCTGCCATGTTAGACCTAGGTGCATCTATAAATGTCATGCCATATTCAATTTATGCATCTATGAACCTAGGAGCATTGAAAAACGATGGTGTGATCATACAATTAGCCGATAGATCTAACGCCTATCCAAAGGGAGTTTTGGAAGATGTTTTAGTACAGGTTAATCATTTGATCTTCCCGGCGGACTTCTACGTACTCAAGATGGATGAATCGGACCATTGATAGGAGCATATTTATGCGCCTTAGTTAGCTTTTTCTTGTGCATTTACATTGTTTTTCCTTAGTTAAAGTAGTCTTTTGAGCTACTTTGATGTATTTTCAGGTTCTAAGGGTAAAGTATGCAAAAGGATGCATTTTGGAGCCTTTTGGAGCACATTTGAGCTTGGAATGGACATCATATGCTTGGAGCCAAGAGGATGGACGAAATTGAAGATTTGAAGATGATGTTTCCTGCTTGAACAAGGTTTCCTAGTCGAAGTAGGAAAGCGCCTAATCAAAAGATGAAATCCTAGTCAACAAAGGATTCCTAATTGAAGAAGGATTCCTAATCAACGAGGGATTCCTAGTTGAAGATGGATTCCTAGAAGAATGAAGATTCCTACTCAAACAAGGTTTCCTACTCGAGGTAGGAAAGTTAAATCCAAATGGCATCAAGTTGCAGCTACAAAGAAGATTTCCTAATCCTAATAGGCAAAGTTTCCAAGTGAAATGAGGAGACCTTATCCATTTAGGACACCTAAACCTTATCCTTATCCCTTAATGCCGTACCCTAGGTCTTCTAGAAACCTGAATTCCTTGCCTTGCAAGGCCATCTAGAAGCCTTATCCTTCTAATTCATTCCTGCCGCACCTAGGAGGACCTTTCCTACCCAAAATCTGATTGTTTTAAGCCCTTTCCTGATGAGATTTAATCTTCCAAGTCCTAATCTGATTTGCTAGACTTTTAGGACCCTATAAATACATGGTGCCGCACCCATTCATTCATACCACCTCTCATACACATTCATCCATCCCATAAATTCAGAAATTCGTCCAAACACTTCTCCACACCTTTGCCGCACCATTCCCTTCCCCTAAACACTACTACATCCATCCATAACCATTCTCCACCATCCATAACCCCAAAGAACATGTCCCTAGCCCTTTGCCACACCAAGGAGGAGGAGAAGGAAGCTCGGAAGTTCATGCAATTCAAGTCCGCGTCGCTGGAAATTCTAGGTGTTTCTTTTCCTTTGCTTTCAATGTTTAAATTCAATTCTCTTTGTTTTGTGCGTATGAGGAACTAAACCCCCCCTTGGCTAGGGGGGGATTCGAAATACATGTTTATGCTTGCGTTATGATTTGATTACTTCTAATTGCGTTTCATAAGTTGTGAATTCAATTTACTTATCTATGTGAATTACATTGATTTGTGTGTGTTGGTTGAGAGTGCACGCTTAATTATCATGCATAGATTGAATGCTAGGATATAAGGAAATTTCACCTAATCGTTATGGACTTATATTCACAAGTAGTAAAGGTTGATGATCTCAATCGCGTTAAGTAAATTCTTGGCATAAGTTTCATGCAATCATAGTAACAAGTGCTTCGTCAATGCTTATGGTTTTCATAGAACTTAATGCTTCTTGCTTGTATCTCTATTATGCAATCATGTAGGGGACTTGTGGGGAATGTTTTGGGTTGTCATATGCAATCCAATTCAATAACGTTAGGAAAATCTGAAGGTTAATTTAAGCGGACCTAATTAACTTGGGGCGTTGAGAATTCATGGGTTATTGAAAAGCAATTGGAAATCGTTTCATATGCAAGCATAACATGTGTGGAGATGAACCCCTTAGCTAGCCTTCCATCCATTCAATTCAATCAAATTCGTTTTAAATTCTGTTTTGTTTTACAAAGTTTTTATTTTGTTTTCAAATTCGTCAAAACCCAATCCCCCTTTGTTTTCAAGTGTCAAATTAGTTAGAAAGTGTGTTAGTTTGTGTTTTTAAGTGTTTTGAGTCAAGTTAAAACCTATTTTCGTCAAAATCTTGTTTAGAGTCCAAAACTGCCCAGAAAGTGTTTTTAAGGTAGTTTTGAGTGTTTTGGTGCCATTTTGAGTCTTTTGGTTTGTTTTGGTGTTTTAAAGTTTAGTTTTGCATTCTTTGAGTCTAGTTTAGTGTTTTAAACTTGTTTTTACATATTTGAGTCAGTTTTCAAGTGATTTAGCAATCCCTCCTAATCCCCGGCCTAGAACGATCCCTACTTACATTCCATACTACAATTGATAAAAAGAGGGTTTAATTTGTGTGCTAGTTAATATCATATCAACCATGCCCCTTCATTGCCCATCCTCCTTGGAAGGCCATTCATGAAAACAGCTCGGACAAAGATTGACGTCTATAATGGCACTTTCACAATGGAATTTGATGGGGAAGTTATTAATTTTAATCTTTCCGATTCTATGAAGTACCCCAGTGAGAATCATTCATGTTTTGCTATTGATGTAATTGACTCTTTGTCGCAGGACCATTTTGACAAATTGAACGACGATGCACTAGAATTGGTCATTGCACAAGGCCCATGCATGATCATTCTTCTGCCGTGCCCCCTAATGATGAAGTCATTGAGATGGTGGCTGCCCTCGAGTCATTGCCATCACAATCAGGTAAGTATTCGGACCCAATTTTAAGTTCAGTTTCGGCTAATAAAATGCTTCCCTCAGTTGTGCAGCCACCTACACTTGAACTTAAGCCGTTGCCTAGTCACTTGAAGTACGTTTTCTTGGGCGAGGATGACACGTTGCCCGTCATTATTTCATCCTCACTCACGGCACAAGAAGAAAGCAAATTGGTGCGAGTGCTTAAGGAGTACAAAACGGCAATTGGATGGACCTTGGCCGACATCAAGGGAATTAGCCCTACTACATGCATGCATCGCATACTTCTAGAGGAGGGGTCCAAAACATCCCGAGAGGCTCAACGCCGTCTCAACCCTCCAATGATGGAAGTTGTGAAGAAGGAGGTAATCAAGCTTTTGGATTGTGGAGTAATCTATCCAATCTCGGATAGTAAGTGGGTCCCACCCGTTCAATGCGTTCCGAAGAAATCTGGAGTAACTGTGGTTGCAAATACCGAGAATGAACTTGTTCCTCAACGCATTCAAACCGGTTGGAGGGTGTGCATCGATTATAGGAAGCTAAACGCCGCCACGAGGAAGGATCACTTCCCATTGCCATTCATCGACCAAATGCTTGAGAGGTTAGCCGGTTATGCTTTCTATTGTTTTCTTGATGGTTATTCTGGTTATAATCAAATTGTGATAACACCCGAAGACCAAGAAAAAACCACTTTTACATGCCCCTTTGGTACTTTTGCATATCGTCGCATGCCTTTTGGTTTATGTAATGCACCTGCTACATTTCAAAGATGCATGATGAGCATATTTTCTAATTATGTTGAGAAAATCATTGAAGTGTTTATGGATGATTTTAGCGTGTTTGGTGATTCTTTTGATGGTTGCTTGCATAATCTTAGTTTAATCTTAAAACGTTGCGTTGAAACTAACCTTGTTCTTAATTGGGAAAATTGCCATTTCATGGCTAAACAAGGCATAGTTTTAGGTCATATAGTCTCTGAAAACGGTATTGAGGTTGATAAGTCGAAAATAGATCTTGTACGTCACTTACCCTCTCCAACTTCGGTTAGAGAGGTTCGTTCTTTTCTTGGCCATGCAGGTTTCTATCGTAGGTTTATCAAGGATTTCTCAAAGGTTGCACAACCTCTTTGCCGTCTCCTACAAAAAGACGTGGCGTTTGAATTCACCAAGGAGTGCACGGCATCATTCAACCAACTCAAGGAGTTCTTGACCACAGCACCCATCATTGTTCCACCGGATTGGAGTCTACCTTTCGAGCTCATGTGTGATGCGTCCGACTATGCTTTAGGAGCTGTTTTAGGACAAAGAAAGGACAAGAGGCCGCATGTCATCTACTACGCCTCACGGACATTGAACGATGCACAATTGAACTACTCCACTATGGAAAAAGAACTTTTTGCCGTTGTCTTTGCTTTAGATAAATTTCGATCATATCTAATTGGTACTAAAGTAATTGTTTTCACTGATCATGCAGCTCTGAAGTACTTGCTCACCAAAAAGGAAGCCAAGCCACGGCTAATTCGATGGATGTTGCTACTTCAAGAGTTCGACATAGAGATTCGGGACAAGAAGGGAAGTGAAAACGTGGTGGCTGACCACCTAAGCCGAATGGTGCATAATGAGGAGTCTTTGCCGATTTTGGAGACATTCCGCGATGAACAATTGCTGTCCATTAAGGTTAGTGCACCTTGGTATGTCGATATTGTTAATTTTTTGGTGTCAAAACGTATTCCAAGTGAGTTCACTAGGCACTAACGTGATAAACTTAGGCATGATGCACGGTTTTATGTGTGGGATGATCCGTACTTATGGAAATTTTGCCCCGATCAGATTATACGTCGTTGTGTGCACGATTCTGAATGTCATTCAATTTTGAGTTTTTGTCACACATATGCATGTGGAGGGCACTTTGGCACACAACGCACAGCCCTCAAGGTGTTAACGTGTGATAAATGCCAACGAATGGGTGGAATTAGTGCAAGGGACCAAATGCCGCAGGTTTCTATCCTAAATGTTGAAATTTTTGATGTTTAGGGTATTGATTTTATGGGTCCCTTCCCTTCATCGTATGGTTTCATGTATATTTTGCTTGCGGTTGATTATGTGTCGAAATGGGTGGAAGCCAAGGCCACCCGGACTAATGATTCTAAAGTGGTTGTAGATTTTATTAGAACTAACATTTTTGCAAGGTTTGGAATGCCGCGAGTGATCATTAGTGATGGAGGGTCACACTTTTGCATTCGGACCATTGAAGCGTTATTGAGGAAATACAGTGTCACCCATAAGGTTTCTACACCTTACCATCCTCAAACGAATGGTCAAGCCGAGGTTTCCAACCGAGAGATCAAGCAAATACTTGAGAAGACCGTTGGGCCCACAAGGAAGGATTGGAGCTTACGATTAGATGATGCACTTTGGGCGTATCGTACGGCGTACAAAACCCCCATTGGGATGTCCCCCTTCCGACTTGTCTATGGCAAGGCGTGCCATCTTCCTGTTGAATTGGAGCACAAAGCACTTTGGGCCATCAAGAAGTTTAACATGAACCTCGATGAAGCGGGAAGTCAACGGAGATTACAATTGAATGAGCTTGATGAGATACGGCACGAGGCGTACGATAATGCTAGCATTTACAAGCAAAAGACCAAAGCTTTCCATGACAACATGATCCGTGGGAAATCATTCTCAATTGGGCAGAAAGTGCTATTGTTCAGTTCCCGTTTACGTTTGTTTCCCGGTAAGTTACGTTCTAAGTGGATTGGACCGTTTGTTATTACTAATGTTTTTGTTCATGGTGCAGTCCAAATCCAAAGCTTGAAAATGGGACAAGTGATATGATATTTTACTAGCACACAAATTAAACCTTCTTTTTGTCAAATTGTAGTGAAGATGTAAGTAGGGATCGTTCTAGACCGGGGATTAGGAGGGATTGCTAAACACTTGGAAACTGACTTAAAAACTTAAAAACGAAGTTTAAAACACTAAACTAGACTCAAAGAATGCAAAACTAAAAGTTAAAACACTTAAACAAACCTACAAACCAAAACAGCAACTAGAAGGCTCAAAACTGCCTAAAAACCACTTTCTGGGCAGTTTTGAGCATCTACACTAATTTGGACGAAATTTGATGAAAACTTGAATCAAAACACCTAGAAACACAAATCAAAACACTTTCTAACTAATCTAAGACTCTAACCTAAAGGGGGATTTGTTTTGGACGAAAATTTAAAACAAAACAAAAACTTAAATTAAAATAGATTGTAAAACGATTTTGGTGAAAAGAATGGATAAAAGGCTAGTTAGGAGGTTCTTCTCCACACATGTCACACTTGCAAGCAAAACGATTTTCAGTTGTTCTTCCGATAAACTATGAATACTCAACGCCCCAAATTAACCGTGAATTGCACTAATTAACCCTCAGTTTTTCCACAAGTTATTAAGTTGGATGATTGCATACGACAACCCAAAACATTCCCTACAAGTTCCCTACATGAATTGCATAATAGAGATACAAGCAAGAATCATTACGTTCTATGAAAAACATAAGCATTGACGAAGCATTCGTTACTATGAATTGCATGAAACTTATGCTAAGAATTCATTCAACGCGATCGGTTTCAAGCGACCTTCACTACTTGTGATTATAAGATTGTAACTATTAGGTGAAACTCCCTCATAATCTAGCATCATATGCATGAAAACTAAGCGTGCACTCTCAATCAACATACACAAATAAATTATCAATCAAATAGATGAACGAATTGAATCCATAACTTATGAAATAACACTGAATGTAATCGAATCAAATTGCAAGCATGCACATGGTTTCGAATCACCCCCCAACTAAGGGGGTTTAGTTCCTCATACTCACAACACAAAGTTTATTGAATTGAAACATCGAAGACATAAGAAAGATTACACCTAAAATGCCAAAGAAGTCCACTTTGAAATCTGCACAGAAAGCTCTTCTTTCTTCTTCTCCTTGCTGCGGCAGAGATGATTTAGGGGGTTTTTGGGTGAATTTGGATGACTTTGGATGAGGGGGAATGGTGGAAAACTATCTAGGATAGGTGTAGGGCACGGCTAGGAAGGTTTTAGGTCAGAAACTATGGATTTGGGTGAAGGTTGGGCTCGGCAAAGGTGAGGGACAGGTTCTGGCGTGAATGGAGGTTGCTGGATGTGTTTTTGGGTTTTAGAGGGGAGTTAGGAGGGTAGGGTGGTGCGGCAAGGTGTGGGGAAGGGTTATGGAGGTGTGGAATGGTGTCTAAAGGTGGAGGATGGTGGCTGGAATGGATGAAGGCTGCGGCAAAAGGTGGAATTATGGTGATGGTGGCTGCGGCACAGTGGGGAATTAGGGTTGTATGATGTTCTGATTTGGGGAAAGTGAAAGATGTGCGGCTAGGGTCATTAGAGGAGTATAAATAGGCACTTAAAAACCCTAGCAATCAGATTTTGTATGGGAAAAAGGCCTAGGGTTCGGCTGGTTTAGTGGGCTAAGGTTTAGGGTTTGTAAAATAGGGCTTCTAGGTGGAAAGGTGCGGCTTGGGTTTAGGAGAGATGGACTAGGGTTTAACATGGCAGATTTTAGATGATGAGGCCCTAGGGTGCGGCATGGGCTTAGGATCCACAAGGAATTAGGGTTTAGGTCATCTAAAAGCCCAACGCCGAGAATAGAAACTCTCGAAATTGGAAACCTCCAAGAATAGAAACTTCCAACTTTAGAAACTTTGGTTGCCAATTCCGATTTAGGAAAGATCAACCCAAGAAGGAAACTTTTAGGCTTAGCTCTCCTACTTCAAGTAGGAAACCTCAAATCTTCAACTCTTCAATTCCGTCCCAACCTTGTGTTCCAAGCATGTCCTTTTCAATCCAAGCTCACTTTTCGCTCCAAAAGCTCCAAATTGCATCATTTCATGTAATACGTCCTTTAATCCTGAAAACACATGAAGGTAGCTTAAAAGACTACTTTAATGAAGAAAACATACAAAGATGCATAAGAACTAGCTAACTAAGGCGCATAAATATTCTCCTATCAAATTCCCCCACACTTAGCTTTTGCTAGTCCTCGAGTAAAACAAACAAAAGAAAGGAAACAAAACGAAACCAAAACAAAACCTAAACCTTCCAACGTTTTCCTCAGGGATTTCCAATGCACATGACATGTTAAAGATTGTTATCCCCACAGATTTGAGTCATCTTTACACAAGCACATACTTAATTAAAGCCACTACTTACTAGTTCACAAGTAATCAATTAAAACAATGCTTTGAATGTAGTAACATGCCTTAGAGAATTCCCTCAATTCCTTACCAGATATACACTCTATTTTCACTCAGATTTTCTAACTCCACACCCTAAACTAGTCATATGTGAGAAGATTGATGTAGATATGAAAACGAATGCTCACATATATGTATCACAAAGAACGCAATTTCTAGAGTTAAGAAGCATGTTTAGATATGATCTCATGAATGGAATGCTACTACTTAGATGCGAGAACCAGTGACACCATATGCTCATACCAAATTCAAACTCCACAAATTGAAACACATAACACTCAAGATAGAAGTTAAGGGTTGTAATGGGGCTTGGGGTGATTGGCTAACAACGAAAGTTAAGGAAAACAACCGTTCTTAAAGCATAATAAGCAAAGTAATGAAATCTAGACTTAGAATCACTTATGATTGCAGAAACTCACTTAGACACACAAGGGGAAGATTCATACAACTCTTAGGGCCATATTCAACGTTTTGGACCCTTACTTCAACAAACAATACTTTGGAACTCTTTTTCTCAACTTTTCATACTTTTTTTTTTCTTCATTTCTTTCTTTTTTTCACGATTTTTTTTTTCTTTTTTTTTCTTTTTATTTTCACTCATGCCTTATTTCTTTTCTTGGCATATCAACACACACATACAAATTCCCCCACACTTGTTTTCTGCCAACATAAATCAAAAGGAATTCAATTTGAATCATGCTTTACTATGCTTTAAGAACAAGGGTATGGATGGTCCTAATCTAGGCTAGGTGGGAATAATGTGGGTTAACAAACAACATAGGCTAAACAAGGCTCAACGGGGTTAAACTTAAACATAAAATGATATGGGATACACGGCAATTTGGCTAAAGTGGTGGTCACTACACAACTTCATCTTGAATGTGTGTTATGCAAATCAATAACATGCTTTGAATGAAATGGGCATGAGTTCTAGCATTTGGAACTAAATGATGAAACGCCTTCTAAGTAATAACCAAGCAAGAATAATGAGATCATGCAACGAATTTAGAAAACAACAATGCACAGATTTTAACTCTCCAAATAAACGTTTAGGCTCAAGTCTCACAAGGTTGTAGCGTTAGTTTGAGTTCCTTCCTTCAAGCATGTTACAAAAACTGATTTTTTTTCTTTATGATTGCATGTGAATTCATAAGTTATAACCACAACTAAGCATAAACAAAGAGTAAATCAAACTTTCATCCATGTTAATCACTTTCTTTAACAGCCATGTAATTACAAACCGAATCCTCATCATTGTGTTGGAAGGTACCCTAAGACACAAACAAACAAACAAAAACAACTCTTTTTGGGTTTTTAAAACAAAATTTTCAAATTTTTTTTTATGTGATTTTCGGATTTTTAGAACAACCTATACTAAAACACACCAAAACTGCTCACAAACACTTAGGAACGCAAATCTGGAATTGGAGTGATTCCTTGGTCTTCCTTTGTCGAATTGCATGGGTTGCCTCCCAAGTAGCGCTTTCTTTAACGTCGTACAGCCGGACGAAAAGCTCATTCATTCTCCATTTGTGCCCACGGCACCCAAAGAAATGTCCTCCACGGTTTGTTCAACAAAGTTCTCATAATATGGCTTCAAACGGTGTCCGTTCACTTGGAATTCATGACCTATTTTGAGACTTTGAATCTGGATGGCACCATAAGAAAATACGTTAGTAATAACAAACGGTCCAATCCACTTAGAGCGTAACTTACCGGGAAACAAACGTAAACGGGAATTGAACAATAGCACTTTCTGCCCAATTGAGAATGATTTCCCACGGATCATGTTGTCATGGAAAGCTTTGGTCTTTTGCTTGTAAATGCTTGCAGTATCGTACGCCTCGCGCCGTATCTCATCAAGCTCATTCAATTGCAATCTCCTTTGACTACCTGCTTCCTCGAGATTCATGTTAAACTTCTTGATGGCCCAAAGTGCTTTGTGCTCCAATTCAACAGGAAGATGGCACGCCTTGCCATAGACAAGTCGGAAGGGGGACATCCCAATGGGGGTTTTGTACGCCGTACGATACGCCCAAAGTGCATCATCTAACCGTAAACTCCAATCCTTCCTCGTTGGCCCAACGGTCTTCTCTAGGATTTGCTTGATCTCCCGGTTGGAAACCTCGGCTTGACCATTCGTTTGAGGATGGTAAGGTGTAGAAACCTTATGTGTGACACTGTATTTCCTCAATAATGCGTCAATGGTCCGATTGCAAAAGTGTGTCCCTCCGTCACTAATGATCACTCGTGGCATTCCGAACCTTGCAAAGATGTTAGTTCTAATAAAATCTGCAACCATTTTAGAATCATTAGTCTGGGTGGCCTTGGCTTCCACCCACTTCGACACATAATCAACCGCAAGCAAAATATATGTAAAACCATACGAAGAAGGAAAAGGACCCATAAAATCAATACCCCAAACATCAAAAATTTCAACATTTAGGATAGAAACCTGCGGCATTTGGTCATTTGCACTAATACCACCCATTCGTTGGCATTTATCACATGTTAAGCAAAAAGTTTTAGCATCTTTAAAAATACTAGGCCAATAAAATCCACATTGTAACACCTTAAGGGCTGTGCGTTGTGTGCCAAAGTGCCCTCCACATGCATATGTGTGACAAAAACTCAAAATTGAATGACATTCAGAATCATGCACACAACGACGTATAATCTGATCGGGGCAAAATTTCCACAAGTACGGATCATCCCACACATAAAACCGTGCATCATGCCTAAGTTTATCACGTTGGTGCCTAGTGAACTCACTCAGAATACGTTTCGACACCAAAAAATTAACAATATCGGCATACCAAGGTGCACTAACCTTAATGGACAGCAATTGTTCATCCGGAAATGTCTCCAAAATCGGCAAAGACTCCTCATTATGCACCATCCGGCTTAGGTGGTCAGCCACCACGTTCTCACTTCCCTTCTTGTCCCGAATCTCTATGTTGAACTCTTGAAGTAGCAATATCCATCGAATAAGCCGTGGCTTGGCCTCCTTTTTGCTGAGCAAGTACTTCAGAGCTGCATGATCAGTGAAAACAATTACTTTAGTTCCAATAAGATATGATCGAAATTTATCTAAAGCAAAGACAACGGCAAGAAGTTCTTTTTCCGTAGTGGAGTAGTTCAATTGTGCATCGTTCAACGTCCGGGAGGCGTAGTAAATGACATGCGGCCTCTTGTCCTTTCTTTGTCCTAAAACAGCTCCTAAAGCATAGTCGGACGCATCACACATGAGCTCGAAAGGTAGACCCCAATCCGGTGGAACAATGATGGGTGCCGTGGTCAACAACTCCTTGAGTTGTTTGAATGATTCCGTGCACTCCTTTGTGAATTCAAACGCCACTTCTTTTTGTAGGAGTCGGCAAAGAGGTTGTGCTATCTTCGAGAAATCTTTGATAAACCTACGATAAAATCCTGCATGGCCAAGAAACGAACGAACCTCTCTAACCGAAGTCGGAGAGGGTAAGTGACGTACAAGATCTATTTTCGACTTATCAACCTCAATACCCTTTTCAGAAATTATATGACCTAAAACGATGCCTTGTTTAACCATAAAATGACACTTTTCCCAATTAAGCACAAGGTTAGTTTCAACACAACGTTTTAGGATCACACTTAGATTATGTAAGCAACTATCAAACGAATCACCAAATACGCTAAAATCATCCATAAACACTTCAATTATCTTTTCTACGTGATCAGAAAATATACTCATCATACATCTTTGAAATGTAGCAGGTGCATTACATAAACCAAAAGGCATGCGACGATATGCAAATGTACCAAACGGGCATGTAAAAGTGGTTTTTTCTTGGTCTTCAGGTGAAATGACAATTTGATGATACCCATAATAACCATCCAGAAAACAATAAAAAGCATAACTCGCTAACCTCTCAAGCATTTGGTCGATGAACGGCAATGGGAAGTGGTCCTTCCTCGTGGTGGTGTTTAGCTTCCTATAGTCAATGCACACCCTCCAACCAGTTTGAATACGTTGAGGGACAAGCTCATTCTCAGCATTAGCTACCACCGTCACTCCAGATTTCTTTGGTACGCATTGAACCGGCGAAACCCACCTACTATCCGAGATTGGATAGATAACCCCACAATCTAAAAGCTTTATGATCTCCTTCTTCACTACTTCCATCATCGGAGGGTTGAGACGGCGTTGAGCCTCTCTAGTCGGTTTGGCCCCCTCCTCAAGAAATATGTGATGCATACAAGTCGTAGGGCTTATACCTTTGATATCGGCCAATGTCCAACCTAGTGCAGATTTGAACTCCTTCAAATCTCGAAGCAATTTCTCCTCCTCTTGTGCCGTGAGGGAGGAGGAAATGATGGCAGGTAGTGTTTCATTTTCTCCCAAGAAAATGTACTTCAGATGACTTGGCAAAGGCTTGAGTTCAAGGATAGGTGCCTGAATTATAGATGGAAGCAATTTGTTAGTCGAAATGGGAATGGACTCACGGTTAGTATACTTACCATCAAGCTTAGGTGAGGATTCAAGGGCAGCCACAACTTCAAGTAATTCCTCATTAGGGGGCACGGCATGGAATGAATCTTGTATGCCGTGGGCATGCATGCAATCTGCTCCCTTTGTTTTGAGTTCCATGCCTCGTGTAATGACTTTTTCAAGCGCATCGTCATTCAAATCGTCGAGATATCCCTGCGCCAAAGAGTCAATTATATCAATAGAAAAGCATGAATGGTCATCACTAGGGTATTTAATGGAATCAGAAAGATTAAAATTAACAACTTCCCCATCGAATTCCATGGACAAAGTTCCACTATACACGTCAATCTTCGTCCGGGCCGTCTTCATGAATGGCCTTCCAAGTAGAATGGGCAGCGAAGGAGCATGGTCCGATTCATCCATTTCGAGGACATAGAAATCCGCCGGGAAGACCAAATGATTAACCTGCACAAGAACATCTTCCAACACTCCCTTTGGATAGGCGTTAGATCTATCGGCCAACTGTATTATTACCCCATCATTTTTCAATGCTCCTAAGTTCATAGATGCATAAATGGAATATGGCATAACATTTATAGAAGCACCTAAATCAAGCATGGCAGATTCAAATCTAGTATTCCCAATAACACAAGGAATGGTAAAGCTACCTGGATCTTTACATTTGGGCGGTAGTTTACGTTGCAAGATTGCGGACACATTCTCACCTACCTTTACCACTTCCTTAGTCGACATCCTCTTCCTAGTGGTACACAACTCCTTCAAGAACATAGCATACCGCGGTACTTGTTTGATTGCATCTAACAAAGGTATGTTAACTTGCATTTTCCTAAAGGTTTCAAGGATATCCTTTTCTGCCTCTTCTTTCTTCGTTTGCATGAACCTACTAGGAAAAGGCACATTTGAAGGGAAAACATTAGTATGAACCGAATTTGACACATTTTTACCTTTGGGGGACAAATTGGGCAGATTTGGGACCATAGGAACTTGCGGCAAAGGTGGAACCACCTTTGCCCTGGGCTGCTTTGGCTCCTCCTCTTCCATTTGCAAAAGTTCATCCTCGCTATGATCTGTTTTTGATGAAGAACCTGCCCCAACTTCCTTACCACTTCTTAGGGTGATTGCTTTGGCACTTTCGAACCCTCCCTTCGGATTTGGAATGGTGGAACTAGGGAGTTGTCCGGGATCTCGAAACTTACCTACAAACTCGGCAAACTGCCCAATTTGTTTCTCAAGTTGATCCACCCTCTTATCTTGGTTCTGCATAGCCTTAGCTTGATCTTCCTGCCCATTAGACAACTTAGTTAGTATTTTAAGAAGTGCATCATTGTCAAGAGACGTACCTGAGGCACTTGGGCCAGATTGGGCTTGATTTTGAGGTGGGCCGTAGGGTTTGGGAAAGAACCCCGGGGGTTGTTGCCTAAAACCTCTTTGGTTTTGATGTTGTTGTGCCTCTCTCCATTTGAAGTTTGGATGGTCTCGCCACCCCGGATTATATGTGTTGGAGTATGGATCATGGCGTGGCTGATTTTGGCTCTGAAACCCAATGGCATTCGCACTCTCCCATCCGCCATTCTCGATGAGTTGAGGACACTTTTCAGAAGCATGTCCTTGAATAGAACATACGCCACACACCACAGGTCCTTGTATCTTCATTCCCTCGGCCATCTGTGAGACAATAGAAGTAAGGTTAGCCAATTGTGAATGAATATCGGAAGTTGAACTTACCTCATGTACTTGGTGTCGTGGGGGTCCTCTTTGGCCTAGACCCTCGTACTGTTGAGCGTTCAACGCTCTATTAGCAATCAAGACCTTGGCCGCCATGGGTGTTTTGTCCACCAATGCTCCTCCCGCCGAAGCATCGAGCATTTGACGTTCTAGAGGTAGGAGACCCTCGTAGAAATATTGCAAGAGCAACTCCTCCTTCATCTGATGCTGTGGACAAGAAGCAACAAGTGATTTAAATCGTTCATAATACGTAGGAAAAGACTCACCTTCTTCTTGCTGGATTCCGCTTATCTTTTTACGTAGGAGGATGATGCGAGAAGTTGGGAAGAACTTCTCCAAGAATGCTCTCTTCATACTCTCCCAAGAAGTGACAGTGCCGGGAGCTAACTCATATAACCAATCCTTGGCTTTATCCATCAAAGAGAATGGAAAAGCCTTCATCTTCAAAATATTTCCGTCAACATTGACGGGAGTCATACTAGAGCAAACTACTTCAAATTCTTTCAAATGTTTGTTAGGATCTTCCATGGACAAGCCATGGTATTTAGGAATATGATGAAGTAAACTTGACTTTAATTCAAACTCATCCGTCTTACCTTGGGCAGCCGTGGGGTATTGAATGCACAAGGGTGCGGCATTATCCAAACCTGAGGCGGAAAGCTCCTTAAGTGTACGGTTGTCCACCGCCATGCCTTGGACTTCTTCAAATATCCCTGCCGTGGCTTCCTCCTCCTCTTCTTGTACGTTTCCTTCAAAATCAGATTCGGAACTTGGTGGATGGTGTTCTTGCTGGCTTCTAGCTCGTCTCAACTTCCTCTCAAAATCGTCGTCAAAATCCAAGATGTTTGCACGAATCGTTTGAGAGCTTCTAGTCATCCATTAGTACCTAAGACACAAGAAACAAAATTAGGTCAGAACTTAAATAAAATCAGAAACAAAGTGAAATACAAGAAACAAAAACAATCCAAGGCATTAGCAAAATTGCTAATCCCCGGCAACGGCGCCAAAATTTGATATGATATTTTACTAGCACACAAATTAAACCCTCTTTTTGTCAAATTGTAGTGAAGATGTAAGTAGGGATCGTTCTAGACCGGGGATTAGGAGGGATTGCTAAACACTTGGAAACTGACTTAAAAACTTAAAAACAAAGTTTAAAACACTAAACTAGACTCAAAGAATGCAAAACTAAAAGTTAAAACACTTAAACAAACCTACAAACCAAACAGCAACTAGAAGGCTCAAAACTGCCTAAAAACCACTTTCTGGGCAGTTTTGAGCATCTACACTAATTTGGACGAAATTTGATGAAAACTTGAATCAAAACACCTAGAAACACAAATCAAAACACTTTCTAACTAATCTAAGACTCTAACCTAAAGGGGGATTTGTTTTGGACGAAAATTTAAAACAAAACAAAAACTTAAATTAAAACAGATTGTAAAACGATTTTGGTGAAAAGAATGGATAAAAGGCTAGTTAGGAGGTACTTCTCCACACATGTCACACTTGCAAGCAAAACGATTTTCAGTTGTTCTTCCGATAAACTATGAATACTCAACGCCCCAAATTAACCGTGAATTGCACTAATTAACCCTCAGTTTTTCCACAAGTTATTAAGTTGGATGATTGCATACGACAACCCAAAACATTCCCTACAAGTTCCCTACATGAATTGCATAATAGAGATACAAGCAAGAATCATTACGTTCTATGAAAAACATAAGCATTGACGAAGCATTCGTTACTATGAATTGCATGAAACTTATGCTAAGAATTCATTCAACGCGATCGGTTTCAAGCGACCTTCACTACTTGTGATTATAAGATTGTAACTATTAGGTGAAACTCCCTCATAATCTAGCATCATATTTATGCATGAAAACTAAGCGTGCACTCTCAATCAACATACACAAATAAATTATCAATCAAATAGATGAACGAATTGAATCCATAACTTATGAAATAATACTGAATGTAATCGAATCAAATTGCAAGCATGCACATGGTTTCGAATCACCCCCCAACTAAGGGGGTTTAGTTCCTCATACTCACAACACAAAGTTTATTGAATTGAAACATCGAAGACATAAGAAAGATTACACCTAAAATGCCAAAGAAGTCCACTTTGAAATCTGCACAGAAAGCTCTTCTTTCTTCTTCTCCTTGCTGCGGCAGAGATGATTTAGGGGGTTATTGGGTGAATTTGGATGACTTTGGATGAGGGGGAATGGTGGAAAACTATCTAGGATAGGTGTAGGGCACGGCTAGGAAGGTTTTAGGTCAGAAACTATGGATTTGGGTGAAGGTTGGGCTCGGCAAAGGTGAGGGACAGGTTCTGGCGTGAATGGAGGTTGCTGGATGTGTTTTTGGGTTTTAGAGGGGAGTTAGGAGGGTCGGGTGGTGCGGCAAGGTGTGGGGAAGGGTTATGGAGGTGTGGAATGGTGTCTAAAGGTGGAGGATGGTGGCTGGAATGGATGAAGGCTGCGGCAAAAGGTGGAATTATGGTGATGGTGGCTGCGGCACAGTGGGGAATTAGGGTTGTATGATGTTCTGATTTGGGGAAAGTGAAAGATGTGCGGCTAGGGTCATTAGAGGAGTATAAATAGGCACTTAAAAACCCTAGCAATCAGATTTTGTATGGGAAAAAGGCCTAGGGTTCGGCTGGTTTAGTGGGCTAAGGTTTAGGGTTTGTAAAATAGGGCTTCTAGGTGGAAAGGTGCGGCTTGGGTTTAGGAGAGATGGACTAGGGTTTAACATGGCAGATTTTAGATGATGAGGCCCTAGGGTGCGGCATGGGCTTAGGATCCACAAGGAATTAGGGTTTAGGTCATCTAAAAGCCCAACGCCGAGAATAGAAACTCTCGAAATTGGAAACCTCCAAGAATAGAAACTTCCAACTTTAGAAACTTTGGTTGCCAATTCCGATTTAGGAAAGATCAACCCAAGAAGGAAACTTTTAGGCTTAGCTCTCCTACTTCAAGTAGGAAACCTCAAATCTTCAACTCTTCAATTCCGTCCCAACCTTGTGTTCCAAGCATGTCCTTTTCAATCCAAGCTCACTTTTCGCTCCAAAAGCTCCAAATTGCATCATTTCATGTAATACGTCCTTTAATCCTGAAAACACATGAAGGTAGCTTAAAAGACTACTTTAATGAAGAAAACATACAAAGATGCATAAGAACTAGCTAACTAAGGCGCATAAATATGCTCCTATCAACAAGAATTCAAGGTGAACGGGCATCGTTTGAAGCCCTATTATGACACCTTTGTGGAGCATTCCGTGGATGACATACCCTTGGATGCCGTGGGCCGTAGCAAGGAGTGAATGAGGTCTTCGTCCGGCTGTACGATGTTAAAGCAAGCGCTACTTGGGAGGCAACCCATGCATTCAACAAAAGAAGACCGAGAAAGCACTCCAATTCCAGATTTGCGTTCCTAAACTCTTCTCTTTGTTGTTGATTTCGTTTCTGCCATGTTAGGTTGTTTAGATGTTGTTTTGTGTATTTGTTTGTTATTTGTGTGAGTCTATGCTTGAAACATTGAGGACAATGTTTGATTTAAGTGTGGGGGGGTAACCAAAGTGTTTTTGATGCAAATTCGTAGGGTTTTGTCACCCATAATTTCAAATGTTGTTTCTTGCTGTTTTTAGGTGTTTTTAGGCTGTTTTGGTGTGTTTTAGTATATGTTGTTCTAAAAATTCGAAAATCCTATTAAAATTTGATGTGAAAATTATGTTGACACACAAATTAACCCTCTTTTTATCAATTGTAGTAAGTATGTAAGTAGGGATCGTTCTAGGCCGGGGATTAGGAGGGATTGCAAAATCACTTGAAAACTGACTCAAATACGTAAAAACAAGTTTAAAACACTAAACTAGACTCAAAGAATGCAAAACTAAACTTTAAAACACCAAAACAAACTAAAAGACTCAAAACTGCCTTAAAACCACAATCTGGGCAGTTTTGAACACTAGACACAAACTTGAACGAAAATTGGTTTTAACTTGACCTAAGACACTTAAAAACACAAACTAAAGTGATTTCTAATTACTATGACTCAACTAAGTAAAGGGGGATTGATTTTGGACGAATTTAACTTTTAAAACAAGAACTTTGAAAACAAACTTGACAAAAACGAAATTGATGTAAATTAAGATGGTGAAAGGCTAGTTAGAAGGTTCCTTCTCCACACATGAAACATATGCATACGACTCGATTTCCAATTACTTCTTTCAACAAACCATGAATGACAATGCCCCAAATTAACTAGATTGACCAATTAATTCTCAGATTTTCCTAGATTCATTGAATTGAATGGGATACGCATTACAACCAAATTATTCTTATCAAGGACCCTAACTATGGAATACGCATGATAGAGACACATATCAAAGATCATTGATAGGAGCATATTTATGCACCTTAGCTAGCTTGTTTTCATGCATTTATGTTGTTTTTCCTTAGTTATTTTAGTGTTTAAAGTCATTTTCGTGTGTTTTTAGGTTCTAAGGGCAAAGTATGCAAGAAGGTGCATTTTGGAGCCTTTTGGAGCAGTTTTGGGCATTAAATGGATTGCACTTGCTTGGAGCCAAGAAGATGGACGAAATTGAAGATCAAATGAGCTTAGGATTGAATGAAGATGTGAAGAATTGGATTCAAGACAAATGAAGAATGAAGAGTTCAAAATTGGAAGCCAAAGTTTCTAAAGTTGGAAGTTTCTATTCTTGGAGGTTTCCATTCTTGAAAGTTTCTATTCTTAGCTTGAAGTTTCCTAATCCTTCCTCACCTATGTTCCAGCCACAAAAGGGTTTCAAAACATGTTAGGTTGCCTAATTACATGGTCCTAGAAGTCCTAATACTTGCCTAGGAAGTTGCCGCACCAAATCTGCAAGAAAACCACATTCCCTTTATTTTCTAGTCTTTGCCGCACATCACCTTACCTTTTCTCCTTTTAAATCTGATTTCTTACCTTTTCTTGGAGGATTTGGAGATCTAAACTTAGCCAATTTCAGTCCCAAACCGTGCCTTCCCCTTTCCCTTTCTCCTTTGTTCTTTGCCGCACAAGACATGACTTTTCTTTCCTATTTTCTGCACCTAAATCATATTCCTGTTTTGTTTCAAGCCTTGCTGCACAAGGGATCATCTCCTTGCCTAATTTCTGACCCAAAATTACATTCCCTTTGTTCTAAAGCCTTGCCATGCAAGAGGAAAGGTTTCTTACCTATTTTGTGCCCAAAACACATTCCTAAAATCTGCCCTATAAATTCTGCCGAATTTTTCTTTCCTTTTCTCTTTAATTCCTGCACCTTTCTTACTTGTTTTGATTAATTTCTGACCCTTAATTCTCTTGGGACAAAATAGCTAAGTTTCATTCAATTGCCCTAAACCCTAGCCGTGCCTTAGCCTATATAAACCCCTTTGCCGCAAGTTCTGAATTCTCTCTTCTCTTTTCTAATCATCCACAGTTCCACCCTTCACCATAACCAACCTATATCCATCCACCACCACAAATCACCACAAAAACCATCACCCATCCCTTGCGCCGCAGCAAAGAAGAAGGAAGGAGACCCTTGGACGTGCTTGCCATTCAAGACGTTGGATTGTTGGAGCGTTTCTAGGTGTTTTCATTCTTTGTTTTCAATATCTAAATTTATATATATATAAAAAAAAAAAAAAAAATTAAAAAAAAAAATTATTTAAAAAAATCCAAAAATATTGTCTTGTCTTGTTTCCCTTATTGTTTTGAATTAGATTTTTGTTAGTTTCCCGACCCAATGATATAATTGGATAAAATTTGAACCATGATCATCAAGAACTTAGTTAACATGTGTTTTGTGAAATTCCTAATTCTCTTGTTAGTTTTGTACATGTTTGATCATCTTTGAAAAACCAAATGCACATAGCCTTGTTAATGTGAAACTAAAGTATGAATTAAAGCGTCATATGTGAATTTAGTGACCATATATATCCTATGTGAGTTTTTGAGCCTATTGAAAGTGTGTGCATTTTTCATACACTTCTATTCTTTCATGTGTGATGAACTTATGTGAGATACATCTCTAGAACTTGCGTAACGATCTTTCGAAATGTTTGTCATTGATTGCTTGAACTTGGAAATGATAGAGGCATTAGGTTTACCACCATGGCCCAAATAACCATGTTTCCCAAAGAAAAATAATATCATTAGATTGCCAATTTAAGCCGTGTATGTTGAGCCTTTTATTTCTTATCACCAGATATGTCTACCCTTATACCTGAAACATTTTTCCTTACCCTTTCCAAGCAGGCAATGTGAGACTGTCTTATGAGAAATGTTTGTGAAGTGCTTTGAAGGTGTTTGGCAAAAGTATAAGTGTGGGGGTATTTCATGTTTGTATTAAAAAAAAAAAAAAAAAAAAAAAAAAAAAAAAAAAGAAAAAGAAAAAGAAAAAGAAAGATTGCATACAAATGAAATAAAAAGTTTTTAAAGTTTCAGTTTAAAGGTGTGGTTGGAGGTGCTAGAAGAATCGCTGGAAATATTGAGTTCTTATAAATCTAAACAAAAGAATTGCTTGCAATGTAGCTTGGAACTTGTGTTTACCTATTCTTTCATTTCAATAGCCCTCTCCCTAAACCTCATTACATCCAATAAAAGTCCTCTTGATTTAAGTTTTGCAATTATGACTGTGGAGAAGTGATCTTTATGCAAGCTTATGGTAGAACTTTCACATTTGATTCTTTGAGCGAAACACATTAAAACTAAACACATGTGTGGTTGAGTGCATATCCAGTGAGAAGGTCGCTAGTTTGCATATGATGATTTTAAAAATAAAAACTTGAAATTGCATTAGCATGGCTATCTCACACACTACACTTCAAGGATGATTCAAAGATTACTGCTAATATTTGAATAAGGAAGATGAACTTGGATTAGTTGGTTCGATGTTAACTATGGTTCTTGATGATTTGTTTTCTTAAATGAAATTCTATGAGGGTCACATAGGGGGAAGCTAATGTTTTTCTTGTTACTTCTCGTTCTAGTTTTCTTTGTTTTGCTCGAGGACTAGCAAAAGTTAAGTGTGGGGGTATTTGATCGGATCATATTTATATATATTTTTACTTCGAATTCACTCGTCTTTTCTTAGTTAGTTCCTTATATTTTTGAGCTATTTACGTTATTTTTGTGTTTATAAGATCTGTTATGCAAATTTACCTTTTATTGTCACATGATAATACTAATTTACATTTTATAAACAATGTTTGTCCCTCTCATTATTATGATGTTTGCAAAGGAAATAAAAAAAGAAGGATCCAAGAGAAAGGAAGGCAGCGTGCAGGGCAGCCTTGACTGACGGGGTCAGAGAGAGAGATTGGCAGCTGTAAAATACGAAAAAGGGGGGTGGAACGCTGCCTTTGCAGCGTGGAAAGGAGCTGGAGAAAAGAATAGAAAAATAGGGCAGACGGGAAGGAAAGAAAAGGAGGGCTGCCTTTTGGCAGCTGGAAAGAAGGAACACGAGGCAGAAATTGGAGAGGAATCCAAGGGCAGCTGGTTGACACGGAATTAATGAGAGAGACGTGAGGACATTGAGGGAATAAAAGAAGAAAAACAGGAGATAAGGAAAGGGGGGGTTCAGACGGGAGCTGCCCTTGGGGGCAGCGTGAAACGGACAGAAAGCAGAAGGAGGGCGAGAGGAGGTGGTGACGCGAGGGAAGGTCAGAACGCTGCCTTTGCAGCGTGGGGAGGTGTGAAAGGTCAGCGTGACTGACGAAGGGGAAGAGAGAAACAGAAACGGGGGAGAGAGGGAGAGTGACGGGGAGGACGCGGATAGGAGAGGTAAGGAGGGAGCTGCCCTTCGGGGCAGCTGAAGAGTCAGAGAGAGACAGTGAAGCTGCGGGAAGAAGCAAAGGTGAGTACACGGGGTCAGCGAGAAGATCAAGGGCAGAAGCTGCCCTTTGTGAAATAAAAGAGGGATAGTGGCAACGCAGGGAAGGAGATCAGCAGCGTGGAGAGAACCAGAAACGAGCAGAAAAAGCACAGAGGCTTCACTTCTTTCTCTTTCGGTTTAATCTTTCCAACTTTCATTTTATTTCTGTTTTAATATTATGTAAATAATTTTATTTTGGCTAGAGGTTAATTCAAAGCCATGATATATATTTGTAATATGAATCGATTACGTCCAGTTGTGATTTATAAGTTGTGAATTCAATTTACTTATCCGTTCGTATAAAAACTGATTTGTGTATGTTGGTTGAGAGTGCACGCTTAATTTTCATGCATGAATTTGACGCTAGAATATAAGGGAATTTCACCTAATCGTTATGAACTTATATTCATAAGTAGTGAAGGTTGCTAGTCACAATCACGTTAAGTAAATTCTTGGCATAAGTTTCATGCAATTCATAGTAACGAGTGTCTCGTCAATGCTTATGTTTTTCATAGAACTTAATGATTCTTGCTTGTATCTCTATTATGCAACTCATGTAGGGAACTTGTAGGGAATGTTTTGGGTTGTCGTATGCAATCATCCAACTCAATAACTTGTGGAAAAACTGAGGGTTAATTTAAGCGTACCTAATTAACTTGGGGCATTGAGAATTAATAGCTTATCGAAAAGCAACTGGAAATCATTTTATATGCAAGTATAACATGTGTGGAGAAGAACCCTCTAGCTAGTCCGTCATTTATCTTTTCACCTTAATTTCATGTTTTTGTACATTTTCGTAATTTATTTAAGTTTAATTCACTTTTCATAAAAATCAAACACCCCTCCATTATTAAATATTATATTATTTAGTTAAGTTTTCATTATTGTTAGTCTTTTAATTGTGTTTCGAGTTATTAGAGTTTTTAGTCTAATTTTGTGTCCTTGAGTCTTATTTAATATTTTTAAATTAATTTAGAATAGATTAGCAATCCCTCCTAATCCCCGGCCTAGAACGATACCCTACTTACATCTATACTACAATTGTCAAAAAGAGGGTTAATTTGTGTGTCAAGTAATTTTCGCATCAAATTTTGGCGCCGTTGCCGGGGATTAGCAACTTTGCTAATCCTTTTATTTTTGTTTTTGTTTATGTTTATATTGGTGTTTGTGTATTTTACTTTTGATATTTGATTTATTTTTCTTTCTTTGATTTTAGGTTCAAATGGAGCCGAGGAAAATTTAAAGGAAAGATGCGTCCGGCTAAAGACGTTAAATCAAGCGCTTCTTGGGAGGCAACCCAAGCATCAACGAAGGGAGACTTTGGAATCGCTAAACCCAATCAGCTTTGCATTCTTCCACCCTTATCTTTACTGCTTTCATTTTGTTTTGTTTAGTTAGTTGTGTTATTTGGTTGATTTCTGTGAGTTTGTGTTATTTAGTTTAAGTGTGGGGGAAGGTTAACCAAAGTCTTTTTACATTAACGTACATATTTAAAAAAATAAAATAAAAAAATAAAAAAAAAATACATAAAATAATATTAAAAAAAAAAAAAAGATAAAATTTACAATTAATGTTAAATTTAAAAAAAAAAAAAATACATAAAAAAAAACAATTAAAAAAAAAAAAACAATTAAAAAAAAAATACAAATATTTTACAATGATGTAAATTAATAGTATTTCATTGGTCGGGTGGTGCTTCAGTAGTCGGCGGGGCTTCAGCAGTCGGCGGGGCCACAGAAGGAGGAGGCGGCAGAGGTTGATCAGTTGGAGCTTCACTATGCGGTGCCGCTCCTGAAGACGAAGGCAGATGCTGTTGGAACAGACCCACAAACCTTCGATGATCCTGTAAAAGTTGACCATCAGTGTCCTGCATCTGGTCAATTTTCCTCTTCATGCTGGTGGCATAGCTGTATGCGAGTTTGTGCAACTCTTTGTTCTCATGCTTGAGCCCTTTTATCTCTTGCTTGAGACTCTGTATTTCAGCCACCAACGACTCAACATGACGGGTTCGGGCATATAGGCGTTGGGCCATGTTGGATACAGAGCCCGCACACTGCACACTGAGAGCCAGCGACTCCTTGACCGCCAATTCATCAGACCGCCTTGCGAGCAGTCTGTTATCTTTAGGAGTGACAATGTTCCGGGCCACCACCGCTGCTGTCATATCGTTTTTCATAACCGAAGCCCCAACGGTAAGGGGACCAGTGGGGGATATGAAAGAAGGGCGCCATACGTTGTCTGGTGAAGGCGGAGCTGCCTCTTCACCAATGTTTAAGTCAAAACGGCGATCGGAAGGGCCAGCCATTTTCTGGAAGTGTTGAGAAAGAAGAGATGAGACAGATTAAGATTTCGGAAGTGCAAGAAGGGAGTGTTTACAGGAGGGAGCTCAAGTGTGTTGTGGAACACGATTAACGCCTCTATAAAAAGGAAGAAATCAAAGAGACGCTCCTCAGAAATTGAAGGGGCGTCCTTTCGCAAATCGAAGAGTCGGAGTCTCCTTTCTCAAAAGCCGGAGTCTCCTTTCTCAAAAGAGGCGTTAATTTCTTAAAAGTTGGGCTTCCTCAGAAACCACGAGCCGAATCCCGGAT
Organism: Malus x robusta; assembly: GCA_963082935.1. Taxonomy (NCBI): domain Eukaryota; kingdom Viridiplantae; phylum Streptophyta; class Magnoliopsida; order Rosales; family Rosaceae; genus Malus; species Malus x robusta. Next base: position 14,223,437 of record OY720328.1, read on the forward strand.
TTCGCACGATCAATTTGTCCAGACGTGTTGTCACCCGTCACACGCAAACTCAGCTCTGCGAAAATCACGGGCAGTCTGTCGAAGCGCCGATTCCAACCATCTGTCTCTCTCAGCCTAGTCAGCAGTTGTCACATGCCTTTGGCAGCTTTGCGGAAATTACGGGCAGCTTTGTCAGAAAGCGCGTAATTTGTATTCTTCACCCATCCACCGGCTGCCGACAATGAGTGAGAGAACAGTTCCGGTTGTGAAGACAAGCCCTATAAGTTTCTATCTTCGCCTTCCACAGCAAAAACACACACTCTCAGCACTTATCTCTCAGCACTTCTTTCTCAAAACTTCTTCATCTTTGAAATGGCCTTCCAACAAACCCTCTCGAGTCACTCTGTATTCCTCATTCCTTGGGATACTCCTGCGAACAACCCATTCAAAGCAAAAGTATTTCATATCATAAAGGTTGAAAGCAAGAGTATCTCATATCATGCTTTCTCCTTCCCTCTCCTTGTCCTGATTGCTTACCTAGCCTTGCTCTCGAGTACTCATCTTCAACATCTTGTGTTTCCGCTTCGTCTCACATCTGTCTGGGGGGCAAGTAAGGGAAGTGAAGATGATAACTCGAAGCATGTGGAGACAATTTGCTAATTCATCCTAGGCTAGGGACAAGGATAAAGAAAGCAAGAGGTGGGCACTTGGAAAGATTGAAGAAAGAATCAGACCAAAACACCTCTACCTTGTGCCTGCCCGCCGTGCTGAGGAAACAAGCAGAGAAGAATGCAGACTGCATAATCAATCAACCCAGCACAAGGAGTGCGAGTTAAATCCAAGAACTCGAGAAGCCTCAACAACATTTGGAGGGCACCTTCGCGAAAGAGCAAAGCCTCGCCGTACACTAGCATAAATTCATCACTCAAATCATCAAAAGCTAAGTGTCACCCTGTTCAAGAGGAAAGCTGTGGAAAATCAACAAGCACGACCAATGATTACTTATTAGTTTTATTCATTATCTTTTATCGTAATTTTCAATTTTTCATTTGCAATTTTTTTTAATTAATTTTCTTGCGTACTTAACTGAATTATTTCTTTTCTTTGCAGGAACTTTTGGTTATTTCCACCCTTGAAGTTGATTGCAGAATTTTAGCTTGGGGGTCATCGCTTGATTTTACTGCAAATTAGGGAAGTTTTCAGTCCAATTGCGTTTTATTTTGTTTCTTATTATTTATTTATTTTATTTTATTTTTATTTGCATTATAGTGTTTTCTGACATTGGGGACAATGTCAAGTTTAAGTGTGGGGGTAGAAATCTCTAGAATTTCATTTGTTTCTGTGTTGTTGCTTTTTGTTTTCGTAATTAGTTTTGTTTTAAAAAAAAAAAAAATTTATATATATATATATATAAAAAAAAAAAAAAAAAAATTAAAAAAAAAATTATTTAAAAAAATCCAAAAATATTGTCTTGTCTTGTTTCCCTTATTGTTTTGAATTAGATTTTTGTTAGTTTCCCGACCCAATGATATAATTGGATAAAATTTGAACCATGATCATCAAGAACTTAGTTAACATGTGTTTTGTGAAATTCCTAATTCTCTTGTTAGTTTTGTACATGTTTGATCATCTTTGAAAAACCAAATGCACATAGCCTTGTTAATGTGAAACTAAAGTATGAATTAAAGCGTCATATGTGAATTTAGTGACCATATATATCCTATGTGAGTTTTTGAGCCTATTGAAAGTGTGTGCATTTTTCATACACTTCTATTCTTTCATGTGTGATGAACTTATGTGAGATACATCTCTAGAACTTGCGTAACGATCTTTCGAAATGTTTGTCATTGATTGCTTGAACTTGGAAATGATAGAGGCATTAGGTTTACCACCATGGCCCAAATAACCATGTTTCCCAAAGAAAAATAATATCATTAGATTGCCAATTTGAGCCGTGTATGTTGAGCCTTTTATTTCTTATCACCAGATATGTCTACCCTTATACCTGAAACATTTTTCCTTACCCTTTCCAAGCAGGCAATGTGAGACTGTCTTATGAGAAATGTTTGTGAAGTGCTTTGAAGGTGTTTGGCAAAAGTATAAGTGTGGGGGTATTTCATGTTTGTATTAAAAAAAAAAAAAAAAAAAAAAAAAAAAAAAGAAAAAGAAAAAGAAAAAGAAAGATTGCATACAAATGAAATAAAAAGTTTTTAAAGTTTCAGTTTAAAGGTGTGGTTGGAGGTGCTAGAAGAATCGCTGGAAATATTGAGTTCTTATAAATCTAAACAAAAGAATTGCTTGCAATGTAGCTTGGAACTTGTGTTTACCTATTCTTTCATTTCAATAGCCCTCTCCCTAAACCTCATTACATCCAATAAAAGTCCTCTTGATTTAAGTTTTGCAATTATGACTGTGGAGAAGTGATCTTTATGCAAGCTTATGGTAGAACTTTCACATTTGATTCTTTGAGCGAAACACATTAAAACTAAACACATGTGTGGTTGAGTGCATATCCAGTGAGAAGGTCGCTAGTTTGCATATGATGATTTTAAAAATAAAAACTTGAAATTGCATTAGCATGGCTATCTCACACACTACACTTCAAGGATGATTCAAAGATTACTGCTAATATTTGAATAAGGAAGATGAACTTGGATTAGTTGGTTCGATGTTAACTATGGTTCTTGATGATTTGTTTTCTTAAATGAAATTCTATGAGGGTCACATAGGGGGAAGCTAATGTTTTTCTTGTTACTTCTCGTTCTAGTTTTCTTTGTTTTGCTCGAGGACTAGCAAAAGTTAAGTGTGGGGGTATTTGATCGGATCATATTTATATATATTTTTACTTCGAATTCACTCGTCTTTTCTTAGTTAGTTCCTTATATTTTTGAGCTATTTACGTTATTTTTGTGTTTATAAGATCTGTTATGCAAATTTACCTTTTATTGTCACATGATAATACTAATTTACATTTTATAAACAATGTTTGTCCCTCTCATTATTATGATGTTTGCAAAGGAAATAAAAAAAGAAGGATCCAAGAGAAAGGAAGGCAGCGTGCAGGGCAGCCTTGACTGACGGGGTCAGAGAGAGAGATTGGCAGCTGTAAAATACGAAAAAGGGGGGTGGAACGCTGCCTTTGCAGCGTGGAAAGGAGCTGGAGAAAAGAATAGAAAAATAGGGCAGACGGGAAGGAAAGAAAAGGAGGGCTGCCTTTTGGCAGCTGGAAAGAAGGAACACGAGGCAGAAATTGGAGAGGAATCCAAGGGCAGCTGGTTGACACGGAATTAATGAGAGAGACGTGAGGACATTGAGGGAATAAAAGAAGAAAAACAGGAGATAAGGAAAGGGGGGGTTCAGACGGGAGCTGCCCTTGGGGGCAGCGTGAAACGGACAGAAAGCAGAAGGAGGGCGAGAGGAGGTGGTGACGCGAGGGAAGGTCAGAACGCTGCCTTTGCAGCGTGGGGAGGTGTGAAAGGTCAGTGTGACTGACGAAGGGGAAGAGAGTAACAGAAACGGGGGAGAGAGGGAGAGTGACGGGGAGGACGCGGATAGGAGAGGTAAGGAGGGAGCTGCCCTTCGGGGCAGCTGAAGAGTCAGAGAGAGACAGTGAAGCTGCGGGAAGAAGCAAAGGTGAGTACACGGGGTCAGCGAGAAGATCAAGGGCAGAAGCTGCCCTTTGTGAAATAAAAGAGGGATAGTGGCAACGCAGGGAAGGAGATCAGCAGCGTGGAGAGAACCAGAAACGAGCAGAAAAAGCACAGAGGCTTCACTTCTTTCTCTTTCGGTTTAATCTTTCCAACTTTCATTTTATTTCTGTTTTAATATTATGTAAATAATTTTATTTTGGCTATAGGTTAATTCAAAGCCATGATATATATTTGTAATATGAATCGATTACGTCCAGTTGTGATTTATAAGTTGTGAATTCAATTTACTTATCCGTTCGTATAAAAACTGATTTGTGTATGTTGGTTGAGAGTGCACGCTTAATTTTCATGCATGAATTTGACGCTAGAATATAAGGGAATTTCACCTAATCGTTATGAACTTATATTCATAAGTAGTGAAGGTTGCTAGTCACAATCACGTTAAGTAAATTCTTGGCATAAGTTTCATGCAATTCATAGTAACGAGTGTCTCGTCAATGCTTATGTTTTTCATAGAACTTAATGATTCTTGCTTGTATCTCTATTATGCAACTCATGTAGGGAACTTGTAGGGAATGTTTTGGGTTGTCGTATGCAATCATCCAACTCAATAACTTGTGGAAAAACTGAGGCATTGAGAATTAATAGCTTATCGAAAAGCAACTGGAAATCATTTTATATGCAAGTATAACATGTGTGGAGAAGAACCCTCTAGCTAGTCCGTCATTTATCTTTTCACCTTAATTTCATGTTTTTGTACATTTTCGTAATTTATTTAAGTTTAATTCACTTTTCATAAAAATCAAACACCCCTCCATTATTAAATATTATATTATTTAGTTAAGTTTTCATTATTGTTAGTCTTTTAATTGTGTTTCGAGTTATTAGAGTTTTTAGTCTAATTTTGTGTCCTTGAGTCTTATTTAATATTTTTAAATTAATTTAGAATAGATTAGCAATCCCTCCTAATCCCCGGCCTAGAACGATACCCTACTTACATCTTTTAAGTTTGATTTGAGTCTTGTGAGTCTTGTTAAGTGTTTTTAAGTTTATTTTTGTGTTTCTAAGTCAGTTTAGAGGTTTTAGCAAGCCCTCCTAATCCCCGGTCCAGAACGATCCCTACTTGCATCTTTACTACAATTTGACAACAAGAGGGTTTAATTTGTGTGTTTAGTTATTTTACGCATCAATCATTAAGTTCAATGGAAATCATAAGCATTGACGAGGCATTCATAACTATGGGATACACATGTTACTCTTGCCTAGGATTTACTTAACACAATCGTGACTAGCGACTTTTACTACTTATGAATATAAGTTAATAACGATTAGGTGAAATTCCCTTATACTCTAGCATCAAATTCATGCATGCAAACTAAGTGTCGACCCTCAATCAACATACATAAACATATTATCAATCAAATAGATAAGTAAACCACATTCACGATTCATGAAATCATAATTGGACGAAATCAAGTCATATAAAACATATGATCATGGCTTTGAATTCCCCTCTAACTATAAAGAAATTAGTTCCTCATGTTCGCAAATAAACAAAGATAAATAAACATAAACATTGACATAAAGATAGAAAACACCTAGAAACGCTTCGACAATCCAACGTCTTGAATGGCATGCACGGCTCCAAGTTGTCTTCCTTCTTCTCCTTGCAAACTCACGGCACAAGAGGTATGATTGGTGAATGGTGTAGTGAAAATATGGTAGAGGATGGTGAGTGAAAGGGTGCGGCATTATGTGGTATTTATAGGCTGAAAATCCCCATTCCTAGGTAGCCAAGGACAAGGTTTTAAAGGCTTAATTTGCATAGGATAATAACATACAATCCTATAAGGAAAACAAGTCAAAAACCCAAAAGGAATGGGAGATAATGTGCAGCACAAAGTGTGTGAAAAGATAAGGCTTCTAGAAAACCAAAAATCCCAAGGGAAATAGGTATTGGGTGCGGCAAAAGGGTGATTTCTAGAAGATAATGCAAGGCAAATTTTTAGGCTTCTAGAAAGGTTCCTAGGTGCCTGATGCGAAATAGATAAGCACACAAATTAAACCCTCTTTTTGTCAAATTGTAGTAAAGATGTAAGTAGGGATCGTTCTAGACCGGGGATTAGGAGGGATTGCTAAACACTTGGAAACTGACTTAAAAACTCAAAAACAAAGTTTAAAACACTAAACTAGACTCAAAGAATGCAAGACTAAAGGTTAAAACACTTAAACAAACCTAAAACTCAAAACAGCAACCTAATGACTCAAAACTACCTAAAAACCACTTTCTGGGCAGTTTTGAGAACCTAACAAGAACTTGGACGAATTTGGGTGAAAACTTGAATTAAAACACTTAGAAACACAAATCAAAACACTTTCTAACTAATCTAAGACTTCAAAATAAAGGGGGATTTGTTTTGGACGAAAATTGAAAACAAAACAGAAACTTAAAACTAAACAGATTGTAAAACGTTTTTGGATGAAAAAGATGGATAAAAGGCTAGTTAGGAGGTTCTTCTCCACACATGTCACACTTGCAAACAAAACGATTTTCAGTTGTTCTTCCAATAAATTATAAATACTCAACGCCCCAAATTAACCGTGAATTGCACTAATTAACCCTCAGTTTTTCCACAAGTTATTTAGTTGGATGATTGCATACGACATCCCAAAACATTCCCTACAAGTTCCCTACATGAATTGCATAATAGAGATACAAGCAAGAATCATTAAGTTCTATGAAAAACTTAAGCATTGACAAAGCATTCGTTACTATGAAGTGCATGAAACTTATGCCAAGAATTCTTTCAACGCGATCGTTTTCAAGCGACCTTCACTACTTGTGATTATAAGATTGTAACTATTAGGTGAAACTCCCTCATAATCTAGCATCATATTCATGCATGAAAACTAAGCGTGCACTCTCAATCGACATACACAAATAAGTTATCAATCAAATAGATGAACAAATTGAATCCACAACTTATGAAATAACAACTGAATGTAATCAAATCATATTGCAAGCATGTACATGGTTTCGAATTCCCCCCTAACCAAGGGGGGTTTAGTTCCTCATACTCACAACACAAAGAATATCAAAATTAAACATGGAATTCAAAGGAAAGACAACACCTAAAACGTTCAAGCAACCCTCAATTGAATGGCATGAACGTCCCAAGCTTTCTCTCCTCATCTTGGCTGCGGCACAAGGACTAGAGACAGGTTCTAGGGGTTATTTGGATGGATGAGTAGGTAAGGAATGATATGGTAGTGTTTTGGGGACATGGGGGTTGCGGAAAAGTGTGGAAATATGGCAGATTGGTGAAGGAAAGCTGCGGCAAAGTGTGGGAATATGTTTGGACGAATTTCTGGCTTGTGGAGGGGGTGGTATCTGCCGCAAGGCTTGAGAACACATATATATAGGCACCACAAACCCTAGGGCAATCAGGTTTAAGCAATGGGCTAGGGTTTAGGTGCGGCAAAGGGCTTAACGTCCACCAGAAAATAGGGTTTCTAGAAAGCTGATGTGTAAATTAACTCGCACTCAAATTAAACCCTCTTTTTATCAATTGTAGCAATGTATGTAAGTAGGGATCGTTCTAGACCGGGGATTAGGAGGGATTGCAAAATCACTTGGAATTGACTCAAAAACGTAAAAACAAGTTTAAAACACTAAACTAGACTCAAAGAATGCAAAACTAAACTCTAAAACACCAAAACAAACCAAAAGACTCAAAACAGCCCCAAATCACTCAAAACTGCCTTAAAAACACAATCTGGGCAGTTTTGGACACTAAGCACCAAATTGGACGATTTTGGGTTTTAACTTGAACCAAAACACTTAAAAACACAAAGTAAAACACTTACTAACTAATTTGACACTTTGAAACAAAGGGGGATTGGTTTTGGACGAATTTAAAAACAAAACAAACTTTGCAAATTAGAACAGATTGTAAAAACGAATTTGATTTAAATGGGTGAATGGAAGGCTAGCTAAGGGGTTCATCTCCACACATGTTATACTTGCATACGAAACGATTTCCAATTGCTTTTCAATAAACCATGAACTCTCAACGCCCCAAGTTAATTAGGTCCGCTTAAATTAACCCTCAAATTTTCCTTAAGTTATTGAATTGGATGATTGCATACGACAACCCAAAGCATTCCCCACAAGTCCCCTACATGATTGCATAATAGAGATACAAGCAAGAATCATTAAGTTCTATGAAAACCATAAGCATTGACGAAGCACTTGTTACTATGATTGCATGAAACTTATGCCAAGAATTTACTTAACGCGATTGAGATCATCAACCTTTACTACTTGTGAATATAAGTCCATAACAATTAGGTGAAATTTCCTTATATCCTAGCATTCAATCTATGCATGATAATTAAGCGTGCACTCTCAACCAACACACACAAATCAATGTAATTCACATAGATAAGTAAATTGAATTCACAACTTATGAAACGCAATTAGAAGTAATCAAATCATAACGCAAGCATAAACATGTATTTCGAATCCCCCCTAGCCAAGGGGGGGTTTAGTTCCTCATACGCACAAAACAAAGAGAATTGAATTTAAACATTGAAAGCAAAGGAAAAGAAACACCTAGAAATTCCAGCGGCGTGAACTTGAATTGCATGAACTTCCAAGCATCCTTCTCCTCCTCCTTGGTGCGGCAAAGGACTTTGGACAGGTTCTTTGGGGTTATGGATGGTGGAGAATGGTTATGGATGGATGTAGTAGTGTTTAGGAAGGGTGGGGGTGCGGCAAAGGTGTGGAGAAGTGTTTGGACGAATTTCTGAATTTATGGGATGAATGAATGTGTATGAGAGGTGGTGATCTGATTTAGGGGTTAATATGAGTATATATAGGCACTTAAAACCCTAGGTAAATCAGATATGGACTTGAATAACCCAAATCCCCAAGGAATGAGGCTTAACAATCAGAATTAAAAGGGAAAAAGACCTCCTAGGTGCGGCAGGTTCAGATAAGGTAAGATAAGGCTTCTAGAAAGCCTTGCAAGGCAAGGAAATAGGTTCTAGATAAGGTTATGCACGGCAAGGAAGGATAGGGTTTCTAGAAACCCTCCAAAACAAGGGAAAGTGCACGGTATACTTCTAAGACAAGGATAAGGTTTAGGTGTCCTAAATGGATAAGGACTCCTCATTTCACTTGGAAACTTTGCCTATTAGGATTAGGAAATCTTCTTTGTAGCTGCAACTTGATGCCATTTGGATTTAACTTTCCTACTTCGAGTAGGAAACCTTGTTTGAGTAGGAATCTTCATTCTTCTAGGAATCCATCTTCAACTAGGAATCCCTCGTTCATTAGGAATCCTTCTTCAATTAGGAATCCTTCTTCAATTAGGAATCCTTTGTTGACTAGGATTTCATCTCTTGATTAGGCGCTTTCCTACTTCGACTAGGAAACCTTGTTCAAGTAGGAACATCATCTTCAAATCTTCAATTTCGTCCATCCTCTTGGCTCCAAGCATATGATGTCCATTCCAAGCTCAAATGTGCTCCAAAAGGCTCCAAAATGCATCCTTTTGCATACTTTACCCTTAGAACCTGAAAATACATCAAACTAGCTCAAAAGACTACTTTAACTAAGGAAAAACAATGTAAATGCACAAGAACAAGCTAACTAAGGCGCATAAATATGCTCCTATCAAATTCCCCCACACTTAGCTTTTGCTAGTCCTCGAGCAAAACAAAACGAAACAAAGTAACAAAAACGAAATAAAACAAGTAAAACATAACCTAAACCTTCCAACGATTGTCTCAGGGATTTCCAATGCACATGACATGTTAAAAATCATCATTCCTACAGATTTTAGCCATCTTTACGCTTAAGCACATACTTAATCATAGTCACTACTTATTAGTTCACAAATAACCAATTAAAACATGATTTTGAATGTAGTAACATGCCTTAGAGAATCCCTCAATTCCTTACTAGATATGCACTCAATTTTCACACAGATTTTCTGACTACACACCTTATACTAGTTATATGTGAGAAGATAGATGTAAATATGAAAACGAATGCTCACATATATGTATGACAAAGAAAGCACTTTTCGGAGTTAATAAGCATGTTTATCAATATGATCTCATGAATGGAATGCTACTACTTAGATGCGAGAACCAGTGACACCATATGCTCAAACCAATTTCAAACTCCACAAATTGAAACACACAACACTCAAGATTAAAGTCAAGGGTTGTAACGGGGCTTAAGGTATTGGCTAACAAAAACGGATATGGAAAACAAACGTTCTTTAAAACAATAGTACGCAAAGTATGGAAATCGAAACGCATAATTCACTTTAGAATGCATAAATCAACTTTTCAACACAAAGGGAAGACTCAAACAATCAATTAGGGCCGAATGCAACTCTTTGGACCCTTTCTTCAACAAACAACACTTTGGAGCTCATTTTATGCTTTTCCAACTCCTTTTCATACTTTTCACAACTTTTTCTTTTTTTCTTTCTATTTTGCACGAAATTTTTTTTTCTTTCTTTTGCGTGCCTCATTCAAGACTTTGGCACATCCCCATATTACTAATCCTTCCCCCACACTTGTTTTCCGCAATACATTGATCAAAAGGAATTCACCTTGCGTTATGCGTTACTATGTTTTAAGAACAAAGGTGTGGATGGTCCTAATCTAGGCTAGGTGAGGATAATGTGGTTAACAAAGAAAATAGGCTAAACAAGGCTCAACGGGGTTAAAACCTACAAAACCTAATGGAATAGGAATATACGGCTTTTTGGCTATGGTGGACACTACACAACTTAATCTTGAATATGTGTTATGCAAATCAATGACATGTTTTGAATGAAATGGGCATGAGTAGAGTGTTTGGTTCTAAGTGATGAAACGCCTTCTAAGTAGCAACCAAGCAAAGACTAATGAGATCATGCAACGACTTTAGAAAACAAAGAATGCACAGATTTTAACTCTCCAAATAAACGTTTAGGCTCAAGTCTCACAAGGTTGTAGCGTTAGTTTGAGTTACTTCCTTCAAGCATGTTACAAAAACTGATTTTTACTTTATGATTACATGTGAATTCATAAGTTATAACCACAACCAAGCATAAACCAAAGAGTAGATCAAACTTTCATCCATGTTAATCATTCTCTTTAACAGTCATGCAATTATAAACCGAATCCTCATCATTGTGTTGGAAGGTACCCTAAGACACAAACAAACACACAAAAACACTTAAAAACAACTCTTTTTGGGTTTTCAAAACAATTTTTTCAATTTTTTTCTGGGATTTTCGGATTTTTAGAACAACCTATACTAAAACACACCAAAACAGCCTAAAAACACCTAAAAACAGCAAGAAACAATATTTGAAATTATGGGTGACAAAACCCTACGAATTTGCATCAAAAACACTTTGGTTACCCCCCCCACACTTAAATCAAACATTGTCCTCAATGTTTCAAGCATAGACTCACACAAATAACAAACAAACAAACAAAACAACATCTAAACAACCTAACATGGCAGAAACGAAATCAACAACAAAGAGAAGAGTTTAGGAACGCAAATCTGGAATTGGAATGCTTTCTCGGTCTTCCTTTGTTGAATGCATGGGTTGCCTCCCAAGTAGCGCTTGCTTTAACGTCGTACAGCCGGACGATGCTCCATTGAAGGTTTATGGCACCCCACGACATGGAGGGGTGCAACTACAATCTGTCCGACGAACCACTTCATGCTTTGGGTCCTTGAATGGAGTGGGATAATGATCCTTTCTTATTGTCGTGTTTTGCTTTTCTACATCAACACGAATTCTCCCACGACGTTGAATTCGATTAGGTACCTGCACCACATGAGGTAACAACCTATTAGTTGAAATGGGAATCGAATTTGGAATAGGTGGCTTACCTTTGTACGGCAAAGAAGTGGTAGCACAATGGACGGATGCACAAGGGTTACTCATGGCCAATTGTGGTGCTTCCAAGGTTGGAGCCGTGCACTCCTTGTGCTCTACTCCAAGTTCCTTCTCGGTGTAGTTCGAAAAACATCCTTCTTGATCTTTGTTGAACATTCTGTCCCTATGTGTTTAATTATATTAATGGCACAACAAGAACGAACATCATTAGTATTCTCAATCGATTCAGGAATCTTAAAGTTAATCATATCACCACCAAAGGCCATAGTTACTGCTCCCTTGGCCACGTCAATCTTGGTTTGAGCCGTTTTCATGAATGGTCATCCAAGTAAGAGTGGTGATGGTGGAGAGTGGGTTGAGTCCTCCATATCAAGCACATAGAAATCTGCAGGAAAAATCAATTGGTCTACCTGCACCAAAACATCTTCCAACACTCCCTTGGGATATGCATTAGATCGATCGGCTAATTGAATAATAACGCCATCATTTTTAAGCTTTCCTAGATTCATAGATGCATAAACAGAATATGGCATGACATTTATAGATGCACCTAAATCTAACATAGCATGATCAAACCTCGTATTGCCAATAACACAAGGGATAGTGAAACTACCTGGATCTTTGCATTTAGGTGGTAACTTTCTTTGCAACAATGCAGATACATTCTCACTTACGTGTACCACCTCCTTCTCCCGAATCAGCTTCCTTGTTGTACAAAGCTTCTTCAAGAACTTGGCATACTTCGGGATTTGCTTTATAGCATCGAGGAGAGGGATATTGACATGCACCTTCCGAAACGTCTCAAGAACATCTTTTTCCTCTTCTTCGTTCTTGGTTTGCAAAAACCTGCTAGGAAAGGGGACATCCGGAGGAATGACATTAGAATTAATTGGAATAGAACCTTTCTTACCTATGGTGGATGGATTGGATGCATTGGATGGGTGCGGCAAGGATTGTTCAATCCTTGCCGTGGCTTTTGCTTGTTCTTCCTCTTCAATTTGAAACTTCTCATCCTCCTCAGGGGCAGATTTGGATGGTGTTGGCTCGGTTCCAACTTCTTTCCCATTTCTTAGCGTAATGGCCATGGCAGTTTCGAATCCACCCTTTGGATTCACCACGGTTGAGCTAGGCAACTTCCCTTGCTCACGAAACTGCCCCATGAACTCGGCAATTTGTCCCACTTGCTTCTCCAAGTTGTCCACCCTCCTGTCTTGGATTTGCCTCTCTTTGTTTTGAGTTTGGACATCCTGCGTCAAAGTAGTAAGTAATTGAAAAATCTTATCATTATCACTTGAATTACCTACATTGCTTTGGGCAGGTTGTGTTTGGGCTTGTGGTGGTGCCAACGGCTTTTGATAGAAACCCGGGGGTTGTTGCCTAAATCCGCTTTGTTGTTGGCCTTGTTGGGGGTCTCGCCATTTGAAATTCGGATGATCACGCCAACCGGGATTGTAAGTATTGGAAAACGGATCACCACGTGATTGGTATTGGTGGCCATATTCCACGGCATTGAGTGTCTCCCACCCTCCATTCTCAATCAATTGTGGGCACTTGTCCGTAAGGTGGTTTTGCATGGAGCATACGCCACACGAAACTACAGGTTTGACTTTTGGACCTTCAACCACCTGAGAAAGCAACATAGTAAGGTTAGCCATTTGATTTTGAAATTCGGTTATGGCACTTACCTCATTGACTTGATGTTGCCTTGGCATGCTCCTTTGTCCAACACCTTCGTATTGTTGAGCGTTCAACGCTCGATTAGCGATCAACATCTTTGCAGCCGTAGGGGTCTTATCCACCAATGCTCCTCCCGCCGAGGCATCTAGCATTTGACGTTCAATTGGTAGAAGTCCCTCGTAGAAGTATTGTAGAAAGAGTTCCTCCTTCATTTGATGCTGTGGACATGAAGCAACAAGAGATTTAAAACGTTCATAATAAGTAGGAAAAGATTCACCTTCATCTTGTTGAATGCCACTTATCCTTTTGCGTAGGAGGATGACTCGAGAAGTTGGGAAAAACTTCTCTAAGAAAGCTCGTTTCATGCTCTCCCATGATGTGACAGTTCCGGGAGCCAATTTGTACAACCAATCTTTCGCCTTCTCTAGGAGAGAAAAGGGAAAGGCCTTCATCTTCAAGATGCTCTCATCCACGTTCACCGGGGTCATGCTTGAGCAAACGACTTCAAACTCCTTCAAGTGCTTGTTCGGATCCTCCATGGACAGCCCATGGTACTTCGGAATGTGATGTAACAAGCTTGACTTCAATTCAAACTCGGCAGTTTTGTCCGGAGCCGCCCTAGGGTATTGGATACATAAGGGTGCGGCATTATCCAATCCCGAAGCGGAAAGCTCCTTGATCGTTCGGTTGTCCGCTGCCATGTCTTCCACTTCCTCTTCAACTTCAGAAACGGACTCGGAACTTGCACTTGATTCACTAGGTTCCGGGTTCTTCCTCTTTCGTCTCAACTCACGCTCAAAATCGTCGTCAAAGTCTAAAATATGTTCGTGAACCGGATTAGAACTCCGAGTCATAAACAAGTACCTAAAACAAGAAACAAAACAACATAAGAATCTGATCTAATAAGAAAAACGAAAATAACAATCCAAGGGATTAGCAAAGTTGCTAATCCCCGGCAACGGCGCCAAAATTTGATGTGTAAATTAACTCGCACTCAAATTAAACCCTCTTTTTATCAATTGTAGCAATGTATGTAAGTAGGGATCGTTCTAGACCGGGGATTAGGAGGGATTGGAAAATCACTTGGAATTGACTCAAAAACGTAAAAACAAGTTTAAAACACTAAACTAGACTCAAAGAATGCAAAACTAAACTCTAAAACACCAAAACAAACCAAAAGACTCAAAACAGCCCCAAATCACTCAAAACTGCCTTAAAAACACAATCTGGGCAGTTTTGGACACTAAGCACCAAATTGGACGAATTTGGGTTTTAACTTGAACCAAAACACTTAAAAACACAAAGTAAAACACTTACTAACTAATTTGACACTTTGAAACAAAGGGGGATTGGTTTTGGACGAATTTAAAAACAAAACAAACTTTGCAAATTAGAACAGATTGTAAAAACGAATTTGATTTAAATGGGTGAATGGAAGGCTAGCTAAGGGGTTCATCTCCACACATGTTATACTTGCATACGAAACGATTTCCAATTGCTTTTCAATAGACCATGAACTCTCAACGCCCCAAGTTAATTAGGTCCGCTTAAATTAACCCTCAAATTTTCCTTAAGTTATTGAATTGGATGATTTCCAATTGTTTTGGTGTTTTAAAGTTTTGTTTTGCATTCTTTGAGTCTAGTTTAAGTGTTTTGAACTTGTTTTGACGTATTTGAGTCAGTTTTCAAGTGATTTAGCAATCCCTCCTAATCCCCGGCCTAGAACGATCCCTACTTACATACTTACTACAATTGATAAAAAGAGGGTTTAATTTGAGTGCTAGTTATTATCATATCAGCAATACTTCTACGAAGGGCTCCTACCACTAGAACGTCAAATGCTCGATGCCTCGGCGGGTGGAGCATTGGTGGACAAAATGCCCATGGTTGCAAAAATCTTGATTGCTAATCAAGCGTTGAACGCTCAACAATACGAGGGTGTAGGCCAAAGAGGACCCCCACGGCAACAAGTTCATGAGGTAAGTTCCACATCCAATACTCAATCTCAGTTAGCTAATCTTACTTCTATTGTTTCACAGATGGCCGAGTGAATGAAGATTCAAGGACCCATGGTGTGTAGCGTATGTTCTATCCAAGGACATGCATCCGAAAAGTGTCCTCAACTTATTGAGAATGGTGGATGGGAGAGCGCCAATGCCATTGGGTTTCAAAGCCAAAATCAGCCAAGACATGATCCATCCACCAACACGTATAATCCGGGGTGGAGAGACCATCCAAACTTCAAATGGAGAGAGCCACAACAATCCCAACCACAAGGAGGCTTTAGGCAACAACCCCCGGGCTTCTACACAAAGCCATACGCACCCACACAAGTTCTTCCACAACCTGCCCAAACTACTTCAGGTAATGCTTTGGATAATGATACACTTGTTAAGTTACTAACCACTGATGCGAAATATATAAGCACACAAATTAAACCCTCTTTTTATCAATTGTAGCAAGTATGTAAGTAGGGATCATTCTAGGCCGGGGATTAGGAGGGATTGCCAAATCACTTGAAAACTGACTCAAAACTTAAAAACAAAGTTTAAAACACTAAACTAGACTCAAAGAATGCAAAACTAAAGTTTAAAACACTAAGATAAACAAAAGGATTCAGAACAGCAACCAAAAGACTCAAAATTGCCTTACAAACACTTTCTGGGCAGTTTTGAGCACAAACACAAATTTGGACGAAATTGGTTTACCACTTGGATCAAAACACTGAAAAACACAAACTAAAGTGATTACTAACTAATATAACACTTTGAAACAAATGGGAGATTGGTTCTTGACGAGATTTAACACTAAACAAAAACTTTTAAAAACTAGCAGATTGTAAAACGAGATTGATTAAATTGAATGGATGAGAAGCTAGCTAAGGGGTTCTTCTCCACACATGTTATACTTGCATACAAAATGATTTCCAATTGCTCTTCGACACACCATGAATTCCCAACACCCCAGATTAACTGTGAATTGCACTAATTAACCCTCAGATTTCCCTAAAGTTATTGAATTGGATGAATTGCATACGACAACCCAAAAGCCCAATAAAACCCTTATGGCTGGCCATGTTAGAGAGAATGGGCTTTTGGTTCTTTAGGTCACTTATTTGAAGGGACTATATAAAGGACTTTATATCCTAAAATTCATTAAAGGTTCTTTTGGAGAAAATTGGAGAGAACATGTCTCTCCTTTTCTCTCTAGGAGGCCGGCCCCCTTGGAGGGTGTATCTAGCAATCCTACTCCTCCAAGGTCACTCATTTTCTTCTCCAATCTAACCTTGGTGTAGAGACTTAGAGGTTCTCTAGTTTGAGAACTTGGAGAAACCAATTCATCCATCTAAATCCATGGAGCTAAGAAGCAAGGAATGAAGGCCCTATCTCTTGGGTGATTATCCTTTGCTTATGCAAAGAGGAATCAACAAAGGTATAAATTTCTCAACTCACTTTGATTTAAGTTGAGTCTTGGTTCACCAATCTACTAGGCTTTGAATTTCATGGTTAATGTTTTGTTTTTAAGTGCATGAAAGCACGGTTCCGCCTTTTAATTGTTAATAGCATGCTATAGATGTTGCTTAAATGAACATGTATTTCTCAAAATAATCCTTCAAGTGGTATCAGAGCCTAGGTCTAGTAGTTGGTGAATCCTTTTGGGTTTTGTAGTTCATAGTTTGTAATTTAAAAGTTGTAATATGTTACAAGCTTTATTCTTGTTTTTTGAATGTAAATTTTGCTAGAAAATTTGCCATCTCAAATGTTGTAGATGTAGTTCATATGAGCATGAATATTGGAGCTAAAATTTGGTGCCATGTTTTTGGGAATTTTCGGCCAAATCCAAAGGGTGGATTTTTGGGTTCTTGTTTGACTTGTTAAAAGTGTTTTCAAGTAACTTTTGGAACCCCTATGTACCCTAGTTTGGTTATATGTTATTTCCCTACAGTTTGAATGGTTTTGGGATGTTTTTGGGTGAAAACTGTTCATGGAAATTTTTTGAGTTTTTCCATGAGTGTTCTTCATTGTTCTTGACATTTTTGCCAAGAACATTAAGTTTGGTGTTTTGATTCAAAGTTTTGGTTTATTTTAAAAAGTCTTTGTTTTGTGTTGATTGGTGTGAAATATATATCATCAAAACATTTATTCTTTTTGAAAGGTGATAGAAAGGGTGATGGGTGATAGGATTTTTACTACTTACGTGAATGCAATAAAAACCTTCTTTTTTACTTGCAAGAATCACAAGGTTACTGTAGTATAAACGGATCTCGCAAGGTCGTATCCACAGGGATTATTAAATAATTCGAAACTAATCAGATTCTATTTAGTTATTGTAAAGTAGAAATTGGGGTGATTGATTTTATAAACTAATTAAAATAAAAACGAATTTAATGAATTAAAAGTAAACAATCTGCAATATTAGGACTAGAGAGAAGAAAACAGTTTTTAGCAAATCAAATTAAGAAAGCACTAGGGTTCCACCATCACCTAGCAATCCTATGAATTTTTACCCATTACTTATGATCTACACATGCCACTTTGAAGGTTAGATTTTCCTAATTCATATTCTACTTGGAACCTCCAACATAAAACGTATATCTAACATGCAACCCGTCCGGACGTTCGGATCAAATCTAAACATGAAAGACTCATTATGCTTTATGAAAATCTTTTGAAAAACCATGCAATCCTTAAGACGTGATATTCATCCTAAGAGAAATTACACTTATTAATCACAAGAAGCCAACATCAATTTCAGGGAACCTTCCGACCAAAATTGCATCAAATTACTTTTCTAAAAATCCCAATGGTGATCAGGCATTAAAACAATTAGATAGTTTTTATCCCGGTGATTAACAATTCAAAGTACGCATGCAATCAATCATAAGCAATTAAATAAAAATCACATATTCATGCTAAGGCTCAAGGCTTCGCCCTAGCAATAGAAATTAGTTCCGCATACTCATAATTGAAATCATAGAAAATATATTCCAGAAAAGGATTGAAAGCACCTTCAAGTAAAAAGTCTTCAAAACCCTAACAATTCTCTCTGTCTCCCAAAATTGCATAAAAGAAAGCATCGTCTAAAACTGTAGACGGCTAAGCAATATATTTTTCCCAGCCACCTCCAAAACCCTAGAAAACATAACCCTAAATTAAATGATAAAAATTCGTCTAAAATCTGACCAGCCACGTTTTGGCCCATAAGCTGCTCCAAAACTGGCCCAATATAGCTGGATTTAATGTTTGGAATATTCTGAACACTTTTCCAGAAGGCCACGAACCCATCCGAGGTCATCTTGGGCTCCAAAAACGCAATTAAAGCCCAAAAACGTCACTTTCCAGCACTGCGCACTGCTTCTTTATTTCATCGCCAGAAAATAACCGCTTGGTGGAAAAATACCAAATTTTGATACGATCAAGCTAAGTGACTCATGAACGTCCTCCAACTGGAATTACTCCAAAATTCGTCCATTTGATCCTGTTTTGCTCCAGAGGAAGTCGAAAGTCCTATATTGAAAATACAATTCAAAGTATCAAAATTCTTCCAAAATATTAACCAAAATATACTAAGATTAGGGTAAAATATATAATATAAAATATACTCATCAAAATACCCCCAAACTTAGCTTTTTGCTTGTCCTCAAGCAAAACAAGACTCAAACAAAAATAAAAACTCAACAAACTAGACAACTAGCTAAAATTAACTAACAAAAATTTTCACCTTCAAAGTTGCAATCCATAGCAAATTTTAAAAACTAGAACATCTTTTCAAAAGTTCCAACCAATCCCACCACAGAGTCTAAGCCATTTAGAATCAATTAGAAAAGAATTCACAAACTTCCTTTGGTGTAAAGTGAACCAACATAGTTAAGGAGACTCGACTAAAACCCTTACCTCTCGTCATTATTTATTTCACACATAGTAACTTTAAATATAACTCTCTTTCTTTTTTTCTTTTCTTTTCTTTTTTTTTTTTTTCAATTTTTTTTCTCTTTTTCTTTTTTTTTCTTCATATATAACATTTTTTTTTTTCAGTAACAGTAGTGGTCGTGCAATGTCGGTTCACTTAAGCTTTCAATCCAACCCATGTAGCGAGCTTTAGGTCAATGACTCCCAAACCACTAGGGCTTTAGGGCACTAGGTGTAGAACACCCCTAAGGACTTATTAACCCGAGCTGAAAAGGCTACGAAACCAACTAACCACCCTGCCTCATGCCAAAACTCTACCGTTTGACGCGAGAATCACTGCTGATTAGGCAGGACTGGCCCGGTTACTAGGCAAAACCTCGGGTGAGACAATTATTACTCTATTCACAATAATAACTAACTTTACTTAAAACAAAAATTAAAAATAAACTTAGACTAAAAGCAAGTATTTCAATCTCACTCCCCACAAACCATGTTGGTGTGATGTGCAAAGTTCAAAGTATAATTCATGAATTAGTGTCTAAGCAACGATAAATAGAAAAGACTCTAATGTGGAATTAATCTTTACCATGTCCATTTGTTCTAACGTTTAAAATAATCTATGGATATTAACTTAACAAGAATGAAAACTTTTAACCGACACAAAAATTTAAAACCTAAAATGTTATTTTCCCACCCCCAAACTTATTTCACACGTTGTCCGCAAGGTGTGGAAAATAAAAGAAAATAAAAAAATAAAAAAATAAAAAAATAAAATAAATAAACAAAACAATAAAAAAAAAATAAACAAAAAAAAACGATAGATCATAACAACCTAAACTCAACTAAATAAACTAAGCTGATGGAAAAACATGAAAAAGAAAACTAGATGAAAAGAAACTGACAGAAAAACAAACAAAAAAAAACAAAAAACAAAAGAAAAAGGTAACCTGTAGTGCGGGGCTTTCCCATGCAAGCCTTGATCAATGTTGATAAAAGAACTGTAGTGGGCCACGAGAAAAGCAAAGAATTGGGCGGCCCGGGAGAAAAGAAAAGAAGTTTGCAGGCCGTCTGAATGCAGCCCAAGTTGATACACACGGCCACCATAACCTTATTGATCATAATCCCACACCTTGGATTCCCTGCTGCCATCCCTCTTTTACAAAGTCAATGACGCTGTGCTTGTCATCAAAACCAGAGCTAAACAACTCTCTGTCTTTTCATTTTCACAGCTCCACCTGTCTGACAATTCACGTGAACCCGGGCAGCTTGGCGTGTAGATTTTTTCTGTCTCTGTCAGAGCCCAAACGGCTCTCTCCTTTCTTTAATTCAAACCGAGTCAATTTAGTGGACATGGGAAGACTCCAGTTTTGAACACGTGGCAAACATCACAGCATGGAGCTCCATAGGATTCCAAATTAAGGGTGAAGATCAATCCAACAAGCCCATCGTCCTCTCTCTAGAAAATCTGAAAAGGTTTTTTATCTCTCTAATTTCTTCTCTCATTTCCCCATATCTCTGCTCTCTCTCTCTTTTTTTTTTTTCAGATCCCAGAACTCTCTAAAATGAAACAGAGCTCTCCTTCTTTCACATTTTTCTCTCATTTCCTTACTCCTCTTCATCCTTAGCCGCGCAACCACACACTTTCCTCTGCAAAAATCCGAACACAGCCTTACCACAGAGGTAAACATTGTCCATTTTTGCGTCTCATATACTCCACACTGCACGTGTAGACTGATGTGGTATCTTGTTGATGTGCACAGGTTCTCGATCTGGAAGTTTAGCCATGACAAGGAAAACGCATCAGCTACAACCTTGCAGATCCGAGTTGTGCAAAGGTACAAATTTTGTTCGCCACCAGTGATGAACCTCCATATGTGAAAATGCTTCCTCAGTACCCCCTGCATGTAAATCTACTGATGTGGTATTTTGTGCAGACAGTCAGATCTATGACAGATCCGAGAAAGATAAATCTCAACTGAAAATCTACAAAAAGCATGACACAGCTTAACAATCGTGATATATTGATTATGAAGGTAAAAGCTCAGACCTGCTCTGATTTACATGTCATGATTTATTTCGTCCATGGTACTTTGAAAAATGTTACAAAAACCATATGTATATGCGGGTTTAAACATGAATCGAACTACAACATACGGACAAAAATAATTATGACGAAGGTGAACTTAAATGAATGAGAAATAAAAAACAATGCATATGACCAAGAAAAAGGAAAAACATAAAAGGGTGAGGACTAATAGAATTTAGGAACAACTAAATAACGAGATAATACCTGCAGATCTAGAATGATTTTCACAATGTTGTGTGTGTTAAGTGATATAGAACCTGGATCATGAAAATCAGAGTGTCATTAGTCTTTCTGTTGTGAACTGTGCAGGATGAAAATCTGCTCCCGGAACAAAGGAAGAAAACAGAACAGCGTGGACATCACAGATCCGCCTTTCAGACGAAGGTAAAATTAGTCCGGGGTTGGGTTGTGTCTTGATATGTAAACATGATATTTATGTCCCAGCATGGTTTCATTGTGTTGTTCTGTGCTGCAGGGAATCATGATAGAACCCATGGGAAGAAACGTGGATGGACAAACAGCAGCTTCAATAAACAACCGGCACAAGCTCCCAAGAGCCCAGATCGGTGAATCTGGGAGGTAAAATTTCATATCCTTGCAAATGGAATTGTTGTAGATCTGGTAATAATAGCTGTACTCAGTTATGTGGTGTATGGATCTGTGACTTAATTGTGCTTCCTCCATGCATTGCAAAACTGAGCTGCTGAAAATTAATTGCTCTAAATTCTGTTTCTGTGCTGGATCTGCAACAATCTCCCCCAAACTTGCATCTGTGAATGACTTTTATGTTAACTGCTTTAAATTTCCAGCATAGTGTAGATGTGGTTAATGTGAACGTTAGACTTGCTGCTGGGTGCAGGATTCCAGCTTAGGACGCGCTTTATTTTCCATGTTCGCAACCTGCAATTAACCAATACGCGTAAAAAAAAAAAAAAAAATTAAAATCAAATAACCCGGGTAAATAAAATCAACCAGAAATCTTCCATTTTTCAAATTTTTTTTTTTTTTTTTATTTTTATGTATGTTTTTGTGTTTAAATTTTTTTTTTTAATTGAATTAAAGAGAAAATCAACCGAAAATTAAAATTAGCAAAGAGTTTAGAAAAATTGGGTTGCCTCCCAATTAGCGCTTTATTTTAAGTCTGTAGCTAGACGTTGCGGAAGTCCGGTGGCTAGATCACTGGTGCCTTCAGAGTCAAAGACTCGTATGCTGTATCGAAGGGTGACTCCACATATGGTTTCAGCCTGTGACCATTCACCTTGAATGTGTTGCCTTGAGTCTCATGAGATATTTCAACTGCCCCATGAGGAAAGATTTTAGTAACCAAATACGGCCCAGTCCAGCGAGATTTCAATTTCCCTGGAAACAACTTTAGCCTTGAACTGAATAGCAACACCTTTTGCCCTGGCTGAAATTCTTTTCGTAAAATTTGACTATCGTGAAACGCCTTAGTTCTTTCCTTGTAGATGCGAGAACTTTCATAAGCACCCTGACGAATTTCCTCCAGCTCATTGAGCTGCAATTTACGTTGTTCCCCAGATGAGTCATAAGAAAAATTTAACTCTTTAATTGCCCAGTAAGCCTTATGCTCAAGCTCCATAGGTAGATGACATGCTTTCCCATAAACGAGTCGAAATGGTGACATCCCAATAGGAGTTTTATAAGCTGTCCTGTAGGCCCACAATGCATCATTTAATTTTAAACTCCAATCTTTTCGTGTTGAACCAACTGTTTTCTCCAAAATGCGTTTTAATTCTCTGTTTGAAACTTCCACTTGACCAGATGTCTGTGGATGATAAGGTGTAGCCACACGATGATTAATCCCATATTTTGCCAACAAATTAGCAAATGGTTTATTAATAAAGTGTTTTCCCCCATCACTAAGAATAACGCGTGGAATTCCAAACCGCGGAAATATAACACCTTGGAGGAACCTCAGGACTACTGATCCCTGATTAGTTTGTGCTGCAATGGCCTCGACCCACTTAGAAACATACTCCACAACCACTAAAATATATTGATTCCCATGGGAAGATGGAAATGGTCCCATGAAATCAATACCCCAAACATCAAATAATTCAACAATCAAAATACTTTGCTGGGGCATCTCATTCCTTTTGGATTGGTTGCCGACTCTTTGACACCTATCACAAGCCTTGCACCAATTATATGCTTCTTTAAAAAGTGTAGGCCAAAATAACCCACTCTGCAAAAATTTTTCTGCCGTTCTTTTCTGCCCAAAATGTCCCCCACAAGCAAAATGATGAGCAAACTTTAAAACACTTTCCTGTTCAGCTTCTGGAATACACCTGCGAATAATCTGGTCTGGGCAATACTTAAATAGGTATGGCTCATCCCAAAAATAATGCTTCACATCAGATAAAAACTTCTTTTTCTGCTGAAATGTTAAATCTGGATGCACTACACCTTTAACCAAGTAATTAACAATATCAGCAAACCATGGTGTACGTAAATGGACTGCAAATAACTGTTCATCTGGAAAACTTTCCCTCAGTGGTAGGGAATCCTTTTCTGAAGCTGTGGGAATAATCAATCTTGACAAATGATCAGCCACCACATTTTCCCTGCCCTTTTTATCTCTGATTTCTAAGTCAAACTCTTGCAATAAAAGAATCCAACGAATCAATCGAGGCTTAGCATCTTTTTTAGACAACAAATATTTCAAAGCTGCATGATCTGTATAAACAATCACTTTAGCCCCAATTAAGTACGAACGAAATTTCTCCAAAGCAAAAACAACTGCCAACAATTCCTTCTCTGTTGTTGCATAATTCAGTTGTGCATCATTGAGGGTTCGACTAGCATAATAAATAACGTGGGGAAGTCTATCTTTCCGCTGTCCAAGAACTGCCCCCACTGCATAATCTGATGCGTCACACATCAGTTCAAAAGGTAGGCTCCAATCAGGAGCTGCAATAATGGGTGCTGTAGTGAGGAGTGTCTTTAACTTCTTGAAGGCCTCCAAACAAGCCTCATCAACAACAAAAGGAGCATCTTTAGCCAATAAATCACACAAGGGTCGGCTAATCTTGGAGAAATCCTTGATGAACCGTCTATAAAACCCAGCATGGCCAAGAAACGATCGAACACTCTTAACAGTTGTCGGAGGTGGCAACTTTTCAATTGCATCAATTTTAGCCTTATCAACTTCAATACCCCTGTTAGAAATCAAGTGGCCTAGGACAATTCCCTGCTTAACCATGAAATGACACTTTTCCCAATTTAAAACCAGATTGGTCTTAATGCATCTTTCAAGAACTAGAGATAAATTCTGCAAACATTGGTCAAAAGAATCCCCAAAAACAGAAAAGTCATCCATAAATACCTCAACTACATGTTCAACTAACCCGGTAAATATGCTCATCATGCAACGTTGAAACGTGGCAGGGGCATTGCACAAACCAAAAGGCATTCTTCTATATGCGAAAGTCCCAAATGGACAAGTAAAGGTTGTCTTTTCTTGATCCTCAGGGGCAACTGGAATCTGGTTGTACCCTGAATAGCCATCCAAGAAACAGTAGAAAGCACGACCAGCCAACCTTTCCAACATTTGATCAATGAATGGCAATGGAAAATGGTCTTTTCTAGTACCAGCATTGATCTTTCTATAATCAACACACATACGCCACCCTGTAGTCAAACGAGTAGGCACCAGTTCATTATTATCATTTTTCACAACTGTAATACCAGAACGCTTTGCCACCACTTGAGTTGGACTAATCCACTTACTATCTGAAATAGGATAAATCATCCCAGCATCCAAAAGCTTCATAACTTCATTACGAACCACTTCTTTCATAATTGGATTCAACCGACGTTGAGCGTCAATGGCAGGTTTTACTCCATCCTCCATCAGAATTTTGTGCATACAAATTGTAGGGCTGATCCCTTTAATGTCAGCTATAGTCCAGCCAATAGCATCTTGATGACTCCTTAAAATGCGCAACAATTTATCTTCTTCTGTTGATGATAAATCAGCAGCTATAATAACTGGCAGCGAAGAATCTGCACCCAAATAAGCATATTTCAAATGTTCTGGAAGCACCTTTAACTCCAGTTTAGGTGGCTATACCTTAGAAGGCTGCAACAACTTTTTGGGTTCCCCCAAACTTTCAAAAACGTGCCTCCAACGTGGAGGCTGAAAAAGAACACTTCCTAAAGCTGAAACATACTCAAGAACCTCTTCATCCTCTGTATTTTTATTCTCAAACCCATGCAACACATTTAACAATGGATCAGATGTCAAACGTGGCATAATTTGAGCATGTAATAAACTGTCAAGCACATCAACACGCATACAGTCATGCACATCACCTGGCCTTTTGGTAGCTTCAAATAAACTGAACACAACAGATTGATCTTGCACTCTAAGTGTAAGTGTCCCAGCCTCTACATCAATTAAAGTTCTAGCTGTTGCCATGAAAGGACGCCCCAAAATAATCGGTGTTTGCATATCTTCATCCATATCCAAAATCACAAAATCCGCAGGAAGATAGAGATTATCCACTTTAATAATTAGGTCTTCAATAATACCCCTTGGATAAGCAACTGAACGGTCCGCTAGTTGTAGAATAACTGATGTAGGCTTGATTTCTCCTTGTCCTAGTCTCTGAAAAACAGAAAAAGGCATTAAGTTAATACTAGCACCTAAATCAATTAAAGCATGTTTAAAATGAGAATTTCCAATTGTGCATGAAATTGTAAAACTCCCTGGATCTTGTTTCTTTGGTGGCAACTTGTGAAGCAAAACAGCGCTGCACTGTTCTGTAAGAATTACTTTCTCAAAATCAACAAGCTTCTTTTTCTTTGTGCAAACATCCTTCAAAAACTTGGCATAAGACGGAATGTTCTTGATAGCATCAATTAACGGTAGATTAATCTGAACCTTAGACAAAGTTTTCATAAAATCTGTCAATTGTTGATCTTTAACCTTAGGCTTCAACCGTTCGGGGTAAGGCATAGGTGGCTCATAAACACGATCCTCAACAATAACTGCACCATTTTCGGAACTGTTCACTGTCTGTTCAGAATCCTTTGATTTGGCAGATTTTTCAACATTCCCCGAATCTGTTTTTGGCTGTGAAGTTGCCCGCGAATTTTGAATGCAATTTTCATCCCTGTTATCAAATCTTTTTCCGGAACGTAGAACTCTAACTGCCTTGCAATCTGCACCTCCCCTAGGATTTGGTTCGGTTTGACTGGGAAATGTACCTGGAGCCCTTCCAGAAACCTGCAAAGCAATCTGCCCCATTTGTTTTTCCATGTTTTTCACTGATGCTTGCAAATTTTGAATTTCTTGAGTGGTAGTATTTGCCAATTTTTCAATTGCAACCTCCCATGCAGCCTTAGGTGCAGCAGGTTGCTGTACCTGCTGTTGAAATTGAGGCCTAGTGTGCTGTTCCTTATCCCACCTTAGATTAGGATGATCTCTCCAACCTGGGTTGTAGAAATTAGAATACGGGTCGTATCGGGGACGCTGGAAATTGTTAAATGCATTAACCTGCTCTGCTGTAAAATCTGGGGAAACTTCTTTATGTGGGCAGCTCATGAAATCGTGAGTTATCATGTTGCAATTGCTGCAGGCAGCTTGTAAGGGCTGCTGTGCAGCAACCTGAGAACCTGGCATTCTCTGTAATAACATGTCAAATTTTGCATCAAGCCTTTTTTCCATTTTTTCAATTTGTGCTGTAACATATGGAGAACCGTTAGACATCTCCAAAACAGATCTAGATTGTGGCTGCTCAACTGCCCACTGCTGGGTATCTTCCGCCATTTTTTCAAATAACAAACAAGCCTCTTGTGCATTTTTGTCTTTGTACGTACCTCCGCATGAAGCGTTAACAAGAGTTTTTGTAGTCATATTCAGCCCTCTAAAAAATATATGCATTTGATCAGTAGTGCTAATACCCGAATGTGGACATTTTCTAATAAACTCTTTAAACCGCTCCCATGCCTCATGGAACTCCTCATTTGGTTTTTGGGCAAAAGATAAAATCTGTGTTCTCATGTCAAGGGTCTTCGAAGCTGGATAATACTTGTTTAAAAATTTTTCGCTGAGTTGGGCCCAAGTGGTAATGCTTCCAGATGGAAGTGTAAGGAGCCATCTCCTTGCCTGATCTTTTAGAGTGTATGGAAATAACCGCAGCTTAATAGATTCAGTCGAAAATCCTCTCACCAAAATGTTTTTGCAACCCATTAAAAATTCAGCAATGTGCATGTTAGGATCATCAGATGACAACCCATGAAACGTTGGTAGAATATTCAACATGTGCTGTTTTATTTCAAATGCAGTCCCTTCCTCCACTGCCAGATATGTAATGCAACTGGGTATATTTGTGGAATGGGCAGTCAGTGAATTACCCAGGGGCTGACCTGCCTCTGGAATTACAAACGCCATTTTATCTTTGTTGTGCAGGTCCCCAGTAGATACTGATTCCGGAAATGTCTCTTGCAGTGGACGAACCCGCTGCAAATGTTGCTCCCTGCGTTTCCTCCTTAAATTCTGCTCAAGTTCTGGATCAAATGTGATTAATTTCTGCACTGTTGAACGGGTGCTGACCATGCTCAGATTTCTGCAATCTGCACTGTTGTACTGTTATAATCTGTAAAAATAAAATAAAACGAAAATTAAATTTTTTTTTTTATATGTATAAACAGCAATTACTAATTTAAAATCTGATTCGTAGGGATTATTTTAAATAATCCCCGGCAACGGCGCCATTTTCTTGATAGGATTTTTACTACTTACGTGAATGCAATAAAAACCTTCTTTTTTACTTGCAAGAATCACAAGGTTATTGTAGTATAAACGGATCTCGCAAGGTCGTATCCACAGGGATTATTAAATAATTCGAAACTAATCAGATTCTATTTAGTTATTGTAAAGTAGAAATTGGGGTGATTGATTTTATAAACTAATTAAAATAAAAACGAATTTAATGAATTAAAAGTAAACAATCTGCAATATTAGGACTAGAGAGAAGAAAACAGTTTTTAGCAAATCAAATTAAGAAAGCACTAGGGTTCCACCATCACCTAGCAATCCTATGAATTTTTACCCATTACTTATGATCTACACATGCCACTTTGAAGGTTAGATTTTCCTAATTCATATTCTACTTGGAACCTCCAACATAAAACGTATATCTAACATGCAACCCGTCCGGACGTTCGGATCAAATCTAAACATGAAAGACTCATTATGCTTTATGAAAATCTTTTGAAAAACCATGCAATCCTTAAGACGTGATATTCATCCTAAGAGAAATTACACTTATTAATCACAAGAAGCCAACATCAATTTCAGGGAACCTTCCGACCAAAATTGCATCAAATTACTTTTCTAAAAATCCCAATGGTGATCAGGCATTAAAACAATTAGATAGTTTTTATCCCGGTGATTAACAATTCAAAGTACGCATGCAATCAATCATAAGCAATTAAATAAAAATCACATATTCATGCTAAGGCTCAAGGCTTCGCCCTAGCAATAGAAATTAGTTCCGCATACTCATAATTGAAATCATAGAAAATATATTCCAGAAAAGGATTGAAAGCACCTTCAAGTAAAAAGTCTTCAAAACCCTAACAATTCTCTCTGTCTCCCAAAATTGCATAAAAGAAAGCATCGTCTAAACCTGTAGACGGCTAAGCAATATATTTTTCCCAGCCACCTCCAAAACCCTAGAAAACATAACCCTAAATTAAATGATAAAAATTCGTCTAAAATCTGACCAGCCACGTTTTGGCCCATAAGCTGCTCCAAAACTGGCCCAATATAGCTGGATTTAATGTTTGGAATATTCTGAACACTTTTCCAGAAGGCCACGAACCCATCCGAGGTCATCTTGGGCTCCAAAAACGCAATTAAAGCCCAAAAACGTCACTTTCCAGCGCTGCGCACTGCTTCTTTATTTCATCGCCAGAAAATAACCGCTTGGTGGAAAAATCCCAAATTTTGATACGATCAAGCTAAGTGACTCATGAACGTCCTCCAACTGGAATTACTCCAAAATTCGTCCATTTGATCCTGTTTTGCTCCAGAGGAAGTCGAAATTCCTATATTGAAAATACAATTCAAAGTATCAAAATTCTTCCAAAATATTAACCAAAATATACTAAGATTAGGGTAAAATATATAATATAAAATATACTCATCAATGGGTGTGTAAGAATCCTTCTTACACACCACTTGCATGGTTTTATGATTCACACCAACCAAATACCACTTGCAAGGCTTTATGACATTGTTGAAAAAAATTCCAAATTTTTGTGGACTTATCTCCACTCCTTTTCTCCTCTCTAAAACCGGCCCTCCCTCAAAGGGAGTACTTTTGGGGCTTTTATGCAATTACATAAAGTTTTGATACTTTTGTGTATTTGCACTTTGGCCCAAAAGTTTACGTTTTTACGTTTAGGTCCAAAAATGCTAAAGGACAAATTGTTTTGCTCCTTTAATGATGTTTTTGCATTGTTTAAATTTTGGGTTGTAGTTGTATTTACATGAAGTAGTGGACTTTTGTGTTTTACAAAGTGACCCCAAAAGTTTATGTTTTCGCAATATAGCCCAAATGTTGTGGTTATTGCAAGATGGCCCAAATTAAGTAGAGAACAAAATTGTTTTGTCTCTTTAAATGAGAATTGGATTTTCATTTTGTTTAGCTCCATTTAAATCAATTTTATGGATACAAAAACCAAATGAAAATGTTGCATTCAATTTAATTAGTTAAAGTGTTAATTAATTAAAGGGTGATTATGAACCTAAGCCTACGATAATTGAGCTATATGATAGGCCGTTTCAAATTTGTTTGAACCATGGGAATGTGTAGATTAGATTTTGGTTGTAATTTGATTTGATCAAATGTTGTAAAAGAGCTTAAGCTCTTCTTTACTTTAAAGTAATTTGTTTTATGCAAATGTTGTAATGAGCATAAGCTCACCTTTACTTTGAAGTACTTCTTTCTTGCTTTATTTGATATGCATGAAAATGAAGTAGTTGGGTCCAACGCCCCTAAGACAACACGCCTTAATGTGATTAAACGCGTAACTAAAATCAATCACCATCCCTAGACCAAGATTCAACACAAGGCTCGTGTTGAATCTAAATAAAGGTTCATAGTCATCCTAAGGCCCTAAGGCAACTATATAGTCCATCAAATGAATGCAAAGTTTATGTTAGTAGTATCATATACTCTTGCTTTAAAAACCGTTTTATAAGCATAGTGGGAGTATTATATACAACTAAAAACAATCATATGGACCAATAGTTGTAATAGGACCAAAATTGTTTTAATAAAGATTAAAATGAATATTTGTATGTGATGAGACCTAAATCCTTCAACCAAACCATTATTAAGTTGATAAGCGTGAGAGTGCTTTGAACACTCTTTCGTGGCCTTCCACCGTGGTAGGCTCCGATCGTTTGTGACTCGTACACCGGCTTCACCCTATAATGGGGGAGTACAAAGTGCGTGCTTACACTCAGGAGGAGTTCTATATACATACATGATGAAGTGAGGTAGGCAACGAGTTTAGCCAACATGATATAACTCTGAGGCTATGCTTGAACCCCTACACGAACTAGTGATAGTGTACATTTTGTGTACATTTATATCATCCTTATTTGGCAGTGTTGTGATGTTTTTGGATCAAACTAGTTGTATTTTACATTATTTGGTGTTAGTGTGCAGCCAAGTGTGTTTTAGGATCAATTGGAATGCAAATGAAGTAAAATCACCCCTTTTGGTAGCCGAACATTATCCCAGGTGTGGAGAAGATTTTTAGGAGTTAATTTGAAGTCCTAAAGGAGGAGTCTAGGACTACTTTGGCTGCTGAAATGTCAGGAAAACATGTGGAGGGAAGGTGGTGCATTCGGTCATAAACAAGGCAAAAAGGATTGGAGTTAGATTGGGTGGTTCCACACCTTGCCGTGCATTCCCTTGCATTTCCAGCTCCCTTTTGCAGCAACAACATGCACTCCCATTAAACTAAGCCATTCAGCCATGCCATGTGCTTTCATTCCCTTTTCCAGCATGTGCAAACAACTCCAGGTTGTCCACTGCATCCTTGCAGCCATTTCACATGCATCTTTAATTAAATAAGCAACAAGCATGCTTATATTCCCTTGTGCCGTGCATTGCCAGTCCAGAAATCACACATCCCATCATCATTCACATTTTCAGCTCCATTCTTTTACTAGACATCCGAATGTTCTCCCCAAAAAGAACTCCATTTTAAATCCATGAAAGTTCACTTCTTAGGGGCTCTCAATCATACCATTATGGACAGATTCATTTCATTTTTTCATTCACACAGCCACTCCATCTCTGTCCATTCCCTCTCCCATTTTACAGAAATCATTCAACCATAGCCGCACCACCTTCATCTACACCACACTTGGAGAGCTAGCACCAAAGGCAACTCTCAAGGGATTTTCGACACCAACTTTGTTCCAAGGGTTTCTTCTTCTTAATTCTATGTACACTCATGTTATATATTTCTATGTCAAATCTTTGTAAACATGAAGTGTAACTAAACTCATTCTAGGGATTCGATGTAGCCTAGCAAGATTGCCATGTAGCTAATTCAGAATGCTCAGTTTGTCATTCTATTTCTTGTTTCATTCTCTGATTTAATTGTGACTTTGTGTGTTGGTTTTAATTCTTGATCACCATTTGAATTAACTAGAAGTTGTCTAGCCAATCTTAAAGCACACATCATGTATAACCTTGGCAGATATGGGAATGATTGAAGGAAATGTTTTGCAAACATCCTGCCAAGTGTTTCCTTGGTTTTATGAAAGTTTCTAATACATAACACATTCTTGATTAGGAGCCGAAGTTGCACATCACAATCAGGTTCATGACTAGGAATATTTGATCAAATCCACACATCATATGGTTGATCATATCTAAGTGAAACAAACTCAAGAAATAGATAGATGGCTGAGCATAAACTGACTTAACAAACATGGAATCAATTAAGCAATGGTGAAACCGAATCCCTAGCCTCATCTCCATTGATACTATCTCATTTTACTACTTATAGATTCATTTACTTGTGTTCATTTCAGTTCCGTGTGTTTCAAGTTACAACAACAAATCTGCCTAAAGTGATTAGTTTTATTCATTTCATAGAGTTCTTGCAAAACAAGTGATTATATAGGTCCAATTAGTCCCTGTGGATTCGACACCCTTACTTGTGTTAATATACTCAACGTGTTTTAGCACTAGGAAGGAACAAAAACTTCAACAACTAGGCATGGTGGGAATGACTTAACTAAGTACAATGACGCCAACATGATATAATTCTGAGGCATCATTCTCTAAAGGCCAAATTAGATGGGTACTTGCAAGAGATGCAAATGAGTAAACGTACTCTCTCATTATTATTAACGCTAGCCAACATGATATAATTCTGAGGTGGGCTTGGTAATAGTGAGCCTCCCATACCCTACTAAGAGTTTCTTCCAAAACTCTCGAATTCCAATGAGGGATATGGAATTTGCCAAAAATAGTGGGTGGTGCTATTTGATTTAAAGACCCGAATCAAATGGCTTAAAATCAATCAATTTATATTCGTTATGTATTTGTTTACCAATATATTTGCAAACGCTATCCAACACTTGACAAATAAAAACCGAATGTTTTAGTTTCCGGACTTGGTACCACAATCCCAAAGATTGTCTTAAATGGATTGTATATGTACCTAAGCAGTCTCATCCTCAAAATCTTCCTATTGGTAATGTATCATTGGAAGAACATGTTAGATAAGTCTATCATGAAGAGGACAACACAAGCAACCAATGCTTAATCATTTGTTAAAAGAACAAAGGAACTTACGAAGATTAGCATAAAGAAAAGGACACTTTTAGTGTTATTGATAGGAGCATATTTATGCGCCTTAGTTAGCTAGTTCTTATGCATCTTTGTTATGTTTTCTTCGTTAAAGTAGTCTTTTAAGCTACTTTCATGTGTTTTCAGGTTTAAAGGACATATTACATGAAATGATGCAATTTGGAGCTTTTGGAGCGAAAAAGTGAGTTTGGATTGAAAAGGACATGCTTGGAACACAAGGTTGGGATGAAATTGAAGAGTTGAAGATTTGAGGTTTCCTACGTGAAGTAGGAAAGCTAAGCCTAAAAGTTTCCATTTTGTGTTGATCTTTCCTAAATCGGAATTGGCAACCAAAGTTTCTATTCTTGGAGGTTTCCATTTTCGTGAGTTTCTATTCTTGGCTTTGGGCTTTTAGATGACCTAAACCCAAATTCCTTGTGGACCTTCATCCTATGCCGCACCTGGGCCCTCTAGAATCACTTTGCCTTGCCTTGTTAGGGTTTCTAGAAACCCTAACCTTAGCCCACATCCCAGCCGCACCCTAGGCCCTTTTTCCCACTAAATTTCTAATTGTTTCAACCTAATTTCTGATGGATTTGTGTTTTAGAGGCCCTAATCTGATTTGCTAGGGTTTTAAGTGCCTATATATATATTTCTAACCCTAGCCGCACATGATCTCCCTCTCCATAATTCAGAAATTGATACAACCCTAGTTCCCCATTTAATTGCCGCAGCCTTCAATAATTCCAGCAACCTTTCCCACACCTTGCCGCAGCCTTCATCCATTCCAGCACCATTCCACACATCCCTACACCATTCTCCACCTCCATAAACCATTCCCACACCTTGCCGCACCACCATACTATCCTATCCACCTTTCAAAACCCAAAAAACACATCCAGAAAACTCCATTCACGCCAGAACCTGTCCCTCACCTTTGCCGAGCCCAACCTTCACCCAACTCCATATTTTCTGACCCCAAACCTTCCTAGCCGTGCCCTACACCCATCTTAAACATTTTTCCACCATTCTCCCTCATCCAAAATCATCCAAAACTACCCAAAAATCCCCTAAACCCTCTCTGCCACAGCAAGGAGAAGAAGAAAGAGGAGCTTTCTGTGCAGAATTCAAAGTGGTTCTTTGGCGTTTTAGGTGTAATCTTTCTTATGTCTTCGATGTTTCAATTCAATAAACTTTATGTTGTGAGTATGAGGAACTAAACCCCCTTAGTTGGGGGGTGATTCGAAACCATGTACATGCTTGCAATTTGATTCGATTACATTCAGTTGTTATTTCATAAGTTATGGATTCAATTCGTTCATCTATTTGATTGATAACTTATTTGTGTATGTTGATTGAGAGTGCACGCTTAGTTTTCATGCATGAATATGATGCTAGATTATGAGGGAGTTTCACCTAATAGTTACAATCTTATAATCACAAGTAGTGAAGATCGCTTGAAAACGATCGCGTTGAATGAATTCTTAGCATAAGTTTCATGCAATTCATAGTAACAAATGCTTCGTCAATGCTTATGTTTTTCATAGAACGTAATGATTCTTGCTTGTATCTCTATTATGCAATTCATGTAGGGAACTTGTAGGGAATGTTTTGGGTTGTCGTATGCAATCATCCAACTTAATAACTTGTGGAAAAATTGAGGGTTAATTAGTGCAATTCACGGTTAATTTGGGGCGTTGAGTATTCATAGTTTATCGGAAGAACAACTGAAAATCGTTTTGTTTGCAAGTGTGACATGTGTGGAGAAGAACCTCCTAACTAGCCTTTTACCCATCTATTTCACCAAAATCGTTTTTACAATCTGTTTAGTTTCAAAGTTTCTGTTTTGTTTTCAAAATTCGTTCAAAACAAATCCCCCTTTAATTTGAAGTCTTAGATTAGTTAGAAAGTGTTTTGATTTGTGTTTCTAAGTATTTTGATTCAAGTTTTCATCAAATTTCGTCCAAATTAGTGTAGGTGCTCAAAACTGCCCAGAAAGTGGTTTTTAGGCAGTTTTGAGCCTTCTAGTTGCTGTTTTGGTTTTTAGGTTTGTTTAAGTGTTTTAACCTTTAGTTTTGCATTCTTTGAGTTTAGTTTAGTGTTTTAAACTTTGTTTTTGAGTTTTTAAGTCAGTTTCCAAGTGTTTAGCAATCCCTCCTAATCCCCGGTTTAGAATGATCCCTACTTACATCTTCACTACAATTTGACAAAAAGAGGGTTTAATTTGAGTGCTAGTTAATATCATATCAGTTATTAGTTCTTCACTTACAAATCGTTGTATGAAGAAATAAGAGTTGCTTTGAACAACCCTTAGTCAATGCAAACACTAGTGCTTGTTTCTTTATTAAATGAACAAAGAACTTGAGAAGAAAGCACAAAGGCATGGACACTTTATGTGCCATGATTCTTCACTTACAAATTGTTGTATGAAGAAATGAGAGTTGGCTTAAAAAACTCTTGAAAGTTTGTAATTATGTTTAAGAACATGATGGTTGGTTGACAAAAATAGTCCATCAACATGGAACTATGTTCATTTTGAATCATTGAGTGTTGAAGTGTTAAAACACTTCAAGAGACGGGAACTAGGCAAGGACTTCACCTTTGTGTCCCTATCCAAATGGTTCACTAAGTTTATTGTAAACTATGTAGTGAACAATAACCACACACTCTCCAAATTGTTTGATGTGTATAACACAATTGAAATATGTTTCAAGAGAGATAGTGGGAGTTTAGGGACCATGACTATTATAGTCAAAGAAGAAGTCAAATGAAGAAGATAAAATTAACTCCAAGGGAACAAACTTTCTTTATGAAAGGATGGACATTGGAAGGGGTATTTGCAAGAAATGTCTTGCAAATGTCAAGAACACACCTTTCGAAGGTGTTGTAAATTGTTCTTGAATAGTTCAAAACAGTTGGTTCTTCTACTTGAATGCTTGATTCCGTATTAGTGACTATGTTTTACAATCATTGTAAAAGTGTGACTAATAAGAAGTAGAAGATATATGAGAGAAGAAAAGGTGCTTCACATTTGGAACGTGAATAAAATAGATCTCTGCGAAAGCAGATAGTACTTACTTCCTCATATGAACTACCAAAGAAAATGGAAAAAGTAAAGATTGTCTTTACATTCCAATTAAATAAAGAAACTTAATTCTGTATGTTAAATGGATAAATGTTTTGTTTGACAAAACATTGTTCTTTATTAATGAATGATTAGATTATTGTAATCTAATTAATTATCTCTATAGTAGAGATGATTTGGTAGTATTAACTGTTTAGAATATAACGATGCTTAAAACCCAAAAGGTTGCAAGGTAGTGACTAATCCCAACTGAGTTGTGATACCTCTAAAAACGTAAATTACGAGTTGGTCATAGATGGATGCTTTGGATCGTTAGATCCGGATCCAATGCCTTCTTGTTAAAATTGTATAGAGGCAAAATGTTTGAATCTTTATTCTTTTGAAAAGAACAAAGAATCACAAAGTTGTTAAGGTTAATTCACTTAGATGTTAGTGGCACTTGTCCACAACATAATACTACTCATGTTATATGACATTCACCGAAGATCACTCTCGGTTGGACTATAGTTTATTTTGAATAAACACAAGTCCGAATACTTTGCAAAAGGTTTCAAAGAATTCAAGAAATGTAAGTTGATGAGTAAGACGTTTAAAGTATTTACCTCCTTAGATTTGATCCAAGATAAGGTAACACTTTAGAACAGTTTCCTTGAAAGATATCAAGGAAAGAAGCATCATAAGATAATGGATTTCTCCATTAAGGGAAGAACGAACTTGAATAAGATTTAGTTCGTTGGATATTATCAATTACCCATATATATAGGATATATACTTCTAAGACAATATGATTATCAATTAGAAGATCTTCCAAAATTTTCATGACTCCATAGGATGTAGTTGGAAAGAAAGTCAAATCTTAATCATGTTAAGATTTGGGGTTGTGTGCTAATAAGCAATATTTGTTTGAGAATTATCTTGTAGATATCCTTAAATTAACATTTGGATATCACTTCTATAAACCAACTAACAAATGTTGTTTGTTGGGTAGTTCATTGTAATCCTACACTAGGATTTGCCCAAGATAGAGCAAATGAACGAGGGATAGAACTCAAATAATGGTTCTTTGAGAAACAAGATAGTGATCAACAAATATAACAACCTAGTTCCTATACCACAAGCTCCAAGGTAGTCGAGAAGGATTTATAAACCGTCTCAGTTGAATGGTTTGAACTTTATGACTATATCATAGAGTTGCACCTCTTAATTCGAAAGAAATAAGAATGAAAATCCTTATGACTACATTGAGTGTATATACAATATATACTCAAGGAAATGGTAAGGTACCATTTGACCCGAAGTAATGAAACCTTCATAGCTAATTGGTAGCTTAAGGTGACTACAATCAAAGAGAATGGTTGACTTTGAAGAAACCATTTTTGACGTAGTCTTAGTTTCAATTAATTCGAAGATTGCTAGCTACAACTAAATGGTGATTCAATGTTTGGACATAATATGAGTTTCCGAAACCATTATTAAGATAGTCTTGATAATATATGTCTAAAGCTATGAATCACAAGACATGTAAGTTGTAGAGATCCATCCATCATGAATCTTAAGCAAGCTAGTGGGAGACATAAGCGTCTTATGAGAGAAAGGTCAAATCGTTTGATTTCTCATAAAGATGTAAATGAATCTTTTGTTTACTAGGTTTACAAAAGATTAGTGGGAGTTAATCATATTCCTAAATTTGTGTATATATAAATAAATATATATATATATGATATATTAATTTTGGAAATGAAAAGAATAATTCTTCGTAAAAGTTATGACTTTAAACATTCTATAACGATAGAATGTATATGGGAGACATAGTCTATAAACATGGGAAGTAAATCTATAATGATAGATTTCAAGATATAATTTGATTATATCAATCCCTAATAAATAGACAATAGATGCTAGGAAGTTTCTCATATGATGATAAACTTCAATTAGAAGGACGATTCTAGTGTGACTAGCAAGTTGCTCTTCTCAAAAGGAATGTACCCTTTTGACTCCCATAGAAATAATGCATAAATAGAATCCTTTATGCATACACAGAAAGGTGATTTATGTATTTCATATTGTATGAAAAACGTTGATATGAGTTGTGCCTAGAATGGTACAAGACAATATCAATGCAAGCCCAGGATCAGAACCATGGCAACTGTCAAGTGAGTCCTTAAGTATTTAAGAAATACTAAAGGATAGATCCCTCAAAGAATGAGGAAGAATTAGAGTAACGTAAAGGAAGCGTAAATGTATTAGATTATGAATCTAATCCATCATTGGATGTTTCTTCATTATGAATGAAGAGATAAACATATATCTCTTTATTATGACTAAAGAGATATTTGGATGGAAACATTAAAAGTAATGACTTTAGTGTGTTCCATTATGAATGCAAAATATATTGCCATATAGAAGCTTACAACAATGTTGTTTGGATGGGAAAGTTCATTTATGAACTCTCTATTCAGTTCCAACCAGAAAGTGTATCTAGTGTACTGACACTATGACACCAATGGGGTGATAGCTCAAGCCAGGAATCAAGGTCTCATCAAGATCCGAACTCATATGAGAGACTGAACCACATGATTGAGAATCATGTATAATGGTGACGTCGATATTCTCAAGGTTACTTCTATGGATAACATATAGATATCCATTGCCTAGGCCTACTACTCAGCCATTTTTGAAATGACTACAGAAGAGGTATCATCACTGATAATCAAGCTGATTGGCTCTAGTGCAAGTGGGAGATTGTTGGAAATGTGCCCTAAAACCAATCATATGATGATACTTTACGGACAATTCACATGTTAAACTAATCTAGTTTAATATCAAGGATAAAGATTATTGTTTGAGCCGTCTCATATAAATGTTATATGCTTAAACGATAAAGTCCAAGGAATATGTGATTGGGAGAATGCAATCTAAAGAAGTTAGATTCATGAGACCATTCTTTCGTACACATATCCTAAACGTTCCTGATCATAGGATTGCCAATTGGGCATTGACAGTCCGTTAAGATCAGTACATGCTATGTCTTCTCTCAGGGAGAGTGACTAGTCTCGAGTCATTGGTGTGTGTGACATCAAGACAAGCATGTTGGTGCTCAATAACGAATGAGTCCACTGAACGCGATCAACGAGGAGTTCTCATACTCATGTCACATGAGAACTCATGGTTGGGATAATGCAAAGTAGTCATTTGACCTGAGGCATCGTCGTTGTCTTGTGGTTAAGTCCTTGATCTTTGATTATGTCAAAGTCACTCCATCAGGAGGGTGTCCACGACATAGTTGGGGTTAAGCCACTTAGCCATGAAGGCAAGTGAATGCGCAACAAGGGATCTCTAACCTTCAAACTGTTTGAGGGAGAATACTCTATGATATGATTAAGAATCTCTGGCCAGAGTATGAATGAGATTTAGGAAGTCGTTCCAAATCACATTCAAGGTAATCATATAAGCACACGAATCACATTGGATAGTAGACATGAATAAACTAAACTATCAAACCAAACAATGTGGTCAAGAGTATTGTATTGGAGAAAGACCGTATTGCATTTGTAATCCTAAACTGAATAGGTTCTCTACCTCTTCTGATTAGCTTGGGTAACCATGATATGCTGCTAGGTGTCACTCATGGTTTGTGGAAGCCCTAAACGTGTATAATCACTAAAGGGAGAATTGAAAGTAAGTTTCAATTCACAATCGATGTGAAATGGTTTTAATCGCCCACTGCCTCGCTAAAAGGAACCTAATGGATCGTACACCGTGTAAGGTGGAGATTGAAGAAATAATGGAGATGAGTAAGAATAATTAAATGGTTTAATTATTTAACAATTTATGGCAAGGATTAATTAATATGTTAATTAATCAAACGAATAAAGTTCGTTAAAAGACCACGGGTTAGTTTTGGGCCTCAAGACCCAATGGGCTTCGAACGTCAAGCCCGTTGACTTAAGTTGTATGACAACTTAATTCACAAAGGCCCAATAGCCCAATAAAACCCTTATGGCCGGCCATGTTAGAGAGAATGGGCTTTTGGTTCTTTAGGTCACTTATTTGAAGGGACTATATAAAGGACTTTATAGCCTAAAATTCATTAAAGGTTCTTTTGGAGAAAATTGGAGAGAACATGTCTCTCCTTTTCTCTCTAGGAGGCCGGCCCCCTTGGAGGGTGTATCTAGCAATCCTACTCCTCCAAGGTCACTCATTTTCTTCTCCAATCTAACCTTGGTGTAGAGACTTAGAGGTTCTCTACTTTGAGAACTTGGAGAAACCAATTCATCCATCTAAATCCATGGAGCTAAGAAGCAAGGAATGAAGGCCCTATCTCTTGGGTGATTATCCTTTGCTTATGCAAAGAGGAATCAACAAAGGTATAAATTTTTCAACTCACTTAGATTTGAGTTGAGTCTTGGTTCACCAATCTACTAGGCTTTGAATTTCATGGTTAATGTTTTGTTTTTAAGTGCATGAAAGCATGGTTCCGCCTTTTAATTGTTAATAGCATGCTATAGATGTTGCTTAATTGAACATGTATTTCTCAAAATAATCCTTCAAAACAAGGTTCAACGGGGTTTACACTTGAACATATAATGGCAATTTGGCTAAGGTGGTGGTCACTACACAACTTCTTCTTGAATATGTGTTATGCAAATCAATAGCATGCTTTGAATGAAATGGGCATGAGTTCTAGCATTTGGAACTAAATGATGAAACGCCTTCTAAGTAGTAACCAAGCAAAGAATAATGAGATCATGCAACGACTTAGAAAACAATAATGCACAGATTATCAACTCTCCAAATAACGTTTAGGCTCAAGTCTCACAAGGTTGTAGCGTTTGTTTGAGTTCCTTCTGATATGATATTAACTAGCACTCAAATTAAACCCTCTTTTTGTCAAATTGTAGTAAAGATGTAAGTAGGGATCGTTCTAGACCGGGGATTAGGAGGGATTGCTAAACACTTGGAAACTGATTTAAAAACTCAAAAACAAAGTTTAAAACACTAAACTAAACTCAAAGAATGCAAAACTAAAGGTTAAAACACTTAAACAAACCGAAAAACCAAAACAGCAACTAGAAGGCTCAAAACTGCCTAAAAACCACTTTCTGGGCAGTTTTGAGCACCTACACTAATTTGGACGAAATTTGATGAAAACTTGAATCAAAATACTTAGAAACACAAATCAAAACACTTTCTAACTAATCTAAGACTTCAAAATAAAGGGGGATTTGTTTTGGACGAAAATTGAAAACAAAACAGAAACTTTAATAAGCACAGATTGTAAAAACGATTTTGGTGAAATAGATGGTTAAAAGGCTAGTTAGGAGGTTCTTCTCCACACATGTCACACTTGCAAACAAAACGATTTTCAGTTGTTCTTCCGATAAACTATGAATACTCAACGCCCCAAATTAACCGTGAATTGCACTAATTAACCCTCAGTTTTTCCACAAGTTATTAAGTTGGATGATTGCATACGACAACCCAAAACATTCCCTACAAGTTCCCTACATGAATTGCATA
Organism: Malus x robusta; assembly: GCA_963082935.1. Classification (NCBI taxonomy): domain Eukaryota; kingdom Viridiplantae; phylum Streptophyta; class Magnoliopsida; order Rosales; family Rosaceae; genus Malus; species Malus x robusta. The sequence goes on from OY720328.1 coordinate 14,265,120, forward strand.
ATAGAGAGACAAGCAAGAATCATTACGTTCTATGAAAAACATAAGCATTGACGAAGCATTTGTTACTATGAATTGCATGAAACTTATGCTAAGAATTCATTCAACGCGATCGTTTTCAAGCGATCTTCACTACTTGTGATTATAAGATTGTAACTATTAGGTGAAACTCCCTTATAATCTAGCATCATATTGATGCATGAAAACTAAGCGTGCACTCTCAATTAACATACACAAATAAATTATCAATCAAATAGATGAACGAATTGAATCCATAACTTATGAAATAACAACTGAATGTAATCGAATCAAATTGCAAGCATGTACATGGTTTCGAATTACCCCCCAACTAAGGGGGTTTAAGTCATCATACTCACAACATAAAGTTTATTGAATTTAAACATCGAAGACATAAGAAAGATTACACCTAAAATGCCAAAGAATTCCACTTTGAAATCTGCACAGAAAGCTCCTCTTTCTTCTTCTCCTTCCTGCGGCAGTGAGGGTTTAGGGGCTGTTTGGATGTGATTTCGGTTTAGGGATGGATTTGGGATGATATGGTGGTTCGGCAAAGGGTAAGGGAGGTGTATGGTGGCGCGGCAAAGTGGGGAAGGTTGCTGGAATGGAGGAATGGCTGCTGGAATGGATGAATGGCTGCGGCAAGGAAAGATTTTGGGTGATGGTGGCTGCGGCAAGGTGGGGAAAGGGAGATGGTTTTCTGATTTTGTGTAGAAGGAAAAGATGTGTGCGGCTAGGGTGAAAATACATATATATAGGCACCTAAAAACCCTAATGAAATCAGATTGAGAACAATGGGCTAGGGTTAGGTGCGGCACTTAAGTGGACTAAGGTTTAGGGTTTGTAAAATAGGGCTTCTAGGTGGAAAGGTGCGGCTTGGGTTTTGGAGAAATGGACTAGGGTTTAACATGGCAGATTTTAGATGATTAGGCCCTAGGGTGCGGCATGGGCTTAGGATCCACAAGGAATTAGGGTTTAGGTCATCTAAAAGCCCAAAGCCAAGAATAGAAACTAACGAAAATGGAAACCTCCAAGAATAGAAACTTCCAACTTTTAGAAACTTTGGTTGCCAATTCCGATTTAGGAAAGATCAACCCAAAAGGAAACTTTTAGGCTTAGCTCTCCTACTTCAAGTAGGAAACCTCAAATCTTCAACTCTCCAATTCCGTCCCAATCTTGTGTTCCAAGCATGTCCTTTTCAATCCAAGCTCACTTTTTGCTCCAAAAGCTCCAACTTGCATCATTTCATGTAATACGTCCTTTAACCTGAAAACACATGAAAGTAGCTTAAAAGACTACTTTAACGAAGAAAACATAACAAAAATGCATAAGAACTAGCTAACTAAGGCCCATAAATATGCTCCTATCACCTTCCTTCAAGCATGTTACAAAAACTAATTTTTATCCTTTGTGATTGCATGTGAATTCATAAGCTATAACTACAACCAAGCTTACACCAAAGAGTAAATCAAACTTTCATCCATGTTTTATAACTCTTTTTAACAGTCATGCAATTAAAAACCAAATCCTCATCATTGTGTTGGAAGGTACCCTAAGACACAAATAAACACACAAAAACAACTCTTTTTGGGTTTTTATGTCACTCCAAAATAGCTTAAAAACACTTTAAAACAACAAGGCACAATACTAGAAGTAATGGGTGATAAACTCCTACGAATGTTTCAAGCATAAACTCACACAAAAACAAGCAAATAAACAAACAACGAATAAACATGACAAGTATAGCAAAGTAAAAACTAGACAAAGTAGCGTTTAAGAACGCAAATATGGTTTTGGAGATAGGTGATCTTGTTGTCTTTCCACAGCTTTGATCTCGAACTGGTTCGGAATTCTGAGCGAGAGATATGAGAGTTCCTTGGTTTCACATCAGACTCCTTCTGTTGGGTTGATTTGATTGTGCAGTCTGCATTCTTCTCTGCTTGTTTCTTCTGCACGGCAGGCAGGCACGAGGTAGAGGTGTTGGTCTGTTTCTTTCTTCAATCTTTCCAAGTGCCCACCTCTTGCTTTCTTTCTCCTTGTCCCTAGCTGAGGATGAATTGGCAAATTGTCTCCACATGCTTCGAGGTATCATTTTCACTTCCCTTATCTGTTCCCCAGGCAGATGTGGTAGACGAAGAGGAAGCATAAGATGATGAAGATGAGTACTCGAGAGCAAGGCTAGGTAAGCAATCAAGAAGGGTTTCCAGGCAGTCGGTTCTAGATCGGAAAATTAATACCAAGTGCTGGCTGATTGCTCTCTTTCTCCTTGTCCTAAAACAACGACAAGGAGAAGGACAGGGAGAAAGCATGATATGAGATACTCTTTCTTTCAACCTTCATGATATGAAATACTTTTGCTTTGGATGGGTTGTTTTCAGAGGTACCCCAAGGAATAAGGAACACTGAGTGACTCGAGAGGGTTTGTTGGAAAGGCATTCTCGGAGATGACAGAAGGTTATGTATGTCTGCCTTGCCATGGAGGGTGAAGGTCGACATTTATAGGAAATAATAACCGGTACTGTTCTTTCACTCATGTCGGCAACCGTTGGATGATTGAACAGTAAACTTCACGTGCTTTCTCCTTCAACAGAAATCGTCGACAGATTGCCCGTGATTTCCTCAAAGCTGACGAGGCTGAGAAAGACAGATGGTTGGAATCGGCGCTTCGACAAACTGCCCGTGATTTCCGCAAAGCTTTCTCTGCATGTGACAAGTGCTGTCGAGGCTGAGAGAGACAGGCGCATCTTCTTTATCTGAGATAGATGCTTCGACAAATTTTCTGTGATTTTCGCAAAGCTGAGTTTGTGTTTGACGGGTACTGACGAGGTTGAGAAAGCTGACACTCTTCGATATCTGGAATCGGTGGTTTGTGAGCAAGCCCAACTTTTGAGAAAGCTGGCGTCTCTTCGATTTTTGAATTGGCCTCTTTGAATTCTGAGCTCGCCTCTTCAATCTCTGAAATCCCATCACATGTTGATTTTTATAGAGGTACGCAGGACGTTTAATCTCTGAAATTGACCAGATGCAGGAAACTGATGGTCAGATTTGACTTGATCATCAGAGGTTTGTGGGTTTGTTCCAACAGCATTTGCCTTCTGGGGCTGTACCGCGTAGTGAAGCTCCAAATGATCAACCTCCGATACCTCCTCCTTCTGTGGCCCCGCCGACTGCTGAGACTTCTCCCAAACAGCCTTCGTGAAGGCTTCCTCTTGTATTTTTCTGCTTAATGTTCCTTTTTCTACAAAAATCAATGAAAAAGCATCTTGTTTACCAAAAATCCACACCAAAAGAAATCAAACAAGCAACAACTAAAAACGTAGTAAATGGAAGGTTTTTAGAAACGCAAAACCGATTGTGAAGCGATTCGAATATCTTCCTTATTTGAATACATGGGTTGCCTCCAAAGAAGCGCTTGCTTTAACGTCATGCAGCCGGACGAAGAACGCAATTACTCCCCATTGGAGCCCACAGCATGCAAGGGAATGTCTTCCACGGCATGCTCCTCAAAATGCTCATAATAGGGCTTCAATTGATGCCTATTCACCTTGAATTCATGTCCCGTTTTCAAGTTTTGGATCTGGACTGCACCATGAACAAAAACATTAGTAATAACAAAAACATTAGTAAGAACAAAAACATTAGTAATAACAAAAACATTAGAACGTAACTTGCGGCATTTGATCCCTAGCACCTATGTTACCCATTCTTTGGCATTTATCACATGTTAAGCAAAAAGTTATAGCATCCTTAAAGATACTAGTCCAATAGAACCAACATTGTAACACCTTACGTGCTGTTCTTTGTGTGCCAAAGTGACCACCACATGCATATGTGTGACAAAAACTTAAAATTGAACGAAATTCAGAATCATGCACACATCGACGTACAATCTGATCCGGGCAAAATTTCCACAAATATGGATCATCCCACACATAAAACCGTGCATCATGCCTAAGTTTATCACGTTGGTGCCTAGTGAAAGTGCTTGGAATTTGTTTTGACACCAAAAAGTTCACCAAATCGGCATACCAAGGCTCACTAACCTTTATGGACATCAATTGTTCATCGGGGAATGTCTCGGCAATGGGTAGGGACTCCTCATTATGCACCATGCGGCTTAGGTGGTCAGCCACCACGTTCTCACTTCCCTTCTTGTCACGAATCTCAATATCGAACTCTTTAAGTAGGAGCATCCAACGAATGAGTCGAGGTTTAGCTTCTTTCTTTGTGAACAAGTACTTCAAGGCTGCATGGTCAGTGAAGACAATGACTTTAGTGCCAATTAAATACGATCTAAACTTATCTAATGCAAAGACAACAGCCAAGAGCTCTTTCTCAGTTGTGGAATAATTTAATTGTGCATCATTTAAAGTACGAGAAGCATAATAAATAACATGTGGCAGCTTGTAGTATAGTGGTAAGTATTCCCGCCTGTCACGCTGGTGACCCGGGTTCGATCCCCGGCAACGGCGCCAAAAATTTGATGCGAAATATATAAGCACACAAATTAAACCCTCTTTTTATCAATTGTAGCAAGTATGTAAGTAGGGATCGTTCTAGGCCGGGGATTAGGAGGGATTGCCAAATCACTTGAAAACTGACTCAAAACTTAAAAACAAAGTTTAAAACACTAAACTAGACTCAAAGAATGCAAAACTAAAGTTTAAAACACTAAGATAAACAAAAGGATTCAAAACAGCAACCAAAAGACTCAAACTGCCTTACAAACACTTTCTGGGCAGTTTTGAGCACAAACACAAATTTGGACGAAATTGGTTTACCACTTGAATCAAAACAAATAAAAACACAAACTAAAGTGATTACTAACTAATATAACACTTTGAAACAAATGGGAGATTGGTTCTTGACGAGATTTAACACTAAACAAAAACTTTTAAAAACTAGCAGATTGTAAAACGAGATTGATTAAATTGAATGGATGAGAAGCTAGCTAAGGGGTTCTTCTCCACACATGTTATACTTGCATACAAAATGATTTCCAATTGCTCTTCGACACACCATGAATTCCCAACACCCCAGATTAACTGTGAATTGCACTAATTAACCCTCAGATTTCCCTAAAGTTATTGAATTGGATGAATTGCATACGACAACCCAAAGCATTCCTCACAAGTCCCCTACATGAATTGCATAATAGAGATACAAGCAAGAATCATTAAGTTCTATGAAAACCATAAGCATTGGCGAGGCACTTGTGATGCGTAAAATAACTAAACACACAAATTAAACCCTCTTTTGACAAATGTAGTAAAGTATGTAAGTAGGGATCGTTCTAGACCGGGGATTAGGAGGGATTGCTAAACACTTGGAAACTGACTTAAAAAATCAAAAACAAAGTTTAAAACACTAAACTAGACTCAAAGAATGCAAAACTAAAGGTTAAAACACTTAAACAAACCTAAAACTCAAAACAGCAACCTAATGACTCAAAACTGCCTAAAAACCACTTTCTGGGCAGTTTTGAGAACCTAACAAGAACTTGGACGAATTTGGGTTAAAACTTGAATCAAAACACTTAGAAACACAAATCAAAACACCTTCTAACTAATCTAAGACTTCAAAATAAAGGGGGATTTGTTTTGGACGAAAATTGAAAACAAAACAGAAACTTTAAAACAAAACAGATTGTAAAACGTTTTTGGATGAAAAGGATGGATAAAAGGCTAGTTAGGAGGTTCTTCTCCACACATGACACACTTGCAAACAAAACGATTTTCAGTTGTTCTTCCAATAAATTATGAAACTCAACACCCCAAGTTAATTAGACACGCTTAAATTAACCTTCAAGTTCTCCTAAAGTTAATGAATTGGATGGGAAAGCGCATACAACAATTCAAAGCATTCCTTAAAGGTTCCTTACGTGATGAGCACAATAAAGATACAATCAAGAATCATGAGGCACAATGAGAACTATAAGTGTTGACGAGTCATTCGTTACTATGATGAGCATGAAACTAGTGCCAAGAATTCATTCAACGCGATCGTTTTCAAGCGACCTTCACTACTTGTGATTATAAGATTGTAACTATTAGGTGAAACTCCCTCATAATCTAGCATCATATTCATGCATGAAAACTAAGCGTGCACTCTCAATCAACATACACAAATAAGTTATCAATCAAGTAGATGAACGAATTGAATCCACAACTTATGAAATAACAACTGAATGTGATATGATATTAACTAGCACACAAATTAAACCCTCTTTTTGTCAAATTGTAGTGAAGATGTAAGTAGGGATCGTTCTAGACCGGGGATTAGGAGGGATTGCTAAACACTTGGAAACTGACTTAAAAACTCAAAAACAAAGTTTAAAACTCTAAACTAGACTCAAAGAATGCAAAGCTAAAGGTTAAAACACTTAAACAAACCTAGAACTCAAAACAGCAACTAGAAGACTCAAAACTGCCTAAAAACCACTTTCTGGGCAGTTTTGAGCACCTACACTAATTTGGACGAAATTTGATGAAAACTTGAATCAAAACACTTAGAAACACAAATCAAAACACTTTCTAACTAATCTAAGACTCTAACCTAAAGGGGGATTTGTTTGGGACGAAAATTTAACACAAAACAGAAACTTAAAATGAAACAGATTGTAAAACGTTTTTGGGTGAAAAGGATGGATAAAAGGCTAGTTAGGAGGTTCTTCTCCACACATGTCAAACTTGCAAACAAAACGATTCTCAGTTGTTCTTCCGATAAACTATGAATACTCAATGCCCCAAATTAACCGTGAATTGCACTAATTAACCCTCAGTTTTTCCACAAGTTATTAAGTTGGATGATTGCATACGACAACCCAAAACATTCCCTACAAGTTCCCTACATGAATTGCATAATAGAGATACAAGCAAGAATCATTACGTTCTATGAAAAACATAAGCATTGACGAAGCATTTGTTACTATGAATTGCATGAAACTTATGCTAAGAATTCATTCAACGCGATCGTTTTCAAGCGATCTTCACTACTTGTGATTATAAGATTGTAACTATTAGGTGAAACTCCCTCATAATCTAGCATCATATTCATGCATGAAAACTAAGCGTGCACTCTCAATCAACATACACAAATAAGTTATCAATCAAATAGATGAACGAATTGAATCCATAACTTATGAAATAACAACTAAATGTAATCGAATCAAATTGCAAGCATGTACATGGTTTCGAATCACCCCCCAACTAAGGGGGTTTAGTTCCTCATACTCACAACATAAAGTTTATTGAATTGAAACATCGAAGACATAAGAAAGATTACACGTAAAATGCCAAAGAAGTCCACTTTGAATTCTGCACAGAAAGCTCCTCTTTCTTCTTCTCCTTGTTGCGGCAGTGAGGGTTTAGGGGGTTTTTGAATGGTTTTGGATGACTTTGGATGAGGGAGAATGGTGGAAAACTATCTAGGATAGGTGTAGGGCACGGCTAGGAAGGTTTGGGGTCAGAAAATATGGATTTGGGTGTAGGTTGGGCTCGGCAAAGGTGAAGGACAGGTTCTGGCGTGAATGGAGTTGCTGGATGTGTTTTTGGGTTTTAGAAGGGAGTTATGATGGTAGGGTGGTGCGGCAAGGTGTGGGAAAGGGTTATGGAGGTGTGGAATGGTGTCTAAAGGTGGAGGATGGTGGCTGGAATGGATCAAATGCTGCGGCAAGGAAGGATCTTGGGTGATGGTGGCTGCGGCAAGGTGGGGAAAGGGAGATGGTTTTCTGATTTTTTTGTAGAGGGAGAAGATGATCTGCGGCTAGGGTGTAGAACACAAATATATAGGCATCTAAAACCCTAATTAAATCAGATTAGACAACAATGGGCTAGGGTTAGGTGCGGCACTTAAGTGAACATGGGCTAGGGTTTGTAAAATAGGCTTCTAGGATGAAAGGTGCGGCTTGGGTTTTGGAGAAATGGACTAGGGTTTAACATGGCAGATTTTAGATGATTAGGCCCTAGGGTGCGGCATGGGCTTAGGATCCACAAGGAATTAGGGTTTAGGACATCTAAAAGCCCAAAGCCAAGAATAGAAACTCACGAAAATGGAAACCTCCAAGAATAGAAACTTCCAACTTTTAGAAACTTTGGTTGCCAATTCCGATTTAGGAAAGATCAACCCAAAATGGAAACTTTTAGGCTTAGCTTTCCTACTTCAAGTAGGAAACCTCAAATCTTCAACTCTTCAATTCCATCCCATCCTTGTGTTCCAAGCATGTTCTTTTCAATCCAAGCACACGTTTCGCTCCAAACGCTCCAAATTGCATCATTTCGTGTAATATGTCCTTTAACCCTGAAAACACATGAAAGTAGCTTAAAAGACTACTTTGACGAAGAAAACATAACAAAAATGCATAAGAACTAGCTAACTAAGGCGCATAAATATGCACCTATCAAATTCCCCCACACTTAGCTTTTGCTAGTCCTCGAGCAAAACAAACAAAAGAAAGAAAACAAAACGAAACGAAACAAACTAACCAAAACAAAACCTAAACCTTCCAACGTTTGCCTCAGGGATTTCCAATGCACATGACATGTTAAAGATTGTTATCCCCACAGATTTGAGTCATCTTTACACAAGCATATACTTAATTAAAGCCACCACGTACTAGTTCACATTTAACCAATTAAAACATGATTTTGAATGTAGTAACATGCCTTAGAGAATTTGCTCAATTCCTTACTAGATATGCACTCAATTTTCACACAGATTTTCTGACTACACACCCTATACTAGTTATATGTGAGAAGATTGATGTGAATATGAAAACGAATGCTCACATATATGTATAACAAGAAAAGCATTTTCCGGAGTAAATGACATGTTTAGATATGATCTCATGAATGGAATGCTATTACTTAGATGCGAGAACCAGTGACACCATATGCTCATACCAATTTTAAACTCCACAAATTGAAACACATAACACTCAAGATAGAAGTTACGGGTTGTAATGGGGCTTGGGGTATTGGCTAACAAGGAAAGGATAGGGAAAACAAACGTTCTTCAAGCGATAGTAAGGAAAGTAATGAACTTGAGACTTAGAATTCATTTAGATTGCAGAAATTAACTTTAACACACAAGGGGAAGACTTAAACAACTCCTTAGGGTCAAATTCATTGTTTTGGACCCTTACTTCAACAAACAATACTTTTTTCTCAACTTTTCAACTCTTTTTTTTTTTTTTTTATACTTTTCATACTTTTTCTTCATTTTTTTTTTTTTTTTTCTTTTTTTCACACGTGCCTATGGCACACAAAATCACAAAAGAAATACTTCCCCCACACTTGTTTTCTGCCAACATAAATCAAAAGGAATTCAATTTGAATCATGCTTTACTATGCTTTAAGAACAAGGGTATGGATGGTCCTAATCTAAGCTAGGTGAGGAAAACGTGGGTTATCAAAGAATAGGCTAAACAAGGCTCAACGGGGTCAAAAACCTACAAAACATAATAACAGAGGGGATTTACAGCTTTTTGGCTATGGTGGTGGTCACTACACAACTTTATCTTGAATATGTGTTATGCAATTCAATGACATGCTTTGAATGAAATGGGCATGAGTTCTAGCATTTGGAACTAAATGATGAAACGCCTTCTAAGTAATAACCAAGCAAAGAATAATGAGATCATGCAACGACTTTAGAAATCAACAATGCACAGATTTTAACTCTCCAAATAAACGTTTAGGCTCAAGTCTCACAAGGTTGTAGCGTTTGTTTGAGTTCCTTCCTTCAAGCATGTTACAAAAACTGATTTTTTTTCTTTATGATTACATGTGAATTCATAAGTTATAACCACAACCAAGCATAAACCAAGAGTAAATCAAACTTTCATCCATGTTAATCACTCTCTTTAACAGCCATGTAATTACAAACCGAATCCTCATCATTGTGTTGGAAGGTACCCTAAGACACAAACAAACACACAAAAACAACTCTTTTTGGGTTTTTAAAACAAATTTTTCAAATTTTTTCTTGGATTTTCGGATTTTTAGAGCAACACATACTAAAACACACCAAAACTGCTCAAAAACACTTAAAAACAGCAAGGAACAAGTCTCCAAGTTAAGGGTGATAAAATCCCACGAATTTGCATCTAAAACACTTAGTTACCCCCCCCACACTTAAATCAAACATTTTCCTCAATGTTTCAAGCATTAAACCACACTAAACAAAAAGAAACACACAAACAGCAACTAAAACAACTAAATAGGCAGATTCGAAATAAACAACAAAGTGAAGAGTTTAGGAACGCAAATCTGGAATTGGAGTAAGTCCTTGGTCTTCCTTTGTCTAATTGCATGGGTTGCCTCCCAAGTAGCGCTTTCTTTAACGTCGTATAGCCGAACGAAAAACCCAATCATTCTCCCTTTGTGCCCACGGCACCCAAAGAAATGTCCTCCACGGTTTGTTCAACAAAGTTCTCATAATATGGCTTCAAACGGTGTCCGTTCACTTGGAATTCATGACCTGTTTTGAGACTTTGAATCTGGATGGCACCATAAGAAGATACGTTAGTAATAACAAACGGTCCAATCCACTTAGAACGTAACTTACCGGGAAACAAACGTAAACGGGAATTAAACAATAGCACTTTCTGCCCAATTGAGAATGATTTCCCACGGATCATGTTGTCATGGAAAGCTTTGGTCTTTTGCTTGTAAATGCTTGCATTATCGTACGCCTCGCGCCGTATCTCATCAAGCTCATTCAATTGCAATCTCCTTTGACTTCCCGCTTCCTCGAGGTTCATGTTAAACTTCTTGATGGCCCAAAGTGCTTTGTGCTCCAATTCAACAGGAAGATGGCACGCCTTGCCATAGACAAGTCGGAAGGGGGACATCCCAATGGGGGTTTTGTACGCCGTACGATACGCCCAAAGTGCATCATCTAACCGTAAACTCCAATCCTTCCTCGTTGGCCCAACGGTCTTCTCTAGGATTTGCTTGATCTCTCGGTTGGAAACCTCGGCTTGGCCATTCGTTTGAGGATGGTAAGGTGTAGAAACCTTATGGGTGACACTGTATTTCCTCAATAACGCGTCAATGGTCCGATTGCAAAAGTGTGTCCCTCCGTCACTAATGATCACTCGTGGCATTCCGAACCTTGCAAAAATGTTAGTTCTAATAAAATCTGCAACCACCTTAGAATCATTAGTCCGGGTAGCCTTGGCTTCCACCCATTTTGACACATAATCAACCGCAAGCAAAATATATGTAAAACCATACGAAGAAGGAAAAGGACCCATAAAATCAATACCCCAAACATCAAAAATTTCAACATTTAGGATAGAAACCTGCGACATTTGGTCCTTTGCACTAATACCACCCATTCGTTGGCATTTATCACATGTTAAGCAAAAAGTTTTAGCATCTTTAAAAATACTAGGCCAATAAAATCCACATTGTAACACCTTAAGGGCTGTGCGTTGTGTGCCAAAGTGACCTCCACATGCATATGTGTGACAAAAACTCAAAATTGAATGACATTCAGAATCGTGCACACAACGACGTATAATCTGATCGGGGCAAAATTTCCATAAGTACGGATCATCCCACACATAGAACCGTGCATCATGCTTAAGTTTATCACGTTGGTGCCTAGTGAACTCACTTGGAATACGTTTTGACACCAAAAAATTAACAATATCAGCATACCAAGGTGTACTAACCTTAATGGACAGCAATTGTTCATCCCGAAATGTCTCCAAAATCGGCAAAGACTCCTCATTATGCACCATCCGGCTTAGGTGGTCAGCCACCACGTTCTCACTTCCCTTCTTGTCCCGAATCTCAATGTCGAACTCTTGAAGTAGCAATATCCATCGAATTAGCCGTGGCTTGGCCTCCTTTTTGGTGAGCAAGTACTTCAGAGCTGCATCATCAGTAAAAACAATTACTTTAGTTCCAATAAGATATGATCGAAATTTATCTAAAGCAAAGACAACGGCAAGAAGTTCTTTTTCCGTAGTGGAGTAGTTCAATTGTGCATCGTTCAACGTCCGGGAGGCGTAGTAAATGACATGCGGCCTCTTGTCCTTTCTTTGTCCTAAAACAGCTCCTAAAGCATAGTCGGACGCATCACACATGAGCTCGAAAGGTAGACTCCAATCCGGTGGAACAATGATGGGTGCCGTGGTCAACAACTCCTTGAGTTGTTTGAATGATTCCGTGCACTCCTTTGTGAATTCAAACGCCACTTCTTTTTGTAGGAGTCGGCAAAGAGGTTGTGCAATCTTCGAGAAATCTTTGATAAACCTACGATAAAATCCTGCATGGCCAAGAAACGAACGAACCTCTCTAACCGAATTCGGAGAGGGTAAGTGACGTACAAGATCTATTTTTGACTTATCAACCTCAATACCCTTTTCAGAGATTATATGACCTAAAACGATGCCTTGTTTAACCATAAAATGACACTTTTCCCAATTAAGCACAAGGTTAGTTTCAACACAACGTTTTAGGATCACACTTAGATTATGTAAGCAACTATCAAACGAATCACCAAAGACGCTAAAATAATCCATAAACACTTCAATTATCTTTTCTACGTGATCAGAAAATATGCTCATCATGCATCTTTGAAATGTAGCAGGTGCATTACATAAACCAAAAGGCATGCGACGATATGCAAATGTACCAAACGGGCATGTAAAAGTGGTTTTTTCTTGGTCTTCAGGTGAAATGACAATTTGATTATAACCAGAATAACCATCAAGAAAACAATAAAAAGCATAACCCGCTAACCTCTCAAGCATTTGGTCAATGAACGGCAATGGGAAGTGGTCCTTCCTCGTGGTGGTGTTTAGCTTCCTATAGTCAATGCACACCCTCCAACCGGTTTGAATACGTTGAGGGACAAGCTCATTCTCGGCATTAGCTACCACCGTCACTCCGGATTTCTTTGGTACGCATTGAACTGGCGAAACCCACCTACTATCCGAGATTGGATAGATAACCCCACAATCTAGAAGCTTTATGATCTCCTTCTTCACTACTTCCATCATTGGAGGGTTGAGACGGCGTTGAGCCTCTCTAGTTGGTTTGGCCCCCTCCTCAAGAAATATGTGATGCATACAAGTCGTAGGGCTTATACCTTTGATATCGGCCAATGTCCAACCTAGGGCTGATTTGAACTCCTTCAAAACTCGAAGCAACTTCTCCTCCTCTTGTGCCGTGAGGGAGGAGGAAATAATGGCTGGTAGTGTTTCATTTTCTCCCAAGAAAATGTACTTCAGATGGCTTGGCAAAGGCTTGAGTTCAAGGATGGGTGCCTGAATTATAGATGGAAGCAATTTGTTAGTCGAAATGGGAATGGACTCACGGTTAGTATACTTACCATCAAGCTTAGGTGAGGACTCAAGGGCAGCCACAACTTCAAGTAATTCCTCACTAGTGGGCACGGCATGGGATGACTCTTGTATGCCGTGGGCATGCATGCAATCTGCCCCTTTTGTTTTGAGTTCCATGCCTCATGTAATGACTCTCTCAAGCGCATCGTCATTCAAATCGTCGAGATATCCCTGCGCCAAAGAGTCAATTATATCAATAGAAAAGCATGAATGGTCATCACTAGGGTATTTAATGGAATCAGAAAGATTAAAATTAACAACTTCCCCATCGAATTCCATGGACAAAGTTCCACTATACACGTCAATCTTCGTCCGGGTCGTCTTCATGAATGGGCTTCCAAGTAGAATGGGCAGCGATGGGGCATGGTCCAACTCATCCATTTCGAGGACATAGAAATCCGCCGGGAAGACCAAATGATTAACCTGCACAAGAACATCTTCCAAAACTCCCTTTGGATAGGCGTTAGATCTATCGGCCAATTGTATTATTACCCCATCATTTTTCAATGCTCCTAAGTTCATAGATGCATAAATGGAATATGGCATGACATTTATAGAAGCACCTAAATCAAGCATGGCAGATTCAAATCTAGTATTCCCAATAACACAAGGAATGGTAAAGCTACCTGGATCTTTACATTTGGGAGGTAATTTGCGTTGCAAGATGGCGGACACATTCTCACCTACCTTGACCACTTCCTTGGTCGACATCCAATTCCTCGTGGTACACAACTCCTTCAAGAACTTAGCATACCTCAGAACTTGCTTGATTGCATCTAACAAAGGTATGTTAACTTGAACTTTCCTAAAGGTTTCAAGGATATCCTTTTCTGCCTCTTCTTTCTTCGTTTGCATGAACCTACTAGGAAAAGGCACATTTGAAGGGAAAACATTAGTATGAACTGAATTGGACACATTCTTACCTTTGTGGGACGAATTTGGCAGATTTGGGACATTAGGGACTTGCGGCAAAGGTGGAACCACCTTTGCCGTGGGCTGCTGTGATGCCTCATCTTCCAATTCCAAAAGTTCATCCTCATTATGACCTGTTTTTGATGTAGAACCTGCCCCAACTTCCTTACCACTTCTTAGGGTGATAGCTTTGGCACTTTCGAAACCTCCCTTCGGATTTGGAATAGTGGAACTAGGGAGTTGTCCGGGATCTCGAAACTTACCTACAAACTCGGCAATCTGCCCAATTTGTTTCTCAAGTTTATCCACCCTCTTATCTTGGTTTTGCATAGCCTTCGCTTGATCTTCCTGCCCATTAGACAACTTAGTTAGTATTTTAAGAAGTGCATCATTGTCAAGAGACGTACCTGAGGCACTTGGGCCTGATTGGGGTTGATTTTGAGGTGGGCCGTAGGTTTTGGGAAAGAACCCCAGGGGTTGTTGCCTAAAACCTCCTTGGTTTTGATGTTGTTGTGGCTCTCTCCATTTGAAGTTTGGATGGTCTCGCCACCCCGGATTATATGTGTTGGAGTATGGATCATGTCGTGGCTGATTTTGGCTTTGAAATCCAATGGCATTTGCGCTCTCCCATCCGCCATTCTCGATGAGTTGAGGACACTTTTCAGAGGCATGTCCTTGAATAGAACATACGCCACACACCACGGGTCCTTGTATCTTCATTCCCTCGGCCATCTGTGAAACAATAGAAGTAAGATTAGCCAATTGTGAATGAATATCGGAAGTTGAACTTACCTCATGTACTTGGTGCCGTGGGGGTCCTCTTTGGCCTACACCCTCGTACTGTTGAGCGTTCAACGCTCTATTAGCAATCAAAACCTTGGCAGCCATGGGTGTTTTGTCCACCAATGCTCCCCCTGCCGAAGCATCAAGCATTTGACGTTCTAGAGGTAGGAGACCCTCGTAGAAGTATTGCAAAAGCAACTCCTCCTTCATCTGATGCTGTGGACAAGAAGCAACAAGTGATTTAAATCGTTCATAATATGTAGGAAAAGACTCACCTTCTTCTTGCTGAATTCCGCTTATCTTTTTGCGTAGGAGGATGATGCGAGAAGTTGGAAAGAACTTCTCCAAGTATGCTCTCTTCATACTCTCCCAAGAAGTGACAGTGCCGGGAGCTAACTCGTATAACCAATCCTTGGCTTTATCCATCAAAGAGAATGGAAAAGCCTTCATCTTCAAGATATTTCCGTCAACATTGACGGGAGTCATACTAGAGCAAACTACTTCAAATTCTTTCAAATGTTTGTTAGGATCTTCCATGGACAAGCCATGGTATTTAGGAATATGATGAAGTAAACTTGACTTTAATTCAAACTCATCCGTCTTACCTTGGGCAGCCGTGGGGTATTGAATACACAATGGTGCGGCATTATCCAAACCTAAGGCGGAAAGCTCCTTAAGTGTACGGTTGTCCACCGCCATGCCTTGGACTTCTTCAAATATCCCTGCCGTGGCTTCCTCCTCCTCTTCTTGTACGTGTTCTTCAAGGTCAGATTCGGAGTTGGGTGGATGGTGTTCTTGCTGGCTTCTAGCTCTTCTCAACTTCCTCTCAAAATCGTCGTCAAAATCCAAGATGTTTGCACGAATCGGTTGAGAGCTTCTAGTCATACATTAGTACCTAAGACACAAGAAACAAAATTAGGTCAGAAACTTAAATAAAGTCAGAAACAAAGTGAAATAAAAGAAACAAAAACAATCCAAGGGATTAGCAAAATTGCTAATCCCCAGCAACGGCGCCAAAATTTGATATGATATTAACTAGCACTCAAATTAAACCCTCTTTTTGTCAAATTGTAGTGAAGATGTAAGTAGGGATCGTTCTAAACCGGGGATTAGGAGGGATTGCTAAACACTTGGAAACTGACTTAAAAACTCAAAAACAAAGTTTAAAACACTAAACTAAACTCAAAGAATGCAAAACTAAAGGTTAAAACACTTAAACAAACATAAAACCCAAAACAGCATCTAGAAGACTCAAAACTGCCTAAAAACCACTTTCTGGGCAGTTTTGAGCACTTACACTAATCTGGACGAAATTTGATGAAAACTTGAATCCAAATACTTAGAAACACAAATCAAAACACTTTCTAACTAATCTAAGACTTCAAATTAAAGGGGGATTTGTTTTGGACGAAAATTTAACACAAAAACAGAAACTTTAACTAACACAGATTGTAAAAACGATTTTGGTGAAATAGATGGTTAAAAGGCTTGTTAGGAGGTTCTTCTCCACACATGTCACACTTGCAAACGAAACGATTTTCAGTTGTTCTTCCAATAAATTATAAATACTCAACGCCCCAAATTAACCGTGAATTGCACTAATTAACCCTCAGTTTTTCCACAAGTTATTAAGTTGGATGATTGCATACGACAACCCAAAACATTCCCTACAAGTTCCCTACATGAATTGCATAATAGAGATACAAGCAAGAATCATTAAGTTCTATGAAAAACATAAGCATTGACGAAGCATTCGTTACTATGAATTGCATGAAACTTATGCTAAGAATTCATTCAACGTGATCGTTTTCAAGCGACCTTCACTACTTGTGATTATAAGATTGTAACTATTAGGTGAAACTCCCTCATAATCTAGCATCATATTTA
Organism: Malus x robusta; assembly: GCA_963082935.1. NCBI lineage: Eukaryota > Viridiplantae > Streptophyta > Magnoliopsida > Rosales > Rosaceae > Malus > Malus x robusta. The sequence continues at coordinate 14,282,077 of OY720328.1, forward strand.
TGCATGAAAACTAAGCGTGCACTCTCAATCAACATACACAAATAAATTATCAATCAAATAGATGAACGAATTGAATCCATAACTTATGAAATAACAACTGAATGTAATCGAATCAAATTGCAAGCATGTACATGGTTTCGAATCACCCCCCAACTACGGGGTTTTAGTTCCTCATACTCACAACATAAAGTTTATTGAATTGAAACATCAAAGACATAAGAAAGATTACACCTAAAATACCCAAGAATTCCACTTTGAAATCTGCACAGAAAGCTCCTCTTTCTTCTTCTCCTTGCTGCGGCAGTGAGGGTTTAGGGGCTGTTTGGATGTGATTTCGGTTTAGGGATGGATTTGGGATGATATGGTGGTTCGGCAAAGGGTAAAGGAGGTGTATGGTGGCGCGGCAAGGTGGGGAAAGTTGCTGGAATGGATGAATGGCAGCGGCAAGGAAGGATTTTGGGTGATGGTGGCTGCGGCAAGGTGGGGAAAGGGAGATGGTTTTCTGATTTTGTGTAGAGGGAAGGATATATGCGGCTAGGGTGTAGAAACATATATATAGGCACTTAAAAACCCTAGCAAATCAGATTAGGGTTTCTAGAAACCCTAATCCACCAGAAAATAAGCTAAACAATCAGATTTTTTTTTACTGAAAAGGGCCTAGGGTGCGGCATGTTTAATGGGCTAAGGTTAGGGTTTCTAGAAACCCTAACAAGGCAAGGCAAAGTGATCTTAGAAGGCCCAGGTGCGGCATAGGTCCAAGAGGTAAGGATGGGTCATCCAAAAGCCCAAAGCCGAGAATAGAAACTCACGAAAATGGAAACCTCCAAGAATAGAAACTTCCAACTTTAGAAACTTTGGTTGCCAATTCCGATTTAGGAAAGATCAACCCAAAATGGAAACTTTTAGGCTTAGCTTTCCTACTTCAAGTAGGAAACCTCAAATCTTCAATTCTTCAATTCCATCCCAACCTTGTGTTCCAAGCATGTCCTTTCCAATCCAAGCTCACATTTTGCTCCAAAAGCTCCAAATTGCATCATTTCATGTAATATGTCCTTTAAACCTGAAAACACATGAAAGTAGCTTAAAAGACTACTTTAACGAAGAAAACATAACACAGATGCATAAGAACTAGCTAACTAAGGCGCATAAATATGCTCCTATCATTCACTTTCATTTCTTCATTTCTTAAGCTCCTTTGACCTTCAAACTTGTCCATTCCTTGTGCTCCATTAGCATACACTCCATTCCAGCTCAATTTTGCTCTAAAATGCTCCATTTTGTACTTCTTTGCATACTTCGTCTCTCAACCTGAAATTGCACGAAAATGACTTTAAACACTAAAATAACTAAAGAAAAACAACATAAATGCTTAAGAACAAGCCAACTAAGTCGCATAAATATGCTCCTATCAAATTCCCCCTCACTTAGCTTTTGCTAGTCGTCGAGCAAAACAAAGAAACAAAACAAAACAAAAACACAATCTAAACCTTCCAACATTTGTCTCAGGGATTTCCAATGCACATGACAGATTAAAAATCATCATTCCCACAGATTTTAGTCATCTTAACACTTAAGCACATACTTAATCATAGTCACCACTTACTAGTTCACATTTAACCATTTAAAACGATGTTTTGAATGTAGTAACATGCCTTAGAGAATTTGCTCAATTCCTTACTAGATATGCACTCAATTTTCACACAGATTTTCTGACTACACACCCTATACTAGTTATATGTGAGAAGATTGATGTAAATATGAAAACGAATGCTCACATATATGTATAACAAAGAAAGCAATTTCCGGAGTTAATAAGCATGTTTATCAATATGATCTCATGAATGGAATGCTATTACTTAGATGCGAGAACCAGTAACACCATATGCTCATACCAATTTTAAACTCCACAAATTGAAACACATAACACTCAAGATTGAAGTCAAAGGTTGTAACGGGGCTTGGGGTGTTGGCTAACAACGAAAGGATAGGATAAACAAACGTTCTTAAAACAATAGTAAGCAAAGCAATGAAATTGACACTTAGAATTCACTTTAGAGTGCAGAAAACAACTTTAAACACAAAGGGGAATACGCATGCATACTTAGGATCAAATTCAATGTTTTGGACCCTTTCTTCAACAACCAACAACTGAGAGCTCATTTTTATGCTCTACCAACTCCTTTTCATACTTTTCACAACTTTTTCTTTTTTTCTTTCTATTTTGCACGAATTTTTTTTTTTTTTATATTTTTTTCTTTCTTTGCCGTGCCTCAATATGAACTTTGGCACACACCCATATCAAGAATCCTTCCCCCACACTTGTTTTCTACAATACCATGATCAAAAGGAATTCATCTTGAGTCATGCTTAACTACGCTTTAAGAACAAGGGTATGGATAATCCTAATCTAGGCTAGGTAAGGATAATGTGGGTTAACAAACAACATCGGCTAAACAAGGCTCAACGGGGTTAAACCTACAAAAACAAATGCATGGAATGAAGGCTTTTTGGCTATGGTGGTAACTACTAACTTCATCTTGAATATGTGTTATGCAATTCAATAACATGTTTTGAATGAAATTGGCATGAATTCTAGTATTTGGAACTACATGATGAAACGCCTTCTAAGTAGTAACCAAGCAAAGAATAATGAGATCATGCAACGACTTTAGAAACCAAGAATGCACAGATTTTAACTCTCCAAATAAACATTTAGGCTCAAGTCTCACAAGGTTGTAGCGTTTGTTTGAGTTTCTTCCTTCAAGCATGTTACAAAAACTGATTTTTTTCTTTATGATTACATGTGAATTCATAAGTTATAACCACAACCAAGCATAAACCAAAGAGTAAATCAAACTTTCATCCATGTTTATAACGCTCTTTAACAGTCATGCAATTAAAAACCGAATCCTCATCATTGTGTTGGAAGGTACCCTAAGACACAAACAAACACACAAAACTACTTTAAAACTACTCTTTTTGGGTTTTCAAAACATTTTTTTCAATTTTTTTCTGGGATTTTCGGATTTTTATGTAAAACACACTAAAATGCATCAAAACAGCCTAAAAACAGCAAGGAACAACATTGGAAATTATGGGTGATAAAACCCTACGAATTTGCATCAAAACACTTTGGTTACCCCCTCACACTTAAATCAAACATTGTCCTCAATGTTTCAAGCATAAACTAACACACATAACACGTAAACAAACAAACAGCAACTAACATAACAAACATGGCAGAAATGAAATAAACAACAAAGAGAAGGGTTTAGGAACGCAAATCTGGAATTGGAGTGCTCTCTAGGTCTTCCTTTGTTGAATGCATGGGTTGCCTCCCAAGTAGCGCTTTCTTTAACGTCTTGCAGCCGGACGATGCTCCATTGAAGGTTTATGGAACCCCACGGCATGGAGGGGTTTTCCCACAACCTGCCCTACGAAATACTTCATTCTTTGGGTCCTTGAATGGGATGGGATAATGATCCTTTCTTATTGTCATGTTTTGCTTCTCTAAATCAACATGAACTCTCCCACCACTTTGTCTTCGATTAGGTACCTGCACCATACAAGGTAACAACCTATTAGTTGAAATGGGAATTGAAATTGGAATAGGTGGCTTACCTTTGTACGGCAAAGAAGTGGTAGCACTATGGACATATGCACAAGGGGTGTGCACTTGGTAAGATTTGGTGATTTCAAGGTTGGGGCTGTGCACTCTTTGTTGTTCACTCCAATTCCTTCCTCGATGGTGGGTTGTGGTACATTCTTCTTGACTAGTGTTGAACATTCCTGCCCTATATGTTCAATTACATTAATAGCACAACAAGAACGAACATCATTAGTATTCTCCACCGATTCAGAAATCTTAAAGTTAATCATATCACCACTAAAGGCCATAGTTATTGCTCCCTTGGCCACGTCAATCTTGGTTTGAGCCATTTTCATAAATGGTCGTCCAAGTAAGAGTGGTGATGGTGGAGAGTGGGTTGAGTCCTCCATATCAAGCACATAGAAATCTGCAGGAAAAATCAAGTGGTCTACCTGCACCAAAACATCTTCCAACACTCATTTGGGATATGCATTAGATCGATCGGCTAATTGAATAATAACACCATCATTTTTAAGCTTCCCTAGATTCATAGATGCATAAACAGAATATGGCATGACATTTATAGATGCACCTAAATCTAACATAGCATGATCAAACCTCGTATTGCCAATAACACAAGGGATAGTGAAACTACCTGGATCTTTGCATTTAGGTGGTAACTTTCTTTGCAACAATGCAGATACATTCTCACTTACGTGTACCACCTCTTTCTCCCGAATCCGTTTCCTTGTTGTACAAAGCTTCTTCAAAAACTTGGCATACTTCGGGATTTGCTTTATAGCATCGAGGAGAGGGATATTGACATGCACCTTTCTAAACGTCTCAAGAACGTCTTGTTCCTCTTCTTCGTTCTTGGCTTGCAAAAATCTGCTAGGAAAGGGTACATCCGGAGGAATAACATTAGAATTAACTTGAATTGTACCTTCCTTACCCTTATTGGCCGAATTGGATGGCCTGGGTGGTTGCGGTAAGGATTGCTCCTCCTCTTCTATTTGCAACTTCTCGTCCTTCTTGAGGGCAGATTTGGATGGTTTTGGGTCGGTTCCTACTTCTTTTCCGCTCCTTAGCATGATGGCCTTGGCAGTTTCGACTCCTCCCCTCGGATTGACAACAGTTGAACTTGGTAACTCGCCTTGCTCTCGAAATTGGCCCATGAACTCCGCAATCTGCCCTACTTGCTTCTCCAACTCATCCATCCTTTTGTCTCTATTTTGCATACCCTGCGCCATAGAAGTTAGTAATTGAAAAATCTGATCATTATCAATGGACGAACCTGAATTGGTTTGGGTAGGTTGTGCTTAAGGTTGTGTGGGTGCAAACGGCATTTGATAAAAACTCGGGGGTTGTTGGCCTTGTTGGGGTTCTCGCCATTTGAAATTCGGATGATCTCTCCAACCGGGTTTGTAAGTATTAGAAAATGGGTCATTCCTTGGTTGGTATTGGTTGCCAAATCCCACTGCATTGAGGGTTTCCCACCCTCCATTTTCTATCAATTGTGGGCACTTGTCCGTAAGGTGTCCGTGCATGGAGCACACGCCACAAACTGCCACGTTTTGCACTTTTGGACCTTCCACCACCTGAGAAAGCAAAGTAGTAAGGTTAGCCATTTGATTTTAAAGTTTGGTTATGGCACTTACCTCATTGACTTGGTGTTGCCGTGGGTTGCTCCTTTGTCCAACGCCTTCGTATTGTTGGGCATTCAACGCTCGATTAGCTATCAAGGTCTTTGCTGCCGTGGGAGTCTTGTCCACCAAAGCTCCTCCCGCCGAGGCATCTAGCATTTGACGTTCAATTGGTAGTAGTCCCTCATAGAAGTACTGTAGAAGAAGCTCCTCCTTCATTTGATGTTGTGGACAAGAAGCAACAAGAGATTTAAATCGTTCATAATAAGTAGGAAAAGATTCACCTTCATCTTGTTGTATTCACCTTCGTAGGAGGATAACTCGAGAAGTTGGGAAAAACTTCTCCAAGAAGGCCCGTTTCATGCTCTCCCAAGATGTGACGGTTCCGGGAGCTAATTCATACAACCAATCCTTCGCCTTTTCCAAAAGAGAAAATGGAAAGGCCTTCATCTTCAATATACTCCCGTCCACATTGATTGGAGTCATGCTTGAGCACACCACCTCGAACTCTTTTAAGTGCTTGTTAGGATCCTCCATGGACAATCCATGGTACTTCAGAATATGGTGTAGCAAACTTGACTTCAACTCAAATTCATCGGTCTTCTCAGGGGCTGCCCTAGGGTATTGGATGCAAAGAGGGGCTGCATTGGCCAAACCCGAGGCAGAAAGCTCCTTGATTCGATTGTCGGCTGCCATGGTTGGTACTTCCTCTTCAAATCTTGTCGTGGCCTCCTCTTCAACCTCAACTTCTTGCTCTTCTAATTCAGGTTCGGGACTAGGAGGGTTAGACTCTTGCAATTTCTTTTCCCTTCTCAAAGTCCTCTCAAAATCACCGTCAAAATCGAAGATATGCTCACGAACAGGTTGTGAGCTACGGGTCATAAACTAGTACCTACACACAAGAGCAAGCAAGTATAGTAACCAACTTAATAGACTCAGCACAAGTAAGGAATTAAAGTGCCTATACACGGCACAAAAACAAACACACACATACGGTGCAAAATTCAAAAACAAAACAGAAAATGAAACAATTTAAATAAGACTCAAGACAAGGGATTAGCAACTTTGCTAATCCCCGGCAACGGCGCCAAAATTTGATGTGAAAATTATGTTAACACACAAATTAAACCCTATTCGTCACAATTGTAGTAACGATGTAAGTAGGGATCGTTCTAACCGGGGATTAACTAGGGGTACTAATCACTTGAAAAAAACTGAATCAGAAACGTAAAAACAAAGTTTAGAATACTAGATTAGACTCAAAGAAAGTAAAATTAAAAGTTAAAACACAAAAACAAAGCAAAGGAACCAAAACAGCAAATAAACACTCAAAACTGCCTTAGAAGCACAATCTGGGCAGTTTTGAGTACTAACACAAATTGGGACGAATTTATGTTATAACTTGACTCAAAACACTAGAAAACATAAACTAACACACTTTCTAACTAATCTAGGACTCTAAAATAAAGGGGGATTTTGTTTTGACGAAAATTAAAATAAAGAAAACAGATTGGAAAATAGGGCAGATTGTAAAACAAAAACAGATTGTAAAATAAAATTGTAATGAATCAATGGATGATGGACTAGCTAAGGGGTTCTTCTCCACACATGAAATATATGCAACCTAAATCAATTTCCAGTTATCAATTTAATAAGTTATGAATCTCGACACTCCAAGTTAATTAGGTCCGCTTAAATTAACCTTCAAATTTCCCTAGAATCATTGAATTGGATGAATATGCATCGCAAACAAATTATTCCTAACAAGTTCTCTATATGAACAACATGATAAAGATACAAGTTAGAATCATTACGTTCCTTGGAAATCATAAGCATCGACAAGGCATTCGTAACTATGAAAAGCATGATACTCTTGCCAGGAATCTACTTAACACGATCGTGACTAGCGACCTTTACTACTTGCGAATATAAATTCATAACGATTAGGTGAAACAAACTTATATCCTAGCATCAAATTCAAGCATGCAAATTAAGCGTGCACTCTCAATCAACATACAAGAATAAGTTCTAAATCAAACGGTTAAGCAAATTGTATTCACGACTTATGCAACGATAACTGGAAGTAATCAACTTATTTCACATATATAATCATGGTTTTGAATCCCCCCCTAGCCAAGGGGGGTTTAGTTCCTCATACTCGCAAAGCAAAGATACATAAATTTAGAAATTAAAATCCAAAGAAAGAAAACACCTAGAAGGCTCCAACTTGGCAGCAAGATCATCAACGAATTCTCCTTCCTCCTTGTTGCGGCAGAGAACTTTAGAACAGGTTTTGGGTGGTATTTAGGGTGTAGAATGGATGGGGAATGGTAGGGAAAGGTTTAGGGTTGATGGGTAGTACGGCTAGGGTTGATTTTGGGCAGAAAATATGGAATATGGTGGTGGAAAGGTGCGGCAAAGAGAGCCTCTTTGTTTCTGACGTGAATGATGTATATGGGAGATGATGATCTGATCTAGGGGTTATAATAAGTATATATAGGCATCCAAAACCCTAGGGTAATCAGATTAGGGTTTCTAAAGCCCAAATCCACCAGAAATTAGGTTAAAACAATCAGATTTTTAGTGGGAATAAAGCCTAAGGTGCGGCTAGGGTTAGGGTTTAGAGATGGGCCTTCTAGAATGCCTTGCAAGGCAAGGAAATCAGATATTCTAGAGGCCTAGGTGCGGCTAGGGTTAGGGTCCACAAGGAATTAGGGTTTAGGTCATCTAAAAGCCCAAAGCCAAGAATAGAAACTCTCGAAAATGGAAACCTCCAAGAATAGAAACTTCCAACTTTAGAAACTTTGGTTTCCAAATTTGAATTCTTTGTTCTTCACTTTCATTTCTTCATTTCTTAAGCTCCTTTGACCTTCAAACTCGTCCATTCCTTGTGCTCCATTAGCATACACTCCATTCCAGCTCAATTTTGCTCTAAAATGCTCCATTTTGCACTTCTTTGCATACTTCGTCTCTCAACCTGAAATTGCACGAAAATGACTTTAAACGCTAAAATAACTAAAGAAAAACAACATAAATGCTTAAGAACAAGCCAACTAAGTCGCATAAATATGCTCCTATCAAATTGCTGGAACTTTTAGGGACATTTAGGAAAAATCAAACCAAAGTAGGAAACTTTGGCTTAACTTTCCTATTTCAAGTAGGAATCCTTGTTGGAGTAGGAATCCTTGTTCTTCTAGGAATCCTCATGTGATTAGGAATCCATCTTCAATTAGGAATCCTTCGTTGATTAGGAATCTTTCGTCGATTAGGAATCCTCCTTCATCTAAGCACTTTCCTACTTCAACTAGGAAACCTTGTTCAAGTAAGAATCATCATCTTCAAGTCCTCAAATTCGTCCAAACCTTGGCTCCAATTATGTGATAATCATTCCAAGCCCAATTTTGCTCCAAAAAGCTCCAAAATGCATCTTCTTGCATCCTTTGGCCTTAAAACCTGAAAACACATAAAACTAGCTTAAAAGACTACTTTAACTAAGAAAACACCATGGATATGCATAAGAACTAGCTAACTAAGGCGCATAAATATGCTCGTATCATGTTTTTCCTTTGAATGTCCCCTTTCCTAGTAGATTTTTCCAATCCAAGAACGAAGAGGAGGAAAAAGATGTTCTAGAGACGTTTAGAAAGGTGCATGTCAACATTCCCCTCCTTGATGCCATAAAGCAAATCCCGAAGTATGCCAAGTGTTTAAAGAAGCTTTGTACGACAAAGAAACGTACCCGGGAGAAAGAAGTGGTACATGTAAGCGAGAATGTCTCTGCCATCTTGCAACGTAAACTACCCCCCAAATGCAAAGATCCGGGGAGCTTTACAATTCCGTGTGTCATTGGTAATACCCGTTTCAAATCTGCCATGCTAGATTTAGGAGCATCTATTAATGTTATGCCATATTCTGTTTATGCATCTATGAATCTAGGAGCACTTAAACATGATGGTGTAATCATACAATTGGCCGATAGATTAATCGGACCATGCCCCTTCATTGCCCATCCTCCTTGGAAGGCCATTTATGAAAACGGCTCAAACGAAGATTGATGTGGCCAAAGGAGAAGTAAGTATGGCATTTGGTGGTGATATGATTTGTTTTAAAATTTCTGAATCCATTGAGACTCCTAACGTTGTTCGTTCTTGTTGTGTTATTGATACAATAGAAAAGATAGGGACAGATCATTCTGCCCCTAACACAAAGGTTCCTTCAAGAACCATGCAAGATGAGGGAATTGGAGTGGAGAACAAGGACCATACGGCCACTGCCCTCAAAGTGCTCAAATTGGCCGAAAGCACCATGGGGAAGAACGTTTACCTTGTTGCCACTTCATCACATCACATAGGTAAGCCACCTAATCCAAATCCAATTCCCATTAAAGTTGATAGGTGGTTCCCTTCTATGGTGTAGGTACCCAAGCAAATCCCCGATGGTAGGCACATGTACATGAACCATAGGCAACACAACGCACCCATCAACAAACATCACTATCCATTACCATTCAAAGATGCAATGTATGAGAGTGCCGTGGGGTAGGTTGTGGAGGAGATCCCACTCCTTGCCGTGGGTTTCAATGGAGAATGAATGGGCTGTTCGTCCGGCTGTACGACGTTAAAGCAATCGCTACGTGGGAGGCAACCCATGCAATTCAACAAAGGAAGACCAAGGAATTACACCAATTCCAGATTTGCATTCCTAAACTCTTCACTTTGTTGTTTATTTCGAATCTGCCTATTTAGATGTTTTAGTTGCTGTTTGTGTGTTTCTTTTTGCTTAGTGCGATTTTATGCTTGAAACATTGAGGACAATGTTTGATTTAAGTATGGGGGGGTAACTAAGTGTTATAGATGCAAATTCGGGGGATTTTATCACCCTTAACTTGGAGACTTGTTCCTTACTGTTTTTAAGTGTTTTTGAGCAGTTTTGATGTGTTTTAGTGTGTTTTGAAGTAAAAATCCGAAAATCACATAAAAATTTGAAAAATTTGTTTAAAAAACCCAAAAAGAGTTGTTTTTGTGTGTTTGTTTGTGTCTTAGGGTACCTTCCAACAAAATGATGAGGATTCGGTTTGTAATTACATGGCTGTTAAAGAGAGTGATTAACATGGATGAATGTTTGATTTACTCTTTGTTTATGCTTAGTTGTAGTTATAACTTATGAATTCACATGCAATCATAAAGAAAAAAAATCAGTTTTTGTAACATGCTTGAAGGAAGGAACTAAAACTAACGCTACAACCTTGTGAGACTTGAGCCTAAACGTTTATTTGGAGAGTTAAAATCTGTGCATTCTTTGTTTTCTAAAGTCGTTGCATGATCTCATTATTCTTTGCTTGGTTGCTACTTAGAAGGCATTTCATCATTTAGTTCCAAATGCTAGAACTCATGCCCATTTCATTCAAAGCATGTTATTGATTTGCATAACACATTCAAGATGAAGTTGTGTAGTGACCACCACCTTAGCCAAAAAGCCGTGTGCCCTATGTCATTGTGATTTGTAGGTTTTAACCCCATTGAGCCTTGTTAGCCTTCATTATTTGTTAACCCATGTTTTCCTCACCTAGCCTAGTTTAGGACCATCCATACCCTTGTTCTTAAAGCATAGTAAAGCATGATTCGAATTGAATTCCTTTTGATCTATGTTGGCAGAAAACAAGTGTGGGGGAAGTATTTGTTCGTGAGGAATTGTGTGCCATAGGCACGGCAAAGAAAAGAAAAAAAAATTCGTGGAAAAAGAAAAAAAAATGAAGAAAAACTATGAAAAACATGAAAAAAAGAGTTGAAAAGTTGAGAAAAAGAGTTTCAAAGTATTGTTTGTTGAAGTAAGGGTCCAAAACAATGAATTCGGCCCTAAGGAGTTGTTTAAGTCTTCCCCTTGTGTTTTAAAGTTAATTTCTGCAATCTAAGTGAATTCTAAGTCTCAATTTCATTGCTTTGCTTACTATTGCTTGAAGAGAAGAACGTTTGTTTTCCCTATCCTTTCCTTGTTAGCCAACACCCCAAGCCCCATTACAACCCTTACTTCTATCTTGAGTGTTATGTGTTTCAATTTGTGGAGTTTGAATTTGGTATGAGCATATGGTGTCACTGGTTCTCGCATCTAAGTAGTAGCATTCCATTCATGAGATCATATCTAAACATGCTTCTTAACTCTAGAAATTGCGTTCTTTGTGATACATATATGTGAGCATTCGTTTTCATATCTATATCAATCTTCTCACATATGACTAGTGTAGGGTGTGTAGTTAGAAAATCTGAGTGAAAATAGAGTGTATATCTTGTAAGGAATTGAGGGAATTCTCTAAGGCATGTTACTACATTCAAAGCATTGTTTTAATTGATTACTTGTGAATTAGTGAGTAGTGGCTTTAATTAAGTATGTGTTTGTGTAAAGATGACTCAAATCTGTGGGGATAACAATCTTTAACATGTCATGTGCATTGGAAATCCCTGAGGCAAACGTTGGAAGGTTTAGGTTTTGTTTTGGTTAGTTTGTTCCGTTTTGTTTTCTTTCTTTTGTTTGTTTTGCTCGAGGACTAGCAAAAGCTAAGTGTGGGGGAATTTGATAGGAGCATATTTATGCGCCTTAGTTAGCTAGTTCTTATGCATTTTCGTTATGTTTTCTTCGTTAAAGTAGTCTTTTAAGCTACTTTCATGTGTTTTCAGGTTTAAAGGACATATTACATGAAATGATGCAATTTGGAGCTTTTGGAGCAAAAAGTGAGCTTGGATTGAAAAGGACATGCTTGGAACACAAGGTTGGGATGAAATTGAAGAGTTGAAGATTTGAGGTTTCCTACTTGAAGTAGGAAAGCTAAGCCTAAAAGTTTCCATTTTGGGTTGATCTTTCCTAAACCGGAATGGCCTTGCGTTTGAGCATCATTAGAAGGTTCCGAAGCGTTGGAAGACACAAAGAAAGGTGTTAGAATATTTTCTCATCCTTGCCGTGGGTTAGGGCTTATTTTCTCTTGGTTTTGGGCTTTCTAGAAGCCCTATCCACACCCCCATTAACCAGCCGCACCTTTCCCTTCTAGAACACATATTTCCTTGCCTTGCAAGGCTTTCTAGAAGCCCTAACCCTAGCCCACTTAAGCAGCCGCAACCTAGGCCTTTTCCCATGCAAAAATCTGATTGTTTAACCTAATTCCTTGTGGATGAAGATCGGAAGTTGAACTTACCTCATGTACTTGGTGCCGTGGGGGTCCTCTTTGGCCTACACCCTCGTACTGTTGAGCGTTCAACGCTCTATTAGCAATCAAGACCTTGGCAGCCATGGGTGTTTTGTCCACCAATGCTCCCCCGGCCGAAGCATCAAGCATTTGACGTTCTAGAGGTAGGAGACCCTCGTAGAAATATTGCAAGAGCAACTCCTCCTTCATCTGATGCTGTGGACAAGAAGCAACAAGTGATGCGAGAAGTTGGAAAGAACTTCTCCAAGTACGCTCTCTTCATACTCTCCCAAGAAGTGACAGTGCCGGGAGCTAACTCGTATAACCAATCCTTGGCTTTATCCATCAAAGAGAATGGAAAAGCCTTCATCTTCAAGATACTTCCGTCAACATTGATGGGAGTCATACTAGAACAAACTACTTCAAATTCTTTCAAATGTTTGTTAGGATCTTCCATGGACAAGCCATGGTATTTAGGAATATGATGAAGCAAACTTGACTTTAATTCAAACTCGTCTGTCTTACCTTGGGCAGCCGCGGGGTATTGAATGCACAAAGGTGCGGCATTATCCAAACCTGAGGCGGAAAGCTCCTTGAGTGTACGGTTGTCCACCGCCATGCCTTGGACTTCTTCAAATATCCCTGCCGTGGCTTCCTCCTCCTCTTCTTGTACGTTTTCTTCAAGGTCAGATTTGGAATTTGGTGGATGGTGTTCTTGCTGGTTTCTAGCTCTTCTCAACTTCCTCTCAAAATCGTCGTCAAAATCCAAGATGTTCGCACGAATCGTTTGAGAGCTTCTAGTCATACATTAGTACCTAAGAAACAAGAAACAAAATTAGGTCAGAAACTTAAACAAAGTCAGAAACAAAGTGAAATAAAAGAAACAAAAACAATCCAAGGGATTAGCAAAATTGCTAATCCCCGGCAACGGCGCCAAAAATTTGATGCGAAATAGATAAGCACACAAATTAAACCCTCTTTTTGTCAAATTGTAGTAGAGATGTAAGTAGGGATCGTTCTAGACCGGGGAATAGGAGGGATTGCTAAACACTTGGAAACTGACTTAAAAGCTCAAAAACAACGTTTAAAACACTAAACTAGACTCAAAGAATGCAAAACTAATGGTTAAAACACTTAAACAAACCTAAAACTCAAAACAGCAACCTAATGACTCAAAACTGCCTAAAAACCACTTTCTGGGCAGTTTTGAGAACCTAACAAGAACTTGGACGAAATTGGGTGAAAACTTGAATCAAAACACTTAGAAACACAAATCAAAACACTTTCTAACTAATCTAAGACTTCAAAATAAAGGGGGAGTTGTTTTGGACGAAAATTGAAAACAAAACAAAAACTTAAAACTAAACAGATTGTAAAACGTTTTTGGATGGAAAGGATGGATAAAAGGCTAGTTAGGAGGCTCTTCTCCACACATGTCACACTTGCAAACAAAACGATTTTCAGTTGTTCTTCTTCCAATAAATTATAAATACTCAACGCCCCAAATTAACCGTGAATTGCACTAATTAACCCTCAGTTTTTCCACAAGTTATTAAGTTGGATGATTGCATACGACAACCCAAAACATTCCCTACAAGTTCCCTACATGAATTGCATAATAGAGATACAAGCAAGAATCATTAAGTTCTATGAAAAACATAAGCATTGTCGAAGCATTCGTTACTATGAATTGCATGAAACTTATGCCAAGAATTCATTCAACGCGATCGTTTTCAAGCGACCTTCACTACTTGTGATTATAAGATTGTAACTATTAGGTGAAACTCCCTCATAATCTAGCATCATATTCATGCATGAAAACTAAGCGTGCACTCTCAATCAACATACACAAATAAGTTATCAATCAAATAGATGAACAAATCATATTGCAAGCATGTACATGGTTTCGAATTACCCCCCAACTAAGGGGGTTTAGTTCCTCATACTCACAACACAAAGTTTATTGAATTGAAACATCGAAGACATAAGAAAGATTACACCTAAAACGCACAAGAATTCCACTTTGAATTTCTGCACGTCAAGCTCCTCTTTCTTCTTCTCCTTGCTGCGGCAGAGAGGGTTTAGGGGATTTTTGGATGTGGTTTTGGTTTAGGAAGGGAGTTAGGATGATATGGTGGTGCGGCAAGGGGTATGGGTAGTGTATGGAGGTGTAGAATGGTGTATGGAGGTGTAGAGTGGTGGCTGGATTAGAGGAATGGCTGCGGCAAGGAGTGGGAAAGTTGCTGGAATTATTTTCTGAATTGTGTAGAGAGTTTTTTTTGTGCGGCAAGGTGGGGAAACATATATATAGGCACTTAAAAACCCTAGCAAATCAGATTAGGGTTTCTAGAAACCCAAATCCACCAGAAAAATAGGTTAAACAATCAGAATTTTTAGTGAGAAAATGGCCTAGGGTGCGGCAATTAAGTGGGCTAGGGTTAGGGCTTCTAGAAAGCCTTGCAAGGCAAGGAAATAGGTGTTCTAGAAGGGGAAAGGTGCGGCTGGTTAGTGGGAATGTGGATAGGGCTTCTAGGAAGCCCAAAACCAAGAGAAACTAAGCCCTAACCCACGGCAAGGATGAGAAAATATTCTAACACCTTTCTTTGTGTCTTCCAACGCTTCGGAACCTTCTAATGTTGCTCAAACGCAAGGCCATTCCGGTTTAAGAAAGATCAACCCAAAGTGGAAACTTTTTAGGCTTAGCTTTCCTACTTCAAGTAGGAAACCTCAAATCTTCAACTCGTCAATTTCATCCCAACCTTGTGTTCCAAGCATGTCCTTTTCAATCCAAGCTCACTTTTTGCTCCAAAAGCTCCAAATTGCATCATTTCATGTAATATGTCCTTTAAACCTGAAAACACATGAAAGTAGCTCAAAAGACTACTTTAACGAAGAAAACATAACGAAAATGCATAAGAACTAGCTAACTAAAGCGCATAAATATGCTCCTATCAGTTTTCACCCCAAATTCGTCCAAGTTCTTGTTAGGTTCTCAAAACTGCCCAGAAAGTGGTTTTTAGGCAGTTTTGAGTCATTAGGTTGCTGTTTTGAGTTTTAGGTTTGTTTAAGTGTTTTAACCTTTAGTTTTGCATTCTTTGAGTCTAGTTTAGTGTTTTAAACTTTGTTTTTGAGTTTTTAAGTCAGTTTCCAAGTGTTTAGCAATCCCTCCTAATCCCCGGTCTAGAACGATCCCTACTTACATCTTTACTACAATTTGACAAAAAGAGGGTTTAATTTGTGTGCTTATCTATTTCGCATCATTTTCTTGATGGATACTCTAGTTATAATCAAATTGTCATTGCCCCGGATGATCAAGAAAAGACCACTTTTACTTGTCCCTTTGGAACGTTTGCATATCGACGCATGCCATTCGGTTTGTGCAATGCTCCTGCCACGTTTCAAAGGTGTATGGTTAGCATATTTTCTGATTATGTTGAAAGGATTATTGAGATATTCATGGATGATTTTAGTGTGTTTGGTAGTTCATTTGATAATTGCTTAGATAATCTCACTTTAATCTTGAAACGTTGTGTTGAAACAAACCTTGTGTTAAACTGGGAGAAATGCCATTTTATGGTTAAACAAGGTATTGTTTTGGGTCATATAATCTCAGAAAAAGGAATTGAAGTTGATAAATCTAAAATAGATCTTGTACGCTACTTACCCTCACCTACTTCGGTGGGAGAGGTTCGTTCTTTTCTTGGTCATGCAGGATTCTATCGACGATTTATAAAGGACTTTTCCAAGATTGCACAACCTCTATGCCGTCTCCTACAAAAGGAAGTATCGTTTGAGTTCAACGAGGCGTGTGAGCGAGCATTCAACCATCTCAAGGACCTACTCACTTCAGCATCAATCATCACTCCACCAGATTGGAGCACTCCCTTTGAGCTCATGTGTGATGCATCGGATTATGCAATTGGGGCTGTTTTGGGTCAAAGGAAAAACAAGCTGCCACATGTTATTTATTATGCTTCTCGTACTTTAAATGATGCACAATTAAATTATTCCACAACTGAGAAAGAGCTCTTGGATGTTGTCTTTGCATTAGATAAGTTTAGATCGTATTTAATTGGCACTAAAGTCATTGTCTTCACTGACCATTGATATGATATTAACTAGCACTCAAATTAAACCCTCTTTTTGTCAAATTGTAGTAAAGATGTAAGTAGGGATCGTTCTAGACCGGGGATTAGGAGGGATTGCTAAACACTTGGAAACTGATTTAAAAACTCAAAAACAAAGTTTAAAAAACTAAACTAAACTCAAAGAATGCAAAATTAAAGGTTAAAACACTTAAACAAACCTAAAAACCAAAACAGCAACTAGAAGGCTCAAAACTGCCTAAAAACCACTTTCTGGGCAGTTTTGAGCACCTACACTAATTTGGACGAAATTTGATGAAAACTTGAATCAAAATACTTAGAAACACAAATCAAAACACTTTCTAACTAATCTAAGACTTCAAAATAAAGGGGGATTTGTTTTGGACGAAAATTGAAAACAAAACAGAAACTTTAATAAGCACAGATTGTAAAAACGATTTTGGTGAAATAGATGGTTAAAAGGCTAGTTAGGAGGTTCTTCTCCACACATGTCACACTTGCAAAAAAAAACGATTTTCAGTTGTTCTTCCGATAAACTATGAATACTCAACGCCCCAAGTTAACCGTGAATTGCACTAATTAACCCTCAGTTTTTCCACAAGTTATTAAGCTGGATGATTGCATACGACAACCCAAAACATTCCCTACCAGTTCCCTACATGAATTGCATAATAGAGAGACAAGCAAGAATCATTACATTCTATGAAAAACATAAGCATTGACGAAGCATTTGTTACTATGAATTGCATGAAACTTATGCTAAGAATTCATTCAACGCGATCGTTTTCAAGCGATCTTCACTACTTGTGCTTATAAGATTGTAACTATTAGGTGAAACTTCCTCATAATCTAGCATCATATTCATGCATGAAAACTAAGCGTGCACTCTCAATCAACATACACAAATAAGTTATCAATCAAATAGATGAACGAATTGAATCCATAACTTATGAAATAACAACTTAATGTAATCGAATCAAATTGCAAGCATGTACATGGTTTCGAATTACCCCCCAACTAAGGGGGTTTAAGTCATCATACTCACAACATAAAGTTTATTGAATTTAAACATCGAAGACATAAGAAAGATTACACCTAAAATGCCAAAGAATTCCACTTTGAAATCTGCACAGAAAGCTCCTCTTTCTTCTTCTCCTTGCTGCGGCAGTGAGGGTTTAGGGGCTGTTTGGATGTGATTTCGGTTTAGGGATGGATTTGGGATGATATGGTGGTTCGGCAAAGGGTGAGGGAGGTGTATGGTGGCGCGGCAAAGTGGGGAAGGTTGCTGGAATGGAGGAATGGCTGCTGGAATGGATGAATGGCTGCGGCAAGGAAGGATTTTGGGTGATGGTGGCTGCGGCAAGGTGGGGAAAGGGAGATGGTTTTCTGATTTTGTGTAGAGGGAAAAGATTTGTGCGGCTAGGGTGAAAATACATATATATAGGCACCTAAAAACCCTAATGAAATCAGATTGAGAACAATGGGCTAGGGTTAGGTGCGGCACTTAAGTGGACTAAGGTTTAGGGTTTGTAAAATAGGGCTTCTAGGTGGAAAGGTGCGGCTTGGGTTTTGGAGAAATGGACTAGGGTTTAACATGGCAGATTTTAGATGATTAGGCCCTAGGGTGCGGCATGGGTTTAGGTCATCTAAAAGCCCAAAGCCAAGAATAGAAACTCACGAAAATGGAAACCTCCAAGAATAGAAACTTCCAACTTTTAGAAACTTTGGTTGCCAATTCCGATTTAGGAAAGATCAACCCAAAATGGAAACTTTTAGGCTTAGCTTTCCTACTTCAAGTAGGAAACCTCAAATCTTCAACTCTTCAATTTCATCCCAACCTTGTGTTCCAAGCATGTCCTTTTCAATCCATACTCACTTCTTTCTCCAAAAGCTCCAAATTGCATCATTTCATGTAATATGTCCTTTAAACCTGAAAACACATGAAAGTAGCTTAAAAGACTACTTTAACGAAGAAAACATAACAAAAATGCATAAGAATTAGCTAACTAAGGCGCATAAATATGCTCCTATCAACCATGCAGCCTTGAAGTGCTTGTTCACAAAGAAAGAAGCTAAACCTCGACTCATTCGTTAGATGCTCCTACTTCAAGAGTTCGATATTGAGATTCGTGACAAGAAGGGAAGTGAGAACGTGGTGGCTGACCACCTTAGCCGCATGGTGCATAATGAGGGGTCCCTACCCATTGTCGAGACATTCCCCGATGAACAATTGATGTCCATAAAGGTTAGTGAGCCTTGGTATGCAGATTTGGTGAACTTTTTGGTGTCAAAACAAATTCCAAGCACTTTCACAAGGCACCAACGTGATAAACTTAGGCATGATGCACGGTTTTATGTGTGGGATGATCCATATTTGTTGAAATTTTGCCCGGATCAGATTGTACGTCGATGTGTGCATGATTCTGAATTTCGTTCAATTTTAAGTTTTTGTCACACATATGCATGTGGTGGTCACTTTGGCACACAAAGAACAGCACTTAAGGTGTTACAATGTGGGTTCTATTGGCCTAGTATCTTTAAGGATGCTAGAACTTTTTGCTTAACATGTGATAAATGCCAAAGAATGGGTAACATAGGTGCTAGGGATCAAATGTCGCAAGTTTCTATCCTTAATGTTGAAATTTTTGATGTTTGGGGAATTGATTTTATGGGTCCCTTTCCTTTCTCGTATGGTTTCATGTATATTTTGCTTGCGGTTGATTATGTGTCGAAGTGGGTGGAAGCTAAAGCCATGCGGTTGATTATGTGTCGAAGTGGGTGGAAGCTAAAGCCACCCAGACTAATGACTCTAAAGTGGTTGCAGATTTTATTAGAACTAACATTTTTGCAATGTTTGGCATGCCACGTGTCATCATAAGTGATGGAGGATCGCACTTTTGCAACCAGACCATAGAGGCGTTATTGAGGAAATACAATGTCAACCATAGGGTTTCTACACCTTACCATCCTCAAACAAATGGCCAAGCCGAGGTTTCCAACCGTGAGATCAAACAAATTCTAGAGAAGACCGTCGGGCCTACAAGGAAGGATTGGAGCTTACGGTTAGATGATGCACTTTGGGCATATTGTACGGCGTACAAGACACCCATTGGAATGTCCCCATTTCGGCTCATCTATGGCAAGCCGTGCCATCTCCCTGTTGAATTGGAACACAAAGCTCATTGGGCCGTTAAGAAGTTCAATATGGACCTAAATGCAGCAGGGAGTCATAGGAAGTTGCAACTAAATGAACTTGATGAGATAAGGCATGAAGCGTACGAGAATGCTAGCATTTACAAGGAGAAGACCAAAGTTTTCCATGATAAGATGGTTCGAGGCAAAACATTCTCCGTAGGGCAGAAAGTGCTATTGTTCAATTCCTGTCTACGGTTATTTCCCAGTAAGTTACGTTCTAAGTGGATTGGACCGTTTGTTATTACTAATGTTTTTGTTCATGGTGCAGTCCAGATCCAAAGCTTGAAAACGGGACATGAATTCAAGGTGAATGGGCATCGATTGAAGCCCTATTATGAGCATTTTGAGGAGCAGGCCGTGGAAGACATTCCCTTGCTGACTTGGCATAAGTTTCATGCAATTCATATTAACAAGTGCCTCGCCAATGCTTATGGTTTTCATAGAACTTAATGATTCTTGCTTGTATCTCTATTATGCAATTCATGTAGGGGACTTGTGAGGAATGCTTTGGGTTGTCGTATGCAATTCATCCAATTCAATAACTTTAGGGAAATCTGAGGGTTAATTAATGCAATTCACAGTTAATCTGGGGTGTTGGGAATTCATGGTGTGTTGAAGAGCAATTGGAAATCATTTTGTATGCAAGTATAACATGTGTGGAGAAGAACCCCTTAGCTAGCTTCTCATCCATTCAATTTAATCAATCTCGTTTTACAATCTGCTAGTTTTTAAAAGTTTTTGTTTAGTGTTAAATCTCGTCAAGAACCAATCTCCCATTTGTTTCAAAGTGTTATATTAGTTAGTAATCACTTTAGTTTGTGTTTTTAAGTGTTTTGATTCAAGTGGTAAACCAATTTCATCCACATTTGTGTTTGTGCTCAAAACTGCCCAGAAAGTGTTTATAAGGCAGCTTTGAGTCTTTTGGTTGCTGTTTTGAATCCTTTTGTTTATCTTAGTGTTTTAAACTTTAGTTTTGCATTCTTTGAGTCTAGTTTACTCTTTTAAACTTTGTTTTTAAGTTTTGAGTCAGTTTTCAAGTGATTTGGCAATCCCTCCTAATCCCCGGCCTAGAACGATCCCTACTTACATACTTGCTACAATTGATAAAAAGAGGGTTTAATTTGTGTGCTTATATATTTCGCATCAGGGATGGAAGATTGGGAAAGGTGCGGCAAAGTTCCCTAAGGGTTCTAGGGCCTTTGTTTTGTGTCCTCAAGTGCATATCAAGTCTTCAAAGTGGCTGGAACATAAGGACTTTTAGAATTAGGAAAGATTAAACCAAAATAGGAAACTTTGGCTTAACTTTCCTACTTGGAGTAGGAATCCTTGTTGGAGTATGAATCCTCATGTGAGTAGGAATCCATCTTCAATTAGGAATCCTTCGTTGATTAGGAATCCTTACTTCTTCAAATCTTCAATCACGTCCATTCCTTTCGCTCCAAAAGGCTCCAAAATGCATCTTTTTGCATACTTTGGCCATAGAATCTAAAAACACACAAAAGTGACTTTAAACACTAAAATAATTAAGGAAACACAACGTAAATGCACGAGAACAAGCCAATTAAGTCGCATAAATATGCTTCTATCAAATTCCCCCACACTTAGCTTTTGCTAGTCCTCGAGCAAAACAAAGAAATAAAACGAAACAAAACAAATAAAACACAACCTAAACCTTCCAACATTTGCCTCAGGGATTTCCAATGCACATGAAATGTTAAAAATCATCATCCCCATAGATTTGAGTCATCTTTACACTTGAGCACATACTTAATCATAATCACCACTTACTAGTTCACAACTATCGAATTAAAACGATGTTTTGAATGTAGTAACATGCCTTAGAGAATTTGCTCAATTCCTTACAAGGTATGCACTCAATTTTCACTCAGATTTTCTAACTACACACCCTATACTAGTTATATGTGAGAAGATTGATGTAGACATGAAAACGAACACTCACATATATGTATCACAAAGAACGCAATTTCTGGAGATAATAAGCATGCTTAGATATGATCTGATGAATGGAATGCTACTACTTAGATGCGAGAACCAGTGACACCATATGCTCATACCAAATTCAAAGTCCACAAATTGAAACATATAACACTCAAGATTGAAGTCAAGGGTTGTAATGGGGCTTGGGGTATTGGTTAACAAATGAAGGATAGGGATAACAAACGTTCTTAAAGCAATAGCAAGCAAAGTAATGAAATTGAGACTTTAGAATTCACTTTAGAATGCAGAAATCAACTTTTAACACAAAGGGAAGATTTAAGCAACACTTAGGGTCGAATTCAATGTTTTGGACCATTTCTTTAATAACCAATACTTTAGAACTCTTTTTCATCTCTTCCCCCACACTTGCTTTCTGCCATACATTAATCAAAAGGAATTCAATTTGAATCATGCTGTACTATGCTTCAAGAACAAGGGTATGTATGGTCCTAATCTAGGCTAGGTGAGCATAACGTGGGTTAACAAAGAATGTAGGCTAACAAGGCGCAATGGGGTTAACTTAAACATATAATGAAGTAGGATACACGGCAATTTGGCTTCGGTGGTGCTCACTACACAACTTCATCTTGAATATGTGTTATGCAAATCAATAACATGCTTTGAATGAAATGGGCATGAGTTCTAGCATTTGGAACTAAATGATGAAACGCCTTCTAAGTAGTAACCAAGCAAAGAATAATGAGATAATGCAACGACTTTAGAAAACAATAATGCACAGAGTTTAACTCTCCAAATAAACGTTTAGGCTCAAGTCTCATAAGGTTGTAGCGTTAATTTGAGTTCTTCCTTCAAGCATGTTACAAAAACTGATTTTTCCTTTATGATTGCATGTGAATTCATAAGCTATAACCACAACCAAGCATAAACAAAGAGTAAATCAAACTTTCATCAATGTTTATAACTCTTTTTCACAGCCATGCAATTACAAACCGAATCCTCATCATTGTGTTGGAAGGTACCCTAAGACACGAACACACAAATACGACTCAAAACACTCTTTTTAGGCTTTTCAAAACACTTTTTTTCAAATTTTATATGATTTTCGGATTTTTAAGTCAAAACACACTAAAACACACCAAAACTGCTTAAAAACAGCAAGGAACAAGTCTATAAGTAATGGGTGATAAAATCCCACGAATTTGCATAAAAAACACTTAGCACCCCCACACTTAAATCAAACATTGTCCTCAATGTTTCAAGCATAAAATCACCCCAAACAAAATTAAACACACAAACAGCAACTTAATCAACTACACTGGGCAGATAAGAAAGAATTAACAAAGAGAAGTGTTCTAGGAACGCAAATCTGGAATTGGAGTGATTCCTAGGGCTTCCTTTGTTGAATGCATGGGTTGTGATAGGAGCATATTTATGCGACTTAGCTAACGTGTTCTTGCGCATTTACATTGTGTTTTCTTAGTTATTTTAGTGTTTAAAGTCATTTTTGTGCGTTTTAAGATTCTAAGAACAAAGTATGCAAGAAGATGCATTTTGGAGGCCTTTGGAGCAGTTTCGGGTTTGGAATGGATAGCAAATGCATAGAGCAAGGTGGATTGACGAAATTGAAGACTTAAAGAGGCTAAGAATGTGAAGAATTAGTGTACAAAGGATGAAGAACTCAGCCACAAAAGGATACACCTTCCTTGCCGTGCAACCCCATTGTATTCCCTTTGGATTCCCATGCATGCTTAATCATCCTTGTCCCCTAAAATATTTCTGATTTCATGCCTCAATACACTCAATTATTACACTTAATTGATGCATACCTCTTGTTCCCTTCACCCATCAGATTTCACACAACTTTCACAACCATTCCATGCACCAATTGATGCTCCATCAGCCACCTTTGGGATCCAATGCCGTGTGCAACACATGTTGCTGCACCTCTGACTAATTTCTGAAACATTTCACCTCCCCTTTTCATTTCTATGCAATGTACACAATCATTCATGCTCCCTAGTTGAAATACCACTCCATTTTACCCTCCATACTTTGCATCATTACTTCATTTTCATCCTTGGACCATTGCACACCACAAATTCACCCTACTTGCTGTGCATTTCAACCATTGCCTAACCTGATTCTCTAGGTTTTTGGGGCCTATATATACATGTTTACACCCCTTAACAAAAGGTTCACACTCCTATATTCATCATTCATCACAGAAAATTCGTCCATACACACCCTACGCAGCAAAACACCCCAAAAACACCATTCTAGTGCCCAGAAAACATAACAGCCACTACACCTTCTTCCACCCTCTTTGCCGAGTTCTCTACCATCCTCCATCCATCAAACACTCATCCACACTCACCCTAAACCTCTCCATACCATTCCCTATCCATTCTACACCATAAAATTACCCAAAACATCTTCACAACCCAATCTGCCGCAACCAAGGAAGGGGACAGATTCACTACGATCGTTTGGCTCTTCATTCTGAGTGTTGAACGATTTTAGGTGTTTTCTATCTTATATTTCAATGTCTAATTCATGTAATCTTTGTTTTGCTTTAAGTATGATTGGCTAAATTCGTTTTGGCTAAGGGTGGATTCAAAACCATGATTATATATGTGAAATAAATTGATTACTTTCAGTTATTGTTTTATAAGTCGTGAACAGAATTTTCTTACCCGTTTGATTTAGAACTTATTCTAGTTTGTTGGTTGAGAGTGCACGCTTAATTTGCATGCTTGAATTTGATGCTAGGATATAAGTTTGTTTCACCTAATCGTTATGAATTTATATTCGTAAGTAGTGAAGGTCGCTAGTCACGATCGTGTTAAGTAGATTCCTGGCAAGAGTATCATGCTTTTCATAGTTACGAATGCCTCGTCGATGCTTATGATTTCCAAAGAACGTAATGATTCTAACTTGTGTCTTTATCATGCTGTTCATATAAAGAATAGAGGGTGGGAATCGACCAATGTTGTGGGTTATGGGAATCAAAACCAACCAAGGGGTGATCCTTTCTCCAATACATACAATCCGGGATGGTGTGACCACCCCAATTTCAGATGGAGAGATGCACCACAATATGGCCAACAAAGTGGATTTCGACAACCCCCGGGTTTCTTTCCGAGGCCAATGGCACCACAACCACCTCCTCAGGCACAATCATCCCAAACCAACCCAGGTACGTCTATGAATGACGATAAAACATATCAGTTACTAACCACCATGGCGTAGGGAATGCAGAACCAAGCAAAGGAGGTTAATGAGCTAAAGAAGCAAATGGGCCAAATGGCCGAATTTTTGGGGCAATTCCGTGAAAATGGTAAGTTACCAAGCACTACGGTGGTAAATCCAAAGGGTGGTTTCGAATCTGCAAAGGCTATCACACTACGAAGTGGAAAAGAGGTGAGAAACAAGGAAGATGAGAAGATACAACTCGAAGAAGAAGAGAACACCTACCCCACGGCAAGGGTACCATCACCCATGTCGCAGCCATCTAAGACATCCCATCCGTCCACCTCAGGTAAGAATGTCCCAAATGTTGTGATTTTGAACATTAATCTGCCCAATGTTCCATTCCCTCGCCGATTTGCACAATCGAAGAAAGAAGAAAGCGAAAAGGACATTTTGGATACCTTTCGAAAAGTCCAAGTGAACATTCCTTTACTTGATGCTATTAAGCAAGTGCCCAGGTACGCAAAGTTTTTAAAAGAATTATGCACAACTAGGAAAAGAATTTCAAACAAAGAAGTTGTGAAGGTAAGTGAAAATGTATCTGCGGTTTTGCAATGGAAGTTACCTCCAAAGTGTAAGGATCCAGGGAGCTTTACTATCCCATGCGTAATTGGAAACACTAGATTTGAAAAATGCATGTTAGATTTAGGTGCTTCTATTAATGTTATGCCATATTCCATTTATACATCAATGAACCTTGGTGAGTTAAAACAGGATGGTGTTATAATTCAGTTGGCGTGTTTGTATTGATTACAGGAAGTTAAATGCCATGACAAGGAAGGATCACTTTCCGTTGCCATTCCTGGACCAAATGTTAGAAAGGTTAGCCGGCTATCAATTTTATTGCTTTCTTGATGGATATTCCGGATATAACCAAATTGTGATAGCTCCGGAGGACCAAGAAAAGACAACGTTCACGTGCCCCTTTGGCACCTTTGCATACAGGCGCATGCCATTTGGTTTGTGTAATGCCCCTGCGACATTTCAACGATGCATGGTGAGTATCTTTTCTGATTATGTGGAGAAAATTATTGAGATATTCATGGATGATTTTAGCGTGTTTGGTAATTCATTCGATCATTGCTTGAGTAATCTGACCTTAATTTTGAAACGTTGTGTTGAAACGAATCTTGTGCTTAATTGGGAAAAATGTCACTTCATGGTTAAGCAAGGTATTGTTCTAGGACATATTATTTCTGAAGAAGGCATTGAAGTGGATAAATCTAAGGTAGACCTTGTTCGTCACTTACCCTCTCCAACTTCGGTTAGAGAGGTTCGTTCGTTTCTTGGTCACGTAGGTTTTTATAGGCGTTTTATAAAGGATTTCTCCAAGATTGCTCAACCACTATGTCGATTGCTTCAAAAAGAGGTGGCTTTAAAGTTTGATGATGCATGCTCCACGGCATTCAAGCAATTAAAAGAAGCTCTTACTTCGGCTCCCATTATCACACCTCCAAATTGGAGCCTTCCATTCGAGTTGATGTGCGATGCTTCGGACTATGCGATTGGTGCTGTTTTGGGGTAGCGAAAGAACAAACAACCTCTTGTTATTTATTATGCCTCTAGGACACTAAGGGCTGGTTTGGTATTGTTGTGCTTTGAAAAAAAGCTGCTGTGAGAATAAGCGGCTGTGCTGTGAGAATAAGCGGCTGTGAAATAAAGCAGCAGAGTGTTTGGTAAACTTTTTTGTAAAAGTGCTTTTGAAAAAAAAAAGCAGTCTAATAGTGGGTCGTTTTATTAAAGGAGCACTGTAGCTCCGTGTGCTTTGAAAAAAAGCCAGTTTTCCAAAGCTACAAATAGCAGCTTAAGCTTTTTCCTTTGATTTCAGCTTATTCTCACAGCAGCTTCCAAATTAAGCCCTTTTTTGTCAGTTTACCAAACACCTAAAACTCTTACAGCTTTTTTTCATGGGTGCTTTTTTTTTTAAGCACCTCACACCCAAACTAGGTCTAAATGATGCTCAATTAAATTACTCAACCACTGAAAAAGAATTACTTGTTGTGGTATTTGCATTAGATAAGTGCCGATCATACTTACTTGGTACTAAAGTTATTATTTTTACTGATCATGCAGCTCTCAAGTATTTACTCATGAAAAAGGAGGCCAAGCCTAGACTCATTCGATGGATGTTGCTTCTACAAGAGTTTGACATTGAGATTCGGGATAAAAAGGGCGTGGAGAATGTGGTGGCTAACCTCCTAAGTCGAATGGTGCATGAGGAAGCATCGCCAATTTCTAAAACCTTCGCCGATGAGCAACTAATGTCTATCCAGGTAAGTAAGGTATGCAGATTTAGTGAACTTTTTGGTGTCTGAACATATCCCTAGCACACTTAATAGGAATCAATGTGATAAGCTTAAAAAGGATGCTAGGTTTTATGTTTGGAATGATCCATACCTTTGGAAATTCTGCCCCGATCAGATTGTACGCCGTTGTGTGAATGAATCTGAGTTTCAATCTATTTTAACATTTTGTCATTCATATGCATGTGGGGGACATTTTGGCACCCAACGCATTGCCCTTAAAGTCTTAGAATGTGGGTTTTATTGGCCAACCATTTTTAGGGATGCTAGAACATTTTGCCTTACATGTGATCGTTGTCAAAGAATGGGTAATATAAGTGCTAAGTATCAAATGCCACAAAACCCTATACATTCTGTTGAAATATTTGATGTGTGGGGAATTGATTTTATGGGTCATTTTCCATCATCACATGGTTTTCTCTATATCTTGTTGGGGGTGGATTATGTTTCCAAATGGGTGGAAGCAAAAGCCACCCGGACTAACGATTCCAAAGTGGTTGCAGAATTTGTGAAGTCTAACATTTTTGCTAGGTTTGGAATGCCTCGAGTTCTCATAAGTGATGGAGGTTCACATTTTTGTAATCGAACAATCGAGGCACTGCTTAAGAAGTACAATGTTACACATAGGGTTTCGACACCCTATCATCCTCAAACAAGCGGGCAAGCCGAGGTGTCGAATCGGGAGATAAAACAGATTCTGGAGAAGACAGTTGGGCCAACAAGAAAAGATTGGAGCTTGAGGTTAGAAGATGCTTGTGGGCTTATAGGACCGCCTACAAAACACCCATAGGAATGTCCCCCTTTCGGCTTGTTTATGGAAAACCATGTCACTTACCTGTGGAGTTGGAGCACAAGGCCCATTGTGCTGTGAGGAAGTTCAACATGGATGTAGATAAGGCGGGAATTCATCGTAAGCTTCAATTGAATGAACTTGAGGAAATACGGAATGAAGCTTACGAGAATGCTCGACTTTACAAGGAAAAGACGAAGGCCTTTCACGACAAGATGATTCGCACCAAGTCCTTCTCTGTTGGACAAAAAGTGTTGTTGTTTAATTCTCGTCTTCGTCTATTTCCGGGTAAGCTACGTTCACGTTGGATTGGACCCTTTGTTATTACTAATATTTTTCCTCATGGTGCAGTCCAAGTTCGTAGTTTCAAAACAGGTCAAGAGTTCAAGGTGAATGGGCATCACGTGAAGCCTTACTACGAGAGCTTTGTAGAACATGATGTGGAGGAGACAACCCACTATGCCGTGGGTTCCCATGAAGGTTGATCAATATGGCATCGTCCGGCTGGAAGACTTGGTGCGACCTATTTGTTAATATTATTGCTTGTTTAATTATTTATTTTTGGTATGGTTTTCTATTTTGAAACATTAACAAATATGCAAAGGGTTTTAACATTAAAACTTCATGGAAATGAACAGGAAACTGGGAAATAAAGAAACACTGCATAATACAAGAGGGAGCCTTGACAAAGGCTGCTTGGGAGAAGTCTCAGTAGTCGAAGGAATCTCAGTAGTCGGTGGAATCTCAGCAGTCGGTGGAGCCACAAAAGTAGGAGGTATCGGAGGTTGATCATTTGGAGCTTCACTACGCGGTACAGCCCTAGAAGACGAAGGCAAATGTTGTTGGAACAAACCCACAAACCTCCGATGATCAAGTAAAATCTGACCATCAGATTCCTGCATCTGGTCAATTTTCCTCTTCATGTTTGTGGCATAGTTGTGTGCGAGTTTATGCAACTGTTTATTCTCATGCTTGAGTCCTCTAATCTCCTCTTTGAGACTCATTACTTCAGCCGCCAACGATTCAACTTGACGGGTTCGAGCAAATAGGCGTTGGGCTATGTTGGACACAAAACCAGCACACTACACGGTAAGAGCCAGAGACTCCTTAACAGCCAACTCATCAGACCATCTGGAAAGCAGTCTGTTATCTCTAGGGGTGACAAGGTTCCGAGCCACCACCGCAGCGGTCATGTCATTCTTCATCACCGAATCCCCAACGGTAAGAGGACCAGTAGGGGATATGAAGGACGGGCGCCATATGTTGTCTGGAGAAGGCGGGGCTGCCCCTTCACCAAGGTTCAAGTCAAAGCGACAGTCGGAAGGGCCAGACATCTTTCAGAGGTTTTAGAGAAAGAAGAGATGGGCTAAATTCAGAGGTTAGAAGTGCAAATGGGAGTTGTACAAGAGGAAATTTAATGCACTTTGAAATGAACTACGCACCTCTATAAAAAAACAACACTCGATGAGGCCGATTCTAGTTATCAAGGAGGCACTCGCTTTCTAAAAAGCTGGGCTTGAAACTACGGGCCAATCTTCCGTTTCTAGATTTGTACGCACTTGTCACATGCAATCTCTGCCCTCAACGAAGCTCAGAACTCGAAGCGTAAATTCCGGATATTAAAGAGGCCTCTGCTTTATCGAGACGTGTCAGCATCTGTCAATTTGCACATCTGCGTTGTGTAAATCAAGCGCAATCTGTCGAAGATTTCTGGAGAAGCGGAATGCACGTGAAGACTACTGTTAAATTATCCCAGGCTTGCCAACACGAGTAATGGAACAATGCCTTCCTAGCCATTAAGAAAATTCTATAAATGTTGAACTTCAAAGGGAGGCAGCCTCACCCAACTTCCAGCCTCACTTAACCTTTCATCCTCTCTGAAATGGCTTTCCAACAAACCCTCTCGAGTCACTCTGTATTCCTCATTCCTTGAGATACTCCTGCGAACAACCCATTCAAAGCAAAAGTATTTCATATCATGAAGGTTGAAAGCAAGAGTATCCCATATCATGCTTTCTCCCTGTCCTTCTCCTTGTCTTTGTTTTAGGACAAGGAGAAAGAGAGCAATCAGCCAGCACTTGGTATCAATCTTCCGATCTGGAACCCCTTCCTGATTGCTTACCTAGCCTTGCTCTCGAGTACTCATCTTCAACATCTTATGCTTCCTCTTCGTCACTTCATCTGCCTGGGGAATAAATAACCTCGAAGCATGTGGAGACAATTTGCCAATTCATCCTCAGCTAGGGACAAGGAGAAAGAAAGCAAGAGGTGGGCACTTGGAAAGATTGAAGAAAGAAACAGACCAACACCTCTACCTCGTGCCTGCCCGCCGTGCAGAGGAAACAAGCAGAGAAGAATGTCGACTGCACCATCAAATCAGGGAACTCTCATATTCCTTGCCCAGAATTCCAAACCAGTTCAAGATCAAAGCTGTGGAAAGTCACCAAGATCATCTATCTTAAAAACCAGATTTGCGTTCTTAAACTCTACTCTGTCTGATTTTTACTTTGCTATACTTGTCATGTTTATTCATTGTTTGATTTTTGCTTACAACATTGAGGACAATGTTTGATTTAAGTGTGGGGGGGGTAACTATTGTTTTGCATGAAATTCGTAGAAATTTATCACCCATTACTTCTAGTGTTGTTCCTTGCTGTTTTAAGTGTTTTGGAGTGTTTCAGTGTGTTTTGACATAAAAATCCGAAAATTTCATAAAAATTTGAAAAATTGTTTTGAAAAACCCAAAAAGAGTTGTTTTTCTTTGCTTATTTGTGTCTTAGGGTACCTTCCAACACAATGATGAGGATTCGGTTTGTAAATGCATGACTGTTAAAAAGAGTTATAAACATGGATGAAAGTTTGATTTACTCTTTGTTTATGCTTGGTTGTGGTTATAACGTATGAATTCACATGTAATCATAACAGAAAAAAAAAATTAGTTTTTGTAACATGCTTGAAGGAAGGAATTCAAACTAACGCTACAACCTTGTGAGACTTGAGCCTAATTGTTTATTTGGAGAGTTAAAATCTATGCATTATTGTTTTCTAAAGTCGTTGCATGATCTCATTATTCTTTGCTTGGTTACTACTTAGAAGGCGTTTCATCATTTAGTTCCAAATGCTAGAACTCATGCCCATTTCATTCAAAGCATGCTATTGATTTGCATAACACATATTCAAGATGAAGTTGTGCAGTTACCACCACCAAAGCCAAACTGCCATGTATTCCATATCGTTATATGTTTAAGTTAACCTCATTGAGCCTTGATAGCCTACATTCTTTGTTAACCACATTATCCTTACCTAGCCTAGTATAGGACCATCCATACCCTTGTTCTTGAAGCATCATAAAGCATGATTCAAATTGAATTCCTTTTGATTAATGTATGGCAGAAAACAAGTGTGGGGGAAGTGTGAGTTATTATGCCATAGGCACGGCATTGAAAAAAAAAAAAAAAAAAGAGAAAAGAAAAGGAGTTGAAAAATATGTGAAAAAGAGTTTTAAGGTGTTGCTTGTTGAAGAAAGGGTCCAAAACATCGAATTCGGCCCTAAATATTGCTTGAATTTTCCCTTCGTGTCTAAAAGTTAATTTCTACAATCTAAGTGAATTCTAAGTTTCAATTTCATTACTTTGCTTGCTATTGCTTTAAGAACGTTTGTTATCATTATCCTTCATTTGTTAGCCATCACCCCAAGCCCCGTTACAACCTTTAACTTCAATCTTGAGTGTTATGTGTTTCGATATGTGGAGTTTGAAATTGATATGAGCATATGGTATCACTGGCTCTCGCATCTAAGTAGTAGCATTCCATTCATGAGATCATATCTAAACATGCTCCAGAAATCGCTTTCTTTGTAATGCATATATGTGAGCGTTCGTTTTCATGTTTACATCAATCTTTTCACATATGACTAGTATAGGGTGTGTAGTTAGAAAATCTGAGTGAAAATTGAGTGCATACTTTGTAAGGACTTGAGTAAATTCTCTAAGACATGTTACTACATCAAAAACATTGTTTTAATCGATTAATTGTGAACAAGTAAGTGGTGACTATGATTAAGTATGTGCTAAGTGTGAAGACAACTAAAATCTGTGGGGAGGACAATTTTTAACATGACATGTGCATTGGAAATCCCTGAGGCAAACGTTGGAAGGTTTAGGTTGGGTTTTGTTCATTTTGTTGGTTTTGTTTTGTTTAGTTATTTTGTTTTGCTCGAGGACTCGTGATAGGAGCATATTTATGCGACTTAGTTAACTTGTTTTTGCGCATTTACATTGTGTTTTCTTAGTTATTTTAGTGTTTAAAGTCATTTTTGTGTTGATAGGAGCATATTTATGCGCCTTAGTTAGCTAGTTCTTATGCATTTTCGTTATGTTTTCTTCGTTAAAGTAGTCTTTTAAGCTACTTTCATGTGTTTTCAGGTTTAAAGGACATATTACATGAAATGATGCAATTTGGAGCTTTTGAAGCAAAATGTGAGCGTGTATTGAAAAGGACATGCTTGGAACACAAGGTTGGGATGGAATTGAAGAGTTGAAGATTTGAGGTTTCCTACTTGAAGTAGGAAAGTTAAGCCTAAAAGTTTCCATTTTGGGTTGATCTTTCCTAAATCGGAATTGGTAACCAAAGTTTCTAAAGTTGGAAGTTTCTATTCTTGGAGGTTTCCATTTTCGTGAGTTTCTATTCTCGGCTTTGGGCTTTTGGATGACCCATCCTTACCTCTTGGACCTATGCCGCACCTAAACCCTAACCCTAGCCCACTTAATCAGCCGCACCTAGGCCTTGTTCACATGCAAAAATCTGATTAATAACCCTAAGCCCATGCCGCACCTTTCCATGCTAAAACCCCTATTTTACAAACCCTAACCCTAGTCCACTTAAGTAGCCGCACCTAACCCTAGCCCAATCTGATTTCTTTAGGGTTTTAGGTGCTTATATATATATGTTTTACACCTTGCCGCAGATCACCCTCTCTATATTCAGAAATTCGTCAAAACCCTAGTCCCCACCTTGCCGCAGCCTTCATCCATTCCAGCCACTATTCTCCACCTCTATACACCATTATACACTTCCATACACCACCCATACACCTTGCCGCACCACCATACCATCCTAACTCCCTTCGTAAACCAAAACCACATCCAAAAACCCCCAAAACCATCTCTGCCGCAGCAAGGAGAAGAAGAAGAGGAGCTTGACGTGCAAAAATTCAAAGTGGAATTCTTGGGCGTTTTAGGTGTAATCTTCTTATGTCTTCGATGTTTCAATTTAATAAACTTTATGTTGTGAGTATGAGGAACTAAACCCCCTTAGTTGGGGGGTAATTCGAAACCATGTACATGCTTGCAATTTGATTCGATTACATTCAGTTGTTATTTCATAAGTTGTGGATTCAATTCGTTCATCTATTTGATTGATAACTTATTTGTGTATGTTGATTGAGAGTGCACGCTTAGTTTTCATGCATGAATATGATGCTAGATTATGAGGGAGTTTCACCTAATAGTTACAATCTTATAATCACAAGTAGTGAAGATCGCTTGAAAACGATCGCGTTGAATGAATTCTTAGCATAAGTTTCATGCAATTCATAGTAACAAATGCTTCGTCAATGCTTATGTTTTTCATAGAACGTAATGATTCTTGCTTGTATCTCTATTATGCAATTCATGTAGGGAACTTGTAGGGAATGTTTTGGGTTGTCGTATGCAATCATCCAACTTAATAACTTGTGGAAAAACTGAAGGTTAATTAGTGCAATTCACGGTTAATTTGGGGCGTTGAGTATTCATAGTTTATCGGAAGAACAACTGAAAATCGTTTCGTTTGCAAGTGTGACATGTGTGGAGAAGAACCTCCTAACTAGCCTTTTAACCATCTATTTCACCAAAATCGTTTTTACAATCTGTGTTAGTTAAAGTTTCTGTTTGTGTGTTAAATTTTCGTCCAAAACAAATCCCCCTTTTATTTGAAGTCTTAGATTAGTTAGAAAGTGTTTTGATTTGTGTTTCTAAGTGTTTTGATTCAAGTTTTCATCAAATTTCGTCCAAATTAGTGTAGGTGCTCAAAACTGCCCAGAAAGTGGTTTTTAGGCAGCTTTGAGCCTTCTAGTTGCTGTTTTGGTTTTTAGGTTTGTTTAAGTGTTTTAACCTTTAGTTTTGCATTCTTTGAGTTTAGTTTAGTGTTTTAAACTTTGTTTTTGAGTTTTTAAGTCAGTTTCCAAGTGTTTAGCAATCCCTCCTAATCCCCGGTTTAGAACGATCCCTACTTACATCTTTACTACAATTTGACAAAAAGAGGGTTTAATTTGTGTGCTTATCTATTTCGCATCAAATTTTGGCGCCGTTGCCGGGGATTAGTAATTTTGCTAATCCCTTGGATTGTTTTTGTTTCTTTTATTTCACTTTGTTTCTGACTTTGTTTAAGTTCTGACCTAATTTTGTTTCTTGTTTCTTAGGTACTAATGTATGACTAGAAGCTCTCAAACGATTCGTGCGAACATCTTGGAGTTTGACGACGATTTTGAGAGGAAGTTGAGAAGAGCTAGAAACCAGCAAGAACACCATCCAACCAATTCCGAATCTGACCTTGAAGAAAACGTACAAGAAGAGGAGGAGGAAGCCACGGCAGGGATATTCGAAGAAGTCCAAGGCATGGCGGTGGACAACCGTACACTCAAGGAGCTTTCCGCCTCAGGTTTGGATAATGCCGCACCCTTGTGCATTCAATACCATGGCTTGTCCATGGAAGATCCTAACAAACATTTGAAAGAATTTGAAGTAGTGTGCTCTAGTATGACTCCCGTCAATGTTGACGGAAATATCTTGAAGATGAAGGCTTTTCCATTCTCTTTGATGGATAAAGCTAAGGATTGGTTATACGAGTTAGCTCCCGGCACTGTCACTTCTTGGGAGAGTATGAAAAGAGCGTTCTTGGAGAAGTTCTTTCCAACTTCTCGTATCATCCTCCTACGCAAAAAGATAAGCGGAATCCAGCAAGAAGAAGG
Organism: Malus x robusta; assembly: GCA_963082935.1. Classification (NCBI taxonomy): domain Eukaryota; kingdom Viridiplantae; phylum Streptophyta; class Magnoliopsida; order Rosales; family Rosaceae; genus Malus; species Malus x robusta. Next base: position 14,317,094 of record OY720328.1, read on the forward strand.
TGAGTGTTTTCCTACATATTATGAACGATTTAAATCACTTGTTGCTTCTTGTCCACAGCATCAGATGAAGGATGAGTTGCTTTTGCAATACTTCTACGAGGGTCTCCTACCTCTAGAACGTCAAATGCTTGATGCTTCGGCGGGGGGAGCATTGGTGGACAAAACACCCATGGCTGCCAAGGTCTTGATCGCTAATAGAGCGTTGAACGCTCAACAGTACGAGGGTGTAGGCCAAAGAGGACCCCCACGGCACCAAGTACATGAGGTAAGTTCAACTTCCGATCTTCATTCACAATTGGCTAATCTTACTTCTATTGTTTCACAGATGGCCGAGGGAATGAAGATGCAAGGACCTGTGGTGTGTGGCGTATGTTCTATCCAAGGACATGTCTCCGAAAGTGTCCTCAACTCATCGAGAATGGCGGATGGGAGAGTGCGAATGCCATTGGGTTTCAAGGCCAAAATCAGTCAAGACATGATCCATACTCCAACACGTATAATCCGGGGTGGCGAGACCACCCAAATTTCAAGTGGAGGGAGCCCCAGCAACCTCAAAACCAAGGAGGCTTTAGGCAACAACCCCCGGGGTTCTTTCCCAAAACCTACGGCCCACCCCAAAATCAAGCCCAATCCGGCCCAAATGCCTCAGGTACGTCTCTTGACAATGATGCACTTCTTAAGATACTAACTAAGTTGTCTAATGGGCAGGAAGATCAAGCTAAGGCTATGCAAATCCAAGACAAAAGGGTGGATCAACTTGAGAAACAAATTGGGCAGATTGCCGAGTTTGTTGGGCAGTTTAGAGAACAAGGAAAGCTTCCTAGTTCAACCATTGCGAATCCAAAAGGAGGCTTTGAAACCGCAAATGCAATCATGCTAAGGAGTGGAAAAGAAGTTGGGGCAGGTTCTACACCACCAAAATCAGGTCCCAAAGAGGATGAAATGTTGAAATCTGAAGAGGAGACACCAAGTCCACTCACGGCAAATGTAGCACCACCTTTGCCGCAAGTATCCAATGCCCCTAAACCTTCAAATCTGTCCAATAAGGGTAAGCATGTGTTAAATTCAAGTCCTACTAATGTTTTTCCTTTGAATGTCCCCTTTCCTAGTAGATTTTTGCAATCCAAGAACGAAGAGGAGGAAAAAGATGTTCTAGAGACGTTTAGAAAGGTGCATGTCAACATTCCCCTCCTTGATGCCATAAAGCAAATCCCGAAGTATGCCAAGTGTTTAAAGAAGCTTTGTACGACAAGGAAACGTACCCGGGAGAAAGAAGTGGTACATGTAAGCGAGAACGTCTCCGCCATCTTGCAACGTAAACTACCCCCCAAATGCAAAGATCCGGGGAGCTTTACAATTCCGTGTGTCATTGGTAATACCCGTTTCAAATCTGCCATGCTAGATTTAGGAGCATCTATTAATGTTATGCCATATTCTGTTTATGCATCTATGAATCTAGGAGCACTTAAAAATGATGGGGTAATAATACAATTGGCCGATAGATCTAACGCCTATCCAAAGGGAGTTTTGGAAGATGTTCTTGTGCAGGTTAATCATTTGGTCTTCCCGGCGGATTTCTATGTCCTCGAAATGGATGAATCAGACCATGCCCCTTCATTGCCCATCCTCCTTGGAAGGCCATTTATGAAAACGGCTCAAACCAAGATTGATGTAGCCAAAGGAGAAGTAACTATGGCATTTGGTGGTGATATGATTTGTTTTAAAATTTCTGAATCCATTGAGACTCCTAACGTTATTCGTTCTTGTTGTGTTATTCATACAATAGAAAAGATAGGGACGGATCATTCAGCCCCTAACACAAAGGTTGCTTCAAGAACCGTGCAAGATGAGGGAATTGGAGTGGAGAACAAGGACCATACGGCCACTGCCCTCAAAGTGCTCAAATTGGCCGAAAGCACCATGGGGAAGAACGTTTACCTTGCTGCCACTTCATCACATCACATAGGTAAGCCACCTAATCCAAATCCAATTCCCATTAAAGTTGATAGGTGGTTCCCTTCTATGGTGCAGGTACCAAAGCAAATCCCCAATGGTGGGCACATGTACATGAACCATAGGCAACACAACGCACCCATCAACCAACATCACTATCCATTACCGTTCAAAGATGCAATGTATGAGAGTGCCGTGGGGCAGGTTGTGGAGGAGATCCCACTCCTTGCCGTGGGCTTCAATGGGGCATGATTGTGTTCTTCGTCCGGCTGCAAGACGTAAAAGAAAGCGCTACTTGGGAGGCAACCCATGCAATTCAACAAAGGAAGCCCAAGGAATCACTCCAATTCCAGATTTGCGTTCCTAAACCCTTCTCTTTGTTGATTCTTTCTAATCTGGCAGTTTAGCTATTTAGTTGCTGTTTGTATGTTTCTTTTTGTTTAGTGTAGTTTTTTGCTTGAAACATTGAGGACAATGTTGATTTAAGTGTGGGGGGGTAACTAAGTGTTTTAGATGCAAATTTGTGGGATTTTATCACCCTTAACTTGGAGACTTGTTCCTTGCTGTTTTTAAGTGTTTTTGAGCAGTTTTGGTGTGTTTTAGTGTGTTTTGAAGTAAAAATCCGAAAATTACATAAAAATTTGAAAAATTTGTTTTAAAAACCCAAAAAGAGTTGTTTTTGTGTGTTTGTTTGTGTCTTAGGGTACCTTCCAACACAATGATGAGGATTTGGTTTGTAATTACATGGCTGTTAAAGAGAGTGATTAACATGGATGAAAGTTTGATTTACTCTTTGTGTATGCTTAGTTGTGGTTATAACTTATGAATTCACATGCAATCATAAAAGAAAAAAATCAGTTTTTGTAACATGCTTGAAGGAAGGAACTCAAACTAACGCTACAACCTTGTGAGACTTGAGCCTAAACGTTTATTTGGAGAGTTAAAATCTGTGCATTCTTTGTTTTCTAAAGTCGTTGCATGATCTCATTATTCTTTGTTTGGTTGCTACTTAGAAGGCGTTTCATCATTTAGTTCCAAATGCTAGAACTCATGCCCATTTCATTCAAAGCATGTTATTGATTTGCATAACACATATTCAAGATGAAGTTGTGTAGTGACCACCACCTTAGCCAAAAAGCCGTGTGCCCTATGTCATTGTGATTTGTAGATTTTAACCCCATTGAGCCTTGTTAGCCTTCGTTATTTGTTAACCCATGTTTTTCCTCACCTAGCCTAGTTTAGGACCATCCAAACCCTTGTTCTTAAAGCATAGTAAAGCATGATTCAAATTGAATTCCTTTTGATCTATGTTAGCAGAAAACAAGTGTGGGGGAAGTATTTTTCATGAGGAATTGTGTGCCATAGGCACGGCAAAGAGTTCCAAAGTATTGTTTGTTGAAGTAAGGGTCCAAAACAATGAATTTGACCCTAAGGAGTTGTTTAAGTCTTCCCCTTGTGTTTTAAAGTTAATTTCTGCAATCTAAGTAAATTCTACGTCTCAATTTCATTGCTTTGCTTACTATTGCTCGAAGAACGTTTGTTTTCCCTATCCTTTTCTTGTTAACCAACACCCCAAGCCCCATTACAACCCTTAAATTCTATCTTGAGTGTTATGTGTTTCATTTTGTGGAGTTTGAATTTGGTATGAGCATATGGTGTCACTGGTTCTCGCATCTAAGTAGTAGCATTCCATTCATGAGATCATATCTAAACATGCTTCGTAACTCTAGAAATTGCGTTCTTTGTGATACATATATGTGAGCATTCGTTTTCATATCTACATCAAACTTCTCACATATGACTAGTGTAGGGTGTGGAGTTAGAAAATCTGAGTGAAAATAGAGTGTATATCTTGTAAGGAATTGAGGGAATTCTCTAAGGCATGTTACTACATTCAAAGCATTGTTTTAATTGATTACTTGTGAATTAGTAAGTAGTGGCTTTAATTAAGTATGTGCTTGTGTAAAGATGACTCAAATCTGTGGGGATAACAATCTGTAACATGTCATGTGCATTGGAAATCCCTGAGGCAAACGTTGGAAGGTTTAGGGTTTGTTTTGGTTAGCTTGTTTCGTTTTGTTTTTGTTGATTTGTTTGTTTTGCTTGAGGACTAGCAAAAGCTAAGTGTGGGGGAATTTGATAGGAGCATATTTATGCGCCTTAGTTAGCTAGTTCTTATGCATTTTCGTTATGTTTTCTTCGTTAAAGTAGTCTTTTAAGCTACTTTCATGTGTTTTCAGGTTTAAAGGACATATTACATGAAAAGATGCAATTTGGAGCTTTTGGAGCAAAATGTGAGCGTGTATTGAAAAGGACATGCTTGGAACACAAGGTTGGGATGGAATTGAAGAGTTGAAGATGTGAGGTTTCCTACTTTAAGTAGGAACGTTAGGCCTAAAAGTTTCCATTTTGGGTTGATCTTTCCTAAATCGGAATTGGTAACCAAAGTTTCTAAAGTTGGAAGTTTCTATTCTTGGAGGTTTCCATTTTCGTGAGTTTCTATTCTCGGCTTTGGGCTTTTGGATGACCCATCCTTACCTCTTGGACCTAAACCCTAACCCTAGCCCACTTAATCAGCCGCACCTAGGCCTTGTTCACATGCAAAAATCTGATTAATAACCCTAAGCCCATGCCGCACCTTTCCATGCTAAAAGCCCTATTTTACAAACCCTAACCCTAGTCCACTTAAGTAGCCGCACCTAACCCTAGCCCAATCTGATTTCTTTAGGGTTTTAGGTGCTTATATATATATGTTTTACACCTTGCCGCAGATCACCCTCTCTATATTCAGAAATTCGTCAAAACCCTAGTCCCCACCTTGCCGCAGCCTTCATCCATTCCAGCCACCATTCTCCACCTCTATACACCATTATACACTTCCATACACCACCCATACACCTTGCCGCACCACCATACCATCCTAACTTCTGATAGGAGCATATTTATGCGCCATAGTTAGCTAGTTCTTATGCATTTCCATGGTGTTTTCTTAGTTAAAGTAGTCTTTTAAGCTAGTTTTATGTGTTTTCAGGTTTTAGTGTCAAAGTATGCAAAAAGAAGCAATTTGGAGCATTCTAGAGCATTTTTGGGCCAAGATTGGATAGTGCAAGCATGGAGGCATGAAGATGGACGAATTTGAAAGGCTTGAATTCAGTTAGAGAGCTGCAAGGAGGCCTAAAAATCTGATTTCTAGAAGGCTACATTAATCCCACATGTTTTTAGACTTTGTTTTTCTAGAAGCCAGCCATTTAAGACCCACATGTTCACACATGGTGCCTAATTTCTACCTAATTTCTGGTACAAAACCTCTTGTTTTCAACTAAATTCTAAACCCTTCTTAGCCCTATAAATAAGGCAGCTGCAAGCATCACAAATTCATTCAAAAATTTCACAAACCCTTCACATCACTCATTCATCATCAAAATTCGTCCATTCTATTCCAGCCGCATCCATTGATCCCAAAACACCATTCTTCAACCTAGAGACACAATCAGCCATTCCACCACTTCCCAACCATCAAACACTCATCCACACCCATCCTACATCCCTTGCCGTGTCTCTAAACATCCCACAAACCGTTCTACATCATCAAAACGTCCCAGAATTCATCCTCATCCAATCTGCCGCAAGCAAGAGGAAGGAGACAGATGCGCAAAATTGTTTGGCTCTTCATTCTGAGTTGTTGAACGATTTTAGGTGTATTCTCTCTTATATTTCAATGTCTAATTCATGTAATCTCTGTTTTGCTCTGAGTATGATTGGCTAAATTCGTTTTTGGCTAAGGGTGTATTCGAAACCATGGATATACATGTGAAATAAGTTGATTACTCCAGTTATCGTTGCATAAGTCATGAATACAATCTGTTTAACTATGTGATTTAGAAATTATTCTTGTATGTTGATTGAGAGTGCACACTTAATTTGCATGCTTGAATCTGGTGCTAGGATATGAATTTGTTTCACCTAATCGTTATGAGTTTATATCCACAAGTAGTGAAGGTCACTAGTCATGATCTTGTTGAGTAGATTCCTGGCGAAAGTATCATGCTTTTCATAGTTACAATTGCCTTGTCGATGCTTATGATTTCCAATGAACGTAATGATTCTAATTTGTATCTTTATCATGCTGTTCATATAGAGAACTTGTTAGGAATAATTTGGTTGCAATGCATATTCATTCAATTCAATGATCTTAGGGAAATCTGAAGGTTAATTTAAGCGGACCTAATTAACTTGAAGTGTCGAGGTTCATAACTTGTCGAATTGATAACTGGAAGTTGATTTAAGTTGCATATATTTCATGTGTGGAGAAGAATCCCTTAGCCATTCCATCACCCATTGATTCATCACATTTAGTTTACAATCTGTTTTCTTTAAAATCTGTCCATTTAATTCAAATTCGTCCAAACACAATTCCCCCATATTTTGTTAAGTTTGAATCTTAAAAATCTGTCCTCTTTGGTGTTTTTAAGTATTTTGAGTCATAAGTTTTGTCAAATTCGTCCAAATCTTGTCTTAGTTGCTGTTTGAGTCAATTAACTTGTTTTAGTCAGTTTTGGGCAGATTTGAGAGTTTCAAATCTGTTTTGAATCTTAGTAGTCTAATTAGAGTCTTTAAGTTTAGTTTTTGTGTTTCTAAGTCAATTTGCATTAGATTAGCACCCCTAGTTAATCCCCGGTTAGAACGATCCCTACTTACATTATTACTACAATTGTCACAAATAGGGTTTAATTTGTGTGTCAAGTTAATTTTCACATCAAATTTTGGCGCCGTTGCCGGGGATTAGCAAAATTGCTAATCCCTTGTGTTTTTTGCCGTGTGTTTTTAGTGTAATTTACCTAGTTTTCTTATTTTGTTTTGTTTTCTTGGTTTAGGTACTAGTGCATGACGCGGAGTTCTCAAACTGTGCATGCACATATCTTGGACTTTAACGACGATTTTGAACGTGATTTGAGAAGAAAGAGGAGGCATCCCCAACCTAGTGAACCTAGTTCAAGTTCAGAGGCCGAATCTGAGTTTGAAGAAGTGGAAGAAGAAGTTATGGCAGCGGACAATCGGACCATTAAAGAGCTTTCGGCCTCGGGGTTGGCCAATGCCGCACCATTATGCATTCAATACCCCGCGGCTGCCCAAGGCAAGACCAATGAATTCGAGTTGAAGTCAAGCTTGTTGCACCATATTCCGAAATACCATGGGCTTTCCATGGAAGATCCCAACAAGCATCTCAAGGAGTTCGAGGTTGTGTGTTCGAGCATGACACCCATAAATGTCGACGGGAACATTCTAATGATGAAGGCTTTTCCATTCTCACTTTTGGAAAAGGCGAAGGATTGGCTTTACGAGTTAGCACCCGGAACGGTTACATCTTGGGATAGTATGAAAAGAGCTTTCTTGGAGAAGTTTTTCCCAACTTCAAGAGTTATTTTCTTGAGGAAACGGATTAGTGGCATCCAACAAAATCAAGGTGAATCGTTTCCTTCTTATTACGAACGTTTTAAATCACTTGTTGCTTCTTGTCCACAGCATCAAATGAAGGAGGAGCTGCTCATTCAATACTTCTACGAAGGACTCCTTCCCATGGAACGCCAAATGCTTGATGCCTCGGCGGGAGGTGCGTTGGTGGATAAAATTCTGGGGGCTGCAAAAGTTCTAATTGCCAACCGAGCACATAATGCACAACAATACGAAGGTGTTGGACAAAGAGACCCCCTACGGCCACAAGTGAATGAGGTAAGTTCTATGCCCGAAATTCAATCCCAATTAGCTAACCTTACTTCTATTGTTTCTCAGTTGGCCGAGGGAATGAAGATTCATGGACCAAGTGTGTGTGGCGTGTGCTCTATGCAAGGACATGCCAACGATCAATGCCCTCAATTGATTGAGAATGGGGGTTGGGAATCTGCGAATGCCGTGGGTTTTGGGAACCAAAATCAACCACGCCATGATCCATACTCTAATACCTACAATCCGGGGTGGAGGGACCATCCAAATTTCAAATGGCGGGATCCTCAACAACCCCAACAACAAGGAGGATTTAGGCAGCAACCACCGGGCTTTTATACAAAGCCATTCGTCCCCAATCAAAACCAAGTGCAATCTGCCCCAACAACCTCAGGTATGTCCTTGGATAATGATCAAGTTGTTAAGTTACTTACTACTTTGACGCAGGAAGTACAAACTCAAAATAAGGAGAGACAAATCCAAGACAAACGGGTGGATAATTTGGAGAAGCAAATGGGTCAAATTGCTGAATTTATGGGGCAAATTAGAGAACAAGGCAGATTGCCTAGTTCAACCGTTATGAACCCGAAGGGAGGATTTGAAACCGCTAAGGCCATCATGTTGAGAAGTGGTAAACAGGTTGGAACGGACTCAAATACATCCAAATCAAGTCAAGACGAGGAGGACAAGTTGCTGCACGAAGAAGCACAGGGAGCAAAGCCCACGGCCAAGGATGACCAAACCTTGCCGAATTCATCTAGTCCTCCTAAACCGTCCCAAACCACCAAGGTAAGTCCCAATTCGACTTTTTCTAGTTCTATTCCACTAAATGTGCCCTTTCCTGGCAGGTTTAGGCAATCAAAGAAGGAAGAAGCCGAGAAGGACATTCTAGAGACCTTTCGGAAAGTTCAAGTCAATATCCCGCTCCTTGATGCGATTAAGCAAGTCCCGAGGTATGCTAAGTTTTTAAAAGAACTTTGTACAACAAGGAGAAGGATTTCGAACAAAGAGGTGGTTCAAGTAAGTGAAAATGTCTCTGCTGTGTTACAAAGGAAATTACCCCCTAAATGCAAAGATCCGGGTAGTTTTACAATTCCGTGCGTTATTGGTAATACTAAGTTTGAACAATGCATGTTAGACTTAGGGGCTTCGATTAATGTTATGCCATACTCTATTTATGCATCTATGAACTTAGGTGAGCTTAAAAATGATGGTGTGATAATTCAATTAGCCGATCGTTCTAATGCATACCCAAAGGGTGTTTTGGAGGATGTTTTGGTGCAGGTTGGTAATTTGATTTTTCCAGCGGACTTTTACGTGCTTGACATGGAGGATTCACCCCATTCTACCCCATTGCCGATTCTATTAGGGAGGCCCTTCATGAAAACAGCCCGTACTAAGATAGATGTGTTTAAAGGAACTTTAACGATGGAATTTGATGGGGAAGTCATTGATTTTAATCTTTCTGAAAGTATTAAATTTCCTAAGGACGATCATTCTTGTTTTTCTATTGATATACTTGATGATTTGGCGCAGGATTTTCTCGATTGTTTGGAGAGGGATACACTTGAAACGACAATTGCACAAGGAATTGGGCAAACTTCTGGTTTTGCCGTGCCTAGAAGTGAGGAGGAGGCCGAGATAGTGGCTGCCCTTGAGTCACTACCTCAACACCATGGTAAGCCTTCTAAACCAATTTCAATTCCAGTTTCCACTAATAAGTTGTTACCCTCAGTGATTCAGGCACCCGTACTTGAGCTTAAACCGTTGCCCGATCATTTAAAGTACGTCTTTCTGGGAGACAACGAGACATTGCCCGTCATTGTCTCCTCATCACTCACGGCCATAGAAGAGGAGAAGTTGATCCGAGTGTTGAAAGAGCACAAGACGGCCATTGGGTGGACTTTGGCCGATATTAGGGGAATTAGCCCGACTACGTGCATGCATCGCATACTTCTAGAGGAGGGGGCTAAACCAACTCGAGAGGCTCAGCGCCGTCTCAACCCTCCAATGATGGAAGTTGTGAAAAAGGAGATTATCAAACTTCTTGATTGTGGAGTGATTTATCCGATCTCTGATAGTCGTTGGGTGTCACCGGTGCAATGTGTTCCAAAGAAGTCCGGAGTGACCGTGGTGAAGAATGCCGAGAATGAGCTTGTGCCAACCCGCATCCAAACAGGTTGGCGAGTGTGCATTGATTATAGGAAGCTCAACGCCACCACAAGGAAGGACCACTTCCCTTTGCCGTTCATTGATCAAATGCTTGAAAGGTTAGCCGGTCATTCTTTTTATTGTTTCCTTGATGGTTATTCTGGATATAATCAGATTGTCATAGCGCCGGATGACCGAGAAAAGACAACTTTCACATGCCCCTTCGGTACTTTTGCATATCGTCGCATGCCTTTTGGGTTATGCAATGCTCCGGCCACGTTTCAAAGGTGTATGGTAAGTATCTTTTCAGATTTTGTGGAAAAGATTATTGAGGTATTTATGGATGATTTCAGTGTGTTTGGTGATTCATTTGATGGCTGTTTGGAAAATCTCACACTAATTTTGAAACGATGTGTAGAAACTAACCTAGTGCTTAATTGGGAAAAATGTCACTTTATGGTTAGACAAGGCATAGTTCTAGGGCATATTGTGTCAGAAAGAGGAATTGAAGTGGATAAATCGAAAATAGATCTTGTACGCTACTTACCCTCTCCTACTTCGGTTCGAGAGGTTCGTTCGTTTCTTGGTCATGCAGGATTTTATAGGCGATTTATCAAGGACTTCTCCAAGATCTCAAACCCTCTTTGCCGTCTCCTCCAGAAAGATGTGTCGTTTGACTTCAACGAGGAGTGTGAGAAGGCGTTCAATCACCTCAAAGAAATGCTCACTTCGGCCCCTATCATGCTTCCGATTATGCATTAGGAGCTGTTTTGGGGCAAAGGAAGGAAAAGAGGCCGCATGTTATCTATTATGCCTCTCGGACTTTAAATGATGCACAATTGAATTATTCTACCACTGAAAAAGAACTTCTTGCTGTTGTATTTGCTTTAGATAAATTCTGTTCTTACTTGCTTGATACTAAAGTTATTATTTATACTGACCATGCAGCATTGAAGTATTTGTTCACCAAGAAGGAGGCCAAACCACGACTCATTCGTTGGATGCTTCTTCTCCAAGAGTTCGATATCGAAATCCGGGACAAGAAGGGAAATGAAAACGTGGTGGCTGACCACTTGAGCCGTATGGTGCATGAGGAGGATGCCGTGCCTATCATAGAGACATTCCCAGATGAGCAACTGATGTCCGTCAAGGTAAGTGAACCGTGGTATGCTGATTTGGTGAATTACTTGGTGTCTAAACATGTTCCTAGTGAATTACTTAAATACCAATGTGATAAATTGAAGAAAGAGGCACGGTTTTATGTGTGGGATGACCCGTATTTATGGAAATATTGCCCTGACCAAGTTATACGTAGGTGTGTGCACGATTCTGAGTTTAATGCTATTCTAACCTTTTGTCACACTTATGCTTGTGGGGGACACTTTGGCACTCAAAGAACAGCACTTAAGGTGTTAGAATGTGGTTTCTATTGACCTACCATCTTTAGGGATGCTAGAACATTTTGCATGTCTTGTGATAGATGCCAAAGAACGGGCAATATTGGTCCTAAACCGCAAACCCCCATTTTTAGTGTTGAAATCTTTGATGTTTGGGGTATTGATTTTATGGGTCCCTTTCCTTCGTCACATGGGTTTCTTTATATATTGCTTGCTGTGGACTATGTGTCGAAATGGGTGGAAGCAAAAGCCACCCGAACTAATGATTCTCGAGTGGTTGCAGATTTTGTGAAAACTAACATTTTTGCAAGGTTTGGAATGGCACGGGTGCTAATCAGTGATGGAGGGTCCCATTTTTGTAATCGAACCATTGAGGCGTTGCTCAGGAAATACAATGTCACGCATAAGGTGGCCACACCTTATCACCCTCAAACGAGCGGGCAAGCCTAGGTTTCGAATAGGGAAATCAAGCAGATTCTTGAGAAGACCGTGGGGCCTACAAGGAAGGATTGGAGTTTGCGCTTAAACGATGCATTGTGGGCGTATCGCACTGCCTACAAAACCCCCATTGGGATGTCACCCTTTCGGCTCATCTATGGGAAGCCATGCCATCTTCCCGTCGAGTTAGAGCATCATGCACATTGGGCCGTCAAAACGTTCAATATGGACCTTGCTGCCGCAGGTTTACGTAGGAAGCTTCAATTGTGTGAGCTTGATGAAATCCGAAATGAAGCATATGAGAATGCCCGGATTTACAAGGAGAAAACGAAGGCATTCCATGACAAGATAATTCGTGCCAAGACGTTCGCTATTGGGCAGAAAGTGTTGTTGTTCAATTCTCGCCTTCGGTTGTTTCCAGGTAAGTTGCGTTCCAAATGGGTTGGTCCTTTTATTGTCACTAATGTTTTCCCTCACGGTGCAGTGCAAATCAAAAGTTTAAGGACGCAGCAAGAATTCAAAGTGAATGGGCATCGATTGAAGCCCTATTACGAGTCGTTTGAGGAGCATGTCGTGGAGGAGGTACCCCTCCATGCCGTGGAACCTAGTCAAGCTTAAACGGAGGTACCGTCCGGCTGGAAGACGTTAAAGCAAGCGCTACTTGGGAGGCAACCCATTCATGCAACAAAGGAAGACTTAGAGAGCACTCCAATTCCAGATTTGCGTTCCTAACCCTTCTCTTTGTTGATTATTTCAGTTCTGCCATGTTAGATTGTTTAGTTGCTGTTTTGTTTGACTTTGTGTTATTTATGTTAGTTTATGCTTTGAAACATTGAGGACAATGTTTGATTTAAGTGTGGGGGGGTAACCAAAGTGTTTTGATGCAAATTCGTAGGGTTTTCTCACCCATAATGTCCAATGTTGTTTCTTGCTGTTTTTAGGTGTTTTTAGGCTGTTTTGATGCATTTTAGTGTGTTTTGACATAAAATCCGAAAATCCCATAAAAATTTGAAAAATTATTTTGAAAAAACCAAAAAAGAGTTGTTTTTGTGTGTTTGTTTGTGTCTTAGGGTACCTTCCAACACAATGATGAGGATTCCGTTTGTAATTGCATGACTGTTAGAGAGAATGATTAACATGGAGGAAAGTTTGATTTACTCTTTGTTTATGCTTGGTTGTGGTTATAACTTATGAATTCACATGCAATCATAAAAGAAAAAAAAATAATTTGTTTTTGTAACATGCTTGAAGGAAGGAACTCAAACTAACGCTACAACCTTGAGAGACTTGAGCCTAATACGTTCTTTGGAGAGATATTAATCTGTGCATTCTTGTTTCTAAAGTCGTTGCATGATCTCATTATTCTTTGCTTGGTTGCTACTTAGAAGGCGTTTCATCATTTAGTTCCAAATGCTAGAACTCATGCCAATTTCATTCAAAACATGTTATTGAATTGCATAACACATATTCAAGATGAAGTTAGTAGTTGCCACCATAGCCAAAAAGCCATCATTCCATGCATGTGTTTTTGTAGGTTTAACCCCGTTGAGCTTTGTTTAGCCTATGTTGTTTGTTAACCCACATTATCCCTACCTAGCTTAGATTAGGACCATCCATACCCTTGTTCTTGAAGCATAGTAAAGCATGATTCAAATTGAATCCCTTTTGATTAATGTATGGCAGAAAACAAGTGATATGTTATTTTATTAGCACACAAATTAAACCCTCTTTTTGTCAAATTGTAGTGAAGATGTAAGTAGGGATCGTTCTAGACCGGGGATTAGGAGGGATTGCTAAACACTTGGAAACTGACTTAAAAACTTAAAAACGAAGTTTAGAACACTAAACTAGACTCAAAGAATACAAAACTAAAAGTTAAAACACTTAAACAAACCTAAAAACTAAAACAGCAACTAGAAGGCTCAAAACTGCCTAAAAACCACTTTCTGGGCAGTTTTGAGCACCTACACTAATTTGGACGAAATTTGATGAAAACTTGAATCAAAACACCTAGAAACACAAATCAAAACACTTTCTAACTAATCTAAGACTCTAACCTAAAGGGGGATTTGTTTTGGACGAAATTTTAAAACAAAACAGAAACTTAAATTAAAACAGATTGTAAAACGATTTTGGTGAAAAGAATGGATAAAAGGCTAGTTAGGGGGTTCTTCTCCACACATGTCACACTTGCAAGCAAAACGATTTTCAGTTGTTCTTCCGATAAACTATGAATACTCAACGCCCCAAATTAACCGTGAATTGCACTAATTAACCCTCAGTTTTTCCACAAGTTATTAAGTTGGATGATTGCATACGACAACCCAAAACATTCCCTACAAGTTCCCTACATGAATTGCATAATAGAGATACAAGCAAGAATCATTACGTTCTATGAAAAACATAAGCATTGACGAAGCATTCGTTACTATGAATTGCATGAAACTTATGCTAAGAATTCATTCAACGCGATCGGTTTCAAGCGACCTTCACTACTTGTGATTATAAGATTGTAACTATTAGGTGAAACTCCCTCATAATCTAGCATCATATTTATGCATGAAAAGTAAGCGTGCACTCTCAATCAACATACACAAATAAATTATCAATCAAATAGATGAACGAATTGAATCCATAACTTATGAAATAACAACTGAATGTAATCGAATCAAATTGCAAGCATGTACATGGTTTTGAATCACCCCCCAACTAAGGGGGTTTAGTTCCTCATACTCACAACAATAAGTTTATTTAATTGAAACATCAAAGACGTAAGAAAGATTACACCTAAAATGCCCAAGAATTCCACTTTGAAATCTGCACAGAAACTTGCTTCTTCTCCTTGCTGCGGCAGTGAGGATTTAAGGGGTTTGTGGATGAATTTGGATGACTTTGGATGAGGGGGAATGGTGGAAAACTATCTAGGATAGGTGTAGGGCACGGCTAGGAGGGTTTTAGGTCAGAAACTATGGATTTGGGTGAAGGTTTGGCTCGGCAAACGTGATGGACAGATTCTGGCGTGAATGGAGAATGGCTGAACGATTTTCTGATTTTGTGTAGAATGAATGATGATTTTCGGCTAGGGTGTTTAGGAGCATATAAATAGGCACCTAAAACCCTAATTAAATCAGATTGGGCTAGGGCTTGTGCGGCAATTAAGTGAACATGGGCTAGGGTTTGTAATCAGATTTTTAAAGAGAAAAGGGCCTAGGGTTCGGCCACTAAGTGGGCTAGGGCTAGGGTTTGTAACCAGATTTTGCATGTTAATTAGGTGGGCTTGGGTTAGGGTTTAGGTGCTGCATAGGTCCAAGAGGTAAGGATGGGTCATCCAAAAGCCCAAAGTCGAGAATAGAAACTCACGAAATTGGAAACCTCCAAGAATAGAAACTTCCAACTTTAGAAACTTTGGTTGCCAATTCCGAATTGGGAAAGATCAACCCAAAATGGAAACTTTTAGGCATAGCTTTCCTACCTCAAGTAGGAAACCTCAAATCTTCAACTCTTCAATTTCATCCCAACCTTGTGTTCCAAGCATGTCCTATTCAATCCAAGCTCACATTTTGCTCCAAAAGCTCCAAATTGCATCAATTCATGTAATACGTCCTTTAACCCTGAAAACACATGAAAGTAGCTTAAAAGACTACTTTAACGAAGAAAACATAACAAAGATGCATAAGAACTAGCTAACTAAGGCGCATAAATATGCTCCTATCAAATTCCCCCACACTTAGCTTTTGCTAGTCCTCGAGCAAAACAAACAAAAGAAAGGAAACAAAACGAAACCAACTAACCAAAACAAAACCTAAACCTTCCAACGTTTGCCTCAGGGATTTCCAGTGCACATGACATGTTAAAGATTGTTATCCCCACAGATTTGAGTCATCTTTACACAAGCATATACTTAATTAAAGCCACTACTTACTAATTCACAAGTAATCAATTAAAACAACGCTTTGAATGTAGTAACATGCCTTAGAGAATTCCCTCAATTCCTTACAAGATATACACTCTATTTTCACTCAGATTTTCTAACTCCACACCCTACACTAGTCATATGTGAGAAGATTGATGTAGATATGAAAACGAATGCTCACATATATGTATCACAAAGAACGCAATTTCTAGAGTTAAGAAGCATGTTTAGATATGATCTCATGAATGGAATGCTACTACTTAGATGCGAGAACCAGTGACACCATATGCTCATACCAAATTCAAACTCCACAAATTGAAACACATAACACTCAAGATAGAAGTTAAGGGTTGTAATGGGGCTAGGGGTGATTGGCTAACAATGGAAGGTAAGGAAAACAAACATTCTTAAAGCATAATAAGCAAAGTAATGAAATTAATGCTTAGAATTCCTTTAGATTGCAGAATTTATCTTTGACACACAAGGGAAAGATTTAAACAACTCCTTAGGGCCGAATTCATTGTTTTGGACCCTCACTTCAACAAACAATACTTTGAAACTTTATTTTATTTTTTTTCAAACTTTTCATACTTTTTTTTCTTCATATTTTTTTTCTTTTTCTTTTCTTTTTTTTTTCCTTTCTTTTTTTTTCTTTCTTTTCTTTTCTTTGCCGTGCCTATGGCACACAATTCCTCATGAAAAATACTTCCCCCACACTTGTTTTCTGCCAACATAGATCAAAAAGGAATTCAATACGAATCATGCTTTACTATGCTTTAAGAACAAGGGTATGGATGGTCCTAAACTAGGCTAGGTGAGGAAAACATGGGTTAACAAAGAATAGGCTAACAAGGCTCAACGGGGTTACAACCTACAAATCACAATGACATAGGCACACGGCTTTTTGGCTAAGGTGGTGGTAACTACACAACTTCATCTTGAATATGTGTTATGCAAATCAATAACATGCTTTGAATGAAATGGGCATGAGTTCTAGCATTTGGAACTAAATGATGAAACGCCTTCTAAGTAATAACCAAGCAAGAATAATGAGATCATGCAACGAATTTAGAAACCAACAATGCACAGATTTTAACTCTCCAAATAAACGTTTAGGCTCAAGTCTCACAAGGTTGTACCGTTAGTTTGAGTTCCTTCCTTCAAGCATGTTACAAAAACTGATTTTTTCTTTATGATTGCATGTGAATTCATAAGTTATAACCACAACTAAGCATAAACAAAGAGTAAAACAAACTTCCATCCATGTTAATCACTCTCTTTAACAGCCATGTAATTACAAACCGAATCCTCATCATTGTGTTGGAAGGTACCCTAAGACACAAACAAACACACAAAAACAACTCTTTTTGGGTTTTTAAAACAAATTTTTCAAATTTTTATGTGATTTTCGGATTTTTAGAACAACCTATACTAAAACACACTAAAACTGCTCAAAAACACTTAAAAACAGCAAAGAACAAGTCTCCAAGTTAAAGGTGATAAAATCCCACGAATTTGTATCTAAAATACTTAGTTACCCCCCCCCACACTTAAATCAAACATTGTCCTCAATGTTTCAAGCATAAAATCACACTAAACAAAAAGAAACATACAAACAGCAACTAAAACAACTAAATAGGCAGATTAGAAATAAACAACAAAGAGAAGGGTTTAGGAACGCAAATCTGGAATTGGAGTGATTCCTTGGCTTTCCTTTGGTGAATTGCATGGGTTGCCTCCCAAGTAGCGCTTTCTTTTACGTCGTACAGCCGGACGAAGAGCTCAGTCACTCCTCAATGGAGCCCACGGCACGGAGTGGGATCTCCTCCACAACCTGCCCCGCAAAGTTCTTGTACATTGCATCCTTGAACGGAAATGGATAGTGATGTTTGTTGATGGGTGCGTTGTGTTGCCTAAGGTTCATGTTCATGCGCCCACCATCGGGGATTTTCTTGGGTACCTGCACCAAAGACGGGAACCACCTATCAACTTTAATGGGAATTGGATTTGGATTAGGTGGCTTACCTATGTGATGTGATGAAGTGGCAGCAACATGAACTTTTTTCCTCATGGTATTCTCGGCCACATTAAGTATCTTAAGGGCAGTGGCCGTGGGGTCCTCATGCTCCACTCCAATTCCCTCATCTTGCAAGGTTCTTGAAGCAACCTTTGTGTTAGGGGCTGAATGATCCGTCCCTATCTTTTCTAATGTATCAATAACACAACAAGAACGAACAACGTTAGGAGTCTCAATGGATTCAGAAATTTTAAAACAAATCATATCACCACCAAATGCCATAGTTACTTCTTCTTTGGCTACATCAATCTTGGTTTGAGCCGTTTTCATAAATGGCCTTCCAAGGAGGATGGGCAATGAAGGGGCATGGTCTGATTCATCCATTTCGAGGACATAGAAATCCGCCGGGAAGACCAAATGATTAACCTGCACAAGAACATCTTCCAAAACTCCCTTTGGATAGGCGTTAGATCTATCGGCCAATTGTATTATTACCCCATCATTTTTAAGTGCTCCTAGCTTCATAGATGCATAAACAGAATATGGCATAACATTTATGGATGCACCTAAGTCTAACATGGCAGATTTGAACCTAGTATTACCAATGACACAAGGAATGGTGAAACTACCCGGATCTTTGCATTTAAGGGGCAGTTTGCGTTGTAAGATGGCAGAGACATTTTCACTTACCTGTACCACTTCTTTCTCCCGAAAACGTTTCTTTGTTGTACAAAGCTTCTTCAAACACTTGGCGTACTTTGGGATTTGCTTGATTGCATCCAAGAGAGGTATGTTAACTTGAACCTTCCTAAATGTCTCTAGCACATCTTTTTCCTCCTCTTCATTCTTGGATTGCAAAAATCTGCTAGGAAATGGCACATTGGGTGGAATAATGTTAGAATTAACCAAACTTGGACTCATCTTACCTAGGGTGGACGGATTGGATGGCTTAGGGGCTATGGGTGCTTGCGGCAAAGGTGGTGCTACATTTGCCATGAGTGGACTTGGTGTCTCCTATTCAGATTTCAACATTTCATCCTCTTTGGGACCTGATTTTGGTGGTGTAGAACCTGCCCCAACTTCTTTTCCACTCCTTAGCATGATTGCATTTGCGGTTTCAAAGCCTCCTTTTGGATTCGCAATGGTTGAACTAGGAAGCTTTCCTTGTTCTCTAAACTGCCCAACAAACTCGGCAATCTGCCCAATTTGTTTCTCAAGTTGATCCACCCTTTTGTCTTGGATTTGCATAGCCTTAGCTTGATCTTCCTGTCCATTTGACAACTTAGTTAGTATCTTAAGAAGTGCATCATTGTCAAGAGACGTACCTGAGGCATTTGGGCCGGATTGGGCTTGGTTTTGATTGGGTGTGTACGGCTTGGTGAAGAACCCCGGGGGTTGTTGCCTGAAGCCTCCTTGGTTTTGAGGTTGTTGGGGCTCCCTCCACTTGAAATTTGGGTGGTCTCTCCAACCGGGATTATATATGTTTGAATATGGATCGTTCCTTGGTTGGTTTTGACCTTGAAACCCAATTGCATGGGCGCTTTCCCATCCACCATTTTCAATCAACTGTGGACACTTTTCAGAGACATGTCCTTGGATGGAACATACGCTACATACAATTGGTCTTTGCATCTTCATACCCTCGGCCATCTGAGACACAATAGAAGTAAGATTAGCCAATTGTGAATGAATGTCGGGAGTCGAACTTACCTCATGGACTTGATGCCGTGGGGGTCCTCTTTGGCCTACACCCTCGTACTGTTGAGCGTTCAACGCTCTATTAGCAATCAAGACCTTGGCAGCCATGGGTGTTTTGTCCACCAATGCTCCCCCCGCCGAAGCATCAAGCATTTGACGTTCTAGAGGTAATAGACCCTCGTAGAAATATTGCAAAAGCAACTCCTCCTTCATCTGATGTTGTGGACAAGAAGCAACAAGTGATTTAAATCGTTCATAATATGTAGGAAAAGACTCACCTTCTTCTTGTTGAATTCCGCTTATCTTTTTGCGTAGGAGGATGATGCGAGAAGTCGGAAAGAACTTCTCCAAGAACGCTCTCTTCATACTCTCCCAAGAAGTGACAGTGCCGGGAGCTAACTCATATAACCAATCCTTGGCTTTATCCATCAAAGAGAATGGAAAAGCCTTCATCTTCAATATATTTCCGTCAACATTGACGGGAGTCATACTAGAGCAAACTACTTCAAATTCTTTCAAATGTTTGTTAGGATCTTCCATGGACAAGCCATGGTATTTAGGAATATGATGAAGCAAACTTGACTTTAATTCAAACTCATCCGTCTTACCTTGGGCAGCCCTGGGGTATTGAATGCACAAGGGTGTGGCATTATCCAAACCTGAGGCGGAAAGCTCCTTGAGTGTACGGTTGTCCACCACCATGCCTTGGACTTCCTCAAAGATCCCTGCCGTGGCCTCCTCCTCCTCTTCTTGTACGTTTCCTTCACAATCAGATTCGGAGTTGGGTGGATAGTGTGCTTGCTGGTTTCTAACTCTTCTCAACTTCCTCTCAAAATCGTCGTCAAACTCCAAGATATTTGCACGAATCGTTTGAGAGCTTCTAGTCATACATTAGTACCTAAGAAACAAGAAACAAAATTAAAACAGAAACTTAAACAAAGTCAGAAACAAAGTGAAATAAAAGAAACAAAAACAATCCAAGGGATTAGCAAAATTGCTAATCCCCGGCAACGGCGCCAAAATTTGATATGTTATTTTATTAGCACACAAATTAAACCCTCTTTTTGTCAAATTGTAGTGAAGATGTAAGTAGGGATCGTTCTAGACCGGGGATTAGGAGGGATTGCTAAACACTTGGAAACTGACTTAAAAACTTAAAAACGAAGTTTAGAACACTAAACTAGACTCAAAGAATACAAAACTAAAAGTTAAAACACTTAAACAAACCTAAAAACTAAAACAGCAACTAGAAGGCTCAAAACTGCCTAAAAACCACTTTCTGGGCAGTTTTGAGCACCTACACTAATTTGGACGAAATTTGATGAAAACTTGAATCAAAACACCTAGAAACACAAATCAAAACACTTTCTAACTAATCTAAGACTCTAACCTAAAGGGGGATTTGTTTTGGACGAAATTTTAAAACAAAACAGAAACTTAAATTAAAACAGATTGTAAAACGATTTTGGTGAAAAGAATGGATAAAAGGCTAGTTAGGGGGTTCTTCTCCACACATGTCACACTTGCAAGCAAAACGATTTTCAGTTGTTCTTCCGATAAACTATGAATACTCAACGCCCCAAATTAACCGTGAATTGCACTAATTAACCCTCAGTTTTTCCACAAGTTATTAAGTTGGATGATTGCATACGACAACCCAAAACATTCCCTACAAGTTCCCTACATGAATTGCATAATAGAGATACAAGCAAGAATCATTACGTTCTATGAAAAACATAAGCATTGACGAAGCATTCGTTACTATGAATTGCATGAAACTTATGCTAAGAATTCATTCAACGCGATCGGTTTCAAGCGACCTTCACTACTTGTGATTATAAGATTGTAACTATTAGGTGAAACTCCCTCATAATCTAGCATCATATTTATGCATGAAAAGTAAGCGTGCACTCTCAATCAACATACACAAATAAATTATCAATCAAATAGATGAACGAATTGAATCCATAACTTATGAAATAACAACTGAATGTAATCGAATTAAATTGCAAGCATGTACATGGTTTTGAATCACCCCCCAACTAAGGGGGTTTAGTTCCTCATACTCACAACAATAAGTTTATTTAATTGAAACATCAAAGACGTAAGAAAGATTACACCTAAAATGCCCAAGAATTCCACTTTGAAATCTGCACAGAAACTTGCTTCTTCTCCTTGCTGCGGCAGTGAGGATTTAAGGGGTTTTTGGATGAATTTGGATGACTTTGGATGAGGGGGAATGGTGGAAAACTATCTAGGATAGGTGTAGGGCACGGCTAGGAGGGTTTTAGGTCAGAAACTATGGATTTGGGTGAAGGTTTGGCTCGGCAAACGTGATGGACAGATTCTGGCGTGAATGGAGAATGGCTGAATGATTTTCTGATTTTGTGTAGAATGAATGATGATTTTCGGCTAGGGTGTTTAGGAGCATATAAATAGGCACCTAAAACCCTAATTAAATCAGATTGGGCTAGGGTTTGTGCGGCAATTAAGTGAACATGGGCTAGGGTTTGTAATCAGATTTTTAAAGAGAAAAGGACCTAGGGTTCGGCCACTAAGTGGGCTAGGGCTAGGGTTTGTAACCAGATTTTGCATGTTAATTAGGTGGGCTTGGGTTAGGGTTTAGGTGCTGCATAGGTCCAAGAGGTAAGGATGGGTCATCCAAAAGCCCAAAGTCGAGAATAGAACTCACGAAATTGGAAACCTCCAAGAATAGAAACTTCCAACTTTAGAAACTTTGGTTGCCAATTCCGAATTGGGAAAGATCAACCCAAAATGGAAACTTTTAGGCATAGCTTTCCTACCTCAAGTAGGAAACCTCAAATCTTCAACTCTTCAATTTCATCCCAACCTTGTGTTCCAAGCATGTCCTATTCAATCCAAGCTCACATTTTGCTCCAAAAGCTCCAAATTGCATCAATTCATGTAATACGTCCTTTAACCCTGAAAACACATGAAAGTAGCTTAAAAGACTACTTTAACGAAGAAAACATAACAAAGATGCATAAGAACTAGCTAACTAAGGCGCATAAATATGCTCCTATCAACAAGTGTGGGGGAATTTGTATGTGTGTGTTGCCAAGAAAAGAAATAAGGCATGAGTGAAAATAAAAAGAAAAAGAAACGAAAAGTTGTGGAAAGAAAGAAAGAAAAAAAAAAAAAAAAAGAGTATGAAATAAGTGAAAATGATGTTCACATGTTTATGGTAGTTGAAGAAAGGGTCCAAAACGTTGAATATGGCCCTAAGAGTTGTATGAATCTTCCCCTTGTGTGTCTAAGTGAGTTTATGCAATCATAAGGAATTCTAAGTCTCAATTTCATTGCTTTGCTTACTATTGCTTGAAGAACGTTTGTTTTCCCTATCCTTTCTTTGTTAACCAATACCCCAAGCCCCGTTACAACCCTTAACTTCTATCTTGAGTGTTGTGTATTTCAATTTGTGGAGTTTGAATTTGGTATGAGCATATGGTGTCACTGGTTCTCGCATCTAAGTAGTAGCATTCCATCCATGAGATCATATCTAAACATGCTTCTTAACTCTAGAAATTGCGTTCTTTGTGATACATATATGTGAGCATTCGTTTTCATATCTATATCAATCCTCTCACATATAACTAGTATAGGGTGTGTAGTTAGAAAATCTGAGTGAAAATTGAGTGCATATCTTGTAAGGAATTGAGCGAATTCTCTAAGGCATGTTACTACATTCAAAACATCGTTTTAATTGGTTAATTGTGAACTAGTAAGTGGTGACTATGATTAAGTATGTGCTCATGTGTAAAGATGACTAAAATCTATGGGGATAACAATTTTTAACATGTCATGTGCATTGAAAATCCCTAAGACAATTGTTGGAAGGTTTAGGTTGTGTTTTAGTTGTTTTGTTTTGTTTTATTTCTTTGTTTTGCTCGAGGACTAGCAAAAGCTAAGTGTGGGGGAATTTGATAGGAGCATATTTATGCGCCATAGTTAGCTAGTTCTTATGCATTTCCATGGTGATTTCTTAGTTAAAGTAGTCTTTTAAGCTAGTTTTATGTGTTTTCAGGTTTTAGTGTCAAAGTATGCAAAAAGAAGCAATTTGGAGCATTCTAGAGCATTTTTGGGCCAAGATTGGATAGTGCAAGCATGGAGGCATGAAGATGGACGAATTTGAAAGGCTTGAATTCTAGTTGCTGTTTTGGTTTTTAGGTTTGTTTAAGTGTTTTAACCTTTAGTTTTGCATTCTTTGAGTTTAGTTTAGTGTTTTAAACTTTGTTTTTGAGTTTTTAAGTCAGTTTCCAAGTGTTTAGCAATCCCTCCTAATCCCCGGTTTAGAACGATCCCTACTTACATCTTTACTACAATTTGACAAAAAGAGGGTTTAATTTGTGTGCTTATCTATTTCGTATCATGTGTGTTTTCAGATTCTAAGAACAAAGTATGCAAGAAGATACATTTTGGAGGCCTTTGGAGCAGTTTCGGCCACAAAAGGACACACCTTCCTTGTCGTGCAATCCACATAGTATTCCCTTTGGATTCCCATGCCATGCTTAATCACCCTTGTCCCCTAAAATATTTTTGATTTCGTGCCTCAATACACTCAATTGTTACACTCAATTGCTGCATACATCTTGTTCCCTTCACCTATCAGATTTCACACAAATTTCACAACCATTACATGCACCAATTGATGCTCCATTAGCAACATTTGGGATCCAATGCCGTGTGCAACACATGTTGCTGCACCTTTGACTAATTTCTGAAACATTTCACTTCCCCTTTTCATTTCTATGCAATGTACACAATCATTCATGCTCCCTAAATGAAATACCACTCCATTTTACCCTCCATACTTTGCATCATTACTTCATTTTCATCCTTGGACCATTACACACCACAAATTCACCCTCCATTGCCTAATCTGATTCTCTAGGGTTTTTGGGGCCTATATATACATGTTTACACCCCTTGGCAAAGAGTTCACTCTCCCATATTCATCATTCATCACAGAAAATTCGTCCACACACATCATAGGCAGCAAAACACCCCAAACACACCATTCTACTGCCCAGAGAAAACATCACAGCCACTCCACCTTCTTCCACCCTCTTTGCCGAAGTTCTCCACCACCCTCCCACCACCAAACACTTCTCCACACTCACCATAAACCTTTCCATACCATTCCCCATCCATTCTACACCATAGAATTACCCAAAACCTGTCCACAAACCAATCTGCCACAAGCAAAGGAAAGGAGAATTCTTGGATGCACTTGCTGCCAAGTTGGAGCATTCTAGGTGTTTTCTTTCTTTGGATTTTAATGTCTAATTCATGTAATCTTTGTTTTGCTTTAATCATGATTGGCTAAATTCATTTTGGCTAAGGGTGGATTCAAAACCATGATTATATATGTGAAATAAGTTGATTACCTTCAGTTATCGTTGTATAAGTCGTGAATACAATTTGCTTAACCGTTTGATTTAGAACTTATTCTTCTATGTTGGTTGAGAGTGCACGCTTAATTTGCATGCTTGAATTTGATGCTAGGATATAAGTTTGTTTCACCTAATCGTTATGAATTTATATTCGTAAGTAGTGAAGGTCGCTAGTCACGATCGTGATAAGTAGATTCCTGGCAAGAGTATCATGCTTTTCATAGTTACGAATGCCTTGTCGATGCTTATGATTTCCAAAGAACGTAATGATTCTAACTTGTGTCTTTATCATGCTGTTCATATAAAGAACTTGTTAGGAATAATTTGTTTGCGATGCATATTCATCTAATTCAATGATTCTAGGGAAATCTGAAGGTTAATTTAAGCGGACCTAATTAGCTTGGAGTGCCGAGATTCATAACTTATTAAATTGATAACTGAAAAAAAAATTGATTTAGGTTGCATATATTTCATGTGTGGAGAAGAACCCCTTAGCCATTCCATCATCCATTGATTCTTCATAACTTTGTCTTACAATCTGTTTCTATTACAATTTGCCATTTAAGTTTATTTTTGTCCAAATCAAATCCCCATTTATTTTGAAGTCCTAGATTAGTTGGAAAGTGTGTTGGCTTATGTTTTTAAGTGTTTTGGTGCAAGTTAAAACCCAAATTCGTCCAATTTGGTGCTTTGTGTTCAAAACTGCCCATAAAGTGTTTTTAAGGTAGTTTTGAGTCTTTTGGTTGCTGTTTTGAGTTGTTGGTTTGTTTTAGTATTTTAAACGTGAGTTTTGCATTCTTTGAGTCTAATCTAGTGTTTTAAACTTTGTTTTTACGTTTCTAATTCAGTTTCAAGTGATTAGTACCCCTAGTTAATCCCCGGTTAGAACGATCCCTACGTACATCATAACTACAATCGTCACAAATAGGGTTTAATTTTGTGTGTTAACATAATTTTCACATCAAATTTTGGCGCCGTTGCCGGGGATTAGCAAAGTTGCTAATCCCTTATCTTGAGTCTTGTTTAAATTGTTTCGTTTTCTGTTTTGTTTTTGAATTTTGCACCGTGTGTGTGTGTTTGTTTTTGTGCCGTGTATAGGCACCTTAAATTCTTACTTGTGCCGAGTCTATTGAGTTAGTTACTAACCTTGTTTGCTCTTGTGTGTAGGTACTAGTTTATGACCCGCAGCTCACAATCTGTTCGTGAGCATATCTTCGACTTTGACAGTGATTTTGAGAGGACTTTGAGAAGGAAAAAGAGGTTGCAAAAGTCTACTCCTCCTAGTCCCGAACCTGAATTAGAAGAGCAAGAAGTTGAAGTTGAAGAGGAGGTACCAACCATGGCAGTAGACAATCGAACCATCAAGGAGCTTTCTGCCTCGGGTTTGGCCAATGCAGCCCCTCTTTGCATCCAATACCCTAGGGCTGACCCTGAGAAGACCGATGAATTTGAGTTGAAGTCAAGTTTGCTACATCATATACCCAAGTTCCATGGATTATCAATGGAGGACCCTAATAAGCACTTAAAGGAGTTCGAAGTAGTATGCTCAAGTATGACACCGGTGACTGTGGATAGCAACATATTAAAGATGAAAGCTTTTCCCTTTTCTTTGTTGGAAAAGGCCAAGGATTGGTTGTATGAGTTGGCTCCCGGAACCGTCACATCATGGGAGAGTATGAAGCGAGCCTTCTTAGAGAAGTTCTTTCCGACATCACGAGTCATTATTCTTCGCAAGAAGATTACTGGAATTCAGCAAAGCCAAGGTGAATCTTTTCCATCTTATTATGAACGATTTAAATCACTTGTTGCTTCTTGTCCACAACATCAGATGAAGGAGGAGCTACTTCTTCAATACTTTTACGAAGGTCTTTTACCACTTGAACGGCAAATGTTGGATGCATCCGCGGGAGGAGCTCTAGTAGACAAGACTCTCATTGCGAACCGAGCACTCAATGCACAACAATATGAAGGTGTTGGGCAAAGAGACACCCCACGGCCACATCATGTCAATGAGGTAAGTTCTATTTATGAGTTACAATCCCAAATGGCTAACCTTACGTCTATGTTATCGCAGTTGGTTGAAGGCCCCAAAACGCAAGGAACTACAATTTGTGGTGTATGCTCCATTCAAGGACACCAATCTGATCAATGCCCTCAATTAATTGAGAATAGAGGGTGGGAATCGGCCAATGTTGTGGGTTATGGGAATCAAAACCAACCAAGGGGTGATCCTTTCTCCAATACATACAATCCGGGATGGTGTGACCACCCCAATTTCAGATGGAGAGATGCACCACAATATGGCCCACAAAGTGGATTCCGACAACCCCCGGGTTTCTTTCCAAGGCCAATGGCACCACAACCACCTCCTCAGGCACAATCATCCCAAACCAACCCAGGTACGTCTATGAATGACGATAAAACATATCAGTTACTAACCACCATGGCGCAGGGAATACATAACCAAGCAAAGGAGGTTAATGAGCTAAAGAACCAAATGGGTCAAATGGCCGAATTTTTGGGGCAATTCCGTGAAAATGGTAAGTTACCAAGCACTACGGTGGTTAATCCAAAGGGTGGTTTCGAATCTGCCATGCTAGATTTAGGAGCATCTATTAATGTTATGCCATATTCTGTTTATGCATCTATGAATCTAGGAGCACTTAAACAAGATGGTGTAATCATACAATTGGCCGATAGATCTAACGCTTATCCAAAGGGAGTTTTGGAAGACGTTTTAGTGCAGGTTGATCATTTAGTCTTCCCAGCGGATTTCTATGTCCTCGAAATGGATGAATCGGACCATGCCCCTTCATTGCCAATCCTCCTTGGAAGGCCATTCATGAAAACGGCTCGAACGAAGATTGATGTGGCCAAAGGATTAGTCACTATGGCATTTGGTGGTGACATGATTAGTTTTAAAATTTCTGAATCCATTGAGAGTCCTAATGTTGTTCATTCTTGTTGTGCCATTGGTAAAATTGAAAAGATAAAACCGGACCATTCAGCACCAAGCACGAAGGATGCATCAAGAACCATGCAAGACGAGGGAATCGGAGTGGAGTACAAGGACCATACGGCCACTGCCCTCAAAATGCTCAAAGTGGCCGAAAGCACCATGGGGAAGAATGTTCACATTGCTGCCACTTCATCACATCACATAGGTAAGCCACCTAATCCAAATCCAATGCCCATTAAAGTTGATAGGTGGTTTCCTTCTTTGGTGCAGGTACCCAAGAAAATCCCCGATGGTGGGCGTATGAACATGAACCTTAGGCAACACAACGCACCCATCAACAAACATCACTATCCATTTCCGTTCAAGGATGTAATTGGTGTGAAAATTTACTTGACACACAAATTAAACCCTATTTGTGACAATTGTAGTAATAATGTAAGTAGGGATCGTTCTAACCGGGGATTAACTAGGGGTGCTAATCTAATGCAAATTGACTTAGAAACACAAAAACTAAACTTAAAGACTCTAATTAGACTACTAAGATTCAAAACAGATTTGAAACACTCAAATCTGCCCAAAACTGACTAAAACAAGTTAATTGACTCAAACAGCAACTAAGACAAGATTTAGACGAATTTGACAAAACTTATGACTCAAAATACTTAAAAACACCAAAGAGGACAGATTTTGAAGATTCAAACTTAACAAAATATGGGGGAATTGTGTTTGGACGAATTTGAATTAAATGGACAGATTTTAAAGAAAACAGATTGTAAACTAAATGTGATGAATCAATGGGTGATGGAATGGCTAAGGGATTCTTCTCCACACATGAAATATATGCAACTTAAATCAACTTCCAGTTATCAATTCGACAAGTTATGAATCTCGACACTTCAAGTTAATTAGGTCCGCTTAAATTAACCTTCAGATTTCCCTAAGATCATTGAATTGAATGAATATGCATTGCAACCAAATTATTCCTAACAAGTTCTCTATATGAACAGCATGATAAAGATACAAGTTAGAATCATTACGTTCATTGGAAATCATAAGCATCGACAAGGCAATTGTAACTATGAAAAGCATGATACTTTCGCCAGGAATCTACTCAACAAGATCATGACTAGTGACCTTCACTACTTGTGGATATAAACTCATAACGATTAGGTGAAACAAATTCATATCCTAGCACCAGATTCAAGCATGCAAATTAAGTGTGCACTCTCAATCAACATACAAGAATAATTTCTAAATCACATAGTTAAACAGATTGTATTCATGACTTATGCAACGATAACTGGAGTAATCAACTAATTTCACATGTATATCCATGGTTTCGAAAACACCCTTAGCCAAAAACGAATTTAGCCAATCATACTCAGAGCAAAATAGAGATTACATGAATTAGACATTGAAATATAAGAGAGAATACACCTAAAATCGTTCAACAACTCAGAATGAAGAGCCAAACAATTTTGCGCATCTGTCTCCTTCCTCTTGCTTGCGGCAGATTGGATGAGGATGAATTCTGGGACGTTTTGATGATGTAGAACGGTTTGTGGGATGTTTAGAGACACGGCAAGGGATGTAGGATGGGTGTGGATGAGTGTTTGATGGTTGGGAAGTGGTGGAATGGCTGATTGTGTCTCTAGGTTGAAGAATGGTGTTTTGGGATCAATGGATGCGGCTGGAATAGAATGGACGAATTTTGATGATGAATGAGTGATGTGAAGGGTTTGTGAAATTTCTGAATGAATTTGTGATGCTTGCAGCTGCCTTATTTATAGGGCTAAGAAGGGTTTAGAATTTAGTTGAAAACAAGAGGTTTTGTACCAGAAATTAGGTAGAAATTAGGCACCATGTGTGAACATGTGGGTCTTAAATGGCTGGCTTCTAGAAAAACAAAGTCTAAAAACATGTGGGATTAATGTAGCCTTCTAGAAATCAGATTTTTAGGCCTCCTTGCAGCTCTCTAGCTGAATTCAAGCCTTTCAAATTCGTCCATCTTCATGCCTCCATGCTTGCACTATCCAATCTTGGCCCAAAAATGCTCTAGAATGCTCCAAATTGCTTCTTTTTGCATACTTTGACACCAAAACCTGAAAACACATAAAACTAGCTTAAAAGACTACTTTAACTAAGAAAACACCATGGAAATGCATAAGAACTAGCTAACTATGGCGCATAAATATGCTCCTATCAGTAATCTACGAGAACTTTGTGGAGCATGTTGTGGAGGATATCCCACTGCATGCCGTGGGTTCCAAGGAGAAGTGAAGGTGTTCATCGTCCGGCTGGAAGACGTTAAAGCAAGCGCTTTAAGGGAGGCAACCCATTTATTCTGCTTGATTGTCAATTTTATTACTTGTTTAATTATTTTTGGTTATGATTTTCTAGTTTGAAACATTAACAAATATGCAAGGGATTTTTGACATTAAACTTCATGAAATAAACAGGAAAATGGGAAATAAAGAAACATAACATAATACAAGAGGGAGCGGAGCCTTCACAAAGGCTGCTTGGGAGAGGTCGCAGTAGTCGGCGGAGTCTCAGTAGTCGGCGGAATCTCAGTAGTCGGTGGGGCCACGGAAGGAGGAGGTATCGGAGGTTGATCAGTTGGAGCTCCACTACGCGGTGCCGCCCTAGAAGACGAAGGTAGATGCTGCTGGAACAAACCCACAAACCTCCGATGATCAAGTAAAATCTGACCATCAGTTTCCTGCAGCTGGTCAATTTTCCTCTTCATGTTTGTGGCATAACTGTGTGCAATTGTTTATTTTCATGCTTGAGTCCTCTAATCTCCTCTTTGAGACTCTGTATTTCAGCCACCAACGATTCAACGTGACGGGTTCGAGCAAATAGGCGTTGGGCCATGTTGGACACATAACCCGCACACTGCACGCTAAGAGCCAGAGACTCCTTAACCGCCAATTCATCAGACCGTCTAGCGAGCAGTCTGTTATCTCTGGGGGTGACAAGGTTTCGGGCCACCACCGCAGCGGTCATGTCATTTTTCATCACCGAATCCCCAACGGTAAGAGGACCAGTAGGGGATATGAAGGAAGGGCGCCATATGTTGTCTGGAAAAGGCGGGGCTGCCGCTTCACCAAGGTTCAAGTCAAAACGACGGTCGGAAGGGCCAGACATTTTCAGAGGTGTTAAAGAAAGAAGAGGTCGGACAGGTCCAGATCGTAGAAGTGTAAGAATGGAGTTTTTACAGGTTGAAATTCAAGTGTGCTTTGAACGTCCTGCGAACCTCTATAAAAAGCAACATGTGATGGGATTTCAGAGATTGAAGAGGCGAGCTCAGAATTCAAAGAGGCCGATTCAAAAATCGAAGAGGCGCTAGCTTTCTCAAAAGTTGGGCCTGCTCACAAACCACCGATTCCAGATATCGAAGAGTGTCAGCTTTCTCAGCCTCGTCAGCACCCATCACACGCAAACTCAGCTTTGCGAAAATCACGGGCAGTCTGTCGAAGCGCCGATTCCAACTATCCGTCTCTCTCAGCCTCGTCAGCACTTGTCACATGCAATCTCTGCCCTCAACGAAGCTCAGAACTCGAAGCGTGAATTCCGGATATTACAGAGGCCTCTGCTTTATCGAGACGTGTCAGCATCTGTCAATTTGCACATCTGCATTGCGTAAATCACGCGCAATCTGTCGAAAATTTTTGGAGAAGCGGAATGCACGTGAAAACTACTGTTAAATTATCCCAGGCTTGCCGACACGAGTAATGGAACAATGCCTTCCCAGCCATTAAGAAAATTCTATAAATGTTGAACTTCAAAGTGAAGCAGTCTCACCCAGCTTTCAGCCTCACTTAACCCTTCATCCTCTTTGAAATGGCTTTCCAACAAACCCTCTCGAGTCACTCTGTATTTTTCATCCCCTGGGATACCCCTGCAAACAACCCATCCAGAGCACAAGTATTTCATATCATCAAGGTTGAGAGCACGAGTATCTCATATCATGCTTTCAATCTATTTTAACATTCTGTCATTCATATGCATGTGGGGGACATTTTGGCACCCAACGTATTGCCCTTAAAGTCTTAGAATGTGGGTTTTATTGGCCAACGATTTTTAGGGATGCTAGGACATTTTGCCTTACATGTGATCGTTGTCAACGAATGGGTAATATAAGTGCTAAGGATCAAATGCCACAAAACCCTATACTTTCTGTTGAAATATTTGATGTGTGGGGAATTGATTTTATGGGTCCTTTTCCGTCATCACATGGTTTTCTCTATATCTTGTTGGCGGTGGATTATGTTTCCAAATGGGTGGAAGCAAAAGCCACCTGGACTAACGATTCTAAAGTGGTTGCAGAATTTGTGAAGTCTAACATTTTTGCTAGGTTTGGAATGCCTCGAGTTCTCATAAGTGATGGAGGTTCACATTTTTGTAATCGAACAATCGAGGCACTGCTTAAGAAGTACAACGTTATACATAGGGTTTCGACACCCTATCATCCTTAAACAAGCGGGCAAGCCGAGGTGTCGAATCGGGAGATAAAACAGATTCTGGAGAAGACAGTTGGGCCAACAAGAAAAGATTGGAGCTTGAGGTTAGAAGATGCATTGTGGGCTTATAGGACCGCCTACAAAACACCCATAGGAATGTCCCCCTTTCGGCTTGTGTATGGAAAACCATGTCACTTACCTGTGGAGTTGGAGCACAAGGCCCATTGGGCCGTGAGGAAGTTCAACATGGATGTAGATGAGGCGGGAATTCATCGTAAGCTTAAATTGAATGAACTTGAGGAAATACGTGATAGGAGCATATTTATGCGACTTAGTTAGCTTGTTTTCTTGCATTTTCATAGTTTGTTTATGTTTATTATAGTGTTTTAAGCTATTTTCGTGGGTTTGTAGGTTCATATGACAAAGTTGGCAAGAAAGTGCATTTTGGAGCATTTTGAGGCAATTTTGAGCACCAAATGGATAGCTTATGAATGGAGCAAGATGGATGGACGAATTTGAAGTTCAAGAGGCTAGGAATGAGCTGAAAAGGGTGAAGAAATAAATCCAAGTCAAGGAAGATAAGAAATCAGCTCAAAAGAAGGAGCTTTATCCAAAACCTTATCCAACCTTATCTTATCTGATGTGAAAATTAACTTGACACACAAATTAAACCCTATGGATGACAATTGTAGTATATGAGCAAATAGGGATCGTTCTAAACCGGGGATTAACTAGGGATGCTAATCAATGTGAAACTTACTCAAGAACATAAAAACATAATGTAGAACACTAAACTAGACTCAATTAATGCAAAACTAGAGTTTAAAACACTTAAATCAACCAAAAACTCAAAACAGCAACTAAAAGACTCAAAACTGCCTTAAAACCACTTTCTGGGCAGTTTTGAGTACCTAACACTAATTTGGACGAAATTGGACTAAAACTTGACTCAAGACCCTTAAAAACACAAACTAAATCAATTTCTAACTAATCTAACACTTTAAAATAAATGGGGGATTGATTCTTACGAAATTGAAATTAAAACAGAAACTTGTAAACAAACTTCAAACAAAACAGATTGTGATGAAATAGAATGATGAGAAGCTTAGTTAGAGGGTTCCTTATCCACACATGAACATATGCATATAATTTGATTCCCAGTTATGACTTCAACAAACAATGAATGACAATGCTCCAAGTTAATTAGGTTCGCTTAAATTAACTTTCCGATTTCCCTAGATTCATTGGATTGAATGGGATACGCATTACAACCAAATTATTCCTCATCAAAGTCCCTAACTATGGAATACGCATGATAGAGACATTCAACAAAGATCATTAAGTTCAACGGAAATCATAAACATCGACTAGGCATTCATAACTATGGAATACGCATGTTAATCCAACCTAGGGTTTACTTAAACACAATCGTGACTAGCGATCTTTACTACTCAGGAATATAAGTTCATAACGATTAGGTGAAATTCCCTTATATTCTAGCATCAAGTTTAGGCATGCAAATTAAGTGTCGACCCTCAACCCACATACATAAACAAGTTCTTAATCAAAACAGAAAAGTAAACCACATCTAAAGTTCATGAATTCATAACTGGAGTAAATCAAATCATAACCAACATATGTTCATGGCTTTAAATTCGCCTCTAACTAAAAAGAAATTAGTTCCACATGTTTAACATACTTGAAAAGCAAATTAAATTAAACATGAAAACAGAAACAAGAGAAGAAAGAACTCCAAACACTCCACTAATGGCAGATTGCATGTGCAAGGTTTCTCCCTTCTTTGGACTGCACGGCACTACTTCTTTCTCCTTCAATGGTGGTGGAAAGGTGCGGCTGTGATGAATTTAGGGCTGAAAGTTGGGGATTTGGAGATGGAAGGCTGCGGCAAGGAAGAAAAATGGCTAGAATTGTGTTTTTGGGATTTTTGGATGTGTAGAATGGTGTGGCTGGAAGTATGGACGAAAATTAGGTGATTCAACCCTAAAATATGTATTTATAGGCACCACAAAACCCTAGAGAAATCAGCACAAGTAATGGGCTAGGGTTTAGGGTGCGGCAAGGGTAGAGATCCACAATGAATTAGGTTAAACAATCAGATTTTTGCATGGGAAAAGGCCTAGGGTGCGGCTGATTAAGTGGGCTAGGGTTAGGGTTTCTAGAATGCCTTGCAAGGCAAGGAAATAGGTGTTCTAGAACCCTAGGTGCGGCATAGGATTAGGGAGATCAGATTTGGCAATGGGCTAGGGTTTAGGTCCACTTAGTTTTAGAAAGGGATTTGTATAACCCAAATCCACAACGAAAGGCCCTAATAAGTCAGAATTTAAGAGAGAATGGGCTAGGAAGTGCGGCTCAAGTCCAAGATGTAAGGATAGGTCATCCAAAAGCCCAACGCCAAGAATAGAAACTCTCAAGAACGGAAACCTCCAAGAATAGAAACTTCCAACATTAGAAACTTTGGTTTCCAATTTCGAATTCTTTGTTCTTCACTTTCATTTCTTCCTTTCTTAAGCTCCTTTGACCTTCAAACTCGTCCATTCCTTGTGCTCCATTAGCATACACAACATTCCAGCTCAATTTTGCTGTAAAATGCTCCATTTTGCTTCTTTTTGCACACTTTGTCTCTAAAACCTGAAATGGCACGAAACAGACTTTAAACATTGAAATAACTCAAGAAAAACAGCATAAATGCATGAGAACAAGCCCACTAAGTCGCATAAATATGCTCCTATCAAATTCCCCCACACTTAGCTTTTGCTAGTCCTCGAGCAAAACAAACAAGAGAAAGAAAACAAAACGAAACAAACTAACCAAAACAAAACCTAAACCTTACAACGTTTGCCTCAGGGATTTCGAATGCACATGATGTATTAACGATTGTTATCCCCACAGATTTGAGTCATCTTTACACATAAGCATATACTTAATTAAAGCCACAACTTACTAGTTCACAAGTAACCAATTAAAACAATGCTTTGAATGTAGTAACATGCCTTAGAGAATTCCCTCAATTCCTTACAAGATATACACTCTATTTTCACTCAGATTTTCTAACTCCACATCCTACACTAGTCATATGTGAGAAGATTGATGTAGATATGAAAACGAATGCTCACATATATGTTTCACAAAGAACGCAATTTCTAGAGTTAAGAAGCATGTTTAGATATGATCTCATGAATGGAATGCTACTACTTAGATGCGAGAACCAGTGACACCATATGCTCATACCAAATTCAAACTCCACAAATTGAAACACATAACACTCAAGATAGAAGTTAAGGGTTGTAATGGGGCTTGGGATGTTGGTTAACAAGGAAAGGATAAGGAAAACAAACGTTCTTCAAGCGATAGTAAGCAAAGTAATGAAATTGAGACTTAGAATTCACTTAGATTGCAGAAATTAACTTTAACACACAAGGGGGAGACTTAAACAACTCCTTAGGGTCAAATTCATTGTTTTGGACCCTTACTTCAACAAACAATACTTTGGAACTCTTTTTCTCAACTTTTCAACTCTTTTTTTCATACTTTTCATACTTTTTTCTTCATTTTTTTCTTTTTCCACGAATTTTTTTTTTTCTTTTCTTTTCTTTGCCGTGCCTATGGCACACAATTCCTCATGAAAAATACTACCCCCACACTTGTTTTCTGCTAACATAGATCAAAAGGAATTCAATTCGAATCATGCTTTACTATGCTTTAAGAACAAGGGTAAGGATGGTCCTAAACTAAGCTAGGTAAGGATAATGTGGGTTAACAAACAACATGGGCTAAACAAGGCTCAACGGGGTTAAACTTAAACATAAAATGATATGGGATACACGGCAGTTTGGCTAAGGTGGTGATAACTACACAACTTTATCTTGAATATGTGTTATGCAAATCAATAACATGCTTTGAATGAAATGGGCATGAGTTCTAGCATTTGGAACTAAATGATGAAACGCCTTCTAAGTAGCAACCAAGCAAAGAATAATGAGATCATGCAACGACTTTAGAAAACAAAGAATGCACAGATTTTAACTCTC
Organism: Malus x robusta; assembly: GCA_963082935.1. Lineage (NCBI taxonomy): Eukaryota > Viridiplantae > Streptophyta > Magnoliopsida > Rosales > Rosaceae > Malus > Malus x robusta. Next base: position 14,353,270 of record OY720328.1, read on the forward strand.
CAAATAAACGTTTAGGCTCAAGTCTCACAAGGTTGTAGCGTTAGTTTGAGTTCCTTCCTTCAAGTTGTGGCTGCCTTTGAATCATTGCCACAATGATGTGAAAATTATGTTAACACACAAAATTAAACCCTATTTGTGACGATTGTAGTAATGATGTAAGTAGGGATCGTTCTAACTGTTGTGAAAATTAACTTGACACACAAATTAAACCCTATTTGTGACAATTGTAGTAATGATGTAAGTAGGGATCGTTCTAACCGGGGATTAACTAGGGGTGCTAATCTAATACAAATTGACTTAAAAACACAAAACACTAAACTTAAAGACTCCAGTTAGACTACTAGAGCTCAAAACAGATTTGAAACACTCAAATCTGCTCAAAACTGACTAAACAAGCTAATTGACTCAAACAGCAACTAAGACAAGATCTGACTTAAAAACTCAAAAAAAACAAAGTTTAAAACACTAAACTAGACTCAAAGAACACAAAACTAAAAGTTAAAACACTTAAACAAACCTAAAACCCAAAACAGCAACTAGAAGACTCAAAACTGCCTAAAAACCACTTTCTGGGCAGTTTTGAGCACCTACACTAATTTGGACGAATTTGGGAAAACTTATGACTCAAAACACTTAAAAACACCAAAGAGGACAGATTATGAAGACTCAAACTTAACAAAATATGGGGGGATTGTGTTTGGACGAATTTGAACTAAATGCACAGATTGTAAAGTAAAACAGATTGTAAACTAAATGTGATGAATCAATGGGTGATGGAATGGCTAAGGGGTTCTTCTCCACACATGAAATTTATGCAACGTAATCGATTTCCAGTTATCAATTCAATAAGTTATGAACCTCGACACTCCAAGTTAATTAGGTCCGCTTAAATTAACTTTCAGATTTCCCTAGAATCATTGAATTGGATGAATATGCATCGCAAACAAATTATTCCTAACAAGTTCTCTATATGAACAGCATGATAAAGATACAAGTTAGAATCATTAAGTTCTTTGGAAATCATAAGCATCGACAAGGCAATTGTAACTATGAAAAGCATGATACTCTTGCCATGAATCTACTTAATACGATCGTGACTAGCGATCTTCACTACTTGTGAATATAAATTCATAACGATTAGGTGAAACAAACTTATATTCTAGCACCAAATTCCAGCATGCAAATCAAGTGTGCACTCTCAATCAACATACAAGAATAAGTTTTGAATTAAACGGTTAAGCAAATTGTAATCACGACTTATGAAACGATAACTGGAAGTAATCAACTTATTTCACATAAATAAACATGGTTTCGAATACACCCTTAGCCAAAACGAATTTAGTCAATCATACTTAATGAAAAACAAAGATTACAAGAAGTAGACATTGAAATATAAGATAGAATACACCTAAAATTGTTCAACAACTCAGATTGAAGAGCCAAACAAATTCATGAACTGTCTCCTTCTCTTCTCCTTGCGGCAGATTGGAATGGAGTGGTTTCTGGGCTGTTTGTGTGATGTAGAATGGATTATGGATGGTATAGGGGCATGGCAAGGCTTGGGGATGGTGTGTGGGTGTTGTGTGGAAGGTGTGGATATGAAGAATGGTGGTTGAATGCGGCTGAGATGAAGGAGAGGGTTTCTGAGGTTGTGGATGGGTTTTTGACGAATTTTGGGAGAGAGTATGGCTGAATGGGATGAATGCAATCTGTCTATTAGGTGTGTTTCTGAACTCCCCTCATGAATAGCTGAATGGGGATTATTTTAGTGGCTGAAAATGTCAAGCAAACATCAAGTCATGGACAATCTGCCATCCTTGCAGAAATCCACTTCATGGTGGTCCAATTTCTGCCATTCCTTGTTGTCTCTTCACTGCCCATGCTGATTCCTACACTGCCCATGCTGATTCCTTGCTGTTTTAATTATCAAAATCGTCCATCCACATGTCTCCATGTTTGCACCATCCAATCTTGGTCCAAAAATGCTCCAAAATGTTCCAAAATGCCTCTTTTTGCATACTTTGCCATATGAACCTGAAATTGCACGAAAATGACTTTAAACACTATAATAGCTAAATAAACACAACCTAAATGCACGAGAACAAGCCAATTAAGTAGCATAAATATGCTCCTATCAAATTCCCCCACACTTAGCTTTTGCTAGTCCTCGAGCAAAACAAACAAAAGAAAGGAAACAAAACGAAACAAACTAACCAAAACAAAACCTAAACCTTCCAACGTTTGCCTCAGGGATTTCCAATGCACATGACATGTTAAAGATTGTTATCCCCACAGATTTGAGTCATCTTTACACAAGCACATACTTAATTAAAGCCACTACTTACTAGTTCACAAGTAATCAATTAAAACAATGCTTTAAATGTAATAACATGCCTTAGAGAATTCCCTCAATTCCTTACAAGATATACACTCTATTTTCACTCAGATTTTCTAACTCCACACCCTACACTAGTCATATGTGAGAAGATTGATGTAGATATGAAAACGAATGCTCACATATATGTATCACAAAGAACGCAATTTCTAGAGTTAAGAAGCATGTTTAGATATGAACTCATGAATGGAATGCTACAACTTAGATGTGAGAACCAGTGACACCATATGCTCATACCAAATTCAAACTCCACAAATTGAAACACATAACACTCAAGATAGAAGTTAAAGGTTGTAATGGGGCTTGGGGTGTTGGTTAACAAGGAAAGGATAGGGAAAACAAACGTTCTTAAAGCAATAGTAAGCAAAGCAATAAAATTGAGACTTAGAATTCACTTAGATTGCAGAAATTAACTTTAAAACACAAGGGGAAGACTTAAACAACTCCTTAGGGCCGAATTCATTGTTTTGGACCCTCACTTCAACAAACAATACTTTGGAACTCTTTTTATCAACTTTTCAACTCTTTTTTCATACTTTTCATACTTTTTTCTTCATTTTTTCTTTTTCCACGAATTTTTTTTTTTCTTTTCTTTTCTTTTCACACGTGCCTATGGCACACAAAATCACAAAAGAAATATTTCCCCCACACTTGTTTTCTGCCAACATAAATCAAAAGGAATTTAATTTGAATCATGCTTTACTATGCTTTAAGAACAAGGTATGGATGGTCCTAAACTAGGCTAGGTGAGGAAAACATGGGTTAACAAATAACGAAGGCTAACAAGGCTCAATGGGGTTAAAACCTACAAATCACAATGACATAGGGCACACGGCTTTTTGGCTAAGGTGGTGGTCACTACACAACTTCATCTTGAATATGTGTTATGCAAATCGATAACATGCTTTGAATGAAATGGGCATGAGTTCTAGCATTTGGAACTAAATGATGAAACGCCTTTAGAAAACAAAGAATGCACAGATTTTAACTCTCCAAATAAACGTTTAGGCTCAAGTCTTACAAGGTTGTAGCGTTAGTTTGAGTTCCTTCCTTCAAGCATGTTACAAAAACTGATTTTTTTCTTTTATGATTGCATGTGAATTCATAAGTTATAACCACAACTAAGCATACACAAAGAGTAAATCAAACTTTCATCCATGTTAATCACTCTCTTTAACAGCCATGTAATTACAAACCGAATCCTCATCACTGTGTTGGAAGGTACCCTAAGACACAAACAAACACACAAAAACAACTCTTTTTGGGTTTTTAAAACAAATTTTTCAAATTTTTATGTAATTTTCGGATTTTTACTTCAAAACACACTAAAACACATCAAAACTGCTCAAAAACACTTAAAAACAGCAAGGAACAAGTCTCCAAGTTAAGGGTGATAAAATCCCACGAATTTGGATCTAACACACTTAGTTACCCCCCCACACTTAAAACAAACATTGTCCTCAATGTTTCAAGCATAAACTAACATAAACAACAATCAAACAAACAAACAGCAACTAAATACACTAATCATGGCAGATTGTAAACAACAAAGAGAAGGGTTTGAGAAAGTCAAATCTGGAATTGGAGTGATTCCAAGAGATTCCTTTGTTGATTGCATGGGTTGCCTCCCACGAAGCGCTTTCTTTTACGTCTTGCAGCCGGACGATGCTCCATTGGATCAACCTTCATAGGAACCCACGACATAGTGGGTTGTTTCTTCCACAACATGTTCTACAAAGTTTTCGTAGTAACGCTTCAATCGATGCCCATTCACCTTGAACTCTTGACCTGTTTTGAAACTACGAACTTGGACTGCACCATGAGGAAAAACATTAGTAATAACAAAGGGTCCAATCCAACGTGAACGTAACTTACCCGGAAATAGACGAAGACGAGAGTTAAACAACAACACTTTCTGTCCAACAACAAAGGACTTGGTGCGGATCATCTTATCATGAAAGGCCTTGGTCTTTTCCTTGTAAAGGCGAGCATTCTCGTAAGCTTCATTCCGTATCTCCTCAAGTTCGTTCAATTGGAGCTTACGATGAATTCCCGCCTCATCTACATCCATGTTGAACTTCCTCACGGCCCAATGAGCTTTGTGCTCCAACTCCACAGGTAAGTGACATGGTTTGCCATAAACAAGCCGAAAGGGGGACATGCCTATGGGTGTTTTGTAGGCTGTCCTATAAGCCCACAAAGCATCCTCTAACCTCAAGCTCCAATCTTTTCTTGTTGGCCCAACCGTCTTCTCAAGAATCTGTTTTATCTCCCGATTCGACACCTCGGCTTGCCCACTTGTTTGAGGATGATAGGGTGTTGAAACCCTATGTGTAACATTATACTTCTTGAGCAGCGCCTCGATTGTGCGATTACAAAAATGTGAACCACCATCACTTATGAGGACTCGGGGCATGCCAAACCTAGCAAAAATGTTAGACTTCACAAAATCTGCCACCACTTTGGAATCGTTAGTACGGGTGGCTTTTGCTTCCACCCATTTGGAAACATAATCCACCGCCAACAAAATATAGAGAAAACCATGTGATGAAGGAAAAGGACCCATAAAATCAATGCCCCACACATCAAATATTTCAACAGAAAGTATAGGGTTTTGTGGCATTTGATCTTTAACACTTATATTACCCATTCGTTGACAACGATCACATGTGAGGCAAAATGTCCTAGCATCCCTAAAAAAGGTTGGCCAATAAAACCCACATTCTAAGACTTTAAGGGCAGTGCGTTGGGTGCCAAAATGTCCCCCACATGCATATGAATGACAAAATGTTAAAATGGATTGAAATTCAGATTCATTCACACAACGTCTTACAATCTGATCGAGACAAAATTTCCAAAGATATGGGTCATCCCAAACATAAAACCTAGCATCCTTTTTAAGCTTATCACATTGATTCCTATTAAGTGTGCTAGGGACATGTTTAGACACCAAAAAGTTCACCAAATCAGCATACCAAGGCTCGCTAACCTGGATAGACATTAGTTGTTCATCGGGAAAGGTTTCAGAAATTGGCAATGCTTCCTCATGCACCATTCGACTTAGGTGGTCAGCCACCACATTCTCCACACCCTTCTTATCCCAAATCTCAATGTCAAACTCTTGTAAAAGCAACATCCATCGAATTAGTCTAGGCTTGGCCTCCTTTTTCGTGAGCAAATACTTGAGAGCTGCATGATCAGTAAAAATAATAACTTTAGTACCAAGTAAATAGGATCGGAACTTATCTAATGCAAATACCACAGCAAGTAATTCTTTTTCAGTGGTTGAGTAATTTAATTGAGCATCATTTAATGTCCTAGATGCATAATAAATAACATGAGGTTGTTTGTTCTTTCGCTGCCCCAAAACAGCACCAATAGCATAATCCGAAGCATCGCACATCAACTCGAATGGAAGGCTCCAATCTGGAGGTGTGATAATGGGAGCCGAAGTGAGAGCTTCCTTCAAGTGCTTGAAGGCCGTGGAACATGCATCATCAAACTCGAACACCACCTCTTTTTGGAGCAATCGGCATAGTGGTTGTGCAATCTTGGAGAAATCCTTTATGAAACGCCTATAAAAACCTGCATGACCAAGAAACGAACGAATTTCTCTAACCGAAGTTGGAGAGGGTAAGTGACGAACAAGGTCTACCTTAGATTTATCCACTTCAATGCCTTTTTCAGAAATAATATGTCCTAGAACAATACCTTGCTTAACCATGAAGTGGCATTTTTCCCAATTAAGCACAAGATTCGTTTCCACACAACGCTTCAAAATTAAGGTCAGATTATGCAAGCAATGATCGAATGAATTACCAAACACACTAAAGTCATCCATGAATATTTCAATAATTTTCTCCACATAATCAGAAAATATACTCACCATGCATTGTTGAAATGTCGCGGGGGCATTGCACAAACCAAATGGCATGCGCCTCTATGCAAAGGTGCCAAAGGGGCACGTGAAGGTTGTCTTCTCTTGGTCCTCCGGAGCTATCACAATTTGGTTATATCCGGAATATCCATCAAGAAAGCAATAAAATGTATAACCGGCTAACCTTTCTAACATTTGGTCAAGGAATGGCAAAGGAAAGTGATCCTTCCTTGTCATGGCATTCAACTTCCTGTAATCAATGCAAACACGCCAACCGGTTACAACACGAGTGGGTACAAGCTCTTGTTCTTCATTCTTCACCACCGTGACTCCGGACTTCTTTGGAACAACCTGCATGGGTGACACCCAACGACTATCAGAAATAGGATATATAACACCACAATCAAGCAATTTTATAACTTCCTTTTTCACTACTTCCAACATGGGTGGATTAAGGCGACGTTGAGCTTCACGAGATGGCTTGGCTCCCTCCTCCAAAAGGATGCGATGCATGCACGTGGTGGGACTAATGCCTTTGATATCCGCCAAGGTCCACCCAATGGCAGATTTGTGTTCCTTTAACACCTTGATCAACTTATATTCTTCTTGGGCCGTGAGTGAGCTAGATATGATGACGGGTAGTGTCTCATCTTCTCCCAAGAAAACGTACTTCAAGTGACTAGGTAAGGGCTTTAACTCAAGTGTAGGTGGCTGCACAATTGATGGAAGTAACTTGTTAGTCAAAACCGAATCTAAAATTGAGAATGGAGCCTTACCAAAGTGTGAGGGCAATGACTCGAGGGCAGCGACCATTTCAATCACTTCACCACAAGGGGGCACGGCAACATGGTCAGATTGCATGCCGTGGGTTGCTTGGCTTCCCCTACACCCCATTCTTGCTCCTATGCCGTGCACTAGGGCTACCTCAAGTGCATCATCGTTCATTTGATCCAAATGCACCTGTGCCAAAGAATCAACAATATCAATAGCAAAACAAGAATGGTCCTCACTTGGATATTTAATGGTCTCAGAAAGATTAAAGTTAATAATGTCCCCATCAAACTCCATGGTCAAAGTTCCCATAAACACGTCTATCTTTGTCCTTGCTGTTTTCATGAATGGACGGCCTAGCAAGATTGGCAATGATGGAGCATGGCTCGAATCCTCCATTTCTAAAACATAGAAATCTGCAGGAAAGATGAGGTGATTGACCTGCACTAAAACATCCTCAAGGACTCCCTTGGGATAAGCGTTAGAACGATCGGCCAATTGAATTATAACGCCATCTTGTTTTAACTCACCAAGATTCATAGATGCATAAATGGAATATGGCATCACATTAATAGAAGCACCTAAATCTAACATGCATTGTTCAAATCTAGTGTTTCCAATTATACATGGGATAGTAAAGCTCCCCGGATCCTTACACTTTGGAGGCAACTTTCGTTGCAAAACCGCGGATACATTTTCACTTACTTTCACAACTTCTTTGTTTGAAATTCTTTTCCTAGTTGTGCATAACTCTTTCAAAAACTTTGCATATCTGGGCACTTGCTTAATGGCATCAAGTAAAGGAATGTTTACTTGGACTTTCCGAAAGGTATCCAAAATGTCTTTTTCGCTCTCTTCCTTCTTTGATTGTGCAAATCTGCTAGGAAAAGGAACATTGGGCAGATTAGTGTTTGAATTCACAACATTTGGAACAACATTACCTGAGGTGGACGGATGGGAGGGTTTAGGTGGCTGCGGCATGGGTGGTACCACCCTTGCCGTGGGGTATTCTTGCTCATCTTCCTTATTTTGGGCAGATTCATGTGCTTTGCTTCCTACTTCTTTTCCACTTCTTAGGGTGATAGCTTTTGCGGATTCGAACCCACCCTTAGGATTGACCACCGTAGTGCTTGGTAACTTACCATTCTCACGAAATTGCCCCAAAAATTCTGCCATTTGGCCCATTTGCTTCTTTAGCTCATTAACCTCCTTTGCTTGGGTCTGCAATCCTTGCGCCATTGTGGTTAGTAATTGATAAGTTTCATCATCATTCATAGACGTACCTGAGTTGTTTTGTGATGATTGTGCTTGAGGAGGTAGTTGTGGTGCCATTGGCCTTGGAAAGAAGCCCGGGGGTTGTCGGAATCCACTTTGTTGGGCAGGTTGTGGTGCATCTCTCCATCTGAAATTTGGGTGGTCACGCCATCCTTGATTGTATGTATTAGAGAAAGGATCACCCCTTGGTTGGTTTTGATTCCCATAACCCACGGCATGGGCAGATTCCCACCCTCCATTTTCAATTAATTGAGGGCATTGATCAGATTGGTGTCCTTGAATGGAGCATACACCACAGATTGTAGTTCCTTGCGTTTTGGGGCCTTCAACAAACTGCGATAACATAGAAGTAAGGTTAGCCATTTGGGCTTGTAACTCAGAAATAGAACTTACCTCATTTACATGATGTGGCCGTGGGGTATCTCTCTGCCCAACACCTTCATATTGTTGTGCGTTGTGCGCTCGGTTCGCAATGAGAGTCTTGGCAGCCACCGGAGTCATGTCCACCAATGCACCACCTGCCGAGGCATCTAGCATTTGGCGTTCCATGGGGAGGAGTCCTTCGTAGAAGTATTGAAGGAGTAGCTCCTCCTTCATTTGATGCTGTGGACAAGAAGCAACAAGAGTTTTAAAACGTTCATAATATGTTGGAAATGACTCACCTTGGCTTTGTTGGATGCCACTAATTCGTTTCCTCAAAAGAATGACTCTTGAGGTTGGAAAGAATTTCTCCAAGAACGCTCGTTTCATGCTCTCCCAAGATGTAACCGTCCCCGGGGCTAATTCATACAACCAATCTTTAGCTTTATCCATTAGAGAGAATGGAAAAGCTTTCATCTTCAAAATGTTGCTATCAACATTCACCGGCGTCATGCTTGAACAAACAACTTCAAACTCTTTCAAGTGTTTGTTTGGGTCTTCCATGGACAGCCCATGGTACTTTGGAACATGATGTAACAAGCTCGACTTCAATTCGAACTCTTCGGTTTTCCCTTGGGCTGCCGCGGGGTATTGGATGCAAAGAGGGGCTGCATTATCCAAACCCGAGGCAGAAAGCTCCTTGATGGTTCGGTTATCCGCTGCCATCTCTTGGTTCTCCTCTACAACTCTAGCCGTGGGCTCTTCTTCCTCTTCAAATTCGTTTTCTTCACACTGAGGTTCAGGGTTAGGTGGATTGGATGCTTGCTGCCTTCTTGTTCTTCTCAAAGTTCGCTCAAAATCGTCGTCGAACTCCAAAATGTTTGCTTGGACAGATTTGGAACTTCGAGTCATACACTCGTACCTAAAACAAGAAAACAAAAACCAAGTCAGAAACTGAAATTAAAACAACAAAAATAAAACAAAAAAAAAAGAAATAACGAGGGATTAGCAACTTTGCTAATCCCCGGCAACGGCGCCAAAATTTGATGTGAAAATTACTTGACACACAAATTAAACCCTATTTGTGACAATTGTAGTAATGATGTAAGTAGGGATCGTTCTAACCGGGGATTAACTAGGGGTGCTAATCTAATACAAATTGACTTAAAAACACAAAACACTAAACTTAAAGACTCCAGTTAGACTACTAGAGCTCAAAACAGATTTGAAACACTCAAATCTGCTCAAAACTGACTAAACAAGCTAATTGACTCAAACAGCAACTAAGACAAGATCTGACTTAAAAACTCAAAAAAAACAAAGTTTAAAACACTAAACTAGACTCAAAGAACACAAAACTAAAAGTTAAAACACTTAAACAAACCTAAAACCCAAAACAGCAACTAGAAGACTCAAAACTGCCTAAAAACCACTTTCTGGGCAGTTTTGAGCACCTACACTAATTTGGACGAATTTGGGAAAACTTATGACTCAAAACACTTAAAAACACCAAAGAGGACAGATTATGAAGACTCAAACTTAACAAAATATGGGGGGATTGTGTTTGGACGAATTTGAACTAAATGCACAGATTGTAAAGTAAAACAGATTGTAAACTAAATGTGATGAATCAATGGGTGATGGAATGGCTAAGGGGTTCTTCTCCACACATGAAATTTATGCAACGTAATCGATTTCCAGTTATCAATTCAATAAGTTATGAACCTCGACACTCCAAGTTAATTAGGTCCGCTTAAATTAACTTTCAGATTTCCCTAGAATCATTGAATTGGATGAATATACATCGCAAACAAATTATTCCTAACAAGTTCTCTATATGAACAGCATGATAAAGATACAAGTTAGAATCATTAAGTTCTTTGGAAATCATAAGCATCGACACGGCAATTGTAACTATGAAAAGCATGATACTCTTGCCATGAATCTACTTAATACGATCGTGACTAGCGATCTTCACTACTTGTGAATATAAATTCATAACGATTAGGTGAAACAAACTTATATTCTAGCACCAAATTCCAGCATGCAAATCAAGTGTGCACTCTCAATCAACATACAAGAATAAGTTTTGAATTAAACGGTTAAGCAAATTGTAATCACGACTTATGAAACGATAACTGGAAGTAATCAACTTATTTCACATAAATAAACATGGTTTCGAATACACCCTTAGCCAAAACGAATTTAGCCAATCATACTTAATGAAAAACAAAGATTACAAGAAGTAGACATTGAAATATAAGATAGAATACACCTAAAATTGTTCAACAACTCAGATTGAAGAGCCAAACAAATTCATGAACTGTCTCCTTCTCTTCTCCTTGCGGCAGATTGGAATGGAGTGGTTTCTGGGCTGTTTGTGTGATGTAGAATGGATTATGGATGGTATAGGGGCATGGCAAGGCTTGGGGATGGTGTGTGGGTGTTGTGTGGAAGGTGTGGATATGAAGAATGGTGGTTGAATGCGGCTGAGATGAAGGAGAGGGTTTCTGAGGTTGTGGATGGGTTTTTGACGAATTTTGGGAGAGAGTATGGCTGAATGGGATGAATGCAATCTGTCTATTAGGTGTGTTTCTGAACTCCCCTCATGAATGGCTGAATGGGGATTATTTTAATGGCTGAAAATGTCAAGCAAACATCAAGTCATGGACAATCTGCCATCCTTGCAGAAATCCACTTCATGGTGGTCCAATTTCTGCCATTCCTTGTTGTCTCTTCACTGCCCATGCTGATTCCTACACTGCCCATGCTGATTCCTTGCTGTTTTAATTATCAAAATCGTCCATCCACATGTCTCCATGTTTGCACCATCCAATCTTGGTCCAAAAATGCTCCAAAATGTTCCAAAATGCCTCTTTTTGCATACTTTGCCATATGAACCTGAAATTGCACGAAAATGACTTTAAACACTATAATAGCTAAATAAACACAACCTAAATGCACGAGAACAAGCCAATTAAGTAGCATAAATATGCTCCTATCACTAACCGGGGATTAACTAGGGGTACTAATCACTTGAAACTGAATTAGAAACGTAAAAACAAAGTTTAAAACACTAGATTAGACTCAAAGAATGCAAAACTCACGTTTAAAATACTAAAACAAACCAATAACTCAAAACAGCAACTAAAAGTCTCAAAACTGCCTTAAAAACACTTTCTGGGCAGTTTTGAACACAAAGCACCAATTTGGACGAATTTGGGTTTTAACTTGTACCAAAACACTTAAAAACATAAACCAACACACTTTCTAACTAATCTAGGACTTCAAAATAAATGGGGATTTGATTTGGACGAAAATAAACTTAAATGGCAGATTGTAATAGAAACAGATTGTAACACAAAGTTATGAATAATCAATGGATGATGGAATGGCTAAGGGGTTCTTCTCCACACATGAAATATATGCAACCTAAATCAATTTTCAGTTATCAATTTAATAAGTTATGAATCTCGACACTCGAAGTTAATTAGGTCCGCTTAAATTAACCTTCAGATTTCCCTAGAATCATTGAATTGGATGAATATGCATCGCAAACAAATTATTCCTAACAAGTTCTTTATATGAACAGCATGATAAAGACACAAGTTAGAATCATTACGTTCTTTGGAAATCATAAGCATCGACAAGGCATTCGTAACCATGAAAAGCATGATACTCTTGCCAGGAATCTACTTAACACGATCATGACTAGCGACCTTCACTACTTACGAATATAAATTCATAACGATTAGGTGCGACAAACTTATATCCTAGCATCAAATTCAAGCATGCAAATTAAGCGTGCACTCTCAACCAACATACAAGAATAAGTTCTAAATCCAACGGTTAAGCAAATTGTATTCACTACTTATACAACGATAACTGAAAGTAATCAACTTATTTCACATATATAGTCATGGTTTTGAATCCCCCCTTAGCCAAAACGAAATTAGCCAATCATACTTAAAACAAAACAAAGATTACATGAATTAGACATTGAAATATAAACACCTAAAATCGCTCAACAACTCAGAATGAAGAGCCAAACGATTGTAGTGAATCTGTCCCCTTCCTTGCTTGCGGCAGATTGGGTTGTGAAGATGTTTTGGGTAGTTTTATGGTGTAGAATGGATGGGGAATGGTATGGAGAGGTTTAGGGTGAGTGTGGAGGAGTGTTTAATGGTTGGAGGATGGTAGAGAATTCGGAAAAGAGGGTGGAAGAAGGTGGAGTGGCTGTTATGTTTTCTGGGCACTAGAATGGTGTTTTTGGGGTGTTTTGCTGCCTAGGGTGAGTATGGACGAATTTTCTGCATGAATGATGAATATGGGAGGGTGAACTCTTTGCCAAGGGGTGTAAACATGTATATATAGGCCCCAAAAACCCTAGAGAATCAGATTAGGCAGTGGGGGAAATGCACAGCAAGGATGGTGAATTTGTGGTGTGCAATGGTCCGATTGTCTGCTGCCATAACTTCTTCTTCCCCTTCTTCAAACTCAGATTCGGCCTCTGAACTTGAACTAGGTTCACTAGGTTCGGGATGCCTCCTCTTTCTTCTCAAATCACGTTCAAAATCGTCGTTAAAGTCCAAGATATGTGCATGTACAGTTTGAGAACTCCGTGTCATTCACTAGTACCTAAACCAAGAAAACAAAACAAAATAAGAAAACTAAGTAAATTACACTAAAACACACGGTAAAAACACAACGGATTAGCAATTTTGCTAATCCCCGGCAACGGCGCCAAACTTTGATGTGAAAATTAACTTGACACACAACTTAAACCCTATGGATGGCAATTGTAGTATATGAGCAAATAGGGATCGTTCTAGACCGGGGATTAACTAGGGATGCTAATCAATGTGAAAGTGACTCAAAACGTAAAAACATAATGTAGAACACTAAACTAGACTCAAAGAATGCAAACTAAACTCTAAAACACTAAAACAAACCAAAAGATTCAAACAGCACTTAAAACACTCAAAACTGCCTTAAAAACACTTTCTGGGCAGTTTTGAGCACCTAACACTAATTTGGACGAATTTGGACTATAACTTGACTCAAGACACTTAAAAATACAAACTAAATCAATTTCTAACTAATCTAACACTTTAAAATAAATGGGGGATTGATTCTTACGAAATTGAAATTAAAACAGAAACTTGTAAACAAACTTCAAACAAAACAGATTGTGATGAAATAGAATGATGAGAAGCTTAGTTAGAGGGTTCCTTATCCACACATGAACATATGCATATAATTTGATTCCCAGTTATGACTTCAACAAACAATGAATGACAATGCTCCAAGTTAATTAGGTTCGCTTAAATTAACTTTTAGATTTCCCTAGATTCATTGGATTGAATGGGATACGCATTACAACCAAATTATTTCTCATCAAAGTCCCTAACTATGGAATACGCATGATAGAGACAATCAACAAAGATCATTAAGTTCAACGGAAATCATAAACATCGACTAGGCATTCATAACTATGGAATACGCATGTTAATCCAACCTAGGGTTTACTTAAACACAATCGTGACTAGCGATCTTTACTACTCATGAATATAAGTTCATAACGATTAGGTGAAATTCCCTTATATTCTAGCATCAAGTTTAGGCATGCAAATTAAGTGTCGACCCTCAACCCACATACATAAACAAGTTCTTAATCAAAACAGAAAAGTAAACCACATCTAAAGTTCATGAATTCATAACTGGAGTAAATCAAATCATAACCAACATATGTCTATGGCTTCAAATTCGCCTCTAAAAAGAAATTAGTTCCACATGCTTAACATAATTGAATAGCAAGTTAAATTAAACATGAAAACAGAAACAAGAAAAGAAAGAACTCCAAACACTCCACTAGTCGCAGATTGCATGTGCAAGGTTTCTTCCTTCCTTTGGACTGCACGGCACTCCTCCTCCTCTCTTTCAATGATGGCGGCACAAGGTGGTTATGGTGGTGGGAAGGTGCGGCTATGGTGAATTTGGGCAGAAAGTTGGGAGTTTGGGGTGGAATGGTTGCGGCAAGAACTAGCACTAGGGTTTTGGCGTGTAGAATGAATATGGGAGGTGATAGATCGGCCAAAAGGGTTTTAAGGAGTATATATAGGCACCTCAAAACCCTAGCAATCAGATTAGGGTTTCTAGAAACCCAAATCCACCAGAAAATAGGTTAAAACAATCAGAATTTTAGTGGGCAAAGGCCTAGGGTGTGGCTGGTTTGTTAGGGTTAGAGATGGGCCTTCTAGAATGCCTTGCAAGGCAAGGAATTCAGATATTTTAAAACCCTAGGTGCGGCATAGGATTAGGGAGATCAGATTTTGCAATGGGCTAGGGTTTAGGTGTGGCATAGGGTGAATATCCACAAAGAATTAGGGCTTAGGTCCACTTAGTTTTAGAAAGGGATTTGTATAACCCAAATCCACAACGAAAGGCCCTAATAAGTCAGAATTTAAGAGAGAATGGGCTAGGAAGTGCGGCTCAAGTCCAAGAGGTAAGGATAGGTCATCCAAAAGCCCAACGCCAAGAATAGAAACTCTAAAAAACGGAAACCTCCAAGAATAGAAACTTCCAACATTAGAAACTTTGGTTTCCAACGTTTGCCTCAGGGACTACCAATGCACATGATGTATTAAAGATTGTTATCCCCACAGATTGGAGTCATCTTTCCACATAAGCACATACTTAATTAAAGCCACAACTTACTAGTTCACAAGTAATCAATTAAAACAATGCTTTGAATGTAGTAACATGCCTTAGAGAATTCCCTCAATTCCTTACAAGATATACACTTTATTTTCACTCAGATTTTCTAACTCCACACCCTACACTAGTCATATGTGAGAAGATTGATGTAGATATGAAAACGAATGCTCACATATATGTTTCACAAAGAACGCAATTTCTAGAGTTAAGAAGCATGTTTAGATATGATCTCATGAATGGATTTAACTTTAAAACACAAGGGGAAGACTTAAACAACTTCTTAGGGTCAAATTCATTGTTTTGGACCCTAACTTCGACAAACAATACTTTGGAACTCTTTTTCTCAACTTTTTAACTCTTTTTTTCATACTTTTCATACTTTTTCTTCATTTTTTTCTTTTTCCACGATTTTTTTTTTTCTTTCTTTTCTTTGCCGTGCCTATGGCACACAATTCCTCACGAAAAAATACTTCCCCCACACTTGATTTCTGCCAACATAGATCAAAAGGAATTCAATTCGAATCATGCTTTACAATGCTTTAAGAACAAGGGTAAGGATGATCCTAATCTAAGCTAGGTAAGGATAATGTGGGTTAACAAACAACATAGGCTAAACAAGGCTCAACGGGGTTAAACTTAAACATAAAATGATATGGGATACACGGCAGTTTGGCTAAGGTGGTGGTAACTACATAACTTTATCTTGAATATGTGTTATGCAAATCAATATCATGCTTTGAATGAAATGGGCATGAGTTCTAGCATTTGGAACTAAATGATGAAACGCCTTCTAAGTAGCAACCAAGCAAAGAATAATGAGATCATGCAACGACTTTAGAAAACAAAGAATGCACAGATTTTAACTCTCCAAATAAACGTTTAAGCTCAAGTCTCACAAGGTTGTAGCGTTTGTTTGAGTTCCTTCCTTCAAGCATGTTACAAAAACTAATTTTTTTCCTTTATGATTACCTGTGAATTCATAAGTTATAACCAAAACCAAGCATAAACCAAGAGTAAATCAAACTTTCATCCATGTTAATCCTTCTCTTTAACAGTCATGCAATTACAAACCAAATCCTCATCATTGTGTTGGAAGGTACCCTAAGACACAAACAAACACACAAAAACAACTCTTTTTGGTTTTTTCAAAACAATTATTCAAATTTTTATGGGATTTTCGGATTTTTATGTTAAAACACACTAAAATGCATCAAAACAGCCTAAAAACACCTAAAAACAGCAAGAAACAACATTGGAAATTATGGGTGAGAAAACCCTACGAATTTGCATCAAAACACTTTGGTTACCCCCCCACACTTAAATCAAACATTGTCCTCAATGTTTCAAAGCATAAACAAACATAAATAACACAAAACCAAACAAAACAGCAACTAAACAATCTAACATGGCAGAAATGAAATAATCAACAAAGAGAAGGGTTAGGAACGCAAATCTGGAATTGGAGTGCTCTCTAAGTCTTCCTTTGTTGCATGAATGGGTTGCCTCCCAAGTAGCACTTGCTTTAACGTCTTCCAGCCGGACGGTACCTCCGTTTAAGCTTGACTAGGTTCCACGGCATGGAGGGGTACCTCCTCCACGACATGCTCCTCAAACGTCTCGTAATAGGGCTTCAATCGATGCCCATTCACTTTGAATTCTTGCTGCGTCCTTAAACTTTTGATTTGCACTGCACCGTGAGGGAAAACATTAGTGACAATAAAAGGACCAACCCATTTGGAACGCAACTTACCCGGAAACAACCGAAGGCGAGAATTGAACAACAACACTTTCTGCCCAATAGAGAACGTCTTGGCACGAATTATCTTGTCATGGAACGCCTTCGTTTTCTCCTTGTAAATCCGGGCATTCTCATATGCTTCATTTCGGATTTCATCAAGCTCACACAATTGAAGCTTCCTATGTAAACCTGCGGCAGCAGGGTCCATATTGAACGTTTTGACGGCCCAATGTGCGCGATGCTCTAGCTCGACGGGAAGATGGCATGGCTTCCCATAGATGAGCCGAAAAGGTGACATCCCAATGGGGGTTTTGTAGGCAGTGCGATACGCCCACAATGCATCGTTTAAGCGCAAACTCCAATCCTTCCTTGTAGGCCCCACGGTCTTCTCAAGAATCTGCTTGATTTCCCTATTCGAAACCTCGGCTTGCCCGCTCTTTTGAGGGTGATAAGGTGTGGCCACCTTATGCGTGACATTGTATTTCTTGAGCAACGCCTCGATGGTTCGATTACAAAAATGGGAACCTCCATCACTGATTAGCACTCGTGGCATTCCAAACCTTGCAAAAATGTTAGTTTTCACAAAATCTGCAACCACTCGAGAATCATTAGTTCGGGTGGCTTTTGCTTCCACCCATTTCGACACATAGTCCACAGCAAGCAATATATAAAGAAACCCATGTGACGAAGGAAAGGGACCCATAAAATCAATACCCCAAACATCAAAGATTTCAACACTAAAAATGGGGGTTTGCGGCATTTGTTGTTTAGGACCAATATTGCCCGTTCTTTGGCATCTATCACAAGACATGCAAAATGTTCTAGCATCCCTAAAGATGGTAGGCCAATAGAAACCACATTCTAACACCTTAAGTGCTGTTCTTTGAGTGCCAAAGTGTCCCCCACAAGCATAAGTGTGACAAAAGGTTAAAATAGCATTAAACTCAGAATCGTGCACACACCTACGTATAACTTGGTCAGGGCAATATTTCCATAAATACGGGTCATCCCACACATAAAACCGTGCCTCTTTCTTCAATTTATCACATTGGTGTTTAAGTAATTCAATAGGAACATGTTTAGAAACCAAATAATTCACCAAATCAGCATACCACGGTTCACTTACCTTGACGGACATCAGTTGCTCATCTGGGAATGTCTCTATGATAGGCACGGCATCCTCCTCATGCACCATACGGCTCAAGTGGTCAGCCACCACGTTGTCACTTCCCTTCTTGTCCCGGATTTCGATATCGAACTCTTGGAGAAGAAGCATCCAACGAATGAGTCGTGGTTTGGCCTCCTTCTTGGTGAACAAATACTTCAATGCTGCATGGTAAATATAAATAATAACTTTAGTACCAAGCAAATAAGAACGGAATTTATCTAAAGCAAATACAACAGCAAGAAGTTCTTTTTTCAGTGGTAGAATAATTCAATTGTGCATCATTTAAAGTCCGAGAGGCATAATAGATAACATGCGGCCTCTTTTCCTTCCTTTGCCCCAAAACAGCTCCTAATGCATAATCGGAAGCATCGCACATAAGCTCAAAAGGAAGGCTCCAATCCGGTGGAACTATGATTGGGGCCGACGTTAGCATTTCTTTGAGGTGATTGAACGCCTTCTCACACTCCTCGTTGAAGTCAAACGCCACATCTTTCTGGAGGAGACGGCAAAGAGGGTTTGAGATCTTGGAGAAGTCCTTGATAAATCGCCTATAAAATCCTGCATGACCAAGAAACGAACGAACCTCTCGAACCGAAGTAGGAGAGGGTAAGTAGCGTACAAGATCTATTTTCGATTTATCCACTTCAATTCCTCTTTCTGACACAATATGCCCTAGAACTATGCCTTGTCTAACCATAAAGTGACATTTTTCCCAATTAAGCACAAGGTTAGTTTCTACACATCGTTTCAAAATTAGTGTGTGATTTTCCAAACAACCATCAAATGAATCACGTAACACACTGAAATCATCCATAAATACCTCAATAATCTTTTCCACAAAATCTGAAAAGATACTTACCATACACCTTTGAAACGTGGCCGGAGCATTGCATAACCTAAAAGGCATGCGACGATAAGCAAAAGTACCAAAGGGGCATGTGAAAGTTGTCTTTTCTTGGTCATCCGGCGCTATGACAATCTGATTATATCCAGAATAACCATCAAGGAAACAATAAAAAGAATGACCAGCTAACCTTTCAAGCATTTGATCAATGAACGGCAAAGGGAAGTGGTCCTTTCTTGTGGTGGCGTTGAGCTTCCTATAATCAATGCACACTCGCCAACCTGTTTGGATACGGGTTGGCACAAGCTCATTCTCGGCATTCTTCACCACTGTCACTCCGGACTTCTTTGGAACACATTGCACCGGTGACACCCAACGACTATCAGAGATTGGATAAATCACTCCACAATCAAGAAGTTTGATAATCTCCTTTTTCACAACTTCCATCATTGGAGGGTTGAGACGGCGCTGAGCCTCTCGAGTTGGTTTAGCCCCCTCCTCTAGAAGTATGCGATGCATGCACGTAGTCGGGCTAATTCCCCTAATATCGGCCAAAGTCCACCCAATGGCCGTCTTGTGCTCTTTCAACACTCGGATCAACTTCTCCTCTTCTATAGCCATAAGTGATGAGGAGACAATGACGGGTAATGTCTCGTTGTCTCCCAGAAAGACGTACTTTAAATGATCGGGCAACGGTTTAAGCTCAAGTACGGGTGCCTGAATCACTGAGGGTAACAACTTATTAGTGGAAACTGAAATTGAAATTGGGTTAGAAGGCTTACCATGGTGTTGAGGTAGTGACTCAAGGGCAGTGATGCGAAAATTAACTAGCACACAAATTAAACCCTCTTTTTGACAATTGTAGTATAGATGTAAGTAGGGTATCGTTCTAGGCCGGGGATTAGGAGGGCTTGCTAAATCCTCTCAAAAACATAAAAACAAAGTTACAAATGTAAATAAAAGACTTTAAAAGTAAAGGGGGATTTGGATTTGATGAATTTAGAAACAAAACATAAACTTTGGAAAACAAAACAAGTTTTAAAACGAATTTGGTTTAAATAAATGGATGGAAGGCTAGCTAAGGGGTTCTTCTCCACACATGTCATGCTTGCATACAAAATGATTTCCAATTGCATTTCAATAACTTATTAATTCTCAATGCCCCAAGTTAATTAGGTACGCTTAAATTAACCCTCAGATTTTCCTACTTTTATTGAGTTGGATGATTGCATACGACAACCCAAAGCATTCTTCACAAGTTCCCTACATGAATTGCATAATAGAGATACAAGCAAGAATCATTAAGTTCTATGAAAATCATAAGCATTGACGAGGCATTCATAACTATGGAATACGCATGTTACTCTTGCCAAGAATTTACTTAACGTGATTGTGACTAGCAACCTTCACTACTTGTGAATATAAGTTCATGACAATTAGGTGAGACTCCCTTATATTCTAGCATCAAATTCATGCATGCAAACTAAGTGTCGACCCTCAATCAACATACACAAATCAGTTTTTATACAAACGGATAAGTAAATTGAATTCATAACTTATGAAACGCAATTAAAAGTAATTAAATCATATTGCAAGCAAAGACATGTGTTTCGAATTCCCCCCTAGCTAAGGGGGGTTTAGTTCCTCATTATTACAAAACAAAGATAAACAAATTTAAACATTGAAAAACAAAGGAAAGAAAGCACCTAAACGTTCCAACGATCCATGTTGGATAGCAAGCGCGTCCAAGGACTTTTCTCCTTCTCTTTGCCGCAACAACAAGGTTGGAATGATGTTGAAGGGTTGGTTATTTGGAGGAATGGATGGGAAGGGGTTTAGATATGTAGGAGAGGCAAGGAAAGGCTTGAAGAATGGTTAATTTCTGGATGATTTGAATGAGGTTGCTGCCATGGTATTTATTGGAAGAGGATGGACATGTTTAATGCAAAAATCTGGTGGAATGAAGTAGGTAAGGCATGGCAAGGTGGAGAATTGTTGGTGAGGGTAGGTTTTGAGTCATCCACTCACATGTCATGGTGAGTTAAGCATTGCATCATCCACTCAAATGTCATGGTGAGATAGGCATTGCATCATCACTAAAAAATCTGGTGGAAGTGAAACAAAGGAAAGGCCACGGCATTGATGAATTTTATGGGGTATGCATGGTTTTGAGTGAAGTTTTGGCCAACCCTTCTAGAAATTTATCCCTTCTTGCAACTTGTATTTGTTTCACCAGATTTTTAGCATGTTCCTAGCCTCTTTTGTCTTCAAATTCGTCCATCCATCTTGCTCATATCATAAGTAATCCATTCCAAGCTCAAAACTGCTCCAAAATGCACCAAAATGCACTTTCTTGCTACCTTAACCCTTTGGACCTACAAACACACGAAAATGGCTTAAAGTACTAAAATAACTAAGAACTAATAACGTAAATGCAAGAAAACTAGTTAACTAAGTCGCATAAATATGCGTCTATCAGGCAGCCACTATCTCGGCCTCCTTCACACTTCTAGGCACGGCAAAACCAGATTTTTGCCCAATTCCTTGTGCAATTGTTGTTTCAAGTGTATCCCTCTCCAAAGAATGGAGAAAATCCTACGCCAAATCATCAATTATATCAATAGAAAAGCAAGAATGATCGTCCTTAGGAAATTTAATACTTTCAGAAAGATTGAAATCAATGACTTCCCCATCAAATTCCATCGTTAAAGTTCCTTTAAACACATCTATCTTGGTGCGGGCTGTTTTCATGAAGGGGCGTTTTGAGTGTTTTGGTGCTGTTTTGAGTCTTTTGGTTTGTTTTGGTGTTTTAAGTCATAGTTTTACATTCTTTGAGTCTAGTTTAGTGTTTTAAACTTGTTTTTACGTTTTTGAGTCAGTTCCAAGTGATTTTGCAATCCCTCCTAATCCCCGGCCTAGAACGATCCCTACTTACATACTTGCTACAATTGATAAAAAGAGGGTTAATTTGAGTGCTAGTTAATGTCATATTAAATTTTGGCGCCGTTGCCGGGGATTAGCAAAATTGCTAATCCCTTGTGTTTTTACCTTGTGTTTTAGTGTAATTTACTTAGTTTTCTTATTTTGTTTTGTTTTCTTGGTTTAGGTACTAGTGCATGACACGGAGTTCTCAAACTGTACATGCACATATCTTGGACTTTAACGACGATTTTGAACGTGATTTGAGAAGAAAGAGGAGGCATCCCGAACCTAGTGAACCTAGTTCAAGTTCAGAGGCCGAATCTGAGTTTGAAGAAGTGGAAGAAGAAGTTATGGCAGCGGACAATCGGACCATTAAAGAGCTTTCGGCCTCGGGGTTGACAAATGCCGCACCATTATGCATTCAATACCCCGCGGCTACCCAAGGCAAGACCGACGAATTCGAGCTGAAGTCAAGCTTGTTGCACCACATTCCGAAATACCATGGGCTTTCCATGGAAGATCCCAACAAGCATCTCAAGGAGTTCGAGGTTGTTTGTTCGAGCATGACACCCATAAATGTCGACGGGAACATTATGATGATGAAGGCTTTTCCATTCTCACTTGTGGAAAAGGCGAAGGATTGGCTTTACGAGTTAGCACCCGGAACGGTTACATCTTGGGATAGTATGAAAAGAGCTTTCTTGGAGAAATTTTTCCCAACTTCAAGAGTCATTCTCTTGAGGAAACGGATTAGTGGCATCCAACAAAATCAAGGTGAATCGTTTCCGTCTTATTATGAACGTTTTAAATCACTTGTTGCTTCTTGTCCACATCATCAAATGAAGGAGGAGTTGCTCATTCAATACTTCTACGAAGGACTCCTTCCCATGGAACGCCAAATGCTTGATGCCTCGGCAGGAGGTGCGTTGGTGGATAAAACTCCGGGGGCTGCAAAACTTCTAATTGCCAACCGAGCACATAATGCACAACAATACGAAGGTGTTGGACAAAGAGACCCCCCACGGCCACAAGTGAATGAGGTAAGTTCTATGCCCGAAATTCAATCCCAATTAGCTAACCTTACTTCTATTGTTTCTCAGTTGGCCGAGGGAATGAAGATTCATGGACCAAGTGTGTGTAGCGTGTGCTCTATGCAAGGACATGCCAACGATCAATGCCCTCAGTTGATTGAGAATGGGGGTTGGGAATCTGCCAATGCCGTGGGTTTTGGGAACCAAAATCAACCACGCCATGATCCATACTCTAATACCTACAATCCGGGGTGGAGGGACCATCCAAATTTCAAATGGCGGGATCCTCAACAACCCCAACAACAAGGAGGATTTAGGCAGCAACCACCGGGCTTTTATACAAAGCCATTCCTCCCCAATCAAAACCAAGTGCAATCTGTCCCACCAACCTCAGGTACGTCTTTGGATAATGATCAAGTTGTTAAGTTACTTACTACTTTGACGCAGGAAGTACAAACTCAAAATAAGGAGAGACAAATCCAAGACAAACGAGTGGATAATTTGGAGAAGCAAATGGGTCAAATTGCCGAATTCATGGGGCAAATTAGAGAACAAGGCAGATTGCCTAGTTCAGCAGTTGTAAACCCGAAGGGAGGATTTGAAACCGCTAAGGCCATTATGTTTAGAAGTGGTAAACAGGTTGGAGCGGACTCAAATACATCCAAATCAAGTCAAGACGAGGAGGACAAGTTGCTGAAAGAGGAAGCACAGGGAGCAAAGCCCACGGCCAAGGATGACCAAACCTTGCCGCCGCCACCTAGTCCTCCTAAACCGTCCCCAACCACCAAGGTAAGTCCCAATTCAACTTTTTCTAGTTCTATTCCACTAAATGTGCCCTTTCCTGGCAGGTTCAGGCAATCAAAGAAGGAAGAAGCCGAGAAGGACATTCTAGAGACCTTCCGGAAAGTTCAAGTCAATATTCCGCTCCTTGATGCGATTAAGCAAGTCCCGAGGTATGCTAAGTTCTTAAAAGAACTTTGTACAACAAGGAGACGGATTTCGATCAAAGAGGTGGTTCAAGTAAGTGAAAATGTCTCTGCTGTGTTACAAAGGAAATTACCCCCTAAATGCAAAGATCCGGGTAGTTTTACAATTCCGTGCGTTATTGGTAATACTAAGTTTGAACAATGCATGTTAGACTTAGGGGCTTCGATTAATGTTATGCCATACTCTATTTATGCATCGATGAACTTAGGTGAGCTTAAAAATGATGGTGTGATAATTCAATTAGCCGATCGTTCTAATGCATATCCAAAGGGTGTTTTGGAAGATGTTTTGGTGCAGGTTGGTAACTTGATTTTTCCAGCGGATTTCTACGTGCTTGACATGGAGGATTCACCCCATTCCACCCCATTGCCGATTCTATTAGGGAGGCCCTTCATGAAAACAGCCCGCACCAAGATAGATGTGTTTAAAGGAACTTTAACGATGGAATTTGATGGGGAAGTCATTGATTTCAATCTTTCTGAAAGTATTAAATTTCCTAAGGACGATCATTCTTGCTTTTCTATTGATATAATTGATGATTTGGCGCAGGATTTTCTCGATTGTTTGGAGAGGGATACCCTTGAAACGACAATTGCACAAGGAATTGGGCAAACA
This sequence comes from Malus x robusta, assembly GCA_963082935.1. NCBI lineage: Eukaryota > Viridiplantae > Streptophyta > Magnoliopsida > Rosales > Rosaceae > Malus > Malus x robusta. Next base: position 14,377,970 of record OY720328.1, read on the forward strand.
TTTGGTTTTGCCGTGCCTAGAAGTGAGGAGGAGGCCGAGATAGTGGCTGCCCTTGAGTCACTACCTCAACACCATGGTAAGCCTTCTAACCCAATTTCAATTCCAGTTTCCACTAATAAGTTGTTACCCTCAGTGATTCAGGCACCCGTACTTGAACTTAAACCGTTGCCCGATCATTTAAAGTACGTCTTTCTGGGAGACAACGAGACATTACCCGTCATTGTCTCCTCATTACTCACAGCCATAGAAGAGGAGAAGTTGATCCGAGTGTTGAAAGAGCACAAGACGGCCATTGGGTGGACTTTGGCCAATATTAGGGGAATTAGCCCGACTACGTGCATGCATCGCATACTTCTAGAGGAGGGGGCTAAACCAACTCGAGAGGCTCAGCGCCGTCTCAACCCTCCAATGATGGAAGTTGTGAAAAAGGAGATTATCAAACTTCTTGATTGTGGAGTGATTTATCCGATCTCTGATAGTCGTTGGGTGTCACCGGTGCAATGTGTTCCAAAGAAGTCCGGAGTGACAGTGGTGAAGAATGCCGAGAATGAGCTTGTGCCAACCCGTATCCAAACAGGTTGGCGAGTGTGCATTGATTATAGGAAGTTCAACGCCACCACAAGGAAGGACCACTTCCCTTTGCCGTTCATTGATCAAATGCTTGAAAGGTTAGCCGGTTATTCTTTTTATTGTTTCCTTGATGGTTATTCTGGATATAATCAGATTGTCATAGCGCCGGATGACCAAGAAAAGACAACTTTCACATGCCCCTTTGGTACTTTTGCTTATCGTCGCATGCCTTTTGGGTTATGCAATGCTCCGGCCACGTTTCAAAGGTGTATGGTAAGTATCTTTTCAGATTTTGTGGAAAAGATTATTGAGGTATTTATGGATGATTTCAGTGTGTTTGGTGATTCATTTGATGGCTGTTTGGAAAATCTCACACTAATTTTGAAACGATGTGTAGAAACTAACCTAGTGCTTAATTGGGAAAAATGTCACTTTATGGTTAGACAAGGCATAGTTCTAGGGCATATTGTGTCAGAAAGAGGAATTGAAGTGGATAAATCGAAAATAGATCTTGTACGCTACTTACCCTCTCCTACTTCGGTTCGAGAGGTTCGTTCGTTTCTTGGTCATGCAAGATTTTATAGGCGATTTATCAAGGACTTCTCCAAGATCTCAAACCCTCTTTGCCGTCTCCTCCAGAAAGATGTGTCGTTTGACTTCAACGAGGAGTGTGAGAAGGCGTTCAATCACCTCAAAGAAATGCTCACTTCGGCACCTATCATAGTTCCACCGGATTGGAGCCTTCCTTTTGAGCTTATGTGCGACGCTTCCGATTATGCATTAGGAGCTGTTTTGGGGCAAAGGAAGGACAAGAGGCCGCATGCTATCTATTATGCCTTTCGGACTTTAAATGATGCACAATTGAATTATTCTACCACTGAGAAAGAACTTCTTGCTGTTGTATTTACTTTAGATAAATTCCGTTCTTACTTGCTTGGTACTAAAGTTATTATTTATACTGACCATGCAGCATTGAAGTATTTGTTCACCAAGAAGGAGGCCAAACCACGACTCATTCGTTGGATGCTTCTTCTCCAAGAGTTCGATATCGAAATCCGGGACAAGAAGGGAAGTGAAAACGTGGTGGCTGACCACTTGAGCCGTATGGTGCATGAGGAGGATGCCGTGCCTATCATAGAGACATTCCCAGATGAGCAGCTGATGTCCGTCAAGGTAAGTGAACCGTGGTATGCTGATTTGGTGAATTATTTGGTGTCTAAACATGTTCCTAGTGAATTACTTAAACACCAATGTGATAAATTGAAGAAAGAGGCACGGTTTTATGTGTGGGATGACCCGTATTTATGGAAATATTGCCTTGACCAAGTTATACGTAGGTGTGTGCACGATTCTGAGTTTAATGCTATTCTAACCTTTTGTCACACTTATGCTTGTGGGGGACACTTTGGCACTCAAAGAACAGCACTTAAGGTGTTAGAATGTGGTTTCTATTGGCCTACCATCTTTAGGGATGCTAGAACATTTTGCATGTCTTGTGATAGATGCCAAAGAACGGGCAATATTGGTCCTAAACAACAAATGCCGCAAACCCCCATTTTTAGTGTTGAAATCTTTGATGTTTGGGGTATTGATTTTATGGGTCCCTTTCCTTCATCACATGGGTTTCTTTATATATTGCTAGCTGTGGACTATGTGTCGAAATGGGTGGAAGCAAAAGCCACCCGAACTAATGATTCTCGAGTGGTTGCAGATTTTGTGAAAACTAACATTTTTGCAAGGTTTGGAATGCCACGGGTGCTAATCAGTGATGGAGGGTCCCATTTTTGTAATCGAACCCTCGAGGCGTTGCTCAAGAAATACAATGTCACGCATAAGGTGGCCACACCTTATCACCCTCAAACGAGCGGGCAAGCCGAGGTTTCGAATAGGGAAATCAAGCAGATTCTTGAGAAGACCGTGGGGCCTACGAGGAAGGATTGGAGTTTGCGCTTAAACGATGCATTGTGGGCGTATCGCACTGCCTACAAAACCCCCATTGGGATGTCACCTTTTCGGCTCATCTATGGGAAACCATGTCATCTTCCCGTCGAGTTAGAGCATCGTGCACATTGGGCCGTCAAAACGTTCAATATGGACCTTACTGCCGCAGGTTTACATAGGAAGCTTCAATTGTGTGAGCTTGAGGAAATCCGCAATGAAGCATATGAGAATGCCCGGATTTACAAGGAGAAAACGAAGGCATTCCATGACAAGATGATTCGTGCCAAGACGTTCTCTATTGGGCAGAAAGTGTTGTTGTTCAATTCTCGTCTTCGGTTGTTTTCGGGTAAGTTGCGTTCCAAATGGGTTGGTCCTTTTATTGTCACTAATGTTTTCCCTCATGGTGCAGTGCAAATCAAGAGTTCAAGGACGCAGCAAGAATTCAAGGTGAACGGGCATCGATTGAAGCCCTATTACGAGATGTTTGAGGAGCATGTCGTGGAGGAGGTACCCCTCCATGCCGTGGCACCTAGTCAAGCTTAAACGGAGGTACCGTCCGGCTGGAAGACGTTAAAGCAAGCGCTTCTTGGGAGGCAACCCATGCATGCAACACAGGAAGACCTAGAGAGCACTCCAATTCCAGATTTGCGTTCCTAACCCTTCTCTTTGTTGATTATTTCATTTCTGCCATGTTAGATTGTTTAGTTGCTGTTTTGTTTGGCTTTGTGTTATTTATGTTAGTTTATGCTTTGAAACATTGAGGACAATGTTTGATTTAAGTGTGGGGGGGTAACCAAAGTGTTTTGATGCAAATTCGTAGGGTTTTCTCACCCATAATTTACAATGTTGTTTCTTGCTGTTTTTAGGTGTTTTTAGGCTGTTTTGATGCATTTTAGTGTGTTTTGACATAAAATCCGAAAATCCCATAAAAATTTGAACAATTTGTTTTAAAAACCAAAAAAGAGTTGTTTTTGTGTGTTTGTTTGTGTCTTAGGGTACCTACCAACACAATGATGAGGATTCGGTTTGTAATTGCATGACTGTTAAAGAGAATGATTAACATGGAGGAAAGTTTGATTTACTCTTTGTTTATGCTTGGTTGTGGTTATAACTTATGAGTTCACATGCAATCATAAAAGAAAAAAAAATCAATTTTTGTAACATGCTTGAAGGAAGGAACTCAAACTAACGCTACAACCTTGTGAGACTTGAGCTTAAACGTTTATTTGGAGAGTTAAAATCTGTGCATTCTTTGTTTTCTAAAGTCGTTGCATGATCTCATTATTCTTTGCTTGGTTGCTACTTAGAAGGCGTTTCATCATTTAGTTCCAAATGCTAGAACTCATGCCCATTTCATTCAAAGCATGTTATTGATTTGCATAACACATATTCAAGATAAAGTTGTGTAGTTATCACCACCTTAGCCAAACTGCCGTGTATCCCATATCATTTTATGTTTAAGTTTAACCCCGTTGAGCCTTGTTTAGCCTATGTTGTTTGTTAACCCACATTATCCTTACCTAGCTTAGATTAGGATCATCCTTACCCTTGTTCTTAAAGCATAGTAAAGCATGATTCGAATTGAATTCCTTTTGATCTATGTTGGCAGAAATCAAGTGTGGGGGAAGTATTTTTTTTCGTGAGGAATTGTGTGCCATAGGCACGGCAAAGAAAAGAAAAGAAAAAAAAAATCGTGAAAAAAAAAAATGAAGAAAAAAGTATGAAAAGTATGAAAAAAAGAGTTGAAAAGTATTGTTTGTTGAAGTAAGGGTCCAAAACAATGAATTTGACCCTAAGGAGTTGTTTAAGTCTCCCTCTTGCGTGTTAAAGTTAATTTCTGCAATCTAAGTGAATTCTAAGTCTCAATTTCATTACTTTGCTTACTATCGCTTGAAGAACGTTTGTTTTCCTTATCCTTTCCTTTTTAACCAACACCTCAAGCCCCATTACAACCCTTAACTTCTATCTTGAGTGTTATGTGTTTCAATTTGTGGAGTTTGAATTTGGTATGAGCATATGGTGTCACTGGTTCTCGCATCTAAGTAGTAGCATTCCATTCATGAGATCATATCTAAACATGCTTCTTAACTCTAGAAATTGCGTTCTTTGTGAAACATATATGTGAGCATTCGTTTTCATATCTACATCAATCTTTTCACATATCACTAGTGTAGGGTGTGGAGTTAGAAAATCTGAGTGAAAATAGAGTGTATATCTTGTAAGGAATTTAGGGAATTCTCTAAGGCATGTTACTACATTCAAAGCATTGTTTTAATTGATTACTTGTGAACTAATAAGTTGTGGCTTTAATTAAGTATGTGCTTATGTGTAAAGATGACTCAAATCTGTGGGGATAACAATCTTTAATACGTCATGTGCATTGGAAATCCCTGAGGCAAACGTTGGAAGGTTTAGGTTTTGTTTTGGTTAGTTTGTTTCGTTTTGTTTTCTTTCTCTTGTTTGTTTTGCTCGAGGACTAGCAAAAGCAAAGTGTGGGGGAATTTGATAGGAGCATATTTATGCGACTTAGTGGGCTTGTTCTCATGCATTTATGTTGTTTTTCTTGAGTTATTTCAATGTTTAAAGTCTGTTTCGTGCCATTTCAGGTTTTAGAGACAAAGTGTGCAAAAAGAAGCAAAATGGAGCATTTTAGAGCAAAATTGAGCTGGAATGTTGTGGATGCTAATGGAGCACAAGAAATGGACGAGTTTGAAGGTCAAAGAAGCTTGAGAAATGAAGGAATGAAAGTGAAGAACAAAGAATTCGGAATTGGAAACCAAAGTTTCTAATGTTGGAAGTTTCTATTCTTGGAGGTTTCCATTTTCGAGGGTTTCTATTCTTGGCTTTGGGCTTTTAGATGACCTAGCCTTTCCCCCCTAACCCATGCCGCACCTAGGGCTTTAGAAATCTGATTTCCTTGCCTTGCAAGGCATTCTAGAAGGCCCATTCCTTTACCATAGTACCAGCCGCACCCTAGGCCTTGTCCCATGCAAAAATCTAATTGTTTAACCTAATTCCTTGTGGATTTTCAACCCTAGCCGCACCTAAACCCTAGCCCATTATCTAACCTGATTTCTTTAGGGTTTTAGGTGCCTATATATATGAATTTTCGTCCATACTTCCAGCCACACCATTCTAGACATCCAAAAATCCCAAAAACACAATTCTAGCCATTTTTCTTCCTTGCCGCAGCCTTCCATCTCCAAATCCCCAACTTTCTGCCCTAAATTCATCCTTGCCGCACCTTTCCACCACCATCACCACCTCGTGCAGCCACCATTGAAGGAGAAAGAAGTAGTGCCGTGCAGTCCAAAGAAGGGAGAAACCTTGCACATGCAATCTGCCATTAGTGGAGTGTTTGGAGTTCTTTCTTCTCTTGTTTCTGTTTTCATGTTTAATTTAATTCGTTCTTCAATTATGTTAAACATGTGGAACTAATTTGTTTTTAGTTAGAGGCGAATTTGAAGCCATGAACATATGTTGGTTATGATTTGATTTACTCCAGTTATGAATTCATGAACTTTAGATGTGGTTTACTTTTCTGTTTTGATTAAGAACTTGTTTATGTATGTGGGTTGAGGGTCGACACTTAATTTGCATGCATGAATTTGATGCTAGAATATAAGGGAATTTCACCTAATCGTTATGAACTTATATTTATGAGTAGTAAAGATCGCTAGTCACGATTGTGTTTAAGTAAACCCTAGGTTGGATTAACATGCGTATTCCATAGTTATGAATGCCTAGTCGATGTTTATGATTTCCGTGGAACTTAATGATCTTTGTTGAATGTCTCTATCATGCGTATTCCATAGTTAGGGACTTTGATGAGGAATAATTTGGTTGTAATGCGTATCCCATTCAATCCAATGAATCTAGGGAAATCTGAAAGTTAATTTAAGCGAATCTAATTAACTTGGAGCATTGTCATTCATTGTTTGTTGAAGTCATAACTGGGAATCAAAGTATATGCATTTGTTCATGTGTGGATAAGGAACCCTCTAACTACGCTTCTCATCATTCTATTTCATCACAATCTGTTTTGTTTGAAGTTTGTTTACAAGTTTCTGTTTTAATTTCAATTTCGTAAGAATCAATCGCCCATTTATTTTAAAGTGTTAGATTAGTTAGAAATTGATTTAGTTTGTGTTTTTAAGGGTCTTGAGTCAAGTTATAGTCCAATTTCGTCCAAATTAGTGTTAGGTGCTCAAAACTGCCCAGAAAGTGTTTTTAAGGCAGTTTTGAGTGTTTTGAGTGTTGTTTAAGTCTTTTGGTTTGTTTTAGTGTTTTAGAGTTTAATTTTGCATTCTTTGAGTCTAGTTTAGTGTTCTACATTATATTTTTACGTTGTGAGTCCGTTTCACATTGATTAGCATCCCTAGTTAATCCCCGGTCTAGAACGATCCCTATTTGCTCATATACTACAATTGTCATCCATAGGGTTTAATTTGTGTGTCAAGATAATTTTCACATTAGCCTCCCTAATAGAATCGGCAATGGGGTGGAATGGGGTGAATCCTCCATGTCAAGCACGTAGAAATCCGCTGGAAAAATCAAGTTACCAACCTGCACCAAAACATCTTCCAAAACACCCTTTGGATATGCATTAGAACGATCGGCTAATTGAACTATCACACCATCATTTTTAAGCTCACCTAAGTTCATCGATACATAAATAGAGTATGGCATAACATTAATCGAAGCCCCTAAGTCTAACATGCATTGTTCAAACTTAATATTTCCAATAACGCACGGAATTGTAAAACTACCCGGATCTTTGCATTTAGGGGGTAATTTCCTTTGTAACACAGCAGAGACATTTTCACTTACTTGAACCACCTCTTTGTTCGAAATCCTTCTCCTTGTTGTACAAAGTTCTTTTAAAAACTTAGCATACCTCGGAACTTGCTTAATCGCATCAAGGAGCGGAATATTGACTTGAACTTTCCGAAAGGTCTCTAGAATGTCCTTCTCGGCTTCTTCCTTCTTTGATTGCCTAAACCTGCCAGGAAAGGGCACATTTAGTGGAATAGAACTAGAAAAAGTCGAATTGGGACTTACCTTGGTGGTTTGGGACGGTTTAGGAAAACTAGATGAATTCGGCAAGGTTTGGTCATCCTTGGCCGTGGGCTTTGCTCCCTGTGCTTCTTCTTGCAGCAATTTGTCCTCCTCATCTTGACTTGATTTGGATGTATTTGAGTCCGTTCCAACCTGTTTACCACTTCTCAACATGATGGCCTTAGCGGTTTCAAATCCTCCCTTCGGGTTCATAACGGTTGAACTAGGCAATCTGCCTTGTTCTCTAATTTGCCCCATAAACTCGGCAATTTGACCCATTTGCTTCTCCAAATTATCCACTCGTTTGTCTTGGATTTGTCTCTCCTTATTTTGAGTTTGTACTTCCTGCGTCAAAGTAGTAAGTAACTTAACGACTTGATCATTATCCAAAGATATACCTGAGGTTGTTGGGGCAGATTGCACTTGGTTTTGATTGGGGTTGCTGCCTAAATCCTCCTTGTTGTTGGGGTTGTTGATGATCCCGCCATTTGAAATTTGGATGGTCCCTCCACCCCGGATTGTAGGTATTAGAGTACGGATCATGGCGTGGTTGATTTTGGTTCCCAAAACCCACGGCATTGGCAGATTCCCAACCCCTATTCTCAATCAACTGAGGGCATTGATCGTTGGCATGTCCTTGCATAGAGCACACGCTACACACACTTAGTCCATGAATCTTCATTCCTTCGGCCAACTGAGAAACAATAGAAGTAAGGTTAGCTAATTGGGATTGAATTTCGGGCATAGAACTTACCTCATTCACTTGTGGCCGTGGGGGGTCTCTTTGCCCAACACCTTCATATTGTTGTGCATTATGTGCTCGGTTGGCAATTAGAAGTTTTGCAGCCCCCGGAGTTTTATCCACCAAAGCACCTCCTGCCGAGGCATCAAGCATTTGGCGTTCCATGGGAAGGAGTCCTTCGTAGAAGTATTGAATGAGCAACTCCTCCTTCATCTGATGCTGTGGACAAGAAGCAACAAGTGATTTAAAACGTTCATAATAAGAAGGAAACGATTCACCTTGATTTTGTTGGATGCCACTAATCCGTTTCCTCAAGAGAATGACTCTTGAAGTTGGGAAAAACTTCTCCAAGAAAGCTCCTTTCATACTATCCCAAGATGTAACCGTTCCGGGTGCTAACTCGTAAAGCCAATCCTTCGCCTTTTCCAAAAGTGAGAATGGAAAAGCCTTCATCATCAGAATGTTCCCGTCGACATTTATTGGTGTCATGCTCGAACAAACAACCTCGAACTCCTTGAGATGCTTGTTGGGGCTTTCCATGGAGAGCCCATGGTATTTCGGAATGTGCTGCAACAAGCTTGACTTCAACTCGAATTCATCGGTCTTGCCTTGGGCAGCCGCAGGGTATTGAATGCATAATGGTGCGGCATTGGCCAACCCCGAGGCCGAAAGCTCTTTAATGGTCCGATTGTTTGCTGCCATAACTTCTTCTTCCACTTCTTCAAACTCAGATTCGGCCTCTGAACTTGAACTAGGTTCACTAGGTTCGGGATGCCTCCTCTTTCTTCTCAAATCACGTTCAAAATCGTCGTTAAAGTCCAAGATATGTGCATGTACAGTTTGAGAACTCCGTGTCATGCACTAGAACCTAAACCAAGAAAACAAAACAAAATAAGAAAACTAAGTAAATTACACTAAAACACACGGTAAAAACACAACGGATTAGCAATTTTGCTAATCCCCGGCAACGGCGCCAAAATTTGATGTGAAAATTAACTTGACATACAAATTAAACCCTATGGATGGCAATTGTAGTATATCAGCAAATAGGGATCGTCCTAGACCGGGGATTAACTAGGGATGCTAATCAATGTGAAACTGACTCAAAACGTAAAAACATAATGTAGAACACTAAACTAGACTCAAAGAATGCAAAACTAAACTCTAAAACACTAAAACAAACCAAAAGATTCAAACAGCACTCAAAACACTCAAAACTGCCTTAAAAACACTTTCTGGGCAGTTTTGAGCACCTAACACTAATTTGGACGAATTTGGACTATAACTTGACTCAAGACACTTAAAAACACAAACTAAATCAATTTCTAACTAATCTAACACTTTAAAATAAATGGGGGATTGATTCTTACGAAATTGAAATTAAAACAGAAACTTGTAAACAAACTTCAAACCAAACAGATTGTGATGAAATAGAATGATGAGAAGCTTAGTTAGAGGGTTCCTTATCCACACATGAACATATGCATATAATTTGATTCCCAGTTATGACTTCAACAAACGATGAATGACAATGCTCCAAGTTAATTAGGTTACCTTAAATTAACTTTCAGATTTCCCTAGATTCATTGGATTGAATGGGATACGCATTACAACCAAATTATTCCTCATCAAAGTCCCTAACTATGGAATACGCATGATAGAGACAATCAACAAAGATCATTAAGTTTAACGGAAATCATAAACATCGACTAGGCATTCATAACTATGGAATACGCATGTTAATCCAACCTAGGGTTTACTTAAACACAATCGTGACTAGCGATCTTTACTACTCATGAATATAAGTTCATAACGATTAGGTGAAATTCCCTTATATTCTAGCATGAAGTTTAGGCATGCAAATTAAGTGTCGACCCTCAACCCACATACATAAACAAGTTCTTAATCAAAACAGAAAAGTAAACCACATCTTAAGTTCATGAATTCATAACTGGAGTAAATCAAATCATAACCAACATATGTCCATGGCTTCAAATTCGCCTCTAACTAAAAAGAAATTAGTTCCACATGCTTAACATAATTGAATAGCAAGTTAAATTAAACATGAAAACAGAAACAAGAAAAGAAAGAACTCCAAACACTCCACTAGTCGCAGATTGCATGTGCAAGGTTTCTTCCTTCCTTTGGACCGCACGGCACTCCTCCTCCTCTCCTTCAATGATGGCGGCACAAGGTGGTGGTTATGGTGGTGGGAAGGTGCGGCTATGGGGAATTTGGGCAGAAAGTTGGGAGTTTGGGGTGGAATGGTTGCGGCAAGAACTAGCACTAGGGTTTTGGCATGTAGAATGAATATGGGAGGTGATAGATCGGCCAAAAGGGTTTTAAGGAGTATATATAGGCACCTCAAAACCCTAGCAATCAGATTAGGGTTTCTAGAAACCCAAATCCACCAGAAAATAGGTTAAAACAATCAGAATTTTAGTGGGCAATGGCCTAGGGTGCGGCTGGTTTGTTAGGGTTAGAGATGGGCCTTCTAGAATGCCTTGCAAGGCAAGGAAATCAGATATTTTAAAACCCTAGGTGCGTCATAGGATTAGGGAGATCAGATTTTGCAATGGGCTAGGGTTTAGGTGCGGCATAGGGTGAATATCCACAAAGAATTAGGGCTTAGGTCCACTTAGTTTTAGAAAGGGATTTGTATAACCCAAATCCACAACGAAAGGCCCTAATAAGTCAGAATTTAAGAGAGAATGGGCTAGGAAGTGCGGCTCAAGTCCAAGAGGTAAGGATAGGTCATCCAAAAGCCCAACGCCAAGAATATAAACTCTAAAAAACGGAAACCACCAAGAATAGAAACTTCCAACATTAGAAACTTTGGTTTCCAATTCCGAATTCTTTGTTCTTCACTTTCATTTCTTAAGCTTCTTTGACCTTCAAACTCGTCCATTTCTTGTGCTCCATTAGCATACACAACTTTCCAGCTCAATTTTGCTCTAAAATGCTCCATTTCGCACTTCTTTGCATACTCTGTCTCTACAACCTGAAATGGCACGAAACTGACTTTAAACATTGAAATAAGTAAAGAAAAACAACATCAATGCATGAGAACAAACCCACTAAGTCGCATAAATATGCTCCTATCAAACGTACCAAATGGGCATGTGAAGGTGGTCTTTTCTTGGTCGTCCAGAGCTATGACAATTTGATTATATCCCGAATAACCGTCAAGAAAACAATAAAAAGAAAGACCGGCTAACCTTTCAAGCATTTGGTCAATGAATGGCAATGGAAAGTGGTCCTTCCTTGTGGTATTGTTGAGCTTTCTATATTCAATGCACACTCTCCAACCTGTTTGGATACGGGTTGGCACAAGCTCATCCTCGGCGTTCTTCACCACAGTGACTCCCGACTTCTTCGGGACAACTTGAACCGGTGAGACCCAACGGCTATCCGAGATTAGATAAATCACTCCACAATCGAGAAGCTTTATAATCTCCTTTTTCACAACTTCCATCATTGGAGGGTTGAGTCGGCGTTGAGCCTCTCGAGTTGTTTTAGCCCCCTCCTCTAGAAATATGTGATGCATGCATGTTGTAGGGCTAATTCCCTTAATATCGGCCAATGTCCATCCAATGGTTGTTTTGTGCTCTTTCAACACCCGAATCAACTTTTCTTCCTCTAATGCCGTGAGTGATGAAGAGACAATGACGGGCAACGTCTCTTCATCTCCCAAGAATACATACTTTAAATGATCCGGTAATGGTTTAAGCTCAAGAACAGGGGCCTGAATCACAGAAGGTAACAACGTGTTAGTGGAAACGGGAATTGAAATTTGGTTATGATATGATATTAACTAGCACACAAATTAAACCCTCTTTTGTCAAATTGTAGTAAAGATGTAAGTAGGGATCGTTCTAAACCGGGGATTAGGAGGGATTGCTAAACACTTGGAAACTGACTTAAAAACTTAAAAACGAAGTTTAAAACACTAAACTAGACTCAAAGAATACAAAACTAAAAGTTAAAACACTTAAACAAACCTAAAAACTAAAACAGCAACTAGAAGGCTCAAAACTGCCTAAAAACCACTTTCTGGGCAGTTTTGAGCACCTACACTAATTTGGACGAAATTTGATTTCCTAATGACCTAAAACACCTAAAAACATATTCTAAGACAAGTTCTAAGTAAAATGACTCAAAGAAATAAGGTGGGATTTGATTTGGACGAAAATAGATTAAATGGCAGATTATAAAAGAAACAGATTGTAAAACAAATTTTGATGAAACGAATGGATAAAAGGCTAGTTAGGAGGTTCTTCTCCACACATGTCACACTTGCAAGCAAAACGATTTTCAGTTGTTCTTCCGATAAACTATGAATACTCAACGCCCCAAATTAACCGTGAATTGCACTAATTAACCCTCAGTTTTTCCACAAGTTATTAAGTTGGATGATTGCATACGACAACCCAAAACATTCCCTACAAGTTCCCTACATGAATTGCATAATAGAGATACAAGCAAGAATCATTACGTTCTATGAAAAACATAAGCATTGACGAAGCATTCGTTACTATGAATTGCATGAAACTTATGCTAAGAATTCATTCAACGCGATCGGTTTCAAGCGACCTTCACTACTTGTGATTATAAAATTGTAACTATTAGGTGAAACTCCCTCATAATCTAGCATCATATTTATGCATGAAAAGTAAGCGTGCACTCTCAATCAACATACACAAATAAATTATCAATCAAATAGATGAACGAATTGAATCCATAACTTATGAAATAACAACTGAATGTAATCGAATCAAATTGCAAGCATGTACATGGTTTTGAATCACCCCCCAACTAAGGGGGTTTAGTTCCTCATACTCACAACAATAAGTTTATTTAATTGAAACATCAAAGACGTAAGAAAGATTACACCTAAAATGCCCAAGAATTCCACTTTGAAATCTGCACAGAAACTTGCTTCTTCTCCTTGCTGCGGCAGTGAGGATTTAAGGGGTTTTTGGATGAATTTGGATGACTTTGGATGAGGGGGAATGGTGGAAAACTATCTAGGATAGGTGTAGGGCACGGCTAGGAGGGTTTTAGGTCAGAAACTATGGATTTGGGTGAAGGTTTGGCTCGGCAAAGGTGAGGGACAGGTTCTGGCGTGAATGGAGTTGCTGGATGAGTTTTTGGGTTTTTAGAAAGGAGTTAGGAGGGTAGGGTGGTGCGGCAAGGTGTGGGAAAGGATTATGGAGGTGTGGAATGGTGTCTAAAGGTGGAGGATGGTGGTTGGCATCGTTGAATGGCTGCTGCAAGATGTATAAATGGTGCTGAATAGGTTTGGACGAATTTCTGAATTATGGAAGGGAGATTCGGCTGCAAGCATTAGGAGCATATATATAGGCCTTTCAAAACCCTAATGAAATCAGATTTTTAACAATGGGCTAGGGTTAGGTGCGGCTTGGGTTTAGGAAAAATGGGCTAGGGTTTAACATGGCAGATTTTAGGTAATTAGGCCCTAGGGTTCGGCCACTAAGTGGGCTAGGGCTTGTAATCAGATTTTGCATGTTAATTAGGTGGGCTTGGGTTAGGGTTTAGGTCATCTAGAAGCCCAACGCCGAGAATAGAAACTCTCGAAATTGGAAACCTCCAAGAATAGAAACTTCCAACTTTAGAAACTTTGGTCACCAATTCCGATTTAGGAAAGATCGGCCCAAAATGGAAACTTTTAGGCTTAGCTTTCCTACTTCAAGTAGGACACCTCGAATCTTTCAACTCTTCAATTCCGTCCCAACCTTGTGTTCCAAGCATGTCCTTTTCAATCCAAGCTCACGTTCCGCTCCAAAAGCTCCAACTTGCATCATTTCGTGTAATACGTCCTTTAACCCTGAAAACACATGAAAGTAGCTTAAAAGACTACTTTAACGACAAAAACATAACAAGAATGCATAAGAACTAGCTAACTAAGGCGCATAAATATGCTCCTATCAAATTCCCCCACACTTAGCTTTTGCTAGTCCTCGAGCAAAACAAACAAAACAAAGAAAACAAAACGAAACAATCTAACCAAAACAGAACCTAAACCTTCCAACGTTTGCCTCAGGGATTTCCAATGCACATGACATGTTAAAGATTGTTATCCCCACAAATTTGAGTCATCATTACACAAGCACATACTTAATTAAAGCCACTACTTACTAATTCACAAGTAATCAAGTAAAACAATGCTTTGAATGTAGTAACATGCCTTAGAGAATTCCCTCACTTCCTTACAAGATATGCACTCTCTTTTTACTCAGATTTTCTAACTCCACACCCTACACTAGTCATATGTGAGAAGATTGATGTAGATATGAAAACGAATGCTCACATATATGTATCACAAAGAACGCAATTTCTAGAGTTAAGAAGCATGTTTAGATATGATCTCATGAATGGAATGCTACTACTTAGATGCGAGAACCAGTGACACCATATGCTCATACCAAATTCAAACTCCACAAATTGAAACACATAACACTCCAGATAGAAGTTAAGGGTTGTAATGGGGCTAGGGGTGATTGGCTAACAATGGAAGGTAAGGAAAACAAACATTCTTAAAGCATAATAAGCAAAGTAATGAAATTAATGCTTAGAATTCCTTTAGATTGCAGAACTTATCTTTGACACACAAGGGAAAGATTTAAACAACTCCTTAGGGCCGAATTCATTGTTTTGGACCCTCACTTCAACAAACAATACTTTGAAACTTTATTTTTTTTTTCAAACTTTTCATACTTTTTTTTCTTCATATTTTTTTTTTTTTTCTTTTCTTTTTTTTTTTTTCTTTCTTTTTTTTTTTCTTTGCCGTGCCTATGGCACACAATTCCTCATGAAAAATACTTCCCCCACACTTGTTTTCTGCCAACATAGATCAAAAAGGAATTCAATACGAATCATGCTTTACTATGCTTTAAGAACAAGGGTATGGATGGTCCTAAACTAGGCTAGGTGAGGAAAACATGGGTTAACAAAGAATAGGCTAACAAGGCTCAACGGGGTTACAACCTACAAACCACAATGACATAGGCACACGGCTTTTTGGCTAAGGTGGTGGTAACTACACAACTTCATCTTGAATATGTGTTATGCAAATCAATAACATGCTTTGAATGAAATGGGCATGAGTTCTAGCATTTGGAACTAAATGATGAAACGCCTTCTAAGTAATAACCAAGCAAGAATAATGAGATCATGCAACGAATTTAGAAACCAACAATGCACAGATTTTAACTCTCCAAATAAACGTTTAGGCTCAAGTCTCACAAGGTTGTAGCGTTAGTTTGAGTTCCTTCCTTCAAACATGTTACAAAAACTGATTTTTTCTTTATGATTACATGTGAATTCATAAGTTATAACCACAACTAAGCATAAACAAAGAGTAAAACAAACTTTCATCCATGTTAATCACTCTCTTTAACAGCCATGTAATTACAAACCGAATCCTCATCATTGTGTTGGAAGGTACCCTAAGACACAAACAAACAAACAAAAACAACTCTTTTTGGGTTTTTAAAACAAATTTTTCAAATTTTTATGTGATTTTCGGATTTTTGCATCAACACACACTAAAACACACTAAAACTGCTCAAAAACACTTAAAAACAGCAAAGAACAAGTCTCCAAGTTAAGGGTGATAAAATCCCACAAATTTGCATCTAAAACACTTAGTAACCCCCCCACACTTAAATCAAACATTGTCCTCAATGTTTCAAGCATTAAATCACACTAAACAAAAAGAAACGCATAAACAGCAACTAAAACACTATATAGGCAGATTCGAAATAAATAACAAAGTGAATAGTTTAGGAACGCAAATCTGGAATTGGAGTGATTCCTTGGTCTTCCTTTGTCGAATTGCATGGGTTGCCTCCCAAGTAGCGCTTTCTTTTACGTCGTACAGCCGGACGAAAAGCCTAATCATGCCCCATTGGAGCCCACGGCATGGAGTGGAATCTCCTCCACAACCTGCCCCACAAAGTTCTTGTACATTGCATCCTTGAACGGAAATGGATAGTGATGTTTGTTGATGGGTGCGTTGTGTTGCCTAAGGTTCATGTTCATGCGCCCACCATCGGGGATTTTCTTGGGTACCTGCACCAAAGACGGGAACCACCTATCAACTTTAATGGGAATTGGATTTGGATTAGGTGGCTTACCTATGTGATGTGATGAAGTGGCAGCAAGGTAGACGTTCTTCCCCATGGTCCTTTCGGCCAATTTGAGCACTGTGAGGGCAGTGGCCGTATGGTCCTTGTTCTCCACTCCAATTCCCTCGTCTTGCATGGTTCTTGATGCATTCTTTGTGTTAGGGGCTGAATGATCCGTCCCTATCTTTTCTAATGTATCAATAACACAACAAGAACGAACAACGTTAGGAGTCTCAATGGATTCAGAAATTTTAAAACAAATCATATCACCACCAAATGCCATAGTTACTTCTCCTTTGGCTACATCAATCTTGGTTTGAGCCGTTTTCATAAATGGCCTTCCAAGGAGGATGGGCAATGAAGGGGCATGGTCTGATTCATCCATTTCGAGGACATAGAAATCCGCCGGGAAGACCAAATGATTAACCTGCACAAGAACATCTTCCAAAACTCCCTTTGGATAGGCGTTAGATCTATCGGCCAATTGTATTATTACCCCATCATTTTTAAGTGCTCCTAGATTCATAGATGCATAAACAGAATATGGCATAACATTTATGGATGCACCTAAGTCTAACATGGCAGATTTGAACCTAGTATTACCAATGACACAAGGAATGGTGAAACTACCCGGATCTTTGCATTTAGGGGGCAGTTTGCGTTGTAAGATGGCAGAGACATTTTCACTTACCTGTACCACTTCTTTCTCCCGAAAACGTTTCTTTGTTGTACAAAGCTTCTTCAAACACTTGGCGTACTTCGGAATTTGCTTGATTGCATCCAAGAGAGGTATGTTAACTTGAACCTTCCTAAATGTCTCTAGAACATCTTTTTCCTCCTCTTCATTCTTGGATTGCAAAAATCTACTAGGAAAGGGGACATTAAAAGGAAAATCATTAGTAGGACTTGAATTTAACACATTCTTACCCTTATTGGACAGATTTGAAGGTTTAGGGGCATTGGAGACTTGCGGCAAAGGTGGAACCACCCTTGCCGTGGGTTGACTTGGTGTCTCCTCTTCAGATTTCAACATTTCATCCTCTTTGGGACCTGATTTTGGTGGTGTAGAACCTGCCCCAACTTCTTTTCCACTCCTTAGCATGATTGCATTTGCGGTTTCAAAGCCTCCTTTTGGATTCGCAATGGTTGAACTAGGAAGCTTTCCTTGTTCTCTAAACTGCCCAACAAACTCGGCAATCTGCCCAATTTGTTTCTCAAGTTGATCCACCCTTTTGTCTTGGATTTGCATAGCCTTAGCTTGATCTTCCTGTCCATTAGACAACTTAGTTAGTATCTTAAGAAGTGCATCATTGTCAAGAGACGTACCTGAGGCATTTGGGCCGGATTGGGCTTGATTTTGGGGTGGGCCGTAGGTTTTGGGAAAGAACCCCGGGGGTTGTTGCCTAAAGCCTCCTTGGTTTTGATGTTGTTGTGGCTCTCTCCATTTGAAGTTTGGATGGTCTCGCCACCCCGGATTATATGTGTTGGAGTATGGGTCATGTCGTGACTGATTTTGGCTCTGAAACCCAATGGCATTTGCGCTCTCCCATCCGCCATTCTCGATGAGTTGAGGACACTTTTCGGAGACATGTCCTTGGATAGAACATACGCCACACACCACAGGTCCTTGTATCTTCATTCCCTCGGCCATCTGCGAAACAATAGAAGTAAGATTAGCCAATTGTGAATGAAGATCGGAAGTTGCACTTACCTCATGTACTTGGTGCCGTGGGGGTCCTCTTTGGCCTACACCCTCGTACTGTTGAGCGTTCAACGCTCTATTAGCAATCAAGACCTTGGCAGCCATGGGTGTTTTGTCCACCAATGCTCCCCCCGCCGAAGCATCAAGCATTTGACGTTCTAGAGGTAGGAGACCCTCGTAGAAGTATTGCAAAAGCAACTCCTCCTTCATCTGATGCTGTGGACAAGAAGCAACAAGTGATTTAAATCGTTCATAATATGTGGGAAAAGACTCACCTTCTTCTTGCTGGATTCCGCTTATCTTTTTGCGTAGGAGGATGATACGAGAAGTTGGAAAGAACTTCTCCAAGAACGCTCTCTTCATACTCTCCCATGATGTAACAGTGCCGGGAGCTAACTCATATAACCAATCCTTTGCTTTATCCATCAAAGAGAATGGAAAAGCCTTCATCTTCAATATATTTCCGTCAACATTAACGGGAGTCATACTGGAGCAAACTACTTCAAATTCTTTCAAATGTTTGTTAGGATCTTCCATGGACAAGCCATGGTATTTAGGAATATGATGAAGTAAACTTGACTTTAATTCAAACTCATCCGTCTTACCTTGGGCAGCCCTGGGGTATTGAATGCACAAGGGTGTGGCATTATCCAAACCTGAGGCGGAAAGCTCCTTGAGTGTACGGTTATCCACCGCCATGCCTTGGACTTCTTCAAATATCCCAGCCGTGGCCTCCTCCTCCTCTTCTTGTACGTTTTCTTCAAGGTCAGATTCGGAAGTCGGTGGATGGTGTTCTTGCTGGCTTCTAGCTCTTCTCAACTTCCTCTCAAAATCGTCGTCAAACTCCAAGATGTTTGCACGAATCGTTTGAGAGCGTCTAGTCATACATTAGTACCTAAGACACAAGAAACAAAATTAGGTCAGAAACTTCAATAAAGTCAGAAACAAAGTGAAATAAAAGAAACAAAAACAATCCAAGGGATTAGCAAAATTGCTAATCCCCGGCAACGGCGCCAAAATTTGATATGATATTAACTAGCACACAAATTAAACCCTCTTTTGTCAAATTGTAGTAAAGATGTAAGTAGGGATCGTTCTAAACCGGGGATTAGGAGGGATTGCTAAACACTTGGAAACTGACTTAAAAACTTAAAAACGAAGTTTAAAACACTAAACTAGACTCAAAGAATACAAAACTAAAAGTTAAAACACTTAAACAAACCTAAAAACTAAAACAGCAACTAGAAGGCTCAAAACTGCCTAAAAACCACTTTCTGGGCAGTTTTGAGCACCTACACTAATTTGGACGAAATTTGATTTCCTAATGACCTAAAACACCTAAAAACATATTCTAAGACAAGTTCTAAGTAAAATGACTCAAAGAAATAAGGTGGGATTTGATTTGGACGAAAATAGATTAAATGGCAGATTATAAAAGAAACAGATTGTAAAACAAATTTTGATGAAACGAATGGATAAAAGGCTAGTTAGGAGGTTCTTCTCCACACATGTCACACTTGCAAGCAAAACGATTTTCAGTTGTTCTTCCGATAAACTATGAATACTCAACGCCCCAAATTAACCGTGAATTGCACTAATTAACCCTCAGTTTTTCCACAAGTTATTAAGTTGGATGATTGCATACGACAACCCAAAACATTCCCTACAAGTTCCCTACATGAATTGCATAATAGAGATACAAGCAAGAATCATTACGTTCTATGAAAAACATAAGCATTGACGAAGCATTCGTTACTATGAATTGCATGAAACTTATGCTAAGAATTCATTCAACGCGATCGGTTTCAAGCGACCTTCACTACTTGTGATTATAAAATTGTAACTATTAGGTGAAACTCCCTCATAATCTAGCATCATATTTATGCATGAAAAGTAAGCGTGCACTCTCAATCAACATACACAAATAAATTATCAATCAAATAGATGAACGAATTGAATCCATAACTTATGAAATAACAACTGAATGTAATCGAATCAAATTGCAAGCATGTACATGGTTTTGAATCACCCCCCAACTAAGGGGGTTTAGTTCCTCATACTCACAACAATAAGTTTATTTAATTGAAACATCAAAGACGTAAGAAAGATTACACCTAAAATGCCCAAGAATTCCACTTTGAAATCTGCACAGAAACTTGCTTCTTCTCCTTGCTGCGGCAGTGAGGATTTAAGGGGTTTTTGGATGAATTTGGATGACTTTGGATGAGGGGGAATGGTGGAAAACTATCTAGGATAGGTGTAGGGCACGGCTAGGAGGGTTTTAGGTCAGAAACTATGGATTTGGGTGAAGGTTTGGCTCGGCAAAGGTGAGGGACAGGTTCTGGCGTGAATGGAGTTGCTGGATGAGTTTTTGGGTTTTTAGAAAGGAGTTAGGAGGGTAGGGTGGTGCGGCAAGGTGTGGGAAAGGATTATGGAGGTGTGGAATGGTGTCTAAAGGTGGAGGATGGTGGTTGGCATCGTTGAATGGCTGCTGCAAGATGTATAAATGGTGCTGAATAGGTTTGGACGAATTTCTGAATTATGGAAGGGAGATTCGGCTGCAAGCATTAGGAGCATATATATAGGCCTTTCAAAACCCTAATGAAATCAGATTTTTAACAATGGGCTAGGGTTAGGTGCGGCTTGGGTTTAGGAAAAATGGGCTAGGGTTTAACATGGCAGATTTTAGGTAATTAGGCCCTAGGGTTCGGCCACTAAGTGGGCTAGGGCTTGTAATCAGATTTTGCATGTTAATTAGGTGGGCTTGGGTTAGGGTTTAGGTCATCTAGAAGCCCAACGCCGAGAATAGAAACTCTCGAAATTGGAAACCTCCAAGAATAGAAACTTCCAACTTTAGAAACTTTGGTCACCAATTCCGATTTAGGAAAGATCGGCCCAAAATGGAAACTTTTAGGCTTAGCTTTCCTACTTCAAGTAGGACACCTCGAATCTTTCAACTCTTCAATTCCGTCCCAACCTTGTGTTCCAAGCATGTCCTTTTCAATCCAAGCTCACGTTCCGCTCCAAAAGCTCCAACTTGCATCATTTCGTGTAATACGTCCTTTAACCCTGAAAACACATGAAAGTAGCTTAAAAGACTACTTTAACGACAAAAACATAACAAGAATGCATAAGAACTAGCTAACTAAGGCGCATAAATATGCTCCTATCAGGTTAGAAGGCTTACCACGATGTTGTGGCAATGATTCCAAGGCAGCCACAAGCTCGGCATGTTCTTCCTTTGGTACGGCCAGGTTGGGTGTTTTGCCAAGTCCTTGTGCAATTGTCTTTTCAAGGGGATCGTCTTCCAACATATCAAGATAATCCTGCGCCAATTCATCCAATACATCAATAGAAAAACAAGAATGATCATCTATAGGAAATTTCATAGCTTCAGAAATGTTAAAATTAATAATCTCCCCATCAAATTCCATTGTCAACGTCCCTTTGAACACATCGATCTTGGTGCGTGCTGTTTTCATGAAAGGCCTCCCAAGTAGAATCAGCAATGGGGTGACATTTGGTGAGTCCTCCATCTCTAAAACATAGAAATCCGCTGGAAATATCAAGTTATCCACCTGCACCAACACATCTTCCAAAACTCCTTTCGGATATGCATTAGAACGATCGGCTAATTGAATTATAACACCATCGTTTTTAAGTTCTCCTAAGTTCATGGATGCATATATTGAGTATGGCATAACGTTAATTGAAGCTCCTAGATCTAACATAGCATGTTCAAATTTAGTATTGCCTATAACACATGGAATTGTAAAACTACCTGGATCTTTGCATTTAGGGGGTAGTTTTCTTTGCAAAACTGCGGAAACATTCTCACTTTTCTGGACCACCTCTTTGTTCGAAATTCTCCTTCTTGTTATACATAGTTCTTTCAAAAACTTTGCGTACCTTGGTACTTGCTTAATGGCGTCAAGAAGAGGTATATTGACTTGCACTTTCCGAAACGTCTCCAAAATGTCTTTCTCGTTCTCCTCCTTCTTGGATTGCTTCAACCTGCTAGGAAAAGGCACGTTTAGTGGAAAACTAGGAGGAGTCGGTTTTGAGCTTACCTTGGCCGAACTATATGGTTTGGAATTGCAAGAAGGCTGCGGCAAAGGGTGTTCCATCCTTGCCGTGGGTGAGGTTTGGGGTTCTTCCTCAAACAGTAGCTTTTCATCCTCTTTTTGACTTGAATTGGATGCTTGGGGTTCAGTTCCAACTTGTTTGCCACTCCTTAATGTAATTGCTTTGGCGGTTTCGAATCCCCCTTTTGGATTTGCAACGGTTGAACTAGGGAGTCTTCCTTGGTCTCGAAACTGTCCTACAAACTCCGCAATCTGCCCTATTTGCTTTTCCAAGTGATCCACCCTTTTAGCTTGGCTTTGCAATGCCGTGGTTTGATTCTCTTGCCCCTGAGACAAAGTGTTAAGTAATTTAAGAATTGTATCATTATCCAAGGACGTACCTGAATTTGTTGGGGCAGATTGCATTTGAGTTTGATTTGGTGCGAATGGCTTTTGATAGAAACCCGGGGGTTGTTGCCGAAATGTGTTTTGTTGTTGGCCTTGTTGGGGTTCCCGCCATTTGAAATTTGGATGATCACGCCAACCGGGATTGTAGGTGTTAGAAAAGGGATCATTCCTTTGTTGGTATTGTTGCCCAAAGCCCACCGCATTGAGGGTCTCCCACCCTCCGTTCTAGATCAATTGTGGGCATGTGTCCGTAGGGTGTCCTTGCATGGAACATACGCCACACGCACTTACATTTTGAACTTTTGGCCCTTCCACAACCTGAGAAAGCAAAGTAGTAAAGTTAGCCATTTGATTTTGAAGTTCGGTTATGGCACTTACCTCATTCACTTGGTGTTGCCGTGTGGTGCTTCTTTGTCCAACGCCTTCGTATTGTTTAACGTTCAACGCTCGATTAGCAATCAAAGTCTTTGCTGCCGTGGGAGTCTTGTCCACCAAAGCTCCTCCCGCCGAAGCATCTAGCATTTGTCGTTCGATTGGTAGAAGTCCCTCGTAGAAGTATTGTAGAAGAAGCTCCTCCTTCATTTGATCCTGTGGACAAGAAGCAACAAGAGATTTAAAACGTTCATAATACGTAAGAAAAGACTCACCTTCTTCTTGTTGAATTCCACTTATCCTTTTTCGTAGGAGGATGACTCGAGAAGTTGGGAAAAACTTCTCCAAGAAAGCTCGCTTCATGCTCTCCCAAGATGTGACCCTTCCGGGAGCTAATTCATATAACCAATCTTTCACCTTGTCCATGAGCGAAAAGGGAAAGGCCTTCATCTTCAATATACTCCCGTAGACATTGATTGGAGTAATGCTTGAAAACACCACCTCGAACTCTTTCAAGTGCTTGTTAGGCTCCTCCATGGACAACCCATGGTACTTCGGAATATGGTGTAGTAAACTTGACTTCAATTCGAACTCGGCAGTTTTGTCCGGAGCTGCCCTAGGGTATTGGATACATAGAGGTGCGGCATTATCCAATCCCGAAGCAGAAAGCTCCTTGATCGTTCGGTTGTCCGCTGCCATGTCTTCCACTTCCTCTTCAAATTCAGAAACGGACTCGGAACTTGCACTTGATTCACTAGGTTCCGGGTTCTTCCTCTTTCGTCTCAACTCTCGTTCAAAATCGTCGTCAAAGTCCAAGATGTGTTCACGAACCGGATGAGAGCTCCGAGTCATAAACTAGTACCTAAAAACAAGAAACAAACACAAAGTAAAAATCTGGACTCAATTAAACAAATTGAAATAAAACAATCCAAGGGATTAGCAACTTTGCTAATCCCGGCAACGGCTGGTATTATATTTTACTAGCACACAAATTAAACCCTCTTTTTGTCAAATTGTAGTGAAGATGTAAGTAGGGATCGTTCTAGACCGGGGATTAGGAGGGATTGCTAAACACTTGGAAACTGACTTAAAAACTCAAAAACAAAGTTTAAAACTCTAAACTAGACTCAAAGAATGCAAAGCTAAAGGTTAAAACACTTAAACAAACCTAGAACTCAAAACAGCAACCAGAAGACTCAAAACTGCCTAAAAACCACTTTCTGGGCAGTTTTGAGCACCTACACTAATTTGGACGAAATTTGATGAAAACTTGAATCAAAACACTTAGAAACACAAATCAAAACACTTTCTAACTAATCTAAGACTCTAACCTAAAGGGGGATTTGTTTTGGACGAAAATTTAACACAAAACAGAAACTTAAATTAAAACAGATTGTAAAACGATTTTGGTGAAAAGAATGGATAAAAGGCTAGTTAGGAGGTTCTTCTCCACACATGTCACACTTGCAAGCAAAACGATTTTTAGTTGTTCTTCCGATAAACTATGAATACTCAACGCCCCAAATTAACCGTGAATTGCACTAATTAACCCTCAGTTTTTCCACAAGTTATTAAGTTGGATGATTGCATACGACAACCCAAAACATTCCCTACAAGTTCCCTACATGAATTGCATAATAGAGATACAAGCAAGAATCATTACGTTCTATGAAAAACATAAGCATTGACGAAGCATTCGTTACTATGAATTGCATGAAACTTATGCTAAGAATTCATTCAACGCGATCGGTTTCAAGCGACCTTCACTACTTGTGATTATAAGATTGTAACTATTAGGTGAAACTCCCTCATAATCTAGCATCATATTCATGCATGAAAACTAAGCGTGCACTCTCAATCAACATACACAAATAAATTATCAATCAAATAGATGAACGAATTGAATCCATAACTTATGAAATAACAACTGAATGTAATCGAATCAAATTGCAAGCATGCACATGGTTTCGAATCACCCCCCAACTAAGGGGGTTTAGTTCCTCATACTCACAACACAAAGTTTATTGAATTGAAACATCGAAGACATAAGAAAGATTACACCTAAAATGCCAAAGAAGTCCACTTTGAAATCTGCACAGAAAGCTCTTCTTTCTTCTTCTCCTTGCTGCGGCAGAGATGATTTAGGGGGTTTTTGGGTGAATTTGGATGACTTTGGATGAGGGGGAATGGTGGAAAACTATCTAGGATAGGTGTAGGGCACGGCTAGGAAGGTTTTAGGTCAGAAACTATGGATTTGGGTGAAGGTTGGGCTCGGCAAAGGTGAGGGACAGGTTCTGGCGTGAATGGAGTTTTCTGGATGTGTTTTGGGTTTTGAAAGGTAGATAGGATAGTATGGTGGTGCGGCAAGGTGTGGGAATGGTTTATGGAGGTGGAGAATGGTGTAGGGATGTGTGGAATGGTGCTGGAATGGATGACGGCTGCGGCTAGAGGTGGTTTTGGGTGATGGACGAATTTCTGAGTATGGAGATGTAGATGGACGAATTTCTGAGTGTGGAGAGGGTGATAGATGCGGCTAGGGTGTAGAAACATATATATAGGCATTTAAAAACCCTAGCAAATCAGATTAGGGCCTCCAACACACAAACCCATCAGAAAACTAGGTTAAGCAATCAGAAATTTAGTTGGAAAAAGGCCTAGGGTGCGGCTGGATGGTGGGCTAAGGTTAGGGTTTCTAGAAACCCTAACAAGGCAAGGCAAAGTGATATTTGGAGGCCCAGGTGCGGCATAGGATGAAGGTCCACAAGGAATTTGGGTTTAGGACATCTAAAAGCCCAAAGCCAAGAATAGAAACTCACGAAAATGGAAACCTCCAAGAATAGAAACTTCCAACTTTTAGAAACTTTGGTTGCCAATTCCGATTTAGGAAAGATCAACCCAAAATGGAAACTTTTAGGCTTAGCTTTCCTACTTCAAGTAGGAAACCTCAAATCTTCAACTTTTCAATTTCATCCCAACCTTGTGTTCCAAGCATGTCCTTTTCAATCCAAGCTCACATTTTGCTCCAAATGCTCCAAATTGCATCATTTCATGTAATATGTCCTTTAAACCTGAAAACACATGAAAGTAGCTTAAAAGACTACTTTAACGAAGAAAACATAACAAAGATGTATAAAAACTAGCTAACTAAGGTGCATAAATATGCTCCTATCAACGGCGCCAAAATTTGATGTGAAAATTATGTTGACACTCAAATTAACCCTCTTTTTATCAATTGTAGGAAAGTATGTAAGTAGGGATCGTTCTAAACCGGGGATTAGGAGGGATTGCAAAATCACTTGAAAACTGACTCAAATACGTAAAAACAAGTTTAAAACACTAAATTAGACTCAAAGAATGCAAAACTAAACGTTAAAACACCAAAACAAACCAAAAGACTCAAAACAGCCCAGAAACACTCAAAACTGCCTTAAAACCACAATCTGGGCAGTTTTGAACACTAGACACAAACTTGAACGAAAATTGGTTTTAACTTGACCTAAGACACTTAAAAACACAAACGAAAGTGATTTCTAACTACTATGACTCAACCAAGTAAAGGGGGATTGATTTTGGACGAATTTAAAAACAAAACAAAACTTTGTAAACTAACTTGACAAAAACGATTTTAGGTAAATTAAGATGGTAAAAGGCTAGTTAGAAGGTTCCTTCTCCACACATGAAACATATGCATACGACTCGATTTCCAATTACTCTTTCAACAAACCATGAATGACAATGCCCCAAATTAACTAGATTGACCAATTAATTCTCAGATTTCCCTAGATTCATTGAATTGAATGGAATACACATTACAACCAAATTATTCTTATCAAGGACCCTAACTATGGAATACGCATGATAGAGACACATATCAAAGATCATTAAGTTCAATGGAAATCATAAGCATTGACGAGACATTCATAACTATGGGATACGCATGTTACTCTTGCCTAGGATTTACTTAACACAATCGTGACTAGCGACTTTTACTACTTATGAATATAAGTTAATAACGATTAGGTGAAATTCCCTTATACTCTAGCATCAAATTTATGCATGCAAACTAAGTGTCAACCCTCAATCAACATACATAAACATGTTATCAATCAAATAGATAAGTAAACCTCATTCACGATTTATGAAATCATAATTGGAAGAAATCAAGTTATATAAAACATATGATCATGGCTTTGAATTCCCTTCTAACTATAAAGAAATTAGTTCCTCATGTTCGCAAATAAACAAAGATAAATAAATTTAAACATTGACATAAAGATAGAAAACACCTAGAAACGCTCCGACAATCCAACGTCTTGAATGGCATGCACGGCTCCAAGTTGTCTTCCTTCTTCTCCTTGCAAACTCACGGCACAAGAGGTATGATTGGTGAATGGTGTAGTGAAATCTGGTAGATGGTGGTCAATGAAAGGGTGCGGCAAGGGCTTGTATTTATAGGCTGAAAATCCCATCTCCTAGGTAGCAAAGGACAAGGTTTTAAAGGTCTAATCTGCATAGGATAATAACATACAATCCTATAAGGAAAATAAGTCAAAAACCCAAAAGGAATGGGAGATAATGTGCGGCAGAAAGAGTGTGAAAGGATAAGGCTTCTAGAAACCAAAATCCCAAAGGAAATGGGTGAAAACCCACAGCAAAAGTGTGGTGTCTAGAAGGATAAAACAAGGCAGATTTTTAGGCTTCTAGAAAGGTTCCTAGGCGCCATCTTTGTAGGGCAAGATTAGGTCTTCTAGAAATCTGATTTTAAGCATCCTAATCTAGTTAGAAACCCTCCTAAGTGGCTGAAATGTGGATAGTTTAGGATTAGGATAAGATAGGATAGGATAAGGTTTGTTTGGATAAGATAAGCTAAGATAAGGTTATGGATGAGGTTTTGGATAAGATCCTTCTCTTGAGCTGATTCTTTGGCTTTAATTCTTCTTCTTCATGTAGGAATACTTGCTTGAGTAGGAAACTTCATTCGTCTAGGAATCCATCTCCAATTAGGACTCCTACATTGATTAGGAATCCTTCATGTAAGCCCTTTCCTACTTCAACTAGGAAACTTTGTATCTTCAATTCTTCAACATTGAAACGCCTTCCTAGCTTCATCAATCCCTCAAATTCGTCCATCCCTTGTGCTTCATATGCATGAACTCCATTCTAGCCCAATTTTGCTCCAAAATGCTCCAAATTGCATCTTTTTGCTCACTTTGTCTCTAAAACCTGAAAACACATGAAAATAGCTTAAAAGACTAACTTAACTAAGAAAATACAACATAAATGCATAAGAACTAACTAACTAAGGCGCATAAATATGCTCCTATCACCCATGGAACTTAGGTATATGATGTAGCAAACTTGACTTCAACTCAAATTCATCGGTCTTCTCAGGTTCAGCCCTAGGGTATTGGATGCAAAGAGGGGCTGCATTGGCCAAACCCGAGGCAGAGAGCTCCTTGATGGTTCGATTGTCTACTGCCATGGTTGGTACTTCCTCTTCAACTTCAACTTCTTGCTCTTCTAATTCAGGTTCAGGACTAGGAGGAGTAGACTTTTGCAACCTCTTTTTCCTTTTCAAAGTCCTCTCAAAATCACTGTCAAAGTCGAAGATATGCTCATGAACAGGTTGTGAGCTGCGGGTCATAAACTAGTACCTACACACAAGAGCAAACAAGGTTAGTAACCAACTTAGTAGACTTGGCACGAGTAAGGAAATAAGGTGCCTATACACGGCACAAAAACAAAACACATGCACACGGTGCAAAATTTAAAAACAAAACAAAAACTAAACAATTTAAACAAGACTCAAGACAAGGGATTAGCAACTTTGCTAATCCCCGGCAACGGCGCCAAAATTTGATGTGAAAATTATGTTAACACACAAAATTAAACCCTATTTGTGACGATTGTGGTAATGATGTAAGTAGGGATCGTTCTAACCGGGGATTAACTAGGGGTACTAATCACTTGAAACTGAATTAGAAACGTAAAAACAAAGTTTAAAACACTAGATTAGACTCAAAGAATGCAAAACTCACGTTTAAAATACTAAAACAAACCAATAACTCAAAACAGCAACTAAAAGACTCAAAACTGCCTTAAAAACATTTTCTGGGCAGTTTTGAACACAAAGCACCAATTTGGACGAATTTGGGTTTTAACTTGTACCAAAACACTTAAAAACATAAACCAACACACTTTCTAACTAATCTAGGACTTCAAAATAAATGGGGATTTGATTTGGACGAAAATAAACTTAAATGGCAGATTGTAATAGAAACAGATTGTAACACAAAGTTATGAATAATCAATGGATGATGGAATGGCTAAGGGGTTCTTCTCCACACATGAAATATATGCAACCTAAATCAATTTTCAGTTATCAATTTAATAAGTTATGAATCTCGACACTCCAAGTTAATTAGGTCCGCTTAAATTAACTTTCAGATTTCCCTAGAATCATTGAATTGGATGAATATGCATCGCAAACAAATTATTCCTAACAAGTTCTTTATATGAACAACATGATAAAGATCTATTTTCGACTTATCAACCTCAATACCTTTTTCAGAGATTATATGACCTAAAACGATGCCTTGTTTAACCATAAAATGACACTTTTCCCAATTAAGAACAAGGTTAGTTTCAACACAACGTTTTAGGATCACACTTAGATTATGTAAGCAACTATCAAACGAATCACCAAAGACGCTAAAATCATCCATAAACACTTCAATTATCTTTTCTACGTGATCAGAAAATATGCTCATCATGCATCTTTGAAATGTAGCAGGTGCATTACATAAACCAAAAGGCATGCGACGATATGCAAATGTACCAAACGGGCATGTAAAAGTGGTTTTTTCTTGGTCTTCAGGTGAAATGACAATTTGATTATAACCAGAATAACCATCAAGAAAACAATAAAAAGCATAACCCGCTAACCTCTCAAGCATTTGGTCAATGAACGGCAATGGGAAGTGGTCCTTCCTCGTGGTGGTGTTTAGCTTCCTATAGTCAATGCACACCCTCCAACCGGTTTGAATACGTTGAGGGACAAGCTCATTCTCAGCATTAGCTACCACCATCACTCCGGATTTCTTTGGTACGCATTGAACCGGCGAAACCCACCTACTATCCGAGATTGGATAGATAAC
Source organism: Malus x robusta (assembly GCA_963082935.1). NCBI lineage: Eukaryota > Viridiplantae > Streptophyta > Magnoliopsida > Rosales > Rosaceae > Malus > Malus x robusta. The sequence continues at coordinate 14,408,134 of OY720328.1, forward strand.
CCCACAATCTAGAAGCTTTATGATCTCCTTCTTCACTACTTCCATCATTGGAGGGTTGAGATGGCGTTGAGCCTCTCTAGTTGGTTTGGCCCCCTCCTCAAGAAATATGTGATGCATACAAGTCGTAGGGCTTATACCTTTGATATCGGCCAATGTCCAACCTAGGGCAGATTTGAACTCCTTCAAAACTCGAAGCAACTTCTCCTCCTCTTGTGCCGTGAGGGAGGAGGAAATAATGGCAGGTAGTGTTTCATTTTCTCCCAAGAAAATGTACTTCAGATGGCTTGGCAAAGGCTTGAGTTCAAGGATGGGTGCCTGAATTATAGATGGAAGCAATTTGTTAGTCGAAATGGGAATGGACTCACGGTTAGTATACTTACCATCAAGCTTAGGTGAGGACTCAAGGGCTGCCACAACTTCAATTAGATCCTCACTAGGGGGCACGGCATAGCCTAGTCCAAGCATGCCGTGGGGTACACTAGAATCTGCCCCCTTGGTTTTGAGTTCCATGCCTCGTGTAATGACTTTTTCAAGCGCATCGTCATTCAAATCGTCGAGATATCCCTGCGCCAAAGAGTCAATTATATCAATAGAAAAGCATGAATGGTCCTCACTAGGGTATTTAATGGAATCAGAAAGATTAAAATTAACAACTTCCCCATCGAATTCCATGGACAAAGTTCCACTATACACGTCAATCTTCGTCCGGGCCGTCTTCATGAATGGCCTTCCAAGTAGAATGGGCAACGTAGGAGCATGGTCTGATTCATCCATTTCGAGGACATAGAAATCCGCCGGGAAGACTAAATGATTAACCTGCACAAGAACATCTTCCAACACTCCCTTTGGATAGGCGTTAGATCTATCGGCCAACTGTATTATTACCCCATCATTTTTCAATGCTCCTAAGTTCATAGATGCATAAATGGAATATGGCATAACATTTATAGAAGCACCTAAATCAAGCATGGCAGATTCAAATCTAGTATTCCCAATAACACAAGGAATGGTAAAGCTACCTGGATCTTTACATTTGGGCGGTAGTTTACGTTGCAAGATTGCGGACACATTCTCACCTACCTTTACCACTTCCTTAGTCGACATCCTCTTCCTAGTGGTACACAACTCCTTCAAGAACTTAGCATACCTCGGAACTTGTTTGATTGCATCTAACAAAGGTATGTTAACTTGCACTTTCCTAAAGGTTTCTAGGATATCGTTTTCTGCCTCTTCTTTCTTCGTTTGCATGAACCTACTAGGAAAAGGCACATTTGAAGGGAAAACATTAGTATGAACCGAATTTGACACATTTTTACCTTTGAGGGACAAATTGGGCAGATTTGGGACATTAGGGACTTGCGGCAAAGGTGGAACCACCTTTGCCGTGGGCTGCTGTGATGCCTCCTCTTCCAATTCCAAAAGTTCATCCTCATTATGACCTGTTTTTGATGTAGAACCTGCCCCAACTTCCTTACCACTTCTTAGGGTGATAGCTTTAGCACTTTCGAAACCTCCCTTCGGATTTGGAATAGTGGAACTAGGGAGTTGTCCGGGATCTCGAAACTTACCTACAAACTCGGCAATCTGCCCAATTTGTTTCTCAAGTTGATCCACCCTCTTATCTTGGTTTTGCATAGCCTTCGTTTGATCTTCCTGCCCATTAGACAACTTAGTTAGTATTTTAAGAAGTGCATCATTGTCAAGAGACGTACCTGAGGCACTTGGGCCTGATTGGGGTTGATTTTGAGGTGGGCCGTAGGTTTTGGGAAAGAACTGATAGTGTACATTTTGTGTACATTTATATCATCCTTATTTGGCAGTGTTGTGATGTTTTTGGATCAAACTAGTTGTATTTTACATTATTTGGTGTTAGTGTGCAGCCAAGTGTGTTTTAGGATCAATTGGAATGCAAATGAAGTAAAATCACCCCTTTTGGTAGTGATGTGGTAATTTACTAGCACACAAATTAAACCCTCTTTTTTTGTCAAATTGTAGTGAAGATGTAAGTAGGGATCGTTCTAGACCGGGGATTAGGAGGGATTGCTAAATACTTGGAAACTGACTTAAAAACACAAAAACTAAACTTAAAGACTCAAATTAGACTAATAAGATTCAAAACAGATTTGAAACACTCAAATCTGCCCAAAACAAGCTAATTGACTCAAACAGCAACTAAGACAAGATCTGACTTAAAAACTCAAAAACGAAGTTTAAAACACTAAACTAGACTCAAAGAATGCAAAACTAAAAGTTAAAACACTTAAACAAACCTAAAAACTAAAACAGCAACTAGAAGGCTCAAAACTGCCTAAAAACCACTTTCTGGGCAGTTTTGAGCACCTACACTAATTTGGACGAAATTTGATTTCCTAATGACCTAAAACACCTAAAAACATATTCTAAGACAAGTTCTAAGTAAAATGACTCAAAGAAATCAGGTGGGATTTGATTTGGACGAAAATAGATTAAATGGCAGATTATAAAAGAAACAGATTGTAAAACAAATTTTTATGAAAAGAATGGATAAAAGGCTAGTTAGGAGGTTCTTCTCCACACATGTCACACTTGCAAACGAAACGATTTTCAGTTGTTCTTCCAATAAATTACTAATACTCAACGCCCCAAATTAACCGTGAATTGCACTAATTAACCCTCAGTTTTTCCACAAATTATTAAGTTGGATGATTGCATACGACAACCTAAAACATTCCCTACAAGTTCCCTACATGAATTGCATAATAGAGATACAAGCAAGAATCATTACGTTCTATGAAAAACATAAGCATTGACGAAGCATTCGTTACTATGAATTGCATGAAACTTATGCTAAGAATTCATTCAACACGATCGGTTTCAAACGACCTTCACTACTTGTGATTATAAGATTATAACTATTAGGTGAAACTCCCTCATAATCTAGCATCATATTTATGTATGAAAACTAAGCGTGCACTCTCAATCGACATACACAAATAAATCATCAATCAAATAGATGAACGAATTGAATCCATAACTTATGAAATAACAACTGAATTTAATCGAATCAAATTGCAAGCATGTACATGGTTTCGAATCACCCCCCAACTAAGGGGGTTTAGTTCCTCATACTCACAACAATAAGTTTATTGAATTGAAACATCAAAGACATAAGAAAGATTACACCTAAAATGCCAAGAAGTCCACTTTGAATTTCTGCACAGAAAGTCCTCTTTCTTCTTCTCCTTGCTGCGGCAATGAGGGTCTAGGGCTGTTTGGGTGTGATTTTGGTTTAGGGATGGATTTGGGATGATAGGGTGGTGCGGCAAGGTTAAGGGAGGTGTATGGTGGCTCGGCAAGGTGGTGGAAGGTTGCTGGAATGGATGATTGGTTGCGGCAAGGAAGGAATTTGGTGATGGTGGCTGCGGCAAGGAGAGGGGAAAAGGGTTGAGTGATTTTCTGATTTTTAGAATGAAGGATGTGTGCGGCTAGGGGATGGGGGACTAGGGTTTAGACTAATTTCTGAATATGGAGAGTGAATGGTCCGGCTGCAAGCATTAGGAGCAAATATATAGGCCTTTCAAAACCCTAATGAAATCAGATTTTTAACAATGGGCTAGGGTTAGGTGCGGCTTGGGTTTAGGAGAAATGGGCTAGGGTTTAACATGGCAGATTTTAGGTAATTAGGCCCTAGGGTTCGGCATGGGTTGAAGGTCCACAAGGAAATTTGGGTTTAGGTCATCTAAAAGCCCAACGCCGAGAATAGAAACTCTCGAAATTGGAAACCTCCAAGAATAGAAACTTCCAACTTTAGAAACTTTGGTTACCAATTCCGATTTAGGAAAGATCGGCCCAAAATGGAAACTTTTAGGCTTAGCTTTCCTACTTCAAGTAAGACACCTCGAATCTTTCAACTCTTCAATTCCGTCCCAACCTTGTGTTCCAAGCATGTCCTTTTCAATCCAAGCTCACGTTTCGCTCCAAAAGCTCCAACTTGCATCATTTCGTGTAATACGTCCTTTAACCCTGAAAACACATGAAAGTAGCTTAAAAGACTACTTTAACGACGAAAACATAACAAGAATGCATAAGAACTAGCTAACTAAGGCGCATAAATATGCTCCTATCAAATTCCCCCACACTTAGCTTTTGCTAGTCCTCGAGCAAAACAAACAAAACAAAGAAAACAAAACGAAACAATCTAACCAAAACATAACCTAAACCTTCCAACGTTTGCCTCAGGGATTTCCAATGCACATGACATGTTAAAGATTGTTATCCCCACAAATTTGAGTCATCATTACACAAGCACATACTTAATTAAAGCCACTACTTACTAATTCACAAGTAATCAAGTAAAACAATGCTTTGAATGTAGTAACATGCCTTAGAGAATTCCCTCAATTCCTTACAAGATATACACTCTCTTTTTACTCAGATTTTCTAACTCCACACCCTACACTAGTCATATGTGAGAAGATTGATGTAGATATGAAACGAATGCTCACATACATGTATCACAAAGAACGCAATTTCTAGAGTTAAGAAGCATGTTTAGATATGATCTCATGAATGGAATGCTACTACTTAGATGCGAGAACCAGTGACACCATATGCTCATACCAAATTCAAACTCCACAAATTGAAACACATAACACTCAAGATAGAAGTTAAGGGTTGTAATGGGGCTTGGGGTGATTGGCTAACAATGGAAGGTAAGGAAAACAACCGTTCTTGAAGCATAATAAGCAAAGTAATGAAATCTAGACTTAGAATCACTTATGATTGCAGAACTCACTTAGACACACAAGGGGAAGATTTATACAACTCTTAGGGCCATATTCAACGTTTTGGACCCTTTCTTCAACTACCATAAACATGTGAACTTATTTCTTTTCTTTTCTCTTTTTTTTTTTTTTTTTTTTTTTTTTTTTCACTCATGCCTTATTTCTTTTCTTGGCATATCAACACACACATACAACTCCCCCCACACTTGTTTTCTGCCAACATAAACCAAAAGGAATTCTATTTGAATCATGCTTTACTATGCTTTAAGAACAAGGGTATGGATGGTCCTAATCTAGGCTAGGTGGGAATAATGTGGGTTAACAAACAATCATAGGCTAAACAAGGCTCAACGGGGTTAAACTTAAACATAAAATGATATGGGATACACGGCAATTTGGCTAAAGTGGTGGTCACTACACAACTTCATCTTGAAAGTGTGTTATGCAAATCAATAACATGCTTTGAATGAAATGGGCATGAGTTCTAGCATTTGGAACTAAATGATGAAACGCCTTCTAAGTAATAACCAAGCAAGAATAATGAGATCATGCAACGACTTTAGAAAACAAAGAATGCACAGATTTTAACTCTCCAAATAAACGTTTAGGCTCAAGTCTCACAAGGTTGTAGCGTTAGTTTGAGTTCCTTCCTTCAAGCATGTTACAAAAACTAATTTTTTCCTTTATGATTGCATGTGAATTCATAAGTTATAACCACAACTAAGCATAAACAAAGAGTAAAACAAACTTTCATCCATGTTAATCACTCTCTTTAACAGCCATGTAATTACAAACCGAATCCTCATCATTGTGTTGGAAGGTACCCTAAGACACAAACAAACAAACAAAAACAACTCTTTTTGGGTTTTTAAAACAAATTTTTCAAATTTTTATGTGATTTTCGGATTTTTGCATCAACACACACTAAAACACACTAAAACTGCTCAAAAACACTTAAAAACAGCAAAGAACAAGTCTCCAAGTTAAGGGTGATAAAATCCCACAAATTTGCATCTAAAACACTTAGTAACCCCCCCACACTTAAATCAAACATTGTCCTCAATGTTTCAAGCATTAAATCACACTAAACAAAAAGAAACGCATAAACAGCAACTAAAACACTATATAGGCAGATTCGAAATAAATAACAAAGTGAAGAGTTTAGGAACGCAAATCTGGAATTGGAGTGATTCCTTGGTCTTCCTTTGTCGAATTGCATGGGTTGCCTCCCAAGTAGCGCTTTCTTTAACGTCGTACAGCCGGACGAAAAGCTCATTCATTCTCCATTTGTGCCCACGGCACCCAAAGAAATGTCCTCCACGGTTTGTTCAACAAAGTTCTCATAATATGGCTTCAAACGGTGTCCGTTCACTTGGAATTCATGACCTGTTTTGAGACTTTGAATTTGGATGGCACCATAAGAAGATATGTTAGTAATAACAAACGGTCCAATCCACTTAGAACGTAACTTACCGGGAAACAACCGTAAACGGGAATTGAACAATAGCACTTTCTGCCCAATTGAGAATGATTTCCCACGGATCATGTTGTCATGGAAAGCTTTGGTCTTTTGCTTGTAAATGCTTGCATTATCGTACGCCTCGCGCCGTATCTCATCAAGCTCATTCAATTGCAATCTCCTTTGACTACCTGCTTCCTCGAGGTTCATGTTAAACTTCTTGATGGCCCAAAGTGCTTTGTGCTCCAATTCAACCGGAAGATGGCACGCCTTGCCATAGACAAGTCGGAAGGGGGACATCCCAATGGGGGTTTTGTACGCCGTACGATACGCCCAAAGTGCATCATCTAACCGTAAGCTCCAATCCTTCCTCGTTGGCCCAACGGTCTTCTCTAGGATTTGCTTGATCTCCCGGTTGGAAACCTCGGCTTGACCATTCGTTTGAGGATGGTAAGGTGTAGAAACCTTATGTGTGACACTGTAGAAACCATTCGTTTGATGAAAACTTGAATCAAAACACTTAGAAACACAAATCAAAACACTTTCTAACTAATCTAAGACTCTAACCTAAAGGGGATTTGTTTTGGACGAAAGTTTAACACAAAACAGAAACTTAAATTAAAACAGATTGTAAAACGATTTTGGTGAAAAGAATGGATAAAAGGCTAGTTAGGAGGTTCTTCTCCACACATGTCACACTTGCAAACAAAACGATTTTCAGTTGTTCTTCCGATAAACTATGAATACTCAACGCCCCAAGTTAACCGTGAATTGCACTAATTAACCCTCAGTTTTTCCACAAGTTATTAAGTTGGATGATTGCATACGACAACCCAAAAACACATCCAGAAAACTCCATTCACGCCAGAACCTGTCCCTCACCTTTGCCGAGCCCAACCTTCACCCAACTCCATATTTTCTGACCCCCAAACCTTCCTAGCCGTGCCCTACACCCATCCTAAACATTTTTCCACCATTCTCCCTCATCCAAAATCATCCAAAACTACCCAAAAATCCCCTAAACCCTCTCTGCCACAGCAAGGAGAAGAAGAAAGAGGAGCTTTCTGTGCAGAATTCAAAGTGGAATTCTTTGGCGTTTTAGGTGTAATCTTTCTTATGTCTTCGATGTTTCAATTCAATAAACTTTATGTTGTGAGTATGAGGAACTAAACCCCCTTAGTTGGGGGGTCATTCGAAACCATGTACATGCTTGCAATTTGATTCGATTACATTCAGTTGTTATTTCATAAGTTGTGGATTCAATTCGTTCATCTATTTGATTGATAACTTATTTGTGTATGTTGATTGAGAGTGCACGCTTAGTTTTCATGCATGAATATGATGCTAGATTATGAGGGAGTTTCACCTAATAGTTACAATCTTATAATCACAAGTAGTGAAGATCGCTTGAAAACGATCGCGTTGAATGAATTCTTAGCATAAGTTTCATGCAATTCATAGTAACAAATGCTTCGTCAATGCTTATGTTTTTCATAGAACGTAATGATTCTTGCTTGTATCTCTATTATGCAAATCATGTAGGGAACTTGTAAGGAATGTTTTGGGTTGTCGTATGCAATCATCCAACTTAATAACTTGTGGAAAAACTGAGGGTTAATTAGTGCAATTCACGGTTAATTTGGGGCGTTGAGTATTCATAGTTTATCGGAAGAACAACTGAAAATCGTTTTGTTTGCAAGTGTGACATGTGTGGAGAAGAACCTCCTAACTAGCCTTTTATCCATCCATTTCACCAAAATCGTTTTTACAATCTGTGTTCGTTAAAGTTTCTGTTTTTGTGTTAAATTTTCGTCCAAAACAAATCCCCCTTTAATTTGAAGTCTTAGATTAGTTAGAAAGTGTTTTGATTTGTGTTTCTAAGTATTTTGCTTCAAGTTTTCATCAAATTTCGTCCAAATTAGTGTAGGTGCTCAAAACTGCCCAGAAAGTGGTTTTTAGGCAGTTTTGAGCCTTCTAGTTGCTGTTTTGGTTTTTAGGTTTGTTTAAGTGTTTTAACCTTTAGTTTTGCATTCTTTGAGTTTAGTTTAGTGTTTTAAACTTTGTTTTTGAGTTTTTAAGTCAGTTTCCAAGTGTTTAGCAATCCCTCCTAATCCCCGGTTTAGAACGATCCCTACTTACATCTTCACTACAATCTGACAAAAAGAGGGTTTAATTTGAGTGCTAGTTAATATCATATCAGAGGGCGCTAAACCAACTCGAGAGGCTCAACGCCGACTCAACCCTCCAATGATGGAAGTTGTTAAAAAGGAGATTATAAAGCTTGTCGATTGTGGAGTGATTTATCCAATCTCGGATAGCCGTTGGGTCTCACCGGTTCAAGTTGTCCCGAAGAAGTCAGGAGTCACTGTGGTGAAGAACGCCGAGGATGAGCTTGTGCCAACCCGTATCCAAACAGGTTAGAGACTGTGCATTGACTATAGGAAGCTCAACAACACCACAAGGAAGGACCACTTTCCATTGCCATTCATTGACCAAATGCTTGAAAGGTTAGCCGGTCATTCTTTTTATTGTTTTCTTGACGGTTATTCGGGATATAATCAAATTGTCATAGCTCTGGACGACCAAGAAAAGACCACCTTCACGTGCCCATTTGGTACGTTTGCTTACCGTCGCATGCCATTCGGTTTATGCAATGCACCGGCCACGTTCCAATGATGCAAGGTAAGTATCTTTTCCGATTTTATTGAGAAGATTATTCAGGTATTCATGGATGATTTTAGTGTCTTTGGCGATTTGTTTGATGGTTGCTTGGAAAATCTCACATTAATCTTAAAACGATGCGTTGAAACTAACCTTGTTTTAAATTGGGAAAAGTGTCACTTTATGGTAAAACAAAGCATAGTTTTAGGGCATATCGTTTCTGAAAGGGGAATTGAGGTTGATAAATCGAAAATAGATCTTGTACGCTACTTACCCTCTCCAACTTCGGTTAGAGAGGTTCGTTCTTTTCTTGGACATGCAGGATTTTATAGGCGATACATCAAGGATTTTTCAAAGATTTCCACACCCCTATGCCGACTTCTCCAAAAGGATGTGACCTTCGACTTCAACGAGGAATGTGAAAAGGCGTTCAAACACCTCAAAGAGATGCTAACTTCGGCCCCCATCATTCGGCCACTAGATTGGAGCATTCCCTTCGAGCTTATGTGCGATGCATCCGATTACGCTCTAGGCGCTGTTTTGGGACAAAGGAAGGACAAACAGCCACACGTCATATATTATGCCTCTCGGACCTTGAACGATGCTCAATTGAACTATTCCACAACGGAAAAAGAACTTCTTGCTGTTGTTTTTGCTTTAGATAAGTTTCGTTCTTATTTACTTGGTACTAAAGTAATAATTTACACTGATCATGCAGCGTTGAAGTACTTGCTCACGAAGAAGGAGGCTAAACCAAGGCTTATTCGATGGATGCTTCTTCTCCAAGAGTTCGATATCGAAATCCGAGACAAGAAAGGAAGTGAGAACGTTGTGGCTGATCACTTGAGCCGTTTGGTGCATGAAGAAGATGTCGTGCCTATCCCAGAGACATTCCCGGACGAGGAATTGATGTCCATTGAGGTTAGTATGCCATGGTATGCGGATTTAGTTAATTATTTAGCATCTAAAGTCATTCCAAGTGAGTTCAATAAAAACCAACGTGATAAACTTAAGTATGATGCACGAAATTATGTGTGGGATGATCCTTATTTAGGGAAATATTGCTCTGATCAAATCATTCGTAGGTGTGCATGATTCTGAAATTCAGTCTATTTTAAACTTTTGTCACACTTATGCATGTGGAGGTCACTTTGGCACTCAAAGGACTGCACGTAAAGTACTTGAATGTGGTTTTTATTGGCCTACTATTTTTAAGGATGCTAGAACTTTTTGCATAGCATGTGATCGTTGTCAACTGGTGTGAAAATTATGTTGACACACAAATTAAACCCTATTGATGACAATTGTAGTAATGATGCAAGTAGGGATCGTTCTAGACTGGGGATTAACTAGGGATGCTAGTCAACACAAATAAGACTCAAAAACACTAAACTAGACTCTATAAACTCAAAACTAACTTAAAACACTCAAAACAGCAAATAACAATAAAAAAAACTCAATTCTAGACCTAACAAGTGATTTGGACGAAAATAGAACTTCAAAGACTCAAAAGACTTAAAGGAAACAAGTTTTGACTCTAAAAACAAGACTTAAAAGCAAGGGGTTTGGTTTTGACGAAATTGAACTTTTAAAACGTAAACTTTATAAACAAACTTAAAGACTCACGAAATTGGTGAAATAGAATGGTGTAAGGCTAGTTAGAAGGTTCATTCTCCACACATAAAACATATGCATATGACTCGATTTCCAGTTACTCTTTCAACAAACCATGAATGACAATGCCCCAAATTAACTAGATTGCACCAATTAATTCTCAGATTTCCCTAGATTCATTGAATTGAATGGAATACGCATTACAACCAAATTATTCTTATCAAGGACCCTAACTATGGAATACGCATGATAGAGACACATATCAAAGATCATTAAGTTCAATGGAAATCATAAGCATTGACTAGGCATTCATAACTATGGGATACACATGTTACTCTTGCTGATGCGAAATAGATAAGCACAAAAATTAAACCCTCTTTTGTCAAATTGTAGTAAAGATGTAAGTAGTGATCGTTCTAAACCGGGGATTAGGAGGGATTGCTAAACACTTGAAAATGACTTAAAAACATAAAAACAAAGTTTAAAACACTAAACTAGACTCAAAGAATGCAAAACTAAAGTTTAAAACACTTAAACAAACATAAAACTCAAAACAGCAACCTAATGACTCAATACTGCCTAAAAACCACTTTCTGGGCAGTTTTGAGAACCTAACAAGAACTTTGACGAAATTGGATGAAAACTTGAATCAAAACACTTAGAAACACAAATCAAAACACTTTCTAGCTAATCTAAGACTTCAAAATAAAGGGGGATTTGTTTTGGACGAAAATTGAAAACAAAACAGAAACTTTAAAACAAAACAGATTGTAAAACGTTTTTGGATGAAAATGATGGATAAAAGGCTAGTTAGGAGGTTCTTCTCCACACATGTCACACTTGCAAACAAAACGATTTTCAGTTGTTCTTCCAATAAATTATGAAACTCAACACCCCAAGTTAATTAGATACGCTTAAATTAACCTTCAAGTTCTCCTAAAGTTAATGAATTGGATGGGAAAGCGCATACAACAATTCAAAGCATTCCTCAAATGTTCCTTATGTGATGAGCACAATAAAGATACAATCAAGAATCATGAAGCACAATGAGAACTATAAGTGTTGACGAGGCATTCGTTACTATGATGAGCATGAAACTAGTGCCAAGAATTCATTCAACGCGATCGTTTATAAGCGACCTTCACTACTTGTGATTATAAGATTGTAACTATTAGGTGAAACTCCCTCATAATCTAGCATCATATTCATGCATGAAAACTAAGCGTGCACTCTCAATCAACATACACAAATAAGTTATCAATCAAGTAGATGAACGAATTGAATCCACAACTTATGAAATAACAACTGAATGTAATCAAATCATATTGCAAGCATGTACATGGTTTCGAATCACCCCCCAACTAAGGGTGTTTAGTTCCTCATACTCACAACACAAAGTTTATTGAATTGAAACATTGAGAACATAAGAAAGATTGCACCTAAAAATTCCAGCAATCTGCAATAGACTAGCAAGCACATTCAAGAGCACTCCTTCTTCCTTCTTGCTGCGGCACAAGGTATGGAGATGGTTTGGATGGGTTTTGGATGATGTAGAATGGTGGAAAAGTGTCTAGGATGGGTGTATGGCACGGCTAGGAAGGTTTGGGGTCAGAAAATATGGATTTGGGTGAAGGTTGGGCACGGCAAAGGTAGGGAGATGAAATCTGGCGTGAATGATTATTTTCTGGATGAATCGGTTCTTTTGTGGCTGCAACAAGGATGTTTATTTAAAGGGATTAGGAAATTAAAAACCCTAGACTATTTTGGTAAACAGAAATTAAGTCTAAAGCTCTAGAATTAAGGAAACAAATCAGAAAATTAAAGGAAAGAGCGAGGGAAATTCGGCTAGGGCTTAAAACACAAAAGGAAAGTGTTTTAAATCTTAGAATCAGGAAATAAGGAAGAGGAAATAGCAAGGGGAGTGCGGCAAGGGTTCAAAAAGTGCAAGAGATGTGTATTTGATGTCCTAGAATGCTTAGGAAGTCTTCATAATTTGAGTGTCAAGTTAATTTTCACATCAAATTTTGGCGCCGTTGCCGGGGATTAGCAAAATTGCTAATCCCCTTTCTTTCTTTTTCGTGTCTTTTGTTTTTCGTTTCTGATTTTATTTCCTTTATTTTACTTTTGATATTTGATTTAGTTTTCTTTCTTTAATTTCAGGTTCTAGAGAAGTAAGACATGGATTTTGCTAACATTCAAGCTCAATTGGCGAATCTTACTTCTCAATTGTCACAGATTGCCGGAAGGACTACAATGCAAAGTGTCCCTACAGTTGGTGTGTCTTATGGGCACGGATATCAAACTCATCAACATCCTCAATTCACTGTGAACGAAGATGCTTGGGGTTATCAAGGCTATGATCAACCAAGCAACAACATGTTTTCCAACACTTACAATTCGGCTTGGAGAGATAATTCAAATTATATGTGGGGGGAACCTCAACAATTCCAACAAGATGGATATTGGCAGCAAGAGGAGGAGTTCTATTCAAAACCTATGCAATATGCTCAATCAAACTCAGGTTCGTCAATAAATTATAATCAAATTCTTAATGAATTAAATTGTTTGGTGCAAGGCTCACAAAATCAAGCCAAGGAGGCTCAACAAGATCATTGGCAGCCATATGAGGAGTTCTACACCACACCTATACAGCCACCACCGCATACCCCACAACAATTCCAATCAAATTCAAGTTTGTCCATGGATAGTGATCAAATTCTTCAAGTACTAACCTCCTTGACGCAGGACCAACAAAATCAAGACAAGAAGTTGGATAAATTGAAGAGTCAAATGGGAGAGATTATGGAATTCATGGTACAAATTCAAGAGCAAAGTGAACTCTCCAACTCAACTGTTGAAAATTCGAAGGAAGATTTTGAAATCCACGATGCTATTACTTTGGGAAGTGCTATGGAGGTTGGAGCTGGCCTAAAAACGTCCAAACATAGCCTAGAAGTGGATGAGGAGCTGCTGATTGAGGAGGAGGAGGAAGCAGACATACACACGGCAAGGGTAGAACAACCCTTGCCGCAGCCCCTTAAGCCCTCTAACCCACCCACCACAAGTAAGGACGTCCTAATTTCATTTCATTCTAATGTTATTCCTCCGAATGTCCCTTTTCCTAGCAGGTTTTTGATTCCCAAGAAAGAAGAGAATGAAAAAGACATCGTGGAAGCCTTCCCAAAGGTGCAAAATGATATTCCAATTCTTGGCACACCCACTCAAGTACCAAATTGTGTTGAAGTGTTCAAAGAACCTTGTTCACCACAAAGAAGGAGTCAAGAAAAAGAAGTGGCTGGAGAATTTCAAGAATTCATTAAAGAGGACGTATTTGAAGTAACAAAATCCAAAGAAGTTGAGTTTGATGATAAGGGACAAATCACAACCATCGTAGTAAATCTGGCCAAATTCAAAGTCCCTGAAACTTTCAAAGAAGTGGTGTTTATCATTGAGTTCATGTTGGAGCAAACAGGTAAGCCACCTCCTCGAAATTCAATTTCGTTTTCTACTAACATGCTGTTGATGATTCAGGCACCTACGTTAGAATTTAAACCAGTGCCGGATCATTTCAAGTATCACCGTCCATTCAAAGATCAATTCCATGCCATGGCCACCAATGGAGCTTAATTAGAGGTATCGTCCGGCTGGAAGACGTTAAAGCAAGCGCTTCTTGGGAGGCAACCCATGTGTTCAAACGAGGGATTGAAGGAATTTGAGCTCCATAACCAGATTTGCGTTCTTAAACTATACCCTTCTTGTTTTTACTTTGCCATATTTGTCGTGTTTGTTAGTTGTGTTGTTTGCTTGCATATGTGTGAGTCTATGTTTGAAACATTGAGGACAATGTTTGGTTTAAGTGTGGGGGGGTAAACAAGTGTTTTTATTGCAAATTCGTGCGATTTTATCACCCATAACTTCCAAAGTTGTTCCTTGCTGTTTTCAAGTGTTTTTAGTGTGTTTTGAAGCGTTTTAGTGTGTTTTAACATAAAAATCCGAAAATCTCATAAACATTTGAAAAATTGTTTTGAAAAACCCAAAAAGAGTTGTTTTTGTGTGTTTGTTTGTGTCTTAGGGTACCTTTCAACACAATGATGAGGATTTGATTTTTAATTGCATGACTGTTAAAGAAAGTTACAAACATGGATGGAAGTTTGATATACTCTTTGGTTTATGCTTGGTTGTAGTTAACATTTACGAATTCACATGTAATCATAAAGGAAAAAATAAGTTTTTGTAACATGCTTGAAGGAAGGAACTCAAACTAACGCTACAACCCTGAGAGACTTGAGCCTAAACTTTATTTGGAGAGTTATTAATCCGTGATTTGTTGTTTTCTAAAGTCGTTGCATTATCTCATTATTCTTTGTTTGGTTGCTACTTAGAATGCGATTTATCACTTTAGTTCTAAATACTAGAACTCATACCCGTTTCATTCAAAACTTAAAATTGAATGCATAACATATAGCAAGATGAAGTTGTTAGTAGTTACCACCAGAGCCAAAAAGCCTTCATTCCATGCAATTGTTTTTGTAGGTTTAACCCCTTTGAGCCTTAATTAGCCTATTTTCCTTGTTAGCCACATTATCCTCACCTAGCCTAGAATAGGACTATCCACATCCTTGTTCTAAAAGTATAGTGGAGGAAGACTTAGAGGGAATTCCTTTTGATCAACATTGTTGCAGAAAACAAGTGTGGGGGAAGAAATGAGGCACGGGTAGAAAAGAAAAAAAAAATATTCGTGGAAAATAAAATAAAAAGAAAAAGAAAAGTTGTGAAAAGAATAAAGAAGAGCTGAAAAATATGTGAAAAAGAGCTCTAAAGTGTTGGTAGTTGAAGAAAGGGTCCAAAAAGTTGAATTTGGCCCTAAGTGTGCATGAATCTTCCCTTGTGTTTAAAAGTTGATTTCTGCATTCTAAAGTGAATTCTAAGTGGATTTCAGTACTTTGCTTACTCTTGCTTTAAGAACGTTTGTTTTCCTTACCTTTCTTTGTTAGCCAATACCCTTAGCCCCATTAAAACCCTTAGACTTTAATCTTGGTTGCTGTGTATTTCAATATGTGGAGTTTGGGATTGGTATGAGCATATGGTATCCCTGGTTCTCGTGTCTAAATAGTAGCATTCCGTTCATGAGATCATATATATATATTCATGCATTAATAATTCCAGAAAGTGCTTTCTTCGCTTATAACATATGTGAGTGCTAGTTTACATATTTACATCAATCTTCTCACATATACCTAGTATAGGGAGCGTAGTCAGAAATTCTGTGTGAAAATAGAGTGTATATCCGGTGAGGAATTGAGGGAATTCTCTAAGGCATGTTACTACATTTAAAATGTTGTTTTATGTGATTAAATGCGAACTAGTAAGTGGTGACTGTGATTAAGTATGCGCTTGAGGGTAGGGATAACTAAAATCTATGTGAGTAGTGATTTTTAATGTGTCATGTTTCGTTGGAAATCCCTGAGACAAATGTTGGAAGGTTTAGGTTATGTTTTGTTTGTTTTGTTTCCTTTGTTTTGCTCGAGGACTAGCAAAAGCTAAGTGTGGGGGAATTTGATAGGAGCATATTTATGCGACTTAGTTAGCTTGTTTTCTTGCACTTTTATAGTTAGTTTGTGGTTATTATAGTGTTTTAAGCAATGTTCGTGTGTTTGTAGGTACAAATGACAAAGTATGCAAAAAGGTGCAATTTGGAGCCTTTTGGAGCAGTTTTGAGCATAAAATGGATATCACATGGTTGGAGTCAAATGGATGGACGAAATTGAAGATCAAAGGAGGCAAGAAATGAAGAAATGAACATGAAGAACAAAGAGTTCAGAATTGGAAACCAAAGTTTCTAAAGTTGGAAGTTGCTATTCTTGGAGGTTTCCATTCTTGAAAGTTTCTATTCTTGAATTGGAAGTCTCCTAATCCTTTTTCAGCTTTGTTCTAAGCCCTTGCCGCACCTCTCAAGCCTCTTCTCTCTTGGATTCTGATTTGTTAGGCCCTTTTCCTTGTGGATTTGGGTTCTACAAATCCTTTTTAGAAACTAAGTGGGCCAAAACCCTTTTCTTTGTTGATTTAAACCCTAAACCGAATTTGTAGGCCCTAAGCCTTAAAATCTGCTAAGTTTAAACCCTAATCTATCTCCCCTAGGGTTGTGCCGCACCTAACACTTTCTAGAAGCCTAAAAATCTGCACAAACCCTAATTATTTTCTCCCTTGGATGGGCCAAGCCTTTTATCTCCAAAACCCTAACCTATTCCCATCAGATTTTGTGGAAACCCTAGCCCTATAAATAGATGTTTTAAAGCCTAAATTCGTCACCACCCTTCACACCATTCAAAAACACCTTTCCGCAACCCTAATCACCATTCTACATCACAAAACACCATCCTACATCCATATACATCTCTGCCGCACCTTTTGGAGAAGAAGGAGAGCCTAGTCGTGCATTCCATTGATGAAGGAGGGCCTTGTGCGCAAGCCATCTGCATCCTTGGGAGTTTTCATAGTTCTTTCTTCCCTCGTTTCAGTTTCGATGTTTATTTTAATTTGCTTTGCAATTGCTATGAACATGTGGAACTAAACTCTTATTAGTTAGTGGGGAATTCAAAGCCATGATCATATGTTTTATATGACTTGATTTCTTCCAATTATGATTTCATGAATCGTGAATGTGGTTTACTTATCTATTTGATTGATAACATGTTTATGTATGTTGATTGAGGGTCGACACTTAGTTTGCATGCATGAATTTGATGCTAGAGTATAAGGGAATTTCACCTAATCGTTATTAACTTATATTCATAAGTAGTAAAAGTCGCTAGTCACGATTGTGTTAAGTAAATCCTAGGCAAGAGTAACATGCGTATCCCATAGTTATGAATGCCTCGTCAATGCTTATGATTTCCATTGAACTTAATGATCTTTGATATGTGTCTCTATCATGCGTATTCCATAGTTAGGGTCCTTGATAAGAATAATTTGGTTGTAATGCGTATCCCATTCAATTCAATGAATCTAGGGAAATCTGAGAATTAATTGGTCAATCTAGTTAATTTGGGGCATTGTCATTCATGGTTTGTTGAAAGAGTAATTGGAAATCGAGTCATATGCATATGTTTCATGTGTGGAGAATGAACCTTCTAACTAGCCTTTCACCATTCTTTTTCATCCAAATTTATTTTTCTTAAGTTTGTTTACAAAGTTTATGTTTTAAAAGTTAAATTCGTCAAAACCAAACCCCTTGTTTTTAAACCTTGTTTTTAGAGTCAAAACTTGTTTCCTTTTAGTCTTTTGAGTCTTTGAAGTTCTATTTTCGTCCAAATCACTTGTTAGGTCTAGAATTGAGTCTTTTTGAGTGTTTCTTGCTGTTTTTTAGTGTTTTAAGTTAGTTTTGAGTCTATAGAGTCTAGTTTATTGTTTTTTTGAGTCTTAATTGTGTTGATTAGCATCCCTTCTAATCCTCGGCTAGAACGATCCCTACTTACATATACTACAATTATAGGGTTTTAATTTGAGTGTCAAGTTAATTTTCACATCAATTAGGAATCCTTCGTCGATTAGGAATCCTCCTTCATGTAAGCACTTTCCTACTTAAACTAGGAAACCTTGTTCAAGTAAGAATCATCATCTTCAAGTCCTCAAATTCGTCCAAACCTTGGCTCCAATTACATGATAATCATTCCAAGCCCAATTTTGCTCCAAAAAGCTCCAAAATGCATCTTCTTGCATCCTTTGACCTTAAAACCTGAAAACACATAAAACTAGCTTAAAAGACTACTTTAACTAAGAAAACACCATGGAAATGCATAAGAACTAGCTAAGGCGCATAAATATGCTCCTATCAAATTCCCCCACACTTAGCTTTTGCTAGTCCTCGAGCAAAACAAAGAAATAAAACCAAAACAAAACAACTAAAACACAACCTAAACCTTCCAACATTTGTCTCAGGGATTTCCAATGAACATGACATATTAAAAATCGTTATCCCCACAGATTTGAGTCATCTCTACACTTAAGCACATACTTAATCATAGTCACTACTTACTTGTTCACAATTAATCAATTAAAACAACGTTTTGAATGTAGTAACATGCCTTAGAGCATTTAATCAATTCCTTACAAGATATGCACTCAATTTTCACTCAGATTTTCTAACTACACACCCTATACTAGTTATATGTGAGAAGATTGATGTAGATATGAAAACGAACGCTCACATATATGTATCACAAAGAAAGCAATTTCTGGAGTTTAAGAAGCATGTTTAGATATGATCTCATGAATGGAATGCTACTGCTTAGATGCGAGAACCAGTGACACCATATGCTCATACCAAATTCAAACTCCACAAATTGAAACACATAACACTCAAGATAGAAGTTAAGGGTTGTAATGGGGCTTGGAGTATTGGCTAACAAGGAAAGGAGAGGGAAAACAAACGTTCTTCAAGCAATAGTAAGCAAAGCAATGAAATTGAGACTTAGAATTCACTTAGATTGCAGAAATTAACTTTAAAACACAAGGGGAAGACTTAAACAACTCCTTAGGGTCAAATTCATTGTTTAGGACCCTTACTTCAACAAACAATACTTTGGAACTCTTTTTCTCAACTTTTTAACTCTTTTTTTATACTTTTCATACTTTTTCTTCAGTTTTTTCTTTTTCCACGATTTTTTTTTTCTTTTCTTTCCACACGTGCCTATGGCACACAAAATCACAAAAGAAATACTTCCCCCACACTTGTTTTCTGCCAACATAAATCAAAAGGAATTCAATTTGAATCATGCTTTTAATATGCTTCAAGAACAAGGGTGTGGATGGTCCTAATCTAGGCTAGGTGAGGTTAATATGGTTAACAAGGAATGTAGGCTAACAAGGCTCAATGGGGTTAAAACCTACAAATCACAATGACATAGGGCACACGGCTTTTTGGCTAAGGTGGTGGTCACTACACAACTTCATCTTGAATGTGTGTTATGCAAATCAATAACATGCTTTGAATGAAATGGGCATGAGTTCTAGCATTTGGAACTAAATGATGAAACGCCTTCTAAGTAGCAACCAAGCAAAGAATAATGAGATCATGCAACGACTTTAGAAAACAAAGAATGCACAGATTTTAACTCTCCAAATAAACGTTTAGGCTCAAGTCTCACAAGGTTGTAGCGTTAGTTTGAGTTCCTTCCTTCAAGCATGTTACAAAAACTGATTTTTTTCTTTATGATTGCATGTGAATTCATAAGTTATAACCACAACTAAGCATAAACAAAGAGTAAATCAAACTTTCATCCATGTTAATCACTCTCTTTAACAGCCATGTAATTACAAACCGAATCCTCATCATTGTGTTGGAAGGTACCCTAAGACACAAACAAACACACAAAAACAATTCTTTTTGGGTTTTTAAAACAAATTTTTCAAATTTTTATGTGATTTTCGGATTTTTGCATCAAAACACACTAAAACACACCAAAACTGCTCAAAAGCACTTAAAAACAGCAAGGAACAAGTCTCCAAGTTAAGGGTGATAAAATCCCACGAATTTGCATCTAAAACACTTAGTTACCCCCCTACACTTAAATCAAACATTGTCCTCAATGTTTCAAGCATAAAACCACACTAAAAAAAAACACACACACACAAACAGCAAGTAAATAACAAAACTGGGCAGATTAGAAACAAGCAACAAAGTGAAGGGTTTTAGGAACGCAAATCTGGAATTGGAGTGATTCCTAGGGCTTCCTTTGTTGAATTGCATGGGTTGGCTCCCAAGTAGCGCTTTCTATAACGTCTTGCAGCCGGACGAAGAACATGATCATGCCCCATTGGAGCCCACGGCAAGGAGTGGGATCTCCTCCACAACCTGCCCCACGGCACTCTCATACATTGCATCTTTGAACGGTAATGGATAGTGATGTTTGTTGATGGTTGCGTTGTGTTGCCTAAGGTTCATGTACATGCGCCCACCATCGGGGATTTGCTTGGGTACCTGCACCATAGAAGGGAACCACCTATCAACTTTAATGGGAATTGGATTTGGATTAGGTGGCTTACCTATGTGATGTGATGAAGTGGCAGCAAGGTAAACTTTCTTCCCCATGGTGCTTTCGGCTAATTTGAGCACTGTGAGGGCAGTGGCCGTATGGTCCTTGTTCTCCACTCCAATTCCCTCATCTTGCATGGTTCTTGATGCATCCTTTATCAATGGCACAACAAGAATGAACAACATTAGGAGTCTCAATGGATTCAGAAATTTTAAAACTAACCATGTCACCACCAAATGCCATAGTTACTAATCCTTTGACCACATCAATCTTCGTTTGAGCCGTTTTCATAAATGGCCTTCCAAGGAGGATGGGCAATGAAGGGGCATGGTCCGATTCATCCATTTCGAGGACATAGAAATCCGTTGGGAAGACTAAATGATCAACCTGCACTAAAACGTCTTCCAAAACTCCCTTTGGATAAGCGTTAGATCTATCGGCCAATTGTATGATTACACCATCATGTTTAAGTGCTCCTAGATTCATAGATGCATAAACAGAATATGGCATAACATTAATAGATGCTCCTAAATCTAGCATGGTGATAGGAGCATATTTATGCGCCTTAGTTAGCTAGTTCTTATGCATTTTTGTTATGTTTTCTTCGTCAAAGTAGTCTTTTAAGCTACTTTCATGTGTTTTCAGGGTTAAAGGACATATTACACGAAATGATGCAATTTGGAGCTTTTGGAGCAAAAAGTGAGCTGGAATGTGGTGTATGCAAATGGAGCACGAGGAATGGACGAGTTTGAAGGTCAAAGGAGCTTAAGAATGAAGAAATGAAAGTGATGAACTAAGAATTCGGAATTGGAAACCAAAGTTTCTAAAGTTGGAAGTTTCTATTCTTGGAGGTTTCCAATTTCGAGAGTTTCTATTCTTGGCTTTGGGCTTTTGGATGACCCATCTTTGCCTCTTGGACCTATGCCGCACCTAACCCTAACCCTAACCCACTTAATCAGCCGCACCTAGGCCTTGTTCACATGAAAAAAATCTGATTACTTACCCTAAGCCCATGCCGCACCTAATGTTCTAGAAACCCTAGTTTTTGGTGGATTTCCTAACCCTAGCCGCACCTAAACCCTAGCCCATTTGTCTAACCTGATTTCTTTAGGGTTTGGCTGCCTATATATATGTGTTTTACCTCCCTTGGCCGAAGAACACCCTCTCCATGCTCAGAAATTCGTCCATCACCCAAAACCATCTCCCATATCATTCATTCACGCCAAAAACCCTAGTTCTCTCCTTGCCGCAACCTTCCACCCCTAAACTCCCATATTTCTGCCACAATTCACCCTTGCCGTGCCTTCCCACCACCATCACCACCTTGTGCAGCCACCATTGGAGGAGGAAGAAGTAGTGCCGTGCAGTCCAAAGGAGGGAGAAGCCTTGCACATGCAATCTGCCATTAGTGGAGTGTTTGGAGTTCTTTCTTTCTTTGTTTCTGTTTTCATGTTTAATTTGACTTGCTTTTCAATTATGTTAAACATGTGGAACTAATTTCTTTTTAGTTAGAGGTGAATTTGAAGCCATGGACATATGTTTTATATGATTTGATTTCTTCCAATTATGATTTCAGAAATTGTGAATGTGATTTACTTATCTATTTGATTGATAACTTGTTTATGTATGTGGGTTGAGGGTCGACACTTAATTTGCATGCCTAAATTTGATACTAGGATATAAGGGAATTTCACCTAATCGTTATTAACTTATATTCATAAGTAGTGAAAGTCGCTAGTCACGATTGCGTTAAGTAAATCCTAGGCAAGAGTAACATGCGTATCCCATAGTTATGAATGCCTCTGATAGGAGCATATTTATGCGCCTTAGTTTAGCTTGTTCTTGTGTATTTACATTGTTTTTCCTTAGTTAAAGTAGTCTTTTGAGCTAGTTTTGTGTATTTTCAGGTTCTAAGGGCAAAGTATGCAAAAGGATGTATTTTGGAGCCTTTTGGAGCACATTTGAGCTTGGAATGGACATCATATGCTTGGAGCAAGAAGATGGACGAAAATGGAAGATTTGAAGATGTTTCCTACTTGAACAAGGTTTCCTAGTCGAAGTAGGAAAGCGCCTAAGTGAAGTTGGAATCCTAGTTGAATTAGGATTCCTAGTCAAAATGGGTTTCCTAGTTGAATTAGGATTCCTTGAAGATGACGATTCCTACTCAAACAAGGTTTCCTACTTGGAGTAGGAAATGTACACCCCGAATGGCATCAAGTTGCAGCTACAAAGAAGAATTCCAAGTCAAGAGAGGATTGAGACATGTTTTCCTAATGCTAGAAGGACTCCTAAGCGTTGTAGGACACGAATGAGAAGTTTCTAGAAAGTTTACATCCTTGCCGTGGGTTTTGCATAATTCCTATCAGTTTTGGGCTTTCTAGAAGCCCTATCCCTAATTCCCTACAAAGGTGCCGCACATCACCTTCTAGATGGCCTAAATTCCTTGCCTTGCAAGGCTTTCTAGAAGCCTTATCATCTTATCCCATTGCTGCCGCACCTAGGATCCTTTTCCCTTGCAATTTCTGATTGTTTTAACCTATTTCCTGATGGATTTGGGCTTTTCTAATCCATATCTGATTCACCTAGGGTTTTAAGTGCCTATATATACTCATCTAAACCTCTAAATCAGAAGACAACTCACCACAATTCAGAATTAACTCCAGAAATTCGTCCAACCTTCTCTACACTATTGCCGCATCCACCAAACACCATTCTACACCTTTGCCGCACCATCCTTTCCCCCTAAACACTCATACATCCCTCCATAATCATTCTACACCATACATAAGGCCCTAAACCTGTCCCTAAGTCCTTTGCCGCACCAAGGAGGAGGAGCAGAATGCTTGGGAGTTCATGCAATTCAAGTTGAAGCCGCTGGAATTTCTAGGTGTTTCTTTTCCTTTGATTTCAATGTTTAATTTCAATTCTCTTTGTTTTGTGCATATGAGGAACTAAACCCCCCCTTGGCTAGGGGGGGATTCGAAATACATGATTATGCTTGCTATATGATTTGATTACTTTCAATTGCGTTTCATAAGTTATGAATTCAATTTACTTATCTATGTGAATTACATTGATTTGTGTGTGTTGGTTGAGAGTGCACGCTTAATTATCATGCATGAATTGAATGCTAGAATATAAGGAAATTTCACCTAATCGTTATGGAATTATATTCACAAGTAGTAAAGGTTGATGATCTCAATCACGTTAAGTAAATTCTTGGCATAAGTTTCATGCAATCATAGTAACAAGTGCTTCGTCAACGCTTATGGTTTTCATAGAACTTAATGATTCTTGCTTGTATCTCTATTATGCAATCATGTAGGGGACTTGTGGGGAATGCTTTGGGTTGTCGTATGCAATCATCCAATTCAATAACGTTAGGAAAATCTGAAGGTTAATTTAAGCGGACCTAATTAACTTGGGGCGTTGAGAATTCATGGTTTATTGAAAAGCAATTGGAAATCGTTTCGTATGCAAGTATAACATGTGTGGAGATGAACCCCTTAGCTAGCTTACCATCCATTCATATTCATCAAATTCGTTTTTACAATCTGTTCTATTTTACAAAGTTTGTTTTGCTTTTAAATTCGTCCAAAACCAATCCCCCTTTGTTTTAAAGTGTCAAATTAGTTAGTAAGTGTTTTAGTTTGTGTTTTTAAGTGTCTTAGGTCAAGATAAAACTCAATTTTCGTCAAAATCTTGTTTAGAGTCCAAAACTGCCTTAAAACCAATTTCTGGGCAGTTTTGAGTGTTTTTGTGTTGTTTTGAGTCTTTTGGTTTGTTTTGGTGTTTTAAAGCTTAGTTTTGTATTCTTTGAGTCTATTTTAGTATTTTAAACCCGTTTTTACGTTTTTGAGTCAATTCCAAGTGATTTTGCAATCCCTCCTAATCCCCGGTCCAGAACGATCCCTACTTACATACATTGCTACAATTGATAAAAAGAGGGTTAATTTGAGTGCTAGTTAATATCATATCAAATTTTGGCGCCGTTGCCGGGGATTAGCAACTTTGCTAATCCCTTGGATTGTTATTTTCGTTTTTCTTATTAGATCAGATTCTTATGTTGTTTTGTTTCTTGTTTTAGGTACTTGTTTATGACTCGGAGTTCTAATCCGGTTCACGAACATATTTTAGACTTTGACGACGATTTTGAGCGTGAATTGAGACGTAAGAGGAAGAACCCGGAACCTAGTGAATCAAGTGCAAGTTCCGAGTCCGTTTCTGAATTTGAAGAGGAAGTAGAAGACATGGCAGCGGACAACCGAACGATCAAGGAGCTTTCCGCTTCGGGATTGGATAATGCCGCACCTTTATGTATCCAATACCCTAGGGCGGCTCCGGACAAAACTGCCGAGTTTGAATTGAAGTCAAGCTTGTTACATCACATTCCGAAGTACCATGGGCTGTCCATGGAAGATCCGAACAAGCACTTGAAGGAGTTTGAAGTCGTTTGCTCAAGCATGACTCCGGTGAACGTGGATGAAAGCATCTTGAAGATGAAGGCCTTTCCCTTTTCTCTCCTAGAGAAGGCGAAAGATTGGTTGTACGAATTGGCTCCCGGAACTGTCACATCGTGGGAGAGCATGAAACGCGCTTTCTTGGAGAAGTTTTTCCCAACTTCTCGAGTCATTCTCCTACGAAAAAGGATAAGTGGAATTCAACAAGATGAAGGTGAGTCATTTCCTACATATTATGAACGTTTTAAATCTCTTGTTGCTTCATGTCCACAACATCAAATGAAGGAGGAGCTACTTCTACAATACTTCTACGAGGGACTTCTACCTATTGAACGTCAAATGTTAGATGCCTCGGCGGGAGGAGCATTGGTGGATAAGACCCCTACGGCCGCAAAGATGTTGATTTCCAACCGTGCGTTGAATGCTCAACAATACGAAGGCGTTGGACAAAGGAGCATGCCACGGCAACATCAAGTCAATGAGGTAAGTGCCATAACCGAACTTCAAAATCAAATGGCTAACCTTACTACTTTGCTTTCTCAGGTGGTTGAAGGTCCAAAAGTCAAAACCGTAGCTTCTTGTGGTGTAAGCTCTATGCAAGGACACCCTACGGACAAGTGCCCACAATTGATCGAGAATGGAGGGTGGGAGACACTCAATGCCGTGGGATATGGCAATCAATACCAATCATGTGGTGATCCATTTTCCAATACTTACAATCCCGGTTGGCGTGATCATCCGAATTTCAAATGGCGAGACCCCCAACAAGGCCAACAACAAAGCGGATTTAGGCAACAACCCCCGGGGTTCTATCAAAAGCCATTGGCACCACCACAAGCCCAAGCACAACCTGCCCAAAGTAATACAGGTAATTCAAGTGATAATGATAAGATTTTTCAATTACTAACTACTTTGACGCAGGAGGTCCAAACTCAAAACAAAGAAAGGCAAATCCAAGACAAGAGGGTGGACAACTTGGAGAAGCAAGTGGGACAAATTGCCGAGTTCATGGGGCAATTTCGTGAGCAAGGAAGGTTGCCTAGCTCAACGGTGGTCAATCCGAAAGGTGGATTCGAATCTTGATAGTATACATTTTGTGTACATTTATATCGTCCTTATTTGGCAGTGTTGTGATGTTTTTGGATCAAACTAGTTGCATTTTACATTATTTGGTGTTAGTGTGCAGCCAAGTGTGTTTTAGGATCAATTGGAATGCAAATGAAGTAAAATCACCCCTTTTGGTAGCCGAACATTATCCCAGGTGTGGAGAAGATTTTTAGGAGTTAATTTGAAGTCCCAAAGGAGGAGTCTAGGACTACTTTGGCTGCTGAAATGTCAGGAAAACATGTGGAGGGAAGGTGGTGCATTCGGTCATAAACAAGGCAAAAAGGATTGGAGTTAGATTGGGTGGTTCCACACCTTGCCGTGCATTCCCTTGCATTTCCAGCTCCCTTTTGCAGCAACAACATGCACTCCCATTAAACGAAATCATTCAACCATAGCCGCACCACCTTCATCTACACCACACTTGGAGAGCTAGCACAAAGGCAACTCTCAAGGGATTTTCGACACCAACTTTGTTCCAAGGGTTTCTTCTTCTTAATTCTATGTACACTCATGTTATATATTTCTATGTCAAATCTTTGTAAACATGAAGTGTAACTAAACTCATTCTAGGGATGCGATGTAGCCTAGCAAGATTGCCATGTAGCTAATTCGGAATGCTCAGTTTGTCCTTCTATTTCTTGTTTCATTCTCTGATTTAATTGTGACTTTGTGTGTTGGTTTTAATGCTTGATCACCATTTGAATTAACTAGAAGTTGTCTAGCCAATCTTAAAGCACACATCATGTATAACCTTGGCAGATATGGGGAATGATTGAAGGAAATGTTTTGCAAACATCCTGCCAAGTGTTTCCTTGGTTTTATGAAAGTTTCTTATACTTAACGCATTCTTGATTAGGAGCCGAAGTTGCACATCACAATTAGGTTCATGACTAGGAATATTTGATCAAATCCACACATCATATGGTTGATCATATCTAAGTGAAACAAACTCAAGAAATAGATAGATGGCTGAGCATAAACTGACTTAACAAACATGGAATCAATTTTAGCAATGGTGAAACCGAATCCCTAGCCTCACCTCCATTGATACTATCTCATCTTACTATTTATAGATTCATTTACTTGTGTTCATTTCAGTTCCGTGTGTTTCAAGTTACAACAACAAATCTGCCTAAAGTGATTAGTTTTATTCATTTCATAGAGTTCTTGCAAAACAAGTGATTATATAGGTCCAATTAGTCCCTGTGGATTCGACACCCTTACTTGTGTTAATATACTCAACGTGTTTTAGCATTAGGAAGGAAGAAATACTTCAACAAATCTGCAAAAGCTATGCATTTGCGAAGTGGGAAGCAAGTCGGATCTAACCTCAACCCATCCAAGTCACGTTCCAACGAGGAGGAAGAGTTGAGAATTGAGGAGGAGGAGCAAGAGCCACTCACGGCCAAGGAGAAACCAACCTTGCCGCAAGCACCAATTGAGTCCAATTCGGCCAATTCATCCAATAAAGGTAAAAACGTGTCAAGTTCGGTTTCTACTAATGATTTTCCTGCCAATGTTCCTTTTCCTAGTAGGTTCAAGCAAACAAAGAAAGAAGAAGCGGAGAAGGACATTTTGGAGACGTTTCGGAAAGTTCAAGTCAATATCCCCCTTTTAGATGCAATCAAGCAAGTCCCGAGGTACGCCAAGTTCTTGAAGGAACTTTGCACCAATAGGAGGAGGATTTCGACCAAGGAGGTGGTCAAAGTAGGTGAGAACGTCTCAGCCATCTTACAACGCAAGCTGCCCCCAAAATGCAAAGATCCGGGTAGTTTTACAATTCCATGTGTTATTGGTAATTCTAGGTTTGAATCTGCCATGTTAGACCTAGGTGCATCTATAAATGTCATGCCATATTCAATATATGCATCTATGAACCTAGGAGCGTTGAAAAATGATGGTGTAATCATACAATTAGCCGATAGATCTAACGCTTATCCCAAGGGAGTTTTGGAGGATGTGTTAGTGCAGGTTAATCATTTGATCTTCCCGGCGGATTTTTATGTACTTGAGATGGATGAATCGGATCATGCCCCTTCCTTGCCCATCCTCCTTGGAAGGCCATTCATGAAGACTGCTAGGACGAAGATTGACGTCTACAATGGCACGTTAACAATGGAATTCGATGGGGAAGTTATTAATTTCAATCTTTCCGATTCTATGAAGTACCCTAGTGAGAATCATTCATGTTTTGCTATTGATGTAATTGACTCTTTGTCACAGGACCATTTGGACAAATTGAACGATGATGCACTTGAAGTGGTCATTGCACAAAGCATGGACAAGCAAAACGTTGAAACTACAACCAAGGAAGCCCACAGCATGCATGATCATCCTTATGCCGTGCCCCCTAATGATGAGGTTATTGAGATGGTGGCTGCCCTCGAGTCATTGCCATCACAATCGGGTAAGTATTCGGACCCTATTTTAAGTTCAGTTTCGACTAATAAAATGCTTCCCTCAGTTGTGCAGCCGCCTACACTTGAACTTAAGCCGTTGCCTAGTCACTTGAAGTACGTCTTCTTGGGCGAGAATGACACGTTGCCCGTCATTATTTCATCCTCACTCACGGCACAAGAAGAGAGCAAATTGGTGCTAGTGCTTATGGAGTACAAAACGGCAATTGGATGGACCTTAGCCGACATAAAGGGAATTAGCCCTACTACATGCATGCATCGCATACTTCTAGAGGAGGGGTCCAAAACATCCCGAGAGGCTCAACGCCGTCTCAACCCTCCGATGATGGAAGTTGTGAAAAAGGAGGTAATCAAGCTTTTGGATTGCGGCGTAATCTATCCAATCTCGGATAGTAAGTGGGTCTCACCTGTTCAATGCGTTCCGAAGAAATCTGGCGTGACGGTGGTTGCAAATGCCGAGAATGAACTTGTTCCTCAACGCATTCAAACCGGTTGGAGAGTGTGCATAGATTATAGGAAGCTAAACGCCGCCACGAGGAAGGATCACTTCCCATTGCCATTCATTGACCAAATGCTTGAAAGGTTAGCCGGTTATGCTTTTTATTGTTTTCTTGATGGTTATTCTGGATATAATCAAATTGTCATAACACCTGAAGATCAAGAAAAAACCACTTTTACATGCCCCTTTGGCACTTTTGCATATCGTCGCATGCCTTTTGGTCTATGTAATGCAACGGCTACATTTCAAAGATGCATGAAGAGCATATTTTCTGATTATGTAGAGAAAATCATTGAAGTGTTTATGGATGATTTTAGCGTATTTGGTGATTCTTTTGATGGTTGCTTGCATAATCTTAGTTTAATCTTAAAACGTTGCGTTGAAACTAACCTTGTTCTTAATTGGGAAAAATGCCATTTCATGGTTAAACAAGGTATAGTTTTAGGTCATATAGTCTCTGAAAATGGTATTGAGGTTGATAAGTCGAAAATAGATCTTGTACGTCACTTACCCTCTCCGACTTCGGTTAGAGAGGTTCGTTCTTTTCTTGGCCATGCAGGATTTTATCGTAGGTTTATCAAGGATTTCTCGAAGGTTGCACAACCTCTTTGCCGTCTCCTACAAAAAGACGTGACGTTTGAATTCACCAAGGAGTGCACGGCATCATTCAACCAACTCAAGGAGTTGTTGACCACGGCACCCATCATTGTTCCACCGGATTGGAGTCTACCTTTCGAGCTCATGTGTGATGCGTCCGACTATGCCTTAGGAGCTGTTTTAGGACAACGAAAGGACAAGAGGCCGCATGTCATCTACTACGCCTCACGGACGTTGAACGATGCACAATTGAACTACTCCACTACGAAAAAAGAACTTCTTGCCGTTGTCTTTGCTTTAGATAAATTTCGATCATATCTAATTCGTACTAAAGTAATTGTTTTCACTGATCATGCAGCTCTGAAGTACTTGCTCACCAAAAAGGAGGCCAAGCCACGGCTAATTCGATGGATATTGCTACTTCAAGAGTTCGACATAGAGATTCGGGACAAGAAGGGCAGTGAGAACGTGGTGGCTGACCACCTAAGCCGAATGGTGCACAATGAGGAGTCTTTGCCGATTTTAGAGACCTTCCCCGATGAACAATTGCTGTCCATTAAGGTTAGTGCACCTTGGTATGCCGATATTGTTAATTTTTTGGTGTCAAAACGTATTCCAAGTGAGTTCACTAGGCACCAACGTGATAAACTTAGGCATGATGCACGGTTTTATGTGTGGGATGATCCGTACTTATGGAAATTTTGCCCCGATCAGATTATACGCCGTTGTGTGCACGATTCTGAATGTCATTCAATTTTGAGTTTTTGTCACACATATGCATGTGGAGGGCACTTTGGCACACAACGCACAGCCCTCAAGGTGTTACAATGTGGATTCTATTGGCCTAGTATTTTTAAAGATGCTAAAACTTTTTGCTTAACATGTGATAAATGCCAAAGAATGGGTGGAATTAGTGCAAGAGACCAAATGCCGCAGGTTTCTATCCTAAATGTTGAAATTTTTGATGTTTGGGGTATTGATTTTATGGGCCCCTTCCCTTCTTCGTATGGTTTTATGTATATTTTGCTTGCGGTTAATTATGTGTCGAAATGGGTGGAAGCCAAGGCCACCCGTACTAATGATTCTAAAGTGGTTGCAGATTTTATTAGAACTAACATTTTTGCAAGGTTTGGAATGCCACGAGTAATCATTAGTGATGGAGGGTCACACTTTTGCAATCGGACCATCGAAGCATTATTAAGGAAATACAGTGTCACCCATAAGGTTTCTACACCTTACCATCCTCAAACAAATGGCCAAGCCGAGGTTTCCAACCGTGAGATCAAGCAAATCCTAGAGAAGACCGTTGGGCCAACGAGGAAGGATTGGAGCTTACGGTTAGATGATGCACTTTGGGCGTATCGTACGGCGTACAAAACCCCCATTGGGATGTCCCCCTTCCGACTTGTCTATGGCAAGGCGTGCCATCTTCCCGTTGAATTGGAGCACAAAGCACTTTGGGCCATCAAGAAGTTTAACATGAACCTCGATGACGCGGGAAGTCAAAGGAGATTGCAATTGAATGAGCTCGATGAGATACGGCACGAGGCGTACGATAATGCAAGCATTTACAAGCAAAAGACCAAAGCTTTCCATGACAACATGATCCGTGGGAAATCATTCTCAATTGGGCAGAAAGTGCTATTGTTCAATTCCCGTTTACGGTTGTTTCCCGGTAAGTTACGTTCTAAGTGGATTGGACCGTTTGTTATTACTAATGTTTTTGTTCATGGTGCAGTCCAAATCCAAAGCTTGAAAACGGGACAAGAATTCAAGGTGAACGGGCATCGTTTGAAGCCATACTATGACAACTTTGTGGAGCATGTCATGGATGACATACCCTTGGATGCCGTGAGCCCTAGCAAGGAGTGAATGAGGTCCTCGTCCGGCTGTACGACGTTAAAGCAAGCGCTACTTGGGAGGCAACCCATGCATTCAACAAAGGAAGACCGAGAAATCACTCCAATTCCAGATTTGCGTTCCTAAACCCTTCTCTTTGTTGTTTATTTCGTTTCTGCCATGTTTAGTATGTTAGTTGCTGTTTGTTTGTTTGTTTGTTATTTGTGTGAGTCTATGCTTGAAACATTGAGGACAATGTTTGATTTAAGTGTGGGGGGGTAACCAAAGTGTTTTTGATGCAAATTCGTAGGGTTTGGTCACCCATAATGTCAAATATGGTTTCTTGCTGTTTTTAAGCCTTTTTAAGCCATTTTGGTGTGTTTTAATGTGTTTTGAGTCAAAAATCCGAAAATCCCATAAAAATTTGAAAAATTTGTTTTAAAAACCCAAAAAGAGTCGTTTTTGTGTGTTTGTTTGTGTCTTAGGGTACCTTCCAACACAATGATGAGGATTCGGTTTGTAATTGCATGACGGTTAAAGAGAGTTGTAAACATGGATAAAAGTTTGATTTACTCTTTGGTTTATGCTTCGTTGTGGTGATAACTTATGAATTCACATGTAATCATAAAGTAAAAATCAGTTTTTGTAACATGCTTGAAGGAAGTAACTCAAACTAACGCTACAACCTTGTGAGACTTGAGCCTAAACGTTTATTTGGAGAGTTAAAATCTGTGAATTCTTGTTTTCTAAAGTCGTTGCATGATCTCATTATTCTTTACTTGGTTGCTACTTAGAAGGCGTTTCATCACTTAGAACCAAACACTAGAACTCATGCCTATTTCATTCAAAACATGTCATTGATTTGCATAACACATATTCAAGATTAAGTTGTGTAGTGTCCACCATAGCCAAAAAGCCGTATATCCCTATTCCATTATGTTTTGTAGGTTTTAACCCCGTTGAGCCTCGTTTAGCCGATTTTCTTTGTTAACCACATTATCCTCACTTAGCCTAGATTAGGACCATCCACACCCTTGTTCTTAAAACATAGTAACGCATAACGCAAGATGAATTCCTTTTGATCAATGCATTGCGGAAAACAAGTGTGGGGGAAGGATTAGTAATATGGGGATGTGCCAAAGTCTTGAATGAGGCACGCAAAAGAAAAAAAAAAAGAAAA
The DNA here is from genome assembly GCA_963082935.1 of Malus x robusta. NCBI lineage: Eukaryota > Viridiplantae > Streptophyta > Magnoliopsida > Rosales > Rosaceae > Malus > Malus x robusta. The sequence continues at coordinate 14,440,764 of OY720328.1, forward strand.
AGAAAAATTCGTGCAAAAGAAAGAAAAAAAGAAAAAGTTGTGAAAAGTATGAAAATGAGTTGGAAAAGCATGTGAAAAGAGTTCCAAAGTGTTGTTGTTGAAGAAAGGGTCCAAAGAGTTGTATTCGGCCCTAATTGATTGCTTGAATCTTCCCTTTGTGTTGAAAAGTTGATTTATGCATTCTGAAGTGAATTCTAAGTTTCGATTTCCATACGTTGCTTACTATTGTTTTAAAGAACGTTTGTTTTCCATATCCGTTTTTGTTAGCCAATACCTTAAGCCCCGTTACAACCCTTGACTTTAATCTTGAGTGTTGTGTATTTCAATTTGTGGAGTTTGAAATTGGTTTGAGCATATGGTGTCATTGGTTCTCGCATCTAAGTAGTTGCATTCCATTCATGAGATCATATTGATAAACATGCGTATTAACTCCGAAAAAGTGCTTTCTTTGTCATACATATATGTGAGCATTCGTTTCCATATTTACATCTATCTTCTCACATATAACTAGTGTAGGGTGTGTAGTTAGAAAATCTGAGTGAAAATAGAGTGCATATCTAGTAAGGAATTGAGGGATTCTCTAAGGCATGTTATTATATTCAAAATCATGTTTTAATTGGTTATTTGTGAACTAATGAGTAGTGACTATGATTAAGTATGTGCTTAAGCGTAAAAATGACTAAAATCTGTGGGAATGATAATTTTTAACATGTCATGTGCATTGGAAATCCCTGAGGCAATTGTTGGAAGGTTTAGGTTGAGTTTTACTTGTTTTGCTTCGTTTATTTACTTTGTTTCGTTCTGTTTTGCTCGAGGACTAGCAAAAGCTAAGTGTGGGGGAATTTGATAGGAGCATATTTATGCGCCTTAGTTTAGCTTGTTCTTGTGCATTTACATTATTTTTCCTTAGTTAAAGTAGTCTTTTGAGCTAGTTTTGTGTATTTTCAGGTTCTAAGGGCAAAGTATGCAAAATGATGTATTTTGGAGCCTTTTGGAGCACATTTGAGCTTGGAATGGACATCATATGCTTGGAGCAAGTGATATGATATTAAATAGCACACAAATTAAACCCTCTTTTGTCAAATTGTAGTAAAGATGTAAGTAGGGATCGTTCTAAACCGGGGATTAGGAGGGATTGCTAAACACTTGAAAACTGACTTAAAAACATAAAAACAAAGTTTAAAACACTAAACTAGACTCAAAGAATGCAAAAGTAAAGGTTAAAACACCAAAACAAAGCAAAGGAACCAAACAGCAAATAAACACTCAAAACTGCCTTAGAAGCACAATCTGGGCAGTTTTGAGTGCTAACACAAATTTGGACGAATTTATGTTATAACTTGACTCAAAACACTAGAAAACATAAACTAACACACTTTCTAACTAAGCTAGGACTCTAAAATAAAGGGGAATTTGTTTTGGACGAAAATTAAAATAAAAAAAACAGATTGGAAATAGGGCAGATTGTAAAAACGATTTTGGTGAAATAGATGGATAAAAGGCTAGTTAGGAGGTTCTTCTCCACACATGACACACTTGCAAACAAAACGATTTTCAGTTGTTCTTCCAATAAATTATAAATACTCAACGCCCCAAATTAACCATGAATTGCACTAATTAACCCTCAGTTTTTCCACAAGTTATTAAGTTGGATGATTGCATACGACAACCCAAAACATTCCCTACAAGTTCCCTACATGAATTGCATAATAGAGATACAAACAAGAATCATTAAGTTCTATGAAAAACATAAGCATTGACGAAGCATTCGTTACTATGAATTGCATGAAACTTATGCCAAGAATTCATTCTACGCGATCGTTTTCAAGCGACCTTCACTACTTGTGATTATAAGATTGTAACTATTAGGTGAAACTCCCTCATAATCTAGCATCATATTCATGCATGAAAACTAAGCGTGCACTCTCAATCAACATACACAAATAAGTTATCAATCAAGTAGATGAACGAATTGAATCCACAACTTATGAAATAACAACTGAATGTAATCAAATCATATTGCAAGCATGAACATGGTTTCGAATCACCCCCTAACTAAGAGGGGTTTAGTTCCTCATGATCACAACACAAAGAATAACACGTTTATACATTGAAAATAAAAGATAGAAAACACCTAGACGTCCAGCGATCCCAATTGCACAGCAGGTACGTCTAAGAACCTTCCTCCTCTTCCTTGGTTGCGGCACCAGGTTTTGTGATGGTTTTTGGGGGTTATGGATGGTGTAGAATGGTGGAAAAATGTCTAGGATGGGTGTATGGCACGGATAGGAAGGTTTGGGGTCAGAAAATATGGATTTGGGTGAAGGTTGGGCACGGCAAAGGTGGGGAGATGAAATCTGGCGTGAATGATTATTTTCTGGATTGTGGAGGGGTGCTATTCGGCCAAGGGAGGTAAAACACATATATATAGGCAGCCAAACCCTAAAGAAATCAGGTTAGACAAATGGGCTAGGGTTAGGAAATCCACCAAAAACTAGGGTTTCTAGAACATTAGGTGCGGCATGGGCTTAGGGTAAGTAATCAGATTTTTTTCATGTGAACAAGGCCTAGGTGCGGCTGATTAAGTGGGCTAGGGTTAGGGTTAGGTGCGGCATAGGTCCAAGAGGCAAAGATGGGTCATCCAAAAGCCCAAAGCCGAGAATAGAAACTCTCGAAATTGGAAACCTCCAAGAATAGAAACTTCCAACTTTAGAAACTTTGGTTTCCAATTCCGAATTCTTAGTTCATCACTTTCATTTCTTCATTCTTAAGCTCCTTTGACCTTCAAACTCGTCCATTCCTCGTGCTCCATTTGCATACACCACATTCCAGCTCACTTTTTGCTCCAAAAGCTCCAAATTGTATCATTTCGTGTAATATGTCCTTTAACCCTGAAAACACATGAAAGTAGCTTAAAAGACTACTTTGACTAAGAAAACATAACAAAAATGCATAAGAACTAGCTAACTAAGGCGCATAAATATGCTCCTATCAAATTCCCCCACACTTAGCTTTTGCTAGTCCTCGAGCAAAACAAACAAAAGAAGGAAAACAAAACGAAACAAACTAACCAAAACAAAACCTAAACCTTCCAACGTTTGCCTCAGGGATTTCCAATGCACATGACATGTTAAAGATTGTTATCCCCACAGATTTGAGTCATCTTTACACAAGCATATACTTAATTAAAGCCACCACGTACTAGTTCACATTTAACCAATTAAAACATGATTTTGAATGTAGTAACATGCCTTAGAGAATTTGCTCAATTCCTTACTAGATAGGCACTCAATTTTCACACAGATTTTCTGACTACACACCCTATACTAGTTATATGTGAGAAGATTGATGTGAATATGAAAACGAATGCTCACATATATGTATAACAAGAAAAGCATTTTCCGGAGTAAATGACATGTTTAGATATGATCTCATGAATGGAATGCTATTACTTAGATGCGAGAACCAGTGACACCATATGCTCATACCAAATTCAGACTCCACAAATTGAAACACATAACACTCAAGATAGAAGTTACGGGTTGTAATGGGGCTTGGGGTATTGGCTAACAAGGAAAGGATAGGGAAAACAAACGTTCTTCAAGCGATAGTAAGCAAAGTAATGAACTTGAGACTTAGAATTCATTTAGATTGCAGAAATTAACTTTAACACACAAGGGGAAGACTTAAACAACTCCTTAGGGTCAAATTCATTGTTTTGGACCCTTACTTCAACAAACAATACTTTGGAACTCTTTTTTTCATACTTTTCATACTTTTTCTTCATCATTTTTTTTTTTTTTTTTTTTTTTTTTCACACGTGCCTATGGCACACAAAATCACAAAAGAAATACTTCCCCCACACTTGTTTTCTGCCAACATAAATCAAAAGGAATTCAATTTGAATCATGCTTTACTATGCTTTAAGAACAAGGGTATGGATGGTCCTAATCTAAGCTAGGTGAGGAAAACGTGGGTTATCAAATAATAGGCTAAACAAGGCTCAACGGGGTTAAAAACCTACAAAACATAATAACAGAGGGGATTTACAGCATTTTGGCTATGGTGGTGGTCCCTACACAACTTTATCTTGAATATGTGTTATGCAATTCAATGACATGCTTTGAATGAAATGGGCATGAGTTCTAGCATTTGGAACTAAATGATGAAACGCCTTCTAAGTAATAACCAAGCAAAGAATAATGAGATCATGCAACGACTTTAGAAATCAACAATGCACAGATTTTAACTCTCCAAATAAACGTTTAGGCTCAAGTCTCACAAGGTTGTAGCGTTTGTTTGAGTTCCTTCCTTCAAGCATGTTACAAAAACTGATTTTTTCCTTTATGATTGCATGTGAATTCATAAGTTATAACCACAACTAAGCATAAACAAAGAGTACATCAAACTTTCATCCATGTTAATCACTCTCTTTAACAGCCATGTAATTACAAACCGAATCCTCATCATTGTGTTGGAAGGTACCCTAAGACACAAACAAACACACAAAAACAACTCTTTTTGGGTTTTTAAAACAAATTTTTCAAATTTTTATGTAATTTTCGGATTTTTACTTCAAAACACACCAAAACTGCTCAAAAACACTTAAAAACAGCAAGGAACAAGTCTCCAAGTTAAGGGTGATAAAATCCCACGAATTTGCATCTAAAACACTTAGTTACCCCCCCACACTTAAATCAAACATTGTCCTCAATGTTTCAAGCATAAAACCACACTAAACAAAAAGAAACACACAAACAGCAAATAAAACAACTAAATAGGCAGATTTGAAATAAACAACAAAGTGAAGGGTTTTAGAAACTCAAATCTGGTTGTTAGAGCAATTCCTAGGTCCCACGGCATTGTCCTCAATCTTCCTTATTTGAATACTTCTCTTTAAGCTCCCCTAGCTCCCATGGCATGGATTTGATCTTCGAATGGACGATGATACTTGAAATGAACCGGCATTGGTTTAGATTCTAGTGTAGGTACCTGATTCATCAAAATCAGCAAGTTAGTATAAAATGTAATGGAAATTGGAGAAGATGACTTACTTGCTTTGTCCGACAAGAACTCAATGACAAACACCACTCCTTTGAAAGTTTCAGAGATATTGGACTTGGCCAGATTTACTATGATGGTTGTGACTTGTCCAATGTCATCAAATTCAACTTCTTTGGGCTTTGTTGTTTCAATTTTGTCCTCTTTGATGAAGTCTTGACATTCTTTAGCCACTACTTTCTCTTGAATCATTCTTCTTGGGAAACAAAGGCCTTTGAAATATTCAACACGATCTAGAACTTGCTTTGTTGCACCAAGAATTGGAATATCCTTTTGCACCTTTGGAAGAGCTTCCACAATGTCTTTTTCACTCTCTTCTTCCTTGAGAATCAAAAACCTGCGAGGAAAAGGGACATCTGGTGGAATGGGGTAAGAAGCAATTGAATTTGGAACCACCTTACCTGAGTTGGACGACATAGGGACTCTAGGAGGCTGCGACAAGGGTTGTTCTTCTTCCTCCTCCTCAATTAGTAGATGTTCGTCCTCCTCTTGGCTTTGTTTGGACGCCTTTGGTTCAGCTCCAACCTCCATGGCACTTCCCAAAGTGATGGCTTCAGTAATTTTAAAATCTTCCATTGGATTTACAATGTTTGCGTTGGAGAATTCACTTTGTTCTTGAATTTGTGCCATGAACTCCATGATCTGCCCAACTTGCTTCTCTAATTCATCCATCTTTTTGGCTCGATTTTGCATCCTCTTGGTTTGATTTTCTTGCCCCTGAGACAAATTGGTGAGTAACTTAAGAAGTGTATCATTATCCAAGGACGTATCTGAACTTGTTTGGGAAGATTGTGGAGGAGGCTGTGGTGGTGCATATGGCCACTGATAGAACTCCTCAGATGGCTGTGAGTATTCTTCTTGTTGTGAGCCCTGCGTCAAAGAGGTTAGTACATCAAGAATTTCATCATAACTCATAGGCATACTTGAATTCGATTGGATTTGTTGTGGGGAAGGCGGTGGTGGCTGCATAGGCGTGGTGTAGAACTCCTCATATGGCTGCCAATATGCATCTTGTTGAGCCTCCTTGGCTTGATTTGCATAACACATATTCAAGATTAAGTTGTGTAGTGTCCACCATAGCCAAAAAGCCGTATATCCCTATTCCATTATGTTTTGTAGGTTTTAACCCCGTTGAGCCTCGTTTAGCCGATTTTCTTTGTTAACCACATTATCCTCACTTAGCCTAGATTAGGACCATCCACACCCTTGTTCTTAAAACATAGTAACGCATAACGCAAGATGAATTCCTTTTGATCAATGCATTGCGGAAAACAAGTGTGGGGGAAGGATTAGTAATATGGGGATGTGCCAAAGTCTTGAATGAGGCACGCAAAAGAAAAAAAAAAAGAAAAAGAAAAATTCGTGCAAAAGAAAGAAAAAAAGAAAAAGTTGTGAAAAGTATGAAAATGAGTTGGAAAAGCATGTGAAAAGAGTTCCAAAGTGTTGTTGTTGAAGAAAGGGTCCAAAGAGTTGTATTCGGCCCTAATTGATTGCTTGAATCTTCCCTTTGTGTTGAAAAGTTGATTTATGCATTCTGAAGTGAATTCTAAGTTTCGATTTCCATACGTTGCTTACTATTGTTTTAAAGAACGTTTGTTTTCCATATCCGTTTTTGTTAGCCAATACCTTAAGCCCCGTTACAACCCTTGACTTTAATCTTGAGTGTTGTGTATTTCAATTTGTGGAGTTTGAAATTGGTTTGAGCATATGGTGTCATTGGTTCTCGCATCTAAGTAGTTGCATTCCATTCATGAGATCATATTGATAAACATGCGTATTAACTCCGAAAAAGTGCTTTCTTTGTCATACATATATGTGAGCATTCGTTTCCATATTTACATCTATCTTCTCACATATAACTAGTGTAGGGTGTGTAGTTAGAAAATCTGAGTGAAAATAGAGTGCATATCTAGTAAGGAATTGAGGGATTCTCTAAGGCATGTTATTATATTCAAAATCATGTTTTAATTGGTTATTTGTGAACTAATGAGTAGTGACTATGATTAAGTATGTGCTTAAGCGTAAAAATGACTAAAATCTGTGGGAATGATAATTTTTAACATGTCATGTGCATTGGAAATCCCTGAGGCAATTGTTGGAAGGTTTAGGTTGAGTTTTACTTGTTTTGCTTCGTTTATTTACTTTGTTTCGTTCTGTTTTGCTCGAGGACTAGCAAAAGCTAAGTGTGGGGGAATTTGATAGGAGCATATTTATGCGCCTTAGTTTAGCTTGTTCTTGTGCATTTACATTATTTTTCCTTAGTTAAAGTAGTCTTTTGAGCTAGTTTTGTGTATTTTCAGGTTCTAAGGGCAAAGTATGCAAAATGATGTATTTTGGAGCCTTTTGGAGCACATTTGAGCTTGGAATGGACATCATATGCTTGGAGCAAGTGATATGATATTAAATAGCACACAAATTAAACCCTCTTTTGTCAAATTGTAGTAAAGATGTAAGTAGGGATCGTTCTAAACCGGGGATTAGGAGGGATTGCTAAACACTTGAAAACTGACTTAAAAACATAAAAACAAAGTTTAAAACACTAAACTAGACTCAAAGAATGCAAAAGTAAAGGTTAAAACACCAAAACAAAGCAAAGGAACCAAACAGCAAATAAACACTCAAAACTGCCTTAGAAGCACAATCTGGGCAGTTTTGAGTGCTAACACAAATTTGGACGAATTTATGTTATAACTTGACTCAAAACACTAGAAAACATAAACTAACACACTTTCTAACTAAGCTAGGACTCTAAAATAAAGGGGAATTTGTTTTGGACGAAAATTAAAATAAAAAAAACAGATTGGAAATAGGGCAGATTGTAAAAACGATTTTGGTGAAATAGATGGATAAAAGGCTAGTTAGGAGGTTCTTCTCCACACATGACACACTTGCAAACAAAACGATTTTCAGTTGTTCTTCCAATAAATTATAAATACTCAACGCCCCAAATTAACCATGAATTGCACTAATTAACCCTCAGTTTTTCCACAAGTTATTAAGTTGGATGATTGCATACGACAACCCAAAACATTCCCTACAAGTTCCCTACATGAATTGCATAATAGAGATACAAACAAGAATCATTAAGTTCTATGAAAAACATAAGCATTGACGAAGCATTCGTTACTATGAATTGCATGAAACTTATGCCAAGAATTCATTCTACGCGATCGTTTTCAAGCGACCTTCACTACTTGTGATTATAAGATTGTAACTATTAGGTGAAACTCCCTCATAATCTAGCATCATATTCATGCATGAAAACTAAGCGTGCACTCTCAATCAACATACACAAATAAGTTATCAATCAAGTAGATGAACGAATTGAATCCACAACTTATGAAATAACAACTGAATGTAATCAAATCATATTGCAAGCATGAACATGGTTTCGAATCACCCCCTAACTAAGAGGGGTTTAGTTCCTCATGATCACAACACAAAGAATAACACGTTTATACATTGAAAATAAAAGATAGAAAACACCTAGACGTCCAGCGATCCCAATTGCACAGCAGGTACGTCTAAGAACCTTCCTCCTCTTCCTTGGTTGCGGCACCAGGTTTTGTGATGGTTTTTGGGGGTTATGGATGGTGTAGAATGGTGGAAAAATGTCTAGGATGGGTGTATGGCACGGATAGGAAGGTTTGGGGTCAGAAAATATGGATTTGGGTGAAGGTTGGGCACGGCAAAGGTGGGGAGATGAAATCTGGCGTGAATGATTATTTTCTGGATTGTGGAGGGGTGCTATTCGGCCAAGGGAGGTAAAACACATATATATAGGCAGCCAAACCCTAAAGAAATCAGGTTAGACAAATGGGCTAGGGTTAGGAAATCCACCAAAAACTAGGGTTTCTAGAACATTAGGTGCGGCATGGGCTTAGGGTAAGTAATCAGATTTTTTTCATGTGAACAAGGCCTAGGTGCGGCTGATTAAGTGGGCTAGGGTTAGGGTTAGGTGCGGCATAGGTCCAAGAGGCAAAGATGGGTCATCCAAAAGCCCAAAGCCGAGAATAGAAACTCTCGAAATTGGAAACCTCCAAGAATAGAAACTTCCAACTTTAGAAACTTTGGTTTCCAATTCCGAATTCTTAGTTCATCACTTTCATTTCTTCATTCTTAAGCTCCTTTGACCTTCAAACTCGTCCATTCCTCGTGCTCCATTTGCATACACCACATTCCAGCTCACTTTTTGCTCCAAAAGCTCCAAATTGTATCATTTCGTGTAATATGTCCTTTAACCCTGAAAACACATGAAAGTAGCTTAAAAGACTACTTTGACTAAGAAAACATAACAAAAATGCATAAGAACTAGCTAACTAAGGCGCATAAATATGCTCCTATCAGCAAGAAGATGGACGAAAATGGAAGATTTGAAGATGTTTCCTACTTGAACAAGGTTTCCTAGTCGAAGTAGGAAAGCGCCTAAGTGAAGTTGGAATCCTAGTTGAATTAGGATTCCTAGTCAAAATGGGTTTCCTAGTTGAATTAGGATTCCTTGAAGATGACGATTCCTACTCAAACAAGGTTTCCTACTTGGAGTAGGAAATGTACACCCCGAATGGCATCAAGTTGCAGCTACAAAGAAGAATTCCAAGTCAAGAGAGGATTGAGACATGTTTTCCTAATGCTAGAAGGACTCCTAAGCGTTGTAGGACACGAATGAGAAGTTTCTAGAAAGTTTACATCCTTGCCGTGGGTTTTGCATAATTCCTATCAGTTTTGGGCTTTCTAGAAGCCCTATCCCTAATTCCCTACAAAGGTGCCGCACATCACCTTCTAGATGGCCTAAATTCCTTGCCTTGCAAGGCTTTCTAGAAGCCTTATCATCTTATCCCATTGCTGCCGCACCTAGGATCCTTTTCCCTTGCAATTTCTGATTGTTTTAACCTATTTTCCTGATGGATTTGGGCTTTTCTAATCCATATCTGATTCACCTAGGGTTTTAAGTGCCTATATATACTCATCTAAACCTCTAAATTAGAAGACAACTCACCACAATTCAGAATTAACTCCAGAAATTCGTCCAACCTTCTCTACACTATTGCCGCATCCACCAAACACCATTCTACACCTTTGCCACACCATCCTTTCCCCCTAAACACTCATACATCCCTCCATAATCATTCTACACCATACATAAGGCCCTAAACCTGTCCCTAAGTCCTTTGCCGCACCAAGGAGGAGGAGCAGAATGCTTGGGAGTTCATGCAATTCAAGTTGAAGCCGCTGGAATTTCTAGGTGTTTCTTTTCCTTTGATTTCAATGTTTAATTTCAATTCTCTTTGTTTTGTGCATATGAGGAACTAAACCCCCCCTTGGCTAGGGGGGGATTCGAAATACATGATTATGCTTGCTATATGATTTGATTACTTTCAATTGCGTTTCATAAGTTATGAATTCAATTTACTTATCTATGTGAATTACATTGATTTGTGTGTGTTGGTTGAGAGTGCACGCTTAATTATCATGAATGAATTGAATGCTAGAATATAAGGAAATTTCACCTAATCGTTATGGAATTATATTCACAAGTAGTCAAGGTTGATGATCTCAATCACGTTAAGTAAATTCTTGGCATAAGTTTCATGCAATCATAGTAACAAGTGCTTCGTCAACGCTTATGGTTTTCATAGAACTTAATGATTCTTGCTTGTATCTCTATTATGCAATCATGTAGGGGACTTGTGGGGAATGCTTTGGGTTGTCGTATGCAATCATCCAATTCAATAACGCTAGGAAAATCTGAAGGTTAATTTAAGCGGACCTTATTAACTTGGGGCGTTGAGAATTCATGGTTTATTGAAAAGCAATTGGAAATCGTTTCGTATGCAAGTATAACATGTGTGGAGATGAACCCCTTAGCTAGCTTACCATCCATTCATATTCATCAAATTCGTTTTTACAATCTGTTCTATTTTACAAAGTTTGTTTTGCTTTTAAATTCGTCCAAAACCAATCCCCCTTTGTTTTAAAGTGTCAAATTAGTTAGTAAGTGTTTTATTTTGTGTTTTTAAGTGTCTTAGGTCAAGATAAAACTCAATTTTCGTCAAAATCTTGTTTAGAGTCCAAAACTGCCTTAAAACCAATTTCTGGGCAGTTTTGAGTGTTTTTGTGTTGTTTTGAGTCTTTTGGTTTGTTTTGGTGTTTTAAAGCTTAGTTTTGTATTCTTTGAGTCCATTTTAGTATTTTAAACCCGTTTTTACGTTTTTGAGTCAATTCCAAGTGATTTTGCAATCCCTCCTAATCCCCGGTCCAGAACGATCCCTACTTACATACATTGCTACAATTGATAAAAAGAGGGTTAATTTGAGTGCTAGTTAATATCATATCAGCCTCGTCGATGCTTATGATGTCCATTGAACTTAATGATCTTTGATATGTGTCCCTATCATGCGTATTCCATAGTTAGGGTCCTTGATAAGAATAATTTGGTTGTAATGCGTATTCCATTCAATTCAATGAATCTAGGGAAATCTGAGAATTAATTGGTGCAATCTAGTTAATTTGGGGCATTGTCATTTATGGTTTGTTGGAAGAGTAATTGGAGATTGAGTTGTATGCATATGTTCATGTGTGGATAAGGAACCCTCTAACTAGCTTCTCACCATTCTATTTAATCACAATCTGTTTTGCTTTATATTTGTTTTTAAAGTTTGAGTTTTAAAGTTTTAATTTCGTCAAAATCATTCCCCCATTTATTTCAAAGTGTTAGATTAGTTAGAAATCCATTTAGTTGTGTTTTTAAGTGTTTTGAGTCAAGTCATAGTCCAAATTCGTCCAAACTAGTGTTTGGTACTCAAAACTGCCCAGAAAGTGGTTTTAAGGCAGTTTTGAGCCTTTTAGTTGCTGTTTTGAGTTTTTAGTTTGTTTAGGTGTTTTAAACCCTAGTTTTGCATTAATTGAGTCTAGTTTAGTGTTCTATAGTATATTTTTATGTTCTTGAGTCAGTTTTACAGTGATTAGCATCCCTAGTTAATCCCCGGTTAGAACGATCCCTATTTGCTCATATACTACAATTGTCATCCATAGGGTTTAATTTGTGTGTCAAGTCAATTTTCACATCACTGCGCCATAGAAGTTAGTAACTGAAAAATCTGATCATTATCAATGGACGAACCTGAATTAGTTTGGGTGGTTTGTGCTTGAGGTTGAGTTGGTGCAAACGGCTTTTGATAGAAACCCGGGGGTTGTTGCCTAAATCCGTTTTGTTGTTGGCCTTGTTGGGGTTCTCGCCATTTGAAATTTGGATGATCACGCCAACCGGGATTGTAAGTATTGGAAAACGGGTCATTCCTCGGTTGGTATTGGTTGCCAAATCCCACGGCATTGAGGGTCTCCCACCCTCCATTTTCTATCAACTGTGGGCACTTGTCCGTAAGATGGCCTTGCATGGAGCATACGCCACAAGCTGCCATGTTTTGCACTTTTGAACCTTCAACCACCTGAGAAAGCAACGTAGTAAGGTTAGCCATTTGATTTTGAAGTTCGGTTATGGCACTTACCTCATTGACTTGATGTTGCCGTGGCATGCTTCTTTGTCCAAATTAAACCCTCTTTTGTCAAATTGTAGTAAAGATGTAAGTAGGGATCGTTCTAAACCGGGGATTAGGAGGGATTGCTAAACACTTGAAAACTGACTTAAAAACATAAAAACAAAGTTTAAAACACTAAACTAGACTCAAAGAATGCAAAACTAAAGTTTAAAACACTTAAACAAACATAAAACTCAAAACAGCAACCTAATGACTCAAAACTGCCTAAAAACCACGTTCTGGGCAGTTTTGAGAACCTAACAAGAACTTGGACGAAATTGGATGAAAACTTGAATCAAAACACTTTCTAACTAATCGAAGACTTCAAAATAAAGGGGGATTTGTTTTGGACGAAAATTGAAAACAAAACAGAAACTTTAAAACAAAACAAATTGTAAAACGTTTTTGGATGAAAAGGATGGATAAAAGGCTAGTTAGGAGGTTCTTCTCCACACATGTCACACTTGCAAACAAAACGATTTTCAGTTGTTCTTCCAATAAATTATGAAACTCAACACCCCAAGTTAATTAGATACGCTTAAATTAACCTTCAAGTTCTCCTAAAGTTAATGAATTGGATGGGAAAGCGGATACAACAATTCAAAGCATTCCTCAAAGGTTCCTTACGTGATGAGCACAATAAAGATACAATCAAGAATCATGAAGCACAATGAGAACTATAAGTGTTGACGAGGCATTCGTTACTATGATGAGCATGAAACTAGTGCCAAGAATTCATTCAACGCGATCGTTTATAAGCGACCTTCACTACTTGTGATTATAAGATTGTAACTATTAGGTGAAACTCCCTCATAATCTAGCATCATATTCATGCATGAAAACTAAGCGTGCACTCTCAATCAACATACACAAATAAGTTATCAATCAAGTAGATGAACGAATTGAATCCACAACTTATGAAATAACAACTGAATGTAATCAAATCATATTGCAAGCATGTACATGGTTTCGAATCACCCCCCAACCAAGGATGTTTAGTTCCTCATACTCACAACACAAAGTTTATTGAATTGAAACATTGAAAACATAAGAAAGATTACACCTAAAAATTCCAGCAATCTGCAATAGACTAGCAAGCACATTCAAGAGCACTCCTTCTTCCTTCTTGCTGCGGCACAAGGTATGGAGATGGTTTGGATGGGTTTTGGATGATATAGAATGGTGGAAAAGTGTCTAGGATGGGTGTATGGCACGGCTAGGAAGGTTTGGGGTCAGAAAATATGGATTTGGGTGAAGGTTGGGCACGGCAAAGGTAGGGAGATGAAATCTGGCGTGAATGATTATTTTCTGGATGAATCGGTTCTTTTGTGGCTGCAACAAGGATGTTTATTTAAAGGGATTAGGAAATTAAAAACCCTAGACTATTTTGGTAAACAGAAATTAAGTCTAAAGCTCTAGAATTAAGGAAACAAATCAGAAAATTAAAGGAAATGATAGGAGCATATTTATGCACCTTAGCTAGCTTGTTTTCATGCATTTATGTTGTTTTTCCTTAGTTATTTTAGTGTTTAAAGTCATTTTCGTGTGTTTTTAGGTTCTAAGGGCAAAGTATGCAAGAAGGTGCATTTGGGAGCCTTTTGGAGCAGTTTTGGGCATCAAATGGATTGCACTTGCTTGGAGCTAAGAAGATGGACGAAATGGAAGATCAAATGAGCTTAGGATTGAATGAAGATGTGAAGAATTGGATTCAAGACAAATGAAGAATGAAGAGTTCAAAATTGGAAGCCAAAGTTTCTAAAGTTGGAAGTTTCTATTCTTGGAGGTTTCCATTCTTGAAAGTTTCTATTCTTGGCTTGAAGTTTCCTAATCCATCCTCACCTATGTTCCAGCCACAAAAGGGTTTCAAAACATGTTAGGTTGCCTAATTACATGGTCCTAGAAGTCCTAATACTTGCCTAGGAAGTTGCCGCACCAAATCTGCAAAAAAACCACATTCCCTTTATTTTCTAGTCTTTGCCGCACATCACCTTACCTTTTCTCCTTTTAAATCTGATTTCTTACCTTTTCTTGGAGGATTTGGAGATCTAAACTTAGCCAATTTCAGTCCCAAACCGTGCCTTCCCCTTTCCCCTTCTCCTTTGTTCTTTGCCGCACAAGACATGACTTTTCTTTCCTATTTTCTGCACCTAAACCATATTCCTGTTTTGTTTCAAGCCTTGCTGCACAAGGGATCATCTCCTTGCCTAATTTCTGACCCAAAATTACATTCCCTTTGTTCTAAAGCCTTGCCATGCAAGGGGAAAGGTTTCTTACCTATTTTGTGCCCAAAACACATTCCTAAAATCTGCCCTATAAATTCTGCCGAATTTTCCTTTCCTTTTCTCTTTAATTCCTGCACCTTTCTTACTTGTTTTGATTAATTGATGTGAAAATTGACTTGACACACAAATTAAACCCTATGGATGACAATTGTAGTATATGAGCAAATAGGGATCGTTCTAACCGGGGATTAACTAGGGATGCTAATCACTGTAAAACTGACTCAAGAACATAAAAATATACTGTAGAACACTAAACTAGACTCAATTAATGCAAAACTAGGGTTTAAAACACCTAAACAAACTAAAAACTCAAAACAGCAACTAAAAGGCTCAAAACTGCCTTAAAACCACTTTCTGGGCAGTTTTGAGTACCTAACACTAGTTTGGACGAATTTGGACTATGACTTGACTCAAAACACTTAAAAACACAACTAAATGGATTTCTAACTAATCTAACACTTTGAAATAAATGGGGGAATGATTTTGACGAAATTAAAACTTTAAAACTCAACTTTAAAAACAAATGTAAAGCAAAACAGATTGTGATTAAATAGAATGGTGAGAAGCTAGTTAGAGGGTTCCTTATCCACACATGAACATATGCATACAACTCAATCTCCAATTACTCTTCCAACAAACCATAAATGACAATGCCCCAAATTAACTAGATTGCACCAATTAATTCTCAGATTTCCCTAGATTCATTGAATTGAATGGAATACGCATTACAACCAAATTATTCTTATCAAGGACCCTAACTATGGAATACGCATGATAGAGACACATATCAAAGATCATTAAGTTCAATGGACATCATAAGCATCGACGAGGCATTCATAACTATGGGATACGCATGTTACTCTTGCCTAGGATTTACTTAACGCAATCGTGACTAGCGACTTTCACTACTTATGAATATAAGTTAATAACGATTAGGTGAAATTCCCTTATATCCTAGTATCAAGTTTAGGCATGCAAATTAAGTGTCGACCCTCAACCCACATACATAAACAAGTTATCAATCAAATAGATATGTAAATCACATTCACAATTTCTGAAATCATAATTGGAAGAAATCAAATCATATAAAACATATGTCCATGGCTTCAAATTCACCTCTAACTAAAAAGAAATTAGTTCCACATGTTTAACATAATTGAAAAGCAAGTCAAATTAAACATGAAAACAGAAACAAAGAAAGAAAGAACTCCAAACACTCCACTAATGGCAGATTGCATGTGCAAGGCTTCTCCCTCCTTTGGACTGCACGGCACTACTTCTTCCTCCTCCAATGGTGGCTGCACAAGGTGGTGATGGTGGTGGGAAAGCACGGCAAGGATGAATTGTGGCAGAAATATGGGAGTTTGGGGGTGGAAGGTTGCGGCAAGGAGAGAACTAGGGTTTTTGGCGTGAATGAATGATATGGGGGATGGGTGGTTCGGCCAAAAGGTTTAACAAGTATATATAGGCACCCAAAAACCCTAGTAAATCAGGTTAGGGTTTTTAGAAGCCCAAATCCATCATAAATTAGGTTAAACAATCAGATTTTTAATGGGAATGAGGCCTAGGGTGTGGCTGGTTTGCTAGGGTTTAATATGAGCCTTTTAGAATGCCTTGCAAGGCAAGGCAATCAAAGATTCTAGAACCCTAGGTGCGGCAAAGGCTTAGAAGTCAGAAATATTCAATGGGCTAGGGTTTAGGTGCGGCATTAAGTGAGGATCCAAGATGAATTGGGCTAGGAAGGTGCGGCCTTGTCCAAGAGGTAAGGATGGGTCATCTAGAAGCCCAAAGCCAAGAATAGAAACTCTCACAAATGGAAACCTCCGAGAATAGAAACTTCCAACTTTAGAAACTTTGGTTTCTAATTCTGAATTCTTTGTTCTTCACTTTCATTTCTTAAGCTCCCTTGACCTTCAAACTCGTCCATTCCTTGTGCTCCAAGCCTGTACTTTTCAATCCAAGCTCACTTTTGCTCTAAAATGCTCCATTTTGCCATCTTTTATGTATTATGCCCCTTTGAACCTGAAAACACATGAAAGTAGCTCAAAAGACTAATTTAACGCAGAAAACATAACGAAGATGCAGAAGAACTAGCTAACTAAGGCGCATAAATATGCTCCTATCAAATTCCCCCACACTTAGCTTTTGCTAGTCCTCGAGCAAAACAAAGAAACAAAAGAAAACAAAATGAAACAAAACAAACAAAAACAACCTAAACCTTCCAACATTTGCCTCAGGGATTTCCAATGCACATGACATATTAAAAATCATCATTCCCACAGATTTTAGCCATCTTTACACTTAAGCACATACTTAATTATAGTCATCACGTACTAGTTCACATTTAACCAATTAAAACATGATTTTGAGTGTAGTAACATGCCTTAGAGAATTTGCTCAATTCCTCACTAGATATGCACTCCATTTTCACACAGATTTTCTGACTACACCCTATACTAGTTATATGTGAGAAGATTGATGTAGATATGAAAACGAACGCTCACATATGTTACAACACGGAAAGCTTTTTCTGAAATTAACAAGCATGTATATGATCTCATGAAAGGAATGCTACTACTTAGACGCGAGAACCAGTGACACCATATGCTCATACCAATCCCAAACTCCACAAATTGAAACACACAACACTCAAGATAGAAGTTAAGGGTTGTAACGGGGCTAGGGGAGTTGGCTAACAACGAAAGGATAGGGAAAACAACCGTTCTTTAAGCAATAGTAAGCAAAACAATGAAATCGTACTCAGAATTCCCATTAGCATGCAGAAATTAACTTTTAAACACAAAGGGAAGATTCAACAACAATTAGGGCCGAATTCATTGTTTTGGACCCTTCCTTCAACAAACAACACTTAAGAACTCTTTTTCACATCTTTTCAACTCCTTTTCATTCTTTTCACAACTTTTTCTTTCTTTTTTTCTTTTTTTTTTTCCACGAAATTTTTCTTTTTTTCTTCTTTTTCGTGCCTCATTCAAGACTTTGGCAGACCCACAACAAAACTCACTTCCCCCACACTTATTTTCTGCCAACAATGACCAAAAGGAATTCATTTTGAGTCATTCATTACTATGCTTCAAGAACGAAGGTATGGATGGTCCTAATCTAGGCTAGGTGAGGATAATCTGGGTTAACGAAGAAAACATAGGCTAAACAAGGCTCAACGAGGTTAAAACCTACAAAACGACTGCATGGAATGACGGCTTTTTGGCTATGGTGGTAACTACTAACTTCATCTTGAAAATGAGATCATGCAACGACTTTAGCATGTTACAAAATGATGAAACGCCTTCTAAGTAGTAACCAAGCAACGAATAATGAGATCATGCAACGACTTTAGAAAACAACAATGCACAGATTTTAACTCTCCAAATAAACGTTTAGGCTCAAGTCTCACAAGGTTGTAGCGTTTGTTTGAGTTCCTTCCTTCAAGCATGTTACAAAAGCTAATTTTTTTCTTTATGATTACATGTGAATTCATAAGTTATAACCACAACCAAGCATAACCCACGAGTAAATCAAACTTTCAACCATGTTTATAACTTTCTTTAACAGTCATGCAATTACAAACCGAATCCTCATCATTGTGTTGGAAGGTACCCTAAGACACAAACAACCACACAAAAACAACTCTTTTTGGTTTTTTCAAAACAATTTTCCAAATTTTTATGGGATTTTCGGATTTTATGTCAAAACACACTAAAATGCATCAAAACAACCTAAAAACACCTAAAAACAGCAAGAAACAATATTGGAAATTATGGGTGAGAAAACCCTACGAATTTGCATCAAAACACTTTGGTTACCCTCCCACACATAAATCAAACATTGTCCTCAATGTTTCAAGCATAGACTCACACAAACACACATAAACAAACAAACAAACACTAACAACCGACACATGGCAGAAACGAAATAAACAATAAAGAGAAGGGTTTAGGAACGCAAATCTGGAATTGGAGTGCTCTCTAGGTCTTCCTTTGTCGAATGCATGGGTTGCCTCCCACGAAGCTCTTGCTTTAACGTCTTCCAGCCGGACGGTACCTCCGTTTAAGCTTGACTAGGTGCCACGGCATGGAGGGGTACCTCCTCCACGACATGCTCCTCAAACGTCTCGTAATAGGGCTTCAATCGATGCCCATTCACTTTGAATTCTTGCTGCGTCCTTAAACTTTTGATTTGCACTGCACCGTGAGGGAAAACATTAGTGACAATAAAAGGACCAACCCATTTGGAACGCAACTTACCCGGAAACAACCGAAGGCGAGAATTGAACAACAACACTTTCTGCCCAATAGCGAACGTCTTGGCACGAATCATCTTGTCATGGAATGCCTTCGTTTTCTCCTTGTAAATTCGGGCATTCTCATATGCTTCATTTCGGATTTCATCAAGCTCACACAATTGAAGCTTCCTACGTAAACCTGCGGCAGCAAGGTCCATATTGAACGTTTTGACGGCCCAATGTGCACGATGCTCTAACTCGACGGGAAGATGGCATGGCTTCCCATAGATGAGCCGAAAAGGTGACATCCCAATGGGGGTTTTGTAGGCAGTGCGATACGCCCACAATGCATCGTTTAAGCGCAAACTCCAATCCTTCCTTGTAGGCCCCACGGTCTTCTCAAGAATCTGCTTGATTTCCCTATTCGAAACCTCGGCTTGCCCGCTCGTTTGAGGGTGATAAGGTGTGGCCACCTTATGCGTGACATTGTATTTCTTGAGCAACGCCTCCATGGTTCGATTACAAAAATGGGACCCTCCATCGCCGATTAGCACCCGTGGCATTCCAAACCTTGCAAAAATGTTAGTTTTCACAAAATCTGCAACCACTCGAGAATCATTAGTTCGGGTGGCTTTTGCTTCCACCCATTTCGACACATAGTTCACAGCAAGCAATATATAAAGAAACCCATGTGACGAAGGAAAGGGACCCATAAAATCAATACCCCAAACATCAAAGATTTCAACACTAAAAATGGGGGTTTGCGGCATTTGTTGTTTAGTACCAATATTGCCCGTTCTTTGGCATCTATCACAAGACATGCAAAATGTTCTAGCATCCCTAAAGATGGTAGGCCAATAGAAACCACATTCTAACACCTTAAGTGCTGTTCTTTGAGTGCCAAAGTGTCCCCCACAAGCATAAGTGTGACAAAAGGTTAGAATAGCATTAAACTCAGAATCGTGCACACACCTACGTATAACTTGGTCAGGGCAATATTTCCATAAATACGGGTCATCCCACACATAAAACCGTGCCTCTTTCTTCAATTTATCACATTGGTGTTTAACTAATTCACTAGGAACATGTTTAGACACCAAATAATTCACCAAATCAGCATACCACGGTTCACTTACCTTGACGGACATCAGTTGCTCATCTGGGAATGTTTCTATGATAGGCACGGCATCCTCCTCATGCACCATACGGCTCAAGTGGTCAGCCACCAAGGTTTTACTTCCCTTCTTGTCCCGGATTTCGATATCGAACTCTTGGAGAAGAAGCATCCAACGAATGAGTCGTGGTTTGGCCTCCTTCTTGGTGAACAAATACTTCAATGCTGCATGGTCAGTATAAATAATAACTTTAGTACCAAGCAAGTAAGAACGGAATTTATCTAAAGCAAATACAACAGCAAGAAGTTCTTTTTTAGTGGTAGAATAATTCAATTGTGCATCATTTAAAGTCCGAGAGGCATAATAGATAACATGCGGCCTCTTTTCCTTCCTTTGCCCCAAAACAGCTCCTAATGCATAATCGGAAGCATCGCACATAAGCTCAAAAGGAAGGCTCCAATCCGGTGGAACTATGATAGGGGCCGAAGTGAGCATTTCTTTGAGGTGATTGAACACCTTCTCACACTCCTTGTTGAAGTCAAACGCCACATCTTTCTGGAGGAGACGGCAAAGAGGGTTTGAGATCTTGGAGAAGTCCTTGATAAATCGCCTATAAAATCCTGCATGACCAAGAAACGAACGAACCTCTCGAACCGAAGTAGGAGAGGGTAAGTAGCGTACAAGATTTATTTTCGATTTATCCACTTCAATTCCTCTTTCTGACACAATATGCCCTAGAACTATGCCTTGTCTAACCATAAAGTGACATTTTTCCCAATTAAGCACAAGGTTAGTTTCTACACATCGTTTCAAAATTAGTGTGAGATTTTCCAAACAACCATCAAATGAATCACCAAACACACTGAAATCATCCATAAATACCTCAATAATCTTTTCCACAAAATCTGAAAAGATACTTACCATACACCTTTGAAACGCGGCCGGAGCATTGCATAACCCAAAAGGCATGCGACGATAAGCAAAAGTACCAAAGGGGCATGTAAAAGTTGTCTTTTCTTGGTCATCCGGCACTATGACAATCTGATTATATCCAGAATAACCATCAAGGAAACAATAAAAAGAATGACCGGCTAACCTTTCAAGCATCTGATCAATGAACGGCAAAGGGAAGTGGTCCTTCCTTGTGGTGGCGTTGAGCTTCCTATAATCAATGCACACTCGCCAACCTGTTTGGATACGAGTTGGCACAAGCTCATTCTCGGCATTCTTCACCACTGTCACTCTGGACTTCTTTGGAACACATTGCACCGGTGACACCCAACGACTATCAGAGATCGGATAAATCACTCCACAATCAAGAAGTTTGATAATCTCCTTTTTCACAACTTCCATCATTGGAGGGTTGAGACGGCGCTGAGCCTCTCGAGTTGGTTTAGCCCCCTCCTCTAGAAGTATGCGATGCATGCACGTAGTCGGGCTAATTCCCCTAATATCGGCCAAAGTCCACCCAATGGCCGTCTTGTGCTCTTTCAACACTCGGATCAACTTCTCCTCTTCTATGGCCGTGAGTGATGAGGAGACAATGACGGGTAATGTCTCGTTGTCTCCCAGAAAGACGTACTTTAAATGATCGGGCAACGGTTTAAGCTCAAGTACGGGTGCCTGAATCACTGAGGGTAACAACTTATTAGTGGAAACTGGAATTGAAATTGGGTTAGAAGGCTTACCATGGTGTTGAGGTAGTGACTCAAGGGCAGCCACTATCTCGGCCTCCTCCTCACTTCTAGGCACGGCAAAACCAGATTTTTGCCCAATTCCTTGTGCAATTGTCGCTTCAAGGGTATCCCTCTCCAAACAATCGAGAAAATCCTGCGCCAAATCATCAATTATATCAATAGAAAAGCAAGAATGATCGTCCTTAGGAAATTTAATACTTTCAGAAAGATTGATGTCCTAGAATGCTTAGGAAGTCTTCATAATTGCTGGAACTTTTAGGGAATCCTTGTTGGAGTAGGAATCCTTGTTCTTCTAGCTCATGTGATTAGGAATCCATCTTCAATTAGGAATCCTTCGTTGATTAGGAATCCTTCGTCGATTAGGAATCCTCCTTCATGTAAGCACTTTCCTACTTGAACTAGGAAACCTTGTTCAAGTAAGAATCATCATCTTCAAGTCCTCAAATTCGTCCAAACCTTGGCTCCAATTATGTGATAATCATTCCAAGCCCAATTTTGCTCCAAAAAGCTCCAAAATGCATCTTCTTGCATCCTTTGGCCTTAAAACCTGAAAACACATAAAATTAGCTTAAAAGACTACTTTAACTAAGAAAACACCATGGAAATGCATAAGAACTAGCTAACTAAGGCGCATAAATATGCTCCTATCACTTGCCTAGGATTTACTTAACACAATCGTGACTAGCGACTTTTACTACTTATGAATATAAGTTAATAACGATTAGGTGAAATTCCCTTATACTCTAGCATCAAATTCATGCATGCAAACTAAGTATCGACCCTCAATCAACATACATAAACATGTTATCAATCAAATAGATAAGTAAACCACATTCACAATTTATGAAATCATAATTGGAAGAAATCAAGTCATATAAAACATATGATCATGGCTTTGAATTCCCCTCTAACTATAAAGATATTAGTTCCTCATGTTCGCAAATAAACAAAGATAAATAAATTTAAACATTGACATAAAGATAGAAAACACCTAGAAACGCTCCGACAATCCAAGCTCCTTGATTGGCATGCACGGCTCCAGATTTCTTCCTTCTTCTCCTTGCAAACTCACGGCACAATGAGGGGTTTTTGGGTGAATGGTGTAGTGAAAATATGGTAGAGAGTGGTGAATGATATGTGCAGCAAGGGGTGGTATTTATAGGCTGGAATTCATGTCAAAGTCCCTAAGGATTTGGATAGGTTTCTGGAATTAAAATGGAATAAGGATTGTGAAACCAAAACCCAAGTGGAATGGGTTAAAACAATAAAAAACCAAAGAGGATTAGGCTAATAAGGTGCGGCACTAATTCCTACAAGAAGAGGGATATATTTGGCCTAAATCAAGAGGGAAAAGGATTGACATTTCAGATTATAGAGCTTCTAGAACAAGGGAAAAACGCCAGATTTTTAGGTGTTTCTAGAAAAGATGTTTTAGCACCAATTTAGGGGTTCTAAAAGGATAAGGTTCTAGAATCTGAAATATATAGTTTAAATACATAATTATCCCTTAGAAATGGCTGAAATCAAGGCACAAATTCATTTGGATAAGATAAGATAAGGTTAGGTTAGGCAAGGATAAGACAAGATAAGGTTGGATAAGGTTTTGGATAATGTTCCTTCTTTTGAGCTGATTTCTTATCTTCCTTGACTTGGATTTATTTCTTCACTCTTTTCAACTCATTCCTAGCCTCTTGAACTTCAAATTCGTCCATCCATCTTGCTCCATTCATAAGCTATCCATTTGGTGCCCAAACTGCCTCAAAATGCTCCAAAATGCACTTTCTTGCCAACTTTGTCATATGAACCTACAAACCCACGAAAATAGCTTAAAACACTATAATAAACATAAACAAACTATGAAAATGCAAGAAAACAAGCTAACTAAGTCGCATAAATATTCTCCTATCATCAACGAACTGGAAATATAGGACGAAAGGACCAAATGCCGCAAAACCCCATCTTTAATGTTGAAATTTTTGATGTTTGGGGCATAGATTTCATGGGCCCTTTTCCTTCATCTCATGGTTTTGTTTATATTCTACTTGCGGTTGATTATGTTTCGAAATGGGTGGAAGCAAGAGCCACCCGTACTAATGATTCTCAAGTGGTTGCAGATTTTGTTAAGACTAACATATTTGCAAGGTTTGGAATGCCACGGGTACTTATAAGTGATGGGCGCTCCCATTTCTGCAATCGCACCATTGAAGCGGTACTCAAGAAATATGGTGTCACGCATAAGGTGGCAACACCTTATCATCCTCAAACAAGTGGGCAAGCGGAGGTTTCAAATAGAGAAATCAAGCAGATTTTGGAGAAGACCGTAGGGCCAAACCGGAAAGATTGGAGCTTGCGTTTGAATGATGCATTATGGGCGTATCGTACGGCCTACAAAACACCAATTGGAATGTCCCCATTTCGGCTAATCTATGGGAAACCATGCCATCTTCCGGTTGAATTGGAGCACAAAGCACATTGGGCCATCAAAACCTTTAATATGGACATTGATGCCGCAGGACTTCATAGGAAACTTCAATTGAACGAGCTTGAGGAAGTTAGGAATGAAGCTTACGAGAACTCTCGTATTTACAAGGAGAAAACGAAGGCATTCCATGACAAGATGATTCGTAGCAAGACGTTCTCTATCGGGCAGAAAGTGCTACTTTTCAATTCTCGCCTTCGGTTATTTCCAGGTAAGTTGCGTTCTAAGTGGATTGGACCTTTTATTGTTACTAATGTTTTTCCGCATGGTGCTGTTCAACTTCAAAGTTTGAAGACGCAACAAGAATTCAAAGTCAATGGCCATCGTCTGAAGCCATATTTCATAACTTTTGAGGAGAAGACCGTGGAGGAAGTAGCCCTCCAAACCGTGGGCCCTATTCAAGCTTGATTGGAGGCGTCGTCCGGCTGGAAGACGTTAAAGCAAGCACTTCTTGGGAGGCAACCCATGCAAATAAAGAAGACCTAGGACGCTCCGGCATCACAACCAGATTTGCGTTCCTAAACCCTACTCTTTATTGCTTTTACTTTGCCATATTTGTCATGTTTGCTAGTTGTGTTATTTGCTTGTTTTTGTGTGAGTCTATGTTTGAAACATTGAGGACAATGTTTGGTTTAAGTGTGGAGGGGTAAACATAGTGTTTTTGTGTCAAATTCGTAGGATTTTACCACCTAACATTTCAAAGGTTGTTTTTCATTGTTTTAAGTGTTTTTAGAATGTTTTGATGTGTTTTTATGTGGCTTTAAAAGAAAATACGAAAATTCAAGAAAAAATTCAAAAAAGTTTTGAAAAAACCCAAAAAGAGTCGTTTTAATGTTGTTTTTTTGTGTTTGTGTCTTAGGGTACCTTCCAACACAATGATGAGGATTTGGTTTTTAATTGCATGACCGTTAAAGAAAGTTACAAACATGGATGGAAGTTTGATATACTCTTTGGTTTATGCTTGGCTATAGTTATAGTTTACGAATTCACATGTAATCACAAAGGTAAAATCAGTTTTTGTAACATGCTTGAAGGAAGTAACTCAAACTAACGCTACAACCTTGTGAGACTTGAGCCTTAACATTCTTTGGAGAGTTAATAATCTATAAATTGTTGTTTTCTAAAGTCGTTGCATAATCTCATCATTCTTTGCTCGGTTGCTACTTAGAAGGCGTTTCATCAATTTAGATCTAAATATTAGAACTCATACCCATTTCATTCAAAGCTTAAAATTGAGTACATAACATATAACAAGATGAAGTTGTTTAGTAGTTATCACCAGAGCCAAAAAGCCTTCAACCCATGCATTTGTTTTTGTAGGATTAACCCCTTTGAACCTTATTTAGCCTATTTTTGTTGTTAGCCACATTATCCTTACCTAGCCTAGAGTAGGACTATCCATACCCTTGTTCTTAAAGGATAATAAAGCATGACTTAGAGGGAATTCTTTTTGATCAATGTTGTGCAGAAAACTAAGTGTGGGGGAAGGGAAAGTTTGTGTGCCAAAAGAAGTAGAAGGGCACGGGTTAGAAAGAAAAAAAAAAACAGAAAAGAATGCAAAATTCGTAGAAAAAGAAAGAAAAAAAAAGAGAAAAGTGTGAAAAGTATGAAAAGGAGTTGAAAGAGCATAGAATGAGCTCTAAGTTGTTGGTTGTTGAAGCAAGGGTCCAAAAAGTTGAATTAGACCCTAAGTGTTGCATGAGTCTTCCCCTTGGGTTTAAGAATTGATTTTTGCATGCAAAAGTGAATTCTAAGTGTCAATTTCATTACTTTGCTTATTATTCTTTAAGAATGTTTTTTTATCCTGACCTTTCTTTGTTAGCCAATACCTTAGCCCCGTTACAACCCTTTGCTTCTATCTTGATTGTTATGTGTTTCAATATGTGGAGTTTGGAATTGGTATGAGCATATGATATCCCTGGTTCTCGCGTCTAAGTAGTAGCATTCCATTCATGAGATCATATAGATACATTCATAATTCCAGAAAATGCTTTTATTGTTATAACATATGTGAGCATTAGTTTTCATATTTACATCAATCTTCTCACATATAACTAGTGTAGGAATTGAGGGATTTTCTAAGGCATGTTACTACATTCAAAACATTGTTTTAATTGATTAAATGTGAGCTAGTAAGTGATGACTATGATTAAGTATGTGCTCGAGAGTAGGGATGGCTAAAATCTATGTAAGTGGTGATCTCTGGCGTGTCATGTACCATTGGAAATCCCTGAGGCGATTGTTGGAAGGTTTAGGTTATGTTTTGTTTCGTTGTTTTGCTCGAGGACGAGCAAAAGCTAAGTGTGGGGGAATTTGATAGGAGCATATTTATGCGCCTTAGTTAGCTAGTTCTTATGCATTTATGTTGTGTTTTCTTAGTTAAGTTAGTCTTTTAAGCTATTTTCATGTGTTTTCAGGTTTTAGAGACAAAGTGAGCAAAAAGATGCAATTTGGAGCATTTTGGAGCAAAATTGGGCTAGAATGGAGTCCATGCATATGAAGCACAAAGGATGGACGAATTTGAGGGATTGATGAAGCTAGGAATGTGTTTCAAAGTTGAAGAATTGAAGATATAAAGTTTCCTAGTTGAGGTAGGAAAGGGCTTAAATGAAGAATTCCTAAATAAAGGAGGATTCCTAATCAATGTAGGAGTCCTAATTGAAGATGGATTCTTAGACGTATGAAGTTTACTACTCAAGCAAGGTTTCCTATGTGAAGAAGAAGAGTTAAAGCCAAAGAATCAGCTCAAGTGAAGGAATCTTATCCAAAACATCATCCATAACCTTATCTTAGCTTATCTTATCCAAACAAACCTTATCCTATCCTATCTTATCCTAATGTTAATCTACCTACATTTCAGCTGCAAGGGAGGGTTTCTAACTAGATTAGGATGCTTAAAATCAGATTTCTAAAAGACCTAATCTTGTCCTACAAAGATGGCGCCTAGAACCTTTCTAGAAGCCTAAAAATCTGCCTTGTATTTCTTTCTAGAAACCACCCTTTGTGCCGCACCCTATACCCTATTTCCCTAGGGATTTTGGTTTTCTAGAAGCCCTTATCATCTCCTAGTTTTGTGCCGCTCCTTATCTCTCATTCCCTTTGGATTTCTGACTTGTTTTCCTTATAGGATTGTATGTTATTGTCCTATGCAGATTAGGCATTTAAAACCTTGTCCTTTGCTATCTAGGGGTTGTGATTTTCAGCCTATAAATACCACCTTATGCCGCACCATTCATTCACCACTCTCTACCATATTTTCACTACACCATTTACCCAAAAACCCCTCATTGTGCCGTGAGTTTTGCAAGGAAAAGAAGGAAGAAATCTGGAGCCGTGCATGCCATTCAAGAAGCTTGGATTGTTGGAGCATTTCTAGGTGTTTTCTATCTTTATGTCAATGTTTAAATTTATTTATCTTTGTTTATTTGCGAACATGAGGAACTAATTTCTTTATAGTTAGAGGGGAATTCAAAGCCATGATCATATGTTTTATATGACTTGATTTCTTCCAATTATGATTTCATAAATCGTGAATGTGGTTTACTTATCTATTTGATTGATAACATGTTTATGTATGTTGATTGAGGGTCGACACTTAGTTTGCATGCATGAATTTGATGCTAGAGTATAAGGGAATTTCACCTAATTGTTATTAACTTATATTCCTAAGCAGTAAAAGTCGCTAGTCACGATTGTGTTAAGTAAATCCTAGGTAAGAGTAACATGCGTATCCCATAGTTATGAATGCCTCGTCAATGCTTATGATTTCCATTGAACTTAATGATCTTTGATATGTGTCTCTATCATGCGTATTCCATAGTTAGGGTCCTTGATAAGAATAATTTGGTTGTAATGCGTATTCCATTCAATTCAATGAATCTAGGGAAATCTGAGAATTAATTGGTGCAATCTAGTTAATTTGGGGCATTGTCATTCATGGTTTGTTGAAAGAAGTAATTGGAAATCGAGTCATATGCATATGTTTCATGTGTGGAGAAGGAACCTTCTAACTAGCCTTTCACCATCTTAATCTACATCAAATCGTTTTTGTCAAGTTTGTTTTCAAAGTTTTTGTTTTAAAAGTTAATTTCGTCAAAACCAAACCCCTTGGTTTTAAGTCTTGTTTTTAGAGTCGAAACTTGTTTCCTTTAAGTCTTTTGAGTCTTTGAAGTTCTATTTTCGTCCAAATCACTTGTTAGGTCTAGAATTGAGTCTTTTTTTATTGTTATTTGTTGTTTTGAGTGTTTTAAGTTAGTTTTGAGTTTATAGAGTCTAGTTTAGTGTTTTTGAGTCTTATTTGTGTTGATTAGCATCCCTAGTTAATCCCCGGTCTAGAACGATCCCTACTTGCATCATTACTACAATTGTCATCAATAGGGTTTAATTTGTGTGTCAACATAATTTTCACATCAGGAACAACATTAGAATTAATCAAAATTGGAACTTCCTTACCTTTATTGGCCGAATTGGATGGTTTAGGAGCATTTGGGGCCTGCGGCAAACGTGTTTCCACCCTTGCCGTGGGGGGGCTTTATTCTTCCTCTTCAATTATCAACTTTTCAACCTCATTGGAACGTGATTTGGAAGGTTGGGGATCAGATCCAACTTGTTTTCCACTCCGCAAACTCATGGCTTTGGCAGATTCAAATCCTCCCTTCGGGTTGACAACAGTTGAACTAGGCAACTTACCTTGCTCTCTGAATTGTCCTACAAACTCCGCAATCTGCCCAATTTGCTTCTCCATTTGGTCCACCCTTTTGTCTTTGTTTTGCATTGCTTTGGCTTGATTTTCTTGCCCCTAAGACAAAGTTTCTAAAGTTGGAAGTTTCTATTCTTGGAGGTTTCCATTTTCGTGAGTTTCTATTCTTGGCTTTGGGCTTTTAGATGACCTAAACCCTAATTCCTTGTGGACCCTAAGCCCATGCCGCACCCTAGGGCCTAATCATTTAATTTCTGCCAAGTTAAACCCTAATCTATCTCCCCTAGGGTTTGGGCCGCACCTAATGTTCTAGAACCCTTATTTTCTGGTGGATTTCCAACCCATTGCCGCACCTAAACCCTAGCCCATTGTTTAAACCTGATTTCCCTAGGGTTTGTGATGCCTATATATATGTGTTCTAAGCCTTGCCGCATATACCACCCCCTCCACAAGTCAGAAATTCGTCCAAACATATTCCCACACTTTGCCGCAGCTTTCCTTCACCAATCTGCCATATTTCCACACTTTGCCGCAACCCCCATGTCCCCAAAACACTACCATATCATTCCTTACCTATTCATCCATCCAAATAACCCCTAGAACCTGTCTCTAGTCTTTGTGCTGCAGCCAAGAGGAGGAGAGAAAGCTTGAGACGTTCATGCCATTCAATTGAGGGTTGCTGGAACGTTTTAGGTGTTGTCTTTCCTTTGAATTCCATGTTTAATTTTGATATTCTTTGTGTTGTGAGTATGAGGAACTAAACCCCCCTTGGTTAGGGGGGAATTCGAAACCATGTACATGCTTGCAATATGATTTGATTACATTAAGTTGTTATTTCATAAGTTGTGGATTCAATTCGTTCATCTACTTGATTGATAACTTATTTGTGTATGTTGATAGAGAGTGCACGCTTAGTTTTCATGCATGAATATGATGCTAGATTATGAGGGAGTTTCACCTAATAGTTACAATCTTATAATCACAAGTAGTGAAGGTCGCTTGAAAACGATCGCGTTGAATGAATTCTTGGCATAAGTTTCATGCAATTCATAGTAACGAATGCTTCGTCAATGCTTATGTTTTTCATAGAACTTAATGATTCTGGCTTGTATCTCTATTATGCAATTCATGTAGGGAACTTGTAGGGAATGTTTTGGGTTGTCGTATGCAATCATCCAACTCAATAACTTGTGGAAAAACTGAGGGTTAATTAGTGCAATTCACGGTTAATTTGGGGCGTTGAGTATTTATAATTGATTGGAAGAACAACTGAAAATCGTTTTGTTTGCAAGTGTGACATGTGTGGAGAAGAACCTCCTAACTAGCCTTTTATCCATCCTTTTCATCCAAAAACGTTTTACAATCTGTTTAGTTTTAAGTTTCTGTTTTGTTTTCAATTTTCGTCCAAAACAAATCCCCCTTTATTTTGAAGTCTTAGATTAGTTAGAAAGTGTTTTGATTTGTGTTTCTAAGTGTTTTGATTCAAGTTTTCACCCAAATTCGTCCAAGTTCTTGTTAGGTTCTCAAAACTGCCCAGAAAGTGGTTTTTAGGCAGTTTTGAGTCATTAGGTTGCTGTTTTGAGTTTTAGGTTTGTTTTAGTGTTTTAACCTTTAGTTTTGCATTCTTTGAGTCTAGTTTAGTGTTTTAAACTTTGTTTTTGAGTTTTTAACTCAGTTTCCAAGTGTTTAGCAATCCCTCCTAATCCCTGTTCTAGAACGATCCCTACTTACATCTTTACTACAATTTGACAAAAAGAGGGTTTAATTTGTGTGCTTATCTATTTCGCATCAAATTTTTGGCGCCGTTGCCGGGGATTAGCAACTTTGCTAATCCCTTGGTTCTTTTCCTTTCGTTTAGTTTGTTTTTGTTTCTGTTTTAGTTACTGACTTTGTTTCTTTTTGTGTCTTTTGTTTTTAGTTTCTTATTTGGTTTTGTTTTGTTTATTTTACTTTTGATATTTGATTTATTCTCTTTCTTTGATTTAAGGTACTAGAGAAGTAGGACATGGATTTTTCTAGCATTCAAGCTCAATTGGCGAATCTTACTTCTCAATTGTCACAGATTGCCGGAAGGACCACAATGCAAAGTGTCCCTACATGTGGTGTGTCTTATGGGCAAGGATATCAAGCCAATCAATGTCCACAAAGATATTGGAATGATCATTCAACTTCTATGTGGTGGGAATCTCAACAAGCTCAACACGAAGGATATTGGCAGCCATATGAGGAGTTCTATTCAAGACCTATGCAATATGCTCAATCAAACTCAGGTTCGTCAATAGATTATAATCAAATTCTTAACGAATTAAATTCTTTGGTGCAGGGCTCACAAAATCAAGCCAAAGAGGCTCAACATGATGCATATTGGCAACCATATGAGGAGTTTTACACCACGCCTATGCAGCCACCACCACCTCCCCCACAACAAATCCAATCGAATTCAAGTATGCCTATGAGTTATGATGAAATTCTTGATGTACTAACCTCTTTGACGCATGGCTCACAACAAGAAGAATACTCACAGCCATCTGAGGAGTTCTATCATTGGCCATATGAACTATCACATCCATCACAACAATTTGCCCAATTCAATTCAGGTACGTCTTTGGATAATGATATGTTTAATAAGTTACTCACCTCTTTGTACCAGGAAGTAGAAAATCGAAACAAAGAGATGTCAATTCAAACCAAGAAGACGGGTGAATTGGAGAAGCATATTGGGCAGATTATGGAGTTCATGGCACAAATTCAAGAGCAAAGTGAAGTCTCCAACTCAACTATTGAAAATTCGAAGGAAGATTTTGAAATCCATGATGCTATCACTTTGGGAAGTGCTATGGAGGTTGGAGCTAACCTAAAAACGTCCAAACATTGCCTAGAAGTGGATGACGAGCTACTGATTGAGGAGGAGGAAGAAGACATACACACGGCAAGGGTAGAACAACCCTTGCCGCAACCCCCTAAGCCTTCTAACCCACCCACCACAAGTAAGGACGTCCCAATTTCATTTCATTCTAATGTTATTCCTCCCAATGTCCCTTTTCCTAGCAGGTTTTTGATTCCCAAGCAAGAAGAGAGTGAAAAAGACATTGTGGAAGCTCTTACAAAGGTGCAAAAGGATATTCCAATTCTTGGTGCAACAAAGCAAGTTCTAGATCGTGTTGAATATTTCAAAGGCCTTTGTTTCCCAAGAAGAATGATTGAAGAGAAAGTAGTGGCTAAAGAATGTCAAGACTTCATCAAAGAGGACAAATTTGAAACAACAAAGCCCAAAGAAGTTGAATTTGATGACATTGGACAAGTCACAACCATCATAGTAAATCTGGCCAAGTTCAATATCCCTGAAACTTTCAAAGGAGTGGTGTTTGTCATTGAGTTCTTGTCGGACAAAGCAAGCAAGTCATCATCTCCAATTTCCATTATATTTTATACTAACTTGCTGATTTTGATGAATCAGGTACCTACACTAGAATCTAAACCAATGCCGGTTCATTTCAAGTATCATCGTCCATTCAACGATCAAATCCATGCCGTGGGACCTAGGGGAGCTTAAAGAGAAGCATTCAAATAAGGAAGATTGAGGACAATGCCGTGGGACCTAGGAATTGCTCTAACAACCAGATTTGAGTTTCTAAAACCCTTCACTTTGTTGCTTGTTTCTAATCTGCCAGTTTTGTTTTTAACTTGCTGTTTGTGTGTTTCTTTGTGTTTTGTGTGAGTTTATGCTTGAAACATTGAGGACAATGTTTGATTTAAGTGTGGGGGGGTAAATAAGTGTTTTTGATGCAAATTCGTGGGATTTTATCACCCTTTACTTATAGACTTGTTCCTTGCTGTTTTTAAGTGTTTTAAGCTGTTTTGGTGTGTTTTAGGGTGTTTTGAAGTAAAAATCCGAAAATCACATAAAAATTTGAAAAATTTGTTTTAAAAACCCAAAAAGAGTTGTTTTTGTGTGTTTGTTTGTGTCTTAGGGTACCTTCCAAAACAATGATGAGGATTCGGTTTGTAATTACATGGCTGTTAAAGAGAGTGATTAACATGGATGAAAGTTTGATTTACTCTTTGTTATGCTTAGTTGTGGTTATAACTTATGAATTCACATGCAATCATAAAAGAAAAAAAATCAGTTTTTGTAACATGCTTGAAGGACGGAACTCAAACTAACGCTACAACCTTGTGAGACTTGAGCTTAAACGTTTATTTGGAGAGTTAAAATCTGTGCATTCTTTGTTTTCTAAAGTCGTTGCATGATCTCATTATTCTTTGCTTGGTTGCTACTTAGAAGGCGTTTCATCATTTAGTTCCAAATGCTACAACTCATGCCCATTTCATTCAAAGCATGTTATTGATTTGCATAACACACATTCAAGATGAAGTTGTGTAGTGACCACCACCTTAGCCAAAAAGCCGTGTGCCCTATGCCTTCGTTATTTGTTAACCCATGTTTTCCTCACCTAGCCTAGTTTAGGACCATCCATACCCTTGTTCTTAAAGCATAGTAAAGCATGATTCGAATTGAATTCCTTTTGATCTATGTTAGCAGAAAACAAGTGTGGGGGAAGTATTTTTCATGAGGAATTGTGTGCCATAGGCACGGCAAAGAAAAGAAAAGAAAAAAATATTCGTGGAAAAAGAAAAGAAAAAAGTATGAAAAGTATGAAAAAAAGAGTTGAAAAGTTGAGAAAAAGAGTTCCAAAGTATTGTTTGTTGAAGTGAGGGTCCAAAACAATGAATTCGGCCCTAAGGAGTTGTTTAAGTCTCCCCCTTGTGTGTTAAAGTTAATTTCTGCAATCTAAGTGAATTCTAAGTCTCAATTTCATTACTTTGCTTACTATCGCTTGAAGAACGTTTGTTTTCCTTATCCTTTCCTTGTGAACCTGATAGGAGCATATTTATGCGCCTTAGTTAGCTAGTTCTTATGCATCTTTGTTATGTTTTCTTCGTTAAAGTAGTCTTTTAAGCTACTTTCATGTGTTTTCAGGTTTAAAGGACATATTACATGAAATGATGCAATTTGGAGCTTTTGGAGCAAAATGTGAGCTTGGATTGAAAAGGACATGCTTGGAACACAAGGTTGGGATGGAATTGAAGAGTTGAAGATTTGAGGTTTCCTATTTGAAGTAGGAAAGCTAAGCCTAAAAGTTTCCGTTTTGGGTTGATCTTTCCTAAATCGGAATTGGCAACCAAAGTTTCTAAAGTTGGAAGTTTCTATTCTTGGAGGTTTCCAATTTCGTGAGTTTCTATTCTCGGCTTTGGGCTTTTGGATGACCCATCCTTACCTCTTGGACCTATGCCGCACCTAAACCCTAACCCTAGCCCACTTAATCAACCGCACCTAGGCCTTGTTCACATGCAAAAATCTGATTATAAACCCTAAGCCCATGCCGCACCTTTCCATCCTAGAAGCCCTATTTTACAAACCCTAACCCTAACCCTAGTCCACTTAAGTAGCCGCACCTAACCCTAGCCCAATCTGATTTATTTAGGGTTTTAGGTGCCTATATATATGTTTTTTACACCTTGCCGCAGATCACCACCCACTCTACAAATCAAAAATCGTCTAAACCCTATTTCTACACCTTGCCGCAGCCTTCATCCATTCCAGCCACTTCCCATCCTTGCCGCAGCCACCATCCATCTCCAGCCACCATTAGACACCTCCACACACCACCCACACACCTTGCCGCACCACCATACCATCCTAATTCCCTTCCTAAACCAAAACCACATCCAAAAATCCCTTTAACCATCTCTGCCGCAGCAAGGAGAAGAGAAGAGGAGCTTGACGTGCAGAAATTCAAGTTGGAATTCTTGGGCGTTTTAGGTGTAATCTTTCTTATGTCTTCGATGTTTCAATTCAATAAACTTTATGTTGTGAGTATGAGGAACTAAACCCCCTTAGTTGGGGGGTAATTCGAAACCATGTACATGCTTACAATTTGATTCGATTACATTCAGTTGTTATTTCATAAGTTGTGGATTCAATTCGTTCATCTATTTGATTGATAACTTATTTGTGTATGTTGATTGAGAGTGCACGCTTAGTTTTCATGCATGAATATGATGCTAGATTATGAGGGAGTTTCACCTAATAGTTACAATCTTATAATCACAAGTAGTGAAGATCGCTTGAAAACGATCGCGTTGAATGAATTCTTGGCATAAGTTTCATGCAATTCATAGTAACAAATGTTTCGTCAATGCTTATGTTTTTCATAGAACGTAATGATTCTTGCTTGTATCTCTATTATGCAATTCATGTAGATAACTTGTAGGGAATGTTTTGGGTTGTCGTATGCAATCATCCAACTTAATAACTTGTGGAAAAACTGAGGGTTAATTAGTGCAATTCACGGTTAATTTGGGGCGTTGAGTATTCATAGTTTATCGGAAGAACAACTGAAAATCGTTTTGTTTGCAAGTGTGACATGTGTGGAGAAGAACCTCCTAACTAGCCTTTTATCCATCCTTTTCACCCAAAAACGTTTTACAATCTGTTTAATTTTAAGTTTCTGTTTTGTTTTCAATTTTCGTCCAAAACAAATCCCCCTTTATTTTGAAGTCTTAGATTAGTTAGAAAGTGTTTTGATTTGTGTTTCTAAGTGTTTTGATTCAAGTTTTCAACCAATTTCGTCCAAATTAGTGTAGGTGCTCAAAACTGCCCAGAAAGTGGTTTTTAGGCAGTTTTGAGTCTTCTAGTTGCTGTTTTGGGTTTTATGTTTGTTTAAGTGTTTTAACCTTTAGTTTTGCATTCTTAGAGTTTAGTTTAGTGTTCTAATCCCCGGTCTAGAACGATCCCTGCTTACATCTTTACTACAATTTGACAAAAAGAGGGTTTAATTTGAGTGCTAGTTAATATCATATCAAATTTTGGCGCCGTTGCCGGGGATTAGCAATTTTGCTAATCCCTTGGATTGTTTTTGTTTCTTGTATTTCACTTTGTTTCTGATTTTGTTTAAGTTTCTGACCTAATTTTGTTTCTTGTTTCTTAGGTACTAATGTATGACTAGAAGCTCTCAAACGATTCGTGCAAACATCTTGGAGTTTGACGACGATTTTGAGAGGAAGTTGAGAAGAGCTAGAAGCCAGCAAGAACACCATCCACCCAACTCCGAATCTGACCTTGAAGAAAACGTACAAGAAGAGGAGGAGGAAGCCACGGCAGGGATATTTGAAGAAGTCCAAAGCATGGCGATGGACAACCGTACACTCAAAGAGCTTTCCGCCTCATGTTTGGATAATGCCGCACCCTTGTGCATTCAATACCCCACGGCTGCCCAAGGTAAGACGGATGAGTTTGAATTAAAGTCAAGTTTGCTTCATCATATTCCTAAATACCATGGCTTGTCCATGGAAGATCCTAACAAACATTTGAAAGAATTTGAAGTAGTTTGCTCTAGTATGACTCCCGTCAATGTTGACGGAAATATCTTGAAGATGAAGGCTTTTCCATTCTCTTTGATGGATAAAGCCAAGGATTGGTTATACGAGTTAGCTCCCGGAACTGTCACGTCGTGGGAGAGTATGAAGAGAGCGTTCTTGGAGAAGTTCTTTCCAACTTCTCGCATCATCCTCCTACGCAAAAAGATAAGCGGAATTCAGCAAGAAGAAGGTGAGTCTTTTCCTACATATTATGAACGATTTAAATCACTTGTTGCTTCTTGTCCACAGCATCAGATGAAGGAGGAGTTGCTTTTGCAATACTTCTACGAGGGTCTCCTACCTCTAGAACGTCAAATGTTTGATGCTTCGGCGGGGGGAGCATTGGTGGACAAAACACCCATGGCTGCCAAGGTCTTGATTGCTAATAGAGCGTTGAACACTCAACAGTACGAGGGTGTAGGCCAAAGAGGACCCCCACGGCACCAAGTACATGAGGTAAGTTCAACTTCCGATCTTCATTCACAATTGGCTAATCTTACTTCTATTGTTTCACAGATGGCCGAGGGAATGAAGATACAAGGACCTGTGGTGTGTGGCGTATGTTCTATCCAAGGACATGTCTCCGAAAAGTGTCCTCAACTCATCGAGAATGGCGGATGGGAGAGTGCGAATGCCATTGGGTTTCAAAGCCAAAATCAGTCAAGACATGATCCATACTCCAACACGTATAATCCGGGGTGGCGAGACCATCCAAACTTCAAATGGAGGGAGCCCCAGCAACCTCAGAATCAAGGAGGCTTTAGGCAACAACCCCCGGGGTTCTTTCCCAAAACCTACGGCCCACCCCAAAATCAAGCCCAATCCGGCCCAAATGCCTCAGGTACGTCTCTTGACAATGATGCACTTTTTAAGATACTAACTAAGTTGTCTAATGGACAGGAAGATCAAGCTAAGGCTATGCAAATCCAAGACAAAAGGGTGGATCAACTTGAGAAACAAATTGGGCAGATTGCCGAGTTTGTTGGGCAGTTTAGAGAACAAGGAAAGCTTCCTAATTCAACCATTGCGAATCCAAAAGGAGGCTTTGAAACCGCAAATGCAATCATGCTAAAGAGTGGAAAAGAAGTTGGGGCAGGTTCTACACCACCAAAATCAGGTCCCAAAGGGGATGAAATGTTGAAATCTGAAGAGGAGACACCAAGTCCACTCACGGCAAATGTAGCACCACCTTTGCCGCAAGCACCCATGGCCCCTAAGCCATCCAATCCGTCCACCCTAGGTAAGATGAGTCCAAGTTTGGTTAATGCTAACATTATTCCACCCAATGTGCCATTTCCTAGCAGATTTTTGCAATCCAAGAATGAAGAGGAGGAAAAAGATGTGCTAGAGACATTTAGGAAGGTTCATGTTTACATACCTCTCTTGGATGCAATCAAGCAAATCCCGAAGTATGCCAAGTGTTTAAAGAAGCTTTGTACGACAAAGAAACGTGCCCGGGAGAAAGAAGTGGTACATGTAAGCGAGAATGTCTCCGCCATCTTGCAACGTAAATTACCCCCCAAATGCAAAGATCCAGGTAGTTTCACAATTCCGTGTGTCATTGGTAATACCCGTTTCAAATCTGCCATGCTAGATTTAGGAGCATCTATTAATGTTATGCCATATTCTGTTTATGCATCTATGAATCTAGGAGCACTTAAACATGATGGTGTAATCATACAATTGGCCGATAGATCTAACGCTTATCCAAAGGGAGTTTTGGAAGACGTTTTAGTGCAGGTTGATCATTTAGTCTTCCCAGCGGATTTCTATGTCCTCGAAATGGATGAATCGGACCATGCCCCTTCATTGCCCATCCTCCTTGGAAGGCCATTTATGAAAATGGCTCAAACGAAGATTGATGTGGCCAAAGGATTAGTAACTATGGCATTTGGTGGTGACATGATTAGTTTTAAAATTTCTGAATCCATTGAGACTCCTAATGTTGTTCAGTCTTGTTGTGCCATTGCTACATTTGAAAATATAGGACCGGACCGTTCCGCACCAAGCACAAAGGATGCATCAAGAACCATGCAAGACGAGGGAATTGGAGTGGAGAACAAGGACCATACGGCCACTGCCCTCACAGTGCTCAAATTGGCCGAAAGGACCATGGGGAAGAACGTTTACCTAGCTGCCACTTCATCACATCACATAGGTAAGCCACCTAATCCAAATCCAATTCCCATTAAAGTTGATAGGTGGTTCCCTTCTATGGTGCAGGTACCCAAGCAAATCCCCGATGGTGGGCACATGTACATGAACCATAGGCAACACAACGCACCCATCAACAAACATCACTATCCATTACCGTTCAAAGATGCAATGTATAAGAGTGTCGTGGGGCAGGTTGTGGAGGAGATCCCACTCCTTGGCGTGGGCTTCAATGGGGCGTGATTGTGTTCTTCGTCCGGCTGCAAGACGTAAAAGAAAGCGCTACGTGGGAGGCAACCCATGCAATTCAACAAAGGAAGACCAAGGAATCACTCCAATTCCAGATTTGCGTTCCTAAACTCTTCACTTTGTTGTTTATTTCGAATCTGCCTATTTAGTTGTTTTAGTTGCTGTTTGTGTGTTTCTTTTTGTTTAGTGTGGTTTTATGCTTGAAACATTGAGGACAATGTTTGATTTAAGTGTGGGGGGGTAACTAAGTGTTTTAGATGCAAATTCGTGGGATTTTATCACCCTTAACTTGGAGACTTGTTCCTTGCTGTTTTTAAGTGTTTTTGAGCAGTTTTGGTGTGTTTTAGTGTGTTTTGAAGTAAAA
Organism: Malus x robusta; assembly: GCA_963082935.1. NCBI lineage: Eukaryota > Viridiplantae > Streptophyta > Magnoliopsida > Rosales > Rosaceae > Malus > Malus x robusta. Next base: position 14,480,061 of record OY720328.1, read on the forward strand.
ATCCGAAAATTACATAAAAATTTGAAAAATTTGTTTTAAAAACCCAAAAAGAGTTGTTTTTGTGTGTTTGTTTGTGTCTTAGGGTACCTTCCAACACAATGATGAGGATTCGGTTTGTAATTACATGGCTGTTAAAGAGAGTGATTAACATGGATGAAAGTTTGATTTACTCTTTGTTTATGCTTGGTTGTGGTTATAACTTATGAATTCACATGCAATCATAAAAGTAAAAATCAGTTTTTGTAACATGCTTGAAGGAAGGAACTCAAACTAACGCTACAACCTTGTGAGACTTGAGCCTAAACATTCTTTGGAGAGTTAATAATCTATAAATTGTTGTTTTCTAAAGTCGTCGCATAATCTCATCATTCTTTGCTCGGTTGCTACTTAGAAGGCGTTTCATCAATTTAGATCTAAATATTAGAACTCATACCCATTTCATTCAAAGCTTAAAATTGAGTACATAACATATAACAAGATGAAGTTGTTTAGTAGTTATCACCAGAGCCAAAAAGCCTTCAACCCATGCATTTGTTTTTGTAGGATTAACCCCTTTGAACCTTATTTAGCCTATTTTTGTTGTTAGCCACATTATCCTTACCTAGCCTAGAGTAGGACTATCCATACCCTTGTTCTTAAAGGATAATAAAGCATGACTTAGAGGGAATTCTTTTTGATCAATGTTGTGCAGAAAACTAAGTGTGGGGGAAGGGAAAGTTTGTGTGCCAAAAGAAGTAGAAGGGCACGGGTTAGAAAGAAAAAAAAAACAGAAAAGAATGCAAAATTCGTAGAAAAAGAAAGAAAAAAAAAGAGAAAAGTGTGAAAAGTATGAAAAGGAGTTGAAAGAGCATAGAATGAGCTCTAAGTTGTTGGTTGTTGAAGCAAGGGTCCAAAAAGTTGAATTAGACCCTAAGTGTTGCATGAGTCTTCCCCTTGGGTTTAAGAATTGATTTTTGCATGCAAAAGTGAATTCTAAGTGTCAATTTCATTACTTTGCTTATTATTCTTTAAGAATGTTTTTTTATCCTGACCTTTCTTTGTTAGCCAATACCTTAGCCCCGTTACAACCCTTTGCTTCTATCTTGATTGTTATGTGTTTCAATATGTGGAGTTTGGAATTGGTATGAGCATATGATATCCCTGGTTCTCGCGTCTAAGTAGTAGCATTCCATTCATGAGATCATATAGATACATTCATAATTCCAGAAAATGCTTTTATTGTTATAACATATGTGAGCATTAGTTTTCATATTTACATCAATCTTCTCACATATAACTAGTGTAGGAATTGAGGGATTTTCTAAGGCATGTTACTACATTCAAAACATTGTTTTAATTGATTAAATGTGAGCTAGTAAGTGATGACTATGATTAAGTATGTGCTCGAGAGTAGGGATGGCTAAAATCTATGTAAGTGGTGATCTCTGGCGTGTCATGTACCATTGGAAATCCCTGAGGCGATTGTTGGAAGGTTTAGGTTATGTTTTGTTTCGTTGTTTTGCTCGAGGACGAGCAAAAGCTAAGTGTGGGGGAATTTGATAGGAGCATATTTATGCGCCTTAGTTAGCTAGTTCTTATGCATTTATGTTGTGTTTTCTTAGTTAAGTTAGTCTTTTAAGCTATTTTCATGTGTTTTCAGGTTTTAGAGACAAAGTGAGCAAAAAGATGCAATTTGGAGCATTTTGGAGCAAAATTGGGCTAGAATGGAGTCCATGCATATGAAGCACAAAGGATGGACGAATTTGAGGGATTGATGAAGCTAGGAATGTGTTTCAAAGTTGAAGAATTGAAGATATAAAGTTTCCTAGTTGAGGTAGGAAAGGGCTTAAATGAAGAATTCCTAAATAAAGGAGGATTCCTAATCAATGTAGGAGTCCTAATTGAAGATGGATTCTTAGACGTATGAAGTTTACTACTCAAGCAAGGTTTCCTATGTGAAGAAGAAGAGTTAAAGCCAAAGAATCAGCTCAAGTGAAGGAATCTTATCCAAAACATCATCCATAACCTTATCTTAGCTTATCTTATCCAAACAAACCTTATCCTATCCTATCTTATCCTAATGTTAATCTACCTACATTTCAGCTGCAAGGGAGGGTTTCTAACTAGATTAGGATGCTTAAAATCAGATTTCTAAAAGACCTAATCTTGTCCTACAAAGATGGCGCCTAGAACCTTTCTAGAAGCCTAAAAATCTGCCTTGTATTTCTTTCTAGAAACCACCCTTTGTGCCGCACCCTATACCCTATTTCCCTAGGGATTTTGGTTTTCTAGAAGCCCTTATCATCTCCTAGTTTTGTGCCGCTCCTTATCTCTCATTCCCTTTGGATTTCTGACTTGTTTTCCTTATAGGATTGTATGTTATTGTCCTATGCAGATTAGGCATTTAAAACCTTGTCCTTTGCTATCTAGGGGTTGTGATTTTCAGCCTATAAATACCACCTTATGCCGCACCATTCATTCACCACTCTCTACCATATTTTCACTACACCATTTACCCAAAAACCCCTCATTGTGCCGTGAGTTTTGCAAGGAAAAGAAGGAAGAAATCTGGAGCCGTGCATGCCATTCAAGAAGCTTGGATTGTTGGAGCATTTCTAGGTGTTTTCTATCTTTATGTCAATGTTTAAATTTATTTATCTTTGTTTATTTGCGAACATGAGGAACTAATTTCTTTATAGTTAGAGGGGAATTCAAAGCCATGATCATATGTTTTATATGACTTGATTTCTTCCAATTATGATTTCATAAATCGTGAATGTGGTTTACTTATCTATTTGATTGATAACATGTTTATGTATGTTGATTGAGGGTCGACACTTAGTTTGCATGCATGAATTTGATGCTAGAGTATAAGGGAATTTCACCTAATTGTTATTAACTTATATTCCTAAGCAGTAAAAGTCGCTAGTCACGATTGTGTTAAGTAAATCCTAGGTAAGAGTAACATGCGTATCCCATAGTTATGAATGCCTCGTCAATGCTTATGATTTCCATTGAACTTAATGATCTTTGATATGTGTCTCTATCATGCGTATTCCATAGTTAGGGTCCTTGATAAGAATAATTTGGTTGTAATGCGTATTCCATTCAATTCAATGAATCTAGGGAAATCTGAGAATTAATTGGTGCAATCTAGTTAATTTGGGGCATTGTCATTCATGGTTTGTTGAAAGAAGTAATTGGAAATCGAGTCATATGCATATGTTTCATGTGTGGAGAAGGAACCTTCTAACTAGCCTTTCACCATCTTAATCTACATCAAATCGTTTTTGTCAAGTTTGTTTTCAAAGTTTTTGTTTTAAAAGTTAATTTCGTCAAAACCAAACCCCTTGGTTTTAAGTCTTGTTTTTAGAGTCGAAACTTGTTTCCTTTAAGTCTTTTGAGTCTTTGAAGTTCTATTTTCGTCCAAATCACTTGTTAGGTCTAGAATTGAGTCTTTTTTTATTGTTATTTGTTGTTTTGAGTGTTTTAAGTTAGTTTTGAGTTTATAGAGTCTAGTTTAGTGTTTTTGAGTCTTATTTGTGTTGATTAGCATCCCTAGTTAATCCCCGGTCTAGAACGATCCCTACTTGCATCATTACTACAATTGTCATCAATAGGGTTTAATTTGTGTGTCAACATAATTTTCACATCAGGAACAACATTAGAATTAATCAAAATTGGAACTTCCTTACCTTTATTGGCCGAATTGGATGGTTTAGGAGCATTTGGGGCCTGCGGCAAACGTGTTTCCACCCTTGCCGTGGGGGGGCTTTATTCTTCCTCTTCAATTATCAACTTTTCAACCTCATTGGAACGTGATTTGGAAGGTTGGGGATCAGATCCAACTTGTTTTCCACTCCGCAAACTCATGGCTTTGGCAGATTCAAATCCTCCCTTCGGGTTGACAACAGTTGAACTAGGCAACTTACCTTGCTCTCTGAATTGTCCTACAAACTCCGCAATCTGCCCAATTTGCTTCTCCATTTGGTCCACCCTTTTGTCTTTGTTTTGCATTGCTTTGGCTTGATTTTCTTGCCCCTAAGACAAAGTTTCTAAAGTTGGAAGTTTCTATTCTTGGAGGTTTCCATTTTCGTGAGTTTCTATTCTTGGCTTTGGGCTTTTAGATGACCTAAACCCTAATTCCTTGTGGACCCTAAGCCCATGCCGCACCCTAGGGCCTAATCATTTAATTTCTGCCAAGTTAAACCCTAATCTATCTCCCCTAGGGTTTGGGCCGCACCTAATGTTCTAGAACCCTTATTTTCTGGTGGATTTCCAACCCATTGCCGCACCTAAACCCTAGCCCATTGTTTAAACCTGATTTCCCTAGGGTTTGTGATGCCTATATATATGTGTTCTAAGCCTTGCCGCATATACCACCCCCTCCACAAGTCAGAAATTCGTCCAAACATATTCCCACACTTTGCCGCAGCTTTCCTTCACCAATCTGCCATATTTCCACACTTTGCCGCAACCCCCATGTCCCCAAAACACTACCATATCATTCCTTACCTATTCATCCATCCAAATAACCTCTAGAACCTGTCTCTAGTCTTTGTGCCGCAGCCAAGAGGAGGAGAAAAAGCTTGGGACGTTCATGCCATTCAATTGAAGGTTGCTGGAACGTTTTAGGTGTTGTCTTTCCTTTGAATTCCATGTTTAATTTTGATATTCTTTGTGTTGTGAGTATGAGGAACTAAACCCCCCTTGGTTAGGGGGGAATTCGAAACCATGTACATGCTTGCAATATGATTTGATTACATTAAGTTGTTATTTCATAAGTTGTGGATTCAATTCGTTCATCTACTTGATTGATAACTTATTTGTGTATGTTGATAGAGAGTGCACGCTTAGTTTTCATGCATGAATATGATGCTAGATTATGAGGGAGTTTCACCTAATAGTTACAATCTTATAATCACAAGCAGTGAAGGTCGCTTGAAAACGATCGCGTTGAATGAATTCTTGGCATAAGTTTCATGCAATTCATAGTAACGAATGCTTCGTCAATGCTTATGTTTTTCATAGAACTTAATGATTCTGGCTTGTATCTCTATTATGCAATTCATGTAGGGAACTTGTAGGGAATGTTTTGGGTTGTCGTATGCAATCATCCAACTCAATAACTTGTGGAAAAACTGAGGGTTAATTAGTGCAATTCACGGTTAATTTGGGGCGTTGAGTATTTATAATTGATTGGAAGAACAACTGAAAATCGTTTTGTTTGCAAGTGTGACATGTGTGGAGAAGAACCTCCTAACTAGCCTTTTATCCATCCTTTTCATCCAAAAACGTTTTACAATCTGTTTAGTTTTAAGTTTCTGTTTTGTTTTCAATTTTCGTCCAAAACAAATCCCCCTTTATTTTGAAGTCTTAGATTAGTTAGAAAGTGTTTTGATTTGTGTTTCTAAGTGTTTTGATTCAAGTTTTCACCCAAATTCGTCCAAGTTCTTGTTAGGTTCTCAAAACTGCCCAGAAAGTGGTTTTTAGGCAGTTTTGAGTCATTAGGTTGCTGTTTTGAGTTTTAGGTTTGTTTTAGTGTTTTAACCTTTAGTTTTGCATTCTTTGAGTCTAGTTTAGTGTTTTAAACTTTGTTTTTGAGTTTTTAACTCAGTTTCCAAGTGTTTAGCAATCCCTCCTAATCCCCGGTCTAGAACGATCCCTACTTACATCTTTACTACAATTTGACAAAAAGAGGGTTTAATTTGTGTGCTTATCTATTTCGCATCACTAACCCACGGCAAGGATGAGAAAATATTCTAACACCTTTCTTTGTGTCTTCCAACGCTTCGGAACCTTCTAATGATGCTCAAACGCAAGGCCATTCCGGTTTAGGAAAGGTCAACCCAAAATGGAAACTTTTAGGCTTAGCTTTCCTACTTCAAGTAGGAAACCTCAAATCTTCAACTCTTCAATTTCATCCCAACCTTGTGTTCCAAGCATGTCCTTTTCAATCCAAGCGTACTTTTTGCTCCAAAAGCTCCAAATTGCATCATTTCATGTAATATGTCCTTTAAACCTGAAAACACATGAAAGTAGCTTAAAAGACTACTTTAACGAAGAAAACATACGAAAATGCATAAGAACTAGCTAACTAAGGCGCATAAATATGCTCCTATCAGTTACACTAGAATCTGCCCCCTTGGTTTTGAGTTCCATGCCTCGTGTAATGACTTTTTCAAGCGCATCGTCATTCAAATCGTCGAGATATCCCCGCGCCAAAGAGTCAATTATATCAATAGAGAAACATGAATGGTCCTCACTAGGGTATTTAATGGAATCAGAAAGATTAAAATTAACAACTTCCCCATCGAATTCCATGGACAAAGTTCCACTATACACGTCAATCTTTGTCCGGGCCGTCTTCATGAATGGCCTTCCAAGTAGAATGGGCAGCGAAGGAGCATGGTCCGATTCATCAATTTCGAGGACATAGAAATCCGCCGGGAAGACTAAATGATTAACCTGCACAAGAACATCTTCCAAAACTCCCTTTGGATAGGCGTTAGATCTATCGGCCAATTGGATTATTACCCCATCATTTTTCAATGCTCCTAAGTTCATAGATGCATAAATGGAATATGGCATAACATTTATAGAAGCACCTAAATCAAGCATGGCAGATTCAAATCTAGTGTTCCCAATGACACAAGGAATGGTAAAGCTATATGTGTTTTACACCTTGCCGCATATCATACTACCTTTCCACAATTCAGAAATTGATCCAACCCTATTTCCCATTCCTTGCCGGAGCCACCATCACCCTAATACCCTCAGCCGCCACTCCTCCATCCATTCCAGCCACTTCCCACACCTTGCCGCAACCATTCTCCACCTCCATACACCATTCTACACCTCCATACACCATCCATACACCTTGCTGCACCACCATACTATCCTAACTCCCTTCCAAACCCAAAATCACATCCAAAAATCCCTTAACCCTTCTCTGCCGCAGCAAGGAGAAGAAGAAAGAGGAGCTTGACGTGCAGAATTCAAAGTGGAATTGTTGGGCGTTTTAGGTGTAATCTTTCTTATGTCTTCGATGTTTCAATTAAATAAACTTTGTGTTGTGAGTATGAGGAACTAAACCCCCTTAGTTGGGGGGTAATTCGAAACCATGTACATGCTTGCAATATGATTTGATTACATTCAGTTGTTATTTCATAAGTTGTGGATTCAATTCGTTCATCTATTTGATTGATAACTTATTTATGTATGTTGATTGAGAGTGCACGCTTAGTTTTCATGCATGAATATGATGCTAGATTATGAGGGAGTTTCACCTAATAGTTACAATCTTATAATCACAAGTAGTGAAGGTCGCTTGAAAACGATCCCGTTGAATGAATTCTTGGCATAAGTTTCATGCAATTCATAGTAACGAATGCTTCATCAATGCTTATGTTTTTCATAGAATTTAATGATTCTTGCTTGTATCTCTATTATGCAATTCATGTAGGGAACTCGTAGGGAATGTTTTGGGTTGTCGTATGCAATCATCCAACTCAATAACTTGTGGAAAAACTGAGGGTTAATTAGTGCAATTCATGGTTAATTTGGGGCGTTGAGTATTTATAATTTATTGGAAGAACAACTGAAAATCATTTCGTTTGCAAGTGTGACATGTGTGGAGAAGAACCTCCTAACTAGCCTTTTATCCATCCTTTTCATCCAAAAACGTTTTACAATCTGTTTAGTTTTAAGTTCCTGTTTTGTTTTAAATTTTCGTCCAAAACAAATCCCCCTTTATTTTGAAGTCTTAGATTAGTTAGAAAGTGTTTTGATTTGTGTTTCTAAGTGTTTTGATTCAAGTTTTCACTCAAATTTGTCCAAGTTCTTGTTAGGTTCTCAAAACTGCCCAGAAAGTGGTTTTTAGGCAGTTTTGAGTCATTAGGTTGCTGTTTTGAGTTTTAGGTTTGTTTAAGTGTTTTAATCTTTAGTTTTGCATTCTTTGAGTCTAGTTTAGTGTTTTAAACTTTGTTTTTGAGTTTTTAAGTCAGTTTCCAAGTGTTTAGCAATCCCTCCTAATCCCCGGTCTAGAACGATCCCTACTTACATCTTCACTACAATTTGACAAAAAGAGGGTTTAATTTGAGTGCTAGTTAATATCATATCATCTCACCACCCCGGATTATACGTGTTGGAGTATGGATCATGTCTTGGCTGATTTTGGCTTTGAAACCCAATGGCATTCGCGCTCTCCCATCCGCCATTCTTGATGAGTTGAGGACACTTTTCAGTGGCATGTCCTTGGATAGAACATACGCCACACACCACAGGTCCTTTTATCTTCATGCCCTCGGCCATCTGTGAAACAATAGAAGTAAGATTAGCCAATTGTGAATGAAGATCAGAAGTTGAACTTACCTCATGTACTTGGTGCTGTGGGGGTCCCCTTTGACCTACTCCCTCATATTGTTGAGCGTTCAACGCTCGATTAGAGATCAAGATCTTGGCAGCCGTGGGTGTTTTGTCCACCAATGCTCCCCCCGCCAAAGCATCAAGCATTTGACGTTCTAGAGGTAGGAGACCTTCGTAGAAGTATTGCAAAAGCAACTCCTCCTTCATCTGATGCTGTGGAAAAGAAGCAACAAGTGATTAAAATCGTTCATGATATGTAGGAAAAGACTCACCTTCTTCTTGCTGAATTCCGCTTATCTTTTTGCGTAGGAGGATGATGCGAGAAGTTGGAAAGAACTTCTCCAAGTATGCTCTCTTCATACTCTCCCAAGAAGTGACAGTGCCGGGAGCTAACTCGTATAACCAATCCTTGGCTTTATCCATCAAAGAGAATGGAAAAGCCTTCATCTTCAAGATATTTCCGTCAACATTGACGGGAGTCATACTAGAGCAAACTACTTCAAATTCTTTCAAATGTTTGTTAGGATCTTCCATGGACAAGCCATGGTATTTAGGAATATGATGAAGCAAACTTGACTTTAATTCAAACTCGTCCGTCTTACCTTGGGCAGCCGTGGGGTATTGAATGCACAAGGGTGCGGCATTATCCAAACCTGAGGCGGAAAGCTCTTTGAGTGTACGGTTGTCCACCGCCATGCCTTGGACTTCTTCAAATATCCTTGCCGTGGCCTCCTCCTCTTCTTGTATGTTTTCTTCAAGGTCAGATTCGGAATTGGGTGGATGGTGTTCTTGCTGGTTTCTAGCTCTTCTCAACTTCCTCTCAAAATCGTCGTCAAAATCCAAGATGTTCGCACGAATCGTTTGACTAGTCATACACTAGTACCTAAGAAACAAGAAACAAAATTAGGTTAGAAACTTAAACAAAATCAGAAACAAAGTGAAATAAAAGAAACAAAAACAATCCAAGGGATTAGCAAAATTGCTAATCCCCGGCAACGGCGCCAAAAATTTGATGTGAAAATTAACTTGACACTCAAATTAAAACCCTATAATTGTAGTATATGTAAGTAGGGATCGTTCTAGCCGGGGATTAGAAGGGATGCTAATCAACACAATTAAGACTCAAAAACAATAAACTAGACTCTATAGACTCAAAACTAACTTAAAACACTAAAAACAGCAAGAAACACTCAAAAAGACTGAATTCTAGACCTAACAAGTGATTTGGATGAAAATAGAACTTCAAAGACTCAAAAGACTAAACGGAAACAAGTTTTGACTCTAAAAACAAGGTTTAAAAACAAGGGGTTTGGTTTTGACGAATTTAACTTTTAAAACATAAACTTTGTAAACAAACTTAAGAAAAACAAATTTGGATGAAAAAGAATGGTGAATGGCTAGTTAGAAGGTTCCTTCTCCACACATGAAACATATGCATACGACTCGATTTCCAGTTACTCTTTCAACAAACCATGAATGACAATGCCCCAAATTAACTAGATTGCACCAATTAATTCTCAAATTTCCCTAGATTCATTGAATTGAATGGAATACGCATTACAACCAAATTATTCTTATCAAGGACCCTAACTATGGAATACGCATGATAGAGACACATATCAAAGATCATTAAGTTCAATGGAAATCATAAGCATTGACGAGGCATTCATAACTATGGGATACGCATGTTACTCTTGCCTAGGATTTACTTAACACAATCGTGACTAGCGACTTTTACTACTTATGAATATAAGTTAATAACGATTAGGTGAAATTTCCTTATATTCTAGCATCAAATTCATGCATGCAAACTAAGTATGCATCCTTAATCAACACACAAGAACAAGTTATCAATCAAATAGATAAGTAAACCACATTCACGATTTATGAAATCATAACTGGACGAAATCAAGTCATATTAAACATATGATCATGCCTTTGAATTCCCCTCTAACTATAAAGAAATTAGTTCCTCATGTTCGCAAATAAACAAAGATAAATAAATTTAAACATTAAGGCAAAGATAGAAAACACCTAGAATCGCTCCAACAATCCAAGCTTCTTGAATGGCATGCACGGCTCCAGATTCCTTCCTTCTTTTCCTTGCAAACTCACGGCCCAATGAGGAGTTTATGGGTGAATGGTGTAGTGAAAATATGGTAGAGGATGGTATGGTGGTGCGGCAAGGAGTATGGTGGTGTATGGAGGTGTAGAATGGTGGCTGGAGTAGAGGAATGGTTCGGCAAAGATGGAAGGTTGCTGGAATGGATGGAGAAGTGGCGGCTAAAAGGTATTAGGGTGATGGTGGCTACGGCAAGGAGTGGGAATGGCTGGTTTTTTATTTTCTGAATTGTGGAGAGAGTCATCTCTGCGGCCCAAGGGTTTAATGAATATATATAGGCACTTAAAAACCCTAGCAAATCAGATTAGGGTTTCTAGAAACCCAAATCCACCAGAAAATAGGTTAAAACAATCAGAATTTTAGTGGAAAAAGGGCCTAGGGTGCGGCAAATTTAATGGGCTAGGGTTAGGGCTTCTAGAATGCCTTGCAAGGCATGGCAAATAGGTGTTCTAGAAGGGAAAGGTGGGGCTGATTAGTGGGAGTGTGGATAGGGTTTCTAGAAAGCCCTAACCCACGGCAAGGATGAGAAAATATTCTAACACCTTTCTTTGTGTCTTCCAACGCTTCGGAACCTTCTAATGTTGCTCAAACGCAAGGCCATTCAGGTTTAGGAAAGATCAACCCAAAATGGAAACTTTTAGGCTTAGCTTTCCAACTTCAATTAGGAAACCTCGTTTGAGTAGGAATCTTCCTCTTCTCGGAATCCATCTTCAACTAGGAATCCTCCGTTGATTAGGAATCCTTCTTCAGTTAGGACTCCTCCTCGGACTAGGAATCCTTCTTGTACTAGGAATCCTCAAATCTTCAAATCTTCAATTTCATCCCAACCTTGTGTTCCAAGCATGTACTTTTCAATCCAAGCTCACTTTTTGCTCCAAAAAGCTCCAAATTGCATCATTTCATGTAATATGTCATTTAAACCTGAAAACACATGAAAGTAGCTTAAAAGACTACTTTAACGAAGAAAACATAACGAAAATGCATAAGAACTAGCTAACTAAGGCGCACAAATATGCTCCTATCAAGCACCAAGCACAAAGGATGCATCAAGAACCATGCAAGACGAGGGAATTGGAGTGGAGTACAAGGCCCATACGGCCACTGCCCTCAATGTGCTCAAAGTGGCCGAAAGCACCATGGGGAAGAATGTTCACATTGCTGCCACTTCATCACATCACATAGGTAAGCCACCTAATCCAAATCCAATTCCCATTAAAGTTGATAGGTGGTTCCCTTCTTTGGTGCAGGTACCCAAGCAAATCCCCGATGGTGGGCGCATGAACATGAACTTTAGGCAACACAACGCACCCATCAACAAACATCACTATCCATTTCCATTCAAGGATGCAATGTACAAGAACTTTGTGGGGCAGGTTGTGGAGGAGATCCCACTCCATGCCGTGGGCTCCAATGGGGCCTGATTGTGTTCTTCGTCCGGCTGCAAGACGTTAAAGACAGCGCTACTTGGAAGGCAACCCATGCATTCGACAAAGGAAGACCTAGAGAGCGCTCAAATTTCAGATTTGCGTTCCTAAACCCTTTTCTTTGTTGTTATTTCGTTTCTGCCATTTAGATTGTTTAGTTGCTGTTTTTCTTTGCGTGTTGGTTATTTGTGTTAGTTTATGCTTGAAACATTGAGGACAATGTTTGATTTAAGTGTGGGGGGGTAACCAAAGTGTTTTGATACAAATTCGTAGGGTTTTATCACCCATAATTTCAAATGTTGTTCCTTGCTGTTTTTAGGTGTTTTTAGGCTGTGTTCCAAAGTATTGTTTGTTGAAGTAAGGGTCCAAAACAATGAATTTGACCCTAAGGAGTTGTTTAAGTCTCCCCCTTGTGTGTCAAAGTTAATTTCTGCAATCTAAGTGAATTCTAAGTCTCAAGTTCATTGCTTTGCTTACTCTTGCTTGAAGAACGTTTGTTTTCCCTATCCTTTCGTTGTTAGCCAATCACCCTTAGCCCCGTTACAACCCTTAACTTCTATCTTGAGTGTTATGTGTTTCAATTTGTGGAGTTTGAATTTGGTATGAGCATATGGTGTCACTGGTTCTCGCATCTAAGTAATAGCATTCCATTCATGAGATCATATCTAAACATGCTTCTTAACTCTAGAAATTGCGTTCTTTGTGATACATATATGTGAGCATTCGTTTTCATACCTACATCAATCTTCTCACATATGACTAGTGTAGGGTGTGGAGTTAGAAAATCTGAGTGAAAATAGAGTGTATATCTTGTAAGGAATTGAGGGAATTCTCTAAGGCATGTTACTACATTCAAAGCATTGTTTTAATTGATTACTTGTGAATTAGTAAGTAGTGGCTTTAATTAAGTATGTGCTTGTGTAAAGATGACTCAAATCTGTGGGGATAACAATCTTTAACATGTTATGTGCATTGGAAATCCCTGAGGCAAACGTTGGAAGGTTTAGATTGTTTCGTTTTGTTTTCTTTGTTTTGTTTGTTTTGCTTGAGGACTAGCAAAAGCTAAGTGTGGGGGAATTTGATAGGAGCATATTTATGCGCCTTAGTTAGCTAGTTCTTATGCATTCTTGTTATGTTTTCTTCGTTAAAGTAGTCTTTTAAGCTACTTTCATGTGTTTTCAGGGTTAAAGGACGTATTACATGAAATGATGCAAGTTGGAGCTTTTGGAGCAAAAAGTGAGCTTGGATTGAAAAGGACATGCTTGGAACACAAGGTTGGGATGAAATTGAAGTGTTGAAGATTTGAGGTTTCCTACTTGAAGTAGGAAAGCTATGCCTAAAAGTTTCCATTTTGGGTTGATCTTTCCTAATTCGGAATTGGCAACCAAAGTTTCTAAAGTTGGAAGTTTCTATTCTTGGAGGTTTCCAATTTCGAGAGTTTCTATTCTCGGCTTTGGGCTTTTGGATGACCCATCCTTACCTCTTGGACCTAGGTTGCACCTAACCCTAACCCAAGTCCACCTAATCAGCCACACCTAGGCCTTGTTCACATTCAAAAATCTATTTTACAAACCCTAGCCCATGTTCACTTAAGTGCCGCACCTAACCCTAGCCCATTGTTGTCTAATCTGATTTAATTAGGGTTTTAGATGCCTATATATTTGTGTTCTACACCCTAGCCGCAGAACATCTTCTCCCTCTACAAAAAATCAGAAAACCATCTCCCTCTCCCCACCTTGCCGCAGCCACCACCTATTCCAGCAACCTTTCCCACCTTTTGCCGCAGCCACCACCCATTCCAGCCACCATCCTCCACCTTTATACACCATTCCACACCTCCATAACCCTTTCCCACACCTTGCCGCACCACCCTACCATCCTAACTCCCTTCTAAAACCCAAGAACACATCCAGCAACATCCATTCACGCCAGAACCTGTCCCCCACCTTTGCCGAGCCCAACCTACACCCAAATCCATAGTTTCTGACCTAAAACCTTCCTAGCCGTGCCCTACACCTATCCTAGATAGTTTTCCACCATTCCCCCTCATCCAAAGTCATCCAAATTCATCCAAAAAAACCCCCTAAACCCTCACTGCCGCATCAAGGAGAAGAAGAAAGAGGAGCTTTCTGTGCAGATTTCAAAGTGGAATTCTTGGGCATTTTAGGTGTAATCTTTCTTATGTCTTTGATGTTTCAATTCAATAAACTTTATGTTGTGAGTATGAGGAACTAAACCCCCGTAGTTGGGGGGTGATTCGAAACCATGTACATACTTGCAATTTGATTCGATTACATTCAGTTGTTATTTCATAAGTTATGGATTCAATTCGTTCATCTATTTGATTGATAACTTATTTGTGTATGTTGATTGAGAGTGCACGCTTAGTTTTCATGCATGAATATGATGCTAGATTATGAGGGAGTTTCACCTAATAGTTACAATCTTATAATCATAAGTAGTGAAGATCGCTTGAAAACGATCGCGTTGAATGAATTCTTAGCATAAGTTTCATGCAATTCATAGTAACAAATGCTTCGTCAATGCTTATGTTTTTTATAGAACTTAATGATTCTTGCTTGTATCTCTATTATGCAATTCATGTAGGGAACTTGTAGGGAATGTTTTGGGTTGTCGTATGCAATCATCCAACTTGATAACTTGTGGAAAAACTGAGGGTTAATTAGTGCAATTCACGGTTAACTTGGGGCGTTGAGTATTTATAATTTATTGGAAGAACAACTGAAAATCGTTTTGTTTGCAAGTGTGACATGTGTGGAGAAGAACCTCCTAACTAGCCTTTTATCCATTCTGTTCACCAAAATCGTTTTTACAATCTGTTTTATTTAAAGTTTCTATTTTGTGTTCAATTTTCGTCCAAAACAAATCCCCCTTTAGTTTGAAGTCTTAGATTAGTTAGAAAGTGTTTTGATTGGTGTTCTAAGTGTTTTAATTCAAGTTTTCATCCAAATTCGTCCAAATTAGTGTAGGTGCTCAAAACTGCCCAGAAAGTGGTTTTTAGGCAGTTTTGAGCCTTCTAGTTGCTGTTTTAATTTTTAGGTTTGTTTAAGTGTTTTAACTTTTAGTTTTGCATTCTTTGAGTCTAGTTTAGTGTTTTAAACTTTGTTTTTGAGTTTTTAAGTCAGTTTCCAAGTGTTTAGCAATCCCTCCTAATCCCCGGTCTAGAACGATCCCTACTTACATTCCATACTACAATTTGACAAAAAGAGGGTTTAATTTGTGTTCTAGTTAATATCATATCAATCATCCTCCTACGCAAAAAGATAAGCGGAATTCAGCAAGAAGAAGGTGAGTCTTTTCCTACATATTATGAACGATTTAAATCACTTGTTGCTTCTTGTCCACAGCATCAGATGAAGGAGGAGTTGCTTTTGCAATACTTATACAAGGGTCTCCTACCTCTAGAACGTCAAATGCTTGATGCTTCGGCGGGGGGAGCATTGGTGGACAAAACACCCATGGCTGCCAAGGTCTTGATTGCTAATAGAGCGTTGAACGCTCAACAGTACGAGGGTGTAGGCCAAAGAGGACCCCCACGGCACCAAGTACATGAGGTAAGTTCAACTTCCGATCTTCATTCACAATTGGCTAATCTTACTTCTATTGTTTCACAGATGGCCGAGGGAATGAAGATGCAAGGACCTGTGGTGTGTGGCGTATGTTCTATCCAAGGACATGTCTCCGAAAAGTGTCCTCAACTCATCGAGAATGGCGGATGGGAGAGTGCGAATGCCATTGGGTTTCAAAGCCAAAATCAGTCAAGACATGATCCATACTCCAACACGTATAATCCGGGGTGGCGAGACCAGCCAAATTTCAAGTGGAGGGATCCCCAACAACCTCAAAATCAAGGAGGCTTTAGGCAACAACCCCCGGGGTTCTTTCCCAAAACCTACGGCCCACCCCAAAATCAAGCTCAATCCGGCCCAAATGCCTCATGTACGTCTCTTGACAATGATGCACTTCTTAAGATACTAACTAAGTTGTCTAATGGGCAGGAAGATCAAGCTAAGGCTATGCAAAACCAAGATAGAAGGGTGGATCAACTTGAGAAACAAATTGGGCAGATTAACGAGTTTGTAGGTAAGTTTCGAGATCCCGGACAACTCCCTAGTTCCACCATTCCAAATCCGAAGGGAGGTTTCGAAAGTGCCAAAGCAATCATCCTAAGAAGTGGTAAGGAAGTTGGGGCAGGTTCTTCATCAAAAACAGGTCATAACGAGGATGAAATGTTGCAAATGGAAGAGAAGGAATCAAAGCAACCCACAGCAAGGGTGGTTCCACCTTTGCCGCAAGTCTCCAATGCCCCTAAACCTTCAAATCTGTCCAATAAGGGTAAGAATGTGTTAAATTCAAGTCCTACTAATGTTTTTCCTTTAAATGTCCCCTTTCCTAGTAGATTTTTGCAATCCAAGAACGAAGAGGAGGAAAAAGATGTTCTAGAGACGTTTAGAAAGGTGCAGGTCAACATTCCCCTCCTTGATGCCATAAAGCAAATCCCGAAGTATGCCAAGTGTTTAAAGAAGCTTTGTACGACAAAGAAACGTACCCTGGAGAAAGAAATGGTACATGTAAGCGAGAATGTCTCCGCCATCTTGCAACGTAAACTACCCCTCAAATGCAAAGATCCGGGGAGCTTTACAATTCCGTGTGTCATTGGTAATACCCGTTTCAAATCTGCCATGCTAGATTTAGGAGCATCTATTAATGTTATGCCATATTCTGTTTATGCATCTATGAATCTAGGAGCACTTAAACATGATGGTGTAATCATACAATTGGCCGATAGATCTAACGCTTATCCAAAGGGAGTTTTAGAAGACGTTTTAGTGCAGGTTGATCATTTAGTCTTCCCAGCGGATTTCTATGTCCTCGAAATGGATGAATCGGACCATGCCCCTTCATTGCCCATCCTCCTTGGAAGGCCATTTATGAAAACGGCTCAAACGAAGATTGATGTGGCCAAAGGAGAAGTAACTATGGCATTTGGTGGTGATATGATTTGTTTTAAAATTTCTGAATCCATTGAGACTCCTAACGTTGTTCGTTCCTGTTGTGTTATTGATACAATAGAAAAGATAGGGACGGATCATTCAGCCCCTAACACAAAGGTTGCTTCAAGAACCATGCAAGATGAGGGAATTGGAGTGGAGAACAAGGACCATACGGCCACTGCCCGCAAAGTGCTCAAATTGGCCGAAAGCACCATGGGGAAGAACGTTTACCTTGCTGCCACTTCATCACATCACATAGGTAAGCCATCTAATCCAAATCCAATTCCCATTAAAGTTGATAGGTGGTTCCCTTCTATGGTGCAGGTACCCAAGCAAATCCCGGATGGTGGGCACATGTACATGAACCATAGGCAACACAACGCACCCATCAACAAACATCACTATCCATTACCGTTCAAAGATGCAATGTATGAGAGTGCCGTGGGGCAGGTTGTGGAGGAGATCCCACTCCTTGTCGTGGGCTTCAATGGGGCATGATTGTGTTATTTGTCCGGCTGCAAGACGTAAAAGAAAGCGCTACTTGGGAGGCAACCCATGCAATTCAACAAAGGAAGCCCAAGGAATCACTCCAATTCCAGATTTGCGTTCCTAAACCCTTCTCTTTGTTGATTCTTTCTAATCTGCCAGTTTTGCTATTTCGTTGCTGTTTGTGTGTTTCTTTTTGTTTAGTGTGGTTTTGATATGAGCATATTTATGCGACTTAGTTGGCTTGTTCTTAAGCATTTATGTTGTTTTTCTTTAGTTATTTTAGTGTTTAAAGTCATTTTCGTGAAATTTCAGGTTTAGAGACGAAGTATGCAAAGAAGTGCAAAATGGAGCATTTTAGAGCAAAATTGAGCTGGAATGGAGTGTATGCTAATGGAGCACCAGGAATGGACGAGTTTGAAGGTCAAAGGAGCTTAAGAAATGAAGAAATGAAAGTGAAGAACAAAGAATTCAGATTTGGAAACCAAAGTTTCTAAAGTTGGAAGTTTCTATTCTTGGAGGTTTCCATTTTCGAGAGTTTCTATTTTTAGCTTTGGGCTTTTAGATGACCTAAACCCTAATTCCTCGTGGACCCTAACCCTAGCCGCACCTAGGCCTCTAGAATATCTGATTTCCTTGCCTTGCAAGGCATTCTAGAAGGCCCATCTCTAAACCCTAACCCTAGCCGCACCTTAGGCCTTATTCCCACTAAAAATCTGATTGTTTTAACCTAATTTCTGGTGGATTTGGGCTTCTAGAAACCCTAATCTGATTACCCTAGGGTTTTGGATGCCTATATATACTCATTATAACCCCTAGATCAGATTATCATCTCCCATACACAATCATTCACGCCAGAAATCTGCCCTTGATTTCTGCCGCACCTTCCCATCACCAAAGTCCCAAAATTCTGCCCAAAATCATCCCTAGCCGTACCCCCATTGATAGGAGCATATTTAGGGGCCTTAGTTAGCTAGTTCTTATGCAGTTTTGTTATGTTTTCTTCGTTAAAGTAGTCTTTTAAGCTACTTTCATGTGTTTTCAGGTTGAAAGGACATATTACATGAATTGATGCAATTTGGAGCTTTTGGAGCAAAAAGTGAGCTTGGATTGAAAAGGACATGCTTGGAACACAAGGATGGGATGGAATTGAAGAGTTGAAGATTTGAGGTTTCCTATTTGAAGTAGGAAAGCTAAGCCTAAAAGTTTCCATTTTGGGTTGATCTTTCCTAAATCGGAATCGGCAACCAAAGTTTCTAAGGTTGGAAGTTTCTATTCTTGGAGGTTTCCAATTTCGAGAGTTTCTATTCTTGGCGTTGGGCTTTTAGATGACCTAAACCCAAATTCCTGGTGGACCTTCATCCTATGCCGCACCTGGGCCTTCTAGAATCACTTTGCCTTGCCTTGTTAGGGTTTCTAGAAACCCTAACCTTAGCCCACATACCAGCCGCACCCTAGGCCCTTTTTCCCACTAAATGTCTAATTGTTTCAACCTAATTTCTGATGGATTTGTGTTTTAGAGGCCCTAATCTGATTTGCTAGGGTTTTTAAGTGCCTATATATATATTTCTACACCCTAGCCGCACATCATCACCCACTCTACAAATCAGAAATCGCCTAAACCCTATTCCCCATCCTTGCCGCAGCCACCATTCATTCCAGCCACATCCATACCCTTTTGCCGCAGCTTCCATCCATTCCAGCACCATTCCACACATCCATACACCATTCTCCACCTCCATAAACCATTCCCACACCTTGCCGCACCACCATACTATCCTATCTACCTTTCAAAACCCAAAAACACATCCAGAAAACTCCATTCACGCCAGAACCTGTCTCTCACCTTTGCCGAGCCCAACCTTCACCCAACTCCATATTTTCTGACCCCAAACCTTCCTAGCCGTGCCCTACACCCATCCTAAACATTTTTCCACCATTCTCCCTCATCCAAAATCATCCAAAACTACCCAAAAATCCCCTAAACCCTCTCTGCCACAGCAAGGAGAAGAAGAAAGAGGAGCTTTCTGTGCAGAATTCAAAGTGGAATTCTTTGGCGTTTTAGGTGTAATCTTTCTTATGTCTTCGATGTTTCAATTCAATAAACTTTATGTTGTGAGTATGAGGAACTAAACCCCCTTAGTTGGGGGGTGATTCGAAACCATGTACATGCTTGCAATTTGATTCGATTACATTCAGTTGTTATTTCATAAGTTGTGGATTCAATTCGTTCATCTATTTGATTGATAACTTATTTGTGTATGTTGATTGAGAGTGCACGCTTAGTTTTCATGCATGAATATGATGCTAGATTATGAGGAAGTTTCACCTAATAGTTACAATCTTATAATCACAAGTAGTGAAGATCGCTTGAAAACGATCGCGTTGAATGAATTCTTAGCATAAGTTTCATGCAATTCATAGTAACAAATGCTTCGTCAATGCTTATGCTTTTCATAGAACGTAATGATTCTTGCTTGTATCTCTATTATGCAATTCATGTAGGGAACTTGTAGCGAATGTTTTGGGTTGTCGTATGTGATGCGAAATATATTAAGCACACAAATTAAACCCTCTTTTGACAATGGTAGCAAAGTATGTAAGTAGGGATCGTTCTAGACCGGGGATTAGGAGGGATTGCTAAACACTTGAAAACTGATTTAAAAACTTAAAAACAAAGTTTAAAACACTAATTTGGACTCAAAGAATGAAAAACTAAAGTTTAAAACACTAAAACAAACCAAAAACTCAAAACAGCAACTAGAAGACTCAAAACTGCCTAAAAACCACTTTCTGGGCAGTTTTGAGCACCTACACTAATTTGGACGAAATTGGTTGAAAACTTGACTCAAAACACTTAAAAACATAAACCAAAAGACTTTCTAACTAATCTAAGACTTCAAAATAAAGGGGGATTTGTTTTGGACGAAAATTAACTAACAAAACAGATCGCAAATTCAAAACAGATTGTAAAACGAAATTAGATGAAACGATGGATGATGGATTAGTTAGGGGTTCTTTTTCCACACATGACAAGTATGCAAACGACTCAATTTCCAGTTATTCCTTCATAGAATTATGAATGACAATGCCCCAAATTAACCGTGACATCACTAGTTAATTCTCAAGTTTTCCTTGTGTTATCGGATTGGATGACATCATTCGACAACCCGAAGCATTCCTTAAAAGTTCCCTACATGACATCATAATAAAGATACGATCAAAGATCATTACGTTCAATGAAAACTATAAGCATTGACAAAGCACTTGCAACTATGACATCATGTCACTCATGCTACGAATTGGACTTAACGCGATCGTGACTAGCGACCTTCACTACATATGAATATAAGTGTGTGACGATTATGTGAAACAACCTTATATTCTAGCATCATATTCATGCAAGCCAATTAAGTGTCGACCCCTAATTAACAAACACAAATAAGTTATTATTCGCACAGTTAAGCCAATTGCATTCACGATTCAAGAATTCATAACTGGAATTTATCAAATCAAATTGTACACATAGTCATGGCTTCGAAATCACCCCTAACCAATAGGGGTTTAGCCACTCATGTTCATAGCAAAACGAAAGAGAAAGAAATTACACATTGAAATTATGAAACGAATTACACCTAGAATGCACCAACGATGAAGCTTGAACATCCAAGGATCCTTCCTTCTTCCTCCTTGCTGCAACGCACAAGTGGGTGAGTTTTAGGGCTTATGGATGGTGTAGAATGATGGGTTTATGGCTGGGATAGGTGTATGGGACGGCTAGGGTGGTTTTTGGTCAGAAAATATGGTGAATGGTGAAGGAATGGGGCTGTTGAAGATGGAGAATGATTTCTGGCGTGAAAGGTTATTTTCTGGATGAATGCTCCTCTTTGTGGCTGCACACACATGTTTATTTAAAGGGATTAGGAAATTAAAAACCCTAGGCTAATTAGGTAAACAGAAATTTAAGTCAAGGGCTTCCAAAAATAGGAAATCAAATCAGAAATTAAAGGAAATAGCAAGGGAAATTCGGCTAGGATTTTAAAGCATAAAAAGGAAGGTGTTTTAAATCAGATTTTGGGAAAGAAACCCTCTCCCTTGCACGGCAAGGAAGAGGAAAGGGTGAGGGAAGTGCGGCACATGACCTAGAGTGGTTTAGGGCCTTTGTTTGGTGTCCCAAAGTGCTTAGAAAATCTTCATAATTGCTGGAACTTTTAGGGACAATTAGGAAAAATCAAACCAAAGTAGGAAACCTTGGCTTAAGTTTCCTACTTCAAGTAGGAATCCTTGTTGGAGAAGGAATCCTTGTTCTTCTAGGAATCCTCATGTGATTAGGAATCCATCTTCAATTAGGAATCCTTCGTTGATTAGGAATCCTTCATCGATTAGGAATCCTTCGTCAATTAGGAATCCTTCGTCATGTAAGCACTTTCCTACTTCAACTAGGAAACCTTGTTCAAGTAGGAATCATCATCTTCAAGTCTTCAAATTCGTCCAACCCTGGCTCCAAATATGTGACATGCATTCCAAGCTCCATTTTGCTCCAAAAAGCTCCAAAATGCATCTTCTTGCATCCTTTGGCCTTAAAACCAGAAAACACATAAAACTAGCTTAAAAGACTACTTTAACTAAGAAAACACCATGGAAATGCATAAGAACTAGCTAACTAAGGCGCATAAATATGCTCCTATCAGTATGCAATCATCCAACTTAATAACTTGTGGAAAAACTGAGGGTTAATTAGTGCAATTCACGGTTAACTTGGGGCGTTGAGTATTCATAGTTTATCGGAAGAACAACTGAAAATCGTTTTGTTTGCAAGTGTGACATGTGTGGAGAAGAACCTCCTAACTAGCCTTTTAACCATCTATTTCACTAAAATCGTTTTTACAATCTGTGCTTATTAAAGTTTCTGTTTTGTTTTCAATTTTCGTCCAAAACAAATCCCCCTTTATTTTGAAGTCTTACATTAGTTAGTGATGTGATAATTAACTAGCACTCAAATTAACCCTCTTTTTATCAATTGTAGTATGGAATGTAAGTAGGGATCGTTCTAGGCCGGGGATTAGGAGGGATTGCAAAATCACTTGGAATTGACTCAAAAACGTAAAAACAAGTTTAAAAACACTAACTAAACTCAAAGAATGTAAAACTATAACTTAAAACACCAAAACAAACCAAAAGACTCAAAATAACACAAAAACACTCAAAACTGCCTTTAAACCACTTTCTGGGCAGTTTTGGACTCTAAACAAGATTTGGACGAAAATAGATTTGAACTTGACTCAAAACACTTAAAAACACAAACTAAAGTGATTTCTAACTATTATGACTCAACAAAGTAAAGGGGGATTGATTTTGGACGAAATTAAAAACAAAACAAACTTTGTAAACTAGACAGATTTTAAAAACGAAATTGATTTAAATGAATGGATGGAAGGCTAGCTAAGGGGTTCATCTCCACACATGTTATACTTGCATATAAAACGATTTACAACTGCTTTTCAATAAACCATGAATTCTCAACGCCCCAAGTTAATTAGGTCCGCTTAAATTAACCCTCAGATTTTCCTTAAGTTATTGAATTGGATGATTGCATACGACAACCCAAAGCATTCCCCACAAGTCCCCTACATGATTGCATAATAGAGATACAAGCAAGAATCATTAAGTTCTATGAAAACCATAAGCATTGACGAAGCACTTGTTACTATGATTGCATGAAACTTATGCCAAGAATTTACTTAACGCGATTGAGATCATCAACCTTTACTACTTGTGAATATAAGTCCATAACGATTAGGTGAAATTTCCTTATATCCTAGCATTCAATTTATGCATGATAATTAAGCGTGCACTCTCAACCAACACACACAAATCAATGTAATTCACATAGATAAGTAAACTGAATTCACAACTTATGAAACGCAATTAGAAGTAATCAAATCATAACGCAAGCATAAACATGTATTTCGAATCCCCCCCTAGCCAAGGGGGGGTTTAGTTCCTCATACACACAAAACAAAGAGAATTGAATTTAAACATTGAAAGCAAAGGAAAAGAAACACCTAGAAATTCCAGCGACGCGAACTTGAATTGCATGAACTTCCGAGCCTCCTTCTCCTCCTCCTTGGTGCGGCAAAGGACTTTGGACAGGTTCTTTGGGGTTATGGATGGTGGAGAATGGTTATGGATGGATGTAGTAGTGTTTAGGGGAAGGGAATGGTGCGGCAAAGGTGTGGAGAAGTGTTTGGACGAATTTCTGAATTTATGGGATGAATGAATGTGTATGAGAGGTGGTCATCTGATTTAGGGGTTAATATGAGTATATATAGGCACTTAAAACCCTAGGGTAATCAGATATGGACTTGGATAACCCAAATCCACAAGGAAATAGGTTTAAACAATCAGATTTTGCAAAGGAAAAGGGATAAGGGTGCAGCAGCAATGGGATAAGGATAAGGTTTAGGTGTCCTAAATAGATAAGGTGTCCTAAATGGATAAGGTGTCCTAAATGGATAAGGACTCCTCATTTCACTTGGAAACTTTGCCTATTAGGATTAGGAAATCTTCTTTGTAGCTGCAACTTGATGCTATTTGGATTTAACTTTCCTACTTCGAGTAGGAAACCTTGTTTGAGTAGGAATCTTCATTCTTCTAGGAATCCATCTTCAACTAGGAATCCCTCGTTGATTAGGAATCCTTCTTCAATAAGGAATCCTTTGTTGACTAGGATTTCATCTCTTGATTAGGCGCTTTCCTACTTCGACTAGGAAACCTTGTTCAAGTAGGAAACATCATCTTCAACTCTTCAATTTCGTCCATCCTCTTGGCTCCAAGCATATGATGTCCATTCCAAGCTCAAATGTGCTCCAAAAGGTTCCAAAATGCATCCTTTTGCATACTTTGCCCTTAGAACCTGAAAATACATAAAACTAGCTCAAAAGACTACTTTAACTAAGGAAAAACAATGTAAATGCACAAGAACAAGCTAACTAAAGTGCATAAATATGCTCCTATCAGTTAGAAAGTGTTTTGATTTGTGTTTCTAGGTGTTTCGATTCAAGTTTTCAACCAATTTTGTCCAGATTAGTGTAAGTGCTCAAAACTGCCCAGAAAGTGGTTTTTAGGCAGTTTTGAGTCTTCTAGTTGCTGTTTTGGGTTTTATGTTTGTTTAAGTGTTTTAACCTTTAGTTTTGCATTCTTTGAGTTTAGTTTAGTGTTTTAAACTTTGTTTTTGAGTTTTTAAGTCAGTTTCCAAGTGTTTAGCAATCCCTCCTAATCCCCGGTTTAGAACGATCCCTACTTACATCTTCACTACAATAAGACAAAAAGAGGGTTTAATTTGTGTGCTTAATAAATTTCGCATCACCCATCAACCCTAAACCTTTCCATACCATTCCCCATCCATTATACACCATAAATAACCCCAAAAACCTGTTCTAAACTTCTTTGCCGTAGCAAGGAGGAAGGAGAATTCTTGGATGCGCTTGCTGCCAAGTTGGAGCGTTCTAGGTGTTTTCTTTCTTTGGATTTTAATTTCTAAAGTTATGTATCTTTGCTTTGCGAGTATGAGGAACTAAACCCCCCTTGGCTAGGGGGGGATTCGAAACCATGTTTATGCTTGCTATATGATTTGATTACTTCTAATTGCGTTTCATAAGTTGTGAATTCAATTTACTTATCTACAAGAATTAAAATTGATTTGTGTATGTTGGTTGAGGGTCGACACTTAATTTGCATGCATGAATTTGATGCTAGGATATAAGGAAATTTCACCTAATCGTTATGGACTTATATTCACAAGTAGTAAAGGTTGATGATCTCAATCGCGTTAAGTAAATTCTTGGCATAAGTTTCATGCAATCGTTGTAACAAGTGCTTCGTCAATGCTTATGGTTTTCATAGAACTTAATGATTCTTGCTTGTATCTCTATTATGCAATCATGTAGGGAACTTGTGGGGAATGCTTTGGGTTGTCGTATGCAATTCTTCCAATTCAATAACTTAAGGAAAATCTGAGGGTTAATTTAAGCGGACCTAATTAACTTGGGGCATTGAGAATTCATGGTTTATTGAGAAGCAATTGGAAATCGTTTTGTATGCAAGTGTGACATGTGTGGAGATGAACCCCTTAGCTAGCCTTCCATCCATTCAATTCAACCCAATTCGTTTTAAATTCTGTTCTAGTTTACAAAGTTTTGTTTTGTTTTTAAATTCGTCCAAAATCAATCCCCCTTTACTTTGTTGAGTCTTACTAGTTAGAAATCAATTTAGTTTGTGTTTTTAAGTGTCTTGAGAGTCAAGTTAAAACCAATTTTCGTCCAAATTCTTCTTTAGTGTTCAAAACTGCCCAGAAAGTGTTTTTAAGACAGTTTTGAGTGTTTATTTGCTGTTGTGAGTCTTTTGGTTTGTTTTGGTGTTTTAAAGTTTAGTTTTGCATTCTTTGAGTCTAGTTAGTGTTTCAAACTTTGTTTTTACGTTTTTGAGTCAGTTTTCAAGTGATTTAGCAATCCCTCCTAATCCCCGGCCTAGTTAATATCATATCAGGTTTTATGCTTGAAACATTGAGGACAATGTTTGATTTAAGTGTGGGGGGGTAACTAAGTGTTTTAGATGCAAATTCGTGGGATTTTATCACCCTTAACTTGGAGACTTGTTCCTTGCTGTTTTTAAGTGTTTTTGAGCAGTTTTGGTGTGTTTTAGTGTGTTTTGATGCAAAAATCCGAAAATCACATAAAAATTTGAAAAATTTGTTTTAAAAAACCCAAAAAGAGTTGTTTTTGTGTGTTTGTTTGTGTCTTAGGGTACCTTCCAACACAATGATGAGGATTCGGTTTGTAATTACATGGCTGTTAAAGAGAGTGATTAACATGGATGAAAGTTTGATTTACTCTTTGTTTATGCTTAGTTGTGGTTATAACTTATGAATTCACATGCAATCATAAAAGAAAAAATCAGTTTTTGTAACATGCTTGAAGGAAGGAACTCAAACTAACGCTACAACCTTGTGAGACTTGAGCCTAAACGTTTATTTGGAGAGTTAAAATCTGTGCATTCTTTGTTTTCTAAAGTCGTTGCATGATCTCATTATTCTTTGCTTGGTTGCTACTTAGAAGGCGTTTCATCATTTAGTTCCAAATGCTAGGACTCATGCCCATTTCATTCAAAGCATGTTATTGATTTGCATAACACACATTCAAGATGAAGTTGTGTAGTGACCACCACCTTAGCCAAAAAGCCGTATGCCGTATGTCATTATGTTTTGTAGGTTTTTAACCCCATTGAGCCTTGTTAGCCTTCGTTATTTGCTAACCCATGTTTTCCTCACCTAGCCTAGTTTAGGACCATCCATACCTTGTTCTTAAAGCATAGTAAAGCATGATTCAAATTGAATTCCTTTTGATTTATGTTGGCAGAAAACAAGTGTGGGGGAAGTATTTCTTTTGTGATTTTGTGTGCCATAGGCACGTGTGGAAAGAAAAGAAAAGAAAAGAAAAAAAAATTCGTGGAAAAAGAAAAAAATGAAGAAAAAGTTTGAGAAGTATGAAAAAAGAGTTGAAAAGTTGAGAAAAAGAGTTCCAAAGTATTGTTTGTTGAAGTAAGGGTCCAAAACAATGAATTCGGCCCTAAGGAGTTGTTTAAGTCTTCCCCTTGTGTTTTAAAGTTAATTTCTGCAATCTAAGTGAATTCTAAGTCTCAATTTCATTGTTTTGCTTACTATCGCTTGAAGAACGTTTGTTTTCCCTATCCCTTCCTTGTTAACCAACACCCAAAGCCCCATTACAACCCTTAACTTCCATCTTGAGTGTTATGTGTTTCAGTTTGTGGAGTTTGAATTAGGTATGAGCATATGGTGTCACTGGTTCTCGCATCTAAGTAGTAGCATTCCATTCATGAGATCATATCTAAACATGCTTCTTAACTCTAGAAATTGCGTTCTTTGTGATACATATATGTGAGCATTCGTTTTCATATCTACATCAATCTTCTCACATATGACTAGTGTAGGGTGTGTAGTTAGAAAATCTGAGTGAAAATAGAGTGTATATATTGTAAGGAATTGAGGGAATTCTCTAAGGCATGTTACTACATTCAAAGCATTGTTTTAATTGATTACTTGTGAACTAGTGAGTAGTGGCTTTAATTAAGTATGTGCTTGTGTAAAGATGACTCAAATCTGTGGGGATAACAATCTTTAACATGTCATGTGCATTGGAAATCCCTGAGGCAAACGTTGGAAGGTTTAGGTTTTTTGTTGGTTAGTTTGTTTCGTTTTGTTTCTTTCTTTTGTTTGTTTTGCTCGAGGACTAGCAAAAGCTAAGTGTGGGGGAATTTGATAGGAGCATATTTATGCGCCTTAGTTAGCTAGTTCTTATGCATTTTCGTTATGTTTTCTTCGTTAAAGTAGTCTTTTAAGCTACTTTCATGTGTTTTCAGGTTTAAAGGACATATTACATGAAATGATGCAATTTGGAGCTTTTGGAGCAAAAAGTGAGCTTGGATTGAAAAGGACATGCTTGGAACACAAGGTTGGGATGAAATTGAAGAGTTGAAGATTTGAGGTTTCCTACTTGAAGTAGGAAAGCTAAGCCTAAAAGTTTCCATTTTGGGTTGATCTTTCCTAAACCGGAATGGCCTTGCGTTTGAGCAACATTAGAAGGTTCCGAAGCGTTGGAAGACACAAAGAAAGGTGTTAGAATATTTTCTCATCCTTGCCGTGGGTTAGGGCTTTCTAGAAACCCTATCCACACTCCCACGTAATTGCCGCACCCTAGGCCCTTTTCTCACAAAAATTCTGATTGTTTAACCTATTTTTCTGGTGGATTAGGGTTTCTCGAAACCCTAATCTGATTTGCTAGGGTTTTTAAGTGCCTATATATATATTTCTACACCTTGCCGCACAGATCACCTCTCCACAATTCCGAAATTCATCCAACCCTATTCCCACTCCTTGCCGCAGCCACCATCACCCTAATACCCTTTGCCGCCACTTCTCCATCCATTCCAGCCACTTCCCACACCTTGCCGCAACCATTCTACCCCTCCATACACCATCCATACCCCTTGCCGCACCACCATACTATCCTAACTCCCTTCCAAACCCAAAATCACATCCAAAAATCCCCTAAACCCTCTCTGCCGCAGCAAGGAGAAGAAGAAAGAGGAGCTTGACGTGCAGAACTCAAAGTGGAATTGTTGGGCGTTTTAGGTGTAATCTTTCTTATGTCTTCGATGTTTCAATTCAATAAACTTTGTGTTGTGAGTATGAGGAACTAAACCCCCTTAGTTGGGGGGTAATTCGAAACCATGTACATGCTTGCAATATGATTTGATTACATTCAGTTGTTATTTCATAAGTTGTGGATTCAATTCGTTCATCTATTTGATTGATAACTTATTTGTGTATGTTGATTGAGAGTGCACGCTTAGTTTTCATGCATGAATATGATGCTAGATTATGAGGGAGTTTCACCTAATAGTTACAATCTTATAATCACAAGTAGTGAAGGTCGCTTGAAAACGATCGCGTTGAATGAATTCTTAGCATAAGTTTCATGCAATTCATAGTAACGAATGCTTCGTCAATGCTTATGTTTTTCATAGAACTTAATGATTCTTGCTTGTATCTCTATTATGCAATTCATGTAGGGAACTTGTAGGGAATGTTTTGGGTTGTCGTATGCAATCATCCAACTTAATAACTTGTGGAAAAACTGAGGGTTAATTAGTGCAATTCACGGTTAATTTGGGGCGTTGAGTATTTATAATTTATTGGAAGAACAACTGAAAATCGTTTTGTTTGCAAGTGTGACATGTGTGGAGAAGAACCTCCTAACTACCCTTTTATCCATCCTTTTCATCCAAAAACGTTTTACAATCTGTTTAGTTTTAAGTTTCTGTTTTGTTTTCAATTTTCGTCCAAAACAAATCCCCCTTTATTTTGAAGTCTTAGATTAGTTAGAAAGTGTTTTGATTTGTGTTTCTAAGTGTTTTGATTCAAGTTTTCACCCAAATTCGTCCAAGTTCTTGTTAGGTTCTCAAAACTGCCCAGAAAGTGGTTTTTAGGCAGTTTTGAGTCATTAGGTTGCTGTTTTGAGTTTTAGGTTTGTTCAAGTGTTTTAACCTTTAGTTTTGCATTCTTTGAGTCTAGTTTAGTGTTTTAAACTTTGTTTTTGAGTTTTTAAGTCAGTTTCCAAGTGTTTAGCAATCCCTCCTAATCCCCGGTTTAGAACGATCCCTACTTACATCTTTACTACAATTTGACAAAAGAGGGTTTAATTTGTGTGCTTATGTATTTCGGCACCAAATTTTTGGCGCCGTTGCCGGGGATTAGCAATTTTGCTAATCCCTTGGATTGTTTTTGTTTCTTTTATTTCACTTTGTCTCTGACTTTGTTGAAGTTTCTGACCTAATTTTGTTTCTTGTTTCTTAGGTACTAGTGTATGACTAGAAGCTCTCAAACGATTCGTGCGAACATCTTGGATTTTGACGACGATTTTGAGAGGAATTTGAGAAGAGCTAGAAACCAGCAAGAACACCATCCACCCAACTCCGAATCTGACCTTGAAGAAAACGTACAAGAAGAGGAGGAGGAGGCCACGGCAGGGATATTTGAAGAAGTCCAAGGCATGGCGGTGGACAACCGTACACTCAAAGAGCTTTCCGCCTCAGGTTTGGATAATGTCGCACCCTTGTGCATTCAATACCCCGCGGCTGCCCAAGGTAAGACAGACGAGTTTGAATTAAAGTCAAGTTTTCTTCATCATATTCCTAAATACCATGGCTTGTCCATGGAAGATCCTAACAAACATTTGAAAGAATTTGAAGTAGTGTGCTCTAGTATGACTCCCGTCAATGTGGACGGATGTATCTTGAAGATGAAGGCTTTTCCATTCTCTTTGATGGATAAAGCCAAGGATTGGTTATACGAGTTAGCTCCCGGCACTGTCACATCTTGGGAGAGTATGAAGAGAGCGTACTTGGAGAAGTTCTTTCCAACTTCTCGCATCATCCTCCTACGCAAAAAGATAAGCGAAATTCAGCAAGAAGAAGGTGAGTCTTTTCCTACATATTATGAACGATTTAAATCACTTGTTGCTTCTTGTCCACAGCATCAGATGAAGGAGGAGTTGCTTTTGCAATACTTCTACGAGGGTCTCCTACCTCTAGAACGTCAAATGCTTGATGCTTCGGCGGGGGGAGCATTGGTGGACAAAACACCCATGGCTGCCAAGGTCTTGATTGCTAATAGAGCGTTGAACGCTCAACAGTACGAGGGTGTAGGCCAAAGAGGACCCCCACGGCACCAAGTACATGAGGTAAGTTCAACTTCCGATCTTCATTCACAATTGGCTAATCTTACTTCTATTGTTTCACAGATGGCCGAGGGAATGAAGATGCAAGGACCTGTGGTGTGTGGCGTATGTTCTATCCAAGAACATGTCTCCGAAAAGTGTCCTCAACTCATCGAGAATGGCGGATGGGAGAGTGCGAATGCCATTGGGTTTCAAAGCCAAAATCAGTCAAGACATGATCCATACTCCAACACGTATAATCCGGGGTGGCGAGACCACCCAAATTTCAAGTGGAGGGATCCCCAACAACCTCAAAATCAAGGAGGCTTTAGGTTCTCAAAACTGCCCAGAAAGTGGTTTTTAGGCAGTTTTGAGTCATTAGGTTGCTGTTTTGAGTTTTAGGTTTGTTCAAGTGTTTTAACCTTTAGTTTTGCATTCTTTGAGTCTAGTTTAGTGTTTTAAACTTTGTTTTTGAGTTTTTAAGTCAGTTTCCAAGTGTTTAGCAATCCCTCCTAATCCCCGGTTTAGAACGATCCCTACTTACATCTTTACTACAATTTGACAAAAGAGGGTTTAATTTGTGTGCTTATCTATTTCGGCACCACCTAGCCTATATTAGGACCATCCATACCCTTGTTCTTAAAGCGTAGTTAAGCATGATTCAAGTGGAATTCCTTTTGATTAATGTTTGGCAGAAAATAAGTGTGGGGGAAGTGTGAATTAGTGTGCCATAGGCACGGAAAAAGAAAAAAAAAAAAAAAAAAAAGAAGAAAAAGAGAAAAGTTGTGAAAAGAATGAAAAAAAAAAAAGTTGAAAAAGATGTGAAAAAGAGATCTAAGATATGTTTGTTGAAGAAAGGGTCCAAAACATTGAATTCGGCCCTAAATATTGCTTGAATCTTACCTTCGTATCTAAAAGTTGATTTCTGCAATCTAAGTGAATTCTAAGTTTCAATTTCATTACTTTGCTTGCTATTGCTTTAAGAACGTTTGTTATCGTTATCCTTCATTTGTTAGCCAACACCCCAAGCCCCGTTACAACCTTTGACTTCAATCTTGAGTGTTATGTGTTTCAATTTGTGGAGTTTAAAATTGGTATGAGCATATGGTGTCACTGGTTCTCGCATCTAAGTAGTAGCATTCCATTCATGAGATCATATTGAAAAACATGCTTATTAACTCCGGAAAGTGCTTTCTTTGTTATACATATATGTGAGCATTCGTTTTCATATTTACATCAATCTTCTCACATATAACTAGTATAGGGTGTGTAGTCAGTAAATCTGTGTGAAAATTGAGTGCATATCTAGTAAGGAATTGAGCAAATTCTCTAAGGCATGTTACTACATTCAAAATCATGTTTTAATTGGTTAAATGTGAACGAGTACGTGGTGACTATGATTACGTATGTGCTTAAGTGTGAAGATGACTAAAATCTGTGGGAGTGATGATTTTTAACATGTCATGTGCATTGGAAATCCCTGAGGCAAATGTTGGAAGGTTTAGATTGTGTTTTTGTTTTGTTTTGTTTCTTTGTTTTGCTCGAGGACTAGCAAAAGCTAAGTGTGGGGGAATTTGATAGGAGCATATTTATGCGACTTAGTTGGCTTGTTCTTATGCATTTATATTGTTTTTCTTTAGTTATTTTAGTGTTTAAAGTCATTTTCGTGCAATTTCAGGTTTAGAGACAAAGTATGCAAAGAAGTGCAAAATGGAGCATTTTAGAGCAAAATTGAGCTGGAATGTTGTGTATGCTAATGGAGCACAAGGAATGGACGAGTTTAAAGGTCAAAGGAGCTTAAGAAATGAAGAAATGAAAGTGAAGAACAAAGAATTCGGAATTGGAAACCAAAGTTTTTAAAGTTGGAAGTTTCTATTCTTGGAGGTTTCCATTTTTGAGAGTTTCTATCCTTGGCTTTGGGCTTTTAGATGACCTATCCTTTCCCCCTAACCCTAGCCGCACCTAGGCCTCTAGAATATCTGATTTCCGCCTTGCAAGGCATTCTTGAAGGCCCATCTCTAACCCTAACCCTAGCCGCACCTTAGGCCTTATTCCCACTATAAATCTGATTGTTTTAACCTAATTCCTTGTGGATTTTTAACCCTTTGCCGCACCTAAACCCTAGCCCATTGCCTAACCTGATTTCTCTAGGGTTTGTGGTGCCTATATATATGTGTTTTCATTCTATGCCGAAGATACCACCTCCCATATACATCATTCAAGTCAGAAACAAAGAGCCTCTCTTTGCCGCACCTTTCCACCACCATATTCCTTAATTTCTGCCAAAAACAACCCCTAGCCTCACCACCCATCAACCCTAAACCTTTCCATACCATTCCCCATCCATTCTACACCATAAATAACCCCAAAAACCTGTTCTAAACTTCTCTGCCGTAGCAAGGAGGAAGGAGAATTCTTGGATGCGCTTGCTCCCAAGTTGGAGCGTTCTAGGTGTTTTCTTTCTTTGGATTTTAATTTCTAAATTTATGTATCTTTGCTTTGCGAGTATGAGAAACTAAACCCCCCTTGGCTAGGGGGGGATTCGAAATACATGTTTATGCTTGCGATATGATTTGATTACTTCTAATTGCGTTTCATAAGTTGTGAATTCAATTTACTTATCTATGTGAATTACATTGATTTCTGTGTGTTGGTTGAGAGTGCAAGCTTAATTATCATGCATAAATTGAATGCTAGGATATAAGGAAATTTCACCTAATCGTTATGGACTTATATTCACAAGTAGTAAAGGTTGATGATCTCAATCGCGTTAAGTAAATTCTTGGCATAAGTTTCATGCAATCATAGTAACAAGTGATTCGTCAATGCTTATGGTTTTCATAGAACTTAATGATTCTTGCTTGTATCTCTATTATGCAATCATGTAGTGATAGGAGCATATTTATGCGCCTTAGTTAGCTAGTTCTTATGCATCTTTGTTATGTTTTCTTCGTTAAAGTAGTCTTTTAAGCTACTTTCATGTGTTTTCAGGGTTAAAGGACATATTACATGAAATGATGCAATTTGGAGCTTTTGGAGCAAAATGTGAGCTTGGATTGAAAAGGACATGCTTGAAACACAAGGTTGGGATGAAATTGAAGAGTTGAAGATTTGAGGTTTCCTACTTGAAGTAGGAAAGCTATGCCTAAAAGTTTCCATTTTGGGTTGATCTTTCCCAATTCGGAATTGGCAACCAAAGTTTCTAAAGTTGGAAGTTTCTATTCTTGGAGGTTTCCAATTTCGAGAGTTTCTATTCTCGGCTTTGGGCTTTTGGATGACCCATCCTTACCTCTTGGACCTATGCAGCACCTAAACCCTAACCCAAGCCCACCTAATTAACATGCAAAATCTGGTTACAAACCCTAGCCCTAGCCCACTTAGTGGCCGAACCCTAGGCCCTTTTCTCTTTACAAATCTGATTACAAACCCTAGCCCATGTTCACTTAATTGCCGCACAAACCCTAGCCCAATCTGATTTAATTAGGGTTTTAGGTGCCTATTTATATGCTCCTAAACACCCTAGCCGAAAATCATCATTCATTCTACACAAAATCAGAAAATCATTCAGCCATTCTCCATTCACGCCAGAATCTGTCCATCACTTTTGCCGAGCCAAACCTTCACCCAAATCCATAGTTTCTGACCTAAAACCCTCCTAGCCGTGCCCTACACCTATCCTAGATAGTTTTCCACCATTCCCCCTCATCCAAAGTCATCCAAATTCATCCAAAAACCCCTTAAATCCTCACTGCCGCAGCAAGGAGAAGAAGCAAGTTTCTGTGCAGATTTCAAAGTGGAATTCTTGGGCATTTTAGGTGTAATCTTTCTTACGTCTTTGATGTTTCAATTAAATAAACTTATTGTTGTGAGTATGAGGAACTAAACCCCCTTAGTTGGGGGGTGATTCAAAACCATGTACATGCTTGCAATTTGATTCGATTACATTCAGTTGTTATTTCATAAGTTATGGATTCAATTCGTTCATCTATTTGATTGATAATTTATTTGTGTATGTTGATTGAGAGTGCACGCTTAGTTTTCATGCATAAATATGATGCTAGATTATGAGGCAGTTTCACCTAATAGTTACAATCTTATAATCACAAGTAGTGAAGGTCGCTTGAAACCGATCGCGTTGAATGAATTCTTAGCATAAGTTTCATGCAATTCATAGTAACGAATGCTTCGTCAATGCTTATGTTTTTCATAGAACGTAATGATTCTTGCTTGTATCTCTATTATGCAATTCATGTAGGGAACTTGTAGTGAATGTTTTGGGTTGTCGTATGCAATCATCCAACTTAATAACTTGTGGAAAAACGGAGGGTTAATTAGTGCAATTCACGGTTAATTTGGGGCGTTGAGTATTCATAGTTTATCGGAAGAACAACTGAAAATCGTTTTGCTTGCAAGTGTGACATGTGTGGAGAAGAACCCCCTAACTAGCCTTTTATCCATTCTTTTCACCAAAATCGTTTTACAATCTGTTTTAATTTAAGTTTCTGTTTTGTTTTAAAATTTCGTCCAAAACAAATCCCCCTTTAGGTTAGAGTCTTAGATTAGTTAGAAAGTGTTTTGATTTGTGTTTCTAGGTGTTTTGATTCAAGTTTTCATCAAATTTCGTCCAAATTAGTGTAGGTGCTCAAAACTGCCCAGAAAGTGGTTTTTAGGCAGTTTTGAGCCTTCTAGTTGCTGTTTTAGTTTTTAGGTTTGTTTAAGTGTTTTAACTTTTAGTTTTGTATTCTTTGAGTCTAGTTTAGTGTTCTAAACTTCGTTTTTAAGTTTTTAAGTCAGTTTCCAAGTGTTTAGCAATCCCTCCTAATCCCCGGTCTAGAACGATCCCTACTTACATCTTCACTACAATTTGACAAAAAGAGGGTTTAATTTGTGTGCTAGTAAAATAACATATCATGTAGGGAACTTGTGGGGAATGCTTTGGGTTGTCGTATGCAATTCATCCAATTCAATAACTTAAGGAAAATCTGAGGGTTAATTTAAGCGGACTTAATTAACTTGGGGCATTGAGAATTCATGGTTTATTGAGAAGCAATTGGAAATCGTTTTGTATGCAAGTGTGACATGTGTGGAGATGAACCCCTTAGCTAGCCTTCCATCCATTCACTTTCACCAAATTCGTTTTAGAATCTGTCCAATTTACAAAGTTTTGTTTTTGTTTTTAAATTCGTCCAAAATCAATCCCCCTTTTCTTTGTTGAGTCATATTAGTTAGAAGTCAAGTTAGTTTGTGTTTTTAAGTGTTTTGAGTCAAGTTATAATCAATTTTCGTCCAAATTCTTCCTTAGTGTCAGAAACTGCCCAGAAAGTGTTTTAAGGCAGTTTTGAGTCTTTTGGTTTGTTTTAGTGTTTTAAAGTTTAGTTTTGCATTCTTTGAGTCTAGTTTAGTGTTTTAAACTTGTTTTTACGTATTTGAGTCAGTTTTCAAGTGATTTAGCAATCCCTCCTAATCCCCAGCCTAGAACGATCCCTACTTACATACTTACTACAATTGATAAAAAGAGGGTTTAATTTGAGTGCTAGTTAATATCACATCAGTAATTAAACACATAGGGACAGAATGTTCAACAAAGATCAAGAAGGATGTTTCTCGAACTACCACCGAGAAGGAACTTGGAGTAGAGCACAAGGAGTGCACGGCTCCAACCTTGGAAGCACCACAATTGGCCATGAGCAACCCTTGTGCATCCGTCCATTGTGCTACCACTTCTTTGCCGTACAAAGGTAAGCCACCTATTCCAATTCCAATTCCCATTTCAACTAATAGGTTGTTACCTTGTATTGTGCAGGTACCTAATCAAAGGCAACGGGGGGGGGGGGGGAGTTCGTGTTGATGTAGACAAGCAAAACATGACAATAAGAAAGGATCATTATCCCATCCCATTCAAGGACCCAAAGAATGAAGTATTTCGTAAGACAAGTTGTGGAAACACCCCTCCATGCCGTGGGGTGCCATAAACCTTCAATGGAGCATCGTCCGGCTGTACGACGTTAAAACAAGCGCTACTTGGGAGGCAACCCATGCATTCAACAAAGGAAGACCGAGAAAGCACTCCAATTCCAGATTTGCGTTCCTAAACTCTTCTCTTTGTTGTTGATTTCGTTTCTGCCATGTTAGGTTGTTTAGATGTTGTCTTGATTGTTTGTTTGTTATTTGTGGGAGTCTATGCTTGAAACATTGAGGACAATGTTTGATTTAAGTGTGGGGGGGGATAACCAAAGTGTTTTGATGCAAATTCGTAGGGTTTTGTCACCCATAATTTCAAATGTTGTTTCTTGCTGTTTTTAGGTGTTTTTAGGCTGTTTTGGTGTGTTTTAGTATATGTTGTTCTAAAAATCCGAAAATCCCATAAAAATTTGAAAAATTTGTTTTAAAAACCAAAAAAGAGTTGTTTTTAAGTGTTTTAGTGTGTTTGTTTGTGTCTTAGGGTACCTTCCAACACAATGATGAGGATTCGGTTTGTAATTGCATGACTGTTAAAGAGAATGATTAACATGGATGAAAGTTTGATTTACTCTTTGTTTATGCTTGGTTGTGGTTATAACTTATGAATTCACATGTAATCATAAAGTAAAAATCAGTTTTTGTAACATGCTTGAAGGAAGTAACTCAAACTAACGCTACAACCTTGTGAGACTTGAGCCTAAACGTTTATTTGGAGAGTTAAAATCTGTGCGTTCTTTGTTTTCTAAAGTCGTTGCATGATCTCATTATTCTTTGCTTGGTTGCTACTTAGAAGGCGTTTCATCACTTAGAACCAAACACTAGAACTCATGCCCATTTCATTCAAAACATGTCATTGATTTGCATAACACATATTCAAGATTAAGTTATGTAGTGTCCTGATAGGATCATATTTATGCGCCTTAGTTAGCTAGTTCTTATGCATTTTTGTTATGTTTTCTTCGTTAAGGTAGTCTTTTAAGCTACTTTCATGTGTTTTCAGGTTTAAAGGGCATATTACATAAAAGATGGTAATTTGGAGCTTTTTGGAGCAAAAAGTGAGCTTGGATTGAAGAGTACATGCTTGGAACACAAGGTTTAGATGAAATTGAAGATTTGAAGATTTGAGGATTCCTAATACAAAAAGGATTCCTAGTCCGAGGAAGAGTCCTAGTTGAAGTTAGATTCCTAGTCCGAGGAAGAGTCCTAGTTGAAGATGGATTCCGAGAAGAACGAAGATTCCTACTCAAACGAGGTTTCCTACTTGAAGTAGGAAAGCTAAGCCTAAAAGTTTCCATTTTGGGTTGATCTTTCCTAAACCTAAATGGCCTTGCGTTTTAGCAACATTAGAAGGTTCCTAAGCGTTGAAAGACACGAAGAGTGGTTCTAGAACATTTTCTCATCCTTGCCGTGGGTTGGGCTTATTTCTTCTTGGTTTTGGGCATTCTAGAAGCCCTATCTACAAACCCTAACCCTAGCCACTAATCAGCCGCACCTTTCCCCTTCTAGAACACCTATTTCCTTGCCTTGCAAGGCATTCTAGAAGCCCTAACCCTAGCCCACTTAAGCAGCCGCACCCTAGGCCTTTTCCCATGCAAAAAATCTGATTGTTTAACCTAATTCCTTGTGGATTTTCAACCCTAGCCGCACCTAAACCCTAGCCCATTGTCTAACCTGATTTCTTTAGGGTTTTAGGTGCCTATATATATGTGTTTTTACATCTTTTGGCCATATATCACCCTCTCCACAATTCAGAAAATAATCAACCAGCCATTCCCACGTATATTCCGGGGTGGCGAGACCACCCAAATTTCAAGTGGAGGGAGCCCCAACAACCTCAACATCAAGGAGGCTTTAGGCAACAACCCTCGGGGTTCTTTCCCAAAACCTACGGCACACCCCAAAATCAAGCCCAATCAGGCCCAAGTGCCTCAGGTACGTCTCTTGACAATGATGCACTTCTTAAGATACTAACTAAGTTGTCTAATGGGCAGGAAGATCAAGCTAAGGCTATGCAAAACCAAGATAAAAGGGTGGATCAACTTAAGAAACAAATTGGGCAGATTGCCGAGTTTGTAGGTAAGTTTCGAGATCCCGGACAACTCCCTAGTTCCACCATTCCAAATCCGAAGGGAGGTTTCGAAAGTGCAAAGGCAATACTCTTAAGAAGTGGTATGGAGGTTGGGGTAGGTTCTTCATCAAAAACAGGTCACAAAGAGGATGAAAAACTTCAACAAGAGGAGGAGGAAGCATGCCCACCCACAAGCTCCTAGTGTTCCAAATCTGTCCAATTCATCCAACAAGGGTAAGAATGTGTCAAATTCGGTTCATACTAATGCTTTTCCTTCGAATGCTCCTTTTCCTAGTAGGTTTATGCAAACGAAGAAGGAGGAAGCCGAAAAGGACATCCTTGAGACATTTAGGAAAGTTCAAGTAAACATACCTTTGTTGGATGCAATCAAGCAAGTTCCGAGGTATGCTAAGTTCTTGAAGGAGTTGTGTACCACTAGGAAGAGGATGTCGACTAAGGAAGTGGTAAAGGTAGGTGAGAATGTGTCTGCCATCTTGCAACGCAAACTACCTCCCAAATGCAAAGATCCAGGTAGCTTTACCATTCCTTGTGTCATTGGGAACACTAGATTTGAATCTGCCATGCTTGATTTAGGTGCTTCTATAAATGTTATGCCATATTCCATTTATGCATCTATGAACTTAGGAGCATTGAAAAATGATGGGGTAATAATACAATTGGCCGATAGATCTAACGCCTATCCAAAGGGAGTTTTGGAAGATGTTCTTGTGCAGGTTAATCATTTAGTTTTCCCGGCGGATTTCTATGTCCTCAAAATGGATGAATCGGACCATGCTCCTTCGCTGCCCATTCTACTTGGAAGGCTGATAGGAGCATATTTATGCGCCTTAGTTAGCTAGTTCTTATGCATCTTTGTTATGTTTTCTTCGTTAAAGTAGTCTTTTAAGCTACTTTCATGTGTTTTCAGGTTTAAAGGACATATTACATGAAATGTTGCAATTTGGAGCTTTTGGAGCGAAAAAGTGAGTTTGGATTGAAAAGGACATGCTTGGAACACAAGGTTGGGATGAAATTGAAGAGTTGAAGATTTGAGGTTTCCTACGTGAAGTAGAAAAGCTAAGCCTAAAAGTTTCCATTTTGGGTTGATCTTTCCTAAATCGGAATTGGCAACCAAAGTTTCTAAAAGTTGGAGGTTTCTATTCTTGGAGGTTTCCATTTTCGTGAGTTTCTATTCTTGGCTTTGGGCTTTTAGATGACCTAAACCCAAATTCCTTGTGGACCTTCATCCTATGCCGCACCTGGGCCCTCTAGAATCACTTTGCCTTGCCTTGTTAGGGTTTGTAGAAACCCTAACCTTAGCCCACATACCAGCCGCACCCTAGGCCCTTTTTCCCACTAATTTTCTAATTGTTTCAACCTAATTTCTGATGGATTTGTGTTTTAGAGGCCCTAATCTGATTTGCTAGGGTTTTTAAGTGCCTATATATATATTTCTACACCCTAGCCGCACATCATCACCCACTCTACAAATCAGAAATCGCCTACACCCTATTCCTCATCCTTGCCGCAGCCACCATTGATTCCAGCCACATCCATACCCTTTTGCCGCAGCTTCCATCCATTCCAGCACCATTCCACACATCCATACACCATTCTCCACCTCCATAAACCATTCCCACACCTTGCCGCACCACCATACTATCCTATCCACCTTTCAAAACCCAAAAACACATCCAGAAAACTCCATTCACGCCAGAACCTGTCCCTCACCTTTGCCGAGCCCAACCTTCACCCAACTCCATATTTTCTGACCCCAAACCTTCCTAGCCGTGCCCTACACCCATCCTAAACATTTTTCCACCATTCTCCCTCATCCAAAATCATCCAAAACTACCCAAAAATCCCCTAAACCCTCTCTGCCACAGCAAGGAGAAGAAGAAAGAGGAGCTTTCTGTGCAGAATTCAAAGTGGAATTCTTTGGCGTTTTAGGTGTAATCTTTCTTATGTCCTCGATGTTTCAATTCAATAAACTTTATGTTGTGAGTATGAGGAACTAAACCCCCTTAGTTGGGGGGTGATTCGAAACCATGTACATGCTTGCAATTTGATTCGATTACATTCAGTTGTTATTTCATAAGTTATGGATTCAATTCGTTCATCTATTTGATTGATAACTTATTTGTGTATATTGATTGAGAGTGCACGCTTAGTTTTCATGCATGAATATGATGCTAGATTATGAGGAAGTTTCACCTAATAGTTACAATCTTATAATCACAAGTAGTGAAGATCGCTTGAAAACGATCGCGTTGAATGAATTCTTAGCATAAGTTTCATGCAATTCATAGTAACAAATGCTTCATCAATGCTTATGTTTTTCATAGAACGTAATGATTCTTGCTTGTATCTCTATTATGCAATTCATGTAGGGAACTTGTAGGGAATGTTTTGGGTTGTCGTATGCAATCATCCAACTTAATAACTTGTGGAAAAACTGAGAGTTAATTAGTGCAATTCACGATTAATTTGGGGCGTTGAGTATTCATAGTTTATCGGAAGAACAACTGAAAATCGTTTTGTTTGCAAGTGTGACATGTGTGGAGAAGAACCTCCTAACTAGCCTTTTAACCATCTATTTCACCAAAATCGTTTTTACAATCTGTGTTAATTAAAGTTTCTGTTTTGTTTTCAATTTTCGTCCAAAACAAATCCCCCTTTAATTTGAAGTCTTAGATTAGTTAGAAAGTGTTTTGATTTGTGTTTCTAGGTATTTTGATTCAAGTTTTCATCAAATTTCGTCAAAATTAGTGTAGGTGCTCAAAACTGCCCAGAAAGTGGTTTTTAGGCAGTTTTGAGTCTTCTAGTTGCTGTTTTGAGTTCTAGGTTTGTTTAAGTGTTTTAAACTTTAGTTTTGCATTCTTTGAGTCTAGTTTAGTGTTTTAAACTTTGTTTTTGAGTTTTTAACTCAGTTTCCAAGTGTTTAGCAATCCCTCCTAATCCCCGGTCTAGAACGATCCCTACTTACATCTTTACTACAATTTGACAAAAGAGGGTTTAATTTGTGTGCTTATCTATTTCGCATCAAATTTTTGGCGCCGTTGCCGGGGATTAGCAAAATTGCTAATCCCTTGGATTGTTTTTGTTTCTTTTATTTCACTTTGTTTCTGACTTGGTTTAAGTTTCTGACCTAATTTTGTTTCTTGTTTCTTAGGTACTAATGTATGACTAGAAGCTCTCAAACGATTCGTGCAAACATCTTGGATTTTGACGACGATTTTGAGAGGAAGTTGAGAAGAGCTAGAAACCAGCAAGAACACCATCCACCAACTTCCGAATCTGACCTTGAAGAAAACATACAAGAAGAGGAGGAGGAAGCCACGGCAGGAATATTTGAAGAAGTCCAAGGCATGGCGGTGGACAACCGTACACTCAAGGAGCTTTCCACCTCAGGTTTGGATAATGCCGCACCCTTGTGCATTCAATACCCCACGGCTGCCCAAGGTAAGACGGATGAGTTTGAATTAAAGTCAAGTTTGCTTCATCATATTCCTAAATACCATGGCTTGTCCATGGAAGATCCTAACAAACATTTGAAAGAATTTGAAGTAGTTTGCTCTAGTATGACTCCCGTCAATGTTGACGGAAATATCTTGAAGATGAAGGCTTTTCCATTCTCTTTGATGGATAAAGCCAAGGATTGGTTATACGAGTTAGCTCCCGGCACTGTCACGTCGTGGGAGAGTATGAAGAGAGCGTTCTTGGAGAAGTTCTTTCCAACTTCTCGCATCATCCTCCTACGCAAAAAGATAAGCGGAATTCAGCAAGAAGAAGGTGAGTCTTTTCCTACATATTATGAACGATTTAAATCACTTGTTGCTTCTTGTCCACAGCATCAGATGAAGGAGGAGTTGCTCTTGCAATATTTCTACGAGGGTCTCCTACCTCTAGAACGTCAAATGCTTGATGCTTCGGCGGGGGGAGCATTGGTGGACAAAACACCCATGGCTGCCAAGGTCTTGATTGCTAATAGAGCGTTGAACGCTCAACAGTACGAGGGTGTAGGCCAAAGAGGACCCCCACGGCACCAAGTACATGAGGTAAGTTCAACTTCCGATCTTCATTCACAATTGGCTAATCTTACTTCTATTGTTTCACAGATGGCCGAGGGAATGAATATGCAAGGACCTGTGGTGTGTGGCGTATGTTCTATCCAAGGACATGTCTCCGAAAAATGTCCTCAACTCATCGAGAATGGCGGATGGGAGAGTGC
This sequence comes from Malus x robusta, assembly GCA_963082935.1. NCBI lineage: Eukaryota > Viridiplantae > Streptophyta > Magnoliopsida > Rosales > Rosaceae > Malus > Malus x robusta. Next base: position 14,523,009 of record OY720328.1, read on the forward strand.
GAATGCCATTGGGTTTCAAAGCCAAAATCAGTCAAGACATGATCCATACTCCAACACGTATAATCCGGGGTGGCGAGACCACCCAAATTTCAAGTGGAGGGAGCCCCAGCAACCTCAAAACCAAGGAGGCTTTAGGCAACAACCCCCGGGGTTCTTTCCCAAAACCTACTGCCCACCCCAAAATCAAGCCCAATCCGGCCCAAGTGCCTCAGGTACGTCTCTTGACAATGATGCACTTCTTAGTTTCGAGATCCCGAACAACTCCCTAGTTCCACCATTCCAAATCCGAAGGGAGGGTTCGAAAGTGCCAAAGCTATCACCCTAAGAAGTGGTAAGGAAGTTGGGGCAGGTCCTACATCAAAAACAGGTCATAGTGAGGATGAACTGTTGCAATTGGAAGAGGAGGAATCAAAGCAGCCCACGGCAAAGGTGGAACCACCTTTGCCGCAAGTCCCTAATGTCCCAAATCTGCCAAATTCGTCCCACAAAGGTAAGAATGTGTCCAATTCAGTTCATACTAATGTTTTCCCTTCAAATGTGCCTTTTCCTAGTAGGTTCATGCAAACGAAGAAAGAAGAGGCAGAAAAGGATATCCTTGAAACCTTTAGGAAAGTTCAAGTTAACATACCTTTGTTAGATGCGATCAAGCAAGTTCCGAGATATGCTAAGTTCTTGAAGGAGTTGTGTACCACTAGGAAGAGGATGTCGACCAAGGAAGTGGTAAAGGTAGGTGAGAATGTGTTCGCCATCTTGCAACGTAAACTACCTCCCAAATGCAAAGATCCAGGTAGCTTTACCATTCCTTGTGTCATTGGGAATACTAGATTTGAATCTGCCATGCTTGATTTAGGTGCTTCTATAAATGTTATGCCATATTCCATATATGCATCTATGAACTTAGGAGCATTGAAAAATGATGGGGTAATAATACAATTGGCCGATAGATCTAATGCCTATCCAAAGGGAGTTTTGGAAGATGTTCTTGTGCAGGTTAATCATTTAGTTTTCCCGGCGGATTTCTATGTCCTCGAAATGGATGAATCGGACCATGCTCCTTCGCTGCCCATTCTACTTGGAAGGCCATTCATGAAGACGGCCCGGACGAAGATTGACGTGTATAGTGGAACTTTGTCCATGGAATTCGATGGGGAAGTTGTTAATTTTAATCTTTCTGATTCCATTAAATACCCTAGTGAGGACCATTCATGCTTTTCTATTGATATAATTGACTCTTTGGCGCAGGGATATCTCGACGATTTGAATGACGATGCGCTTGAAAAAGTCATTACACGAGGCATGGAACTCAAAACAAAGGGGGCAGATTGCATGCATGCCCACGGCATACAAGAGTCATCCCATGCCGTGCCCCCTAATGAGGAATTACTTGAAGTTGTGGCTGCCCTTGAATCCTCACCTAAGCTTGATGGTAAGTATACTAACCGTGAGTCCATTCCCATTTCGACTAACAAATTGCTTCCATCTATAATTCAGGCACCTATCCTTGAACTCAAGCCTTTGCCAAGCCATCTGAAGTACATTTTCTTGGGAGAAAATGAAACACTACCTGCCATCATTTCCTCCTCCCTCACGGCACAAGAGGAGGAGAAATTGCTTCGAGTTTTGAAGGAGTTCAAATCTGCCCTAGGTTGGACATTGGCCGATATCAAAGGTATAAGCCCTACGACTTGTATGCATCACATATTTCTTGAGGAGGGGGCCAAACCAACTAGAGAGGCTCAACGCCGTCTCAACCCTCCGATGATGGAAGTAGTGAAGAAGGAGATCATAAAGCTTCTAGATTGTGGGGTTATCTATCCAATCTCGGATAGTAGGTGGGTTTCGCCGGTTCAATGCGTACCAAAGAAATCCGGAGTGACGGTGGTAGCTAATGCTGAGAATGAGCTTGTCCCTCAACGTATTCAAACCGGTTGGAGGGTGTGCATTGACTATAGGAAGCTAAACACCACCACGAGGAAGGACCACTTCCCATTGCCGTTCATTGACCAAATGCTTGAGAGGTTAGCGGGTTATGTTTTCTATTGTTTTCTTGATGGTTATTCTGGTTATAATCAAATTGTCATTTCACCTGAAGACCAAGAAAAAACCACTTTTACATGCCCGTTTGGTACATTTGCATATCGTCGCATGCCTTTTGGTTTATGTAATGCACCTGCTACATTTCAAAGATGCATGATGAGCATATTTTCTGATCACGTAGAAAAGATAATTGAAGTGTTTATGGATGATTTTAGCGTATTTGGTGATTCGTTTGATAGTTGCTTGCATAATCTAAGTGTGATCCTAAAACGTTGTGTTGAAACTAACCTTGTTCTTAATTGGGAAAAGTGTCATTTTATGGTTAAACAAGGCATCGTTTTAGGTCATATAATCTCTGAAAAAGGTATTGAGGTTGATAAGTCAAAAATAGATCTTGTACGTCACTTACCCTCTCCGACTTCGGTTAGAGAGGTTCGTTCATTTCTTGGCCATGCAGGATTTTATCGTAGGTTTATCAAAGATTTCTCGAAGATAGCACAACCTCTTTGCCGACTCCTACAAAAAGAAGTGGCGTTTGAATTCACAAAGGAGTGCACGGAATCATTCAACCAACTCAAGGAGTTGTTGACCACGGCACCCATCATTGTTCCACCGGATTGGAGTCTACCTTTCGAGCTCATGTGTGATGCGTCCGACTATGCTTTAGGAGCTGTTTTAGGACAAAGAAAGGACAAGAGGCCGCATGTCATTTACTACGCCTCACTGACGTTGAACGATGCACAATTGAACTACTCCACTACGGAAAAAGAACTTCTTGCCATTGTTTTTGCTTTAGATAAATTTCGATCATATCTAATTGGAACTAAAGTAATTGTTTTCACTGATCATGCAGCTCTGAAGTACTTGCTCACCAAAAAGGAGACCAAGCCACGGCTAATTCGATGGATATTGCTACTTCAAGAGTTCGACATAGAGATTCGGGACAAGAAGGGAAGTGAAAACGTGGTGGCTGACCACCTAAGCTGAATGGTGCATAATGAGGAGTCTTTGCCGATTTTTGAGACATTCCCCGATGAACAATTGTTGTCCATTAAGGTTAGTGCACCTTGGTATGCTGATATTGTTAATTTTTTGGTGTCAAAACGTATTGCAAGTGAGTTCACTAGGCACCAACGTGATAAACTTAGGCATGATGCACGGTTTTATGTGTGGGATGATCCGTATTTATGGAAATTTTGCCCCGATCAGATTATACGTCGTTGTGTGCACGATTCTGAATGTAATTCAATTTTGAGTTTTTGTCACACATATGCATGTGGAGGGCACTTTGGCACACAACGCACAGCCCTTAAGGTGTTATAATGTGGTTTCTATTGGCCTAGTATTTTTAAAGATGCTAAAACTTTTTGCTTAACATGTGATAAATGCCAACGAATGGGTGGTATTAGTGCTAGGGACCAAATGCTGCAGGTTTCTATCCTAAATGTTGAAATTTTTGATGTTTGGGGTATTGATTTTATGGGTCCCTTCCCTTCATCGTATGGTTTCATGTATATTTTGCTTGCGGTTGATTATGTGTCGAAATGGGTGGAAGCCAAGGCCACCCGGACTAATGATTCTAAAGTGGTTGCAGATTTTATTAGAACTAACATTTTTGCAAGGTTCGTAATGCCACGAGTGATCATTAGTGATGGAGGGTCACACTTTTGCAATCGGACCATTGAAGCGTTATTGAGGAAATACAGTGTCACCCATAAGGTTTCTACACCTTACCATCCTCAAACGAATGGCCAAGCCGAGGTTTCCAACCGAGAGATCAAGCAAATACTTGAGAAGACTGTGGGGCCAACACGGAAGGATTGGAGCTTACGGTTAGATGATGCACTTTGGGCGTATCGTACGACATACAAAACCCCCATTGGGATGTCCCCCTTCCGACTTGTCTATGGCAAGGCGTGCCATCTTCCTGTTGAATTGGAGCATAAAGCACTTTGGGCCATCAAGAAGTTTAACATGAACTTTGAGGAAGCCGGAAGTCAAAGGAGATTGCAATTGAATGAGCTTGATGAGATACGGCACGAGGCATACGATAATGCAAGCATTTACAAGCAAAAGACCAAAGCTTTCCATGACAACATGATCCGTGGGAAATCATTCTCAATTGGGCAGAAAGTGCTATTGTTCAATTCCCGTTTACGTTTGTTTCCCGGTAAGTTACGTTCTAAGTGGATTGGACCGTTTGTTATTACTAACGTATCTTCTTATGGTGCCATCCAGATTCAAAGTCTCAAAACAGGTCATGAATACCAAGTGAACGGACACCGTTTGAAGCCATATTATGAGAACTTTGTTGAACAAACCGTGGATGATATTTCTTTGGGATGAATGGGCTGTTCGTCCGGCTGTACGACGTTAAAGAAAGCGCTACTTGGGAGGCAACCCATGCAATTCAAGAAAGGAAGACCAAGGAATCACTCCAATTCCAGATTTGCATTCCTAAACTCTTCACTTTGTTGTTTATTTCGAATCTGCCTATTTTGTTATTTACTTGCTGTTTGTGTGTTTCTTTTTGTTTACTGTGGTTTTATGCTTGAAACATTGAGGACAATGTTTGATTTAAGTGTGGGGGGGGGTAACTAAGTATTTTAGATGCAAATTCGTGGGATTTTATCACCCTTAACTTGGAGACTTGTTCCTTGCTGTTTTTAAGTGTTTTTGAGCAGTTTTGATGTGTTTAAGTGTGTTTTGAAGTAAAAATCCGAAAATCACATAAAAATTTGAAAAATTTGTTTTAAAAAACCCAAAAAGAGTTGTTTTTGTGTGTTTGTTTGTGTCTTAGGGTACCTTCCAACACAATGATGAGGATTCGGTTTGTAATTACATGGCTGTTAAAGAGAGTGATTAACATGGATGAAAGTTTGATTTACTCTTTGTTTATGCTTAGTTGTGGTTATAACTTATGAATTCACATGCAATCATAAAAGAAAAAATCAGTTTTTGTAACATGCTTGAAGGAAGGAACTCAAACTAACGCTACAACCTTGTGAGACTTGAGCCTAAACGTTTATTTGGAGAGTGAAAATCTGTGCATTCTTTGTTTTCTAAAGTCGTTGCATGATCTCATTATTCTTTGCTTGGTTACAACTTAGAAGGCGTTTCATCATGTAGTTCCAAATGCTAGAACTCATGCTCATTTCATTCAAAGCATGTTATTGATGTGCATAACACATATTCAATATGAAGTTGTGTAGTGACCACCACCTTAGCCAAATGCCGTGTGCCCTATGTCATTATGTTTTGTAGGTTTTTAACCCCGTCGAGCCTTGTTTAGCCTTTTCTTTGTTAACCCACATTACCCTCACCTAGCCTAGATTAGGACTATCCATACCCTTGTTCTTGAAGCATAGTAAAGCATGATTCAAATTGAATTCCTTTTGATCTATGTTAGCAGAAAACAAGTGTGGGGGAAGTATTTTTCATGAGGAATTGTGTGCCATAGGCACGGCAAAGAAAACAAAAGGAAAAAAAAAAAAAAAAAAATTCGTGGAAAAAGAAAAAAATGAAGAAAAAAAGTATGAAAAGTATGAAAAAGAGTTGAAAAGTTGAGAAAAAGAGTTCCAAAGTATTGTTTGTTGAAGTAAGGGTCCAAAACAATGAATTCAGCCCTAAGGAGTTGTTTAAGTCTTCCCCTTGTCTTTTAAAGTTAATTTCTGCAATCTAAGTGAATTCTAAGTCTCAATTTCATTGCTTTGCTTACTATTGCTTGAAGAACGTTTGTTTTCCCTATCCTTTCCTTGTTAGCCAATACCCCAAGCCCCATTACAACCCTTAACTTCTATCTTGAGTGTTATGTGTTTCAATTTGTGGAGTTTGAATTTGGTATGAGCATATGGTGTCACTGGTTCTCGCATCTAAGTAGTAGCATTCCATTCATGAGATCATATCAAAACATGCTTCTTAAACTCTAGAAATTGCGTTCTTTGTGATACATATATGTGAGCATTCGTTTTCATATCTACATCAATCTTCTCACATATGACTAGTATAGGGTGTGTAGTTAGAAAATCTGAGTGAAAATAGAGTGTATATCTTGTAAGGAATTGAGGGAATTCTCTACGGCATGTTACTACATTCAAAGCATTGTTTTAATTGATTACTTGTGAACTAGTGAGTAGTGGCTTTAATTAAGTTTGTGCTTGTGTAAAGATGACTCAAATCTGTGGGGATAACAATCTTTAACATGTCATGTGCATTGGAAATCCCTGAGGCAAACGTTGGAAGGTTTAGGTTTTGTTTTGGTTAGTTTGTTTCATTTTGTTTTCTTTCTTTTGTTTGATTTGCTCGAGGACTAGCAAAAGCTAAGTGTGGGGGAATTTGATAGGAGCATATTTATGCGCCTTAGTTAGCTAGTTCTTATGCATTTTTGTTATGTTTTCTTCGTTAAGGTAGTCCTTTAAGCTACTTTCATGTGTTTTCAGGTTTAAAGGGCATATTACATAAAAGATGGTAATTTGGAGCTTTTTGGAGCAAAAAGTGAGCTTGGATTGAAGAGTACATGCTTGGAACACAAGGTTTGGATGAAATTGAAGATTTGAAGATTTGAGGATTCCTAGTACAAAAAGGATTCCTAGTCCGAGGAAGAGTCCTAGTTGAAGATAGATTCCTAGTCCGAGGAAGAGTCCTAGTTGAAGATGGATTCCGAGAAGAACGAAGATTCCTACTCAAACGAGGTTTCCTACTTGAAGTAGGAAAGCTAAGCCTAAAAGTTTCCATTTTGGGTTGATCTTTCCTAAACCTAAATGGCCTTGCGTTTTAGCAACATTAGAAGGTTCCTAAGCGTTGAAAGACACGAAGAGTGGTTCTAGAACATTTTCTCATCCTTGCCGTGGGTTGGGCTTATTTCTTCTTGGTTTTGGGCATTCTAGAAGCCCTATCTACAAACCCTAACCCTAGCCACTAATCAGCCGCACCTTTCCCCTTCTAGAACACCTATTTCCTTGCCTTGCAAGGCATTCTAGAAGCCCTAACCCTAGCCCACTTAAGCAGCCGCACCCTAGGCCTTTTCCCATGCAAAAAATCTGATTGTTTAACCTAATTCCTTGTGGATTTTCAACCCTAGCCGCACCTAAACCCTAGCCCATTGTCTAACCTGATTTCTTTAGGGTTTTAGGTGCCTATATATATGTGTTTTTACATCCTTTGGCCATATATCACCCTCTCCACAATTCAGAAAATAATCAACCAGCCATTCCCACTCCTTGCCGCAGCCACCATCACCCTAATACCTTTTAGCCGCCACTTCTCCATCCATTCCAGCAACCTTCCATCTTTGTCGCAGCCATTCCTTTACTCCAGCCACCATTCTACACCTCCATACTGATGTGAAAATTAACTTGACACACAAATTAAACCCTATTTGTGACAATTGTAGTAATGATGTAAGTAGGGATCGTTCTAACCGGGGATTAACTAGGGGTGCTAATCTAATACAAATCGACTTAGAAACACAAAAACTAAACTTAAAGACTCTAATTAGACTACTAAGATTCAAAACAGATTTGAAACACTCAAATCTGCCCAAAACTGACTAAAACAAGTTAATTGACTCAAACAACAACTAAGACAAGATTTGGACGAATTTGACAAAACTTATGACTCAAAATACTTAAAAACACCAAAGAGGACAGATTATGAAGACTCAAACTTAACAAAATATGGGGGAATTGTGTTTGGACGAATTTGAACTAAATGCACAGATTGTAAATTAAAACAGATTGTAAACTAAATGTGATGAATCAATGGGTGATGGAATGGCTAAAGGGTTCTTCTCCACACATGAAATTTATGCAACGTAATCGATTTCCAGTTATCAATTCAATAAGTTATGAACCTCGACACTCCAAGTTAATTAGGTCCGCTTAAATTAACTTTCAGATTTCCCTAGAATCATTGAATTGGATGAATATGCATCGCAAACAAATTATTCCTAACAAGTTCTCTATATGAATAGCATGATAAAGATACAAGTTAGAATCATTAAGTTCTTTGGAAATCATAAGCATCGACAAGGTAATTGTAACTATGAAAAGCATGATACTCCTGCCATGAATCTACTTAACACGATCGTGACTAGCGATCTTCACTACTTGCAAATATAAATTCATAACGATTAGGTGTAACAAACTTATATTCTAGCACCAAATTCTAGCATGCAAATCAAGCGTGCACTCTCAATCAACATACAAGAATAAGTTTTGAATTAAACGGTTAAGCAAATTGTATTCACGACTTATGCAACGATAACTGGAAGTAATCAACTTATTTCACATAAATAAACATGGTTTCGAATACACCCTTAGCCAAAACGAATTTAGCCAATCATACTCAATGAAAAACAAAGATTACAAGAAGTAGACATTGAAATATAAGATAGAATACACCTAAAATTGTTCAACAACTCAAATTGAAGAGCCAAACAATTTTCATGAACTGTCTCCTTCTCTTCTCCTTGCGGCAGATTGGGGGAGGATGATTTCTGGGGGTTTTGTGTGATGTAGAATGGATTATGGATGGTGTAGGGGCACGGCAAGGCTTGGGGGTAGTGTATGGGTGTTGTGTGGAAGGTGTGGAGATGAAGAATGGTGGTGGAAATCGGCAGAGATGGAGGAGGAATGGTTTCTGAGGTTGTGGATGGGTTTTGACGAATTTGGGAGAGTGTGTGGCTGAATGCCCTCCCTTAGGCTGCGGCAACAAGGTTTACTTATAGGATTTCAGGAATTAAAAACCCTAAGTTCTATTTGGTAAACAGAAATTAAGTCCAAAGCTTCCTAAACTAGGCAAACAAATCAGAAACTTAAGGGAAATTAACCAAAAGTTGCAGCAAAGGTGTGAAACACAAAAGGAATGTGTTTCAATGCATGGAAACAGGAAATAACCATCTCCCTTGCACGACAAGGAAGAGGAAAGGTCAGATGTGGTGCGGCAAGGCCCTAGAACTAAAGGAAAGGTCTTTTTATTTCAGGAATAAGGAAAAGAGAAAAGGAAATAGGGAAAAGTCAAAGTAGGAAAACAGAAAATAGGAAAACAAGTAAGGAAAATAGGAAAGAAAGTGGGGAAGGTGCAGCACAAGGGTGTAATGCTCTAGAAGTTCTTGTTTGGTGTCCTAATGTGCTTAGGAACCTCACTTTGTTGCTGGAACATTTGGATTAGGAAAGGTCAAACCCAAAGTAGGAAACCCTAGGCTTAACTTTCCTTCTTCAAGTAGGAATCCTTCTTTGAGTAGGAATCCTTATTGAATTAGGAATCCTTCTTGACTTAGGAATCCTTCTTGAATTAGGAATCCTTCTTGAATTAGGAATCCTTCTTGAATTAGGAATCCTAACCCTTCAAACCTTCAATTTCGTCCATCACTCTTGCTCCAAGCATATGCTATCCATCTTTGGCCCAAAATTGCTCCAAAATGCACCAAAATGCACTTTCTTGCCATATTAGCCCTTAGAACCTACAAACACACAAAAATAGCTTAAACTACTAAAATAACTAAGAACTAAGAACATAAATACATGAAAACAAGCATACTAAGTCGCATAAATATGCTCCTATCAAATTCCCCCACACTTAGCTTTTGCTAGTCCTTGAGCAAAACGAAATAAACAAAACGAAACAAAGTAAACAAACACACTCTAATCCTTCCAACATTTGTCTCAGAGATTTCCAATGCAACATGACATGTTAAAAATCATCATCCCCACAGATTTTGGCTTTCCCCACCCTTTAGCAAATACTTAATCATAGTCACCACATACTAGTTCACATATAACCATTTAAAACGATGTTTTGAATGTAGTAACATGCCTTAGAGAATTCGCTCAATTCCTTACAAGATACACTCTTATTTTCACTCCGATTTTCTGACTACACACCCTACACTTAGTATATGTGAGAAGATTGATGTAAACATGTAGAGTAGTACTCACATATGTATTAGCAAAGAGAGCAATTTCTGGAATTTATTAACATGTGTATATATATGATCTCATGAATGGAATGCTACTACTTAGATGCGAGAACCAGTGACACCATATGCTCATACCAATTTCAAACTCCACATATTGAAACACACAACACTCAAGATTGAAGTTAAGGGTTGTAACGGGGCTAGGGGTGATTGGCTAACAACGAAAGGTAAGGAAAACAAACGTTCTTAAAGCATAATAAGCAAAGTAATGAAATCTAGACTTAGAATCACTTATGATTGCAGAAACTCACTTAGACACACAAGGGGAAGATTCATACAACTCTTAGGGCCATATTCAACGTTTTGGACCCTTTCTTCAACTACCATAAACATGTGAACTTATTTTCACTTATTTCATACTCTTTTTTTTTTTTTTTCTTTCCACAACTTTTTCTTTTCTTTTTAAGTCAGTTTCCAAGTGTTTAGCAATCCCTCCAATCCCCGGTCTAGAACGATCCCTACTTACATCTCTACTACAATTTGACAAAAGAGGGTTTAATTTGTGTGCTTATCTATTTCGCATCATGTCCACCATAGCCAAAAAGCCGTATATCTCTATTCCATTATGTTTTGTAGGTTTTAACCCCGTTGAGCCTTGTTTAGCCTATTTTCTTTGTTAACCACATTATCCTCACCTAGCCTAGATTAGGACCATCCACACCCTTGTTCTTAGAATCTGAAAACACACAAAAATGACTTTGAACACTAAAATAACTAAGAAAACATAACGTAAATGCGCAAGAACAAGCTAACTAAGTCGCATAAATATGCTCCTATCAAATTCCCCCACACTTAGCTTTTGCTAGTCCTCGAGCAAAACAAAATAACTAAACAAAACCCAACCTAAACCTTCCAACGTTTGCCTCAGGGATTTCCAATGCACATGTCATGTTAAAAATTGTCATCCCCACAGATTTTAGTTGTCTTCACACTTAGCACATACTTAATCATAGTCACCACTTACTTATGCACAATTAATCGATTAAAACAATGTTTTTTATGTAGTAACATGCCTTAGAGAATTTACTCAAGTCCTTACAAAGTATGCACTCAATTTTCACTCAGATTTTCTAACTACACACCCTTTACTAGTCATATGTGAGAAGATTGATGTAAACATGAAAACGAACGCTCACATATATGTATTACAAGGAAAGCGATTTCTGGAGCATGTTTAGATATGATCTCATGAATGGAATGCTACTACTTAGATGCGAGGACCAGTGATACCATATGCTCATATCAATTTCAAACTCCACATATCGAAACGCATGACACTCAAGATGAAGTTAAGGGTTGTAACGGGGTTTAAGGGTAATGGCTAACAAGGAAGGGATAGGGATAACAAACATTCTGAAAGCAATAGCAAGCAACGTAATGAAATTGAAACTTAGAATTCACTTAGATTGCAGAAATCAACTTTTAGACACGAAGGGAAAATTCAAGCAATATTTAGGGGCGAATTCGGTGTTTTGGACCCTTTCTTCAACAAGCAACACTTTAAAACTCTTTTTCACATATTTTTCAACTCCTTTTCTTTTCTTTTCACAGCTCTTCTTCTTTTCATTCTTTTTTTCACGAATTTTTCTTTTCTATCCGTGCCTTATGAATGATTTTGGCATGCACACACACACAAGAATCACTTCCCCCACACTTGTTTTCTGCCATACATTAATCAAAAGGAATTCAATTTGAATCATGCTTTACTATGCTTCAAGAACAAGGGTATGGATAATGTGGTTAACAAAGAATGTAGGCTATCAAGGCTCAATGGGGTTAACTTAAACATATAACGATATGGAATACATGGCAGTTTGGCTTTGGTGGTGGTAACTACACAACTTCATCTTGAATATGTGTTATGCAAATCAATAGCATGCTTTGAATGAAATGGGCATGTGTTCTAGCATTTGGAACTAAATGATGAATGATAGGAGCATATTTATGCGACTTAGTTAGCTTGTTTTCTTGCATTTTCATAGTTTGTTTATGTTTATTATAGTGTTTTAAGCTATTTTCGTGGGTTTGTAGGTTCATATGACAAAGTTGGCAAGAAAGTGAATTTTGGAGCATTTTGAGGCAGTTTTGGGCACCAAATGGATAGCTTATGAATGGAGCAAGATGGATGGACGAATTTGAAGTTCAAGAGGCTAGGAATGAGTTGAAAAGAGTGAAGAAATAAATCCAAGTCAAGGAAGATAAGAAATCAGCTCAAAAGAAGGAACATTATCCAAAACCTTATCCAATCTTATCTTATCCTATCCTTGCCTAACCTAACCTTATTTTATCCTATCTTATCCCAATCAATTTGTGCCTTGATTCTAGCTATTTCTAAGGGATAATTATGTATTTAAACTATATATTTCAGATTCTAGAACCTTATCCTTCTAGAACCCCTAAATTGGTGCTAAAACACCTTTTCTAGAAGCACCTAAAAATCTGGCGTTTTCCCCCTTTTCTAGAAGCTCTAGAACCTGAAATCTCAATCCTTTTCCCTCTTGATTTAGGCCAAATGTATCCCTTTCCTTGTAGGAATTAGTGCCGCACCTTATTGACCTAATTGGGTTTTTTATTGTTTTAACCCATTCCACTTGGGTTTTGGTTTCACAATCCTTATCCCATTTTAATTTCAGAAACCTATCCAAATCCTAAGGGATTTTGACATGAATTCCAGCCTATAAATACCAACCCTTGTCGCACAAATCATTCACCATCCTCTACCATAATTTACTACACCATTCACCCTCATTGTGCCGTGAGTTTTGCGAGGAGAAGAAGGAAGAAATATGGAGCCGTGCTTGCCATTCAAGAAGCTTGGATTGTTGGAGCGTTTCTAGGTGTTTTCTCTCTTTGTTTTAATGTTTAAATTTATTTATCTTTGTTTATTTGCGAACATGAGGAACTAATTTTGTTGGAAATGTGCCCTAAAGCCAATCATGTGATGATACTTTACGGACATTTCACATGTTAAACTAATCTAGTTTAACATATAAAGGGCATAGATTATTGTTTGAGCCGTCTCATATAAATGTTATATGCTTAAACGATAAAGTCCAAGGAATATGTGATTGGGAGAATGTAATCTAATGAAGTTAGATTCATGAGACCATTCTTTCGTAGACACATCCTAAATGTTCCTGATCATAGGATTGTCAATTGGGCATTGACAGTCCGTAAAGATCGGTACGTACTATGTCTTCTCTCAGGGAGAGTGATTAGTCTCGAGTCATTGGTGTGTGTGACATCAAGACAAGTACGTAGGTGCTCAATAGAGAATGAGTACACTGAACGCGATCAACAAAGAGTTCTCATATTCCATGTCACATGAGAACTCATGGTTGAGATAATGCAAATTAGTCCTTTGACCTGAGGCATCATAGTTGTCTTGTGGTTAAGACCTTGATCTTTGATTATGTCAAAGTCACTCCATCAGGAGGGTGTCCACGGCATCGTTGGGGTCAAGTGACTTAGCTATGGAGACAAGTGCATGCGCAACAAGGGATCTCTAACCTTCAAACAGTTGAGGGAGAATACTCTATGATATGATTTGGAATCTCTGGCCAGAGTATGAATGAGATTAGGGAATGCGTTCCGAATCACATTCAAGGTAATCATATAAGCACAAGACACACATTGGATAGTAGACATGATCAAATAAACTATCAAACCAAACAATGTGGTCAAGAGTATTAGATTAGAGAAGGACCGTATTGCATTTGTAATCCCGAACTGAATAGGTTCTCTAAACCTCTTCTGATTAGCTTGGGTAACCATGATATGCTGCTAGGTGTCACTCATGGTTTGTGGAAGCCCTAAACGTGTGTAATCACTAAAGGGAGAATTGAAAATAGTTTCAATTCACAATCGATGTAAAATGGTTTTAATCGCCCACTACCTCGCTAAAAGGAACCTAATGGATCGCACACCGTAAGAGGTGGAGATTGAAGATTAAACGGAAATGAGTAAGAATGATTAAATGGTTTAATCATTTAATTATGGCAAGGATTAATTAATATGTTAAGTAATCAAACAAATAAGTTCGTTAAAGACCTTCGGGATAGTTTTGGACCTTAAGGCCCAATAGGCTTCGAACGTCAAGCCCATTAACTTAAGTTGTATGACAATTTAATGAATAAAGATTCATTAAAGCCCAAAAAGCCCAAATCCCCTAGATGGCCGGCCATAGTGAGATGAATTAGGGTTTGGTTGTTTAGGTCACTTAAAGAAGTGACTATATAAATGACTTTATAACTAAATATTCATTAAGCAAAAAATAAGGGGTTTGTTTTGGGGAAAATTGGTGAGAATTGTCTCTCCATTTCTCTCTAAAGAGGCCAACACCTTGGAGGGTACATCTAGCAATCCTACTACTCCAAGGTCACTCATTTCGTCTACAATCTAACCTTGGTGAAGAGACTTAGAGGTTCTCAATTTTGGGAACTTGGAGAACCTATTCTTTCATCCAAATCCATGGGTCTAAGAAGCAAGGAATGAAGGCCCTATCTCTTTGGGTGATTAGCCTTTGCTTATGCAAAGAGGAATCTACAAAGGTATTAATTTCAACTCACTTTATTTTGAGTTGATTATTGGTTCACCAATCTACTAGGCTTTGAATTTCTTGGTTTATGTTTTGTTTTTAAGTGCATGCAAGCATGATTCCGCCTTTTAATTGTTATTAGCATGCTATTGATGTTGCTTAAAAGAACATGTTTTTCAAAATAATTCCTTCAAGTGGTATCAGAGCCTAGGTCTAGTAGTTGGTGAATCCTTTTGAGTTTTGTAGTTCATAAGTTTATGATTTAAAAGTTGTAATTGTTACAAGCTTTATTCTTGCTTCTTTGAATGTAAATTTTGTTTGAAAATTTGCCATCTCAAATGTTGTAGATGTAGTTCATATGAGGATGAATATTGGAGCTAAAATTTGGTGCCATGATTTTTGGGATTTTCGGCCAAATCCAAAGGGTGATTTTTTGGGTTCTTGTTAGACTTGTTAAAATGGTTTTAAAGTGCCTTTTGGAACCCCTAAGTACCCTAGGATATTAACCCTCTTTTGAGTTGTGAAAATTTGAGTTTTTGGTGAAAGAAAACATCCATGGAGCTATTATGAGTTTTCATGCATGTTCTTCATATTTCTTGAAGTTCTTGCCAAGAACAAAAAGGTTTGAAGTTTTGATTCAAAAGTTTTATGTTTTTCATAAAGTTTTGTTTTTCAAATGGTGGGTGATAATTGTTGGTGAGATATGACTAAAATAATTTTATGGTGGGTGATAGTTATTGGTGAGATGTGACTAAATGAATTTTAAAGTCTTATAAAACATTTTCTAATAAACCACCAAAGTCACTATCTCACCCACCAAAAACCACTTACAAAATTCTTTAGAATTTTTCAATTTTTCATCAACCATGGCCGGCCACCCTTTAGTAAAATGTAGTGGAGGGACTTTTGTGCAATTATATAAAGTTTTGATATTTTTGTGTATTTGCATTTTGACCCCAAAAATTTTTGTTTTAACAAAGTGACCCAAATTGTTGTGGTCATTGTTTTTGGCCCAAAACAAAATGAGAACAAAATTGTTTTGTCTCTTTAATGAGAATTTGATTTTCATTATATTTAGTTCCATTTAAATCAATTCTATGGATCCAAAAACCAAATGATAATTGTTGCATTCAATTTAATTAGTTAAAGTGTTAATTAATTAAAGGGTGATTATGAACCTTAGCCTACGATAATTGAGCTATGTGAATGGCCGCTTCAAATTTGTTTGAACCATGGGAATGTGTAGATTAAATTTTAGTTATATTCAATTGTTGTAAAGAGCATAAGCACATATTTACTTTGAAGTACTTCTTTCTTGCTTTATTTGATATGCATGAAATGAAGTAGTTGGGTCCAACGCCCTAAGACAACACGCCTTAATGTGATTAAACGCGTAACTAAAATCAATCTCCATCCCTAGACCAAGATTCAACACAAGGCTCGTGTTGAATCTAAACAAAGGTTCATAGTCATCCTAAGGCCCTAAGGCAACTATATAGTCCATTAAATGAATGCAAACCTTATGTTAGTAGTAACATATACTCTTGCTTTAAAAACCGTTTTAAAAGCATAGTGGGAGTATTATGTACAACTAAAACAATCATATGGACCAATAGTTGTAATAGGACCAAAATTGTTTTAATAGAGATTAAAATGTATATTCATATGTGATGAGACATAAAACCCTCAACCAAACCAATATTAAGTTGATAAGCGGAGAGTGCTTAGAACACTCTTTCGTGGCCTTCCACCGTGGTGGGCTTCAATCGTTTGTGACTCGTACAATGTATTCGTCCAGTTCTGGGGTTGCAAAGTATGTGCTTACATTCAGGAGAAGCCTATAAACATATGATGAAGTGAAAGGTAGGCAACGAGTGTGGCCAATATGGAGTTCTTCTGAGGCCATTCTTGAACCCCTACTTGAACTAGCATGGTGGGAATGACTTAACTAAGTGCAATGGTGCCAATATGGAGTTCTTCTGAGGCATCATTCTCTAGAGGCCAAACGAGATGGGTACTTGCATTAGTTGCAAATGAGTAAGCGTACTCTCTCATTATTATTGTTGCTAGCCAATATGGAATTCTTCTGAGGTGGGCTTGGTAGTAGTGAGTCTCCCATAACCTACTAAGAGTTTCATCCAAAACTCTCGAATTCCAATGAGGGATATGGAATTTGCCAAAAATAGTGGGTGGTGCTATTTTGATTTAAAAGACCCGAATCAAATGGCTTAAAATCAATCAATTTATATTCGTTATGTATTTGATTACCAATATATTTGCAAACGCTTTCCAACACTTGACAAAACCGAATGTTTTAGTTTCCGGACTTGGTACCACAATCCCAAAGAATGTCTTAAAAGGATTGCATATGTACCTAAGTAGTCTCATCCTCAAAATTGTTCTATTGGTAATGTATCATTGGAAGAACATGTTAGAAAAGTCTATCATAAAGAGGACAACACTTTTAATGTCATAATTCTTCAATTACAAATTGTTGTATGAAGAAATAGGAGTTGCTTTGAACAACCCTTAGTCAATGCAAACACTTAGTGCTTGTTTCTTTGTTACATGAACAAGGAACTTTAGAAGAAAGCACAAAGGCATGAACACTTTATGTGCCATGTTTCTTCACTTACAAATTGTTGTATGAAGAAATAAGAGTTGCCTTGTACAACTCTTTAAAGTTTGTAATTATGTTTAGAACATAATGGTTGGTTGACAAAAATAGTCCATTAACATGGACTTATGATGATTTTGAATCATTGAATGTTGAAGTGATAAACCACTTAACGAGACGGGAACTAGGCAAGGACTTCACCTTTGTGTCCCTATCCTAATGGTTCACTAAGTTTATTGTAAACTATGTAGTGAACAATAAACCACATGCTCTCCAAAATTGTTTGATGTGTATAACACAATTGAAAAATGTTTCAAGAGAGATAGTGGGAGTTTAGGGACCATGACTAATGTAGTCAAAGGTGAAAGTCAAATAAAGAAGATAAATAACTCCAAGGGAACAAACTTTCTTTATGAAAGGATGGACATTGGAAGGGGTATTTGCAAGAAATGTCTTGCAAGTGTCAAGAACACACCTTTCAAAGGTGTTGTAAAAGGTTCTTGAATAGTTCAAAACAGTTGGTTCTTCTACTTGAATGTATGATTCCGTATTAGTGACTATGTTTTACAATCGTTGTAAAAGTGTGACTAATAAGAAGTAGAAGATATATGAGAGAAGAGAAAGTACTTCACATTCGAAACGTGAATCAAATGTAGATCTCTGTGAAAGCAGATGGTACTTACTTCCTCATATGAACTACCATAGAAATTGGAAAACCATAGATTGTCTTTATATTCCAATTTTAAGGAACTAAATTCCGTCACTATGTGAAATGGATAAATGTTTTGTTTGACAAAACAATGTTCTTTATTAATCAATGATTGGATTATGGTAATCTAATTAATTATCTCTATAGTAGAGATAATATGGTAGTGTTAACTGTTTAGAAAATAATGATGCTTAAAACCCAAAAGGTTGCAAGGAAGTGACTAATCCCAACTAAGTTGTGATTCCTCTAAAAACATAAGTTATGAGTTGGTGAAAGATGGATGCTTTGGATCGTTAGATCCGGATCCAATACCTTCTTGTTAAAATTGTATAGAGGTGAAATGTTCGAATCTTTATTCTTTTGGAAAGAAGAAAGAATCACAAGGATGTTGAGGTTAATTCACTTAGATGTTAGTGGTACTTGTTCACAAACATAAATACTACTCATGTTGATTGACATTCACCGAAGATCACTCTCGGTTGGACTATAGTTTATTTTGAATAAACACAAGTCCGAATACTTTGCAAAATGTTTCAAAGAATTCAAGTAATGTAAGTTGATGAGTAAGACATCTAAAGTATTTACCTCCTTAGATTTGATCCAAGGAAAGGTAACACTTTAGATGAGTTTCCTTGAAAGATATCAAGGAAATAAGCATCATAAGATAATGTATTTCTCCATTAGGAGAAGAACGAACTTGAGTAAGATTTAGTTCGTTATATGTTATCTATTACCTATATATAGGATATATACTTCTAAAACAATATGATTGTCAATGAGAAGATCTTCCAATATTTTCATGACTCCATAAGATGAAGTTGGAAAGAAAGACAAATCTTAAGCATGTTAAAGATTTGGGGTTGTGTGCTAATAAGCAATATTTGTTTGATAACAATCTTGTAGGATATCCTTAAAATAACTTTTGGATATCACTTCTATAAACCAACTAACAAATGTTGTTTTGTTGGGTAGTTCATTGTAATTCTACAATGTGATTTGCCTAAAAGCAAATGAACGAGAGATAGAACTCAAAGAATGGGTTCTTTGAGAGACAAGAAAGTAATCAACAAATATAACAACCTAGTTCCTATACCACAAGCTCCAAGGTAGTCGATAAGGATTTATAAATCGTCTCAGTTGAATGGTTTTGAACTTTATGACTATGTCATAGAGTTGCACCTCTTAATTCGAAAGAAATAAGAATGAAAATCCTTATGACTACATTGAGTGCATATACGATATATATACTCAAGAAAATGGTAAAGTACCATTTGATTCGAAATAATGAAACCTTCATAGCTAATTGGTAGCTTAAGGTGACTACAATCAAAGAGAATGGTTGACTTTGAAGAAACCATCTTTGAGGTAGTCTTGGTTTCAATTAATTCGAAGATTGCTAGCTACAACTAAATGGTGATTCAATGTTTAGACATAATATGGGTTTCCGAAACCATTATTAAGATAGTCTTGATAATATATGTCTAAAACTATAAATCACAAGACATGTAAGTTGTAGAGATCCATCCATCATGGATCTTAGCAAGTTAATGGGAGCTATTTGCATTTTATGAGGAAAAGGATCAAATCGTTTGATTTCTCATAAAGATGTAAATGAATCTTTTGTTTACTAGTTTTACAAAAGATTAGTGGGAGTTAATCATGTTCCTAAAATTTAAAATATATATATGATATATTAATTTTGGAAATGAAAAGAATACTTCTTCGTTAAAGTTATGACTTTAATACATTATATGAAGATAGAATGTATATGGGAGATATAGTCTATATACATGGGATGGAAATCTATAATGATATATTTCATGATATAATTGGATTATATCAATCCCTAATAATAGACAATGGATGCTAGGGAGTTTCTCATATGATGATAAACTTCAAATAGAAGGACGATTCTAGTGAGACTAGCAAGTTGCCCTTCTCAAAGGGAACGTGCCCCTTTGACTCCCAAAGAAATAAAGCGTAAATAGAATCCTTTATGCGTAAGCAGAAAGGTGATTTATGTATTTCATATTGTATGAAAAACATTGATATGAGTTGTACCTAGAACGGTACAAGACGATATCAGTGCAAGCCCAGGATCAGAACCATGGCAACTGTCAAGTGAATCCTTAAGTATTTGAGAAATACTAAAGGATAAATTCCTTAAAGATCGAGGAAGAATCAGAGTAACGTAATGGAAACGTGATAGGAGCATATTTATGCGCCTTAGTTAGCTAGTTCTTATGCATTCTTGTTATGTTTTCGTCGTTAAAGTAGTCTTTTAAGCTACTTTCATGTGTTTTCAGGGTTAAAGGACGTATTACACGAAATGATGCAAGTTGGAGCTTTTGGAGCGAAACGTGAGCTTGGATTGAAAAGGACATGCTTGGAACACAAGGTTGGGACGGAATTGAAGAGTTGAAAGATTCGAGGTGTCCTACTTGAAGTAGGAAAGCTAAGCCTAAAAGTTTCCATTTTGGGCCGATCTTTCCTAAATCGGAATTGGTAACCAAAGTTTCTAAAGTTGGAAGTTTCTATTCTTGGAGGTTTCCAATTTCGAGAGTTTCTATTCTCGGCGTTGGGCTTTTAGATGACCTAAACCCAAATTTCCTTGTGGACCTTCAACCCATGCTGAACCCTAGGGCCTAATTACTTAAAATCTGCCATGTTAAACCCTAGCCCATTCCTCCTAAACTCAAGCCGCACCTAACCCTAGCCCATTGTTAAAAATCTGATTTCATTAGGGTTTTGAAAGGCCTATATATATGCTCCTAATGCTTGCAGCCGGATATTCACTCTCCATAATTCAGAAATTCGTCCAAACCTATTCAGCACCATTTATACATCTTGCAGCAGCCATTCAACCATGCCAACCACCATCCTCCACCTTTAGACACCATTCCACACCTCCATAATCCTTTCCCACACCTTGCCGCACCACCCTACCCTCCTAACTCCTTTCTAAAAACCCAAAAACTCATCCAGCAACTCCATTCACGCCAGAACCTGTCCCTCACCTTTGCCGAGCCCAACCTTCACCCAAATCCATAGTTTCTGACCTAAAACCTTCCTAGCCGTGCCCTACACCTATCCTAGATAGTTTTCCACCATTCCCCCTCATCCAAAGTCATCCAAAACCATCCAAAAACCCCTTAAATCCTCACTGCCGCAGCAAGGAGAAGAAGCAAGTTTCTGGGCAGATTTCAAAGTGGAATTCTTGGGCATTTTAGGTGTAATCTTTCTTACGTCTTTGATGTTTCAATTAAATAAACTTATTGTTGTGAGTATGAGGACTTAAACCCCCTTAGTTGGGGGGTGATTCGAAACCATGTACATGCTTGCAATTTGATTCGATTACATTCAGTTGTTATTTCATAAGTTATGGATTCAATTCGTTCATCTATTTGATTGATAATTTATTTGTGTATGTTGATTGAGAGTGCACGCTTAGTTTTCATGCATGAATATGATGCTAGATTATGAGGGAGTTTCACCTAATAGTTGCAATCTTATAATCACAAGTAGTGAAGGTCGTTTGAAACCGATCGCGTTGAATGAATTCTTAGCATAAGTTTCATGCAATTCATAGTAACGAATGCTTCGTCAATGCTTGTGTTTTTCATAGAACGTAATGATTCTTGCTTGTATCTCTATTATGCAATTCATGTAGGGAACTTGTAGGGAATGTTTTAGGTTGTCGTATGCAATCATCCAACTTAATAACTTGTGGAAAAACTGAGGGTTAATTAGTGCAATTCACGGTTAATTTGGGGCGTTGAGTATTCGTAATTTATTGGAAGAACAACTGAAAATCGTTTTGCTTGCAAGTGTGACATGTGTGGAGAAGAACCTCCTAACTAGCCTTTTATCCATTCTTTTCACCAAAATCATTTTACAATCTGTTTGAATTTAAGTTTCTGTTTTGTTTTAAATTTTCGTCCAAAACAAATCCCCCTTTAGGTTAGAGTCTTAGATTAGTTAGAAAGTGTTTTGATTTGTGTTTCTAGGTGTTTTGATTCAAGTTTTCATTCAAATTCGTCCAAATTTGTGTAGGTGCTCAAAACTGCCCAGAAAGTGGTTTTTAGGCAGTTTTGAGCCTTCTAGTTGCTGTTTTGATCTTTAGGTTTGTTTAAGTGTTTTAACTTTTAGTTTTGCATTCTTTGAGTCTAGTTTAGTGTTTTAAACTTTGTTTTTGAGTTTTTAAGTCAGATCCTGTCTTAGTTGTTGTTTGAGTCAATTAGCTTGTTTAGTCAGTTTTGGGCAGATTTGAGTGTTTCAAATCTGTTTTGAATCTTAGTAGTCTAATTAGAGTCTTTAAGTTTAGTTTTTGTGTTTTAAGTCAGTTTCCAAGTGTTTAGCAATCCCTCCTAATCCCCGGTCTAGAACGATCCCTACTTACATCTTCACTACAATTTGACAAAAAGAGGGTTTAATTTGTGTGCTAGTAAAATATCATATCAAATTTTGGCGCCGTTGCCGGGGATTAGCAATTTTGCTAATCCCTTGGATTGTTTTTGTTTCTTGTATTTCACTTTGTTGCTGATTTTGTTTAAGTTCTGACCTAATTTTGTTGCTTGTTTCTTAGGTACTAATGTATGACTAGAAGCTCTCAAACGATTCGTGCAAACATCTTGGAGTTTGACGACGATTTTGAGAGGAAGTTGAGAAGAGCTAGAAACCAGCAAGAACATCATCCACCAACTTCCGAATCTGACCTTGAAGAATCCGTACAAGAAGAGGAGGAGGAAGCCACGGCAGGAATATTTGAAGAAGTCCAAGGCATGGCGATGGACAACCGTACACTTAAGGAGCTTTCCGCCTCAGGTTTGGATAATGCCACACCCTTGTGCATTCAATACCCCAGGGCTGCCCAAGGTAAGACGGATGAGTTTGAATTAAAGTCAAGTTTGCTTCATCATATTCCTAAATACCATGGCTTGTCCATGGAAGATCCTAACAAACATTTGAAAGAATTTGAAGTAGTTTGCTCTAGTATGACTCCCGTCAATGTTGACGGAAATATTTTGAAGATGAAGGCTTTTCCATTCTCTTTGATGGATAAAGCCAAGGATTGGTTATATGAGTTAGCTCCCGGCACTGTTACATCATGGGAGAGTATGAAGAGAGCGTTCTTGGAGAAGTTCTTTCCAACTTCTCGTATCATCCTCCTACGCAAAAAGATAAGCGGAATCCAGCAAGAAGAAGGTGAGTCTTTTCCTACATATTATGAACGATTTAAATCACTTGTTGCTTCTTGTCCACAGCATCAGATGAAGGAGGAGTTGCTCTTGCAATATTTCTACGAGGGTCTCTTACCTCTAGAACGTCAAATGCTCGATGCTTCGGCGGGAGGAGCATTGGTAGATAAAACACCCATGGCTGCTAAGGTCTTGATTGCTAATAGAGCGTTGAACGCTCAACAGTACGAGGGTGTAGGCCAAAGAGGACCCCCACGACACCAAGTACATGAGGTAAGTTCAACTTCCGATATTCATTCACAATTGGCTAACCTTACTTCTATTGTCTCACAGATGGCCGAGGGAATGAAGATACAAGGACCTGTGGTGTGTGGCGTATGTTCTATTCAAGGACATGCTTCCGAAAAGTGTCCTCAACTCATCGAGAATGGCGGATGGGAGAGTGCGAATGCCATTGGGTTTCAGAGCCAAAATCAGCCACGCCATGATCCATACTCCAACACATATAATCCGGGGTGGCGAGACCATCCAAACTTCAAATGGAGAGAGGCACAACAACATCAAAACCAAGGAGTCTTTAGGCAACAACCCCCGGGGTTCTTTCCCAAACCCTACGGCCCACCCCAAAATCAAGCCCAATCCGGCCCAAGTGCCTCAGGTACGTCTCTTGACAATGATGCACTTCTTAAAATACTAACTAAGTTGTCTAATGGGCAGGAAGATCAAGCTAAGGCTATGCAGAACCAAGATAAGAGGGTGGATCAACTTGAGAAACAAATTGGGCAGATTGCCGAGTTTGTAGGTAAGTTTCGAGATCCCGGACAACTCCCTAGTTCCACCATTCCAAATCCGAAGGGAGGTTTCGAAAGTGCCAAAGCTATCACCCTAAGAAGTGGTAAGGAAGTTGGGGCAGGTTCTTCATCAAAAACAGATCATAACGAGGATGAACTTTTGCAAATGGAAGAGGAGGAGCCAAAGCAGCCCACGGCAAAGGTGGTTCCACCTTTGCTGCAAGTCCCTATGGTCCCAAATCTGCCCAATTTGTCCCCCAAAGGTAAAAATGTGTCAAATTCGGTTCATACTAATGTTTTCCCTTCAAATGTGCCTTTTCCTAGTAGGTTCATGCAAACGAAGAAAGAAGAGGCAGAAAAGGATATCCTTGAAACCTTTAGGAAAGTGCAAGTTAACATACCTTTGTTAGATGCAATCAAACAAGTTCCGAGGTATGCTAAGTTCTTGAAGGAGTTGTGTACCACGAGGAAGAGGATGTCGACCAAGGAAGTGGTCAAGGTAGGTGAGAATGTGTCTGCCATTTTGCAACGCAAATTACCTCCCAAATGTAAAGATCCAGGTAGCTTTACCATTCCTTGTGTTATTGGGAATACTAGATTTGAATCTGCCATGCTTGATTTAGGTGCTTCTATAAATGTTATGCCATATTCCATTTATGCATCTATGAACTTAGGAGCATTGAAAAATGATGGGGTAATAATACAATTGGCCGATAGATCTAACGCCTATCCAAAGGGAGTTTTGGAAGATGTTCTTGTGCAGGTTAATAATTTGGTTTTCCCGGCGGATTTCTATGTCCTCGAAATGGATGAATCGGACCATGCTCCTTCGCTGCCCATTCTACTTGGAAGGCCATTCATGAAGACGGCCCGGACGAAGATTGACGTGTATAGTGGAACTTTGTCCATGGAATTCGATGGGGACGTTGTTAATTTTAATCTTTCTGATTCCATTAAATACCCTAGTGATGACCATTCATGCTTTTCTATTGATATAATTGACTCTTTGGTACAGGGATATCTCGACGATTTGAATGACGATGTGCTTGAAAAAGTCATTACACGAGGCATGGAACTCAAAACAAAGGGAGCAGATTGCATGCATGCCCACGGCATACAAGATTCATTGCATGCCGTGCCCCCTAGTGAGGAATTACTTGAAGTTGTGGCTGCCCTTGAGTCCTCACCTAAGCTTGATGGTAAGTATACTAACCGTGAGTCCATTCCCATTTCGACTAACAAATTGCTTCCATCTATAGTTCAGGCACCTGTCCTTGAACTCAAACCGTTGCCAAGCCATTTGAAGTACATTTTCTTGGGAGAAAATGAAACACTACCTGCCATCATTTCCTCCTCCCTTACGGCACAAGAGGAAGAGAAGTTGCTTCGAGTTTTGAAGGAGTTCAAATCTGCCCTAGGTTGGACATTGGCCGACATCAAAGGTATAAGCCCTACGACTTGTATGCATCACATATTTCTTGAGGAAGGGGCCAAACCAACTAGAGAGGCTCAACGCCGTCTCAACCCTCCTATGATGGAAGTAGTGAAGAAGGAGATCATAAAGCTTCTAGATTGTGGGGTTATCTATCCAATCTCGGATAGTAGGTGGGTTTCGCCGGTTCAATGCGTACCAAAGAAATCCGGAGTGACGGTGGTAGCTAATGCCGAGAATGAGCTTGTCCCTCAACGTATTCAAACTGGTTGGAGGGTGTGCATTGACTATAGGAAGCTAAACACCACCACGAGGAAGGACCACTTCCCATTGCCGTTCATCGACCAAATGCTTGAGAGGTTAGCGGGTTATGCTTTTTATTGTTTTCTGGATGGTTATTCTGGGTATAATCAAATTGTCATTTCACCTGAAGACCAAGAAAAAACCACTTTTACATGCCCGTTTGGTACATTTGCATATCGTCGCATGCCTTTTGGTTTATGTAATGCACCTGCTACATTTCAAAGATGCATGATGAGTATATTTTCTGATTATGTAGAGAAGATAATTGAAGTGTTTATGGATGATTTTAGCGTATTTGGTGATTCGTTTGATAGCTGCTTACATAATCTAAGTGTGATCCTAAAACGTTGTGTTGAAACTAACCTTGTGCTTAATTGGGAAAAGTGTCATTTTATGGTTAAACAAGGCATCGTTTTAGGTCATATAATTTCTGAAAAGGGTATTGAGGTTGATAAGTCGAAAATAGATCTTGTACGTCACTTACCCTCTCCGACTTCGGTTAGAGAGGTTCGTTCGTTTCTTGGCCATGCAGGATTTTATCGCAGGTTTATCAAAGATTTTTCAAAGGTTGCACAACCTCTTTGCCGACTCCTACAAAAAGAAGTGGCGTTTGAATTCACCAAGGAGTGCACAGAATCATTCAAACAACTCAAGGAGTTGTTGACCACGGCACCCATCATTGTTCCACCGGACTGGAGTCTACCTTTCGAGCTCATGTGCGATGCATCCGATTATGCTTTAGGAGCTGTGTTAGGACAAAGAAAGGACAAGAGGCCGCATGTCATTTACTACGCCTCCCGGACGTTGAACGATGCACAATTGAACTACTCCACTACGGAAAAAGAACTTCTTGCCGTTGTCTTTGCTTTAGATAAATTTCGATCATATCTTATTGGAACTAAAGTAATTGTTTTTACTGATCATGCAGCTCTGAAGTACTTGCTCACCAAAAAGGAGGCCAAGCCACGGCTAATTCGATGGATATTGCTACTTCAAGAGTTTGACATTGAGATTCGGGACAAGAAGGGAAGTGAGAACGTGGTGGCGGACCACCTAAGCCGAATGGTGCATAATGAGGAGTCTTTGCCGATTTTGGAGACATTCCCGGATGAACAATTGCTGTCCATTAAGGTTAGTGCACCTTGGTATGCCGATATTGTTAATTTTTTGGTGTCAAAACGTATTCCGAGTGAGTTCACTAGACACCAACGTGATAAACTTAGGCATGATGCACGGTTTTATGTGTGGGATGATCCGTACTTGTGGAAATTTTGCCCCGATCAGATTATACGTCGTTGTGTGCATGATTCTGAATGTCATTCAATTTTGAGTTTTTGTCACACATATGCATGTGGAGGCCACTTTGGTACACAACGCACAGCCCTTAAGGTGTTACAATGTGGATTTTATTGGCCTAGTATTTTTAAAGATGCTAAAACTTTTTGCTTAACATGTGATAAATGCCAACGGATGGGTGGTATTAGTGCAAAGGACCAAATGCCGCAGGTTTCTATTCTAAATGTTGAAATTTTTGATGTTTGGGGTATTGATTTTATGGGTCCTTTTCCTTGTTCGTATGGTTTTACTTATATTTTGCTTGCGGTTGATTATGTGTCGAAGTGGGTGGAAGCCAAGGCCACCCGGACTAATGATTCTAAAGTGGTTGCAGATTTTATTAGATCTAACATTTTTGCAAGGTTCGGAATGCCACGAGTGATCATTAGTGACGGCGGGTCACACTTTTGCAATCGGACCATTGACGCGTTATTGAGGAAATACAGTGTCACCCATAAGGTGTCTACACCTTATCATCCTCAAACGAACGGCCAAGCCGAGGTTTCCAACCGGGAGATCAAGCAAATCCTAGAGAAGACCGTTGGGCCAACGAGAAAGGATTGGAGCTTACGGTTAGATGATGCACTTTGGGCGTATCGTACGGCGTACAAAACCCCCATTGGGATGTCCCCCTTCCGACTTGTCTATGGCAAGGCGTGCCATCTTCCGGTTGAATTGGAGCACAAAGCACTTTGGGCCATCAAGAAGTTTAACATGAACCTCGAGGAAGCAGGTAGTCAAAGGAGATTGCAATTGAATGAGCTTGATGAGATACGGCGCGAGGCGTACGATAATGCAAGCATTTACAAGCAAAAGACCAAAGCTTTCCATGACAACATGATCCGTGGGAAATCATTCTCAATTGGGCAGAAAGTGCTATTGTTCAATTCCCGTTTACGGTTGTTTCCCGGTAAGTTACGTTCTAAGTGGATTGGACCGTTTGTTATTACTAACATATCTTCTTATGGTGCCATCCAGATTCAAAGTCTAAAAACAGGTCATGAATTCCAAGTGAACGGACACCGTTTGAAGCCATATTATGAGAACTTTGTTGAACAAACCGTGGAGGACATTTCTTTGGGTGCCGTGGGCATAAAGGGAGAATGAATGGGCTTTTCGTCCGGCTATACGACGTTAAAGAAAGCGCTACTTGGGAGGCAACCCATGCAATTCAACAAAGGAAGACCAAGGAATCATTCCAATTCCAGATTTGCGTTCCTAAACTCTTCACTTTGTTATTTATTTCGAATCTGCCTATATAGTGTTTTAGTTGCTGTTTATGCGTTTCTTTTTGTTTAGTGTGATTTAATGCTTGAAACATTGAGGACAATGTTTGATTTAAGTGTGGGGGGGTTACTAAGTGTTTTAGATACAAATTTGTGGGATTTTATCACCCTTAACTTGGAGACTTGTTCTTTGCTGTTTTTAAGTGTTTTTGAGCAGTTTTAGTGTGTTTTAGTGTGTGTTGATGCAAAAATCCGAAAATCACATAAAAATTTGAAAAATTTGTTTTAAAAACCCAAAAAGAGTTGTTTTTGTCTGTTTGTTTGTGTCTTAGGGTACCTTCCAACACAATGATGAGGATTCGGTTTGTAATTAAATGACTGTTTAAGAGAGTGATTAACATGGATGAAAGTTGTTTTACTCTTTGTTTATGCTTAGTTGTGGTTATAACTTATGAATTCACATGCAATCATAAAGGAAAAAATTAGTTTTTGTAACATGCTTGAAGGAAGGAACTCAAACTAACGCTACAACCTTGTGAGACTTGAGCCTAAACGTTTATTTGGAGAGTTAAAATCTGTGCATTCTTTGTTTTCTAAAGTCGTTGCATGATCTCATTATTCTTGCTTGGTTATTACTTAGAAGGCGTTTCATCATTTAGTTCCAAATGCTAGAACTCATGCCCATTTCATTCAAAGCATGTTATTGATTTGCATAACACATATTCAAGATGAAGTTGTGTAGTTACCACCACCTTAGCCAAAAAGCCGTGTGCCCTATGTCATTGTGATTTGTAGGTTGTAACCCCGTTGAGCCTTGTTAGCCTATTCTTTGTTAACCCATGTTTTCCTCACCTAGCCTAGTGTAGGACCATCCATACCCTTGTTCTTAAAGCATAGTAAAGCATGATTCGTATTGAATTCCTTTTTGATCTATTTTGGCAGAAAACAAGTGTGGGGGAAGTATTTTTCATGAGGAATTGTGTGCCATAGGCACGACAAAGAAAAGAAAAGAAAGAAAAAAAAAGAAAGAAAAAAAAAAAAAGAAAAGAAAAAGAAAATAAAATATGAAAAAAAAAAAAAAGTATGAAAAGTTTGAAAAAAAAAATAAAGTTCCAAAGTATTGTTTGTTGAAGTAAGGGTCCAAAACGTTGAATTTAGCCCTAAGAGTTGTATAAATCTTCCCCTTGTGTGTCTAAGTGAGTTCTGCAATCATAAGTGATTCTAAGTCTAGATTTCATTACTTTGCTTATTATGCTTCAAGAACGGTTGTTTTC
The DNA here is from genome assembly GCA_963082935.1 of Malus x robusta. Taxonomy (NCBI): domain Eukaryota; kingdom Viridiplantae; phylum Streptophyta; class Magnoliopsida; order Rosales; family Rosaceae; genus Malus; species Malus x robusta. The sequence continues at coordinate 14,552,446 of OY720328.1, forward strand.
CTTACCTTCCATTGTTAGCCAATCACCCCAAGCCCCATTACAACCCTTAACTTCTATCTTGAGTGTTATGTGTTTCAATTTGTGGAGTTTGAATTTGGTATGAGCATATGGTGTCACTGGTTCTCGCATCTAAGTAGTAGCATTCCATTCATGAGATCATATCTAAACATGCTTCTTAACTCTAGAAATTGCGTTCTTTGTGATACATGTATGTGAGCATTCGTTTTCATATCTACATCAATCTTCTCACATATGACTAGTGTAGGGTGTGGAGTTAGAAAATCTGAGTAAAAAGGAGAGTGTATATCTTGTAAGGAATTGAGGGAATTCTCTAAGGCATGTTACTACATTCAAAGCATTGTTTTACTTGATTACTTGTGAATTTGTAAGTAGTGGCTTTAATTAAGCATATGCTTGTGTAAAGATGACTCAAATCTGTGGGGATAACAATCTTTAACATGTCATGTGCATTGGAAATCCCTGAGGCAAACGTTGGAAGGTTTAGGTTCTGTTTTGGTTAGATTGTTTCGTTTTGTTTTCTTTGTTTTGTTTGTTTTGCTCGAGGACTAGCAAAAGCTAAGTGTGGGGGAATTTGATAGGAGCATATTTATGCGCCTTAGTTAGCTAGTTCTTATGCATTCTTGTTATGTTTTCGTCGTTAAAGTAGTCTTTTAAGCTACTTTCATGTGTTTTCAGGGTTAAAGGACGTATTACACGAAATGATGCAAGTTGGAGCTTTTGGAGCGAAACGTGAGCTTGGATTGAAAAGGACATGCTTGGAACACAAGGTTGGGACGGAATTGAAGAGTTGAAAGATTCGAGGTGTCCTACTTGAAGTAGGAAAGCTAAGCCTAAAAGTTTCCATTTTGGGCCGATCTTTCCTAAATCGGAATTGGTAACCAAAGTTTCTAAAGTTGGAAGTTTCTATTCTTGGAGGTTTCCAATTTCGAGAGTTTCTATTCTCGGCGTTGGGCTTTTAGATGACCTAAACCCAAATTTCCTTGTGGACCTTCAACCCATGCTGAACCCTAGGGCCTAATTACTTAAAATCTGCCATGTTAAACCCTAGCCCATTCCTCCTAAACTCAAGCCGCACCTAACCCTAGCCCATTGTTAAAAATCTGATTTCATTAGGGTTTTGAAAGGCCTATATATATGCTCCTAATGCTTGCAGCCGGATATTCACTCTCCATAATTCAGAAATTCGTCCAAACCTATTCAGCACCATTTATACATCTTGCAGCAGCCATTCAACCATGCCAACCACCATCCTCCACCTTTAGACACCATTCCACACCTCCATAATCCTTTCCCACACCTTGCCGCACCACCCTACCCTCCTAACTCCTTTCTAAAAACCCAAAAACTCATCCAGCAACTCCATTCACGCCAGAACCTGTCCCTCACCTTTGCCGAGCCCAACCTTCACCCAAATCCATAGTTTCTGACCTAAAACCTTCCTAGCCGTGCCCTACACCTATCCTAGATAGTTTTCCACCATTCCCCCTCATCCAAAGTCATCCAAAACCATCCAAAAACCCCTTAAATCCTCACTGCCGCAGCAAGGAGAAGAAGCAAGTTTCTGGGCAGATTTCAAAGTGGAATTCTTGGGCATTTTAGGTGTAATCTTTCTTACGTCTTTGATGTTTCAATTAAATAAACTTATTGTTGTGAGTATGAGGACTTAAACCCCCTTAGTTGGGGGGTGATTCGAAACCATGTACATGCTTGCAATTTGATTCGATTACATTCAGTTGTTATTTCATAAGTTATGGATTCAATTCGTTCATCTATTTGATTGATAATTTATTTGTGTATGTTGATTGAGAGTGCACGCTTAGTTTTCATGCATGAATATGATGCTAGATTATGAGGGAGTTTCACCTAATAGTTGCAATCTTATAATCACAAGTAGTGAAGGTCGTTTGAAACCGATCGCGTTGAATGAATTCTTAGCATAAGTTTCATGCAATTCATAGTAACGAATGCTTCGTCAATGCTTGTGTTTTTCATAGAACGTAATGATTCTTGCTTGTATCTCTATTATGCAATTCATGTAGGGAACTTGTAGGGAATGTTTTAGGTTGTCGTATGCAATCATCCAACTTAATAACTTGTGGAAAAACTGAGGGTTAATTAGTGCAATTCACGGTTAATTTGGGGCGTTGAGTATTCGTAATTTATTGGAAGAACAACTGAAAATCGTTTTGCTTGCAAGTGTGACATGTGTGGAGAAGAACCTCCTAACTAGCCTTTTATCCATTCTTTTCACCAAAATCATTTTACAATCTGTTTGAATTTAAGTTTCTGTTTTGTTTTAAATTTTCGTCCAAAACAAATCCCCCTTTAGGTTAGAGTCTTAGATTAGTTAGAAAGTGTTTTGATTTGTGTTTCTAGGTGTTTTGATTCAAGTTTTCATTCAAATTCGTCCAAATTTGTGTAGGTGCTCAAAACTGCCCAGAAAGTGGTTTTTAGGCAGTTTTGAGCCTTCTAGTTGCTGTTTTGATCTTTAGGTTTGTTTAAGTGTTTTAACTTTTAGTTTTGCATTCTTTGAGTCTAGTTTAGTGTTTTAAACTTTGTTTTTGAGTTTTTAAGTCAGATCCTGTCTTAGTTGTTGTTTGAGTCAATTAGCTTGTTTAGTCAGTTTTGGGCAGATTTGAGTGTTTCAAATCTGTTTTGAATCTTAGTAGTCTAATTAGAGTCTTTAAGTTTAGTTTTTGTGTTTTAAGTCAGTTTCCAAGTGTTTAGCAATCCCTCCTAATCCCCGGTCTAGAACGATCCCTACTTACATCTTCACTACAATTTGACAAAAAGAGGGTTTAATTTGTGTGCTAGTAAAATATCATATCAAAACGTAAATGTATTAGATTATGAATCTAATCCATCATTGGATGTTTCTTCATTATGAATGAAGAGATAAACAGATATCTCTTTATTATGACTAAAGAGATATTTGGATGGAAACATTAAAGTAATGACTTTAGTGTGTTCCATTATGAATGCAAGATATATTGCCATATAGAAGTTTACAACAATGTTGTTTGGATGGGAAAGTTCATTTATGAACTCTCTATTCGATTCCAACCAGAAAGTGTATGACACTAATGGGGCGATAGCTCAAGCCTGGGAATGAAGGTCTCATCAAGATCCGAACTCAAATGAGAGACTGAACCACATGATTGAGAATCATGTATAATGGTGACGTCGTTATTCTCAAGGTTGCTTCTGTGGATAACACATATAGATGTCCACTGTCTAGGCCTACTATTCAGCCATTTATGAAATGACTTCAGAAGAGGTATCATCAAGATGACCAAACTGATTGGCTCTAGTGCAAGTGGGAGATTGTTGGAAATGTGCCCTAAAGCCAATCATGTGATGATACTTTACGGACATTTCACATGTTAAACTAATCTAGTTTAACATATAAAGGGCATAGATTATTGTTTGAGCCGTCTCATATAAGTGTTATATGCTTAAACGATAAAGTCCAAGGAATATGTGATTGGGAGAATGTAATCTAATGAAGTTAGATTCATGAGACCATTCTTTCGTAGACACATCCTAAATGTTCCTGATCATAGGATTGTCAATTGGGCATTGACAGTCCGTAAAGATCGGTACGTACTATGTCTTCTCTCAGGGAGAGTGATTAGTCTCGAGTCATTGGTGTGTGTGACATCAAGACAAGTACGTAGGTGCTCAATAGAGAATGAGTACACTGAACGCGATCAACAAAGAGTTTTCATATTCCATGTCACATGAGAACTCATGGTTGAGATAATGCAAATTAGTCCTTTGACCTGAGGCATCGTAGTTGTCTTGTGGTTAAGACCTTGATCTTTGATTATGTCAAAGTCACTCCATCAGGAGGGTGTCCACGGCATCGTTGGGGTCAAGTGACTTAGCTATGGAGACAAGTGAATGCGCAACAAGGGATCTCTAACCTTCAAACAGTTGAGGGAGAATACTCTATGATATGATTTGGAATCTCTGGCCAGAGTATGAATGAGATTAGGGAATGCGTTCCGAATCACATTCAAGGTAATCATATAAGCACAAGACACACATTGGATAGTAGACATGATCAAATAAACTATCAAACCAAACAATGTGGTTAAGAGTATTAGATTAGAGAAGGACCGTATTGCATTTGTAATCCCGAACTGAATAGGTTCTCTAAACCTCTTCTGATTAGCTTGGGTAACCATGATATGCTGCTAGGTGTCACTCATGGTTTGTGGAAGCCCTAAACGTGTGTAATCACTAAAGGGAGAATTGAAAATAGTTTCAATTCACAATCGATGTAAAATGGTTTTAATCGCCCACTGCCTCGCTAAAAGGAACCTAATGGATCGCACACCGTAAGAGGTGGAGATTGAAGATTAAACGGAAATGAGTAAGAATGATTAAATGGTTTAATCATTTAATTATGGCAAGGATTAATTAATATGTTAATTAATCAAACGAATAAGTTCGTTAAAGACCTTTGGGATAGTTTTGGACCTTAAGGCCCAATGGGCTTCGAACGTCAAGCCCATTAACTTAAGTTGTATGACAATTTAATGAATAAAGATTCATTAAAGCCCAAAAAGCCCAAATCCCCTACATGGCCGGCCATAGTGAGATGAATTAGGGTTTGGTTGTTTAGGTCACTTAAAGAAGTGACTATATAAATGACTTTATAACTAAATATTCATTAAGCAAAAAATAAGGGGTTTGTTTTGGGGAAAATTGGTGAGAATTGTCTCTCCATTTCTCTCTAAAGAGGCCAACACCTTGGAGGGTACATCTAGCAATCCTACTACTCCAAGGTCACTCATTTATTCTACAATCTAACCTTGGTGAAGAGACTTAGAGGTTCTCAATTTTGGGAACTTGGAGAACCTATTCTTCCATCCAAATCCATGGATCTAAGAAGCAAGGAATGAAGGCCCTATCTCTTTGGGTGATTAGCCTTTGCTTATGCAAAGAGGAATCTACAAAGGTATTAATTTCAACTCACTTTATTTTGAGTTGATTATTGGTTCACCAATCTACTAGGCTTTGAATTTCTTGGTTTATGTTTTGTTTTTAAGTGCATGCAAGCATGATTCCGCCTTTTAATTGTTATTAGCATGCTATTGATGTTGCTTAAAGGAACATGTTTTTCAAAATAATTCCTTCAAATTTCTTTATAGTTAGAGGGGAATTCAAAGCCATGATCATATGTTTTATATGACTTGATTTCCTCCAGTTATGATTTCATAAATCGTGAAGGTGGTTTACTTATCTATTTGATTGATAAGTTGTTCTTGTGTGTTGATTAAGGATGCATACTTAGTTTGCATGCATGAATTTGATGCTAGAGTATAAGGGAATTTCACCTAATCGTTATTAACTTATATTCATAAGTAGTAAAAGTCGCTAGTCACGATTGTGTTAAGTAAATCCTTGGCAAGAGTAACATGCGTATTCCATAGTTATGAATGCTTCGTCAATGCTTATGATTTCCATTGAACTTAATGATCTTTGATATGTGTCTCTATCATGCGTATTCCATAGTTAGGGTCCTTGATAAGAATAATTTGGTTGTAATGCGTATTCCATTCAATTCAATGAATCTAGGGAAATCTGAGAATTAATTGGTGCAATCTAGTTAATTTGGGGCATTGTCATTCATGGTTTGTTGAAAGAGTAACTGGAAATCGAGTCGTACGCATATGTTTCATGTGTGGAGAAGGAAACCTCTAACTAGCCTTTCACTATTCTATTTCATCAATTTTGTGAGTCTTTAAGTTTACAAAGTTTATGTTTTAAAAATTTAAATTCGTCAAAACCAAACCCCTTGCTTTTAAATCTTGTTTTTAGAGTCAAAACGTGGTTTCTTTAAGTCTTTTGAGTCTTTGAAGTTCTATTTTCGTCCAAATCACTTGTTAGGTCTAGAATTGAGTCTTTTTTATTGTTTCTTGCTGTTTTTAGTGTTTTAAGTTAGTTTTGAGTCTATAGAATCTAGTTTAGTGTTTTTGAGTCTTATTTGTGTTGATTAGCATCCCTAGTTAATCCCCGGTCTAGAACGATCCATACTTGCATCATTACTACAAATGTCATCAATAGGGTTTAATTTGTGTGTCAAGTTAATTTTCACATCAATGAAACGCCTTCTAAGTAATAACCAAGCAAAGAATAATGAGATCATGCAACGACTTTAGAAAACAATAATGCATAGATTTTAACTCTCCAAATAAACATTTAGGCTCAAGTCTCACCAGGTTGTAGCGTTAGATTGAGTTCCTTCCTTCAAGCATGTTACAAAAATTAATTTTTTTCTTTTATGATTACATGTGAATTCATACGTTATAACCACAACCAAGCATAAACAAAGAGTAAATCAGACTTTCATCCATGTTTATAACTCTTTTTAACAGTCATGCAATTACAAACCGAATCCTCATCATTGTGTTGGGAGGTACCCTAAGACACAAATAAGCAAACAAAAACAACTCTTTTTGGGTTTTTTTTCAAAACAATTTTTCAAATTTTTATGAAATTTTCGGATTTTTATGTCAAAACACACTGAAACACTCCAAAACAGCTTAAAAACACTTAAAACAACAAGGAACAACACTAGAAGTAATGGGTGATAAATTTCTACGAATTTCATGCAAAACAATAGTTACCCCCCACACTTAAATCAAACATTGTCCTCAATGTTTCAAGCATATACTCACACCAAAAACAAGCAAATAAACAAACAACAAATAAACATGACAAGTATAGCAAAATAAACAGAGTAGAGGTTAAGAACGCAAATCTGGTTTTTTTGAGATAGATGATCTTGGTGACTTTCCACAGCTTTGATCTTGAACTGGTTCGGAATTCTGGGCAAGGAATATGAGAGTTCCCTGATTTGATGGTGCAGTCGGCATTCTTCTCTGCTTGTTTCCTCTGCACGGCGGGCAGGCACGAGGTAGAGGTGTTGATCTGTTTCTTTCTTCAATCTTTCCAAGTGCCCACCTCTTGCTTTCTTTCTCCATGTCCCTAGCTGAGGATGAATTGGCAAATTGTCTCCACATGCTTCGAGGTATCATTTTCACTTCCCTTATTTGTTCCCCAGGCATATGTGGTAGACGAAGAGGAAGTATAAGATGTTGAAGATGAGTACTCGAGAGCAAGGCTAGGTAAGCAATCAGGAAGGGGTTCCAGATCAGAAGATTGATACCAAGTGCTGGCTGATTGCTCTCTTTCTCCTTGTCCTAAAACAAAGACATGGAGAAAGACAGGGAGAAAGCATGATATGAGATACTCTTGCTTTCAACCTTCATGATATGAAATACTTTTGCTTTGAATGGGTTGTTCGCAGGAGTATCCCAAGGAATGAGGAATACAGAGTGACTCGAGAGGGTTTGTTGGAAAGCCATTTCAGAGAGGATGAAAGGTTAAGTGAGGCTGAAAGTTGGGTGAGGCGGCCTCACTTTGAAGTTCAACATTTATAGAATTTTCTTAATGGCTGGGAAGGCATTGTTCCATTACTCGTGTCGGCAAGCCTAGGATAATTTAACAGTAGTCTTCACGTGCATTCCGCTTCTCCAGAAATCTTCAACATATTGCGCGTGATTTACGCAACGCAGATGTGCAATTTGACAGATGCTGACACGTCTCGATAAAGCAGAGGCCTCTTTAATATTCGAAATTTGCGCTTCGAGTTCTGAGCTTCGTTGAGGGCAGAGATTGCATGTGACAAGTGCTGACGAGGCTGAGAGAGACAAATGGTTGGAATCGGCGCTTCGATAGACTGCCCGTGATTTGCGCAAAGCTGAGTTTGCATGTGACGGGTGTTGACGAGGCTGAGAAAGCTGACACTCTTCGATATCTAGAATCGGTGGTTTGTGAGCAAGCCCAACTTTTGAGAGAGCTGGCGCCTCTTCGATCTTTGAAATCCCATCACTTGTTGATTTTTATAGAGGTGCGTAGTTCATTTCAAAGTGCATTGAAATTCTGCTTGTAAAACTCCCCTTTGCACTTCTGACCTCTGGATTTAGCCCTTCTTTTCTTTCTCCAAAACCTCTTAAATATGTCTGGCCCTTCCGACCGTCGTTTTGGCTTGAACCTTGTGAAGGAATTATTTTGAAAAACATGTTCTTTTAAGCAACATCAATAGCATGCTAATAACAATTAAAAGGCGGAATCATGCTTGCATGCACTTAAAAACAAAACATAAACCAAGAAATTCAAAGCCTAGTAGATTGGTGAACCAATAATCAACTCAAAATAAAGTGAGTTGAAATTAATACCTTTGTAGATTCCTCTTTGCATAAGCAAAGGCTAATCACCCAAAGAGATAGGCCTTCATTCCTTGCTTCTTAGATCCATGGATTTGGATGGAAGAATAGGTTCTCCAAGTTCCCAAAATTGAGAACCTCTAAGTCTCTTCACCAAGGTTAGATTGTAGAAGAAATGAGTGACCTTGGAGTAGTAGGATTGCTAGATGTACCCTCCAAGGTGTTGGCCTCTTTAGAGAGAAATGGAGAGACAATTCTCACCAATTTTCCCCAAAACAAACCCCTTATTTTTGCTTAATGAATATTTAGTTATAAAGTCATTTATATAGTCACTTCTTTAAGTGACCTAAACAACCAAACCCTAATTCATCTCACTATGGCCGGCCATCTAGGGGATTTGGGCTTTTTGGGCTTTAATGAATCTTTATTCATTAAATTGTCATACAACTTAAGTTAATGGGCTTGACGTTCGAAGCCCATTGGGCCTTAAGGTCCAAAACTATCCCGAAGGTCTTTAACGAACTTATTCGTTTGATTAATTAACATATTAATTAATCATTGCCATAATTAAATGATTAAACCATTTAATCATTCTTACTCATTTCCGTTTAATCTTCAATCTCCACCTCTTACGGTGTGCGATCCATTAGGTTCCTTTTAGCGAGGCAGTGGGCGATTAAAACTATTTTACATCGATTGTGAATTGAAACTATTTTCAATTCTCCCTTTAGTGATTACACACGTTTAGGGCTTCCACAAACCATGAGTGACACCTAGCAGCATATCATGGTTACCCAAGCTAATCAGAAGAGGTTTAGAGAACCTATTCAGTTCGGGATTACAAATGCAATACGGTCCTTCTCTAATCTAATACTCTTGACCACATTGTTTGGTTTGATAGTTTATTTGATCATGTCTACTATCCAATGTGTGTCTTGTGCTTATATGATTACCTTGAATGTGATTCGGAACGCATTCCCTAATCTCATTCATACTCTGGCCAGAGATTCCAAATCATATCATAGAGTATTCTCCCTCAACTGTTTGAAGGTTAGAGATCCCTTGTTGCGCATTCACTTGTCTCCATAGCTAAGTCACTTGACCCCAACGATGCCGTGGACACCCTCCTGATGGAGTGACTTTGACATAATCAAAGATCAAGGTCTTAACCACAAGACAACTATGATGCCTCAGGTCAAAGGACTAATTTGCATTATCTCAACCATGAGTTCTCATGTGACATGGAATATGAGAACTCTTTGTTGATCGCGTTCAGTGTACTCATTCTCTATTGAGCACCTACGTACTTGTCTTGATGTCACACACACCAATGACTCGAGACTAATCACTCTCCCTGAGAGAAGACATAGTACGTACCGATCTTTACGGACTGTCAATGCCCAATTGACAATCCTATGATCAGGAACATTTAGGATGTGTTTACGAAAGAATGGTCTCATGAATCTAACTTCATTAGATTACATTCTCCCAATCACATATTCCTTGGACTTTATCGTTTAAGCATATAACATTTATATGAGACGACTCAAACAATAATCTATGCCCTTTATATGTTAAACTAGATTAGTTTAACATGTGAAATGTCCGTAAAGTATCATCACATGATTGGCTTTAGGGCACATTTCCAACACCTTGGTGAAGAGGCAGCCCCGCCTTCTCCAGACAACATATGGTGCCCGTCCTTCATATCCTCCACTGGTCCTCTTACCGTTGGGGATTCGGTGATGAAGAATAACATGGCCGCTGCGGTGGTGGCCCGGAACCTTGTCACCCCTAGAGATAACAGACTGCTTTCCAGACGGTCTGATGAGTTGGCTGTTAAGGAGTCTCTGGCTCTTAGCGTGCAGTGTGCGGGTTTTGTGTCCAACATGGCCCAACGCCTATTTGCTCAAACCCGTCAAGTTGAATCGTTGGCGGCTGAAGTAATGAGTCTCAAAGAGGAGATTAGAGGACTCAAGCATGAGAATAAACAGTTGCATAAGCTTGCACACAACTATGCCACAAACATGAAGAGGAAAATTGACCAGATGCAGGAATCTGATGGTCAGATTTTACTTGATCATCGGAGGTTTGTGGGTTTGTTCCAACAGCATCTGCCTTCGTCTTCTGGGGCTGCACCGCATAGTGAAGCTCCAAATGATCAACCTCTGATATTTCCTCCTTCTGTGGCTCCACCGACTGCTGAGATTCCGCCGACAACTGAGGTTCCTCCGACTACTGATATGATATTAACTGGCACTCAAATTAACCCTCTTTTTATCAATTGTAGTAAGTATGTAAGTAGGGATCGTTCTAGGCCGGGGATTAGGAGGGATTGCTAAATCACTTGAAAACTGACTCAAAAACGTAAAAACAAAGTTTAAAACACTAACTAGACGCAAAAAATGTAAAACTATAACTTAAAACACCAAAACAAACCAAAAGACTCAAAATAACACAAAAACACTCAAAACTGCCTTAAAACCACTTTCTGGGCAGTTTTGAACTCTAAACAAGATTTTGACGAAAATAGGTTTTAACTTGACTCAAAACACTTAAAAACACAAACTAACACACTCTCTAACTAATTTGACACTTGAAAACAAAGGGGGATTTGGTTTTTACGAAATTGAAAACAAAACATAAACTTGTAAATCAAAACAGATTTTAAAACGAATTTGATTGAATTGAATGGATAGAAAGCTAGCTAAGGGGTTCATCTCCACACATGTTATACTTGCATTCAAAACGATTTCCAATTGCTTTTCAATAACCCATGAATTCTCAACGCCCCAAGTTAATTAGGTCCGCTTAAATTAACCTTCATATTTTCCTAACGTTATTGAATTGGATGATTGCATACGACAACCCAAAGCATTCCCCACAAGTCCCCTACATGATTGCATAATAGAGATACAAGCAAGAATCATTAAGTTCTATGAAAACCATAAGCATTGACGAAGCACTTGTTACTATGATTGCATGAAACTTATGCCAAGAATTTACTTAACGCGATTGAGATCATCAACCTTTACTACTTGTGAATATAAGTCCATAACGATTAGGTGAAATTTCCTTATATCCTAGCATCAAATTCATGCATGCAAATTAAGTGTCGACCCTCAACCAACATACACAAATCAGTTTTAATTCTTGTAGATAAGTAAATTGAATTCACAACTTATGACACGCAATTAGAAGTAATCAAATCATATAGCAAGCATAAACATGGTTTCGAATCCCCCCCTAGCCAAGGGGGGTTTAGTTCCTCATACTCGCAAAGCAAAGATACATAAATTTAGAAATTAAAATCCAAAGAAAGAAAACACCTAGAACGCTCCAACTTGGCAGCAAGCTCATCACCGAATTCTCCTTCCTCCTTGCTGCGGCAGAGAACTTTAGAACAGGTTTTTGGGGTTATTTGTGATGTAGAATGGATGGGGAATGGTATGGGAAGGTTTAGGGTTGATGGGGGTACGGCTAGGGATGATTTTGGGCAGAATTTTGGGACTTTGGTGATGGGAAGGTGCGGCAGAAATCAAGGGCAGATTTCTGGCGTGAATGATTGTGTATGGGAGATCATGATCTGATCTAGGGGTTATAATGAGTATATATAGGCATCCAAAACCCTAGGGTAATCAGATTAGGGTTTCTAGAAGCCCAAATCCACCAGAAATTAGGTTAAAACAATCAGATTTTTAGTGGGAATAAGGCCTAAGGTGCGGCTAAGGTTAGGGTTTAGAGATGGGCCTTATAGAATGCCTTGCAAGGCAAGGAAATCAGATATTCTAGAGGCCTAGGTGCGGCTAGGGTTAGGGTCCACAAGGAATTAGGGTTTAGGTCATCTAAAAGCCCAAAGCCAAGAATAGAAACTCTCGAAAATGGAAACCTCCAAGAATAGAAACTTCCAACTTTAGAAACTTTGGTTTCCAAATCTGAATTCTTTGTTCTTCACTTTCATTTCTTCATTTCTTAAGCTCATTTGACCTTCAAACTCATCCATTCCTGGTGCTCCATTAGCATAAACTCCATTCCAGCTCAATTTTGCTCTAAAATGCTCCATTTTGCACTTCTTTGCATACTTCGTCTCTAAACCTGAAATTGCACGAAAATGACTAAAAACAACATAAATGCTTAAGAACAAGCCAACTAAGTCGCATAAATATGCTCCTATCAACTACTGAGATTCCTTCTAAGCAGCCTTTGTGAAGGCTCCTTCTTGTACTATGCTGTGTTTCTTCATTTCCCAGTTTCCTGTTCATTTCCATGAAGTTTAATGTTAAAATCCTTTGCATATTTGTTAATGTTTCTGATGTGATATTAACTAGCACTCAAATTAACCCTCTTTTTATCAATTGTAGTAAGTATGTAAGTAGGGGTCGTTCTAGGCCTGGGATTAAGAGGGATTGCTAAATCACTTGAAAGCTGACTCAAATACGTAAAAACAAGTTTAAAACACTAAACTAGACTCAAAGAATGCAAAACTAAACTTTAAAACACCAAAACAAACCAAAAGACTCAAAACAGCAAACAAACACTCAAAACTGCCTTAAAACACTTTCTGGGCAGTTTCTGACACTAAGGAAGAATTTGGACGAAAATTGATTATAACTTGACTCAAGACACTTAAAAACACAAACTAAATTGATTTCTAACTAATATGACTCAACAAAGTAAAGGGGGATTGATTTTGGACGAATTTAAAAACAAAACAAAACTTTGTAAACTAGAACAGATTTTAAAACGAATTTGGTTTAAATGAATGGATGGAAGGCTAGCTAAGGGGTTCATCTCCACACATGTCACACTTGCATATAAAACGATTTCCAATTGCTTTTCAATAAACCATGAATTCTCAATGCCCCAAGTTAATTAGGTCCGCTTAAATTAACCCTCAGATTTTCCTTAAGTTATTGAATTGGATGAATTGCATACGACAACCCAAAGCATTCCCCACAAGTTCCCTACATGAAAGCGCATAATAGAGATTCAAGCAAGGATCATTAAGTTCTATGAAAATCATAAGCATTGACGAGGCACTCGTAACTATGAATTGCATGAAACTTATGCCAAGAATTTACTTAACACGATTGTGATCAACAACCTTTACTACTTTTGAATATAAGTTCATAACGATTAGGTGAAATTCCCTTATCTCCTAGCATCAAATTCATGCATGCAAACTAAGTGTCGACCCTCAATCAACATACAAGAATAAGTTTTAGTTCACATAGATAAGCAAATTGAAATCACAACTTATGAAAAGCAATTAGAAGTAATCAAATCATATAGTAAGCATAATCATGGTTTCGAATCCCCCCTAGCCAAGGGGGGTTTAGTTCCTCATACTCGCAATTACATAAAGATAACTTAAATTAAACATTGAAATCAGAGATAGAAAACACCTAGAAACGCTCCAACAGTCCCAATGCTTGGGCATAGGCACGGCACAAGGTTGTTCCTTCTCCTTCCTTCCTTGCAATAGTCACGGCACAAGAGAGATGAATGTGGTTGAGGGATTTATGAATGTAGGAAAATATGGTAGAGGGTGGTGACTAAATGGTGCAACAAAGGGTGGTATTTATAGGCTGAAATTCACAGCCCCTATGTAGCAAAGGAAAAGGATTTAAAAGCCTAATTTGTATAGGATAATAACACACAATCCTTGAAGGAAAAGGGTAAGGCTTTTAGAAACCAAGGGGGAAAGGAATAATCAGGTTTCTAGAAGTCCTAGAAAGGTTTGGGGCGTCACTTTTGTAGGACAAGGGATAAGGCCTTCTAGAAAGGTTGTTTTGTGGCTGATTTCTAGAAAAAACAAGGGATAAGGTGTGGCACCTTTGTAGGAAAGGATTAGGTCTTCTAGAAGTCTGATTTTAAGCATCCTAATATAGTTAGGAACCCTCCCTTGCAGCTGAAATATAGGTAGATTAGGATTAGGATAAGATAGGATAGGATAAGGTTTGTTTGGATAAGATAAGCTAAGATAAGGTTATGGATAATGTTTTGGATAAGGTTTCTTCACTTGAGCTGATTCTTTGACTTTAACTTTCCCTCTTCAAGTAGGAAACCTTGCTTAAGTAGGAATCTTCATGCTTCTAGGAATCCATCTTCAACTAAGAATCATTCTTCAACTAGGAATCCATTGTTGACTAGGATTTCATCTTCAATTAGGCACTTTTCTACTTCAATTAGGAAACTTTGCATCTTCAATTCTTCAACTTTGAAACACATTCCTAGCTTCTTCAATCCTTCAAATTCGTCCATTCTTTGTGCTCCATAAGCATGAACTCCATTCTAGCTCAATTTTGCTCCAAAATGCTCCAAATTGCATCTTTTTATATGCTTTGCCCTTAAAACCTGGAAACACATGGAAATAGCTTAAAAGACTAGTTTAACTAAGAAAACATAACGAAAATGCATAAGAACAAGCTAACTAAGGTGCATAAATATGCACCTATCAGTTTCAAAATAGAAAACCATACCCAAAAATAATTAAACAAGCAATAATATTGACAAACAAGCAGAATAAATGGGTTGCCTCCCTTGAAGCGCTTGCTTTAAGGTCTTCCAGCCGGACGATGCCACATTGATCACCCTTCATGGGAACCCACGGCATAGTGGATTGTCTCCTCCACATCATGTTCTACAAAGCTCTTGTAGTAAGGCTTCACGCGATGCCCATTCACCTTGAACTCTTGACCTGTTTTGAAACTACGAACTTGGACTGCACCATGAAGAAAAATATTAGTAATAACAAAGGGTCCAATCCAACGTGAACGTAGCTTACCCGGAAATAGACGAAGACGAGAATTAAACAACAACACTTTTTGTCCAACAGAGAAGAACTTGGTGCGAATCATCTTGTCGTGAAAGGCCTTCGTCTTTTCCTTGTAATGTCGAGCATTCTCGTAAGCTTCATTCCGTATTTCCTCAAGTTCATTCAATTGAAACTTACGATGAATTCCCGCCGCATCTACATCCATGTTGAACTTCCACACGGCCCAATGGGCCTTGTGCTCCAACTCCACAGGTAAGTGACATGGTTTTCCATACACAAGCCGACAGGGGGACATTCCTATGGGTGTTTTGTAGGCGGTCCTATAAGCCCACAATGCATCTTCTAAACTCAAGCTCCAATCTTTTCTAGTTGGCCCAACTGTCTTCTCCAGAATCTGTTTTATCTCCCGATTCGACACCTCGGCTTGCCCGCTTGTTTGAGGATGATAGGGTGTCGAAACCCTATGTATAACGTTGTACTTCTTAAGCAGTGCCTCGATTGTTCGATTACAAAAATGTGAACCTCCATCACTTATGAGAACTTGAGGCATTCCAAACCTAGCCAAAATGTTAGACTTCACAAATTCTGCAACCACTTTGGAATCATTAGTCCGGGTGGCTTTTGCTTCCACCCATTTGGAAACATAATCCACCACCAACAAGATATAGAGAAAACCATGTGATGACGGAAAAGGACCCATAAAATCAATTCCCCACACATCAAATATTTCAACAGAAAGTATAGGGTTTTGTGGCATTTGATCCTTAGCACTTATATTACCCATTCGTTGACAACGATCACATGTAAGGCAAAATGTCCTAGCATCCCTAAAAATGGTTGGCCAATAAAACCCACATTCTAAGATTTTAAGGGCAGTGCGTTGGGTGCCAAAATGTCCCCCACATGCATATGAATGACAAAATGTTAAAATAGATTGAAACTCAGATTCATTCACACAACGGCGTACAATCTGATCGGGACAGAATTTCCAAAGGTATGGATCATCCCAAACATAAAACCTAGCATCCTTTTTAAGCTTATCACGTTGATTCCTATTAAGTGTGCTAGGGATATGTTTAGACACCAAAAAGTTCACTAAATCTGCATACCAAGGCTCACTTACCTGGATAGACATTAGTTGCTCATCGGGGAAGGTTTCAGAAATTGGCGATGCTTCCTCATGCACCATTCGACTTAGGTGGTCAGCCACCACATTCTCCACGCCCTTCTTATCCCGAATCTTGATATGGTAATTTACTAGCACACAAATTAAACCCTCTTTTTTTGTCAAATTGTAGTGAAGATGTAAGTAGGGATCGTTCTAGACCGGGGATTAGGAGATTGCTAAATACTTGGAAACTGACTTAAAAACACAAAAACTAAACTTAAAGACTCAAATTAGACTAATAAGATTCAAAACAGATTTGAAACACTCAAATCTGCCCAAAACAAGCTAATTGACTCAAACAGCAACTAAGACAAGATCTGACTTAAAAACTCAAAAACGAAGTTTAAAACACTAAACTAGACTCAAAGAATGCAAAACTAAAAGTTAAAACACTTAAACAAACCTAAAAACTAAAACAGCAACTAGAAGGCTCAAAACTGCCTAAAAACCACTTTCTGGGCAGTTTTGAGCACCTACACTAATTTGGACGAAATTTGATTTCCTAATGACCTAAAACACCTAAAAACATATTCTAAGACAAGTTCTAAGTAAAATGACTCAAAGAAATCAGGTGGGATTTGATTTGGACGAAAATAGATTAAATGGCAGATTATAAAAGAAACAGATTGTAAAACAAATTTTTATGAAAAGAATGGATAAAAGGCTAGTTAGGAGGTTCTTCTCCACACATGTCACACTTGCAAACGAAACGATTTTCAGTTGTTCTTCCAATAAATTACTAATACTCAACGCCCCAAATTAACCGTGAATTGCACTAATTAACCCTCAGTTTTTCCACAAATTATTAAGTTGGATGATTGCATACGACAACCTAAAACATTCCCTACAAGTTCCCTACATGAATTGCATAATAGAGATACAAGCAAGAATCATTACGTTCTATGAAAAACATAAGCATTGACGAAGCATTCCTTACTATGAATTGCATGAAACTTATGCTAAGAATTCATTCAACACGATCAGTTTCAAACGACCTTCACTACTTGTGATTATAAGATTATAACTATTAGGTGAAACTCCCTCATAATCTAGCATCATATTTATGTATGAAAACTAAGCGTGCACTCTCAATCGACATACACAAATAAATCATCAATCAAATAGATGAACGAATTGAATCCATAACTTATGAAATAACAACTGAATTTAATCGAATCAAATTGCAAGCATGTACATGGTTTCGAATCACCCCCCAACTAAGGGGGTTTAGTTCCTCATACTCACAACAATAAGTTTATTGAATTGAAACATCAAAGACATAAGAAAGATTACACCTAAAATGCCAAGAAGTCCACTTTGAATTTCTGCACAGAAAGTCCTCTTTCTTCTTCTCCTTGCTGCGGCAATGAGGGTCTAGGGCTGTTTGGGTGTGATTTTGGTTTAGGGATGGATTTGGGATGATAGGGTGGTGCGGCAAGGTTAAGGGAGGTGTATGGTGGCTCGGCAAGGTGGTGGAAGGTTGCTGGAATGGATGATTGGTTGCGGCAAGGAGAGGGGAAAAGGGTTGAGTGATTTTCTGATTTTTAGAATGAAGGATGTGTGCGGCTAGGGGATGGGGGACTAGGGTTTAGACTAATTTCTGAATATGGAGAGTGAATGGTCCGGCTGCAAGCATTAGGAGCAAATATATAGGCCTTTCAAAACCCTAATGAAATCAGATTTTTAACAATGGGCTAGGGTTAGGTGCGGCTTGGGTTTAGGAGAAATGGGCTAGGGTTTAACATGGCAGATTTTAGGTAATTAGGCCCTAGGGTTCGGCATGGGTTGAAGGTCCACAAGGAAATTTGGGTTTAGGTCATCTAAAAGCCCAACGCCGAGAATAGAAACTCTCGAAATTGGAAACCTCCAAGAATAGAAACTTCCAACTTTAGAAACTTTGGTTACCAATTCCGATTTAGGAAAGATCGGCCCAAAATGGAAACTTTTAGGCTTAGCTTTCCTACTTCAAGTAAGACACCTCGAATCTTTCAACTCTTCAATTCCGTCCCAACCTTGTGTTCCAAGCATGTCCTTTTCAATCCAAGCTCACGTTTCGCTCCAAAAGCTCCAACTTGCATCATTTCGTGTAATACGTCCTTTAACCCTGAAAACACATGAAAGTAGCTTAAAAGACTACTTTAACGACGAAAACATAACAAGAATGCATAAGAACTAGCTAACTAAGGCGCATAAATATGCTCCTATCAAATTCCCCCACACTTAGCTTTTGCTAGTCCTCGAGCAAAACAAACAAAACAAAGAAAACAAAACGAAACAATCTAACCAAAACATAACCTAAACCTTCCAACGTTTGCCTCAGGGATTTCCAATGCACATGACATGTTAAAGATTGTTATCCCCACAAATTTGAGTCATCATTACACAAGCACATACTTAATTAAAGCCACTACTTACTAATTCACAAGTAATCAAGTAAAACAATGCTTTGAATGTAGTAACATGCCTTAGAGAATTCCCTCAATTCCTTACAAGATATACACTCTCTTTTTACTCAGATTTTCTAACTCCACACCCTACACTAGTCATATGTGAGAAGATTGATGTAGATATGAAACGAATGCTCACATACATGTATCACAAAGAACGCAATTTCTAGAGTTAAGAAGCATGTTTAGATATGATCTCATGAATGGAATGCTACTACTTAGATGCGAGAACCAGTGACACCATATGCTCATACCAAATTCAAACTCCACAAATTGAAACACATAACACTCAAGATAGAAGTTAAGGGTTGTAATGGGGCTTGGGGTGATTGGCTAACAATGGAAGGTAAGGAAAACAACCGTTCTTGAAGCATAATAAGCAAAGTAATGAAATCTAGACTTAGAATCACTTATGATTGCAGAACTCACTTAGACACACAAGGGGAAGATTTATACAACTCTTAGGGCCATATTCAACGTTTTGGACCCTTTCTTCAACTACCATAAACATGTGAACTTATTTCTTTTCTTTTCTCTTTTTTTTTTTTTTTTTTTTTTTTTTTTTCACTCATGCCTTATTTCTTTTCTTGGCATATCAACACACACATACAACTCCCCCCACACTTGTTTTCTGCCAACATAAACCAAAAGGAATTCTATTTGAATCATGCTTTACTATGCTTTAAGAACAAGGGTATGGATGGTCCTAATCTAGGCTAGGTGGGAATAATGTGGGTTAACAAACAATCATAGGCTAAACAAGGCTCAACGGGGTTAAACTTAAACATAAAATGATATGGGATACACGGCAATTTGGCTAAAGTGGTGGTCACTACACAACTTCATCTTGAAAGTGTGTTATGCAAATCAATAACATGCTTTGAATGAAATGGGCATGAGTTCTAGCATTTGGAACTAAATGATGAAACGCCTTCTAAGTAATAACCAAGCAAGAATAATGAGATCATGCAACGACTTTAGAAAACAAAGAATGCACAGATTTTAACTCTCCAAATAAACGTTTAGGCTCAAGTCTCACAAGGTTGTAGCGTTAGTTTGAGTTCCTTCCTTCAAGCATGTTACAAAAACTAATTTTTTCCTTTATGATTGCATGTGAATTCATAAGTTATAACCACAACTAAGCATAAACAAAGAGTAAAACAAACTTTCATCCATGTTAATCACTCTCTTTAACAGCCATGTAATTACAAACCGAATCCTCATCATTGTGTTGGAAGGTACCCTAAGACACAAACAAACAAACAAAAACAACTCTTTTTGGGTTTTTAAAACAAATTTTTCAAATTTTTATGTGATTTTCGGATTTTTGCATCAACACACACTAAAACACACTAAAACTGCTCAAAAACACTTAAAAACAGCAAAGAACAAGTCTCCAAGTTAAGGGTGATAAAATCCCACAAATTTGCATCTAAAACACTTAGTAACCCCCCCACACTTAAATCAAACATTGTCCTCAATGTTTCAAGCATTAAATCACACTAAACAAAAAGAAACGCATAAACAGCAACTAAAACACTATATAGGCAGATTCGAAATAAATAACAAAGTGAAGAGTTTAGGAACGCAAATCTGGAATTGGAGTGATTCCTTGGTCTTCCTTTGTCGAATTGCATGGGTTGCCTCCCAAGTAGCGCTTTCTTTAACGTCGTACAGCCGGACGAAAAGCTCATTCATTCTCCATTTGTGCCCACAGCACCCAAAGAAATGTCCTCCACGGTTTGTTCAACAAAGTTCTCATAATATGGCTTCAAACGGTGTCCGTTCACTTGGAATTCATGACTTGTTTTGAGACTTTGAATCTGGATGGCACCATAAGAAGATATGTTAGTAATAACAAACGGTCCAATCCACTTAGAACGTAACTTACCGGGAAACAACCGTAAACGGGAATTGAACAATAGCACTTTCTGCCCAATTGAGAATGATTTCCCACGGATCATGTTGTCATGGAAAGCTTTGGTCTTTTGCTTGTAAATGCTTGCATTATCGTACGCCTCGCGCCATATCTCATCAAGCTCATTCAATTGCAATCTCCTTTGACTACCTGCTTCCTCGAGGTTCATGTTAAACTTCTTGATGGCCCAAAGTGCTTTGTGCTCCAATTCAACCGGAAGATGGCACGCCTTGCCATAGACAAGTCGGAAGGGGGACATCCCAATGGGGGTTTTGTACGCCATACGATACGCCCAAAGTGCATCATCTAACCGTAAGCTCCAATCCTTCCTCGTTGGCCCAACGGTCTTCTCTAGGATTTGCTTGATCTCCCGGTTGGAAACCTCGGCTTGACCATTCGTTTGAGGATGTTAAGGTGTAGAAACCTTATGTGTGACACTGTATTTCCTCAATAACGCGTCAATGGTCCGATTGCAAAAGTGTGACCCGCCGTCACTAATGATCACTCGTGGCATTCCGAACCTTGCAAAAATGTTAGATCTAATAAAATCTGCAACCACTTTAGAATCATTAGTCCGGGTGGCCTTGGCTTCCACCCACTTCGACACATAATCAACCGCAAGCAAAATATATGTAAAACCATACGAAGAAGGAAAAGGACCCATAAAATCAATACCCCAAACATCAAAAATTTCAACATTTAGGACAGAAACCTGCAGCATTTGGTCCTTTGCACTAATACCACCCATTCGTTGGCATTTATCACATGTTAAGCAAAAAGTTTTAGCATCTTTAAAAATACTAGGCCAATAAAATCCACATTGTAACACCTTAAGGGCTGTGCGTTGTGTGCCAAAGTGCCCTCCACATGCATATGTGTGGCAAAAACTCAAAATTGAATGACATTCAGAATCATGCACACAACGACGTATAATCTGATCGGGGCAAAATTTCCACAAGTACGGATCATCCCACACATAAAACCGTGCATCATGCCTAAGTTTATCACGTTGGTGTCTAGTGAACTCACTCGGAATACGTTTTGACACCAAAAAATTAACAATATCGGCATACCAAGGTGCACTAACCTTAATGGACAGCAATTGTTCATCCGGGAATGTCTCCAAAATCGGCAAAGACTCCTCATTATGCACCATTCGGCTTAGGTGGTCAGCCACCACGTTCTCACTTCCCTTCTTGTCCCGAATCTCAATGTCAAACTCTTGAAGTAGCAATATCCATCGAATTAGCCGTGGCTTGGCCTCCTTTTTGGTGAGCAAGTACTTCAGAGCTGCATGATCAGTAAAAACAATTACTTTAGTTCCAATAAGATATGATCGAAATTTATCTAAAGCAAAGACAACGGCAAGAAGTTCTTTTTCCGTAGTGGAGTAGTTCAATTGTGCATCATTCAACGTCCGGGAGGCGTAGTAAATGACATGCGGCCTCTTGTCCTTTCTTTGTCCTAAAACAGCTCCTAAAGCATAATCGGACGCATCGCACATGAGCTCGAAAGGTAGACTCCAGTCCGGTGGAACAATGATGGGTGCCGTGGTCAACAACTCCTTGAGTTGTTTGAATGATTCCGTGCACTCCTTGGTGAATTCAAACGCCACTTCTTTTTGTAGGAGTCGGCAAAGAGGTTGTGCAACCTTTGAAAAATCTTTGATAAACCTGCGATAAAATCCTGCATGGCCAAGAAACGAACGAACCTCTCTAACCGAAGTCGGAGAGGGTAAGTGACGTACAAGATCTATTTTCGACTTATCAACCTCAATACCCTTTTCAGAAATTATATGACCTAAAACGATGCCTTGTTTAACCATAAAATGACACTTTTCCCAATTAAGCACAAGGTTAGTTTCAACACAATGTTTTAGGATCACACTTAGATTATGTAAGCAGCTATCAAACGAATCACCAAATACGCTAAAATCATCCATAAACACTTCAATTATCTTCTCTACATAATCAGAAAATATACTCATCATGCATCTTTGAAATGTAGCAGGTGCATTACATAAACCAAAAGGCATGCGACGATATGCAAATGTACCAAACGGGCATGTAAAAGTGGTTTTTTCTTGGTCTTCAGGTGAAATGACAATTTGATTATACCCAGAATAACCATCCAGAAAACAATAAAAAGCATAACCCGCTAACCTCTCAAGCATTTGGTCGATGAACGGCAATGGGAAGTGGTCCTTCCTCGTGGTGGTGTTTAGCTTCCTATAGTCAATGCACACCCTCCAACCAGTTTGAATACGTTGAGGGACAAGCTCATTCTCGGCATTAGCTACCACCGTCACTCCGGATTTCTTTGGTACGCATTGAACCGGCGAAACCCACCTACTATCCGAGATTGGATAGATAACCCCACAATCTAGAAGCTTTATGATCTCCTTCTTCACTACTTCCATCATAGGAGGGTTGAGACGGCGTTGAGCCTCTCTAGTTGGTTTGGCCCCTTCCTCAAGAAATATGTGATGCATACAAGTCGTAGGGCTTATACCTTTGATGTCGGCCAATGTCCAACCTAGGGCAGATTTGAACTCCTTCAAAACTCGAAGCAACTTCTCTTCCTCTTGTGCCGTGAGGGAGGAGGAAATGATGGCAGGTAGTGTTTCATTTTCTCCCAAGAAAATGTACTTCAAATGGCTTGGCAACGGTTTGAGTTCAAGGACAGGTGCCTGAATTATAGATGGAAGCAATTTGTTAGTCGAAATGGGAATGGACTCACGGTTAGTATACTTACCATCAAGCTTAGGTGAGGACTCAAGGGCAGCCACAACTTCAAGTAATTCCTCACTAGGGGGCACGGCATGGAATGAATCTTGTATGCCGTGGGCATGCATGCAATCTGCTCCCTTTGTTTTGAGTTCCATGCCTCGTGTAATGACTTTTTCAAGCGCATCGTCATTCAAATCGTCGAGATATCCCTGCGCCAAAGAGTCAATTATATCAATAGAAAAGCATGAATGGTCATCACTAGGGTATTTAATGGAATCAGAAAGATTAAAATTAACAACGTCCCCATCGAATTCCATGGACAAAGTTCCACTATACACGTCAATCTTCGTCCGGGCCGTCTTCATGAATGGCCTTCCAAGTAGAATGGGCAGCGAAGGAGCATGGTCCGATTCATCCATTTCAAGGACATAGAAATCCGCCGGGAAAACCAAAGTATTAACCTGCACAAGAACATCTTCCAAAACTCCCTTTGGATAGGCGTTAGATCTATCGGCCAATTGTATTATTACCCCATCATTTTTCAATGCTCCTAAGTTCATAGATGCATAAATGGAATATGGCATAACATTTATAGAAGCACCTAAATCAAGCATGGCAGATTCAAATCTAGTATTCCCAATAACACAAGGAATGGTAAAGCTACCTGGATCTTTACATTTGGGAGGTAATTTGCGTTGCAAAATGGCAGACACATTCTCACCTACCTTGACCACTTCCTTGGTCGACATCCTCTTCCTCGTGGTACACAACTCCTTCAAGAACTTAGCATACCTCGGAACTTGTTTGATTGCATCTAACAAAGGTATGTTAACTTGCACTTTCCTAAAGGTTTCAAGGATATCCTTTTCTGCCTCTTCTTTCTTCGTTTGCATGAACCTACTAGGAAAAGGCACATTTGAAGGGAAAACATTAGTATGAACCGAATTTGACACATTTTTACCTTTGGGGGACAAATTGGGCAGATTTGGGACATTAGGGACTTGCGGCAAAGGTGGAACCACCTTTGCCGTGGGCTGCTTTGATTCCTCCTCTTCCAATTCCAAAAGTTCATCCTCATTATGACCTGTTTTTGATGTAGAACTTGCCCCAACTTCCTTACCACTTCTTAGGGTGATAGCTTTGGCACTTTCGAAACCTCCCTTCGGATTTGGAATGGTGGAACTAGGGAGTTGTCCGGGGTCTCGAAACTTACCTACAAACTCGGCAATCTGCCCAATTTGTTTCTCAAGTTGATCCACCCTCTTATCTTGGTTTTGCATAGCCTTAGCTTGATCTTCCTGCCCATTAGACAACTTAGTTAGTATTTTAAGAAGTGCATCATTGTCAAGAGACGTACCTGAGGCACTTGGGCCGGATTGGGCTTGATTTTGGGGTGGGCCGTAGGGTTTGGGAAAGAACCCCGGGGGTTGTTGCCTAAAGCCTCCTTGGTTTTGATGTTGTTGTGGCTCTCTCCATTTGAAGTTTGGATGGTCTCGCCACCCCGGATTATATGTGTTGGAGTATGGGTCATGTCGTGACTGATTTTGGCTCTGAAACCCAATGGCATTTGCGCTCTCCCATCCGCCATTCTCAATAAGTTGAGGACACTTTTCAGACGCATGTCCTTGAATAGAACATACGCCACACACCACGGGTCCTTGTATCTTCATTCCCTCGGCCATCTGTGAAACAATAGAAGTAAGATTAGCCAATTGTGAATGAATATCGGAAGTTGAACTTACCTCATGTACTTGGTGCCGTGGGGGTCCTCTTTGGCCTACACCCTCGTACTGTTGAGCGTTCAACGCTCTATTAGCAATCAAGACCTTGGCCGCCATGGGTGTTTTGTCTACCAATGCTCCTCCCGCCGAAGCATCGAGCATTTGACGTTCTAGAGGTAGGAGACCTTCGTAGAAATATTGCAAGAGCAACTCCTCCTTCATCTGATGCTGTGGACAGGAAGCAACAAGTGATTTAAATCGTTCATAATACGTAGGAAAAGACTCACCTTCTTCTTGCTGAATTCCGCTAATCTTTTTGCGTAGGAGGATGATGCGAGAAGTTGGGAAGAACTTCTCCAAGAATGCTCTCTTCATACTCTCCCAAGAAGTGACAGTGCCGGGAGCTAACTCATATAGCCAATCCTTGGCTTTATCCATCAAAGAGAATGGAAAAGCCTTCATCTTCAATATATTTCCGTCAACATTGACGGGAGTCATACTAGAGCAAACTACTTCAAATTCTTTCAAATGTTTGTTAGGATCTTCCATGGACAAGCCATGGTATTTAGGAATATGATGAAGCAAACTTGACTTTAATTCAAACTCATCCGTCTTACCTTGGGCAGCCCTGGGGTATTGAATGCACAAAGGTGTGGCATTATCCAAACCTGAGGCGGAAAGCTCCTTGAGTGTACGGTTGTCCACCGCCATGCCTTGGACTTCTTCAAATATTCCTGCCGTGGCTTCCTCCTCCTCTTCTTGTACGGATTCTTCAAGGTCAGATTCGGAAGTTGGTGGATGATGTTCTTGCTGGCTTCTAGCTCGTCTCAACTTCCTCTCAAAATCGTCGTCAAACTCCAAGATGTTTGCACGAATCGTTTGAGAGCTTCTAGTCATACATTAGTACCTAAGACACAAGAAACAAAATTAGGTCAGAAACTTCAATAAAGTCAGAAACAAAGTGAAATAAAAGAAACAAAAACAATCCAAGGGATTAGCAAAATTGCTAATCCCCGGCAACGGCGCCAAAATTTGATATGGTAATTTACTAGCACACAAATTAAACCCTCTTTTTTTGTCAAATTGTAGTGAAGATGTAAGTAGGGATCGTTCTAGACCGGGGATTAGGAGGGATTGCTAAATACTTGGAAACTGACTTAAAAACACAAAAACTAAACTTAAAGACTCAAATTAGACTAATAAGATTCAAAACAGATTTGAAACACTCAAATCTGCCCAAAACAAGCTAATTGACTCAAACAGCAACTAAGACAAGATCTGACTTAAAAACTCAAAAACGAAGTTTAAAACACTAAACTAGACTCAAAGAATGCAAAACTAAAAGTTAAAACACTTAAACAAACCTAAAAACTAAAACAGCAACTAGAAGGCTCAAAACTGCCTAAAAACCACTTTCTGGGCAGTTTTGAGCACCTACACTAATTTGGACGAAATTTGATTTCCTAATGACCTAAAACACCTAAAAACATATTCTAAGACAAGTTCTAAGTAAAATGACTCAAAGAAATCAGGTGGGATTTGATTTGGACGAAAATAGATTAAATGGCAGATTATAAAAGAAACAGATTGTAAAACAAATTTTTATGAAAAGAATGGATAAAAGGCTAGTTAGGAGGTTCTTCTCCACACATGTCACACTTGCAAACGAAACGATTTTCAGTTGTTCTTCCAATAAATTACTAATACTCAACGCCCCAAATTAACCGTGAATTGCACTAATTAACCCTCAGTTTTTCCACAAATTATTAAGTTGGATGATTGCATACGACAACCTAAAACATTCCCTACAAGTTCCCTACATGAATTGCATAATAGAGATACAAGCAAGAATCATTACGTTCTATGAAAAACATAAGCATTGACGAAGCATTCCTTACTATGAATTGCATGAAACTTATGCTAAGAATTCATTCAACACGATCGGTTTCAAACGACCTTCACTACTTGTGATTATAAGATTATAACTATTAGGTGAAACTCCCTCATAATCTAGCATCATATTTATGTATGAAAACTAAGCGTGCACTCTCAATCGACATACACAAATAAATCATCAATCAAATAGATGAACGAATTGAATCCATAACTTATGAAATAACAACTGAATTTAATCGAATCAAATTGCAAGCATGTACATGGTTTCGAATCACCCCCCAACTAAGGGGGTTTAGTTCCTCATACTCACAACAATAAGTTTATCGAATTGAAACATCAAAGACATAAGAAAGATTACACCTAAAATGCCAAGAAGTCCACTTTGAATTTCTGCACAGAAAGTCCTCTTTCTTCTTCTCCTTGCTACGGCAATGAGGGTCTAGGGCTGTTTGGGTGTGATTTTGGTTTAGGGATGGATTTGGGATGATAGGGTGGTGCGGCAAGGTTAAGGGAGGTGTATGGTGGCTCGGCAAGGTGGTGGAAGGTTGCTGGAATGGATGATTGGTTGCAGCAAGGAAGGAATTTGGTGATGGTGGCTGCGGCAAGGAGAGGGGAAAAGGGTTGAGTGATTTTCTGATTTTTAGAATGAAGGATGTGTGCGGCTAGGGGATGGGGGACTAGGGTTTAGACTAATTTCTGAATATGGAGAGTGAATGGTCCGGCTGCAAGCATTAGGAGCAAATATATAGGCCTTTCAAAACCCTAATGAAATCAGATTTTTAACAATGGGCTAGGGTTAGGTGCGGCTTGGGTTTAGGAGAAATGGGCTAGGGTTTAACATGGCAGATTTTAGGTAATTAGGCCCTAGGGTTCGGCATGGGTTGAAGGTCCACAAGGAAATTTGGGTTTAGGTCATCTAAAAGCCCAACGCCGAGAATAGAAACTCTCGAAATTGGAAACCTCCAAGAATAGAAACTTCCAACTTTAGAAACTTTGGTTACCAATTCCGATTTAGGAAAGATCGGCCCAAAATGGAAACTTTTAGGCTTAGCTTTCCTACTTCAAGTAAGACACCTCGAATCTTTCAACTCTTCAATTCCGTCCCAACCTTGTGTTCCAAGCATGTCCTTTTCAATCCAAGCTCACGTTTCGCTCCAAAAGCTCCAACTTGCATCATTTCGTGTAATACGTCCTTTAACCCTGAAAACACATGAAAGTAGCTTAAAAGACTACTTTAACGACGAAAACATAACAAGAATGCATAAGAACTAGCTAACTAAGGCGCATAAATATGCTCCTATCAAATCTCAATGTCAAACTCTTGTAGAAGCAACATCCATCGAATGAGTCTAGGCTTGGCCTCCTTTTTCGTGAGTAAATACTTGAGAGCTGCATGATCAATAAAAATAATAACTTTAGTACCAAGTAAGTATGATCGGAACTTATCTAATGCAAATACCACAGCAAGTAATTCTTTTTCAGTGGTGGAGTAATTTAATTGAGCATCATTTAGTGTCCTAGAAGCATAATAAATTGATGTGAAAATTATGTTGACACAGAAATTAAACCCTATTGATGACTGATAGGAGCATATTTATGCGCCTTAGTTAGCTAGTTCTTATGCATTTCCATGGTGTTTTGTTAGTTAAAGTAGTCTTTTAAGCTAGTTTTATGTGTTTTCAGGTTTTAAGGCCAAATGATGCAAGAAGATGCATTTTGGAGCTTTTTGGAGCAAAATTGGGCTTGGAATGATTATCACATAATTGGAGCCAAGGTTTGGACGAATTTGAGGACTTGAAGATGATGATTCTTACTTGAACAAGGTTTCCTAGTTGAAGTAGGAAAGTGCTTACATGAAGGAGGATTCCTAATCGACGAAGGATTCCTAATCGACGAAGGATTCCTAATCAACGAAGGATTCCTAATTGAAGATGGATTCCTAATCACATGAGGATTCCTAGAAGAACAAGGATTCCTACTTGAAATAGGAAAGTTAAGCCAAAGTTTCCTACTTTGGTTTGATTTTTCCTAAATGTCCCTAAAAGTTCCAGCAATTATGAAGACATCCTAAGCATTCTAGGAAATCAAATACACATCTCTTGCACTTTTTGAACCCTTGCCGCACTCCCCTTGCTATTTCCTCTTCCTTATTTCCTGATTCTAAGCTTTAAAACACTTTCCTTTTGTGTTTTAAGCCCTAGTCGAATTTCCCTTGCTCTTTCCTTTAATTTCTTGATTTGTTTCCTTAATTCTAGAGCTTTAGACTTAATTTCTGTTTACCAAAATAGTCTAGGGTTTTTAATTTCCTAATCCCTTTAAATAAACATCCTTGTTGCAGCCACAAAAGAACCGATTCATCCAGAAAATAATCATTCACGCCAGATTTCATCTCCCTACCTTTGCCGTGCCCAACCTTCACCCAAATCCATATTTTCTGACCCCAAACCTTCCTAGCCGTGCCATACACCCATCCTAGACACTTTTCCAACATTCTACATCATCCAAAACCCATCCAAACCATCTCCATACCTTGTGCCGCAGCAAGAAGGAAGAAGGAGTGCTCTTGAATGTGCTTGCTAGTCTATTGCAGATTGCTGGAATTTTTAGGTGTAATCTTTCTTATGTTTTCAATGTTTCAATTCAATAAACTTTGTGTTGTGAGTATGAGGAACTAAACACCCTTAGTTGGGGGGTGATTCGAAACCATGTACATGCTTGCAATATGATTTGATTACATTCAGTTGTTATTTCATAAGTTGTGGATTCAATTCGTTCATCTACTTGATTGATAACTTATTTGTGTATGTTGATTGAGAGTGCACGCTTAGTTTTCAAGCATGAATATGATGCTAGATTATGAGGGAGTTTCACCTAATAGTTACAATCTTATAATCACAAGTAGTGAAGGTCGCTTATAAACGATCGCGTTGAATGAATTCTTGGCACTAGTTTCATGCTCATCATAGTAACGAATGCCTCGTCAACACTTATAGTTCTCATTGTGCTTCATGATTCTTGATTGTATCTTTATTGTGCTCATCACGTAAGGAACCTTTGAGGAATGCTTTGAATTGTTGTATGCGCTTTCCCATCCAATTCATTAACTTTAGGAGAACTTGAACGTTAATTTAAGCGTATCTAATTAACTTGGGGTGTTGAGTTTCATAATTTATTGGAAGAACAACTGAAAATCGTTTTGTTTGCAAGTGTGACATGTGTGGAGAAGAACCTCCTAACTAGCCTTTTATCCATCCTTTTCATCCAAAAACGTTTTACAATCTGTTTTGTTTTAAAGTTTCTGTTTTGTTTTCAATTTTCGTCCAAAACAAATCCCCCTTTATTTTGAAGTCTTAGATTAGTTAGAAAGTGTTTTGATTTGTGTTTCTAAGTGTTTTGATTCAAGTTTTCATCCAATTTCGTCCAAGTTCTTGTTAGGTTCTCAAAACTGCCCAGAAAGTGGTTTTTAGGCAGTTTTGAGTCATTAGGTTGCTGTTTTGAGTTTTATGTTTGTTTAAGTGTTTTAAACTTTAGTTTTGCATTCTTTGAGTCTAGTTTAGTGTTTTAAACTTTTTTTTTATGTTTTTAAGTCAGTTTTCAAGTGTTTAGCAATCCCTCCTAATCCCCGGTTTAGAACGATCCCTACTTACATCTTTACTACAATTTGACAAAAGAGGGTTTAATTTGTGTGCTTATCTATTTCGCATCAAATTTTTGGCGCCGTTGACGGGGATTAGCAATTTTGCTAATCCCTTGGATTGTTTTTTTTGTTTCTTTTATTTCACTTTGTTTCTGATTTTGTTTAGGTTTATGACCTAATTTTGTTTCTTGTTTCTTAGGTACTAGTTTATGACTAGAAATTCTCAAACGGTTCATGCGAACATCTTGGACTTTGACGACGACTTTAAGAGGAATTTGAGAAGAGCTAGAAACCAGCAAGAACACATTCCACCCAATTCCGAATCTGACCTTGAAGAAAACATACAAGAAGTGGAGGTGGAGCCCACGGCACAAGTGGGTGAAGAGGATCAAGGCATGGCGGTGGACAACCGTACACTCAAAGAGCTCTCGGCCTCGGGATTGGAAAATGCCGCACCCTTGTGCATCCAATACCCCACGGCTGCCCAAGGTAAGATGGAAGAGTTTGAATTAAAGTCAAGTTTGCTTCATCATATTCCTAAATACCATGGCTTGTCCATGGAAGATCCTAACAAACATTTGAAAGAATTTGAAGTAGTTTGTTCTAGTATGACTCCCGTTAACGTTGACGGAAGTATTTTGAAGATGAAGGCTTCTCCATTCTCTTTGATGGATAAAGCCAAGGATTGGTTATACGAGTTAGCTCCCGGCACTGTCACTTCTTGGGAGAGTATGAAGAGAGCGTACTTGGTTATAAAACGATTTCCAATTGCTTTTCAATAAACCATGAATTCTCAACGCCCCAAGTTAATTAGGTGCGCTTAAATTAATGATAGGAGCATATTTATGCGACTTAGTGTTTAATGTCATTTTCGTGCAATTTCAGGTTTAGAGACGAAGTATGCAAAGAAGTGCGAAATTGAGCATTTTAGAGCAAAATTGAGCCAGAATGTTGTGTATGCTAATGGAGCACGAGGAATGGACGAGTTTGAAGGTAAAAGGAGCTTAAGAAATGAAGAAATGAAAGTGAAGAACAAAGAAGTCGGAATTGGCAACCAAAGTTTCTAAAGTTGGAAGTTTCTATTCTTGGAGGTTTCCATTTTCGTTCAAAACAAATCCCCCTTTATTTTGAAGTCTTAGATTAGTTAGAAAGTGTTTTGACTTGTGTTTCTAAGTGTGTTGATACAAGTTTTAGATGCAAATTCGTCCAAGTTCTTGTTAGGTTCTCAAAACTGCCCAGAAAGTGGTTTTTAGGCAGTTTTGAGTCATTAGGTTGCTGTTTTGAGTTTTAGGTTTGTTCAAGTGTTTTAACCTTTAGTTTTGCATTCTTTGAGTCTAGTATAGTGTTTTAAACTTTGTTTTTGAGTTTTTAAGTCAGTTTCCAAGTGTTTAGCAATCCCTCCTAATCCCCGGTCTAGAACGATCCCTACTTACATCTTTACTACAATTTGACAAAAGAGGGTTTAATTTGTGTGCTTATCTATTTCGCATCAAATTTTTGGCGCCGTTGCCGGGGATTAGCAATTTTGCTAATCCCTTGGATTGTTTTTGTTTCTTTTATTTCACTTTGTTTCTGATTTTGTTTAAGTTTCTGACCGAAATTTGTTTCTTGTTTCTTAGGTACTAGTGTATGACTAGAAGCTCTCAAACGATTCGTGCGAACATCTTGGATTTTGGCGACGACTTTGAGAGGAAATTGAGAAGAGCTAGAAACCAGCAAGAACACCATCCACCCAATTCCGAATCTGATCTTGAAGAAAACGTACAAGAAGAGGAGGAGGCCACGGCAGGGATATTTGAAGAAGTCCAAGGCATGGCGGTGGACAACCGTACCCTCAAAGAGCTTTCCGCCTCAGGTTTGGATAATGCCGCACCCTTGTGCATCCAATACCCCACGGCTGCCCAAGGTAAGACGGACGAGTTTGAATTAAAGTCAAGTTTGCTTCATCATATTCCTAAATACCATGGCTTGTCCATGGAAGATCCTAACAAACATTTGAAAGAATTTGAAGTGGTTTGCTCTAGTATGACTCCCGTCAATGTTGACGGATGTATCTTGAAGATGAAGGCTTTTCCATTCTCTTTGATGGATAAAGCCAAGGATTGGTTATACGAGTTAGCTCCCGGCACTGTCACTTCTTGGGAGAGTATGAAAAGAGCGTTCTTGGAGAAGTTCTTTCCAACTTCTCGCATCATCCTCCTACGCAAAAAGATAAGTGGAATTCAGCAAGAAGAAGGTAAGTCTTTTCCTACATATTATGAACGATTTAAATCACTTGTTGCTTCTTGTCCACAACATCAGATGAAGGAGGAGTTGCTTTTGCAATATTTCTACGAGGGTCTCCTTCCTCTAGAACGTCAAATGCTTGATGCTTCGGCGGGGGGAGCATTGGTGGACAAAACACCCATGGCTGCCACGATCTTGATCTCTAATCGAGCGTTGAACGCTCAACAATATGAGGGAGTAGGCCAAAGGGGACCCCCACGGCACCAAATACATGAGGTAAGTACAACTTCCGATCTTCACTCACAATTGGCTAATCTTACTTCTCTTGTGTCTCAGATGGCCGAAGGCATGAAGATGCAAGGACCAATTGTATGTGGCGTATGTTCCATCCAAGGACATGTCTCTGAAAAATGTCCACAGTTGATTGAAAATGGTGGATGGGAAAGCGCCCA
This sequence comes from Malus x robusta, assembly GCA_963082935.1. Classification (NCBI taxonomy): domain Eukaryota; kingdom Viridiplantae; phylum Streptophyta; class Magnoliopsida; order Rosales; family Rosaceae; genus Malus; species Malus x robusta. The sequence continues at coordinate 14,585,679 of OY720328.1, forward strand.
TGCAATTGGGTTTCAAGGTCAAAACCAACCAAGGAACGATCCATATTCAAACACATATAATCCCGGTTGGAGAGACCACCCAAATTTCAAGTGGAGGGAGCCCCAACAACCTCAAAATCAAGGAGGCTTTAGGCAACAACCCCCGGGGTTCTTTCCCAAAACCTACCGCACACCCCAAAATCAAGCCCAATCCGGCGCAAGTGCCTCAGGTACGTCTCTTGACAATGATGCACTTCTTAAGATACTAACTAAGTTGTCTAATGGGCAGGAAGATCAAGCTAAGGCTATGCAAAACCAAGATAAAAGGGTGGATCAACTTGAGAAACAAATTGGGCAGATTGCCGAGTTTGTAGGTAAGTTTCGATATCCCGGACAACTCCCTAGTTCCACCATTCCAAATCCGAATGGAGGTTTCGAAAGTGCAAAGGCAATACTCTTGAGAAGTGGAAAAGAGATTGGGGCAGGTTCTACACCATCACGAACAGGTCCCAAAGGGTAAGAATGTGTCCAATTCAGTTCATACTAATGTTTTCCCTTCAAATGTGCCTTTTCCTAGTAGGTTCATGCAAACGAAGAAATAAGAGGCAGAAAAGGATATCCTTGAAACCTTTAGGAAAGTTCAAGTTAACATACCTTTGTTAGATACAATCAAGCAAGTTCTGAGGTATGCTAAGTTCTTGAAGGAGTTGTGTACCACTAGGAAGAGGATGTCGACCAAGGAAGTGGTAAAGGTAGGTGAGAATGTGTCCGCCATCTTGCAACGCAAACTACCTCCCAAATGCAAAGATCCAGGTAGCTTTACCATTCCTTGTGTCATTGGGAATACTAGATTTGAATCTGCCATGCTTGATTTAGGTGCTTCTATAAATGTTATGCCATATTCCATTTATGCATCTATGAACTTAGGAGCATTGAAAAATGATGGGGTAATAATACAATTGGCCGATAGATCTAACGCCTATCCAAAGGGAGTTTTGGAAGATGTTCTTGTGCAGGTTAATCATTTAGTCTTCCCGGCGGATTTCTATATCCTTGAAATGGATGAATCGGACCATGCTCCTTCGCTGCCCATTCTACTTGGAAGGCCATTCATGAAGACGGCCCGGACGAAGATTGACGTGTATAATGGAACTTTGTCCATGGAATTCGATGGGGAAGTTGTTAATTTTAATCTTTCTGATTTCATTAAATACCCTAGTGAGGACCATTCATGCTTTTCTATTGATATAATTGACTCTTTGGCGCAGGGATATCTCGACGATTTGAATGACGATGCGCTTGAAAAAGTCATTACACGAGGCATGGAATTCAAAACCAAGGGGGCAGATTCTAGTGTAACCCACGGCATACATGGACTAGGCCATGCCGTGCCCCCTAGTGAGGATCTAATTGAAGTTATGGATGCCCTTGAGTCCTCACCCAAGCTTGATGGTAAGTATACTAACCGTGAGTCCATTCCCATTTCGACTAACAAATTGCTTCCATCCATAATTCAGGCACCTATCCTTGAACTCAAGCCTTTGCCAAGCCATTTGAAGTACATTTTCTTGGGAGAAAATGAAACACTACCTGTGATAGGAGCATATTTATGCGCCTTAGTTAGCTAGTTCTTATGCATCTTGTTATGTTTTCTTCGTTAAAGTAGTCTTTTAAGCTACTTTCATGTGTTTTCAGGTTTAAAGGACATATTACATGAAATGATGCAATTTGGAGCGTTTGGAGCGAAACGTGTGCTTGGATTGAAAGGGACATGCTTGGAACACAAGGATGGGATGGAATTGAAGAGTTGACGATTTGAGGTTTCCTACTTGAAGTAGGAAAGCTAAGCCTAAAAGTTTCCATTTTGGGTTGATCTTTCCTAAATCGGAATTGGCAACCAAAGTTTCTAAAAGTTGGAAGTTTCTATTCTTGGAGGTTTCCATTTTCGTGAGTTTCTATTCTTGGCTTTGGGCTTTTAGATGTCCTAAACCCTAATTCCTTGTGGATCCTAAGCCCATGCCGCACCCTAGGGCCTAATCATCTAAAATCTGCCATGTTAAACCCTAGTCCATTTCTCCAAAACCCAAGCCGCACCTTTCATCCTAGAAGCCTATTTTACAAACCTTAGCCCATGTTCACTTAAGTGCCGCACCTAACCCTAGCCCATTGTTGTCTAATCTGATTTAATTAGGGTTTTAGATGCCTATATATTTGTGTTCTACACCCTAGCCGCATAACATCTTCTCCCTCTACAAAAAAATCAGAAAACCATAACCCTTTCCCCACCTTGCCGCAGCCACCACCTATTCCAGCAACCTTTCCCACCTTTTGCCGCAGCCACCACCCATTCCAGCCACCATCCTCCACCTTTATACACCATTCCACACCTCCATAACCCTTTCCCACACCTTGCCGCACCACCCTACCATCCTAACTCCCTTCTAAAACCCAAGAACACATCCAGCAACATCCATTCACGCCAGAACCTGTCCCTCACCTTTGCCGAGCCCAACCTACACCCAAATCCATAGTTTCTGACCTAAAACCTTCCTAGCCGTGCCCTACACCTATCCTAGATAGTTTTCCACCATTCCCCCTCATCCAAAGTCATCCAAATTCATCCAAAAAAACCCCCTAAACCCTCACTGCCGCAGCAAGGAGAAGAAGAAAGAGGAGCTTTCTGTGCAGATTTCAAAGTGGAATTCTTGGGCATTTTAGGTGTAATCTTTCTTATGTCTTTGATGTTTCAATTCAATAAACTTTATGTTGTGAGTATGAGGAACTAAACCCCCTTAGTTGGGGGGTGATTCGAAACCATGTACATGCTTGCAATTTGATTCGATTACATTCAGTTGTTATTTCATAAGTTATGGATTCAATTCGTTCATCTATTTGATTGATAATTTATTTGTGTATGTTGATTGAGAGTGCACGCTTAGTTTTCATGCATGAATATGATGCTAGATTATGAGGGAGTTTCACCTAATAGTTACAATCTTATAATCACAAGTAGTGAAGGTCGCTTGAAACCGATCGCGTTGAATGAATTCTTAGCACAAGTTTCATGCAATTCATAGTAACGAATGTTTCGTCAATGCTTATGTTTTTCATAGAACTTAATGATTCTTGCTTGTATCTCTATTATGCAATTCATGTAGGGAACGTGTAGGGAATGTTTTGGGTTGTCGTATGCAATCATCCAACTTGATAACTTGTGGAAAAACTGAGGGTTAATTAGTGCAATTCACGGTTAACTTGGGGCGTTGAGTATTTATAATTTATTGGAAGAACAACTGAAAATCGTTTCGTTTGCAAGTGTGACATGTGTGGAGAAGAACCTCCTAACTAGCCTTTTATCCATTCTTTTCACCAAAATCGTTTTACAATCTGTTTTAATTTAAGTTTCTGTTTTGTGTTAAATTTTCGTCCAAAACAAATCCCCCTTTAGGTTAGAGTCTTAGATTAGTTAGAAAGTGTTTTGATTTGTGTTTCTAAGTGTTTTGATTCAAGTTTTCATCAAATTTCGTCCAAATTAGTGTAGGTGCTCAAAACTGCCCAGAAAGTGGTTTTTAGGCAGTTTTGAGTCTTCTAGTTGCTGTTTTGAGTTCTAGGTTTGTTTAAGTATTTTAACCTTTAGCTTTGCATTCTTTGAGTCTAGTTTAGAGTTTTAAACTTTGTTTTTGAGTTTTTAAGTCAGTTTCCAAGTGTTTAGCAATCCCTCCTAATCCCCGGTCTAGAACGATCCCTACTTACATCTTCACTACAATTTGACAAAAAGAGGGTTTAATTTGTGTGCTAGTTAATATCATATCAACCTGCCATCATTTCCTCCTCCCTCACGGCACAAGAAGAGGAGAAACTAGTGCGCGTCTTGAAGGAATTCAAATCTGCCTTAGGTTGGACATTGGCCGACATCAAAGGTATAAGCCCTACGACTTGTATGCATCACATATTTCTTGAGGAGGGGGCCAAACCAACTCGAGAGGCTCAACGCCGTCTCAACCCTCCTATGATGGAAGTTGTGAAAAAGGAGATCATAAAGCTTCTAGATTGTGGAGTTATCTATCCAATCTCGGATAGTAGGTGGGTTTCGCCCGTTCAATGCGTAACAAAGAAATCCGGAGTGACGGTGGTAGCTACTGCCGAGAATGAGCTTGTCCCTCAACGTATTCAAACTGGTTGGAGGGTGTGCATTGACTATAGGAAGCTAAACACCACCACGAGGAAGGACCACTTCCCATTGCCGTTCATTGACCAAATGCTTGAGAGGTTAGCGGGTTATGCTTTCTATTGTTTTCTTGATGGTTATTCTGGTTATAATCAAATTGTCATTGCACCCGAGGACCAAGAAAAAACCACTTTTACATGCCCGTTTGGTACATTTGCATATCGTCGCATGCCTTTTGGTTTATGTAATGCACCTGCTACATTTCAAAGATGCATGATGAGCATATTTTCTGATTACGTAGAAAAGATAATTGAAGTGTTTATGGATGATTTTAGCGTATTTGGTGATTCGTTTGATAGTTGCTTGCATAATCTAAGTTTGATCCTAAAACGTTGTGTTGAAACTAACCTTGTTCTTAATTGGGAAAAGTGTCATTTTATGGTTAAACAAGGCATCGTTTTAGGTCATATAATCTCTGAAAAGGGTATTGAGGTTGATAAGTCGAAAATAGATCTTGTACGTCACTTACCCTCTCCGACTTCGGTTAGAGAGGTTCGTTCGTTTCTTGGCCATGCAGGATTTTATCGTAGGTTTATCAAAGATTTCTCGAAGATAGCACAACCTCTTTGCCGACTCCTACAAAAAGAAGTGGCGTTTGAATTCACCAAGGAGTGCACGGAATCATTCAACCAACTCAAGGAGTTGTTGACCACGTCACCCATCATTGTTCCACCGGATTGGAGTCTACCTTTCGAGCTCATGTGTGATGCGTCCGACTATGCTTTAGGAGCTGTTTTAGGACAAAGAAAGGACAAGATGCCGCATGTCATTTACTATGCCTCACGGACGTTGAATGATGCACAATTGAACTACTCCACTACGGAAAAAGAACTCCTTGCCGTTGTCTTTGCTTTAGATAAATTTCGATCATATCTAATTGGAACTAAAGTAATTGTTTTCACTGATCATGCAGCTCTGAAGTACTTGCTCACCAAAAAGGAGGCCAAGCCACGGCTTATTCGATGGATATTGCTACTTCAAGAGTTCGACATAGAGATTCGGGACAAGAAGGGAAGTGAAAACGTGGTGGCTGACCACCTAAGCCGAATGGTGCATAATGAGGAGTCTTTGCCGATTTTGGAGACATTCCCCGATGAACAATTGCTGTCCATTAAGGTTAGTGCACCTTGGTATGCCGATATTGTTAATTTTTTGGTGTCAAAACGTATTCCAAGTGAGTTCACTAGGCACCAACGTGATAAACTTAGGCATGATGCACGGTTTTATGTGTGGGATGATCCATACTTATGGAAATTTTTCCCCGATCAGATTATACGTCGTTGTGTGCACGATTCTGAATGTCATTCAATTTTGAGTTTTTGTCACACATATGCATGTGGAGGGCACTTTGGCACATAACGCACAGCCCTTAAGGGTGTTACAATGTGGATTCTATTGGCCTAGTATTTTTAAAGATGCTAAAACTTTTTGCTTAACATGTGATAAATGCCAACGAATGGGTGGTATTAGTGCAAAGGACCAAATGCCGCAGGTTTCTATCCTAAATGTTGAAATTTTTTATGTTTGGGGTATTGATTTTATGGGTCCCTTCCCTTCATCGTATGGTTTCATGTATATTTTGCTTGCGGTTGATTATGTGTCGAAATGGGTGGAAGCCAAGGCCACCCGGACTAATGATTCTAAAATGGTTGCAGATTTTATTAGAACTAACATTTTTGCAAGGTTCGGAATGCCACGAGTGATCATTAGTGATGGAGGGTCACACTTTTGCAATCGGACCATTGAAGCGTTATTGAGGAAATACAGTGTCACCTATAAGGTTTCTACACCTTACCATTCTCAAACGAATGGCCAAGCCGAGGTTTCCAACCGAGAGATCAAGCAAATACTTGAGAAGACCATGGGGCTAACACGGAAGGATTGGAGCTTACGGTTAGATGATGCACTTTGGGCGTATCGTACGGCGTACAAAACCCCCATTGGGATGTCCCCCTTCTGACTTGTCTATGGCAAGGCGTGCCATCTTCCTGTTGAATTGGAGCACAAAGCACTTTGGGCCATCAAGAAGTTTAACATGAACCTCGAGGAAGCAGGAAGTCAAAGGAGATTGCAATTGAATGAGCTTGATGAGATACGGCACGAGGAGTACGATAATGCAAGCATTTACAAGCAAAAGACCAAAGCTTTCCATGACAACATGATCCGTGGGAAATCATTCTCAATTGGGCAGAAAGTGTTATTGTTCAATTCCCGTTTACGTTTGTTTCCCGGTAAGTTACGTTCTAAGTGGATTGGACCGTTTGTTATTACTAACGTATCTTCTTATGGTGCCATCCAGATTCAAAGTCTCAAAACAGGTCATGAATTCCAAGTGAACGGACACCGTTTGAAGCCATATTATGAGAACTTTGTTGAACAAACCGTGGATGATATTTCTTTGGGTGCCGTGGGCACAAATGGAGAATGAATGGGCTTTTCGTCCGGTTGTACGACGTTAAAGAAAGCGCTACTTGGGAGGCAACCCATGCAATTCAACAAAGGAAGACCAAGGACTTACTCCAATTCCAGATTTGCGTTCCTAAACTCTTCACTTTGTTGTTTATTTCGAATCTGCCTATTTAGTTGTTTTAGTTGCTGTTTGTGTGTTTCTTTTTGTTTAGTGTGGTTTTATGCTTGAAACATTGAGGACAATGTTTGATTTAAGTGTGGGGGGGTAACCAAAGTGTTTTCTTGCAAATTCGTAGGGTTTTCTCACTCATGATTTCTAATGTTGTGTCTTGCTGTTTTTAAGCCTTTTTAAGCTGTTTTGGTGTGTTTTAGTGTGTTTTGAGTCAAAAATCCGAAAATCCCATAAAAATTTGAAAAATTTGTTTTAAAAACCCAAAAAGAGTTGTTTTTGTGTGTTTGTTTGTGTCTTAGGGTACCTTCCAACACAATGATGAGGATTTAGTTTTGAATTGCATGACTGTTAAAGAGAGTGATTAACATGGATGAAAGTTTGATTTACTCTTTGTTTATGCTTGGTTATGGTTATAACTTATGAATTCACATGCAATCATAAAGGAAAAATCAGTTTTTGTAACATGCTTGAAGGAAGGAACTCAAACTAACGCTACAACCTTGTGAGACTTGAGCCTAAACGTTTATTTGGAGAGTTAAAATCTGTGCATTCTTTGTTTTCTAAAGTCGTTGCATGATCTCATTATTCTTTGCTTGGTTGCTACTTAGAAGGCGTTTCATCATTTAGTTCCAAATGCTAGAACTCATGCCCATTTCATTCAAAGCATGTCATTGAATTTCATAACACATATTCAAGATAAAGTTGTGTAGTGACCACCACCATAGCCAAAAAGCCGTAAATCCCCTCTGTTATTATGTTTTGTAGGTTTTTAACCCCGTTGAGCCTTGTTTAGCCTATTCTTTCTTAACCCATGTTTTCCTCACCTAGCCTAGATTAGGACCATCCATACCTTGTTCTTAAAGCATAGTAAAGCATGATTCAAATTGAATTCCTTTTGATTTATGTTTGCAGAAAACAAGTGTGGGGGAAGTATTTCTTTTGTGATTTTGTGTGCCATAGGCATGTGTGGAAAGAAAAGAAAAGAAAAAAATTTGTGGAAAAAGAAAAAAAATGAAGAAAAAAAAGTATGAAAAGTTTGAAAAAAAGAGTTGAAAAGATGTGAAAAAGAGTTCCAAAGTATTGTTTGTTGAAGTAAGGGTCCAAAACAATGAATTCGGCCCTAAGGAGTTGTTTAAGTCTTCCCCTTGTGTTTTAAAGTTAATTTCTGCAATCTAAGTGAATTCTAAGCCTCAATTTCATTGCTTTGCTTACTATTGCTTGAAGAACGTTTGTTTTCCCTATCCTTTCCTTGTTAACCAACACCCCAAGCCCCATTACAACCCTTAACTTCTATATTGAGTGTTATGTGTTTCAATTTGTGGAGTTTGAATTTGGTATGAGCATATGGTGTCACTGGTTCTCGCATCTAAGTAGTAGCATTCCATTCATGAGATCATATCTAAACATGCTTCTTAACTCTAGAAATTGCGTTCTTTGTGATACATATATGTGAGCATTCGTTTTCATATCTACATCAATCTTCTCACATATGACTAGTGTAGGGTGTGTAGTTAGAAAATCTGAGTGAAAATAGAGTGTATATCTTGTAAGAAATTGAGGGAATTCTCTAAGGCATGTTACTACATTCAAATTATTGTTTTAATTGATTACTTGTGAACTAGTGAGTAGTGGCTTTAATTAAGTATGTGCTTGTGTAAAGATGACTCAAATATGTGGGGATAACAATCTTTAACATGTCATGTTGATAGGAGCATATTTATGCGACTTAGTTGGCTTGTTCTTAAGCATTTATGTTGTTTTTCTTTAGTTATGTTAGTGTTTAAAGTCATTTTCGTGCAATTTCAGGTTTAGAGACGAAGTATGCAAAGAAGTGCAAAATGGAGCATTTTAGAGCAAAATTGAGCTGGAATGGAGTGTATGCTAATGGAGCACCAGGAATGGACGAGTTTGAAGGTCAAAGGAGCTTAAGAAATGAAGAAATGAAAGTGAAGAACAAAGAATTCAGATTTGGAAACCAAAGTTTCTAAAGTTGGAAGTTTCTATTCTTGGAGGTTTCCATTTTCGAGAGTTTTTATTCTTGGCTTTGGGCTTTTAGATGACCTAAACCCTAATTCCTTGTGGACCCTAACCCTAGCCGCCCCTAGGCCTCTAGAATATCTTATTTCCTTGCCTTGCAAGGCATTCTAGAAGGCCCATCTCTAAACCCTAACCCTAGCCGTACCTTAGGCCTTATTCCCACTAAAAATCTGATTGTTTTAACCTAATTTCTAGTGGATTTGGGCTTCTAGAAACCCTAATCTGATTACCCTAGGGTTTTGGATGCCTATATATACTCATTATAACCCCTAGATCAGATATGCTCCCTCTCCACAAATCAGAAAATCATCCAACCCTTTTAATCCCTCCTTGCCGCAACCATCCTTTACTCCAGCCACCATTATACACCTCCATACACCATCCATACCCCTTGCCACACCACCATATCATCCTAACTCCCTTTCTAAACCAAAACCACATCCAAAAATCCCTTTAACCATCTCTGCCGCAGCAAGGAGAAGAAGAAGAGGAGCTTGACGTGCAGAAATTCAAAGTGGAATTCTTGGGCGTTTTAGGTGTAATCTTTCTTATGTCTTCGATGTTTCAATTTAATAAAATTTGTGTTGTGAGTATGAGGAACTAAACCCCCTTAGTTGGGGGGTAATTCGAAACCATGTACATGAAGGAAATATTTTGTGAAAACATGTTCATTTAAGCAACATCAATAGCATGCTAATAACAATTAAAAGGCGGAATCATGCTTGCATGCACTTAAAAACAAAACATAACCAAGAAATTCAAAGCCTAGTAAATTGGTGAACCAATAATGAACTCAAAAACAAAGTGAGTTGAAATTAATACCTTTGTAGATTCCTCTTTGCATAAGCAAAGGCTAATCACCCAAAGAGATAGGGGCCTTCATTCCTTGCTTCTTAGATCCATGGATTTGGATGGAAGAATAGGTTCTCCAAGTTCCCAAAATTGAGAACCTCTAATTCTCGACACTAAGGTTCGATTGTAGAAGAAATGAGTGACCTTGGAGTAGTAGGATTGCTAGATGTACCCTCCAAGGTGTTGGCCTCTTTAGAGAGAAAATGGAGAGACAATTCTCACCAATTTCCCCAAAAATAAACCCTTATTTTTCACTTAATGAATTTTAGTTATAAAGTCATTTATATAGTCACTTCTTTAAGTGACCTAAACAACCAAAACCCTAATTCATCTATTATGGCCGGCCACCTTGGGATTTTTGGGCTTTTGGGCTTTAATGAATCTTTATTCATTAAATTGTCATACAACTTAAGTTAATGGGCTTGACGTTCGAAGCCCATTGGGCCTTAAGGTCCAAAACTATCCCGAAGGTCTTTAACGAACTTATTCGTTTGATTTAATTAACATATTAATTAATCCATGCCATAAATAAATGATTAAACCATTTAATCATTCTTACTCATTTCCGTTTAATCTCCAATCTACACCTCTTACGGTGTGCGATCCATTAGGTTCCTTTTAGCGAGGTAGTGGGCGATTAAAAACCATTTTACATCGATTGTGAATTGAAACTATTTTCAATTCTCCCTTTAGTGATTATACACTTTTAGGGCTTCCACAAACCATAAGTGACACCTAGCAGCATATCATGGTTACCCAAGCTAATCATAAGAGGTTAAAGAACCTATTCAGTTCGGGATTACAAATGCAATACGGTCCTTCTCTAATCTAATACTCTTGACCACATTGTTTGGTTTGATAGTTTATTTTCTCATGTCTACTATCCAATGTGTCTTGTGCCTATATGATTACCTTGAATGTGATTCGGAACGCATTCCCTAATCTCATTCAAACTCTGATCAGAGATTTAAATCATATCATAGAGTATTCTCCCTCAAACGGTTTGAAGGTTAGAGATCCCTTGTTGCGCATTCACTTGTCTCCATAGCTAAGTCACTTGACCCCAACGATGCCGTGGACACCCTCCTGATGGAGTGACTTTGACATAATCAAAGATCAAGGTCTTAACCACAAGACAACTATGATGCCTCAGGTCAAAGGACTACTTTGCATTATCCCAACCATGAGTTCTCATGTGACATGGAATATGAGAACCCTTCGTTGATCGCGTTCAGTGAACTCATTCTCTATTGAGCACCTACCGTACTTGTCTTGATGTCACACACACCAATGACTCGAGACTAATCACTCTCCTTGAGAGAAGACATAGTACGTACTGATCTTAACGGACTGTCAACGCCCAATTGGCAATCCTATGATCAGGAACGTTTAGGATGTGTCTACGAAAGAATGGTCTCATGAATCTAACTTCATTAGATTACATTCTCCCAATCACATATTCCTTGGACTTTATCGTTTAAGCATATAACATTTATATGAGACGGCTCAAACAATAATCTTTGCCCTTTATATGTTAAACTGGATTAGTTTAACATGTGAAATGTCCGTAAAGTATCATCACATGATTGGCTTTAGGGCACATTTCCAACAATCTCCCACTTGCACTAGAGCCAATCAGCTTGGTCATCTTGATGATACCTCTTCTGAAGTCATTTCATAAATGGCTGAATAGTAGGCCTAGACAGTGGATATCTATATGTGTTATCCACATAAGCAACCTTGAGAATAACAACGTCACCATTATACATGATTCTCAATCATGTGGTTCAGTCTCTCATTTGTGTTCGGATCTTGATGAGACCTTGATTCCCAGGCTTGAGCTATCGCCCCATTAGTGTCATACACTTTCTGGTTGGAACCGAATAGAGAGTTCATGAATGAACTTTCCCATCCAAACAACATTGTTGTAAACTTCTATATGGCAATATATCTTGCATTCATAATGGAACACACTAAAGTCATTACTTTAATGTTTCCATCCAAATATCTCTTTAGTCATAATAAAGAGATATTCGTTTATCTCTTCATTCATAATGAAGAAACATCCAATGATGGATTAGATTCATAATCTAATACATTTACGCTTCCATTACGTTACTTTGATTCTTCCTCGATCTTTGAGGAATTTATCCTTTAGTATTTCTCAAATACTTAAGGACTCACTTGACAGTTGCCATGGTTCTGATCCTGGGCTTGCACTGATATCATCTTGTACCATTCTAGGTACAACTCATATCAATGTTTTTCATACAATATGAAACACGTAAATCACCTTTCTGCTTACGCATAAAGGATTCTATTTACGCATTATTTCTTTGGGAGTCAAAGGGTACGTTCCCTTTGAGAAGGGCAACTTGCTAGTCTCACTAGAATCGTCCTTCTATTTGAAGTTTATCATCATATGAGAAACTCCCTAGCATCCATTGTCTATTATTAGGGATTGATATAATCCAATTATATCATGAAATATATCATTATAGATTTCCATCCCATGTATATAGACTATATCTCCCATATACATTCTATCTTCATATAATGTATTAAAGTAATAACTTTAACGAAGAAGTATTCTTTTCATTTCCAAAATTAATATATCATATATATTTAAATTTTATGAACATGATTAACTCCCACTAATCTTTTGTAAAACTAGTAAACAAAAGATTCATTTACATCTTTATGAGAAATCAAACGATTTGATCCTATTCCTCATAAAATGCAAATAGCTCCCACTAACTTGCTAAGATCCATGATGGATGGATCTCTACAACTTACATGTCTTGTGATTTATAGTTTTAGACATATATTATCAAGACTATCTTAATAATGGTTTCGGAAACCCATATTATGTCTAAACATTGAATCACCATTTAGTTGTAGCTAGCAATCTTCGAATTAATTGAAACCAAGACTATCTCAAAGATGGTTTCTTCAAAGTCAACCATTCTCTTTGATTATAGTCACCTTAAGCTACCCATTAGCTATGAAGGTTTCATTATTTTGAGTCAAATGGTACTTTACCATTTCCTTGAGTATACATCGTATATGCACTCAATGTAGTCATAAAGATTTTCATTCTTATTTCTTTCGAATTAAGAGGTGCAACTCTATGACATAGTCATAAAATTCAAAACCATTCAACTGAGACGGTTTATAAATCCTTATCGACTACCTTGGAGCTTGAGGTATAGGAACTAGGTTGTTATATTTGTTGATTACTTTCTTGTCTCTCAAAGAACCCATTCTTTGAGTTCTATTTCTCGTTCATTTGCTTTTAGGCAAATCACATTGTAGAATTACAATGAACTACCCAACAAAACAACATTTGTTAGTTGGTTTATAGAAGCGATATCCAAAAATTATTTTAAGGATATCCTACAAGATTGTTATCAAACAAATATTGCTTATTAGCACACAACCCCAAATCTTTAACATGCTTAAGATTTGTCTTTCTTTCCAACTACATCTTATGGAGTTATGAAAATATTGGAAGATCTTCTCATTGACAATCATATTGTTTTAGAAGTATATATCCTATATATAGGTAATAGATAACATCTAACGAACTAAATCTTTATTCGAGTTCGATCTTCTCCTAATGGAGAAATACATTATCTTATGATGCTTATTTCCTTGATATCTTTCAAGGAAACTGTTCTAAAGTGTTACCTTTCCTTGGATCAAATCTAAGGAGGTAATTACTTTAGATGTCTTACTCATCAACTTACATTACTTGAATTCTTTGAAACATTTTGCAAAGTATTCGGACTTGTGTTTATTCAAAATAAACTATAGTCCAACCGAGAGTGATCTTCGGTGAATGTTATCCAACATGAGTAGTATTATGTTTGTGGACAAGTGCCACTAACATCTAAGTGAATTAACCTCAACATCCTTGTGATTCTTTCTTCTTTCCAAAAGAATAAAGATTCGAACATTTCACCTCTATACAATTTTAACAAGAAGGTATTGGATCCGGATCTAACGATCCAAAGCATCCATCTTTCACCAACTCATAACTTATGTTTTTAGAGGAATCACAACTTAGTTGGGATTAGTCACTTCTTTGCAACCTTTTGGGTTTTAAGCATCATTATTTTCTAAACAGTTAACACTACCATATTATCTCTACTATAGAGATAATCAATTAGATTACCATAATCCAATCATTGATTAATAAAGAACATTGTTTTGTCAAACAAAACATTTATCCATTTCACATAGTGACGGAATTTAGTTCCTTAAAATTGGAATATAAAGACAATCTATGTTTTTCCAATTTCTTTGGTAGTTCATATGAGGAAGTAAGTACTAACTGCTTTCGCAGAGATCTACATTTGATTCACTTTCCGAATGTGAAGTACTTTCTCTTCTCTCATTAATCTTCTACTTCTTATTAGCCACACTTTTACAACGATTGTAAAACATAGTTACTAATACGGAATCAAGTATTCAAGTAGAAGAACTAACTGTTTTGAACTATTCAAGAACAATTTACAACACCTTCGAAAGGTGTGTTCTTGACACTTGCAAGACATTTCTTGCAAATACCCCTTCCAATGTCCATCCTTTCATAAAGAAAGTTTGTTCCCTTGGAGTTATTTATCTTCTTTATTTGACTTTCACCTTTGACTACATTAGTCATGGTCCCTAAACTCCCACTATCTCTCTTGAAACCTTTTTCAATTGTGTTATACACATCAAACAATTTTGGAGAGCATGTGGTTTATTGTTCACTACACAGTTTACAATAAACTTAGTGAACGATTAGTATAGGGAAACAAAGGTGAAGTCATTGCCTAGTTCCCGTCTCTATAAGTGGTGTAACACTTCAACACTCAATGATTCGCAATCATCATAAGTCCATGTTGATGGACTATTTTTGTCAACCAACCATTATGTTCTAAACATAATTACAAACTTTAAAGAGTTGTACAAGGCAACTCTTATTTCTTCACACAACAAATTGTTAGTGAAGAATTATGGCACATAAAGTGTCCATGCCTTTGTGCTTTCTTCTCAAGTTCCTTGTTCATGTAACAAAGAAACAAGCACTAAGTGTTTGCATTGACTAAGGGTTGTTCAAAGCAACTCCTATTTCTTCATACAACAATTTGTAATTGAAGAATTATGACATTAAAAGTGTTGTCCTCTTTATGATAGACTTTTCTAACATGTTCTTCCAATGATACATTATCATTAGCAAGATTGTGAGGATGAGACTACTTAGATATGTATACAATCCATTTAAGACTTTCTTTAGGATTGTGGTACCAAGTCCGGAAACTAAAACATTCGGTTTTTATTTGTCAAGTGTTGGATAGCGTTTGCAAATATATTGGTAAACAAATACATAACGTATATAAATTGATTGATTTTAAACCATTTGATTCGGGTCTTTAAATCAAATAGTACCACCCACTATTTTTGGCAAATTCCATATCCCTCATAGGAATTCGAGAGTTTTGGATAAAACTCCTAGTAGGTTATGGGACGCTCACTATTACCAAGCCCACCTCAGAATTATATCATGTTGGCTAGCGTTAATAATAATGAGAGAGTACGCTTACTCATTTGCAACTAATGCAAGTACCCATCTTATTTGGCCTCTAGAGAATGATGCCTCAGAATTATATCATGTTGGCATCATTGCACTTAGTTAAGTCCTTCCCACCATGCCTAGTTCGTGTAGGGGTTCAAGCATAGCCTCAGAATTATATCATGTTGGCTAAACTCGTTACCTACCTCACTTCATCATGTATGTATATAGAACTCCTCCTGAGTGTAAGCATGCACATTGTACTCCCCCATTATAGGGTGAAGCCGGCGTACAAGTCACAAACTATCGGAGCCTACCACGGTGGAAGGCCACGAAAGAGTGTTCAAAAGCACTCTCCGCTTATCAACTTAATATTGGTTTGGTTGAGGGTTTTATGTCTCATCACATACAAATATACATTTTAATCTCTATTAAAACAATTTTGGTCCTATCACAACTATTGGTCCATCTCATTGTTTTAGTTGTACATAATACTCCCACTATGCTTTTAAAACGGTTTTTAAAGCAAGAGTATATGATACTACTAACATAAACTTTGCATTCATTTGATAGACTACATAGTTGCCTTAGGGCCTTAGGATGATTATGAACCTTTGTTTAGATTCAACACGAGCCTTGTGTTGAATCTCGGTCTAGGGATGGTGATTGATTTTAGTTACGCGTTTAATCACATTAAGGCGTGTTGTGTTAGGGGCGTTGGACCCAACTACTTCATTTTCATGCATATCGTATAAAGCAAGAAAGAAGTACTTCAAAGTAAAGGTGAGCTTATGCTCATTACAACATTTGCATATAACAAATTACTTTAAAGTAAAGAAGAGCTTAAGCCCTTTTACAACATTTGATCAAATCAAATTACAACCAAAATCTAATCTACACATTCCCATGGTTCAAACAAATTTGAAACGCCTTTCACATAGCTCAATTATATTAGGCTTAGGTTCATAATCACCCTTTAATTAATTAACACTTTAACTAATTTTTGAATGCAACATTTTCATTTGGTCTTTGTATCCATAAAATTGATTTAAATGGAGCTAAACAAAATGAAAATCCAATTCTCATTTAAAGAGACAAAACAATTTTGTTCTCATCCTATTTGGGCCATTTTGCAATTAACCTCAACTTTTGGGCCATATTGCAATAACAAAAAACTTTTGGGGTCACTTTGTATAATACACAAAAGTCACAACTTCATGTAAATACAACTAGAACCCAAACTTTAATCAATGCAAAAACTTCATTAAAGGAACAAAACAATTTGTCCTTTAGCGTTTTTGGACCTAAACGTAAAAACGTAAACTTTTGGGCCAAAGTGCAAATACACAAAAGTATCAAAACTTTATGTAATTACATTAAAGCCCCAAAAGTACTCCCTTTGAGGGAGTGGCTGGTTTTAGGGAGAGATAAGGTTGGTGTGTGTGTTGATTTGTGAGTTTTGTCAAAAGCATGCAAGTGTATGTAGATAAGTTTATGAAATAATTCAATCACAATTATTTCAATCATCACTTATACAAATATTTAACATTTTAAATACATGATAAATCATTTAAAAAACAAATCACATAAACTTTATGAAATAATTCAAAACTTTGAATCAAAACACCAAACCTTTTTATTCTTGGCAAAAATGTCAAGAACAATGAAGAACATTCATGAAAACCCCAAATTTTTCCATGAACTTTTTTCACCCAAAAACATTCCAAAACCATTCTTACTTAAGGGAAATAACATCTAACCAAACTAGGGTACTTAGGGGTTCCAAAGAACACATTAAAACACTTTTAACAAGTCAAACAAGAACCCAAAAATCCACCCTTTGGATTTGGCCGAATTTTCCCAAAAGCATGGCACCAAATTTTAGCTCCAATATTCATGCTCATATGAACAACATCTACAACATTTGAGATAGCAAATTTTCCAACAAAATTTACTTTCAAAGAAGCAAGAATAAAGCTTGTAACAATTACAACTTTTAGATCACATACTATGAACTACATAACCCAAAAGGATTCACCAACTACTAGACCTAGGCTCTGATACCACTTGAAGGAAATATTTTGTGAAAACATGTTCATTTAAGCAACATCAATAGCATGCTAATAACAATTAAAAGGCGGAATCATGCTTGCATGCACTTAAAAACAAAACATAACCAAGAAATTCAAAGCCTAGTAAATTGGTGAACCAATAATGAACTCAAAAACAAAGTGAGTTGAAATTAATACCTTTGTAGATTCCTCTTTGCATAAGCAAAGGCTAATCACCCAAAGAGATAGGGGCCTTCATTCCTTGCTTCTTAGATCCATGGATTTGGATGGAAGAATAAGTTCTCCAAGTTCCCAAAATTGAGAACCTCTAATTCTCGACACCAAGGTTCGATTGTAGAAGAAATGAGTGACCTTGGAGTAGTAGGATTGCTAGATGTACCCTCCAAGGTGTTGGCCTCTTTAGAGAGAAAATGGAGAGACAATTCTCACAAATTTCCCCAAAAATAAACCCTTATTTTTCACTTAATGAATTTTAGTTATAAAGTCATTTATATAGTCACTTCTTTAAGTGACCTAAACAACCAAAACCCTAATTCATCTATTATGGCTGGCCACCTTGGGATTTTTGGGCTTTTGGGCTTTAATGAATCTTTATTCATTAAATTGTCATACAACTTAAGTTAATGGGCTTGACGTTCGAAGCCCATTGGGCCTTAAGGTCCAAAACTATCCCGAAGGTCTTTAACGAACTTATTCGTTTGATTTAATTAACATATTAATTAATCCATGCCATAAATAAATGATTAAACCATTTAATCATTCTTACTCATTTCCGTTTAATCTCCAATCTACACCTCTTACGGTGTGCGATCCATTAGGTTCCTTTTAGCGAGGTAGTGGGCGATTAAAAACCATTTTACATCGATTGTGAATTGAAACTATTTTCAATTCTCCCTTTAGTGATTATACACTTTTAGGGCTTCCACAAACCATGAGTGACACCTAGCAGCATATCATGGTTACCCAAGCTAATCAGAAGAGGTTAGAGAACCTATTCAGTTCGGGATTACAAATGCAATACGGTCCTTCTCTAATCTAATACTCTTGACCACATTGTTTAGTTTGATAGTTTATTTTCTCACGTCTACTATCCAATGTGTCTTGTGCTTATATGATTACCTTGAATGTGATTCGGAACGCATTCCCTAATCTCATTCAAACTCTGATCAGAGATTTAAATCATATCATAGAGTATTCTCCCTCAAACGGTTTGAAGGTTAGAGATCTCTTGTTGCGCATTCACTTGTCTCCATAGCTAAGTCACTTGACCCCAACGATGCCGTGGACACCCTCCTGATGGAGTGACTTTGACATAATCAAAGATCAAGGTCTTAACCACAAGACAACTATGATGCCTCAGGTCAAAGGACTACTTTGCATTATCCCAACCATGAGTTCTCATGTGACATGGAATATGAGAACCCTTCGTTGATCGCGTTCAGTGAACTCATTCTCTATTGAGCACCTACCGTACTTGTCTTGATGTCACACACACCAATGACTCGAGACTAATCACTCTCCCTGAGAGAAGACATAGTACGTACTGATCTTAACGGACTGTCAACGCCCAATTGGCAATCCTATGATCAGGAACGTTTAGGATGTGTCTACGAAAGAATGGTCTCATGAATCTAACTTCATTAGATTACATTCTCCCAATCACATATTCCTTGGACTTTATCGTTTAAGCATATAACATTTATATGAGACGGCTCAAACAATAATCTTTGCCCTTTATATGTTAAACTGGATTAGTTTAACATGTGA
The DNA here is from genome assembly GCA_963082935.1 of Malus x robusta. NCBI lineage: Eukaryota > Viridiplantae > Streptophyta > Magnoliopsida > Rosales > Rosaceae > Malus > Malus x robusta. The sequence continues at coordinate 14,604,755 of OY720328.1, forward strand.
AATGTCCGTAAAGTATCATCACATGATTGGCTTTAGGGCACATTTCCAACAGTACATGCTTGCAATATGATTTGATTATATTCAGTTGTTATTTCATAAGTTGTGGATTCAATTCGTTCATCTATTTGATTGATAATTTATTTGTGTATGTTGATTGAGAGTGCACGCTTAGTTTTCATGCATGAATATGATGCTAGATTATGAGGGAGTTTCACCTAATAGTTACAATCTTATAATCACAAGTAGTGAAGGTCGCTTGAAAACGATCGCGTTGAATGAATTCTTAGCATAAGTGATGTGAAAATTAACTTGACACACAAATTAAACCCTATTTGTGACAATTGTAGTAATGATGTAAGTAGGGATCGTTCTAACCGGGGATTAACTAGGGGTGCTAATCTAATACAAATCGACTTAGAAACACAAAAACTAAACTTAAAGACTCTAATTAGACTACTAAGATTCAAAACAGATTTGAAACACTCAAATCTGCCCAAAACTGACTAAAACAAGTTAATTGACTCAAACAGCAACTAAGACAAGATTTCGACGAATTTGACAAAACTTATGACTCAAAATACTTAAAAACACCAAAGAGGACAGATTATGAAGACTCAAACTTAACAAAATATGGGGGAATTGTGTTTGGACGAATTTGAACTAAATGCACAGATTGTAAATTAAAACAGATTGTAAACTAAATGTGATGAATCAATGGGTGATGGAATGGTTAAGGGGTTCTTCTCCACACATGAAATTTATGCAACGTAAATCGATTTCCAATTATCAATTCAATAAATTATGAACCTCGACACTCCAAGTTAATTAGGTTCGCTTAAATTAACTTTCAGATTTCCCTAGAATCATTGAATTGGATGAATATGCATCGCAAACAAATTATTCCTAACAAGTTCTCTATATGAACAGCATGATAAAGATACAAGTTAGAATCATTAAGTTCTTTGGAAATCATAAGCATCGACAAGGCAATTGTAACTATGAAAAGCATGATACTCCTGCCATGAATCTACTTAACACGATCGTGACTAGCGATCTTCACTACTTGCGAATATAAATTCATAACGATTAGGTGAAACAAACTTATATTCTAGCACCAAATTCCAGCATGCAAATCAAGTGTGCACTCTCAATCAACATACAAGAATAAGTTTTGAATTAAACGGTTAAGCAAATTGTATTCACGACTTATGAAACGATAACTGGAAGTAATCAACTTATTTCACATAAATAAACATGGTTTCGAATACACCCTAAGCCAAAACGAATTTAGCCAATCATACTCAATGAAAAACAAAGATTACAAGAAGTAGACATTGAAATATAAGATAGAATACACCTAAATTGTTCAACAACTCAGATTGAAGAGCCAAACAACTTTGTGAACTGTCTCCTTCTCTTCCCCTTGCGGCAGATTGGGATGGTGTGGTTTCTGGGCTGTTTTTGTGATGTAGAATGGATTATGGATGGTATAGAGGCACGGCAAGGCTTGGGGATGGTGTGTGGGTGTTGTGTGGAAGGTGTGGATATGAAGAATGGTGGTGGAAATCGGCAGAGATGGAGGAGGAATGGTTTCTGAGGTTGTGGATGGGTTTTGACGAATTTGGGAGAGTGTGTGGCTGAATGGACTCTTCTGTGGCTGCAACAAGGAGGTTTATTTAAAGGAAAACAGAAATTAAAACCCTAGGTTCATTAGGAAATCAGAAATTAAGTCTAAGGATTCTAGAATTAGGAAATAAAATCAGAAACTTAAAGGAAATAGCAAGGGAAATTCGGCTAGGGTTTAAAACACAAAAGGAAAGTGTTTTAAAGCCTAGAATCAAGAAATAAGGAAGAGGAAATACCAAGGGGAGTGTGGCAAGGGTTCAAAAGGTGCAAGAGATGTGTATTTTATGTCCTAGAATGCTTAGGAAGTCTTCATAATTGCTGGAACTTTTAGGGAGATTTAGGAAAAATCAAGCCAAAGTAGGAAACTTTGGCTTAACTTTCCTATTTCAAGTAGGAATCCTCATGTGATTAGGAATCCATCTTCAATTAGGAATCCTCATGTGATTAGGAATCCATCTTCAATTAGGAATCCTTCGTTGATTAGGAATCCTTCGTCGATTAGGAATCCTTCTTCATGTAAGCACTTTCCTACTTCAACTAGGAAACCTTGTTCAAGTAGGAATCATCATCTTCAAGTCCTCAAATTCGTCCAAACCTTGGCTCCAATTATGTGATAATCATTCCAAGCCCAATTTTGCTCCAAAAAGCTCCAAAATGCATCTTCTTGCATCCTTTAGCTTTAAAACCTAAAAACACATAAAACTGGCTTAAAAGACTACTTTAACTAAGAAAACACCATGAAAATGCATAAGAACTAGCTAACTAAGGCGCATAAATATGCTCCTATCAATAAGTTTCATGCAATTCATAGTAACGAATGCTTCGTCAATGCTTATGTTTTTCATAGAACGTAATGATTCTTGCTTGTTTCTCTATTATGCAATTCATGTAGGGAACTTGTAGGGAATGTTTTGGGTTGTCGTATGCAATCATCCAACTTAATAACTTGTGGAAAAACTGAGGGTTAATTAGTGCAATTCATGGTTAATTTGGGGCGTTGAGTATTCATAATTTATTGGAAGAACAACTGAAAATCGTTTTGTTTGCAAGTGTGAAATGTGTGGAGAAGAACCTCCTAACTAGCCTTTTATCCATCCTTTCCATCCAAAAACGTTTTACAATCTGTTTAGTTTTAAGTTTCTGTTTTGTTTTCAATTTTCGTCCAAAACAACTCCCCCTTTATTTTGAAGTCTTAGATTAGTTAGAAAGTGTTTTGATTTGTGTTTCTAAGTGTTTTGATTCAAGTTTTCCCCCAATTTCGTCCAAGTTCTTGTTAGGTTCTCAAAACTGCCCAGAAAGTGGTTTTTAGGCAGTTTTGAGTCATTAGGTTGCTGTTTTGAGTTTTAGGTTTGTTTAAGTGTTTTAACCATTAGTTTTGTATTCTTTGAGTCTAGTTTAGTGTTTTAAACGTTGTTTTTGAGTTTTTAAGTCAGTTTCCAAGTGTTTAGCAATCCCTCCTAATCCCCGGTTTAGAACGATCCCTTCTTACATCTTTACTACAATTTGACAAAAGAGGGTTTAATTTGTGTGCTTATCTATTTCGCATCAAATTTTTGGCGCCGTTGCCGGGGATTAGCAATTTTGCTAATCCCTTGGATTGTTTTTGTTTCTTTTATTTCACTTTGTTTCTGACTTTGTTTAAGTTTCTGACCTAATTTTGTTTCTTGTTTCTTAGGTACTAATGTATGACTAGAAGCTCTCAAACGATTCGTGCGAACATCTTGGAGTTTGACGACGATTTTGAGAGGAAGTTGAGTAGAGCTAGAAACCAGCAAGAACACCATCCAACCAATTCCGAATCTGACCTTGAAGAAAACGTACAAGAAGAGGAGGAATCAAGGTTGCCCACGGCAAAGGTGGTCGCAAGTCCCTAAGGCCCCAAATCTGCCCAATTTGTCCCACAAAGGTAAGAATGTGTCAAATTCGGTTCATACTAATGTTTTCCCTTCAAAAGTGCCTTTTCCTAGTAGGTTCATGCAAACGAAGAAAGAAGAAGCAGAAAAGGATATCCTTGAAACCTTTAGGAAAGTTCAAGTTAACATACCTTTGTTAGATGCAATCAAGCAAGTTCCGAGGTATGCTAAGTTCTTGAAGGAGTTGTGTACAACGAGGAAGAGGATGGCGACTAAGGAAGTGGTAAAGGTAGGTGAGAATGTGTCCGCCATCTTGCAACGCAAACTACCTCCCAAATGCAAAGATCCAGGTAGCTTTACCATTCCTTGTGTCATTGGGAATACTAGATTTGAATCTGCCATGCTTGATTTAGGTGCTTCTATAAATGTTATGCCATATTCCATTTTGCATCTATGAACTTAGGAGCATTGAAAAATGATGGGGTAATAATACAATTGGCCGATAGATCTAACGCCTATCCAAAGGGAGTTTTGGAAGATGTTCTTGTGCAGGTTAATCATTTAGTCTTCCCGGCGGATTTCTATGTCCTCGAAATGGATGAATCGGACCATGCTCCTTCGCTGCCCATTCTACTTGGACGGCCATTCATGAAGACGGCCCGGACGAAGATTGACGTGTATAGTGGAACTTTGTCCATGGAATTCGATGGGGAAGTTGTTAATTTTAATCTTTCTGATTCCATTAAATACCCTAGTGAGGACCATTCATGCTTTTCTATTTATATAATTGACTCTTTGGCGCAGGGATATCTCGACGATTTGAATGACGATGCGCTTGAAAAAGTCATTACACGAGGCATGGAATTCAAAACCAAGGGGGCAGATTCTAGTGTAACCCACGACATACATGGACTAGGCCATGCCGTGCCCCCTAGTGAGGATCTAATTGAAGTTGTGGATGCCCTTGAGTCCTCACCCAAGCTTGATGGTAAGTATACTAACCGTGAGTCGATTCCCATTTCGACTAACAAATTGCTTCCATCCATAATTCAGGCACCTATCCTTGAACTCAAGCCTTTGCCAAGCCATTTGAAGTACATTTTCTTGGGAGAAAATGAAACACTACCTGCCATCATTTCCTCCTCCCTCACGGCACAAGAGGAGGAGAAATTGCTTCGAGTTTTGAAGGAGTTCAAATCTGCCCTAGGTTGGACATTGGCCGACATCAAAGGTATAAGCCCTACGACTTGTATGCATCACATATTTCTTGAGGAGGGGGCCAAACCAACTAGAGAGGCTCAACGCCGTCTCAACCCTCCTATGATGGAAGTTGTGAAAAAGGAGATCATAAAGCTTCTAGATTGTGGGGTTATCTATCCAATCTCGGATAGTAGGTTGGTTTCGCCTGTTCAATGCATACCAAAGAAATCTGGAGTGACGGTGGTAGCTAATGCCGAGAATGAGCTTGTCCCTCAACGTATTCAAACCGGTTGGAGGGTGTGCATTGACTATAGGAAGCTAAACACCACCACGAGGAAGGACCACTTCCCATTGCCGTTCATTGACCAAATGCTTGAGAGGTTAGCGGGTTATGCTTTCTATTGTTTTCTTGATGGTTATTCTGGTTATAATCAAATTGTCATTTCACCCGAGGACCAAGAAAAAACCACTTTTACATGCCCGTTTGGTACATTTGCATATCGTCGCATGCCTTTTGGTTTATGTAATGCACCTGCTACATTTCAAAGATGCATGATGAGCATATTTTCTGATCACGTAGAAAAGATAATTGAAGTGTTATGGATGATTTTAGTGTATTTGGTGATTCGTTTGATAGTTGGGCAGAGGCACGGCACAAAGTTGTTCCTTCTCCTTCCTTCCTTGCAATAGTCACGGCACAAGAGAGACGGATGTATTTCGGGGATGTATGAATGTAGGAAAATATGGTAGAGGGTGGTGACTAAATGGTGCAGCAAAGGGTGGTATTTATAGGCTGAAATTCGCAGGTAAGGTAGTTCCAAATTCAATTCTTTCTTACCCCATTCCACCAAATGTCCCTTTTACTTGCAAGTTTTTTATTCCCAAGGAAGAAGAGAGTGAAAAAGACATCGTGGAAGCCCTTCCCAAGGTGCAAAGTGATATCCCAATTCTTGGTACACCAAAACAAGTTCCAGATTGTGTTGAAATCCCTGAAGAGAATTGTACACCAAGAAGAAGGATTCAAGAGAAGGTAGTGGCTGGAGAATATCAAGAATTCATCAAAGAGGACGTATTTGAGACAACGAAGCCCAAAGACGTTGAATTTTATGACATGGGGCAAGTCCCAACCATCACATTCAATCTTGTCGAATCCAATATCCCTGAATCTTTCCAAGAAGTGGTGTTTGTCATTGAGTTCCTGTCGGACAAAGCAAGTAAGTTATCTTCTCCAATTTCCATTACGTTTTATACTTACATGTTGTTAATGATTCAGGCACCCACTTTAGAATTGAAACCTTTGGCGGATCATTTCAAGTATCACCTTCCATTCAAGGATCAATTTCATGCTATGGGACCTAGGGGGCGTAAAGAGAAGCATCGTCCGGCTGCAAGACGTTAAAGCAAGCGCTTCTTGGGAGGCAACCCATGCAAATAAGGAAGACCTGGAAGCTCCGGCATCATAATCAGATTTGCGTTCCTAAACCCTACTCTTTATTGCTTTTACTTTGCCATGTTTGTCATGTTTGCTAGTTGTGTTATTTGCTTGTTTTTGTGTGAGTCTATGTTTGAAACATTGAGGACAATGTTTGGTTTAAGTGTAGGGGGGGTGAACGAAGTGTTTTTGTTGCAAAATTCGTAGGATTTTACCACCTAACATTTCAAAGGTTGTTTTTCATTGTTTTTGAGTGTTTTTAGAATGTTTTCATGTGTTTTTATGTGGCTTTACCAGAAAATACGAAAATTCAAGAAAAAAAATCGAAAAAGTTTTGAAAAAACCCAAAAAAAGTCGTTTTAAAGTTGTTTTTGTGTGTTTGTGTCTTAGGGTACCTTCCAACACAATGATGAGGATTTGGTTTTTAATTGCATAACGGTTAAAGAAAGTTACAAACATGGATGGAAGTATGATATACTCTTTGGTTTATGCTTGGTTATAGTTATAGTTTACGAATTCACATGTAATCACAAAGGAAAAAAAATAAGTTGTTGCAACATGCTTGAAGGAAGGAACTCAAACTAACGCTGCAACCCTGAGAGATTTGAGCCTGAACTTTATTTGGAGAGCTATTAATCTATGATTTCTTGTTTTCTAAAGTCGTTGCATGATCTCATTATTCTTTGCTTGGTTGCTACTTAGAATGCGTTTTATCACTTTAGTTCCAAATACTAGAACTCATGCCCGTTTCATTCAAAGCTTAAAATTGAGTGCATAACATATAACAAGATGAAGTTGTTTAGTAGTTACCACCAGAGCCAGAAAGCATTCATCCCATGCATTTGTTTTGTAGGTTTAACCCCTTTGAGCCTTATTTAGCCTATTTTTGTTGTTAGCCACATTATCCCTACCTAGCCTAGAATAGGACCATCCACACCCTTGTTCTTAAAGTATAGTGGAGCATGACTTAGAGGGTATTCCTTTTGATCAAACATATTGCAGAAATCAAGTGTGGGGGAAGGGAATTTTTGTGTTTTGTGTGCCAAAGTCTTTCATGTGGCACGGGTAAAAAAAAAAAAAAAAAAAAAAAGAAAAAAATTCATGGAAAATAGCAAGAAAAAAAAAGTTGTGAAAAATATGAAAAAGAGTTGAAAAAGATGTGAAAATGAGCTCTTAAGTGTTGATTGTTGAAGGAAGGGTCCAAAACATTGAATAGACCCTAAGTATTGCATAAATCTTCCCTTTGTGTTTAAAAGTTGATTTCTGCATTCTAAAGGGAATTCTAAGTTGATTTCATTACTTTGCTTGCTATTGCTTTAAGAACGTTTGTTATCCCTATCCTTTCTTTGTTAGCCATTACCCTTAGCCCCATTACAACCCTTGACTTCAATCTTGAGTGTTGTGTGTTTCAAATTGTGGAGTTTAAAATTGGTATGAGCATATGGTGTCACTGGTTCTCGCGTCTAAGTAGTAGCATTCCATTTATGAGATCATATGTAGCATGTTTAATAACTCCAGAAAGTGCTTTCTTTGTTATACATATATGTGAGTGTTCATCTACATGTTTACATCAATCTTCTCACATATAACTAGTCTAGGGTGTGTAGTTAGAAAATCTGTGTGAAAATAGAGAGTATATCTTGTGAGGAATTGAGGGAATTCTCTAAGGCATGTTACTATCATCAAAACCATGTTTTAAATTGATTAAATGCGAGCTTGTGAATGGTGACTACGATTAAGTATGTGCTCGAGGGTGAGAATAACTAAAATCTATGTAAGTAGTGATTTTTAATGTGTCATGTTTCATTGGAAATCCCTGAGACAAACGTTGGAAGGTTTAGGTTATGTTATGTTTTGTTTTGTTTGTTTTGTTTTGCTCTAGGACTAGCAAAAGCTAAGTGTGGGGGAATTTGATAGTAGCATATTTATACGATTTAGTTTGCTTGTTTTCTTGCATTTTCATAGTTTGTTTGTGTTTATTATAGTGTTTTAAGCTATTTTCGTGTGTTTGTAGGTCCATATGACAAAGTTGTCAAGAAAGTGCATTTTGGAGCATTTTTAGGCAGTTTTGGGCACCAAATGGATAGCTTATGAATGGAGCAAGATGGATGGACGAATTTGAAGTTCAAGAGGCTAGGAATGTGCTTAAAAGAGTGAAGAAATAAATCCAAGTCAAGGAAGATAAGAAATCAGCTCAAAAGAAGGAACATTATCCAAAACCTTATCCAACCTTATCTTATCTTATCCTATCCTAATCCTATCCTAATTTAATTCCAGCTGCATGGGGGATTTATTTTCAGATTAGGACACATTAAAATTGGTTTCTAGAAGCCCTTATCCACTCCTACAAAGGTGCCACACTTTATCCCTTGTTTTTCTAGAAATCAGCCACAAAACAACCTTTCTAGAAGACCTTATCCCTTGTCCTACAAAAGTGACGCCCCAAACCTTTCTAGAACTTCTAGAAACCTGATTATTCCTTTCCCCCTTGGTTTCTAAAAGCCTTAGCCTTTTCCTTCAAGGATTGTGTGTTATTATCCTATACAAATTAGGCCTTTAAATCCTTTTCCTTTGCTACATAGGGGCTGCGAATTTCAGCCTATAAATACCATCCTTTGTTGCACTATTTAGTCACCATCCTCTACCATAATTTACTACACCATTCACCCTCATTGTGCCGTGAGTTTTGCGAGGAGAAGAAGGAAGAAATCTGGAGCCGTGCTTGCCATTCAAGAAGCTTGGATTGTTGGAGCGTTTCTAGGTGTTTTCTATCTTTATGTCAATGTTTAAATTTACTTATCTTTGTTTATTTGCGAACATGAGGAACTAATTTCTTTATAGTTAGAGGGGAATTCAAAGCCATGATCATATGTTTTATATGACTTGATTTCTTCCAGTTATGATTTCATAAGTCGTGAATGTGGTTTACTTATCTATTTGATTGATAACATGTTTATGTATGTTGATTGAGGGTCGACACTTAGTTTGCATGCATGAATTTGATGCTAGAGTATAAGGAAATTTCACCTAATCGTTATTAACTTATATTCATAAGTAGTAAAAGTCGCTAGTCACGATTGTGTTAAGTAAATCCTTGGCAAGAGTAACATGCGTATTCCATAGTTATGAATGCCTCGTCAATGCTTATGATTTCCATTGAACTTAATGATCTTTGATATGTGTCTCTATCATGCGTATTCCATAGTTAAGGTCCTTGATAAGAATAATTTGGTTGTAATGCGTATTCCATTCAATTCAATGAATCTAGGGAAATCTGAGAATTAATTGGCGCAATCTAGTTAATTTGGGGCATTGTCATTCATGGTTTGTTGAAAGAATAACTGGAAATCAAGTCGTAGGCATATGTTTCATGTGTGGAGAAGGAACCTTCTAACTAGCCTTTCACCATCTTAATCTACATCAAATCGTTTTTGTCAAGTTTGTTTTCAAAGTTTCTGTTTTAAAAGTTAAATTCGTCAAAATAAAACCCCTTGCTTTTAAGTCTTGTTTTTAGACTCAAAACATGTTTCCATTAAGTCTTTTGAGTCTTTGAAGTTCTATTTTCGTCCAAATCACTTGTTAGGTCTAGAATTGAGTTTTTTTTTAGTGTTTCTTGCTGTTTTTAGTGTTTTAAGTTAGTTTTGAGTCTATAGAGTCTAGTTTAGTGTTTTTGAGTCTTATTTGTGTTGATTAGCATCCTTAGTTAATCCCCGGTGTAGAACGATCCTTACTTGCATCATTACTACAATTGTCATCAATAGGGTTTAATTTGTGTGTCAACATAATTTTCACATCACCCTCCATCACTTATTAGCACCCTAGGCATCCCAAATCTAGAAAAGATATTAGTTTTCACAAAATCTGCCACAACTTTAGAATCGTTAGTTCGAGTAGCTTTCGCTTCCACCCATGATGTGAGAATTACTTGACACACAAAATTAAACCCTCTTTCTGACAATTGTAGTATAGATGTAAGTAGGGTATCGTTCTAGGCCGAGGATTAGGAGGGATTGCTAATCTATTCTAAATTAATTTAAAAATATTAAATAAGACTCAAGGACACAAAACTAGGCTAAAAACTCTAATAACACGAAACACACTTAGGATGACTCAAAATAATGAAAACAATCAAATTGGACACTAGGAACTGCAATGGATGGAAATTGAATTAAAAGACTAACAACAATGAAAACTAACTAAATAATATAATTTAATAATGGGGGGGGGGGGTTTGCTGGTTTTGTTCCTTCCTAGTGCTAAAACATGTTGAGTATAATAGCACAAGTAAGGGTGTCGAATCCACAGGGACTAATTGGACCTATACAACCACTTGTTTTGCAAGAACCCTATTAGATAATAAAACTAATCAATTTAAACAGATTTGTTGTTGTAACTTGAAAACACACGAAAATGAAATGAACACAAGTAAATGAATCAACAAGTAATAAAATGGGATAGCACCAATGGAGATGAAGCTAGGGATTCGGTTTCACCATTGCTAAACAAATTCCATGTTTGTTAAGTCAGTTTATGCTTAGCCATCTACCTATTTCTTGAGTTTGTTTCACTTAGATATGATCAACCATATGATGTGTGGATTTGATCAAATGTTCCTAGTCATGAACCTAATTGTGATGTGCAACTTTGGTTCCTAATCAAGAATGTGTCACGCATAAGAAACTTTCATAAAACCAAAGGAAACACTTGGCAGGATGTTTGCAAAACATTCCCTTCAATCATTCCCATATCTACCAAGATTATGCATGATGTGTGCTTTTAATATTGGCTAGACAACCTGTGGTTAATTCAAATGGTGATCAAGCACTAAAATCAACACACAAAGTCACAATTAAATCAGAGAATGAAACAAGAAATAGAAGGATCAACTGAGCATTCTGAATTAACTACATGGCAATCTTGCTAGGCTACATCGAATCCCTAGAAAGAGATTAGTTACACTTCATGTTTACAAAAGGTTTGACATAGAAATATATATATAACATGAGTGAACATAGAATTAAGAAGAAGAAACCCTTGAAGCAAAACTGGTATCGAAAATCCCTTAAGAGTGGCCTTCGGTGTTGGTTCTCCAAGTGTGATGTAAATGAAGGTGGAGCGGCTATGATTGAATGGTTTCTGTAAATGGGAGAGAGAATGGACAGAAATGGAGCGGCTATGTGTGTGAATAATGGTATGATGGAATCCCTCCTTGAAGAAGCGAGTTTGCATAGTTTTTATAGGGAGTTTATGGGAGAGCATGCGGATGCCTTTTGAAGAGTGGAGCTGGAAGTGCAAAGATGAGCTGTTTTTGTGAATGATGATGGGGTGGGTGGATTTCTGGAATGGTAAATGCACGGCACAAGGGAAATATGCATGCATGTGGCTAATTTAATTGAAGATGCATGTGGAATGGCTGCAAGGATGAAGTGGACAACCTGGAAGTGGTTGTACAGGCTGGAAAAGGGTATGAAAGTGCACGGCATGGCTGTGTTTGTTGGTGTAAATGTGGCTGAATGGTTTAATTAATGGGAGTGCATGTTTTTGGTGCAAAATAAAGCTGGAAAGGTAAGGGAATACACGGCAAGGTGTGTGGAACCACCCAATATGTTCGAATTGCACCACTTTCCTTCAAATTAACTCCCCAAAATCTTCTCCACGCTTGGAATAATGCTCAGCTACCAAAAGGGGTGTTTTTACTTCATTTGCCTTCCAATTGATCCTAATACACACTTGGCTGCACACTAACACCAAATAATGTAAAATACAACTAGTTTGATCCAAAAACATCACAAAGATGCCAAATATGGAGGATATAAATGCACACGAAATGTGAGCTATCAAATACCCCCAAACCTGGTTTTTGCTAATCCTCGAGCAAACTTAAAACTAAAACACACAAAACACTATCATCTAACTAAACCACTTTCGCTGGCCAAACGATTGCACTGAGCATGTGCAACAAGCCTTTGAACCCCTAGGTGTCCCTAGTTGGAGGAGTTGTGTCTCCTGAGGGTTTACAGTGATGACACCCACAAACATCTACAAAATCTGCAAACAATTTGGTTAATACATGCTTTAAACAAACTAATAAGAACCAATGAAAACTTTGTCATACATTCAAACTCAAAAGTTTGCTACTCCAAAGAATCGTATCAATTGTAACGTATAAAGATATTTCTCCATGTCTTACAACTTCAAGGTCACCATACCCAATTGCTTAAGATAGAATTCACCTAAACTCTACTCCTCACAGCTTCCACTCAAGTTCTCACTCAGATCCTAAGGTTTAGTTTCTCCACCAACATATATGAGTGAAATTATGTAAAGGGAATCAAAATTCTCACATATGAAATCTGAAATGGAAGCACAATTTCTGAGTAGATCTCATGAAATGAATCAAATGCTAAGAATATAGATAACACACACACTTACCATCACCCATGAATACATCCTCAATGATCAGCTAGGTCTTTCTCAAGATTGTAATGTAAGGCTTAGGTTATAGGTTACGAAAGAAGTGATATGAAATACTAGAGCTTGGGGCATACCAAAGTGTCCTTGAGGATCATGCTCTTCACTTACATTTGTCTTCTTTCTTCTTTGTTTTTGGCGTCCAGGCCCTATGCCTTATAATGAGGAGATTTGGAACTTGTATCCACTTTGATTCTCTTCTTTTTTTTTTTTTTTTTTTTTTCTTTTCTCTTTTCCTATAACTTTATTTTTAGAAACAACTTCAACAGAGGTGCCCTCGGTACACGCCACAATCTTGTTCTATCACTCAATTTACCTTTACTCTTCATCACATTGGTATTCCCCAAACTATAAGGTATGGCTTGTACTGAGCTAGAATGGGTAGAGTATGGTGTGGGTGATGAAAGAATTAGGCTAAAGTGTTTGGCTGCAACAAGGGTGAATGGAGCATACAAAGGGATAGGATTTAAGCCTTTTAGTAGTTAAAACATGCATAGCCTAACATCGTCTCATTGAGTTCATTCATGAATGATACTAAACACATGGTATCTGCAAAGGAGAGTAATTCTTAGTATCCAAACAAAATAGAAGTAATGAGATCATTTAAAGTGAAATTGAAAGAAAAAGATAGGATTAGAAACACTTTAAACCCTCTCAAAGAAGCAATTAGGCTCAAAATAACTCACTAGGGTAGTCTCCACTATTCTTCTTCCAGAATTTGAGTATGGTACCTCTATCATCATATCTTCAAGAGTTACAGCTTTATAAATGACAACAAGATACAAAACTTTTTCATAGCAACCCAATAGTTTGTTTGCAAACATAGCCCTCATATACATTCGTATTAGTAAGCAAAAACACACTTAACCAAAACAAACACAAAAACAAACCTTCCATCCCCTTCCATCCCATAATAAATACCCCCAAACCTAACTTAAGCATTGTCCTCGATGCTTAAAATTGTATGCAATGCAAGTAGGCAAAGAATATGGAATGGTAACAACATAAACACAACATAAAGAAAGAACACAAACCACCCTAGGTTGCCTCCTAGCAAGCGCTTTATTTAATGTCTAGGCAAGACATGGTAGCTTGTTCATGGTGTTGTAAACTCAAGAAAATCTACAACTTGATACACTTGCTCTTCCTCCACTTTTTCCAAATATGGTTTCAATCGCTGCCCATTGACTTTAAAAGAGGTGCCATTCTTCATGTTCTCTATCTCCACAGCTCCGTGGGGAAATGTTTGCAGCACTTTGAATGGTCCCACCCACCTAGACTTCAATTTACCTGGGAAAAGTCTCAAACGTGAGTCATACAAAAGTACTTTCATACCTTGGTGAAACTCCTTCCGTAGGATGGCCTTGTCATGATAGAGCTTAGTCCGTTCCTTGTAGATTTTGGCATTCTCATATGCCTCATTTCTGAGCTCTTCCAACTCATTAAGTTGGAGCTTCCTTGCTATTCCAGCATCCTTGTAATCAAAGTTGAACTTCTTAATGGCCCAATATGCCCGGTGTTCAAGCTCCATTGGCAAATGACAAGCTTTCCCAAACACAAGGCGATAAGGACTCATGCCAATGGGGGTCTTGTACGCTATTCTATATGCCCATAGTGCATCATTCAACCTCAATGACCAATCCTTCCTTGTAGGGCTCACAGTCTTCATCAAAATGTTCTTGATCTCCCTATTGCTAATCTCCACTTGTCCTGAGGTTTGAGGATGGTACGGGGTTGCCACTTTGTGGTTGATGTTGTACTTCTTCATCAAGGATTCAAAGGGTTTGTTGCAGAAATGGCTGCCACCATCACTAATAATAGCTCTTGGGGTTCCAAACCTACAAAAAATCTCATCTTTAAGAAAATTCAAAACAACCTTATGATCATTAGTTCTTGTAGCAATGGCTTCAACCCATTTGGATACATAATCTACTGCCACTAATATGTATAAGTAGCCAAAAGAGGATGGAAATGGTCCCATGAAATCGATTCCCCAAACATCAAAGAGCTCCACCACCAAAATGTTGTTCAATGGCATCTCATTTCTTCGGCTAATGTTCCCCATTTTCTGGCACCTATCACACTTAGAACAAAAATCAAAAGCATCTTTGAATAAAGTAGGCCAAAAGAAACCAGATTGTAAAACCTTTAGAGATGTCTTTTTGGCACCAAAATGTCCTCCACATGCCAATGTATGGCTGAACGTTAGAATGCTTTGTTGCTCACTCTCTGGGACACATCTCCTAATGATTTGGTCAGGGCAATATTTAAACAAATATGGTTCGTCCCAAACGTAGTGCTTTACCATGGCAAGGAACTTCTTTCTTTCCTGAAAAGAAATGTCATTTCTCATTACACCACAAGCAAGATAATTAACAAAATCAGCATACCATGCTTCTTTTTCTTGAACAACAAGGAGTTGTTCATCTGGAAATGATTCATTTAGAGGCAAAGGTTGTCCAACTCCATGGTTCTCATTAAGCCGTGACAAATGGTCAGCCACAACATTATCACTTCCCTTCTTATCTCGAATTTCCAAGTCAAACTCTTGTAGTAAGAGTATCCATCTAATTAAGCGTGGTTTAGCATCCTTTTTTGTCATCAAGTACCTAAGGGCTGCATGATCAGAAAACACAATAACTTTAGATCCCACAAGATATGACCGAAACTTCTCTAAGGCAAAAACAATAGCAAGCAACTCCTTTTCAGTTGTGGAATAGTTAAGTTGAGCATCATTTAGAGTCCGGCTTGCATAGTAGATCACGTGTGGGAGCTTGTTCACCCTTTGCCCTAAAACTGCACCAATAGCATAGTCAGAGGCATCACACATTAATTCAAAAGGTAAAGACCAATCTGGTGCCATAATGATAGGAGCCGAGGTTAATTCTTGTTTCAAAGTATTGAATGCATCCATACAAGCTGTATCAAAATGAAATACAACATCTTTAGCTAACAGATTGCATAATGGATGAGTGATCATTGAAAAGTTCTTAATGAAACGTCGATAAAAGCCCGCATGTCCCAAAAAACTTCTCACTCCCTTCACGGTTGTGGGAGCTGCCATATTGGTGATGATGTCAATTTTGGCTTTGTCCACCTCCATTCCTTTGCTAGAGATTACATGTCCCAACACAATTCCTTGTTTTACCATGAATTGGCACTTTTCCCAATTGAGAACCAAATTTGTTTCCTGACATCTTTGAAGTACTAAAGAGAGATGGTTAAGACATTCATCAAAAGAGGAACCAAACACTGAAAAGTCATCCATAAATACCTCAATGAATCTTTCTACCATGTCAGAAAAGATTGCCAACATGCATCTTTGGAATATTGCTGGAGCATTGCAAAGTCCAAAAGGCATTCTCCTATATGCAAATGTGCCAAAGGGGCAAGTAAAGGTAGTTTTCTCTTGATCCTCCGGAGCAATTGCAATTTGATTGTAACCTGAGTAACCATCAAGAAAACAATAGTGTGAGTAACCTGCCAATCTCTCAAGCATTTGATCTATGAAAGGCATAGGAAAGTAATATTTTCTAGTGCTAGAATTCAACTTACTGTAATCGGTGCAAACACGCCAACTAGCCGTGGGCTTTGTGGGCACAAGCTCTTTGTTTTCATTCTTCATCACTGTGATTCCCACCTTCTTAGGTACCACCTGAATAACACTCACCCATTTGCTATCAGAAATGGGATATATGATCCCCACATCTAACAACTTCAACACTTCATTCCTCACAACTTCCTTCATGTGTGGATTGAGCCTTCTTTGTGGTTCATGGGTTGACTTTGCTCCTTCCTCCAAAAGAATCCTATGCATGCACATGGTAGGGCTTATTCCCTTGATATCTGCAATAGACCACCCAATAGCTGATTTGGACTCTTTTAACACCCTAATTAGTTTATCTTCTTCATTTGGGTTGAGGTCAAAAGCTATGATAACTGGAAGAGTTTGGAAGTGGTTTAAGTTCAAGTTTTGGTGCCTTAACAATGGAAGGGGTTAGATGTGACCTCGATGGTTCTAAAGGCTCTACAAGAGGTGAAACATTCAAAGGATACGGTGCCAATGCTTCCAAGGTAGCTACCTCTTCCATGAGTGCATCTTCTTCATCAAACTCATCTTGAGATTGACTCAAAACAGTTTGTAATGGTTCATTAGATTGTGCCTGCAAGAACTTAGAGAAAACAAGCGAATCAAGCACATCAATGGCATAGCACTCAAGAGATGAAGAAGGATGAGAAAGAGACTCAAACACTTTGAATTGAACGGTCTCTCCTAGCACTGTCATAGTGAGGAGTCCATTTTGCACATCAATGATGGTCTTGGCCGTGGCCATAAACAGTCTTCCAAGCAAAATAGGCAACTCTCGGTCATGTATAGGAGCTTCTTCCATGTCCAACACTACAAAATCCGCAGGCAAGATTAGTTTATCAATTTGAACTAGAATATCCTCTACTATACCTCTTGGATATTTCACGGATCTGTCCGCAAGTTGTAATGAGATGGTGGTGGCCTTCAATTCCCCCAAACCTAGTTGAAGGTACACGGAATAAGGCATTAAGTTGATGCTAGTGATATGATATTAACTAGCACTCAAATTAAACCCTCTTTTGTCAAATTGTAGTAAAGATGTAAGTAGGGATCGTTCTAGACCGGGGATTAGGAGGGATTGCTAAACACTTGGAAACTGACTTAAAAACTCAAAAACAAAGTTTAAAACACTAAACTAGACTCAAAGAATGCAAAACTAAAGTTTAAAACACTTAAACAAACCTAGAACTCAAAACAGCAACTAGAAGACTCAAAACTGCCTAAAAACCACTTTCTGGGCAGTTTTGAGCACCTACACTAATTTGGACGAAATTGGTTGAAAACTTGAATCAAAACACTTAGAAACACAAATCAAAACACTTTCTAACTAATCTAAGACTTCAAAATAAAGGGGGATTTGTTTTGGACGAAAATTGAAAACAAAACAGAAACTTAAAATTAAACAGATTGTAAAACGTTTTTGGGTGAAAAGGATGGATAAAAGGCTAGTTAGGAGGTTCTTCTCCACACATGTCACACTTGCAAACAAAACGATTTTCAGTTGTTCTTCCGATAAACTATGAATACTCAACGCCTCAAATTAACCGTGAATTGCACTAATTAACCCTCAGTTTTTCCACAAGTTATTAAGTTGGATGATTGCATACGACAACCCAAAACATTCCCTACAAGTTCCCTACATGAATTGCATAATAGAGATACAAGCAAGAATCATTACGTTCTATGAAAAACATAAGCATTACGAAGCATTTGTTACTATGAATTGCATGAAACTTATGCTAAGAATTCATTCAACGCGATCGTTTTCAAGCGATCTTCACTACTTGTGATTATAAGATTGTAACTATTAGGTGAAACTCCCTCATAATCTAGCATCATATTCATGCATGAAAACTAAGCGTGCACTCTCAATCAACATACACAAATAAGTTATCAATCAAATAGATGAACGAATTGAATCCACAACTTATGAAATAACAACTGAATGTAATCGAATCAAATTGCAAGCATGTACATGGTTTCGAATTGCCCCCCAACTAAGGGGGTTTAGTTCCTCATACTCACAACATAAAGTTTATTAAATTGAAACATCGAAGACATAAGAAAGATTACACCTAAAACGCCCAAGAATTCCACTTTGAATTTCTGCACGTCAAGCTCCTCTTCTTCTTCTCCTTGCTGCGGCAGAGATGGTTTTGGGGGTTTTTGGATGTGGTTTTGGTTTACGAAGGGAGTTAGGATGGTATGGTGGTGCGGCAAGGGGTATGGATGGTGTATGGAAGTGTAGAATGGTGTATGGAGGTGGATGGTGGCTGCGGCAAGGATGGGAAGTGGCTGGAATGGATGGAAGATGCGGCAAGGTGGGGAAATAGGGTTTAGACGATTTCGGATTTATGGAGAGGGAGATTATATGCGGCAAGGTGTAAAAAACATATATATAGGCACCTAAAACCCTAAATAAATCAGATTGGGCTAGGGTTAGGTGCGGCTACTTAAGTGGACTAGGGTTAGGGTTTGTAAAATAGGGCTTCTAGGATGGAAAGGTGCGGCATGGGCTTAGGGTTTATAATCAGATTTTTGCATGTGAACAAGGCCTAGGTGCGGCTGATTAAGTGGGCTAGGGTTAGGGTTTAGGTGCGGCATAGGTCCAAGAGGTAAGGATGGGTCATCCAAAAGCCCAAAGCCGAGAATAGAAACTCACCAAAATGGAAACCTCCAAGAATAGAAACTTCCAACTTTAGAAACCTTGGTTGCCAATTCCGATTTAGGAAAGATCAACCAAAAATGGAAACTTTTAGGCTTAGCTTTCCTACTTCAAGTAGGAAACCTCAAATCTTCAACTCTTCAATTCCATCCCAACCTTGTGTTCCAAGCATGTCCTTTTCAATCCAAGCTCACTTTTTGCTCCAAAAGCTCCATATTGCATCATTTCATGTAATATGTCCTTTAAACCTGAAAACACATGAAAGTAGCTTAAAAGACTACTTTAACGAAGAAAACATAACAAAGATGCATAAGAACTAGCTAACTAAGGCGCATAAATATGCTCCTATCAAATTCCCCCACACTTAGCTTTTGCTAGTCCTCGAGCAAAACAAACAAAAGAAAGGAAACAAAACGAAACCAACTAACCAAAACAAAACCTAAACCTTCCAACGTTTGCCTCAGGGGTTTCCAATGCACATGACATGTTAAAGATTGTTATCCCCACAGATTTGAGTCATCTTTACACAAGCACATACTTAATTAAAGCCACCACTTACTAATTCACAAGTAATCAATTAAAACAATGCTTTGAATGTAGTAACATGCCTTAGAGAATTCCCTCAATTCCTTACAAGATATACACTCTATTTTCACTCAGATTTTCTAACTCCACACCCTACACTAGTCATATGTGAGAAGATTGATGTAGATATGAAAACGAATGCTCACATAAATGTTTCACAAAGAACGCAATTTCTAGAGTTAAGAAGCATGTTTAGATATGATCTCATGAATGGAATGCTACTACTTAGATGCGAGAACCAGTGACACCATATGCTCATACCAAATTCAAACTCCACAAATTGAAACACATAACACTCAAGATAGAAGTTAAGGGTTGTAATGGGGCTTGGGGTGTTGGTTAACAAGGAAAGGATAGGGAAAACAAACGTTCTTCGAGCAATAGTAAGCAAAGCAATGAAATTGAGACGTAGAATTCACTTAGATTGCAGCAATTAACTTTAAAACACAAGGGGAAGACTTAAACAACTCCTTAGGGCCGAATTCATTGTTTTGGACCCTTACTTCAACAAACAATACTTTGGAACTCTTTTTTTTTTCAACTTTTCAACTCTTTTTTCATACTTTTCATACTTTTTCTTCATTTTTTTCTTTTTCCACGAATTTTTTTTTTTTCTTTTCTTTTCCTTCCACACGTGTCTATGGCACACAAAATCACAAAAGAAATATTTCCCCCACACTTGTTTTCTGCCAACATAAATCAAAAGGAATTCAATTTGAATCATGATTTACTATGCTTTAAGAACAAGGGTATGGATGGTCCTAAACTAGGCTAGGTGAGGAAAACATGGGTTAACAAATAACGAAGGCTAACAAGGCTCAATGGGGTTAAAACCTACAAATCACAATGACATAGGGCACACGGCTTTTTGGCTAAGGTGGTGGTCACTATACAACTTCATCTTGAATATGTGTTATGCAAATCAATAACATGCTTTGAATGAAATGGACATGAGTTCTAGCATTTGGAACTAAATGATGAAACGCCTTCTAAGTTGCAACCAAGCAAAGAATAATGAGATCATGCAACGACTTTAGAAAACAAAGAATGCACAGATTTTAACTCTCCAAATAAACGTTTAGGCTCAAGTCTCACAAGGTTGTAGCGTTAGTTTAAGTTCCTTCCTTCAAGCACGTTACAAAAACTAATTTTTTTCTTTATGATTGCATGTGAAATCATAAGTTATAACCACAACTAAGCATAAACAAAGAGTAAATCAAACTTTCATCCATGTTAATCACTCTCTTTAACAGCCATGTAATTACAAACCGAATCCTCATCATTGTGTTGGAAGGTACCCTAAGACACAAACAAAACACACAAAAACAACTCTTTTTGGGTTTTTAAAACAAAATTTTCAAATTTTGATGTGATTTTCGGATTTTTGCATCAACACACACTAAAACACACCAAAACTGCTCAAAAACACTTAAAAACAGCAAGGAACAAGTCTCCAAGTTAAGGGTGATAAAATCCCACGAATTTGCATCTAAAACACTTAGTTACCCCCCCACACTTAAATCAAACATTGTCCTCAATGTTTCAAGCATAAGATCACACTAAACAAAAAGAAACACACAAACAGCAAGTAAAACAACTAAATAGGCAGAATTGAAATAAACAACAAAGTGAAGAGTTTAGGAATGCAAATCTGGAATTGGAGTGATTCCTTAGGCTTCCTTTGTTGAATTGCATGGGTTGCCTCCCAAGTAGCGCTTTCTTTTACGTCGTACAGCCGGACGAAAAGCCCATTCACTCTCCATTTGTGCCCACGGCACCCAAAGAAATATCCTCCACGGTTTGTTCAACAAAGTTCTCATAATATGGCTTCAAACGGTGTCCGTTCACTTGGAATTCATGACCTGTTTTGAGACTTTGAATCTGGATGGCACCATAAGAAGATATGTTAGTAATAACAAACGGTCCAATCCACTTAGAATGTAACTTACCGGGAAACAAACGTAAACGGGAATTGAACAATAGCACTTTCTGCCCAGTTGAGAATGATTTCCCACGGATCATGTTTTCATGGAAAGCTTTGGTCTTTTGCTTGTAAATGCTTGCATTATCATACGCCTCGTGCCGTATCTCATCAAGCTCATTCAATTGCAATCTCCTTTGACTTCCTGCTTCCTCGAGGTTCATGTTAAACTTCTTGATGGCCCAAAGTGCTTTGTGCTCCAATTCAACAGGAAGATGGCACGCCTTGCCATAGACAAGTCGGAAGGGGGACATCCCAATGGGGGTTTTGTACGCCGTACGATACGTCCAAAGTGCATCATCTACCCGTAAGCTCCAATCCTTCCTTGTTGGCCCAACGGTCTTCTCTAGGATTTGCTTGATCTCACGGTTGGAAACCTCGGCTTGCCCATTAGTTTGAGGATGGTAAGGTGTAGAAACCTTATGGGTGACACTGTATTTCCTCAATAACGCTTCAATGGTCCGATTGCAAAAGTGTGACCCTCCGTCACTAATGATCACTCGTGGCATTCCAAATCTTGCAAAAATGTTAGTTCTAATAAAATCTGCAACCACTTTAGAATCATTAGTCCGGGTGGCCTTTGCTTCCACCCACTTCGACACATAATCAACCGCAAGCAAAATATATGTAAAACCATACGAAGAAGGAAAAGGACCCATAAAATCAATACCCCAAACATCAAAAATTTCAACATTTAGGATAGAAACCTGCGGCATTTGGTCCTTTGCACTAATACCACCCATTCGTTGGCATTTATCACATGTTAAGCAAAAAGTTTTAGCATCTTTAAAAATACTAGGCCAATAAAATCCACATTGTAACACCTTAAGGGCTGTGCGTTGTGTGCCAAAGTGCCCTCCACATGCATATGTGTGACAAAAACTCAAAATTGAATGACATTCAGAATCGTGCACACAACGACGTATAATCTGATCGGGGCAAAATTTCCATAAGTACGGATCATCCCACACATAAAATCGTGCATCATGCTTAAGTTTATCACGTTGGTGCCTAGTGAACTCACTTGGAATACGTTTTGACACCAAAAAATTAACAATATCGGCATACCACGGTGCACTAACCTTAATGGACAACAATTGTTCATCGGGGAATGTCTCCAAAATCGGCAAAGACTCCTCACTATGCACCATTCGGCTTAGGTGGTCAGCCACCACGTTCTCACTTCCCTTCTTGTCCCGAATCTCTATGTCGAACTCTTGAAGTAGCAATATCCATCAAATTAGCCGTGGCTTGGCCTCCTTTTTGGTGAGCAAGTACTTCAGAGCTGCATGATCAGTGAAAACAATTACTTTAGTTCCAATTAGATATGATCGAAATTTATCTAAAGCAAAGACAACGGCAAGAAGTTCTTTTTCCGTAGTGGAGTAGTTCAATTGTGCATCGTTCAATGTCCGGGAGGCGTAGTAAATGACATGCGGCCTCTTGTCCTTTCTTTGTCCTAAAACAGCTCCTAAAGCATAGTCGGACGCATCACACATGAGCTCGAAAGGTAGACTCCAATCCGGTGGAACAATGATGGGTGCCGTGGTCAACAACTCCTTGAGTTGGTTGAATGATTCCGTGCACTCCTTGGTGAATTCAAACGCCACTTCTTTTTGTAGGAGTTGGCAAAGAGGTTGTGCTATCTTCGAGAAATCTTTGATAAACCTACGATAAAATCCTGCATGACCAAGAAACGAACGAACCTCTCTAACCGAAGTCGGAGAGGGTAAGTGACGTACAAGATCTATTTTCGACTTATCAACCTCAATACCCTTTTCAGAGATTATATGACCTAAAACGATGCCTTGTTTAACCATAAAATGACACTTTTCCCAATTAAGAACAAGGTTAGTTTCAACATAACGTTTTAGGATTAAACTTAGATTATGCAAGCAACTATCAAACGAATCACCAAATACGCTAAAATCATCCATAAACACTTCAATTATCTTTTCTACGTGATCAGAAAATATGCTCATCATGCATCTTTGAAATGTAGCAGGTGCATTACATAAACCAAAAGGCATGCGACGATATGCAAATGTACCAAACGGGCATGTAAAAGTGATTTTTTCTTGGTCTTCAGGTGAAATGACAATTTGATTATAACCAGAATAACCATCAAGAAAACAATAGAAAGCATAACCCGCTAACCTCTCAAGCATTTGGTCAATGAACGGCAATGGGAAGTGGTCCTTCCTCATGGTGGTGTTTAGCTTCCTATAGTCAATGCACACCCTCCAACCGGTTTGAATACGTTAAGGGACAAGCTCATTCTCGGCATTAGCTACCACCGTCACTCCGGATTTCTTTGGTACGCATTGAACCGGCGAAACCCACCTACTATCCGAGATTGGATAAATAACCCCACAATCTAGAAGCTTTATGATCTCCTTCTTCACTACTTCCATCATTGGAGGGTTGAGACGGCGTTGAGCCTCTCTAGTTGGTTTGGCCCCCTCCTCAAGAAATATGTGATGCATACAAGTCGTAGGGCTTATACCTTTGATATCGGCTAATGTCCAACCTAGGGCAGATTTGAACTCCTTCAAAACTCGAAGCAACTTCTCCTCCTCTTGTGCCGTGAGGGAGGAGGAAATGATGGCATGTAGTGTTTCATTTTCTCCCAAGAAAATGTACTTCAAATGGCTTGGCAAAGGCTTGAGTTCAAGGATAGGTGCCTGAATTATGGATGGAAGCAATTTGTTAGTCGAAATGGGAATGGACGCACGGGTAGTATACTTACCATCAAGCTTAGGTGAGGACTCAAGGGCAGCCACAACTTCAAGTAATTCCTCACTAGGGGGCACGGCATGGGATGACTCTTGTATGCCGTGGGCATGCATGCAATCTGCCCCCTTTGTTTTGAGTTCAATGCCTCGTGTAATGACTCTCTCAAGCGCATCGTCATTCAAATTGTCGAGATATCCCTGCGCCAAAGAGTCAATTATATCAATAGAAAAGCATGAATGGTCCTCACTAGGGTATTTAATGGAATCAGAAAGATTAAAATTAACAACTTCCCCATCGAATTCCATGGACAAAGTTCCACTATACACGTCAATCTTCGTCCGGGCCGTCTTCATGAATGGCCTTCCAAGTAGAATGGGCAGCGAAGGAGCATGGTCAATTTCATCCATTTCGAGGACATAGAAATCCGCCGGGAAGACTAAATGATTAACCTGCACAAGAACATCTTCCAAAACTCCCTTTGGATAGGCGTTAGATCTATCGGCCAATTGTATTATTACCCCATCATTTTTCAATGCTCCTAAGTTCATAGATGCATAAATGGAATATGGCATAACATTTATAGAAGCACCTAAATCAAGCATGGCAGATTCAAATCTAGTATTCCCAATGACACAAGGAATGGTAAAGCTACCTGGATCTTTGCATTTGGGAGGTAGTTTGCGTTGCAAGATGGCGGACACATTCTCACTTACCTTTACCACTTCCTTAGTCGACATCCTCTTCCTAGTGGTACACAACTCCTTCAAGAACTTAGCATACCTCGGGACTTGCTTGATTGCATCTAACAAAGGTATGTTAACTGGAACTTTCCTAAAGGTTTCAAGGATATCCTTTTCTGCCTCTTCTTTCTTCGTTTGCATGAACCTACTAGGAAAAGGCACATTTTAAGGGAAAACATTAGTATGAACCGAATTTGACACATTCTTACCTTTGTGGGACAAATTGGGGAGATTGGGAGTCTTAGGGACTTGCGGCAAAGGTGGAACCACCTTTGCCGTGGGCTGCTTTGATTCTTCCTCTTCCAATTGCAAAAGTTCATCCTCGTTATGACCTGTTTTTTATGAAGAACCTGCCCCAACTTCCTTACCACTTCTTAGGGTGATTGCTTTGGCACTTTCGAACCCTCCCTTCGGATTTGGAATGGTGGAACTAGGGAGTTGTCCGGGATCTCGAAACTTACCTACAAACTCGGCAATCTGCCCAATTTGTTTCTCAAGTTGATCCACCTTTTTATCTTGGTTTTGCATAGCCTTAGCTTGATCTTCCTGCCCATTAGACAACTTAGTTAGTATTTTAAGAAGTGCATCATTGTCAAGAGACGTACCTGAGGCACTTGGGCCGGATTGGGCTTGATTTTGGGGTGGGCCGTAGGTTTTGGGAAAGAACCCTGGGGGTTGTTGCCTAAAGCCTCCTTGGTTCTGAGGTTGCTGGGGCTCCCTCCATTTGAAGTTTGGATGGTCTCGCCACCCTGGATTATACGTGTTGGAGTATGGATCATGTCTTGACTGATTTTGGCTTTGAAACGCAATGACATTCGCACTCTCCCATCCGCCATTCTCGATGAGTTGAGGACACTTTTCGGAGACATGTCCTTGGATAGAACATACGCCACATACCACAGGTCCTTGTATCTTCATTCCCTCGGCCATCTGTGAAACAATAGAAGTAAGATTAGCCAATTGTGAATGAAGATCGGAAGTTGAACTTACCTCATGTACTTGGTGCCGTGGGGGTTCTCTTTGGCCTACACCCTCGTACTGTTGAGCGTTCAACGCTCTATTGGCAATCAAGACCTTGGCAGCCATGGGTGTTTTGTCCACCAATGCTCCCCCCGCAGAAGCATCAAGCATTTGACGTTCTAGAGGTAGGAGACCCTCGTAGAAATATTGCAAAAGCAACTCCTCCTTCATCTGATGCTGTGGACAAGAAGCAACAAGTGATTTAAATCGCTCATAATATGTAGGAAAAGACTCACCTTCTTCTTGTTGAATTCCGCTGATCTTTTTGCGTAGGAGGATGATGCGAGAAGTTGGAAAGAACTTTTCCAAGTACGCTCTCTTCATACTCTCCCAAGAAGTGACAGTGCCGGGAGCTAACTCATATAACCAATCCTTGGCTTTATCCATCAAAGAGAATGGAAAAGCCTTCATCTTCAATATATTTCCGTCAACATTGACGGGAGTCATACTAGAGCAAACTACTTCAAATTATTTCAAATGTTTGTTAGGATCTTCCATGGACAAGCCATGGTATTTAGGAATATGATGAAGCAAACTTGACTATAATTCAAACTCATCCGTCTTACCTTGGGCAGCCGTGGGGTATTGAATGCACAAGGGTGCGGCATTATCCAAACCTGAGGCGGAAAGCTCCTTGAGTGTACGGTTGTCCACCGCCATGCCTTGGACTTCTTCAAATATCCCTGCCGTGGCTTCCTCCTCTTCTTCTTGTACGTTTTCTTCAAGGTCAGATGCGGAAGTTGGTGGATGGTGTTCTTGCTGGTTTCTAGCTCTTCTCAACTTCCTCTCAAAATCGTCGTCAAAATCCAAGATGTTTGCACGAATCATTTGAGAGCTTCTAGTCATACATTAGTACCTAAGAAACAAGAAACAAAATTAGGTCAGAAACTTAAACCAAGTCAGAAACAAAGTGAAATAAAAGAAACAAAAACAATCCAAGGGATTAGCAACTTTGCTAATCCCCGGCAACGGCGCCAAAATTTGATATGATATTAACTAGCACTCCAATTAAACCCTCTTTTGTCAAATTGTAGTAAAGATGTAAGTAGGGATCGTTCTAGACCGGGGATTAGGAGGGATTGCTAAACACTTGGAAACTGACTTAAAAACTCAAAAACAAAGTTTAAAACACTAAACTAGACTCAAAGAATGCAAAACTAAAGTTTAAAACACTTAAACAAACCTAGAACTCAAAACAGCAACTAGAAGACTCAAAACTGCCTAAAAACCATTTTCTGGGCAGTTTTGAGCACCTACACTAATTTGGACGAAATTGGTTGAAAACTTGAATCAAAACACTTAGAAACACAAATCAAAAAACTTTCTAACTAATCTAAGACTTCAAAATAAAGGGGGATTTGTTTTGGACAAAAATTGAAAACAAAACAGAAACTTAAAATTAAACAGATTGTAAAACGTTTTTGGGTGAAAAGGATGGATAAAAGGCTAGTTAGGAGGTTCTTCTCCACACATGTCACACTTGCAAACAAAACGATTTTCAGTTGTTCTTCCGATAAACTATGAATACTCAACGCCCCAAATTAACCGTGAATTGCACTAATTAACCCTCAGTTTTTCCACAAGTTATTAAGTTGGATGATTGCATACGACAACCCAAAACATTCCCTACAAGTTCCCTACATGAATTGCATAATAGAGATACAAGCAAGAATCATTACGTTCTATGAAAAACATAAGCATTGACGAAGCATTTGTTACTATGAATTGCATGAAACTTATGCTAAGAATTCATTCAACGCGATCGTTTTCAAGCGATCTTCACTACTTGTGATTATAAGATTGTAACTTTTAGGTGAAACTCCCTCATAATCTAGCATCATATTCATGCATGAAAACTAAGCGTGCACTCTCAATCAACATACACAAATAAGTTATCAATCAAATAGATGAACGAATTGAATCCACAACTTATGAAATAACAACTGAATGTAATCGAATCAAATTGCAAGCATGTACATGGTTTCGAATTGCCCCCCAACTAAGGGGGTTTAGTTCCTCGTACTCACAACATAAAGTTTATTAAATTGAAACATCGAAGACATAAGAAAGATTACACCTAAAACGCCCAAGAATTCCACTTTGAATTTCTGCACGTCAAGCTCCTCTTCTTCTTCTCCTTGCTGCGGCAGAGATGGTTTTGGGGGTTTTTGGATGTGGTTTTGGTTTACGAAAGGAGTTAGGATGGTATGGTGGTGCGGCAAGGGGTATGGATGGTGTATGGAAGTGTAGAATGGTGTATGGAGGTGGATGGTGGCTGCGGCAAGGATGGGAAGTGGCTGGAATGGATGGAAGATGCGGCAAGGTGGGGAAATGGGGTTTAGACGATTTCTGATTTATGGAGAGGGAGATTATATGCGGCAAGGTGTAAAAAACATATATATAGGCACCTAAAACCCTAAATAAATCAGATTGGGCTAGGGTTAGGTGCGGCTACTTAAGTGGACTAGGGTTAGGGTTTGTAAAATAGGGCTTCTAGGATGGAAAGGTGCGGCATGGGCTTAGGGTTTATAATCAGATTTTTGCATGTGAACAAGGCCTAGGTGCGGCTGATTAAGTGGGCTAGGGTTAGGGTTTAGGTGCGGCATAGGTCCAAGAGGTAAGGATATCAAAAATTTGCTTAAATGACTTATCCTGCTTGCTCTTGGCAAGTTTTCCAGGGAATGGTATTGGTGGAGTGTAAGGTTTCTCGGCCTTGTGAAGATTTGGTGCTTCAAATGAGGAAGTAGCATGGCTTGGTTCCTCATTTGGTTTCTCATTTTCTCCTTGAGTAACCCCTGCATTCACATGATCAAATTCATTAGTAACTTCATTGCCAACTCTATTATTGATAACCTTACCATTTCTAAGTGTAGTGATTGCTTTGGCTTGCTCTTGGTTCCTTTGGAGTATCACGGGTTGGCTTGGAAACTTTCCAACCTCTCTTTGGTTCAAGGCATCAGCAATCTGTCCCAATTGTGTCTCCATTTTGGTTAGAGCCGCCGAATGTTGTTGGAAAGTGCTATTTGTGGTTTGTTGGAATTGCAAGGTGTTTTGAGCTAACAACTTAACCGTATCCTCAAGTGTAGTGGCAGGTTTTGGTTGGAAGTTTTGGAATTGATTTTGATTGTTGTTCTTCCATGAAAGGTTGGGATGATCTCTCCAACTTGGGTTATATGTTTTTGAATACACATCATTCCTTGGCCTTTGATTGTAAGAATTCATGAGGTTCACTTGCTCTTGGACAAAGTCGGGGTAAGCCTCCCTAGATGGACATTGATGAGTAAGGTGGTTTGGTATGTTGCAAATGGCACACACCTCATTTGCTTTTGGCACCATGTTGAGCACGGATTCAAGCTTCTTTTCTAGGTTAGCTACCTGCAACGAAAGATCATGATTAGAGCTTGTTTCATATACTCCAACTTTCTTACCCCTTAAATCTTTGTGTTGAGCATTAGACCCCAACATCTCATAAATGTTATATGACTCTTGAGCATTCTTTTTCTTTAAAGCTCCACCTGCTGCATTATCAACAGTTGATTGACATGTTTGGGTTAGTCCATCATAGAAAATTTGCATTTGTAAGTGAAGAGGTAACCCATGGTGTGGACATTGCAGCAAAAGGCCTTTAAAGCGCTCCCAACACTCATTGAAAGGTTCTCCATCATCTTGTTTGAAGTTGAAGATTTGTCCCCTTAATGTGGCTGTCTTTTGAGTGGAAAAAAACTTCTCCAAAAACTTCTTAGCCACGGCATCCCATGTGGTGAGGGAACCAGGTGCTAGAGTCATCAACCAACCCTTGGCCCTATCTTTCAAGGTGTAAGGAAACACTCTCATCCTCAAATTTGCTTCACTTACTCCCTGCAAAGGTAAACCACTCACAACATTGTAAAATTCTTTAACATGAGCTAAAGGATCTTCATTAGGTAAGCCATAAAAAGAGGGAAGCATATGGAAATGTGAAGATTTAAGATCATAGTTTCTAGCTTCTGTGGGCAGCAAGATGCATGAAGGTGAATTTGGTATGATTGGCTGAGCAAAGTCCTCCAAAGCTCGAAGCTCATCTTGGTTGCCCGCCATCTCTTCTTCTCTTTCCCAATTAACGTGCTCAGATCCTTCACTTGTTGAACTAGACGAATTCCCTTCCTCTTCTTCACGGACAATGGATGAACTTGTTAGCACAAAGTTGTCCAAAGTGTTGCCCTTTAACCGTTCAATTCTTTGGCCTAACTCAACAAGTCTATTTGACATATACTACCTGAAACAAAATAAAACAAGTTTGAATAAAAATCAGAACTCTACTTAAAATGAAAAGAACAAGGTTTAATAGCAAAACAAGCAATTATAAGGGACTGAAATCAGTCCCCGGCAACGGCGCCATTTTTGCTGGTTTTGTTCCTTCCTAGTGCTAAAACATGTTGAGTATAATAGCACAAGTAAGGGTGTCGAATCCACAGGGACTAATTGGACCTATACAACCACTTGTTTTGCAAGAACCCTATTAGATAATAAAACTAATCAATTTAAACAGATTTGTTGTTGTAACTTGAAAACACACGAAAATGAAATGAACACAAGTAAATGAATCAACAAGTAATAAAATGGGATAGCACCAATGGAGATGAAGCTAGGGATTCGGTTTCACCATTGCTAAACCAATTCCATGTTTGTTAAGTCAGTTTATGCTCAGCCATCTACCTATTTCTTGAGTTTGTTTCACTTAGATATGATCAACCATATGATGTGTGGATTTGATCAAATGTTCCTAGTCATGAACCTAATTGTGATGTGCAACTTTGGTTCCTAATCAAGAATGTGTCACGCATAAGAAACTTTCATAAAACCAAAGGAAACACTTGGCAGGATGTTTGCAAAACATTCCCTTCAATCATTCCCATATCTACCAAGATTATGCATGATGTGTGCTTTTAATATTGGCTAGACAACCTGTGGTTAATTCAAATGGTGATCAAGCATTAAAATCAACACACAAAGTCACAATTAAATCAGAGAATGAAACAAGAAATAGAAGGATCAACTGAGCATTCTGAATTAACTACATGGCAATCTTGCTAGGCTACATCGAATCCCTAGAAAGAGATTAGTTACACTTCATGTTTACAAAAGGTTTGACATAGAAATATATAACATGAGTGAACATAGAATTAAGAAGAAGAAACCCTTGAAGCAAAACTGGTATCGAAAATCCCTTAAGAGTGGCCTTCGGTGTTGGTTCTCCAAGTGTGATGTAAATGAAGGTGGAGCGGTTATGATTGAATGGTTTCTGTAAATGGGAGAGAGAATGGACAGAAATGGAGCGGCTATGTGTGTGAATAATGGTATGATGGAATCCCTCCTTGAAGAAGCGAGTTTGCATAGTTTTTATAGGGAGTTTATGGGAGAGCATGCGGATGCCTTTTGAAGAGTGGAGCTGGAAGTGCAAAGATGAGCTGTTTTTGTGAATGATGATGGGGTGGGTGGATTTCTGGAATGGTAAATGCACGGCACAAGGGAAATATGCATGCATGTGGCTAATTTAATTGAAGATGCATGTGGAATGGCTGCAAGGATGAAGTGGACAACCTGGAAGTGGTTGTACAGGCTGGAAAAGGGTATGAAAGTGCACGGCATGGCTGTGTTTGTTGGTGTAAATGTGGCTGAATGGTTTAATTAATGGGAGTGCATGTTTTTGGTGCAAAATAAAGCTGGAAAGGTAAGGGAATACACGGCAAGGTGTGTGGAACCACCCAATATGTTCGAATTGCACCACTTTCCTTCAAATTAACTCCCCAAAATCTTCTCCACGCTTGGAATAATGCTCAGCTACCAAAAGGGGTGTTTTTACTTCATTTGCCTTCCAATTGATCCTAATACACACTTGGCTGCACACTAACACCAAATAATGTAAAATACAACTAGTTTGATCCAAAAACATCACAAAGATGCCAAATATGGAGGATATAAATGCACACGAAATGTGAACTATCAGGTTTGGTTTTGACGAGAAGTAAATGAAACTTAAATAAATTACAGAATTGACAAAAACATGAAATTAAGGTGAAAGGATAGGTGATGGACTAGCTAGAGGGTTCTTCTCCACACATGACACATATGCAACCTAAATTGATTTTCAGTTGTTCTTTCAATAAATTGTGAATGACAATGTTCCAAGTTAATTAGGTCCGCTTAAATTAACTCTTAGATTTCCCTAGATTCATTGGATTGAATGGAATACGCATTACAACCAAATTATTCCTCATCAAAGTCCCTAACTATGGAATACGCATGATAGAGACATTCAACAAAGATCATTAAGTTCAACGGAAAACTATAAGCATTGACAAGGCATTCGTAACTATGAAAAGCATGATACTCTTGCCAAGAATTCACTTAACACGATTGTGGATAACAACCTTCACTACTTGTGAATATAAGTTCATAACGATTAGGTGAAATTCACTTATATTCTAGCATCAAATTCATGCATGTAAATTAAGTATGCATTCTTAATCGACATACAAAAATAAGTTATCAATCAAGCAGTTAAGCAAATTAAATCACAACTCTAAAATCACAACTGAAGGTAATCAATTCATATTACAAATATATTCATGGCTTTGAATTAACCTCTAGCCAAAATAAATTCAGTTACACATTATTAAAACAGAAATAAAATATAAGTTTGGAAAGATTTAACCGAAAGAGAAGGTAGCTTTGCTCCTTCTGTTTTTCTCCCTGCTCTCTGCCTTGCTCTCTCCCCGCCTGCTGTCTCTCACGTTGCCAAAGGCAGCCTTTATTCTTTCCGCGCCAAATAGTATATGCGCCTGACTCTCTTGGCTGTCCCGTCTGACCTGCCCTCTGACCTCTCCGTTTCCTGTGCTCACGTCTCACCTCTCTTCCCGTGCCCTGCTTTCTGTTTCTCACGCTGCCTAAGGCAGCTTCCTCTTCTCTCGCTGCCAAGCGCCCTTGGCTGTCCCGTACTCACCCCTCCTTATTCACTGTCATTTTTTAATTTTATTCCTTCTTTCTTTTTTTCTTGTCTGCCATCCTCTTTATTTTCTGCCTTCTTTTTGTTCCACTTCCTTCCCACTGTCTCTCCACTACCGTCCCATTTCTCTTACATGTTTTTTTTTTCTTTTGTTTCTCCACTCATTCCGTGCCATCCACTTCCTTTGTTTTCTGTTTTTAGTCTCTTTATTCCTCTGTCAGTGCACTCCCCACTTAAGCCTTAAGATGTAGTGGTATTGTAGTGGTCTGCAACTTTAGATAAAGATAATTGAAACCGGTATATTTTGAACCCATCTGCACATAATAACGGACTGGATTAGGTTCAATAATACAAAACACAAAGTGTCCTTTCCTTTCTTTTTATTTTTCTCCACTTTACTTGAAATTAATCTTAAAGCAAATTTAATTATACATTAACACAAGGTAAGGTAAAGTACCACAATTTTAACACAAAAACATCACAAAGACATTAGAAATGGATGGTATAAATGTATGAAATATATGAGTGATCAAATACCCCCAAACTTACATCTTTGCTAGTCCTCTAGCAAAACAAAGAAAATATGAAAAAGTAATAACATGAAAAACATTAGCTTCCCTCTATGTGACCCTCATAGAATTTCATTCAAGAAAACAAATCATCAAGAACCATAGCTAGCATCAAGGAACTAATCCAAGTTCATCTTCCTTATTCAAATATTAGCAGTAATCTTTGAATCATCCTTGAAGTGTAGTGTGTGAGATAGCCATGCTAATGCAATTTCAAAATTTTTATATTTTTTAAAATCATCATATGCAAACTAGCAACCTTCTCACGGGATATACACTCAATCACACATGTGTTTAGTTTAAATGTGTTTTGCTCAAAGAATCAAATGTGAAATTTCTACCATAAGCTTGCATAAATATCTCATCTCCACAATCATAATTGCAAAACTTAAATCAAGAGGACTTTTATTGGATGTAATGAGGTATAGGGAGAGGGTTATTGAAATGAAAGAATAGGTAAACACAAGTTCCAAGCTACATTGCAAGCAATTCTTTTCTTTAGATTTATAAGAACTCAATCTTTCCAACGATTCTTTTAGCACCTCCAACCACATCCTTACACTGAAACTTGAACAACTTTTTATTTCTTTGTGTACAATCTTTCTTTTTCTTTTTCTTTTCTTCTCTTTTCTCTTTTTTTTTTAATACAAACATGAAATACCCCCACACTTATTCTTTTGCCAAACACCTTCAAAGTACTTTACAAACGTTTCTCATAAGACAATCTCGCATTGCTCGTTTGGAAAGGGTAAGGAAAAATGTTTTAGGTATAAGGGTAGACATATCTGGTGATAAGAAATAAAAGGCTCAACATACACGGCTCAAATTGGCAATCTAATGATATCTTTTTTCTTTGGGAAACATGGTTATTTGGGCCGTAGTGGTAAACATAATGCCTCTATCATTTCCAAATTCATGCAATCAATGACAAACATTTCGAAAGATCGTTACGCAAGTTCTAGAGATGTATCTCACATAAGTTCATCACACATGAAAGAATAGGAGTGTATGAAAAATGCACACACTTTCAATAGGCTCAAAAACTCACATAGGATATATATGGTCACTAAATTCACATATGAAGCTTTAATTCATACTTTAGTTTCACATTAACAAGGCTATGTGCATTTGGTTTTTCAAAGATGGTCAAACATGTACAAAACTAACAAGAGAATTAGGAATTTCACAAAACACATGTTAACTAAGTTCTTGATAATCATGATTCAAATTTGATCTAATTATATCATTGGGTCGGGAAACTAACAAAAATCTAATTCAAAACAATAAGGGAAACAAGACAATATTTTTTTTGATTTTTAAATTTCCCGATTTTTTGTTTTAAATTTTTTATTTATTTATTTATTTTTTTTTTAAAGAAAACAAAACTAATTAAGAAAACAAAAAACAACAACACAGAAACAAATGAAACCAGTTCGTAGTCGAAGGTACAAAAAATTTCAATTTGGTCATTTTTTTTTTATACTCTTTACCCCCAAACTTAAACTGGACATTGTCCCCAATGTCAGAAAACACTATAATGCAAATAAAAATAAAATAAATAAATAATAAGAAACAAAATAAAACAATTGGACTGAAAACTTCCCTAATTTGCAGTAAAATCAAGCGATGACCCCCAAGCTAAAATTCTGCAATCAACTTCAAGGGTGGAAAGAACCAAAAGTTCCTGCAAAGAAAAGAAATAATTCAGTTAAGTAACGCAAGAAAATGTAAAAAAAATTGCAAACGAAAAATTGAAAATCACGATAAAAGACAATGAATAGAACTAATAAGTGATCATTGGTCGTGCTTGTTGACTTTCCACAGCTTTCTTCTTGAACTGGGTGACACTTAGCTTTTTACTTGCAAGTGATGATTTGATGATATTGTACGGCGAGGCTTTGCTCTTTGGCGAAGGTGCTCTCCAAATGTTGTTGAAGCTTCTCGAGTTCTTGGATTTAACTCGCACTCCTTTTTCTGAGTTCTTCGCTGCTTGTTTCTTCCGTATGGCAGGCAGGCACAAGGTAGTTGTGTTGGTCTGATTCTTTCTTCAATCTTTCCAAGTGCCCACCTTTTGCTTTCTTTCTCCTTGTCCCTAGCTGAGGATGAATTGGCAAATTGTCTCTACATGCTTCGAGGTATCATTTTCACCTCCCTTACTTGTCCCCCAAGTAGATGTGGTAGACAAAACGGAAGCATAAGATGAAGAAGATGAGTACTCGAGAGCAAGGCTAGGTAAGCAATCAGGAAAGGGTTCCAGGCAGTTGGCTCCAGATCGGAAGATTGATACCAAATGCTAGCTGATTGCTCTCTTTCTCCTTGTCGTAAAACAAAGACAAGGAGAAGGACATAGAGAAAGCATGATATGAGATACTCTTGCTTTCAACCTTTATGATATGAAATACTTTTGCTTTGAATGGGTTGTTTGCAGGAGTATCCCAAGGAATGAGGAACACAAAGTAACTTAGGAGGATTCTTTGGGAATGCATTCTCGGAGATGAAGAAGTGCTGAGAGGGTGTGCCTTTGCTGTGGAAGGCGAAGGTAGATACTTATAGGACTTTTCTTCACAACCGGAACTATTCTCTCACTTATTGTCGGCATCCGGTGGATGGATGAATAGTACAAATTATGCGCTTTCTGACAAAGCTGCCCGTAATTTCCGCAAAGCTACCAGTTGCATGTGACGAGTGACAACACGTCTGGACAAATTAATCTTGCGAAATCCGGGGTTCGGCTCGTGGTTTCTGAGCAAGCCCAACTTTTAAGAAATGAAACGCCTCTTTTGAGAAAAGAATCCGGCTTTTGAGAAAGGAAACTCCTCTTTTGAGAAAAGAATCAGGCGTTTGAGAAAGGAGCCCCGACTCTTCGATTTGCGAGAGGACGCCTCTTCAATTTCTGAGGAGCGCCTCTTTGATTTCTTCTTTTTATAGAGGCGTTAATTTTGTTCCAAAACATACTTGAGCTCCCTCCTGTAAACACTCCCTTCTTGCACTTCCGAAATCTAAATCTGTCCGATCTCTTCTTTCTCAACACCTTCAGAAAATGTCTGGCCCTTCCGATCGTCGTTTTGACTTGAACATTGGTGAAGAGGCAGCTCCGCCTTCACCAGACAACATATGGCGCCCATCTTTCATATCCCCTACTGGTCCTCTTACCGTTGGGGATTTAATGATGAAAAATGACATGACCGCTGCGGTGGTGGCCCGGAACCTTGTCACCCCCAGAGATAACAGACTGCTCGCTAGACGGTCTGATGAATTGGCGGTTAAGGAGTCTCTGGCTCTTAGCGTGCGGGTTCTGTGTCCAACATGGCCCAACGCCTATTTGCTCGAACCCGTCACGTTGAATCGTTGGTGGTTGAAATACAGAGTCTCAAAGAGGAGATTAGAGGACTCAAGCATGAAAATAAACAATTGCACAAGCTTGCACACAGTTATGCCACAAACATGAAGAGGAAAATTGACCAGCTGCAAGACATTGATGGTCAAATTTTACTTGATCATCGGAGGTTTGTGGGTTTGTTCCAACAGCATCTGCCTTCGTCTTCTGGAGCGGCATCGCGTAGTGAAGCTCCAACTGATCAACCTCTGTTGCCTCCTCCTTCTGTGGCCCCGCCGACTACTGAAGCACCACCTGACCAATGAATGCTATTAGTTAACACATCATTGTAAAATATTTTTACTTTTATGTTTTTTTTTTTTTTTTTTTTTTTTTAATATGTAAATTCATGTAAAAAGACTTTGTTTAACCTTCCCCCACACTTAAACTAAATAACACAAACTCACAGAAATCAACCAAATAACACAACCAACTAAACAAAACAAAATGAAAGCAGTAAAGATAAGGGTGTAAGTTGAATGCTTGGGTTGCCTCCCAAGAAGCGCTTGCTTTAACGTCCGCAGTCGGACGAATCTTTACTTTAAACTCCCCTCGGCTCCAAAGCATGGAATTTATCTTTTAATGGGAGGTGATACTTGAAATGATTCGGCAATGGTTTAAATTCAAGAGTGGGTGCCTGAATCATCAAAATCAGAAACATGTTAGTATAAATTAAAATTAAAATTGGAGAAGATGGCTTACTTTCTTTTTCCGACACAAACTCAACGACAAACACCACATCTTTGAACATTTCCGGGACTTTGAACTTGGCCAGGTTTACTATGATGGTTGTGGCTTGTCCCGTGTCATCAAACTCAACTGCTTTGGGCTTGATTGTCTCATGCACAGCCTCTTGGATGTATTCTTGATATGCTTCAACCACTTCATTGTCTTGAATCCCTTTTCTTGGTGTGCAAGGTTCTTTGAACGTTTCAATACCATCGGGAACTTGTTTTGGTGCACCAAGAATTAGGATATCACTTTGCACCTTTGGAAGAGCTTCCACAATGTCTTTTTCACTCTCTTTAGTATTTGGAATCAAAAACCTGCAAGGACAAAGGACATTCGGTGGAATAATGTTAGAATGAAGTGAATTTAGAACTTCCTCACCTGAGTTGGATGACATAGGGATTTAAGGAGC
Organism: Malus x robusta; assembly: GCA_963082935.1. Lineage (NCBI taxonomy): Eukaryota > Viridiplantae > Streptophyta > Magnoliopsida > Rosales > Rosaceae > Malus > Malus x robusta. Next base: position 14,642,724 of record OY720328.1, read on the forward strand.
TTGCAGCAAGAATTCTTCTAAACTGCCCAGGTCGTCCTCCTCCTCTTCTGCTTGCAGCAGCAATTCATCCATGTTCGGGCTGTGTTTGGATGGTTCTGGGACAGCTTCATCCTTCATGTCACCTTCCAAAGTGATGGCTTCATCGATTTCACTTTCTGCTTTTGAATTTGCAATGTTTGAGTTGGAAAGTTCACTTTGATCTCGAATCTGTGCCATGAATTCCACAATCTGCCCAACTTGCATATCCAATTCGTCCACTCTTTTGACTCGGTTTTGCATCTCCTGGTTTTGATTTTCTACTCCCTGATTCAAAGAGGTGAGTAACTTATTACTTTTTCATATTTTCTTTGTTTTGCTAGAGGACTAGCAAAGATGTAAGTTTGGGGGTATTTGATCACTCATATATTTCATACATTTATACCATCCATTTCTAAAGTCTTTGTGATGTTTTTGTGTTAAATTGTGGTACTTTACTGATGCGAAATAGATAAGCACACAAATTAAACCCTTTTTTTGTCAAATTGTAGTAGAGATTTAAGTATGGATCGTTCTAGACCGGGGATTACGAGGGATTGCTAAACACTTGGAAACTGACTTAAAAGCTCAAAAACAACGTTTAAAACACTAAACTAGACTCAAAGAATGCAAAACTAATGGTTAAAACACTTAAACAAACCTAAAACTCAAAACAGCAACCTAATGACTCAAAACTGCCTAAAAACCACTTTCTGGGCAGTTTTGAGAACCTAACAAGAACTTGGACGAAATTGGGTGAAAACTTGAATCAAAACACTTAGAAACACAAATCAAAACACTTTCTAACTAATCTAAGACTTCAAAATAAAGGGGGAGTTGTTTTGGACGAAAATTGAAAACAAAACAGAAACTTAAAACTAAACAGATTGTAAAACGTTTTTGGATGGAAAGGATGGATAAAAGGCTAGTTAGGAGGTTCTTCTCCACACATGTCACACTTGCAAACAAAACGATTTTCAGTTGTTCTTCCAATAAATTATAAATACTCAACGCCCCAAATTAACCGTGAATTGCACTAATTAACCCTCAGTTTTTCCACAAGTTATTAAGTTGGATGATTGCATACGACAACCCAAAACATTCCTGATATGATATTAACTAGCACTCAAATTATACCCTCTTTTGTCAAATTGTAGTAAAGATGTAAGTAGGGATCGTTCTAGACCGGGGATTAGGAGGGATTGCTAAACACTTGGAAACTGACTTAAAAACTCAAAAACAAAGTTTAAAACACTAAACTAGACTCAAAGAATGCAAAGCTAAAGTTTAAAACACTTAAACAAACCTAGAACTCAAAACAGCAACTAGAAGACTCAAAACTGCCTAAAAACCACTTTCTGGGCAGTTTTGAGCACCTACACTAATTTGGACGAAATTGGTTGAAAACTTGAATCAAAACACTTAGAAACACAAATCAAAACACTTTCTAACTAATCTAAGACTTCAAAATGAAGGGGGATTTGTTTTGGACGAAAATTGAAAACAAAACAGAAACTTAAAATTACACAGATTGTAAAACGTTTTTGGGTGAAAAGGATGGATAAAAGGCTAGTTAGGAGGTTATTCTCCACACATGTCACACTTGCAAACAAAACAATTTTCAGTTGTTCTTCCGATAAACTATGAATACTCAACGCCCCAAATTAACTGTGAATTGCACTAATTAACCCTCAGTTTTTCCACAAGTTATTAAGTTGGATGATTGCATACGACAACCCAAAACATTCCCTACAAGTTCCCTACATGAATTGCATAATAGAGATACAAGCAAGAATCATTACGTTCTATGAAAAACATAAGCATTGACGAAGCATTTGTTACTATGAATTGCATGAAACTTATGCTAAGAATTCATTCAACGCGATCGTTTTCAAGCGATCTTCACTACTTGTGATTATAAGATTGTAACTATTAGGTGAAACTCCCTCATAATCTAGCATCATATTCATGCATGAAAACTAAGCGTGCACTCTCAATCAACATACACAAATAAGTTATCAATCAAATAGATGAACGAATTGAATCCACAACTTATGAAATAACAACTGAATGTAATCGAATCAAATTGCAAGCATGTACATGGTTTCGAATTACCCCCCAACTAAGGGGGTTTAGTTCCTCATACTCACAACATAAAGTTTATTAAATTGAAACATCGAAGACATAAGAAAGATTACACCTAAAACGCCCAAGAATTCCACTTTGAATTTCTGCACGTCAAGCTCCTTTTCTTCTTCTCCTTGCTGTGGCAGAGATGGTTTTGGTGGTTTTTGGATGTGGTTTTGGTTTACGAAGGGAGTTAGGATGGTATGATGGTGCGGCAAGGGGTATGGATGGTGTATGGAAGTGTAGAATGGTGTATGGAGGTGGATGGTGGCTGCGGCAAGGATGGGAAGTGGCTGGAATGGATGGAAGATGCGGCAAGGTGGGGAAATAGGGTTTAGACGATTTCTGATTTATGGAGAGGGGGATATTCGGCCAAAGGAGTAAAACACATATATATAGGCACCTAAAACCCTAATGAAATCAGATTTAAACAATGGGCTAGGGTTTAGGATGGGAAGTGGCTGGAATGGATGGAAGATGCGGCAAGGTGGGGAAATAGGGTTTAGACGATTTCTGATTTATGGAGAGGGAGATTATATGCGGCAAGGTGTAAAAAACATATATATAGGCACCTAAAACCCTAAATAAATCAGATTGGGCTAGGGTTAGGTGCGGCTACTTAAGTGGACTAGGGTTAGGGTTTGTAAAATAGGGCTTCTAGGATGGAAAGGTGCGGCATGGGCTTAGGGTTTATAATCAGATTTTTGCATGTGAACAAGGCCTAGGTGCGGCTGATTAAGTGGGCTAGGGTTAGGGTTTAGGTGCGGCATAGGTCCAAGAGGTAAGGATGGGTCATCCAAAAGCCCAAAGCCGAGAATAGAAACTCACGAAAATGGAAACCTCCAAGAATAGAAACTTCCAACTTTAGAAACTTTGGTTGCCAATTCCGATTTAGGAAAGATCAACCCAAAATGGAAACTTTTAGGCTTAGCTTTCCTACTTCAAGTAGGAAACCTCAAATCTTCAACTCTTCAATTCCATCCCAACCTTGTGTTCCAAGCATGTCCTTTTCAATCCAAGCTCACATTTTGCTCCAAAAGCTCCAAATTGCATCATTTCATGTAATATGTCCTTTAAACCTGAAAACACATGAAAGTAGCTTAAAAGACTACTTTAACGAAGAAAACATAACAAAGATGCATAAGAACTAGCTAACTAAGGCGCATAAATATGCTCCTATCAAATTCCCCCACACTTAGCTTTTGCTAGTCCTCGAGCAAAACAAACAAAAGAAAGGAAACAAAACGAAACCAACTAACCAAAACAAACCCTAAACCTTCCAACGTTTGCCTCAGGGATTTCCAATGCACATGACATGTTAAAGATTGTTATCCCCACAGATTTGAGTCATCTTTACACAAGCACATACTTAATTAAAGCCACCACTTACTAATTCACAAGTAATCAATTAAAACAATGCTTTGAATGTAGTAACATGCCTTAGAGAATTCCCTCAATTCCTTACAAGATATACACTCTATTTTCACTCAGATTTTCTAACTCCACACCCTACACTAGTCATATGTGAGAAGATTGATGTAGATATGAAAACGAATGCTCACATAAATGTTTCACAAAGAACGCAATTTCTAGAGTTAAGAAGCATGTTTAGATATGATCTCATGAATGGAATGCTACTACTTAGATGCGAGAACCAGTGACACCATATGCTCATACCAAATTCAAACTCCACAAATTGAAACACATAACACTCAAGATAGAAGTTAAGGGTTGTAATGGGGCTTGGGGTGTTGGTTAACAAGGAAGGATAGGGAAAACAAACGTTCTTCAAGCGATAGTAAGCAAAGCAATGAAATTGAGACTGAGAATTCACTTAGATTGCAGAAATTAACTTTAACACACAAGGGGGAGACTTAAACAACTCCTTAGGGTCAAATTCATTGTTTTGGACCCTTACTTCAACAAACAATACTTTGGAACTCTTTTTTTTCATACTTTTCATACTTTTTCTTCATTTTTTTTTTCTTTTTCCACGAATTTTTTTTTCCTTTTCTCTTTTCTTTTCTTTGCCGTGCCTATGGCACACAAAATCACAAAAGACATACTTCCCCCACACTTGTCTTCTGCCACATTAATCAAAAGGAAGTCAATTTGAATCATGCTTTACTATGCTTTAAGAACAAGGGTATGGATGGTCCTAAACTAGGCTAGGTGAGGAAAACATGGGTTAACAAATAACGAAGGCTAACAAGGCTCAATGGGGTTAAAACGTACAAATCACAATGACATAGGGCACACGGCTTTTTGGCTAAGGTGGTGGTCACTACACAACTTCATCTTGAATGTGTGTTAGCAAATCAATAACATGCTTTGAATGAAATGGGCATGAGTTCTAGCATTTGGAACTAAATGATGAAACGCCTTCTAAGTAGCAACCAAGCAAAGAATAATGAAATCATGCAACGACTTTTAGAAAACAAAGAATGCAAAGATTTTAACTCTCCAAATAAACGTTTAAGCTCAAGTCTCACAAGGTTGTAGCGTTAGTTTGAGTTCCTTCCTTCAAGCATGTTACAAAAACTGATTTTTTCTTTTATGATTGCATGTGAATTCATAAGTTATAACCACAACTAAGCATACACAAAGAGTAAATCAAACTTTCATCCATGTTAATCACTCTCTTTAACAGCCATGTAATTACAAACCGAATCCTCATCATTGTGTTGGAAGGTACCCTAAGACACAAACAAACACACAAAAACAACTCTTTTTGGGTTTTTAAAACAAATTTTTCAAATTTTTATGTAATTTTCGGATTTTTACTTCAAAACACACTAAAACACATCAAAACTGCTCAAAAACACTTAAAAACAGCAAGGAACAAGTCTCCAAGTTAAGGGTGATAAAATCCCACGAATTTGCATCTAGAACAGTTAGTTACCCCCCCACACTTAAATCAAACATTGTCCTCAATGTTTCAAGCATAAAATCACACTAAACAAAAAGAAACACACAAACAGCAACTAAAACAACTAAATAGGCAGATTCGAAATAAACAACAAAGTGAAGAGTTTAGGAACGCAAATCTGGAATTGGAGTGATTCCTTGGTCTTCCTTTGTTGAATTGCATGGGTTGCCTCCCAAGTAGCGCTTTCTTTTACGTCTTGCAGCCGGACGAAAAGCCTATTCACTCTCCATTTGTGCCCACGGCACCCAAAGAAATATCCTCCACGGTTTGTTCAACAAAGTTCTCATAATATGGCTTCAAACGGTGTCCGTTCACTTGGAATTCATGACCTGTTTTGAGACTTTGAATCTGGATGGCACCATAAGAAGATATGTTAGTAATAACAAACGGTCCAATCCACTTAGAACGTAACTTACCGGGAAACAAACGTAAACAGGAATTGAACAATAGCATTTTCTGCCCGATTGAGAATGATTTCCCACGGATCATGTTGTCATGGAAAGCTTTGGTCTTTTGCTTGTAAATGCTTGCATTATCGTACGCCTCGTGCCGTATCTCATCAAGCTCATTAAATTGCAATCTCCTTTGACTTCCTGCTTCCTCGAGGTTCATGTTAAACTTCTTGATGGCCCAAAGTGCTTTGTGCTCCAATTCAACAGGAAGATGGCACGCCTTGCCATAGACAAGTCGGAAGGGGGACATCCCAATGGGGGTTTTGTACGCCGTACGATACGCCCAAAGTGCATCATCTAACCGTAAGCTCCAATCCTTCCTCGTTGGCCCAACTGTCTTCTCTAGGATTTGCTTGATCTCTCGGTTGGAAACCTCGGCTTGCCCATTAGTTTGAGGATGGTAAGGTGTAGAAACCTTATGGGTGACACTGTATTTCCTCAATAACGCGTCAATGGTCCGATTGCAAAAGTGTGACCCTCCGTCACTAATGATCACTCGTGGCATTCCGAACCTTGCAAAAATGTTAGTTCTAATAAAATCTGCAACCACCTTAGAATCATTAGTCCGGGTGGCCTTTGCTTCCACCCACTTCGACACATAATCAACCGCAAGCAAAATATATGTAAAACCATACGAAGAAGGAAAAGGACCCATAAAATCAATACCCCAAACATCAAAAATTTCAACATTTAGGATAGAAACCTGCGGCATTTGGTCCTTTGCACTAATACCACCCATTCGTTGGCATTTATCACATGTTACGCAAAAAGTTTTAGCATCTTTAAAAATACTAGGCCAATAAAATCCACATTGTAACACCTTAAGGGCTGTGCGTTGTGTGCCAAAGTGCCCTCCACATGCATATGTGTGACAAAAACTCAAAATTGAATGGCATTCAGAATCGTGCACACAACGACGTATAATCTGATCGGGGCAAAATTTCCATAAGTACGGATCATCCCACACATAAAACCGTGCATCATGCCTAAGTTTATCACGTTGGTGCCTAGTGAACTCACTTGGAATACGTTTTGACACCAAAAAATTAACAGTATCGGCATACCAAGGTGCACTAACCTTAATGGACAGCAATTGTTCATCGGGGAATGTCTCCAAAATTGGCAAAGACTCCTCATTATGCACCATTCGGCTTAGGTGGTCAGCCACCACGTTCTCACTTCCCTTCTTGTCCCGAATCTCTATGTCGAACTCTTGAAGTAGCAATATCCATCGAATTAGCCGTGGTTTGGCCTCCTTTTTGGTGAGCAAGTACTTCAGAGCTGCATGATCAGTGAAAACAATTACTTTAGTTCCAATTAGATATGATCGAAATTTATCTAAAGCAAAGACAACGGCAAGAAGTTCTTTTTCCGTAGTGAAGTAGTTCAATTGTGCATCGTTCAATGTCCGGGAGGCGTAGTAAATGACATGCGGCCTCTTGTCCTTTCTTTGTCCTAAAACAGCTCCTAAAGCATAGTCGGACGCATCACACATGAGCTCGAAAGGTAGACTCCAATCCGGTGGAACAATGATGGGTGCCGTGGTCAACAACTCCTTGAGTTGGTTGAATGATTCCGTGCACTCCTTGGTGAATTCAAACGCCACTTCTTTTTGTAGGAGTCGGCTAAGAGGTTGTGCTATCTTCGAGAAATCTTTGATAAACCTACGATAAAATCCTGCATGACCAAGAAACGAACGAACCTCTCTAACCGAAGTCGGAGAGGGTAAGTGACGTACAAGATCTATTTTCGACTTATCAACCTCAATACCCTTTTCAGAGATTATATGACCTAAAACGATGCCTTGTTTAACCATAAAATGACACTTTTCCCAATTAAGCACAAGGTTAGTTTCAACACAACGTTTTAGGATCACACTTAGATTATGTAAGCAACTATCAAACGAATCACCAAATACACTAAAATCATCCATAAACACTTCAATTATCTTTTCTACATAATCAGAAAATATACTCACCATGCATCTTTGAAATGTAGCAGGTGCATTACATAAACCAAAAGGCATGCGACGATATGCAAATGTACCAAACGGGCATGTAAAAGTGGTTTTTTCTTGGTCCTCAGGTGAAATGACAATTTGATTATAACCAGAATAACTATCAAGAAAACAATAGAAAGCATAACCCGCTAACCTCTCAAGCATTTGGTCAATGAACGGCAATGGGAAGTGGTCCTTCCTCGTGGTGGTGTTTAGCTTCCTATAGTCAATGCACACCCTCCAACCGGTTTGAATACGTTGAGGGACAAGCTCATTCTCGGCATTAGCTACCACCGTCACTCCGGATTTCTTTGGTACGCATTGAACCGGCGAAACCCACCTACTATCCGAGATTGGATAGATAACCCCACAATCTAGAAGCTTTATGATCTCCTTCTTCACTACTTCCATCATTGGAGGGTTGAGACGGCGTTGAGCCTCTCTAGTTGGTTTGGCCCCCTCCTCAAGAAATATGTGATGCATACAAGTCGTAGGGCTTATACCTTTAATATCGGCCAATGTCCAACCTAGGGCAGATTTGAACTCCTTCAAAACTCGAAGCAACTTCGCCTCCTCTTGTGCCGTGAGGGAGGAGGAAATGATGGCAGGTAGTGTTTCATTTTCTCCCAAGAAAATGTACTTCAAATGGCTTGGCAAAGGCTTGAGTTCAAGGATAGGTGCCTGAATTATGGATGGAAGCAATTTGTTAGTCGAAATGGGAATGGACTCACGGGTAGTATACTTACCATCAAGCTTAGGTGAGGACTCAAGGGCAGCCACAACTTCAAGTAATTCCTCACTAGGGGGCACGGCATGGGATGACTCTTGTATGCCGTGGGCATGCATGCAATCTGCCCCCTTTGTTTTCAGTTCCATGCCTCGTGTAATGACTCTCTCAAGCGCATCGTCATTCAAATCGTCGAGATATCCCTGCGCCAAAGAGTCAATTATATCAATAGAAAAGCATGAATGGTCCTCACTAGGGTATTTAATGGAATCAGAAAGATTAAAATTAACAACTTCCCCATCGAATTCCAGGGACAAAGTTCCACTATACACGTCAATCTTCGTCCGGGCCGTCTTCATGAATGGCCTTCCATGTAGAATGGGCAGCGAAGGAGCATGGTCCGATTCATCCATTTCGAGGACATAGAAATCCGTCGGGAAGACCAAATGATTAACCTGCACAAGAACATCTTCCAAAACTCCCTTTGGATAGGCGTTAGATCTATCGGCCAATTGTATTATTACCCCATCATTTTTCAATGCTCCTAAGTTCATAGATGCATAAATGGAATATGGCATAACATTTATAGAAGCACCTAAATCAAGCATGGCAGATTCAAATCTAGTATTCCCAATGACACAAGGAATGATAAAGCTACCTGGATCTTTGCATTTGGGAGGTAGTTTGCGTTGCAAGATGGCGGACACATTCTCACTTACCTTTACCACTTCCTTAGTCGACATCCTCTTCCTAGTGGTACACAACTCCTTCAAGAACTTAGCATACCTCGGAACTTGCTTGATTGCATCTAACAAAGGTATGTTAACTTGAACTTTCCTAAAGGTTTCAAGGATATCCTTTTCTGCCTCTTCTTTCTTCGTTTGCATGAACCTACTAGGAAAAGTACATTTTAAGGGAAAACATTAGTATGAACCAAATTTGACACATTGTTACCTTTGTGGGACAAATTGGGCAGATTTGGGATACTAGGAGCTTGCGGCAAAGGTGGAACCACCTTTGTCGTGGGCAGCCTTGCTTCCTCCTCTTCCATTTGCAAAATTTCATCCTCGTTATGACCTGTTTTTGATGTAGGACCTGCCCCAACTTCCTTACCACTTCTTAGGGTGATTGCTTTGGCTGATTCAAACCCTCCTTTTAGATTTGGAATGGTGGAACTAGGGAGTTGTCCGGGATCTCGAAACTTACCTACAAACTCGGCAATCTGCCCAATTTGTTTCTCAAGTTGATCCACCCTTTTATCTTGGTTTTGCATAGCCTTAGCTTGATCTTCCTGCCCATTAGACAACTTAGTTAGTATCTTAAGAAGTGCATCATTGTTAAGAGACGTACCTGAGGCACTTGGGCCGGATTGGGCTTGATTTTGGGGTGGGCAGTAGGTTTTGGGAAAGAACCCTGGGGGTTGTTGCCTAAAGCCTCCTTGGTTTTGAGGTTGCTGGGGCTCCCTCCACTTGAAATTTGGGTGGTCTCGCCACCCCGGATTATACGTGTTGGAGTATGGATCATGTCTTGACTGATTTTGGCTTTGAAACCCAATGGCATTCGCACTCTCCCATCCGCCATTCTCGATGAGTTGAGGACATTTTTCGGAGACATGTCCTTGGATAGAACATACGCCACACACCACAGGTCCTTGCATATTCATTCCCTCGGCCATCTGTGAAACAATAGAAGTAAGATTAGCCAATTGTGAATGAAGATCGGAAGTTGAACTTACCTCATGTACTTGGTGCCGTGGGGGTCCTCTTTGGCCTACACCCTCGTACTGTTGAGCGTTCAACGCTCTATTAGCAATCAAGACCTTGGCAGCCATGGGTGTTTTGTCCACCAATGCTCCCCCCGCCGAAGCATCAAGCATTTGACGTTCTAGAGGTAGGAGACCCTCGTAGAAATATTGCAAGAGCAACTCTTCCTTCATCTGATGCTGTGGACAAGAAGCAACAAGTGATTTAAATCGTTCATAATATGTAGGAAAAGACTCACCTTCTTCTTGTTGGATTCCGCTTATCTTTTTGCGTAGGAGGATGATGCGAGAAGTTGGAAAGAACTTCTCCAAGTACGCTCTCTTCATACTCTCCCAAGAAGTGACAGTGCCGGGAGCTAACTCGTATAACCAATCCTTGGCTTTATCCATCAAAGAGAATGGAAAAGCCTTCATCTTCAAGATACATCCGTCCACATTGACGGGAGTCATACTAGAGCACACTACTTCAAATTCTTTCAAATGTTTGTTAGGATCTTCCATGGACAAGCCATGGTATTTAGGAATATGATGAAGCAAACTTGACTTTAATTCAAACTCGTTCGTCTTACCTTGGGCAGCCATGGGGTATTGAATGCACAAGGGTGCGGCATTATCCAAACCTGAGGCGGAAAACTCTTTGAGTGTACGGTTGTCCACCGCCATGCCTTGGACTTCTTCAAATATCCCTGCCGTGGCCTCCTCCTCTTCTTGTACGTTTTCTTCAAGGTCAGATTCGGAATTGGGTGGATGGTGTTCTTGCTGGTTTCTAGCTCTTCTCAATTTCCTCTCAAAGTCGTCGTCAAAATCCAAGATGTTCGCACGAATCGTTTGAGAGCTTCTAGTCATACATTAGTACCTAAGAAACAAGAAACAAAATTAGGTCAGAAACTTTAAACAAAATCAGAAACAAAGTGAAATAAAAGAAACAAAAACAATCCAAGGGATTAGCAAAATTGCTAATCCCCGGCAACGGCGCCAAAAATTTGATGCGAAATAGATAAGCACACAAATTAAACCCTCTTTTTGTCAAATTGTAGTAGAGATGTAAGTAGGGATCGTTCTAGACCGGGGATTAGGAGGGATTGCTAAACACTTGGAAACTGACTTAAAAGCTCAAAAACAACGTTTAAAATACTAAACTAGACTCAAAGAAGGCAAAACTAATGGTTAAAACACTTAAACAAACCTAAAACTCAAAACAGCAACCTAATGACTCAAAACTGCCTAAAAACCACTTTCTGGGCAGTTTTTAGAACCTAACAAGAACTTGGACGAAATTGGGTGAAAACTTGAATCAAAACACTTAGAAACACAAATCAAAACACTTTCTAACTAATCTAAGACTTCAAAATAAAGGGGGAGTTGTTTTGGACGAAAATTGAAAACAAAACAGAAACTTAAAACTAAACAGATTGTAAAACATTTTTGGATGGAAAGGATGGATAAAAGGCTAGTTAGGAGGTTCTTCTCCACACATGTCACACTTGCAAACAAAACGATTTTCAGTTGTTCTTCCAATAAATTATAAATACTCAACGCCCCAAATTAACCGTGAATTGCCATAATTAACCCTCAGTTTTTCCACAAGTTATTAAGTTGGATGATTGCATACGACAACCCAAAACATTCCCTACAAGTTCCCTACATGAATTGCATAATAGAGATACAAGCAAGAATCATTAAGTTCTATGAAAAACATAAACATTGACGAAGCATTCGTTACTATGAATTGCATGAAACTTATGCCAAGAATTCATTCAACGCGATCGTTTTCAAGCGACCTTCACTACTTGTGATTATAAGATTGTAACTATTAGGTGAACTCCCTCATAATCTAGCATCATATTCATGCATGAAAACTAAGCGTGCACTCTCAATCAACATACACAAATAAGTTATCAATCAAATAGATGAACGAATTGAATCCACAAGTTATGAAATAACAACTGAATGTAATCAAATCATATTGCAAGCATGTACATGGTTTCGAATTACCCCCCCAACTAAGGGGGTTTAGTTCCTCATACTCACAACACAAAGTTTATTGAATTGAAACATCGAAGACATAAGAAAGATTACACCTAAAACGCCCAAGAATTCCACTTTGAATTTCTGCACGTCAAGCTCCTCTTTCTTCTTCTCCTTGCTGCGGCAGAGAGGGTTTAGGGGATTTTTGGATGTGGTTTTGGTTTAGGAAGGGAGTTAGGATGATATGGTGGTGCGGCAAGGGGTATGGGTAGTGTATGGAGGTGTAGAATGGTGTATGGAGGTGTAGAGTGGTGGCTGGATTAGAGGAATGGCTGCGGCAAGGAGTGGGAAAGTTGCTGGAATTATTTTCTGAATTCTGTAGAGAGTTTTTGTGCGGCAAGGTGGGGAAACATATATATAGGCACTTAAAAACCCTAGAAAATCATATTAGGGTTTCTAGAAACCCAAATCCACCAGAAAAATAGGTTAAACAATCAGAATTTTAGTGAGAAAAGGGCCTAGGGTGCGGCAATTAAGTGGGCTAGGGTTAGGGCTTCTAGAAAGCCTTGCAAGGCAAGGAAATAGGTGTTCTAGAAGGGGAAAGGTGCGGCTGGTTAGTGGGAATGTGGATAGGGCTTCTAGGAAGCCCAAAACCAAGAGAAACTAAGCCCTAACCCACGACAAGGATGAGAAAATATTCTAACACCTTTCTTTGTGTCTTCCAACGCTTCGGAACCTTCTAATGTTGCTCAAACGCAAGGCCATTCCGGTTTAGGAAAGATCAACCCAAAATGGAAACTTTTTAGGGTTAGCTTTCCCACTTGAAGTAGGAAACCTCAAATCTTCAACTCGTCAATTTCATCCCAACCTTGTGTTCCAAGCATGTCCTTTTCAATCCAAGCTCACTTTTTGCTCCAAAAGCTCCAAATTGCATCATTTCATGTAATATGTCCTTTAAACCTGAAAACACATGAAAGTAGCTCAAAAGACTACTTTAACGAAGAAAACATAAAGAAAATGCATAAGAACTAGCTAACTAAGGCGCATAAATATGCTCCTATTACTTTACCTTACCTTGTGTTAATGTACAATTAAATTTGCTTTAAGATTAATTTCAAGTAAAGTGGAGAAAAATAAAAAAGAAAGGAAAGGACACTTTGTGTTTTGTATAATTAAACATAATTCAGTCCGTTATTATGTGCAGATGGGTTCAAAATATATCGGTTTCAATATTCTTTATCTAAAGTTGCAGACCACTACAATACCACCACATCTTAAAGCTTAAGTGGGGAGTGCACTGACAGAGGAATAAAGAGACTAAAAACAGAAAACAAAGGAAGTGGGACGGTAGTGGAGAATGGGAAGGAAATGGAACAAAAAGAAAGTAGAAAATAAAGAGCATGGCAGACAAGGAAATGTGGAGGGATGGCAAAAGAAATAAATGGGACGGTAGTGGAGAGAGATCAGGGACAAGTGAAAAGAATAAAAGAAAGCTGCCTTTGCAGCTGGGGAAGGGGGGAGGAAAAAGCTGCCTTTGCAGCACGAGGAAAGGAGGTCACGGACAGGAAGGCAGCAAGGCTGCCAGAAAGAAAAAGGAAAAAAAAATAAAAGCAGAGGTTAGACGGGAGAGCAGTGGGAGGCGCAGGAAATTGAGGGCTGCCTTTGGCAGCGTGAGAGAGAGGAGAGACGCGCTGACTGGTCAGAAGGAAAGGCAGCTCGCAGAGGCAGGACAGAGGGGAGAGAAGGCAAAGGCAAGGAGAAACTGACGGGAGCAACACAGAGAGCAAAGTTTCACTCCATTTTTCTTGGTTTTATCTTCTCAAACCCATGTTTTACTTTTGGTTTAATTTGAAAATAATGTGTAACTAAATTTATTTTGGCTAGAGGTTAATTCAAAGCCATGAATATGTTTGTAATATGAATTGATTACCTTCAGTTGTGATTTCTGAGTTGTGATTTAATTTGCTTAACTGCTTGATTGATAACTTATTTTTGTATGTCGATTAAGAATGCATACTTAATTTACATGCATGAATTTGATGCTAGAATATAAGTGAATTTCACCTAATCGTTATAAACTTATATTCACAAGTAGTGAAGGTTGTTATCCACAATCGTGTTAAGTGAATTCTTGGCAAGAGTATCATGCTTTTCATAGTTATGAATGCCTCGTCAATGCTTATAGTTTTCCGTTGAACTTAATGATCTTTGTTGAATGTCTCTATCATGCGTATTCCATAGTTAGGGACTTTGATGAGGAATAATTTGGTTGTAATGCGTATTCCATTCAATCCAATGAATCTAGGGAAATCTAAGAGTTAATTTAAGCGGACCTAATTAACTTGGAACATTGTGATTTACAATTTATTGAAAGAACAACTGAAAATCAATTTAGGTTGCATATGTGTCATGTGTGGAGAAGAACCCTCTAGCTAGTCCGTCACCTATCCTTTCACCTTAATTTCATGCTTTTGTCAATTCTGTAATTTATTTAAGTTTAATTTACTTCTCGTCAAAACCAAACCCCCCCCCCATTATTAAATTATATTATTTAGTTAGTTTTCATTGTTGTTAGTCTTTTAATTCAATTTTCGTCCATTTCAGTTTCTAGTGTCCAATTTGATTGTTTTCATTATTTTGAGTCATTCTAAGTGTGTTTCGAGTTATTAGAGTTTTTAGCCTAGTTTTGTGTCATTGAGTCTTGTTTAATATTTTTAAATTAATTTAGAATAGATTAGCAATCCCTCCTAATCCCCGGCCTAGAACGATACCCTACTTACATCTATACTACAATTGTCAAAAAGAGGGTTTAATTTGTGTGTCAAGTAATTCTCACATCTAGAACGATACCCTACTTACATCTATACTACAATTGTCCCATTTCTCTTACATGTTTTTTTTTTCTTTTGTTTCTCCACTCATTCCGTGCCATCTACTTCCTTTGTTTTCTGTTTTTAGTCTCTTTATTCCTCTGTCAGTGCACTCCCCACTTAAGCCTTAAGATGTAGTGGTATTGTAGTGGTCTGCAACTTTAGATAAAGATAATTGAAACCGGTATATTTTGAACCCATCTGCACATAATAACGGACTGGATTAGGTTCAATAATACAAAACACAAAGTGTCCTTTCCTTTCTTTTTATTTTTCTCCACTTTACTTGAAATTAATCTTAAAGCAAATTTAATTATACATTAACACAAGGTAAGGTAAAGTACCACAGTTTTAACACAAAAACATCACAAAGACATTAGAAATGGATGGTATAAATGTATGAAATATATGAGTGATCAACCTACTTTGAAACATAATCAACTGCAAGTAATATGTAATTGAAACCAAAAGATGAAGGAAAATGACCCATAAAATCAATACCCCAAACATAAAAAAATTCAACAACAAAGATGGGTACCTGCGGCATTTGATCTTTTTGGCCTATATTACCTGTCCTTTGGCAGCGATCACACGTTAAACAAAAGGTTCTAGCATCTTTAAACAAAGTCGGCCAATAAAAACCACATTCAAGAACTTTAAAAGCTGTCCTTTGGGTGCCAAAATGACCCCCACTTGCATATGTGTGACAAAAACTTAAAATTGAGTGAAAATCTGATTCACGCACACATCTTCTTATAATCTGATCTGATCAATATTTCCATAAGTATGGGTCATCCCAAACATAAAATCTAGCATACTTCTTAAGTTTATCACGTTGGAATTTGTTTAGGGTGCTAGGAACTTGTTTAGTCACCAAATAATTCACCAAATCTGCGTACCAAGACTCACTTACCTTAATGGACAAGAGTTGTTCATCCGGAAACGTTTCAGAGATGGGAAGAACCTCCTCTTCACGCACCAACCTGCTTAGATGGTCGGCAACTACATTGTCACTCCCCTTTTTGTCCTTAATTTCGATATCAAACTCTTGAAGTAGAAGCATCCAACGAATGAGTCTAGGTTTAGCTTCTTTCTTTGTGAACAAGTACTTCAAGTCTGCATGGTCAGTGAAAACAATGACTTTAGTGCCAATTAAATATGATCTAAACTTATCTAATGCAAAGACAACAGCCAAGAGCTCTTTCTCAGTTGTGGAATAATTTAATTGTGCATCATTTAAAGTACAAAAAGCATAATGAATAACATGTGGCAGCTTGTTTTTCCTTTGACCCAAAACAGCTCCAAGTGCATAATCCGATGCATCACACATTAGCTCAAAGGGAATGGACCAATCTGGTGGAGTGAGGATTGGTGCCGTGGTGAGTAAGTCCTTGAGATGGTTGAATGCTTGCTCACACGCCTCGTTGAACTCAAAAGACACTTCCTTTTGTAGGAGACGCCATAGGGGCTATGCAATCTTGGAAAAGTCCTTGATAAATCGTCGATAGAATCCTGCATGACCAAGAAAAGAACGAACCTCTCTCACCGAAGTAGGAGAGGGTAAGTAGCGCACAAGATCTATTTTAGACTTATCAACCTCAATTCCTTTTTGCGAGATTATATGACCCAAAACAATACCTTGTTTAACCATAAAATGGCATTCATCCCAATTTAATTTAACATAAGGTTTGTTTCAACACAACGTTTCAAGATTAAAGTGAGATTATCCAAGCAATTATCAAATGAATTACCAAACACACTAAAATCATCCATGAATATCTCAATAATCCTTTCAACATAGTCAGAAAATATGCTAACCATTGATCGGATCATTTTTATATACATTTTTACTTCGAATTCACTCGTCTTTTCTTAGTTAGTTCTTTATATTTTTTAGCTATTTACATTATTTTTGTAGTTATAGGATCTGTTATGCAAATTTACCCTTTATTGTCACATGATAATACTAATTTACATTTTATAAGCAAGTTATTATTACAATTGCCAAATGGTGTCCCTCTCTATGTCTATATAGTGAAAGAATAAAAGAAGAAATAAAATAGTGAGGACCGAGAGGTGGGGACGTGAGGACAGCGAAAAAAGAATCCAAGGCAGATGAGTAAGCTGCCCTTGCAGCTTTGAAAGGTTAGAAAAGAATAAGAGGGAGAGTAGGTCAGAAAGGTGGAGTGCACACTGACGGATTAAAAGAAGAAAAGAAGAGGAAGTGGACAACAGTGCAGAGAGAAAGAAGAATAAGAAAATAAAAATAAGAGGCAGAGCTGGATAAGACACGGGAAGGTGGAGGAGCTGCCCGGGGCAGCAGAGAGCACTGACGCGGGAAGGATAGCAGAAAAAGGAATAAAAAGGGACAAAGGCAGAAAACGTGAGCTTGGGGGGGGGGAGAGGAAAGAAACGGACAGGAGGCTGCCCTTTGGGGTAGCAGAAGAAAGGAGGAATAAGCTGCCCAAGGCAGCATGGCAGAGAGAGACGTGCGGAGAGAGAGAGCTGAGCTGCCCATGCAGCTTTGAATAAGACGTGCAAGGCGCGGGGAGTCCAAGGGCAGCGTGAGCTGCGAAGAGAATTGAGGGCAGCGAGGCTGCCAGGAAAGAAAATAAAGAATAAAAAAAAAGATAGAAATAAAAACAGGGGGCAGCGGAAGGAAGTCAGAAGGCAGGGGAGTGAGTACGGGTCAGACAGGGAGCTGGAGAAGTCAGTGAAAGAGGACGGGGGAAAGAAAGTGCAGCAAGGGCAGCGTGGGCACGAACGCAGCAGATCATCTCTTTCGGTTAAATCTTTCCAAACTTATATTTTATTTCTGTTTTAATAATGTGTAACTAATTTTATTTTGGCTAGAGGTTAATTCAAAACCATGAATATATTTGTAATATGAATTGATTACCTTCGGTTGTGATTTCATAAGTTGTGAATTCAATTTACTTATCCGTTCGTATAAAAACTGATTTGTGTATGTTGGTTGAGAGTGCACGCTTAATTTACATGCATGAATTTGATGCTAGAATATAAGTGAATTTCACCTAATCGTTATGAACTTATATTCACAAGTAGTAAAGGTTGCTAGTCACAATCACGTTAAGTAAATTCTTGGCATAAGTTTCATGCAAATCATAGTAACGAGTGTCTCGTCAATGCTTATGTTTTTCATAGAACTTAATGATTCTTGCTTGTATCTCTATTATGCAATTCATGTAGGGAACTTGTAGGGAATGTTTTGGGTTGTCATATGCAATCATCCAACCCAATAACTTGTGGAAAAACTGAGGGTTAATTAGTGCAATTCACGGTTAATTTAGGGCGATGAGATTTACAATTTATTGAAAGAACAACTGAAAATCAATTTAGGTTGCATATGTGTCATGTGTGGAGAAGAACCCTCTAGCTAGTCCGTCACCTATCCTTTCACCTTAATTTCATGTTTTTGTCAATTCGGTAATTTATTTAAGTTTAATTTACTTTTCATCAAAACCAAACCCCCCATTATTAAATTATATTATTTAGTTAGTTTTCATTGTTGTTAGTCTTTTAATTCAATTTCCGTCCATTTCAGTTCCTAGTATCCAATTTGATTGTTTTTATTATTTTGAGTCATTCTTAGTGTGTTTCGAGTTATTAGAGTTTTTAGCCTAGTTTTGTGTCATTGAGTCTTGTTTAATATTTTTAAATTAATTTAGAATAGATTAGCAATCCCTCCTAATCCCCGGCCTAGAACGATACCCTACTTACATCTATACTACAATTGTCAAAAAGAGGGTTTAATTTGTGTGTCCAGTAATTCTCACATCAACCATACACCTTTGAAACGTGGCAAGAGCACCGCACAAGCCGAATGGCATGCGTCGATATGCAAGCATCCCAAAGGGACAAGTAAAAGTGGTCTTTTCTTGATCATCCGGGGCAATGACAATTTGATTATAACCGAAATAACCATCAAGAAAACAATAAAATGAATGACCCGCTAACCTCTCAAGCATTTGATCTAGGAACGGCAATGGGAAGTGATCCTTCCTTGTGGTGGCGTTGAGCTTCCTATAATCAATGCACCCTCGCCAACCAGTTTTAATTCGGGTGGGCACAAGCTCATTCTCCGCGTTTTCTACAACCGTTACTCCAGATTTTTTGGGCACACATTGGATAGGTGAAACCCAACGGCTATCAGAGATGGGATAAATCACTCCACAATCAAGGAGCTTGATTATCTCATTTTTCACAACTTCCATCATCGGAGGGTTGAGACGACGTTGAGCCTTTCTAGTTGGTTTGGCCCCCTCCTCAAGAAATATGTGATGCATACAGGTTGTAGGGCTTATACCCTTGATATCGGCCAAGGTCCAACCTAGGGTAGATTTAAACTCCTTCAAAACACACACTAGTTTCTCTTCTTCTTGTGCCGTGAGGGATGAGGAAATAATGGCTGATATGATATTAACTAGCACTCAAATTAACCCTCTTTTTATCAATTGTAGCAAAGTATGTAAGTAGGGATCGTTCTAGGCCAGGGATTAGGAGGGATTGCTAAATCACTTGAAAACTGACTCAAATACGTAAAAACAAGTTTAAAACACCAAACTAGACTCAAAGAATGCAAAACTAAACTTTAAAACACCAAAACAAACCAAAAGACTCGAAACAGCAAACAAACACTCAAAACTGCCTTAAAAACACTTTCTGGGCAGTTTCTGACACCAAGGAAGAATTTGGACGAAAATTGGTTATAACTTGACTCAAGACACTTAAAAACACAAACTAAATTGATTTCTAACTAATATGACTCAACAAAGTAAAGGGGGATTGATTTTGGACGAATTTAAAAACAAAACAAGTAACTAAACTAAACAGATTTTAAAACGAAATTGGTTAAAGTGAATGGATGGAAGGCTAGCTAAGGGGTTCTTCTCCACACATGTCACACTTGCATACAAAACGATTTCCAATTGCTTCTCAATAAACCATGAATTCTCAACGCCCCAAGTTAATTACGTCCGCTTAAATTAACCCTCAGATTTTTCTTAAGTTATTGAATTGGATGAATTGCATACGACAACCCAAAGCATTCCCCACAAGTTCCCTACATGTGATCTGATATTAACTAGCACTCAAATTAAACCCTCTTTTTATCAATTGTAGTAAGTATGTAAGTAGGGATCGTTCTAGGCCGGGGATTAGGAGGGATTGCTAAATCACTTGAAAACTGAATCAAAAACGTAAAAACAAAGTTTAAAACACTAACTAGACTCAAAGAATGTAAAACTATAACTTAAAACACCAACACAAACCAAAAGACTCAAAATAACACAAAAACACTCAAAACTGCCTTAAAACCACTTTCTGGGCAGTTTTGGACTCTAAACAAGATTTTGACGAAGATAGGTTTTAACTTGACTCAAAACACTTAAAAACACAAACTAACACACTTCCTAACTAAATTGACACTTGAAAACAAAGGGGGATTTGGTTTTTATGAAATTGAAAACAAAACATAAACTTGTAAATCAAAAACAGAATTTAAAACGAAATTGGTTTAAAACAATGGATGGAAAGCTAGCTAAGGGGTTCATCTCCACACATGTTATACTTGCATTCAAAACGATTTCCAATTGCTTTTCAATAAACCATAAATTCTCAATGCCCCAAGTTAATTAGGTCCGCTTAAATTAACCTTCAGATTTTCCTAACGTTATTGAATTGGATGATTGCATACGACAACCCAAAACATTCCCCACAAGTCCCCTCCATGATTGCATAATAGAGATACAAGCAAGCATCATTAAGTTCTATGAAAACCATAAGCATTGACGAAGCACTTGTTACTATGATTGCATGAAACTTATGCCAAGAATTTACTTAACGCGATTGAGATCATCAACCTTTACTACTTGGGAATATAAGTCCATAACGATTAGGTGAAATTTCCTTATATCCTAGCATCAAATTCATGCATGCAAATTAAGTGTCGACCCTCAACCAACATACACAAATCAGTTTTAATTCTTGTAGATAAGTAAATTGAATTCACAACTTTTGAAATGCAATTAGAAGTAATCAAATCATATAGCAAGCATAAACATGGTTTCGAATCCCCCCTAGCCAAGGGGGGTTTAGTTCCTCATACTCGAAAAGCAAAGATACATAAATTTAGAAATTAAAATCCAAAGAAAGAAAACACCTAGAACGCTCCAACTTGGCAGCAAGCTCATCAACGAATTCTCCTTCCTCCTTGCTGCGGCAGAGAACTTTAGAACAGGTTTTTGGGGTTATTTGTGGTGTAGAATGGATGGGGAATGGTATGGGAAGGTTTAGGGTTGATGGGGGTACGGCTAGGGATGATTTTGGGCAGAATTTTGGGACCTTGGTGATGGGAAGGTGCGGCAGAAATCAAGGGCAGATTTCTGGCGTGAATGATTGTGTATGGGAGATGATTCTCTGATCTAGGGGTTATAATGAGTATATATAGGCATCCAAAACCCTAGGGTAATCAGATTAGGGTTTCCAGAAGCCCAAATCCACCAGAAATTAGGTTAAAACAAACAGATTTTTAGTGGGAATAAGGCCTAAGGTGCGGCTAGCGTTAGTGTTTAGAGATGGGCCTTCTAGAATGCCTTGCAAGGCAAGGAAATCAGATATTCTAGAGGCCTAGGTGCGGCTAGGGTTAGGGTCCACAAGGAATTAGGGTTTAGGTCATCTAAAAGCCCAAAGCCAAGAATAGAAACTCTCGAAAATGGAAACCTCCAAGAATAGAAACTTCCAACTTTAGAAACTTTGGTTTTCAAATCTGAATTCTTTGTTCTTCACTTTCATTTCTTCATTTCTTAAGCTCCTTTGACCTTCAAACTCGTCCATTCCTTGTGCTCCATTAGCATACACTCCATTCCAGCTCAATTTTGCTCTAAAATGCTCCATTTTGCACTTCTTTGCATACTTCGTCTCTAAACCTGAAATTGCACGAAAATGACTTTAAACACTAAAATAACTAAAGAAAAACAACATAAATGCACAAGAACAAGCTAACTAAGTCGCATAAATATGCTCCTATCAACATGAAAGCGCATAATAGAGATTCAAGCAAGGATCATTAAGTTCTATGAAAATCATAAGCATTGATGAGGCACTCATAACTATGAAAGCGCATGATACTTATGCCAAGAATTTACTTAACGCGATTGTGATCAACAACCTTTACCACTTGTGAATATAAGTTCATAACAATTAATTGAAATTCCCTTATATCCTAGCATCAAATTCATGCATGCAAACTATGCGGGCTCTCTTAACCAACATACACAAACCAGTTTTAATTCATATAGATAAGTAAATTGAATTCACAACTTATGAAACGCAATTAGAAGTAATCAAATCATATAGCAAGCATAAACATGGTTTTGAATCCCCCCTAGCCAAGTGATGCGAAAATTAAATTAACACTCAAATTAAACCCTCTTTTTATCAATTGTAGCAAGTATGTAAGTAGGAATCGTTCTAGGCCGGGGATTATGAGGGATTGCCAAATCACTTGAAAACTAACTCAAAACTTAAAAACAAAGTTTAAAACACTAAACTAGACTCAAAGAATGCAAAACTAAAGTTTAAAACACTAAGATAAACAAAAAGATTCAAAACAGCTACCAAAAGACTCAAAACTGCCTTAAAAACACTTTCTGGGCAGTTTTGAGCACAAACACAAATTTGGACGAAATTGGTTTACCACTTGAATCAAAACACTTAAAAACACAAACTAAAGTGATTCCTAACTAATATAACACTTTGAAATAAATGGGAGATTGGTTCTTGATGAGATTTAACACTAAACAAAAACTTTTAAAAACTAACAGATTGTAAAACGAGATTGATTAAATTGAATGGATGAGAAGCTAGCTAAGGGGTTCTTCTCCACACATGTTATACTTGCATACAAAACGATTTCCAATTGCTTCTCAATAAACCATGAATTCCCAACGTCCCAAATTAACCGTGAATTGCACTAATTAACCCTCAGATTTTCCTAAAGTTATCGAATTGGATGAATTGCATACGACAACCCAAAGCATTCCTCACAAGTCCCCTACATGAATTGCATAATAGAGATACAAGCAAGAATCATTAAGTTCTATGAAAACCATAAGCATTGGCGAGGCACTTGTTACTATGAATTGCATGAAACTTATGCCAAGAATTTACTTAACATGATTGTGATCAACAACCTTTACTACTTATGAATATAAGTTCATAACGATTAGGTGAAACTCCCTCATATCCTAGCATCAAACTTATGCATGAAAATTAAGCGTGCACTCTCAACCAACATACACAAATTAGTTTTAATTCATAGAGATAAGTAAATTAAATTCACAATTCATGAAACGCAATTGGAAGTAATCAAATCATATAGCAAGCATAAACATGGTTTTGAATCCCCCCCTAGCCAAGGGGGGTTTAGTTCCTCATACTTGCAAAGCAAAGATACATAAAATTAGACATTAAAATTCAAAGAAAGAGAACACCTAAAGCACTCCAACTTGGCAGCAGGTGCATCCAAAGTTCCTCCTTCTTCCTTGCTGCGGCAAAGAGGTTTTGGACAAGGTTTGGGTGGTTTTTATGGTGTAGAATGGATGGGGAATGGTATGGAAAGGTTTAGGGTTGATGGGTGGTGTGGCTAGGGGTGATTTTGAGCTGAATTTGGAGAGAATGGTGGTGAAAAACTCACGGCAAAGACAAGGAGAAAAATCTGTTCTCTTTGATGAATATGGGAGGTGGTATTTATAGGCTTGAGAAAGGATCACTCCATTTCTTTTGCATGTGCAGCTTGTGTGGGTGTGTGTTGTCATGTTTCCCCTTTACATTTACACACACATGCTTCATCATTTCAACCACAAAACACACACATTTTCTGCCATGTGCCGTGTGCCCCATGTGTTCCTTTGCATGTGCAGCTTGTGTGGGCATGTGTATGAGTTGTCATTGTTTACCCTTGCATTTGCACACACACACTTACACACATATGCCCAAAACGTCCATCCTTATGCATGCAATCCATTTCAGCCCAATATTGATCCAAAATGCACTTTTCTTGCCAACATTGTTATTAAGACCTACAAACATACGAAAATGACTTTAAACGCTAAAATAACTAAGGAAACACAACGTAAACGCACGAGAACAAGCCAATTAAGTCGCATAATGATGTGAAAATTAAGTTGACACACAAATTAAACCCTATTGATGACAATTGTAGTATTTAAGCAAGTAGGGATCGTTCTAGACCGGGGATTAACTAGGGATGCTAATCAACACAACTAAGACTCAAAAACACTAAACTAGACTTTATAGACTCAAAACTAACTCAGAACACTCAAAACAGCAAGAAACAATAAAAAAGACTCAATTCTAGACCTAATAAGTGATTTGGACGAAAATAAAACTTAAAAGACTCAAACAACTAAAAGAAAACAAGTTTTGACTATGAAAACAAGACTTAAGAACAAGGGGTTTTATTTTGATGAATTTAAACTTTTAGAACAGAAACTTTGAAAACAAACTTTAAAAATACGAAATTGATGTAAATTAAGATGGTGAAAGGCTAGTTAGAAGGTTCCTTCTCCACACATGAAACATATGCATACGACTCGATTTCCAGTTATTCTTTCGACAAACCATGAATGACGATGCCCCAAATTAACTAGATTGCACCAATTAATTCTCAGATTTCCCTAGATTCATTGAATTGAATGGAATACGCATTACAACCAAATTATTCTTATCAAGGACCCTAACTATGGAATACGCATGATAGAGACACATATCAAAGATCATTAAGTTCAATGGAAATCATAAGCATTGACGAGGCATTCATAACTATGGAATACGCATGTTACTCTTGCCAAGGATTTACTTAACACAATCGTGACTAGCGACTTTTACTACTTATGAATATAAGTTAATAACGATTAGGTGAAATTCCCTTATTTTCTAGCATCAAATTCATGCATGCAAACTAAGTATGCATCCTTAATCAACACACAAGAACAAGTTATCAATCAAATAGATAAGTAAACCACATTCACGATTTATGAAATCATAACTGGAGGAAATCAAGTCATATAAAACATATGATCATGGCTTTGAATTCCCCTCTAACTATAAAGAAATTAGTTCCTCATGTTCGCAAATAAACAAAGATAAATAAATTTAAACATTAAAACAAAGATAGAAAACACCTAGAAACGCTCCAACAATCCAAGCTTCTTGAATGGCAAGCACGGCTCCAGATTTCTTCCTTCTTCTCCTCACAAAACTCACGGCACCATGAGGGTGAATGGTGTAGTAAATTATGGTAGAGGATGGTGACTAAATGGTGCAGCAAAGGATGGTATTTATAGGCTGAAATTCGCAGCCCCTATGTAGCAAAGGAAAAGGATTTAAAGGCCTAATTTGTATAGGATAATAACACACAATCCTTGAAGGAAAAGGCTAAGGTTTTTAGAAACCAAGGGGGAAAGGAATAATCAGGTTTCTAGAAGTTCTAGAAAGGTTTGGGGCGTCACTTTTGTAGGACAAGGGATAAGGTCTTCTAGAAAGGTTGTTTTGTGGCTGATTTCTAGAAAAACAAGGGATAAGGTGTGGCACATTTGTAGGAGTGGATAAGGGCTTCTAGAAACCAATTTTAATGTGTCCTAATCTGAAAATAAATTCCCCATGCAGCTGGAATTAAATTAGGATAGGATTAGGATAGGATAAGATAAGATAAGGTTTTGGATAATGTTCCTTCTTTTGAGCTGATTTCTTATCTTCCTTGACTTGGATTTATTTCTTCACTCTTTTCAGCACATTCCTAGCCTCTTGAACTTCAAATTCGTCCATCCATCTTGCTCCATTCATAAGCTATCCATTCAACTCTTCAAGATATCGCTGCACCAAAGAGTCAATTATATCAATAGAGAAACATGAATGATCCTCACTAGGATACTTAATAGAATCAGAAAGATTGAAATTAACAACTTCCCCATCAAATTCCATGGACAAAGTCCCATTAAACACATCAATCTTAGTACGCGCAATTTTCATGAACAGCCTTCCAAGGAGGATGGGCAACGAAGGGGCATGGTCCGATTCATCCATTTCGAGGACATAGAAATCCGCCGGAAAGATTAAATGATCAACCTGCACTAAAACATCTTCCAAAACTCCCTTTGGATAAGCGTTAGATCTATTGGCCAATTGTATGATTATACCATCATGTTTCAACTCACCTAAGTTCATAGATACATAAATTGAATATGGCATAACATTTATAGATGCTCCTAAGTCTAGCATGGCAGATTTGAAACGGGTATTACCAATGACACAAGGAACTGTAAAACTACCCGGATCCTTGCGTTTAGGAGGCAACTTACGTTGTAAGATGGCTGAGACA
Source organism: Malus x robusta (assembly GCA_963082935.1). NCBI lineage: Eukaryota > Viridiplantae > Streptophyta > Magnoliopsida > Rosales > Rosaceae > Malus > Malus x robusta. The sequence continues at coordinate 14,668,995 of OY720328.1, forward strand.
TTTTCACTTACCTTCACCACTTCTTTGCTCGGAATTCTTTTCCTAGTTGTGCAAAGTTCTTTTAAAAACTTGGCATACCTTGGCACTTGCTTGATTGCATCAAGGAGTGGAATGTTGACTTGGACTTTCCTAAATGTATCTAGAATATCCTTTTCAGCTTCCTCCTTCTTTGTTTGCATGAACCTATGAGGAAAAGGTATATTCGAAGGAATAACATTAGTAGAAACCGAATTGGACACATTCTTACCTTTGTTGGACAGATTGGGTGGTGTAGGGTCTATTGGAACTTGCGGCAAGGATGCTTCTATCCTTGCCCTGGGTGGACTTGCTTCCTCCTCTTCCATTTGCAACATTTCATCCTCTTTGTGACCTGTTTTTGATGAAGAACTTGCCCCAACCTCCTTGCCACTTCTTAGGGTGATTGCTTTGGCTTATTCAAATCCACACATCATATGGTTGATCATATCTAAGTGAAACAAACTCAAGAAATAGGTAGATGGCTGAGCATAAACTGACTTAACAAACATGGAATTGGTTTAGCAATGGTGAAACCGAATCCCTAGCTTCATCTCCATTGGTGCTATCCCATTTTATTACTTGTTGATTCATTTACTTGTGTTCATTTCATTTTCGTGTGTTTTCAAGTTACAACAACAAATCTGTTTAAATTGATTAGTTTTATTATCTAATAGGGTTCTTGCAAAACAAGTGGTTGTATAGGTCCAATTAGTCCCTGTGGATTCGACACCCTTACTTGTGCTATTATACTCAACTTGCCCTTGAGACAAATTGGTTAGTAACTTAAGAAGTGTGTCGTTATCCAAAGCGTTACCTGAAGTGGTTGGAGCAGATTATGGATGAGCTTGTGGAGGTGCGTATGGCTTGGTGTAGAAGCCCGGGGGTTGTTGCCTAGAGCCTCCTTGTGGTTGGGGTAGTTGTGGCTCCTTCCACTTGAAATTTGGGTGGTTTCTCCAACCGGGATTGTAGGTATTGGAATACGGATCGATCCTTGTGATGTGAAAATTATATTGACACACAAATTAAACCCTATTGATGACAATTGTAGTAATGATGCAAGTAGGGATCGTTCTAAACCGGGGATTAACTAGGGATGCTAATCAACACAAATAAGACACAAAAACACTAAACTAGACTCTATAGACTCAAAACTAACTTAAAACACTAAAAACAGCAAGAAACAATAAAAAAGACTTAATTCTAGACCTAACAAGTGATTTGGACGAAAATAGAACTTCAAAGACCCAAAAGACTAAAAGGAAATAAGTTTTGACTCTAAAAACAAGATTTAAAAACAAGGGGTTTGGTTTTGACGAATTTAACTTTAAAAACAGAAACTTGAGAACAAACATGACAAAAACGATTTCAATGTAAATTAAGATGGTGAAAGGCTAGTTAGAAGGGTTCCTTCTCCACACATGAAACATATGCATACGACTCGATTTCCAGTTATTCTTTCAACAAACCATGAATGACAATGCCCCAAATTAACTAGATTGCACCAATTAATTCTCAGATTTCCTTAGATTCATTGAATTGAATGGAATACGCATTACAACCAAATTATTCTTATCAAGGACCCTAACTATGGAATACGCATGATAGAGACACATATCATAGATCATTAAGTTCAATGGAAATCATAAGCATTGACGAGACATTCATAACTATGGAATACGCATGTTACTCTTGCAAGGATTTACTTAACACAATCATGACTAGCGACTTTTAGTACTTATGAATATAAGTTAATAACGATTAGGTGAAATTCCCTTATACTCTAGCATCAAATTCATGCATGCAAACTAAGTGTCGACCCTCAATCAACATACATAAACATGTTATCAATCAAATAGATAATTAAACCACATTCACGATTTATGAAATCATAACTGGAAGAAATCAAGTCATATAAAACATATGATCACGGCTTTGAATTCCCCTCTAACTATAAAGAAATTAGTTCCTCATGTTCGCAAATAAACAAAGATAAATAAATTTAAACATTGACATAAAGATAGAAAACACCTAGAATCGCTCCAACAATCCAAGCTCCTTGAATGGCATGCACGGCTCCAGATTTCTTCCTTCTTCTCCTTGCAAAACTCACGGCACAAGAGGGGGTTTTGGGTGAATGGTGTAGTGAAAATATGGTAGAGAGTGGTGAATGATATGTGCGGCAAGAGGTGGTATTTATAGGCTGAAAATCACAACCCCTAGGTAGCAAAGGAAAAGGTTTGAAAGGCCTAATCTGCATAGGACAATAACACACAATCCTAGAAGGAAAACACGTCAGAAATCCAAAGGGAATGGGATGATGAAATGCGGCATAAGACTAGGAGAAGATAAGGGCTTCTAGAAAACCAAAATCCCAAGGGAAATAGGATATAGGATGTGGCACAAAGGGTGGTTTCTAGAAGGAAAATACAAGGCAGATTTTTAGGCTTCTAGAAGGGTTTTAGGCGCCACCTTTGTAGGAAAGGATTAGGTCTTCTAGAAATCTGATTTTAAGCATCCTAATATAGTTAGAAACCCTCTCTTGCAGCTGAAATGTAGGTAGATTAGGCCTAGGATAAGATAGGATAGGATAAGGTTTGTTTGGATAAGATAAGCTAAGATGAGGTTATGGATGATGTTTTGGATAAGATTCCTTCACTTGAACTGATTCTTTGGCTTTAACTTTCCTTCTTCACCTAGGAAACCTTGCTTGAGTAGGAAACTCCATACGTCTAGGAATCCATCTTCAATTAGGACTCCTTCATTGATTAGGAATCCTCCTTTATTTAGGAATTCTTCATTTAAGCCCTTTCCTACTTCAACTAGGAAACTTTGTATCTTCAATTCTTCAACTTCGAAACACATTCCTAGCTTCTTCAATCCTTCAAATTCGTCCATTCTTTGTGCTTCTCATGCATGAACTCCATTCTAGCCCAATTTTGCTCCAAAATGCTCCAAATTGCATCTTTTTGCTCACTTTGTCTCTAAAACCTGAAAACACATGAAAATAGCTTAAAAGACTAACTTAACTAAGAAAACACAACATAAATGCATAAAAACTAGCTAACTAAGGCGCATAAATATGCTCCTATCAAATTCCCCCACACTTAGCTTTTGCTAGTCCTCGAGCAAAACAATGAAACAAAACAAAACATAACATAACCTAAACCTTCCAACAATCGCCTCAGGGATTTCCAATGCAACATGACACGCCAAAGATCACCACTCACATAGATTTTAGCCATCCCTACTCTCGAGCACATACTTAATCATAGTCATCACTTACTAGCTCACATTTAATCAATTAAAACAATGTTTTGAATGTAATAACATGCCTTAGAGAATCCCTCAATTCCTCACTAGATATGCACTCAATTTTCACTCAGATTTTCTGACCACACACCCTACACTAGTTATATGTGAGAAGATTGAGGTAAATATGAAAACTAATGCTCACATATGTTATGACAATAAAAGCATTTTCTGGAATTATGAATGTATGTATATGATCTCATGAATGGAATGCTACTACTTAGACGCGAGAACCAGGGATATCATATGCTCATACCAATTCCAAACTTCACATATTGAAACACATAACAATCAAGATAGAAACAAAGGGTTGTAACGGTGCTAAGGTATTGGCTAACAAAGAAAGGTAAGGATAAACAAACATTCTTAAAGAATAATAAGCAAAGTAATGAAAGTGACACTTAGAATTCACTTTTGCATGCAAAAATCAAACCCACTTTTTGTTTACTTTGTTTTGTTTTGTTTTGCTCGAGGACTAGCAAAAGTGATAGGAGCATATTTATGCGCCTTGGTTAGTTAGTTCTTATGCATTTATGTTGTTTTTCTTAGTTAAGTTAGTCTTTTAAGCTATTTTCATGTGTTTTCAGGTTTTAGAGACAAAGTGAGCAAAAAGATGCAATTTGGAGCATTTTGGAGCAAAATTGGGCTAAAATAGAGTTCATGCACATGAGGCACAAGGGATGGATGAATTTGAGGGATTGATGAAGCTATGAAGGCGTTTCAAAGTTGAAGAATTGAAGATACAAAGTTTCCTAGTTGAAGTAGGAAAGGTCCTAGACGAATGAAGTTTCCTACTCAAGCAAGTATTCCTACATGAAGAAGAAGAATTAAAGCCAAAGAATCAGCTCAAGAGAAGGATCTTATCCAAAACCTCATCCATAACCTTATCTTAGCTTATCTTATCCAAACTAACCTTATCCTATCCTATCTTATCATAATCCTAAACTATCCACATTTCAGCCACTTATGAGGGTTTCTAACTAGATTAGGATGCTTAAAATGGGATTTCTAGAAGACCTAATCTTATCCTACAAAAATGGCGCCTAGGAACCTTTCTAGAAGCCTAAAAATCTACCTTGCATTGTCTTTCTAGAACCCTAGATATGTGCCGCACATTATCACCCAATTCCCTTGGGTTTTTGGTTTCTAGAAGCCCTTATCCCTTCACACTCTTTCTGCCGCACCTTATCTCCCACTCCCTTTGGGTTTTTGACTTGTTTTCCTTCTAGGATTCTATGTTATTATCCTATGTAGATTTGGCCTTTAAAACCTTGTCCTTTGCTACCTAGGAGATGGGATTTTCAGCCTATATATACAAGCCATTGCCGCACCCTTTCACTCACCACCCTCTACCAGATTTTCACTACACCATTCACCCAAACATCCCTCATTGTGCCGTGAGTTTGCAAGGAGAAGAAGGAAGAACTCTTGGAGCCGTGCATGCCATTCAAGACGTTGGATTGTCGAAGCGTTTCTAGGTGTTTTCTATCTTTATGTCAATGTTTATATTTATTTATCTTTGTTTCATTGCGAACATGAGGAACTAATTTCTTTATAGTTAGAGGGGAATTCAAAGCCATGATCATATGTTTTATATGACTTGATTTCTTCCAATTATGATTTCATGAATCGTGAATGTGGTTTACTTATCTATTTGATTGATAACATGTTTATGTATGTTGATTGAGGGTTGACACTTAGTTTGCATGCATGAATTTGATGCTAGAGTATAAGGGAATTTCACCTAATCGTTATTAACTTATTTTCATAAGTAGTAAAAGTCGCTAGTCACGATTGTGTTAAGTAAATCCTTGGCAAGAGTAACATGCGTATCCCATAGTTATGAATGCCTCGTCAATGCTTATGATTTCCATTGAACTTAATGATCTTTGATATGTGTCTCTATCATGCGTATTCCATAGTTAGGGTCCTTGATAAGAATAATTTGGTTGTAATGCGTATTCCATTCAATTCAATGAATTTAGGGAAATCTGAGAATTAATTGGTCAATCTAGTTAATTTGGGGCATTATCATACATGGTTTGTTGAAAGAGTAACTGGAAATCGAGTCGTATGCATATGTTTCATGTGTGGAGAAGGAACCTTCTAACTAGCTTTTCACCATCTTAATTTACATAAAATCGTTTTTGTCAAAGTTGTTTTCAAAGTTTTTGTTTTAAAAGTTAAATTCGTCCAAAATCAATTCCCCTTTACTTGGTTGAGTCATAGTAATTAGAAATCACTTTAGTTTGTGTTTTTAAGTGTCTTAGGTCAAGTTAAAACCAATTTTCGTCCAAGTTTGTGTCTAGTGTTCAAAACTGCCCAGATTGTGGTTTTAAGGCAATTTTGAGTGTTTCTGGGCTGTTTTGCATTCTTTGAATCTAGTCTAGTGTTTTAAACTTGTTTTTACGTATTTGAGTCAGTTTTCAAGTGATTTTGCAATCCCTCCTAATCCCCGGTTTAGAACGATCCCTACTTACATACTTTGCTACATGTTGGACTTTGACGACGATTTTGAACGAGAGTTGAGACTGATGTGAGAAATAAGTTAACACACAAAATTAAACCCTCTTTTTATCAACTGTAGCAAAGTATGTAAGTAGGGATCGTTCTAAACCGGGGATTAGGAGGGATTGCTAAACACTTGAAAACTGACTTAGAAATGTAAAAACAAAGTTTAAAACACTAGATTAGACTCAAAGAATGCAAAACTCACGTTTAAAATACTAAAACAAACCAATAACTCAAAACAGCAACTAAAAGACTCAAAACTACCTTAAAAACACTTTCTGGGCAGTTTTGAACACAAAGCACCAATTTGGACGAATTTGGGTTTTAACTTGTACCAAAACACTTAAAAACATAAACCAACACAGTTTCTAACTAACCTAGGACTTCAAAATAAATGGGGAATTGATTTGGACGAAAATGAACTAAATGGACAGATTGCAAGGAAAACAGATTGTAATAGAAACAGATTGTAACACAAAGTTATGAATAATCAATGGAGGATGGACTGGCTAAGAGGTTCTTCTCCACACATGAAATATATGCAACCTAAATCAATTTTCAGTTATCAATTTAATAAGTTATGAATCTCGACACTCCAAGTTAATTAGGTCCGCTTAAATTAACCTTCAAATTTCCCTAGAATCATTGAATTGGATGAACATGCATCGCAACCAAATTATTCCCAACAAGTTCTTTATATGAACAACATGATAAAGACACAAGTTAGAATCATTACGTTCTTTGGAAATCATAAGCATCGACAAGGCATTCGTAACTATGAAAAGCATGATACTCTTGCCAGGAATCTACTTAACACGATCGTGACTAGCGACCTTCACTACTTACGAATATAAATTCACAACGATTAGGTGAAACAAACTTATATCCTAGCATCAAATTCAAGCATGCAAATTAAGCGTGCACTCTCAACCAACATACAAGAATAAGTTCTAAATCAAACGGTTAAGCAAATTGTATTCACGACTTATACAACGATAACTCAAAAGTAATCAACTTATTTCACATATATAATCATGGTTTTGAATCCACCCTTAGCCAAAACGAAATTAGCCAATCATACTTAAAGCAAAACAGAGATTACATGAATTAGACATTAAAATCCAAAGAAAGAAAACACCTAAAATGCTCCAACTTGGCAACAAGTGCATCCAAGATTCCTCATTTCCCTTGCTTGTGGCAGATTGGTTTGTGGACAGGTTTTGGGTAGTTCTATGGTGTAGAATGGATGGGGAATGGTATGGAAAGGTTTAGGGCGAGTGTGGAGGAGTGTTTGGTGGTGGGAGGGTGGTGGAGAACTTCGGCAAAGAGGATGGAAGAAGGTGGAGTGGCTGTGATGTTTTCTGGGCAGTTTTGGTGTTTTTTGGGGTGTTTTGCTGCCTAGGGTGAGTATGGACGAATTTCTGTGATGAATGGTGAATATGGGAGTGTGAACTCTTTGCCAAGGGGTGTAAACATGTATATATAGGCTCCAAAAACCCTAGGGAATCAGATTAGGCAGTGGGGAAATGCACAGCAAGGAGGGTGAATTGTGATGTGCAATGGTCCAAGGATGAAAATGGAGCAATGATGCAAAGTATGGAGGGTAAAATGGAGTGGTATTTCAGCTAGGGAGCATGAATGATTGTGTTCATTGCATGGAAATGAAAAGGGGAGGTGAAATGTTTCAGAAATTAGTCAAAGTTGCAGCAACATGTGTTGCACAAGGCATTGGATTCCAAATGTGGCTGATTTAGCATCAATTGGTGCATGGAATTGTTGTGAAAGTTGTGTGAAATCTGATGGGTGAAGGGAACAAGATGTATGCAACAATTGAGTGTAATAATTGAGTGTATGAAATCAGAAATTTTGTAGAGGACAAGGGTGACAACATAGCATGGGAATCCAAAGGGAATACTAAGAGGAGTGCACAGCAAGGAAGGTGTGTCTTCTTTGTGGCTGAGTTTTTTATTCTTTGTACACTAATTCTTCACATTCTTGGCCTCCTTAAGTCTTCAATTTCGTCCAAAACTTGGTTCCAAATATGTGACATGCATTCCAAGCTCCATTTTGCTCCAAAATGCTCCAAAATGCTCCAAAATGCATCTTCTTGCCTACTTTGTCCTTAAAATCTGAAAACACACGAAAATGACTTTAAACACTAAAATAACTAAGGAAACACGACATAAATGCACAAAAACAAGCCAACTAAGTCGCATAAATATGCTCCTATCAAATTCCCCCACACTTAGCTTTTGCTAGTCCTCGAGCAAACAAAGAAATAAAATGAAACGAAACAAATACAACACAACCTAAACCTTCCAACATTTGCCTCAGGGATTTCCAATGCACATGTCATGTTAAGAATCACTTCCCCCACACTTGTTTTCTGCCATACATTAGTCAAAAGGAATTCAATTTGAATCATGCTTTACTATGCTTCAAGAACAAGGGTATGGATGGTCCTAAACTAGGCTAGGTAAGGATAATGTGGTTTAACAAAGAATGTAGGCTATCAAGGCTCAATGGGGTTAACTTAAACATATAACGATATGGGATACATGGCAGTTTGGCTTTGGTGGTGGTAACTACAAAACTTCATCTTGAATATGTGTTATGCAAATCAATAGCATGCTTTGAATGAAATAGGCATGAGTTCTAGCTTGAAACTAAATGATGAAACGCCTTCTAAGTAATAACCAAGCAAAGAATAATGAGATCATGCAACGACTTTAGAAAACAATAATGCACAGATGTTAACTCTCCAAATAAACATTTAGGCTCAAGTCTCACAAGGTTGTAGCGTTAGTTTGAGTTCCTTCCTTCAAGCATGTTACAAAAACTAATCTTTTTTTTTTCTTTTATGATTACATGTGATTTCATAAGTTATAACCACAACCCAGCATAAATAAAGAGTAAATCAAACTTTCATCCATGTTTATAACTCTCTTTAACAGTCATGCAATTACCAACTGAATCCTCATCATTGTGTTGGAAGGTACCCTAAGACACAAATAAGCACACAAAAACAACTCTTTTTGGGATTTTCAAAACAATTTTTCAAATTTTTATGAATTTTCGGATTTTTATGTCAAAACACACTGAAAACACTCCAAAACAGCTTAAAAATACTTAAAACAGCAAGGAACAACACTAGAAGTAATGGGTGATAATTTTCTACGAATTTCATGCAAAACACTAGTTACCCCCCCCCCCCACACTTAAATCAAACATTGTCCTCAATGTTTCAAGTATATACTCACACCAAAAACAAGCAAATAACAAACAACGAATGAACATGACAAATATAGCAAGGTAAAAACAAGAAAGAGTAGAGTTTAGGAACGCAAATCTGGTTATGGAGGTAGATGATCTTGTTGCCTTTCCACAGCTTTGATCTTGAGCTGGATTGGAATTGTACGGCGAAGCTTTGCTCTTTGGCGATGTTGTTGAAGCTTCTTGAGTTCTTCAACTCAGACTCCTTCTTCTCTCGAGTTGATTATGCAGGCTCAATTCCTTATTTGTTCTCCAAGCAGATGTGGCAGCTTCTTTAGTTCTTCATCTCAGACTCCTTGTGCTGTGTTGATTGAGCAAGCTGCATTCTTCTCTACTTGTTTCTTCTGCACGTTGTCTCCACATGCTGCTGGTATCATTTTCGCTTGCCTTATCTGTTCTTCAGGTAGATGTGGCAGCTTCTTTGGAAGTACATCAGCAGTGGAAGACGAGTACTCGAGAGCAATTTCTCCATGTCCTGCAGGTTAGAACAAAGACAAGGAAACGGACATGGAGAATGCATGATATGAGATACTCTTGCTCTCTACCTTCATGATATGAAATACTTTTGCTCTTGAAGATTTGTTTGCAGAGGTATCCCAGGGGATGAGGAACACCGAGTGACTCGAGAGGGTTTGTTGGAAAGCCATTTCAGAGAGGATGAAAGGTTAAGTGAGGCTGAAAGTTGGGTGAGGCTGCCTCACTTTGAAGTTCAACATTTATAGAATTTTCTTAATGGCTGGGAAGGCATTGTTCCATTACTCATGTCGGCAAGTCTGGGATAATTTAATAGTAGTTTTCACGTGCATTCCACTTCTCCAGAAATCTTCAACAGATTGCGCGTGATTTACGCAACGCATATGTGCAGTTTGACAGATGCTGACACGTCTCGATAAAGCAGAGGCCTCTTTAATATCCGGAATTTGCGCTTCGAGTTCTGAGCTTTGTTGAGGGCAGAGATTGCATGTGACCAGTGCTGACGAGGCTGAAAGAGACAGATGGTTGGAATCGGCGCTACGACAGACTGCCCGTGATTTTCGTAAAGCTGAGTTTGCGTGTGACGGGTGCTGACGAGGCTGAGAAAGCTGACATCTTCGATATCTGGAATTGGTGGTTTGTGAGCAAGCCCAACTTTTGAGAAAGCTGGCGCCTCTTCAATCACTGAAATCCCATCACATGTTGCTTTTAATAGAGGTGCGTAGTTCATTTCAAAATGCATTGAAATTCCGCTTGTAAAACTCCCATTTGCATCTCTAACCTCTGGATTTAGCCCATCTCTTCTTTCACCAAAACCTCTGAAATATGTCTGGCCCTTCCGACTGTCGTTTTGACTTGAACCTTGGTGAACAGGCAGCCCCGCCTTCTCCAGACAACATATGGCGCCCGTCCTTCATATCCCCTACTGGTCCTCTTACTGTTGGGGATTCGGTGATGAAAAATGACATGACCGCTGCGGTGGTGGCCCGGAACCTTGTCACCCCTAGAGATAACAGACTGCTCTCTAGACGATCTGATGAGTTGGCTGTGAAGGAGTCTCTGGCTCTTAGCGTGCAGTGTGCGGGTTCTGTGTCCAACATGGTCCAACGCCTCTTTGCCCGAACCCGTCCAGATGAATCGTTGGCGGCTGAAGTAATGAGTCTCAAAGAGGAGATTAGAGGACTCAAGCATGACAATAAACAATTGCACAAGCTTGCACACAACTATGCCACAAACATGAAGAGGAAAATTGACCAGATGCAGGAATCTGATGGTCAGATTTTACTTGATCATCAGAGGTTTATGGGTTTGTTCCAACAGCATCTGCCTTCGTCTTCTGGGGCGGCACCGCGTAGTGAAGCTCCAACTGATCAACCTTCGATACCTCCTCCTTCCGTGGCCCCACCACTGCTGAGATTCCGCCGACTACTGCGACCTCTCCCAAGCAGCCTTTGTGAAGGCTCCCTCTTGTATTATGCTATGTTTCTTTATTTCCCAGATTCCTGTTCATTTCCATGAAGTTTAATGTTAAAATCCTTTGCATATTTGTTAATGTTTCAAAATAGAAAATCATAACCAAAAATAATTAAACAAGTAATAAAATTGACAATCAAGCAGAATAAATGGGTTGCCTCCCTTAAAGCGCTTGCTTTAACGTCTTCCAGCCGGACGATGAACACCTTCACTTCTCTTTGGAACCCACGGCATGCAGTGGGATATCCTCCACAACATGCTCCACAAAGTTCTCGTAGTATGGCTTCAAGCGATGTCCATTCACCTTGAATTCTTGCCCGGTTCTCAAGCTCTTAATTTGGACTGCACCATGCACAAAAAGATTAGTAACAACAAACGGGCCAACCCACTTGGAACGTAACTTACTAGGGAATGGACGAAGGCGGGAGTTGAACAACAACACTCTTTGCCCAATTTCGCAAGTCTTGCCTCGAAGCATCTTATCATGGAATGTCGTGGTCTTCTCCTTGTAAATTCTAGCATTCTCATAAGCTTCATGCCTTATCTCATCAAGTTCACTCAATTGAAGCTTTCGATGAATTCCGGCTTGGTCCACATTCAAATTGAAGGTCTTGATGGCCCAATGTGCTCTATGTTCTAATTCCATAGGAAGATGACATGGCTTGCCATACACAAGCCGAAAAGGAGACATACCAATAGGGGTTTTGTAAGCCGTTCGATACGCCCATAGTGCATCATCCAACCGTAAGCTCCAATCTTTTCTATTTGGCCCAACGGTCTTTTCCAAAATCTGTTTGATCTCACGATTAGACACCTCGGCTTGGCCATTGGTTTGGGGATGGTAAGGTGTGGAAACCTTATGCGTCACATGGTACTTCTTGAGTAATGCCTCAATGGTACGGTTGCAAAAATGAGACCCTCCATCACTTATTAGCACCCTAGGCATCCCAAATCTAGAAAAGATATTAGTTTTCACAAAATCTGCCACAACTTTAGAATCGTTAGTTCGAGTGACTTTCGCTTCCACCTACTTTGATACATAATCAACGGCAAGTAATATGTAAGTGAAACCAAAAGATGAAGGAAAAGGACCCATAAAATCAATACCCCAAACATCAAAGATTTCAATAACAAAGATGGGTACCTGTGGCATTTGATCTTTTTGGCTAATATTACCTGTCCTTTGGCAGCGATCACATGTTAAACAAAAGGTTCTAGCATCTTTAAACAAAGTAGGCCAATAAAAACCACATTCAAGAACCTTAAAAGTTGTCCTTTGGGTGACAAAGTGACCCCCACATGCATATGTGTGACAAAAACTTAAAATTGAGTGAAAATCTGATTCATGCACACATCTTCTTATAACCTGATCTGAACAATATTTCCACAAGTATGGGTCATCCCAAACATAAAATCTAGCATCTTTTTTAAGTTTGTCACGTTGGAATTTGTTTAGGGTGCTAGGAACTTGTTTAGTCACCAAATAATTCACCAAATCTGCATACCAAGGAGCACTTACCTGAACGGACAAGAGTTGTTCATCCGGAAATGTTTCGGAAATGGGAAGATCCTCTTCTTCATGCACCAACCTACTTAGGTGGTCGGCCACCACGTTTTCACATCCTTTCTTGTCCCTAATTTCAATATCGAACTCTTGAAGTAAGAGCATCCAACGAATGAGCCTCGGTTTGGCCTCCTTTTTGGTGAAAAGATATTTCAAGGCTGCATGGTCAGTGAAAACAATTACTTTAGTACCAATTAGATATGATCTAAATTTATCTAAAGCAAATACAACCGCCAAAAGCTCTTTTTCGGTTGTGGAATAATTCAATTGAGCATCATTCAGAGTGCGTGAAGCATAATAAATAACATGTGGCTGTTTATTTTTTCTTTGACCCAAAACAGCTCCAAGCGCATAATCTGATGCATCACACATCAATTCAAAGGGAATGGACCAATCCGGGGGAGTTATGATGGGTGCCGTGGTGAGAAGGTCCTTGAGATGCTTGAATGCCTTCTCACATGCCTCGTTGAACTCAAATGACACATCCTTTTGTAGGAGACGGCATAGGGGTAATGCAATCTTGGAAAAATCCTTGATAAATCGTCTATAGAATCCTGCATGACCAAGAAAAGAACGAACCCCTCTCACCGAAGTAGGAGAGGGTAAGTAGCGTACAAGATCTATTTTAGATTTATCAACCTCAATTCCTCGTTCAGAAATTATATGACCCAAAACAATACCTTGTTTAACCATAAAATGGCATTTCTCCCAATTTAACACAAGATTTGTTTCAACACAACGTTTCAAGATTAAAGTGAGATTATCCAAGCAATTATCAAATAAATTCCCAAACACACTAAAATTATCCATGAATATCTCAATAATCCTCTCAACATAATCAGAAAAGATGCTAACCATACACCTTTGAAACGTGGCAGGGGCATTGCACAAACCGAATGGCATGCGTCGATATGCAAACATTCCAAAGGGACAAGTAAAAGTGGTCTTTTCTTGATCATCCGGGGCAATAACAATTTGATTATAACCGGAGTATCCATCAAGAAAGCAATAAAAAGAGTGACCTGCTAACCTTTCGAGCATTTGATCTAGGAACGGCAATGGGAAGTGATCTTTCCTTGTGGTTGCGTTTAGCTTCCTGTAATCAATGCACACTCGCCAACCAGTTTGAATTCGGGTGGGCACAAGCTCATTCTCCGCATTCTCCACAACCGTCACTCCAGATTTCTTGGGTACACATTGGATAGGTGAACCCCAACGGCTATCGGAGATGGGATAAATCACCCCACAATCTAGAAGTTTGATTATCTCCTTTTTCACAACTTCCATCATCGGAGGGTTAAGACGGCGTTGAGCCTCTCTAGTTGGTTTGGCCCCCTCCTCAAGAAATATGTGATGCATACAAGTCGTAAGGCTTATACCTTTAATATCGGCCAATGTCCAACCTAGGGATGAAGAGATGATGGCAGGTAGTGTCTCGTTTTCCCCCAAAAAGATGTACTTCAAATGGCTTGGTAAGGGTTTGAGATCAAGGATGGGTGCCTGAACGATGGATGGAAGCAACCTGTTAGTCGAAATTGGAATTAACTCAAAGTTAGGAGACTTACCACCATTCTTCAGTAATAACTCAAGGGCAGCAACCAACTCAAGAATTTCCTCACTAGGAGGCACGGCATGGCCTAGTTCATGTGTGCCGTGGGGTAGCTTGAAATCTGCCCCCTTGGTTGTGGGTGCTATGCTTCGTGAAATGACTTTTTCAAGCGTATCGTCATTCAAATCTTCAAGATATCCCTGCGCCAAAGAGTCATTATATCAATAGAGAAACATGAATGGTCCTCACTAGGGTACTTAATGGAATCAGAAAGATTAAAATTAACAACTTCCCCATCAAATTCCATGGACAAAGTTCCACTATACACGTCAATCTTCGTCCGGGCCGTCTTCATGAATGGCCTTCCAAGGAGGATGGGCAATGACGGAGCACATAAAAATCCGCTGGGAAGACTAAATGATCAACTTGCACCAAAACGTCTTCCAAAACTCCCTTTGGATAAGCGTTAGATCTATCGGCCAATTCTATGATTACACCATCATGTTTCAACTCACCTAAGTTCATAGATACATAAATGGAATATGGCATAACATTTATAGAGGCTCCTAAATCTAGCATGGCAGATTTGAAACGGGTGTTACCAATGACGCACGGAATTGTAAAGCTACCCGGATCTTTGCATTTGGGGGGTAGTTTGCGTTGCAAGATGGCGGAGACATTTTCACCTACCTTCACAACCTCCTTGGTTGAAATCCTCTTCCTAGTGGTGCACAGCTCCTTTAAAAACTTAGCGTATCTCGGGACTTGCTTAATGGCATCCAACAAGGGTATGTTGACTTGAACTTTCCTAAGTGTCTCAAGGATGTCCTTTTCAGCTTCATCCTTCTTTGTTTGCACAAACCTGCTAGGAAAAGGAGCATTCGAAGGCACAACATTAGTAGAAACTGAATTTGACACATTCTTACCTTTATTGGACAAATTGGACAGTTTAGGACCCTTGGAGACTTGCGGCAAAGGTACCTCCACCTTTTCCGTGGGTTCATGTGATTCCTCCTCTTCCATTTCCAACATTTCATCCTCTTTGTGACCTGTGTTTGATGAAGAACCTGCTCCAACCTCCTTACCACTTCTTAGGGTGATTGCTTTGCCTAATTCAAACCCTCCCTTTGGATTTGGAATGGTAGAACTAGGGAGTTTTCCTTGGTCTCTAATCTGCCCAACAACTTCGGTAATCTGTCCCATTTGTTTCTCTAGTTGGTCCACCCTTTTGTTTTGATTTTCCTGCCCATTAGTCAAAGTGGTTAGTAACTTAACAAGTGCATCATTATCCAAAGCATTACCTGAAGTATTTGGGGCAGATTGTGGTTGGATTTGAGGGGGTGCGTATGGTTGATGCGAAATATGTATGAACACAAATTAAACCCTCTTTTTATCAATTGTAGCAAGTTATGTAAGTAAGGATCGTTCTAGGCCGGGGATTAGGAGGGATTGCTAAATCACTTGAAAACTGACTCAAATACGTAAAAACAAGTTTAAAACACTAAATTAGACTCAAGAAAATGCAAAACTAAACTTTAAAACACTTAAACAAACCAAAAGACTCAAAACTGCCTAAAAACCACTTTCTGGGCAGTTTTGGACACTAAGCACCAAATTGGACGAATTTGGGTTTTAACTTGAATCAAAACACTTAAAATACAAAGTAAAACACTTACTAACTAATTTGATACTTTAAAACAAAGGGGGAATTGGTTTGGACGAATTTAAAAACAAGACATAAACTTTGTAAAACAAAACAGTTTTGAAAACGAATTTGGTTTAAATGGATGAATGGAAGGCTAGCTAAGGGGTTCTTCTCCACACATGTCTTACTTGCATACAAAACGATTTCTAATTGTATTTCAATAATTTATGACTTCTCAATGCCCCAAATTAACCGTGAATTGCACTAGTTAACTTTCAGATTTTCCTAAGGTTATTAGATTGGATGATTGCATACGACAACCCAAAACATTTCCCACAAGTTCCCCACATGAATTGCATAATAGAGATACAAGCAAGAATCATTAAGTACTATGAAAACCATAAGCATTGACAAGGCACTTGTTACTATGAATTGCATGAAACTTATGCCAAGAATTTACTTAACACGATTGTGATCAACAATCTTTACTACTTGTGAATATAAGTTCATAACGATTAGGTGAAATTTCCTTCTATCCTAGCATTCAATTTATGCATGAAAAGTAAGCGTGCACTCTCAACAAACATACACAAATCAATTATAGTTCATGAAGATAAGTAAATTGAAATCATAACTCATGAAACAGAATTAGAGGAAATCAAAGCATATAGCAAGCAATAACATGGTTTCGAGTCCCCCCCTAGCCAAGGGGGGGTTTAGTTCCTCATAAGCATAAAACAAAGAGTAATAAGTTTAAACATTGAAATCAAAGGAAAGGAAATACCTAAAACTTCCAGCCACTTGAACTTGCACGACATGAACTTCCAAGGCTCCTTCTCCTCCTCCTTGCTGCGGCAAAGGACTTTAGGGACAGGTTTAGGACTTATATGTATGGGTGGATGAGTATGGACTAAGGTAGAAGTGTTTAGGAAGGGTGGGGGGTGCGGCAAGGTCAGATTGTATGGTGAATGGGAGTGAATTGGTGCGGCAAAGGGTTGTTGTGAATTTCTGGAGTGAATTGTGAATTGTGGTGAGTGGTGAATGTGAAGGGGTGCGGCACACATATTTATAGGGCCCTAAAACCCTAGGTGAATCAGATTAGGCCTTCTAGAAAGCCAAATCCATCAGGAAATAGGTTAAACAATCAAATTTTGCAAGGGAAAAGGGGTCCTAGGTGCGGCAGGAAGGGATAAGACTAGATAAGGTTCTAGAAAGCCTTGCAAGGCAAGGGAAATCAGGCCTTCTAGAGGGAAAGGCACGGCAAGTTTGTAGGATAAAGGATAGGGCTTCTAGAAGCCCTCTAATGCAAGGAAAACCTACGGCACTATTGGATAAGGGTTCTAGAGCAAGGATAAGGTATCCTAAATGGATAAGGTGCCCTAAATGGATAAGGACTCCCCATTGCACTTGGAAACTTTGCCTATTAGGATTAGGAAACCTTGTCTTTGTCATTCCTTCTTCATTTTGGATTCCTTTTCCTTCTTGGACTTGGAAAACTTCTTTGTTGCTTCTCTTGAGACCATTTGGATTTTGACTTTCCTACTCCAAGTAGGAAACCTTGTTTGAGTAGGAATCTTCATCTTCAAGGAATCCTAATTCAACTAGGAAACCCATTTTGACTAGGAATCCTAATTCAACTAGGATTCCATCTTCACTTAGGTACTTTCCTACTTCAACTAGGAAACCTTGTTCAAGTAGGAAACATCATCTTCAAATCTTCAATTTCGTCCATCCTCTTGGCTCCAAGCATATGACATCCATTCCAAACTCAAATGTGCTCCAAAAGGCTCCAAAATGCATCCTTTTGCATACTTTGCCCTTAGAACCTGAAAATACACAAAACTAGCTTAAAAGACTACTTTAACTAAGGAAAAACAATGTAAATGCACAAGAACAAGCTAACTAAGGTGCATAAATATGCCCCTATCAAATTCCCCCACACTTAGCTTTTGCTAGTCCTCGAGCAAAACAAAACGAAACAAAAGAACAAAACGAAATAAAACAAGTAAAACAACTTAAACCTTCCAACGATTGCCTCAGGGATTTCCAATGCACATGACATGTTAAAAATCATCATTCCCACAGATTTTAGCCATCTTTACACTTAAGCACATACTTAATCATAGTCACTACTTACTAGTTCACATTTAACCAATTAAAACAATGTTTTAAATGTAGTAACATGCCTTAGAGAATCCCTCAATTCCTTACTAGATATGCACTCTATTTTCACTCAGAATTTCTAACTACACACCCTACACTAGTTATATGTGAGAAGATTGATGTAAAAATAAAAACGAATGCTCACATATATGTATGACAAAGAAAGCAATTTCCGGAGTTAAAAACATGTTTATAAATATGATCTCATGAATGGAATGCTACTACTTAGATGCGAGAACCAATGACACCATATGCTCAAACCAATTTCAAACTCCACAAATTGAAACACACAACACTCAAGATTAAAGTCAAGGGTTGTAACGGGGCTTAAGGTATTGGCTAACAAAAACGGATATGGAAAACAAACGTTCTTTAAAACAATAGTAAGCAAGTATGGAAATCGAAACTTAGAATTCACTTTAGTATGCTGAAATCAATTTCAAAACAGAAGGGAAGACTCAAACAATCAATTAGGGCCGAATGCAACTCTTTGGACCCTTTCTTCAACAAACAACACTTTGGAACTCTTTTTCACATGCTTTTCAACTATTTTGCATGTTTTTCACAACTTTTATTTTTTTCCTTTCTATTTTTCACGAATTTTTTTCTTTCTTTTCTCATTTTTTTTCTCTTCTTTGCCGTGCCTCATTCAAGACTTTGGCACATCCCCATATCACTAATCCTTCCCCCACACTTGTTTCCCGCACACATTGATCAAAAGGAATTCATCTTGCGTTATGCTTTACTACGTTTTAAGAACAAGGGTGTGGATGGTCCTAATCTAGGCTAGGTAAGGCTAATGTGGTTAACAAGGAAAATAGGCTAAACGAGGCTCAACGGGGTTAAGACCTACAAAACATAATGGAATAGGGATATACGGCTTTTTTGGCTATGGTGGACACTACACAACTTAATCTTGAATATGTGTTATGCAAATCAATGACATGTTTTGAATGAAATGGGCATGAGTTCTAGTGTTTGGTTCTAAGTGATGAAACGCCTTCTAAGTAGCAACCAAGCAAAGAATAATGAGATCATGCAACGACTTTAGAAAACAAAGAATGCACAGATTTTAACTCTCCAAATAAACGTTTAGGCTCAAGTCTCACAAGGTTGTAGCGTTAGTTTGAATTGCTTCCTTCAAGCATGTTACAAAAACCGATTTTTTTTCTTTTATGATTACATGTGAATTTATAAGTTATAACCACAACCAAGCATAAACCAAAGTGTAAATCAAACTTTTATCCATGTTTATAACTCTCTTTAACCGTCATGCAATTACAAATCGAATCCTCATCATTGTGTTGGAAGGTACCCTAAGACACAAACAAACACACAAAAACGACTCTTTTTGGGTTTTTAAAACAAATTTTTCAAATTTTTATGGGATTTTCGGATTTTTGACTCAAAACACACTAAAACACACCAAAACAGCTTAAAAAGGCTTAAAAACAACAAGAAACAACATTAGAAATCATGAGTGAGAAAACCCTACGAATTTGCAAGAAAACACTTTGGTTACCCGCCCACACTTAAATCAAACATTGTCCTCAATGTTTCAAGCATAAACTAACACAATTAACAAACAAACAACAAAACAGCAACTAAACAATCTAACATGGCATGAATGAAATAACAACAAAGAGAAGGGTTTAGGAACGCAAATCTGGAATTGGAGTGCTGTCTATGTCTTCCTTTGTTGAATGCATGGGTTGCCTCCCAAGTAGCGCTTGCTTTAACGTCGTACAGCCGGATGAAGAGCCTCTTCATTCCTCATTGGAGCCCACGGCATGCAAGGGGATGTCATCCACGGCATGTTCCTCAAAGTTCTCGTAGTATGGCTTCAAACGATGCCCGTTCACCTTGAACTCATGTCCCGTTTTCAAGCTTTGGATTTGAACTGCACCATGAACAAACACATTAGTAATAACAAAAGGTCCAATCCACTTGGAACGTAACTTACCGGGAAACAAACGTAAACTGGAATTGAACAATAGCACTTTCTGCCCAATGGCAAACGTTTTGCCTCTAATCATCTTATCATGGAACGCCTTGGTCTTTTCCTTGTAAATGCTAGCATTCTCGTACGCCTCATGCCGTATCTCATCAAGCTCATTCAATTGGAACTTCCTATGCCCTCCCGCTTCATCTAGGTTCATGTTGAACTTCTTGACGGCCCAATGAGCTTTGTGCTCCAACTCAACGGGAAGATGGCACGGCTTGCCATAGACAAGCCGAAAGGGTGACATTCCAATGGGTGTTTTGTACGCCGTACGATACGCCCAAAGTGCATCATCTAGCCTTAAACTCCAATCCTTCCTCGTTGGCCCAACGGTCTTCTCTAGGATTTGCTTGATCCCACGATTGGAAACCTCGGTTTGGCCATTAGTTTGAGGATGATAAGGCGTAGAAACCTTATGATTAACATTGTATTTCCTCAATAAAGCCTCGATGGTCCGGTTGCAAAAGTGTGACCCTCCATCACTAATGATCACTTGTGGCATGCCAAACCTTGCAAAAATGTTAGTTCTAATAAAATCTGCAACCACTTTAGAATCATTAGTCCGGGTGGCCTTTGCTTCCACCCACTTCGACACATAATCAACCGCAAGCAAAATATATATAAAACCATACGAAGAAGGAAAAGGACCCATAAAATCAATACCCCAAACATCGAAAATTTCAACATTTAGGATAGAAACCTGCGGCATTTGGTCCCTAGCACCTATGTTACCCATTCGTTGGCATTTATCACATGTTAAGCAAAAAGTTCTAGCATCCTTAAAAATACTAGGCCAATAAAATCCACAGTGTAACACCTTAAGTGCAGTTCTTTGTGTGCCAAAGTGCCCACCACATGCATATGTGTGACAAAAACTTAAAATTGAACAAAATTCAGAATCATGCACACAACGACGAACAATTTGATCCGGGCAAAATTTCCACAAATAAGGATCATCCCACACATAAAACCGTGCATCATGCCTAAGTTTATCACGTTGGTGCCTAGTGTAAGTGCTTGGAATTCGTTTTGTCACCAAAAAGTTCACCAAATCAGCATACCAAGGCTCACTAACCTTTATGGACAGCAATTGTTCATCGGGGAATGTCTCCAAAATCGGCAAAGATTACTCATTATGCACCATTCAGCTTAGGTGGTCAGCCACCACGTTCTCGCTTCCTTTCTTGTCACGAATCTCGATGTCGAACTCTTGAAGTAGCAACATCCAACGAATTAGTCGTGGCTTGGCCTTCTTTTTGGTGAGTAAGTACTTCAACGCTGCATGGTTAGTGAAAACAATTACTTTAGTACCAATTAGATATGATCTAAACTTATCTAAAGCAAAAACAACAGTAAGAAGTTCTTTTTCCGTAGTGGAATAGTTCAATTGTGCATCATTCAACGTCCGTGAGGTAGGCTCCAATCCGGTGGCACAATGATGGGTGCCGTGGTCAACAACTCCTTGAGTTGATTGAATGATGCCTTGCACTCCTTGGTGAATTCAAACGCCACTTCTTTTTGTAGGAGTCGGCAAAGAGGTTGTGCTATCTTCGAGAAATCTTTGGTAAACCTACGATAAAATCCTGCATGTCCAAGAAACAAACGAACCTCTCTAACCGAAGTCGGAGGGTAAGTGACGTACAAGATACTTATCAACCTCAATACCCCTTTCAGAGATTATATGACCTAAAACGATGCCTTGTTTAACCATAAAATGACACTTTTCCCAATTAAGAACAAGGTTAGTTTCAACGCAACGTTTTAAGATCAAACTTAGATTATGCAAGCAACTATCAAACGAATCACCAAAGACGCTAAAATCATCCATAAACATTTCAATTATCTTTTCTACATAATCAGAAAATATGCTCATTATGCATCTTTGAAATGTAGCAGGTGCATTACATAAACCAAAAGGCATGCGACAATATGCAAATGTACCAAACGGGCATGTAAAAGTAGTTTTTTCTTGGTCCTCGGGTGCAATGACAATTTGATTATAACCAGAATAACCATCAAGAAAACAATAGAAAGCATAACCCGCTAACCTCTCAAGCATTTGGTCAATGAACGGCAATGGGAAGTGGTTCTTCCTCGTGGTGGCGTTTAGCTTCCTATAGTCAATGCACACCCTCCAACCGGTTTGAATGCGTTGAGGGACAAGCTCATTCTCGGCATTAGCTACCACCGTCACTCCGGATTTCTTTGGTACGCATTGAACGGGCGAAACCCACCTACTATCCGAGATTGGATAGATAACCCCACAATCTAGAAGCTTTATGATCTCCTTTTTCACAACTTCCATCATAGGAGGGTTGAGACGGCGTTGAGCCTCTCGAGATGTTTTAGACCCCTCTTCCAAAAGTATGCGATGCATGCATGTAGTAGGGCTAATTCCCTTGATGTCGGCCAATGTCCATCCAATGGCCGTTTTGTACTCCTTTAGCACCCTCACTAGTTTGTTTTCTTCTTGTGCCGTGAGTGAGGATGAGATGATGACGGGCAACGTCTCATCCTCTCCCAAGAAAACATACCTCAAGTGACTAGGCAATGGCTTAAGTTCAAGTGTAGGTGGCTGCACAACTGAGGGAAGCATCTTATTAGTCGAAATTGAACTTAAAATAGGGTCTAAAAACTTACCAGATTGTGATGGCAATGACTCAAGGGCAGCCACCATCTCAAGGACTTCTTCACTAGGGGGCACGACAATGGACTCCAATTGCATGCCGTGGGCTTCCTTGGGGGTTGATTCCATGTCCTTCAACGTCTTTCCTTGTGCAATGGCCAAATCAAGTGCATCGTCCTTCAAATTGTCCAAATGGTCCTGCGCCAAAGCATCAATTACATCAATAGCAAAACATGAATGGTTTTCATTAGGAAACTTCATAGAATCAGAAAGATTGAAATTGATAACATCCCCATCAAATTCCATTGTCAAAGTGCCATTAAACACATCAATCTTCGTACGGGCTGTTTTCATGAATGGCCTTCCAAGGAGGATGGGCAATGACGGGGCATGGTCCGATTCGTCCATCTCAAGTACATAGAAATCCGCCGGGAAGATCAAATGATTAACCTGCACCAAAACATCTTCCAAAACTCCCTTTGGATAGGCATTAGATCTATCGGCCAATTGTATGATTACACCGTCGTTTTTCAACTCTCCTAGGTTCATAGATGCATAAATTGAGTATGGCATGACATTTATAGATGCACCTAAAATCTAACATGGCAGATTCAAACCTAGTATTACCAATGACACAAGGAATCGTAAAACTACCCGGATCTTTGCATTTGGGGGGTAGTTTTCGTTGTAAGATGGCTGAAACGTTCTCACTCACTTTCACAACTTCCTTGGTCGAAATCCTCTTTCTTGTGGTGCAAAGTTCCTTTAAGAACTTGGCGTACCTCGGGACTTGTTTGATTGCGTCCAAAAGGGGAATGTTGACTTGAACTTTTCGGAATGTCTCTAGAATGTCCTTTTCAGCTTCTTCTTTCTTTGTTTGCTTAAACTTATTTGGAAAAGGAGCATTCGAAGGAAAAACATTAGTAGGAATTGAATTTGACACGTTCTTACCTTCCTTGGACAGATTTGATGATTTAAGACCACTTAAGGCTTGCGGCATTGGTGTGTCCACCTTTGCCGTGGCCTTCCCTTGTTCTTCCTCTTCAATTATCAACTCCTCCACCTCGTTAGAACATGATTTGGAAGGTTGGGGGTCAGATCCTACTTGCTTCCCACTCCGCAAAGTTATGGCTTTTGCAGATTCGAATCCACCTTTTGGATTCACCACGGTTGAGCTAGGCAACTTGCCTTGCTCACGAAACTGCCCCATAAACTCGGCAATTTGGCCTACTTGTTTCTCCAACTCGTCCACCTTCTTGTCCCTAGTTTGCATGCTCTGCGCCATAGAAGTTAGTAAATTAAAGATTTGATCATTATCAATAGAAGTACCTGACTTTTGGGCGGGTTGTGCTTGGGTTTGAGTTGGTGCAAACGGCTTTTGGTAGAAACCCGGGGGTTGTTGCCTAAATCCGCTTTGTTGTTGGCCTTGTTGGGGTTCTCGCCATATGAAATTTGGATGGTCACGCCAACCGGGATTGTAAGTATTGGAAAATTGGTCATTCCTCGGTTGGTATTGGTTGCCAAATCCCACGGCATTGAGGGTCTCCCACCCTTCATTTTCTATCAACTGTGGGCACTCGTCCGTAAGGTGGCCTTGCATGGAGCATACGCCACAAACTGCCACATTTTGCACTTTTGGACCTTCCACCACCTGAGAAAGCAAAGTCGTAAGGTTAGCCATTTGATTTTGAAGTTCAGTTATGGCACTTACCTTATTGACTTGATGTTGCCGTGGGTTACTCCTTTGTCTAACGCCTTCGTATTGTTGAGCATTCAACGCACGGTTGATAGGAGCATATTTATGCGCCTTAGTTAGCTAGTTCTTATGCATTTTCGTTATGTTTTCTTCGTTAAAGTAGTCTTTTAAGCTACTTTCATGTGTTTTCAGGTTTAAAGGACATATTACATGAAACGATGCAATTTGGAGCTTTTGGAGCAAAAAGTGAGCTTGGATTGAAAAGGACATGCTTGGAACACAAGGTTGGGATGAAATTGAAGAGTTGAAGATTTGAGGTTTCCTATTTGAAGTAGGAAAGCTAAGCCTAAAAGTTTCCATTTTGGGTTGATCTTTCCTAAACCGGAATGGCCTTGCGTTTGAGCATCATTAGAAGGTTCCGAAGCGTTGGAAGACACAAAGAAAGGTGTTAGAATATTTTCTCATCCTTGCCGTGGGTTAGGGCTTATTTTCTCTTGGTTTTGGGCTTTCTAGAAGCCCTATCCACACTCCCACTAACCAGCCGCACCTTTCCCCTTCTAGAACACCTATTTCCTTGCCTTGCAAGGCTTTCTAGAAGCCCTAACCCTAGCCCACTTAAGCAGCCGCACCCTAGGCCTTTTCCCATGCAAAAATCTGATTGTTTAACCTAATTCCTTGTGGATTTTCTAACCCTAGCCGCACCTAAACCCTAGCCCATTGTCTAACCTGATTTCTTTAGGGTTTTAGGTGCCTATATATATGTGTTTTACATCCTTTGGCCAGATATCACCTCTCCACAATTCAGAAATTCATCCAACCCTATTTCCCATTCCTTGCCGCAGCCACCATCACCCTAATACCCTAGCCGCCACTTCTCCATCCATTCCAGCCACTTCCCACACCTTGCCGCAACCATCCTCCACCTCCATACACCATTCTACACCTCCATACACCATCCATACCCCTTGCCGCACCACCATATCATCCTAACTCCATTCCTAAACCAAAACCACATCCAAAAATCCCCTAAACCCTCTCTGCCGCAGCAAGGAGAAGAAGAAGAGGAGCTTGACGTGCAGAAATTCAAAGTGGAATTCTTGGGCGTTTTAGGTGTAATCTTTCTTATGTCTTCGATGTTTCAATTCAATAAACTTTGTGTTGTGAGTATGAGGAACTAAACCCCCTTAGTTGGGGGGTAATTTGAAACCATGTACATGCTTGCAATATGATTTGATTACATTCAGTTGTTATTTCATAAGTTGTGGATTCAATTCGTTCATCTATTTGATTGATAACTTATTTGTGTATGTTGATTGAGAGTGCACGCTTAGTTTTCATGCATGAATATGATGCTAGATTATGAGGGAGTTTCACCTAATAGTTACAATCTTATAATCACAAGTAGTGAAGATCGCTTGAAAACGATCGCGTTGAATGAATTCTTAGCATAAGTTTCATGCAATTCATAGTAACAAATGCTTCGTCAATGCTTATGTTTTTCATAGAACGTAATGATTCTTGCTTGTATCTCTATTATGCAATTCATGTAGGGAACTTGTAGGGAATGTTTTGGGTTGTCGTATGCAATCATCCAACTTAATAACTTGTGGAAAAACTGAGGGTTAATTAGTGCAATTCACGGTTAATTTGGGGCATTGAGTATTTATAATTCATTGGAAGAACAACTGAAAATCGTTTCGTTTGCAAGTGTGACATGTGTCGAGAAGAACCTCCTAACTAGCCTTTTATCCATCATTTTCATCCAAAAACGTTTTACAATCTGTTTAGTTTTAAGTTTCTGTTTTGTGTTCAATTTTCGTCCAAAACAAATCCCCCTTTATTTTGAAGTCTTAGATTAGTTAGAAAGTGTTTTGATTTGTGTTTCTAAGTGTTTTGATTCAAGTTTTCACCCAATTTCGTCCAAGTTCTTGTTAGGTTCTCAAAACTGCCCAGAAAGTGGTTTTTAGGCAGTTTTGAGTCATTAGGTTGCTGTTTTGAGTTTTAGGTTTGTTTAAGTGTTTTAACCTTTAGTTTTGCATTCTTTGAGTCTAGTTTAGTGTTTTAAACTTTGTTTTTGAGTTTTTAAGTCAGTTTCCAAGTGTTTAGCAATCCCTCCTAATCCCCGGTCTAGAACGATCTCTACTTACATCTCTACTACAATTTGACAAAAGAGGGTTTAATTTGTGCGCTTTATCTATTTCGCATCAACGGTTGGAAATCAAAGTCTTTGCTGCCGTGGGGGTCTTGTCCACCAAGGCTCCTCCCGCCGAGGCATCTAGCATTTGACGTTCAATAGGTACTAGCCCCTCCTAGAAGTATTGCAAAAGAAGTTCCTCCTTCATCTGATGCTGTGGACAAGAAGCAACAAGAGATTTAAAACGTTCATAATAAGTAGTAAAAGATTCACCTTCCTCTTGTTGAATTCCACTTATCCTTTTCCGTAGGAGGATGACTCGAGAAGTTGGGAAAAACTTCTCCAAGAAAGCCCGTTTCATGCTTTCCCATGATGTGACGGTTCCGGGCGCCAATTCGTACAACCAATCCTTCGCCTTTTCTAAGAGAGAAAAAGGGAAGGCCTTCATCTTCAAAATACTCCCATCAACATTGACGGGGGTCATGCTTGAACACACCACCTCGAATTCTTTCAAGTGTTTGTTAGGATCTTCCATGGACAACCCATGGTACTTCGGAATGTGGTGTAGCAAGCTTGACTTCAATTCAAATTCTTCGGTTTTTCCTTGGGCAACCGCAGGGTATTGTATACATAGAGGTGCAGCGTTGTCCAACCCCGAAGTAGAAAGCTCCTTGATTGTTCGGTTGTCGGCGGCCATGGCTTGCTCTTCCTCACCCACTTGTGCCGTGGGTTCTTCTTCAAATTCAGAATCGGCCTCCGAACTTGAACTTGATGCACTAGGTTCCGGATCCTTCCTCTTTCGTCTCAACACGCGTTTGAAATCGTCGTCAAAGTCCAAGATATGTTCACGAACCGGATGAGAACTCCGAGTCATAAACTAGTACCTACAACAAGAAACAAAACAAGATTAGAATCTGGAATGAAATAAAACAAAAAGAAATAAAACAATCCAAGGGATTACCAAAAGTTGCTAATCCCCGGAAACGGCGCCAAAAATTTGATGCGAAATATGTATGCACACAAATTAAACCCTCTTTTTATCAATTGTAGCAAGTTATGTAAGTAAGGATCGTTCTAGGCCGGGGATTAGGAGGGATTGCTAAATCACTTGAAAACTGACTCAAATACGTAAAAACAAGTGTAAAACACTAAATTAGACTCAAGAAAATGCAAAACTAAACTTTAAAACACTTAAACAAACCAAAAGACTCAAAACAGCAACCAAAAGACTCAAAACTGCCTAAAAACCACTTTCTGGGCAGTTTTGGACACTAAGCACCAAATTGGACGAATTTGGGTTTTAACTTGAATCAAAACACTTAAAAATACAAAGTAAAACACTTACTAACTAATTTGATACTTTAAAACAAAGGGGGAATTGGTTTGGACGAATTTAAAAACAAGACATAAACTTTGTAAAACAAAACAGTTTTGAAAACGAATTTGGTTTAAATGGATGAATGGAAGGCTAGCTAAGGGGTTCTTCTCCACACATGTCTTACTTGCATACAAAACGATTTCTAATTGTATTTCAATAATTTATGACTTCTCAATGCCCCAAATTAACCGTGAATTGCACTAGTTAACTTTCAAATTTTCCTAAGGTTATTAGATTGGATGATTGCATACGACAACCCAAAACATTTCCCACAAGTTCCCCACATGAATTGCATAATAGAGATACAAGCAAGAATCATTAAGTACTATGAAAACCATAAGCATTGACGAGGCACTTGTTACTATGAATTGCATGAAACTTATGCCAAGAATTTACTTAACACGATTGTGATCAACAATCTTTACTACTTGTGAATATAAGTTCATAACGATTAGGTGAAATTTCCTTATATCCTAGCATTCAATTTATGCATGAAAAGTAAGCGTGCACTCTCAACAAACATACACAAATCAATTATAGTTCATGAAGATAAGTAAATTGAAATCATAACTCATGAAACACAATTAGAGGAAATCAAAGCATATAGCAAGCAATAACATGGTTTCGAGTCCCCCCCCCAGCCAAGGGGGGGATTAGTTCCTCATAAGCATAAAACAAAGAGTAATAAGTTTAAACATTGAAATCAAAGGAAAGGAAACACCTAAAACTTCCAGCCACTTGAACTTGCACGGCATGAACTTCCAAGGCTCCTTCTCCTCCTCCTTGCTGCGGCAAAGGACTTTAGGGACAGGTTTGGGACTTATATGTATGGGTGGATGAGTATGGACTAAGGTAGAAGTGTTTAGGAAGGGTGGGGGGTGCGGCAAGGTCAGATTGTATGGTGAATGGGAGTGAATTGGTGCGGCAAAGGGTTGTTGTGAATTTCTGGAGTGAATTGTGAACTGTGGTGAGTGGTGAATGTGAAGGGGTGCGGCACACATATTTATAGGGCCCTAAAACCCTAGGTGAATCAGATTAGGCCTTCTAGAAAGCCAAATCCATCAGGAAATAGGTTAAACAATCAGATTTTGCAAGGGAAAAGGGGTCCTAGGTGCGGCAGGAAGGGATAAGACTAGATAAGGTTCTAGAAAGCCTTGCAAGGTGATAGGAGCATATTTATGCGACTTAGTTAGCTTGTTCTTGGGCATTTATGTTGTTTTTCTTTAGTTATTTTAGTGTTTAAAGTCATTTTCGTGCAATTTCAGGTTTAGAGACGAAGTATGCAAAGAAGTGCAAAATGGAGCATTTTAGAGCAAAATTGAGCTGGAATGGAGTGTATGCTAATGGAGCACAAGGAATGGACAAGTTTGAAGGTCAAAGGAGCTTAAGAAATGAAGAAATGAAAGTGAAGAACAAAGAATTCAGATTTGGAAACCAAAGTTTCTAAAGTTGGAAGTTTCTATTCATGGAGGTTTCCATTTTCGAGAGTTTCTATTCTTGGCTTTGGGCTTTTAGATGACCTAAACCTTAATTCTTTGTGGACCCTAACCTTAGCCGCATCTAGGCCTCTAGAATATCTGATTTCCTTGCCTTGCAAGGCATTCTAGAAGGCCCATCTCTAAACCCTAACCCTAGCCGCACCTTAGGCCTTATTCCCACTAAAAATCTGATTGTTTTAACCTAATTTCTGGTGGATTTGGGCTTCTAGAAACCCTAATCTGATTACCCTAGGGTTTTGGATGCCTATATATACTCATTATAACCCCTAGATCAGATCATCATCTCCCATACACAATCATTCACGCCAGAAATCTGCCCTTGATTTCTGCCGCACCTTCCCATCACCAAAGTCCCAAAATTCTGCCCAAAATCATCCCTAGCCGTACCCCCATCAACCTTAAACCTTCCCATACCATTCCCCATCCAGTCTACACCACAAATAACCCCAAAAACCTGTTCTAAAGTTCTCTGCCGCAGCAAGGAGGAAGGAGAATTCGTTGATGAGCTTGCTGCCAAGTTGGAGCGTTCTAGGTGTTTTCTTTCTGTGGATTTTAATTTCTAAATTTATGTATCTTTGCTTTGCGAGTATGAGGAACTAAACCCCCCTTGGCTAGGGGGGGATTCGAAACCATGTTTATGCTTGCTATATGATTTGATTACTTCTAATTGCGTTTCATAAGTTGTGAATTCAATTTACTTATCTACAAGAATTAAAACTGATTTGTGTATGTTGGTTGAGGGTCGACACTTAATTTGCATGCATGAATTTGATGCTAGGATATAAGGAAATTTCACCTAATCGTTATGGACTTATATTCACAAGTAGTAAAGGTTGATGATCTCAATCGCGTTAAGTAAATTCTTGGCATAAGTTTCATGCAATCATAGTAACAAGTGCTTCGTCAATGCTTATGGTTTTCATAGAACTTAATGATTCTTGCTTGTATCTCTATTATGCAATCATGTAGGGGACTTGTGGGGAATGCTTTGGGTTGTCGTATGCAATCATCCAATTCAATAACATTAGGAAAATCTGAAGGTTAATTTAAGCGGACCTAATTAACTTGAGGCGTTGAGAATTCATGGATTATTGAAAAGCAATTGGAAATCGTTTTGAATGCAAGTATAACATGTGTGGAGATGAACCCCTTAGCTAGCTTTCTATCCATTCAATTCAATCAAATTCGTTTTAAAATCTGTTTTGATTTACAAGTTTATGTTTTGTTTTCAAATTCGTCAAAACCAAATCCCCCTTTATTTTCAAGTGTCAAGATAGTTAGAAATCAATTTAGTTTGTGTTTTTAAGTGTCTTGAGTCAAGTCAAAACCAATTTTCGTCCAAATTCTTCCTTAGTGTCCAAAACTGCCCAGAAAGTGTTTTTAAGGCAGTTTTGAGTGTTTACTTGCTGTTTTGAGTCTTTTGGTTTGTTTAAGTGTTTTAAAGGTTAGTTTTGCATTCTTTGAGTCTAAATTAGTGTTCTAAACTTGTTTTTATGTATTTGAGTCAGTTTTCAAGTGATTTAGCAATCCCTCCTAATCCCCGGCCTAGAACGATCCCTACTTACATACTTACTACAATTGATAAAAAGAGGGTTAATTTGAGTGCTAGTTAATATCATATCAAATTTTGGCGCCGTTGCCGGGGATTAGCAGACTTTGCTAATCCCTTGGATTGTTTTAATTCGCTCCCGATTCTGAGTTTGTTTTGTTTTCTTGTTTTTAGGTACTAGTTTATGACTCGGAGTTCTCATCCGGTTCACGAACATATTTTAGACTTTGACGACGATTTTGAGCGTGAGTTGAGACGTAAGAGGAAGAACCCGGAACCTAGTGAATCAAGTGCAAGTTCCGAGTCCGTTTCTGAATTTGAAGAGGAAGTGGAAGACATGGCAGCGGATAACCGAACGATCAAGGAGCTTTCCGCTTCGGGATTGGATAATGCCATACCTCTATGTATCCAATACCCTAGGGCGGCTCCGGACAAAACTGCCGAGTTCGAATTGAAGTAAAGCTTGTTACATCACATTCCGAAGTACCATGGGCTGTCCATGGAAGATCCGAACAAGCACTTGCAGGAGTTTGAAGTCGTTTGCTCAAGCATGACCCCGGTGAATGTGGATGAGAACATCTTGAAGATGAAGGCTTTTCCCTTTTCTCTCCTAGAGAAGGCGAAAGATTGGTTGTACGAATTGGCTCCCGGAACTGTCATATCATGGGAAAGCACGAAACGAACTTTCTTGGAGAAGTTTTTCCCAACTTCTCGAGTCATCCTCCTACGTAAAAGGATAAGTGGCATTCAACAAGATGAGGGTGAATCCTTTCCTACTTATTATGAACGTTTTAAATCTCTTGTTGCTTCATGTCCACAGCATCAAATGAAGGAGGAACTACTTCTACAATACTTCTACGAGGGACTTCTACCAATAGAATGTCAAATGCTAGATGCCTCAGCGGGAGGAGCATTGGTGGACAAGACCCCTACGGCTGCAAAGATGTTGATTGCTAATCGAGCGTTGAACGCTCAACAATACGAAGGTGTTGGACAAAGAAGCATGCCACGGCAACATCAAGTCAATGAGGTAAGTGCCATAACCGAACTTCAAAATCAAATGGCTAACCTTACTACGTTGCTTTCTCAGGTGATGGAAGATTCAAAAGTCAAAACCGTAGCTTCTTGTGGCGTATGCTCCATGCAAAACCACCATACGGACAAGTGCCCACAATTGATCGAGAATGGAGGGTGGGAGACACTCAATGCCATGGGATATGGCAACCAATACCAATCACGTGGTGATCCGTTTTCCAATACTTACAATCCCGGTTGGCGTGATCATCCGAATTTCAAATGGCGAGACCCCCAACAAGGCCAACAACAAAGCGGATTTAGACAACAACCACCGGGTTTCTATCAAAAGCCGTTGGCACCACCACAAGCCCAAGCACAACCTGCCCAAAGCAATGCAGGTGATTCAAGTGATAATGAGAAGATTTTTCAATTACTTACTACTTTGACGCAGGAAGTCCAGACTCAAAACAAAGAGAGGCAAATCCAAGACAAGAGGGTGGACAACTTGGAGAAGCAGGTGGGACAAATTGCCGAGTTCATGGGGCAATTTCGTGAGCAAGGAAGGTTGCCTAGCTCAACGGTGGTCAATCCGAAAGGTGGATTCGAATATGCAAAAGCTATGCATTTGCGAAGTGGAAAGCAAGTCGGATCTGACCTCAAACCATCCAAGTCACGTTCCAACGAGGAGGAAGAGTTGAGAATTGAAGAGGAGGAGCAAAGGCCACTCACGGCCAAGGTGGAACCAACAATGCCGCAACCACCCAAGCATTCCAATTCAGCCACCATAGGTAAGGAAGGTCCAATTCGAGTTAATTCTAATGTCATTCCTCCGAATGTACCGTTTCCTAGCAGATTTTTGCAAACCAAGAACGAAGAAGAGGAGAAAGATGTTCTCGAGACGTTTAGGAAGGTGCATGTCAATATCCCACTCCTTGATGCTATAAAGCAAATCCCGAAGTATGCCAAGTTTTCGAAGAAGCTTTGTACAACAAGGAAACGGATACGGGAGAAAGAGGTGGTACACGTAAGTGAGAATGTATCTGCATTGTTGCAAAGAAAGTTACCACCTAAATGCAAAGATCCAGGTAGTTTCACTATCCCTTGTGTTATTGGCAATACGAGGTTTGATCATGCTATGTTAGATTTAGGTGCATCTATAAATGTCATGCCATATTCTGTTTATGCATCTATGAATCTAGGAAAGCTTAAAAATGATGGTGTTATTATTCAATTAGCCGATCGATCTAATGCATATCCCAAAGGAGTGTTGGAAGATGTTTTGGTGCAGGTAGACCATTTGATTTTTCCTGCAGATTTCTATGTGCTTGATATGGACGACTCAACCCACTCTCCACCATCACCACTCTTACTTGGACGACCATTCATGAAAACGGCTCAAACCAAGATTGACGTGGCCAAGGGAGCAGTAACTATGGCCTTTGGTGGTGATATGATTAACTTTAAGATTTCTGAATTGGTTGAGAATACTAATGATGTTCGTTCTTGTTGTGCTATTAATGTAATTAAAAATATAGGGCAGGAATGTTCAACACTAGTCAACAAGAATGTACCACAAACCACCATCGAGGAAGGAATTGGAGTGAACAACACAGAATGCACAGCCCCAACCTTGAAATCACCAAATCTGGCCGAGTGCACCCCTTGTGCATATGTCCATAGTGCTACCACTTCTTTGGCGTACAAAGGTAAGCCACCTATTCCAAATTCGATTCCCATTTCAACTAATAGGTTGTTACCTTGTATGGTGCAGGTACCGAATCGAAGACAACGTGGTAGGAGAGTTCGTGTTGATTTAGAGAAGCAAAACATGACAATAAGAAAGGATCATTATCCCATTCCATTCAAGGAACCAAAGGATGAAGTATTTCGTAGGACAGGTTGTGGAAAAACCCCTCCATGCCGTGGGGTTCCATAAACCTTCAATGGAGCATCGTCCGGCTGCAAGACGTTAAAGAAAGCGCTACTTGGGAGGCAACCCATGCATTCAACAAAGGAAGACCAAGAAAGCACTCCAATTCCAGATTTGCGTTCCTAAACTTTTCTCTTTGTTGTTTATTTCGTTTCCGCCATGTTAATGTGTTCGTTGCTGTTTGTTCGTTTATTTGTTATTTGTGTTAGTTTATGCTTGAAACATTGAGGACAATGTTTGATTTAAGTATGGGGGGGTAACCAAAGTGTTTTGATGCAAATTCGTAGGGTTTTGTCACCCATAATTTCAAATATTGTTTCTTGGTGTTTTTAGGTGTTTTTAGGCTGTTTTGGTGTGTTTTAATGTGTTTTGACATAAAAATTCGGAAATCCAATAAAAATTTGAAAAAACCCAAAAAGAGTCGTTTTAAAGTTGTTTTGTGTCTTTGTTTGTGTCTTAGGGTACCTGCCAACACAATGATGAGGATTCGGTTTGTAATCGCATGGCTGTTAAAGAGAATGATTAACACGGATGAAAGTTTGATTTACTCTTTGTTTATGCTTGGTTGTGGTTATAACTTATGAATTCACATGTAATCATAAAGAAAAAAAAATTAGTTTTTGTAACATGCTTGAAGGAAGGAACTCAAACAAACGCTACAACCTTGTGAGACTTGAGCCTAAACGTTTATTTGGAGAGTTAAAATCTGTGCATTGGTGTTTTCTAAAGTCGTTGCATGATCTCATTATTCTTTGCTTGGTTACTACTTAGAAGGCGTTTCATCATTTAATTCCAAATGCTAGAACTCATGCCAATTTCATTCAAAACATGTTATTGAATTACATAACACATATTCAAGATGAAGTTAGTAGTTACCACCATAGCCAAAAAGCCTTCATTCCATGCAATTGTTTTGTGTAGGTTTAACCCCGTTGAACCTTGTTTAGCCTATGTTTTCTTCGTTAACCCACATTATCCTCACCTAGCCTAGATTAGGACCATCCATACCTTTGTTCTTGAAGCATAGTAATGAATGACTCAAAATGAATTCCTTTTGGTCATTGTTGGCAGAAAACAAGTGTGGGGGAAGTCAGTTTTGTTGTGGGTGTGCCAAAGTCTTGAATGAGGCACGAAAAAGAAAAGAAAAAGAAAAATATCGTGGAAAATAAAAAGAAAAAAAGAAAAGTTGTGAAAAGAATGAAAAGGAGTAGAAAAGATGTGAAAAAAGAGTTCTTAAGTGTTGTTTGTTGAAGGAAGGGTCCAAAACAGTGAATTCGGCCCTAATTGTTGTTGAATCTTCCCTTTGTGTTTAAAAGTTAATTTCTGCATGCTAATGGGAATTCTGAGTACGATTTCATTGTTTTGCGTACTATTGCTTAAAGAACGTTTGTTTTCTCTATCCTTTCGTTGTTAGCCAACTCCCCTAGCCCCGTTACAACCCCTGACTTTAATCTTGAGTGTTATGTGTTTCAATTTGTGGAGTTTAAAATTGGTATGAGCATATGGTGTCACTGGTTCTCGCATCTAAGTAGTAGCATTCCATTCATGAGATTATATCTAAACATGCTTATTAACTTCGAAAAGTGCTTTCTTTGTTATACATATATGTGAGCATTCGTATTCATATTTACATCAATCTTCTCACATATAACTAGTATAGGGTGTGCAGTTAGAAAATCTGTGTGAAAATTGAGTGAATATCTAGTAAGGAATTGAGCAAATTCTCTAAGGCATGTTACTACATTCAAAATCATGTTTTAATTGGTTAAATGTGAACTAGTACGTGGTGACTATGATTAAGTATGTGCTTAAGTGTGAAGATGACTAAAATCTTTGGGAGTGATGATTTTTAACATGTCATGTGCATTGGAAATCCCTGAGGCAATTGTTGGAAGGTTTAGATTGTGTTTTTGTTTTGTTTTGTTTCTTTTTTTTGCTCGAGGACTAGCAAAAGCTAAGTGTGGAGGAATTTGATAGGAGCATATTTATGCCACTTAGTTAGCTTGTTCTTGTGCATTTATGTTGTTTTTCTTTAGTTATTTTAGTGTTTAAAGTCATTTTCGTGCAATTTCAGGTTTAGAGACGAAGTATGCAAAGAAGTGCAAAATGGAGCATTTTAGAGCAAAATTGAGATGGAATGGAGTGTATGCTAATGGAGCACAAGGAATGGACAAGTTTGAAGGTCAAAGGAGCTTAAGAAATGAAGAAATGAAAGTGAAGAACAAAGAATTCAGATTTGGAAACCAAAGTTTCTAAAGTTGGAAGTTTCTATTCTTGGAGGTTTCCATTTCGAGAGTTTCTATTCTTGGCTTTGGGCTTTTAGATGACCTAAACCCTAATTCCTTGTGGACCCTAACCTTAGCCGCATCTAGGCCTCTAGAATATCTGATTTCCTTGCCTTGCAAGGCATTCTAGAAGGCCCATCTCTAAAACCTAACCCTAGCCGCACCTTAGGCCTTATTCCCACTAAAAATCTGATTGTTTTAACCTAATTTCTAGTGGATTTGGGCTTCTAGAAACCCTAATCTGATTACCCTAGGGTTTTGGATGCCTATATATACTCATTATAACCCCTAGATCAGATCATCATCTCCCATACACAATCATTCACGCCAGAAATCTGCCCTTGATTTCTGCCGCACCTTCCCATCACCAAAGTCCCAAAATTCTGCCCAAAATATTCCCTAGCCGTACCCCCATCAACCCTAAACCTTCCCATACCATTCCCCATCCATTCTACACCACAAATAACCCCAAAAACCTGTTCTAAAGTTCTCTGCCGCAGCAAGGAGGAAGGAGAATTCGTTGATGAGCTTGCTGCCAAGTTGGAGCGTTCTAGGTGTTTTCTTTCTTTGGATTTTAATTTCTAAATTTATGTATCTTTGCTTTGCGAGTATGAGGAACTAAACCCCCCTTGGCTAGGGGGGATTCGAAACCATGTTTATGCTTGCTATATGATTTGATTACTTCTAATTGCGTTTCATAAGTTGTGAATTCAATTTACTTATCTACAAGAATTAAAACTGATTTGTGTATGTTGGTTGAGGGTCGACACTTAATTTGCATGCATGAATTTGATGCTAGGATATAAGGAAATTTCACCTAATCGTTATGGACTTATATTCACAAGTAGTAAAGGTTGATGATCTCAATCGCGTTAAGTAAATTCTTGGCATAAGTTTCATGCAATCATAGTAACAAGTGCTTCGTCAATGCTTATGGTTTTCATAGAACTTAATGATTCTTGCTTGTATCTCTATTATGCAATCATGTAGGGGACTTGTGGGGAATGCTTTGGGTTGTCGTATGCAATCATCCAATTCAATAACATTAGGAAAATCTGAAGGTTAATTTAAGCGGACCTAATTAACTTGGGGCGTTGAGAATTCATGGATTATTGAAAAGCAATTGGAAATCGTTTTGAATGCAAGTATAACATGTGTGGAGATGAACCCCTTAGCTAGCTTTCTATCCATTCAATTCAATCAAATTCGTTTTAAAATCTGTTTTGATTTACAAGTTTATGTTTTGTTTTCAAATTCGTCAAAACAAAATCCCCCTTTATTTTCAAGTGTCAAGATAGTTAGAAATCAATTCAGTTTGTGTTTTTAAGTGTCTTGAGTCAAGTCAAAACCAATTTTCGTCCAAATTTGTGTCTAGTGTCCAAAACTGCCCAGAAAGTGTTTTTAAGGCAGTTTTGAGTGTTTACTTGCTGTTTTGAGTCTTTTGGTTTGTTTAAGTGTTTTAAAGGTTAGTTTTGCATTCTTTGAGTCTAAATTAGTGTTCTAAACTTGTTTTTACGTATTTGAGTCAGTTTTCAAGTGATTTAGCAATCCCTCCTAATCCCCGGCCTAGAACGATCCCTACTTACATACTTACTACAATTGATAAAAAGAGGGTTAATTTGAGTGCTAGTTAATATCATAGAACTTAATGATTCTTGCTTGTATCTCTATTATGCAATTCATGTAGGGAACTTGTAGGGAATGTTTTGGGTTGTCGTATGCAATCATCCAACTTAATAACTTGTGGAAAAACTGAGGGTTAATTAGTGCAATTCACGGTTAATTTGGGGCGTTGAGTATTTATAATTTATTGGAAGAACAACTGAAAATCGTTTCATTTGCAAGTGTGACATGTGTGGAGAAGAACCTCCTAACTAGCCTTTTATCCATCCTTTTCATCCAAAAACGTTTTACAATCTGTTTAGTTTTAAGTTTCTGTTTTGTTTTCAATTTTCGTCCAAAACAAATCCCCCTTTATTTTGAAGTCTTAGATTAGTTAGAAAGTGTTTTGATTTGTGTTTCTAAGTGTTTTGATTCAAGTTTTCACCCAATTTCGTCCAAGTTCTTGTTAGGTTCTAAAAACTGCCCAGAAAGTGGTTTTTAGGCAGTTTTGAGTCATTAGGTTGCTGTTTTGAGTTTTAGGTTTGTTTAAGTGTTTTAACCTTTAGTTTTGCATTCTTTGAGTCTAGTTTAGTGTTTTAAACTTTGTTTTTGAGTTTTTAAGTCAGTTTCCAAGTGTTTAGCAATCCCTCCTAATCCCCGGTCTAGAACGATCCCTACTTACATCTCTACTACAATTTGACAAAAGAGGGTTTAATTTGTGTGCTTATCTATTTCGCATCAACTACATTCAAAACATTGTTTTAATTGATTAAATGTGAGCTAGTAAGTAGTGACTATGATTAAGTATGTGCTTAAGTATAAAGATGGCTAAAATCTATGGGAATGATGATTTTTAACATGTCATGTGCATTGGAAATCCCTGAGGCAACGTTGGAAGGTTTAGGTTGTGTTTTACATGTTTTATTTCGTTTTGTTTACTTTGTTTTGTTTTGTTTTGCTCGAGGACTAGAGAAAGCTAAGTGTGGGGGAATTTGATAGGGGCGTATTTATGCACCTTTGTTAGCTGGTTCTTATGCATTTTCGTTATGTTTTCTTAGTTAAAGTAGTCTTTTAAGCTATTTCCATGTGTTTTCAGGTTTTAAGGGCAAAGCATATAAAAAGATGCATTTTGGAGCAAAATTGAGCTAGAATGGAGTTCATGCTTATGGAGCACAAAGAATGGACGAATTTGAAGAATTGAAGATGCAAAGTTTCCTAATTGAAGTAGGAAGGTGCCAAATTGAAGATGAAATCCTAGTCAACAATGGATTCCTAGTTGAAGAATGATTCCTAGTTGAAGTTGGATTTCTAGAAGATTGAAGACTCCTACTCAAACAAGGTTTCCTCCTTGAAGAAGGAAAGTTAAAGCCAAAGAATCAGCTCAAGTGAAGAAACCTTATCCAAAACATTATCCATAACCTTATCCAAACAAACCTTATCCTATCCTATTTTTCCCTAATCCTAATGCATTAAGATTTCATCTACAAAAGGGATTTCTTTTCCTATTTGGAGACCTAAAACCTGATTTCTAGAAGCCTTATTCCTTCCTACAAAGGTGCCACACCTTATCCCTTGTTTCTCTAGAAATCAGCCACAAAACAACCTTTCTAGAAGGCCTTATCCCTTGTCCTACAAAAGTGACGCCCCAAACCTTTCTAGGACTTCTAGAAACCTGATTATTCCCTTCCCCCTTGGTTTCTAAAAGCCTTAGCCTTTTCCTTCAAGGATTGTGTGTTATTATCCTATACAAATTAGGCTTTTAAATCCTTTTCCTTTGCTACATAGGGGCTGCGAATTTCAGCCTATAAATACCACCCTTTGCTGCACCATTTAGTCACCACCCTCTACCATATTTTCCTACATTCATACATCCCCCAAACACATTCATCTCTCTTGTGTCGTGACTATTGCAAGGAAGGAAGGAGAAGGAACAACCTTGTGTCGTGCCTATGCCCTAGCATTGGGAGTGTCGGAGCGTTTCTAGGTGTTTTCTATCTCTGATTTCAATGTTTAATTTAAGTTATCTTTGTGTAATTGCAAGTATGAGAAACTAAACCCCCCTTGGCTCGGGGGGGATTCGAAACCATGTTTATGCTTGCTATATGATTTGATTACTTCTAATTGCGTTTCATAACTTGTCATTTCAATTTGCTTATCTATGTGAATTAAAACTTATTCTTGTATGTTGATTGAGGGTCGACACTTAGTTTGCATGCATGAATTTGATGCTAGGATATAAGGGAATTTCACCTAATCGTTATGAACTTATATTCACAAGTAGTAAAGGTTGTTGATCACAATCGTGTTAAGTAAATTCTTGGCATAAGTTTCATGCAATTCATAGTTACGAGTGCCTCGTCAATGCTTATGATTTTCATAGAACTTAATGATCCTTGCTTGAACTCTATTATGCGCTTTCATGTAGGGAACTTGTGGGGAATGCTTTGGGTAGTCGTATGCAATTCATCCAATTCAATAACTTAAGGAAAATCTGAGGGTTAATTTAAGCGGACCTAATTAACTTGGGGCGTTGAGAATTCATGGTTTATTGAAAAGAAATTGGAAATCGTTTTATATGCAAGTGTGACATGTGTGGAGATGAACCCCTTAGCTAGCCTTCCATCCATTCAATTCAACCCAATTCGTTTTAAAATCTGTTCTTGTTTACAAAGTTTTGTTTTGTTTTTAAATTCGTCCAGAATCAATCCCCCTTTACTTTGTTGAGTCATATTAGTTAGAAATCACTTTAGTTTGTGTTTTTAAGTGTCTTGAGTCAAGTTAAAACCAATTTTCGTCCAAATTTGTGTCTAGTGTTCAAAACTGCCCAGATTGTGTTTTTAAGGCAGTTTTGAGTGTTTTGTTTGCTGTTTTGAGTGTTTTGTTTTGTTTTGGTGTTTTAAAGTTTAGTTTTGCATTCTTTGAGTCTAGTTTAGTGTTTTAAATTTGTTTTTACGTATTTCAGTCAGTTTTCAAGTGATTTAGCAATCCCTCCTAATCCCCGGCCTAGAACGATCCCTACTTACATACTTTGCTACAATTGATAAAAAGAGGGTTAATTTGAGTGCTAGTTAATATCATATCAGACAAGACCCCCACGGCAGCCAATACATGAATCTCCAATCGAGCGTTGAATGCCCAACAATACGAAGGTGTTGGACAAAGGAGCAACCCACGGCAACACCAAGTGAATGAGGTAAGTGCCATAACCGAACTTCAAAATCAAATGGCTAACCTTACTACTTTGCTTTCTCAAGTGGTGGAAGGTCCAAAAGTGCAAAACGTGGCAGCTTGTGGCGTATGCTCCATGCAAGGACACCTTACGGACAAGTGCCCACAATTGATAGAGAATGGAGGTTGGGAAACCCTCAATGCCGTGGGATTTGGCAACCAATACCAACCGAGGAATGACCCATTTTCTAATACTTACAATCCCGGTTGGCGTGATCATCCAAATTTCAAATGGCGAGAACCCCAACAAGGCCAACAA
The DNA here is from genome assembly GCA_963082935.1 of Malus x robusta. Lineage (NCBI taxonomy): Eukaryota > Viridiplantae > Streptophyta > Magnoliopsida > Rosales > Rosaceae > Malus > Malus x robusta. The sequence continues at coordinate 14,710,179 of OY720328.1, forward strand.
CAAAGCACATTTAGGCAACAACCCCCGAGTTTCTATCAAAAGCCGTTTGCACCAACTCAACCCCAAGCACAATGATAGGAGTATATTTATGCGACTTAATTGGCTTGTTCTCGTGCGTTTACGTTGTGTTTCTTTAGTTATTTTAGTGTTTAAAGCCATTTTCATTTGTTTGTAGGTCTTAATAACAACCTTGGCAAGAAAAGTGCATTTTGGTGCATGTTGGATCAATATTGGGCTCAAATGGATTGCATGCATGAGGATGGACGTTTTGGGCATATGTGTGTGCAAGTGTGTGTGTGTGTAATTGCAAGGATAAACAATGACAACTCATACACATGCAAAGTCAAGGCAAGAGAGGGAGAAAGCACATGCAAAGAAGCCCACATGCAAAGTGAAAGGGACACACACGGCAAAGGGGAAGGAAATGGTGTGTTTTGTGGTCGAAATAATGAAGAGCATGTGTGTGTGCAAGTGTGACAGCTTGTACATGTGGAGATGATGACTAGATGACAGCACACACACATGAGAATGCAAGGAAACACATGGCATGGGCAGCAGGAAATCAGAAAATGAAGAATGAAGATGTGGAAATGATGATTACATGAACAGCCAACAAATTCGTCAAAACTGCCTGTGCAGATTAGCTGACTTTCGAAGCATGTTACGAACAGCTCCGAATGAATGAGAGAATGAGCCTTATATTCTTGGAAAGCTACGGATGTCTACTTTTTGGACCAATTTACAGATTGTTAATATCATTTTTCTAGAAGAAGTTATGGGCATTTTAACACTGAAAGGTTCAGAAACAGGCTAAGCAAATTTGGCTAATAAAATGAGAAAGTAAAGGCTCTTGTTTTGTGTTTTTCTTTGTCATCAACACTCAGCAGCAAATGGGGTTATGATTACACTCATTTGTCTTTGGAGCAAGTGGAAATGCACAGCTAGAAGAGAAGGCACAACACATGCAAAGGAAAGGAGAAACATGGGCTGAAAATAGGTGGATTGGTGGTTGAAATGATGAAGCATGTGTGTGTAAATGTAAAGGAAAACATGGCGGAAAATATGTGTGTTTTATGGTTGAAATGATGAAGCATGTGTGTGTAAATGTAAAGGGGAAACATGACAACACACACCCACACAAGCTGCACATGCAAAGGAAATGAAGTGGTCCTCTCTCAAAGCCTATAAATAGCACCTCCCATATTGATCAAGACAACAGATTTTCTCCTTGCTTTGGCCGAAACTTCCCACCACCATTCTCTCTAATTTCAGCCAAAAACCACCCCTAGCCACACCACCCATCAATCCTAAACATTTCCATATCATTCCTCATCCATTCTACACCATAAAAACCACCCAAAACCGTCCAAAACTTCTAGTGCCGCTGCTTGCAAGGAAGGAAAGAGAAGGAACATCTTGTGTCGTGCCTATGCCCAAGCCTTGGGAGTGTTGGAGCGTTTTTAGGTGTTTTCTATCTTTGATTTCAATGTTTAAATTAAGTTATCTTTGTGTAATTGCGAGTATGAGGAACTAAACCCCCCTTAGCTAGGGGGGATTCAAACCCATGTTTATGCTTGCTATATGATTTGATTACTTCCAATTGCGTTTCATGAATTGTGAATTTAATTTACTTATCTCTATGAATTAAAACTAATCTGTGTATGTTGGTTGAGAGTGCACGCTTAATTTTCATGCATAAGTTTGATGCTAGGATATAAGGGAATTTCACCTAATCGTTATGAACTTATATTCGAAAGTAGTAAAGGTTGTTGATCACAATCGTGTTAAGTAAATTCTTAGGATAAGTTTCATGCAATTCATAGTAACAAGTGCTTCGCCAATGCTTATGATTTTCATAGAACTTAATGATCTTTGCTTGTATCTTTGTTATGCAATTCATGCAAGGAACTTGTGAGGAATGCTTTGAGTTGTCGTATGCAATTCATCCAATTCGATAACTTTAGGAAAATCTGAGGGTTAATTAGTGCAATTCACGGTTAATTTGGGGCGTTGGGAATTCATGGTTTATTGAGAAGCAATTGGAAATCGTTTTGTATGCAAATGTGACATGTGTGGAGAAGAACCCCTTAGCTAGCTTTCCATCCATTCACTTTTATCAAGTTCGTTTTAGAATCTGTTCAATTTACAAAGTTTGTTCTTGTTTTCAATTTTCGTCAAAAACTCAATCCCCATTTATTTTGAAGTGTTAGATTAGTTAGAAATCAATTTAGTTGTGTTTTTAAGTGTCTTGAGTCAAGTCATAACCCAATTTCGTCCAATTTAGTGTTAGGTGATCAAAACTGCCCAGAAAGTGTTTTTAAGGCAGTTTTGAGTGTTTATTTGCTGTTTTGAGTCTTTTGGTTTGTTTTGGTGTTTTATAGTTTAGTTTTGCATTCTTTGTGTCTGGTTTAATGTTTTACACTTTGTTTTTAAGTTTTGAGTCAGTTTTCAAGTGATTTGGCAATCCCTCCTAATCCCCGGCCTAGAACGATCCCTACTTACATACTTGCTACAATTGATAAAAAGAGGGTTTCATTTGTGTGCTTATTTATTTCGCATCAAATTTTTGGCGCCGTTGCCGGGGATTAGCAATTTTGCTAATCCCTTGTTATTTATTTTTGTTTATTTTCATGTATTTTTGTTCCTAGTTGATGACTTGACTTGTTTTCTTGTTTTAGGTGGTTTATGACTCGAAGTTCTCAACCTATTCATAAGCACATCCGTGACTTTGACGACGATTTTGAGAGAACTTTGAGACGAAGAAGGAACCAACAAGAGTCCAACCCACTTAGCCTGGAACCTAACCTTGAAGAACAAGTTCCAAAAGAGGAGGAGATACCCACGGCACAAGTGGGAGAAGTAGTGCAAGACATGGCCATGGACAACCGAACACTCAAGGAGCTCGCCGCTTCGGGATTAGATAATGCCGCACCTTTGTGTATCCAATATCCCACTGCTACACAAGGTAAGACTGAAGAGTTCGAGTTAAAGTCAAGTTTGCTCCACCACATTCCAAAATACCATGGGCTGTCCATGGAGGACCTGAACAAGCATTTAAAAGAATTTGAAGTGGTGTGTTCAAGCATGACTCCGGTTAACGTCGACGGAAGTATTTTGAAGATGAAGGCTTTTCCATTCTCTTTAATGGATAAAGCCAAAGATTGGTTGTACGAGTTAGCTCCCGGAACTGTCACAACTTGGGAAAGTATGAAGAGGGCGTTTTTGGAGAAGTTTTTCCCAACTTCTCGAATCATTCTCCTACGTAAAAAGATTAGTGGTATTCAGCAAGATGAAGGTGAGTCTTTTCCCACTTATTATGAACGTTTTAAATCACTTGTTGCTTCTTGTCCACAACATCAGATGAAGGAGGAGTTACTTCTACAATACTTTTACGAGGGGCTCCTACCACTTGAACGTCAAATGCTCGATGCCTCGGCGGGTGGAGCATTGGTGGACAAAACACCCTTGGCTTCCAAGATCTTGATCGCTAATCGAGCATTGAACGCTCAACAAAACGAAGGCGTTGGCCAAAGAGGACCCCCACGGCAACAAGTGCATGAGGTAAGTTCCACATCCGACATTCATTCACAATTAACTAATCTTACTTCCATTGTGTCTTAGATGGCCGAAGGAATGAGAATGCAAGGGCCAATGGTATGTGGCGTATGCTCTATCCAAGGACATGCCTCGGAAAAGTGCCCTCAACTCATTGAGAATGGTGGATGAGAGAGCGCTAACGAAATTGGATTTCAAGGCCAAAACCAACCGAGGAACGATCCATATTCAAACACATATAATCCAGGTTGGAGAGACCATCCAAACTTCAAGTGGAGGGAGGCCCAACAACCCCAACAACAAGGAGGCTTTAGGCAACAACCCCCGGGGTTTTTCACCAAGCCATACGCACCCCCACATGTTCCACAACAATCTACCCCAAATGCTTCAGGTACATCTCTAGACAATGATACACTCCTTAAGTTACTAACTAACTTGTCTCAGGGGCAAGAAAATCAAACCAAAGCTATGCAAAGCCAAGACAAAAGGGTGGATCAATTGGAGAAACAAATTGGGCAGATTGCAGAGTTTGTGAGCAAATTTCGGGACCCAGGCCAACTCCCTAGTTCTACCATTCCAAATCCAAAAGGAGGTTACGAAAGTGCAAAAGCCATATTGTTGAGAAGCGGAAAAGAAGTTGGGGCAGGTCCTAAACCATCTACATCAGGTCTCAAAGAAGATAAAAAACTACAATTTGAAGAGGAGGACACAAGCCCACCCACGGCAAAGGTGGACACATCTTTGCCGCAAGCTTCCATAGGCCCAAATCTGTCCAATTCGGCCAATCAAGGTAAGAATATGTTAAATTCAATTCTTACTAATGTTTTTCCTTCGAATGTCCCCTTTCCTAGCAGATTTTTGCAATCCAAGAACGAAGAGGAGGAAAAAGATGTTCTAAAGACGTTTAGAAAGGTACATGTCAACATTCCCCTCCTTGATGCCATAAAGCAAATCCTGAAGTATGCCAAGTGTTTAAAGAAGCTTTGTACAACAAAGAAATGTGTCCGGGAGAAAGAAGTGGTACATGTAAGCGAGAAAGTATCCACCATCTTGCAACGCAAACTACCCTCCAAATGCAAAGATCCGGGTAGTTTTACAATTCCTTATGTCATTGGAAACACTCGCTTTGAATCTGCCATGTTAGATTTAGGTGCTTCTATAAATGTTATGCCATACTCAATTTATGCATCTATGAAATTAGGAGTGTTGAAAAATGATGGTGTAATCATACAATTGGCCGATAGATCTAACGCCTATCCAAAGGGAGTTTTGGAAGATGTTCTTGTGCAGGTAAATCACTTAATCTTTCCGGCGGATTTCTATGTTCTCGAAATGGATGAATCGGACCATGCCCCTTCATTGCCCATCCTCCTTGGAAGGCCATTCATGAAAACGGCTCAAACGAAGATTGATGTGGCCAAAGGATTAGTAACTATGGCATTTGATGGTGACATGATTAGTTTTAAAATTTCTGAATCCATTGAGACTCCTAATGTTGTTCATTCTTGTTGTGCCATTGATAAAATAGAAAAGATAGGACCAGACCATTCAGCACTAGGCACAAAGGATGCATCAAGAACCATGCAAAACGAGGGAATTGGAGTGGAGCACAAGGACCATACGGCCACTGCCCTCAAAATGCTCAAATTGGCCGAACGCACCATTGATGCGAGATTTACTTGACACACAAATTAAACCCTCTTGTGACAATTGTAGTATAGATGTAAGTAGGGTATCGTTCTAGGCCGGGGATTAGGAGGGATTGCTAAATCACTTGAAAACTAATTTAAAAACATAAAAACAAAGTTAAAAATGTAAACAAAAGATTTTAAAACAAGAAAGTAAAAGGGGGATTTGAGTTTGGTGAAGTTGAAAGTAAAAATGAATAAACTAAAAACTTAAATAGATTTTAAACAAATTTGGGTTGAATGGATAATGGAAGGCTAGCTAAGGAGTTCTTCTCCACACATGTCTTGCTTGCATACAAAATGATTTCCAATTGCATTTCAATAACTTATTAATTCTCAACGCCCCAAATTAACCGTGAATTGCACTAATTAACCCTCAGTTTTTCCACAAGTTATTGGGTTGGATGATTGCATACGACAACCCAAAACATTCCCTACAAGTTCCCTACATGAATTGCATAATAGAGATACAAGCAAGAATCATTAAGTTCTATGAAAAACATAAGCATTGACGAGGCACTCGTTACTATGATTTGCATGAAACTTATGCCAAGGATTTACTTAACACAATCGTGACTAGCGACTTTTACTACTCATGAATAACGATTAGGTGAAATTCCCTTATACTCTAGCATCATATTTATGCATGCAAACTAAGTATGCATCCCTAATCAACATACATAAACATGTTATCAATCAAATAGATAAGTAAATCGAATTCATAACTTATGAAACGCAATTAAAAGTAATCAAATCATATTGCAAGCATTAACATGGTTTCGAATCCCCCCCTAGCCAAGGGGGGTTTAGTTCCTCATTATTACAAAACAAAGATAAACAAATTTAAACATTGAAAAACAAAGGAAAGAAAACACCTAAACGTTCCAACGATCCATGTTGGATAGCAAGTGCGTCTAAGGACTTTTCTCCTTCTCTTTGCCGCAACAACAAGGTTGGAATGATGTTGAAGGGTTGGTTATTTGGAGGAATGGATGGGAAGGGGTTTAGATATGTAGGAGAGGCAAGGAAAGGCTTGGAGAATGGTTAATTTTTGGATGATTTGAATGAGGTTGATGCCATGGTATTTATAGGAAGAGGATGGACTTGTTTAACACAAAATGTTGGTGGAATTGAGTAGGTGAGCATGGCAAAGAGTGGGAATTGTTGGTGGGTTAGGTATTGAGTCATCCATTCACATGTCATGGTGATTTAAGCAATGCATCATCCACTCACATGTCATGGTGATTTAAGCATTGCATCATCCACTCACATGTCATGGTGATTTAAGCATTGCATCATCCACTCACATGTCATGATGATTTAAGCATTGCATCATCCACTCACATGTCATGGTGAAAGTGAATCAATGCCCACGGCATTGAAGAATTTCTTGGTTTTGAGTGAAGTTTTGGTCAATCCTTCTAGAAATTTATCCCTTCTTGCAACTTGTATTTGTTTCACCAGATTTTTAGCATGTTCTTAGCCTCTTTTGTCTTCAAATTCGTCCATCCATCTTGCTCATATCATATGTAATCCATTCCAAGCTCAAAACTGCTCCAAAATGCACCAAAATGCACTTTCCTGCTACCTTAGCCCTTTGGACCTACAAACACACGAAAATGGCTTAAAGTACTAAAATAACTAAGAACTAATAACGTAAATGCAAGAAAACTAGTTAGGTCTTTAGAGTCAAAACGTGTTTCTTTTAAGTCTTTTGAGTCTTTGAAGTTCTATTTTCGTCCAAATCACTTGTTAGGTCTAGAATTGAGTCTTTTTGATTGTTTCTTGCTGTTTTTAGTGTTTTAAGTTAGTTTTGAGTCTATAGAGTCTAGTTTAGTGTTTTTGGAGTCTTATTTGTGTTGATTAGCATCCCTAGTTAATCCCCGGTTTAGAACGATCCCTACTTGCATCATTACTACAATTGTCATCAATAGGGTTTAATTTGTGTGTCAACATAATTTTCACATCAAATTTTAGCGCCGTTGCCGGGGATTAGCAACTTTGCTAATCCCTTGGATTGTTTTATTTCTGTTTTAATTCGTTCCAGATTCTGAGTTTGTTTTGTTTTCTTGTTTTTAGGTACTAGTTTATGACTCGGAGTTCTCATCCGATTCGTGAACAATCTTGGACTTTGACGACGATTTTGAGCGAGAATTGAGACGAAAAAGGAAGAATCCAGAACCTAGTGAATCAAGTTCAAATTCAGAAGCCAAAGTTGAGTCGGAGGAAGAGCAACCCACGGCAAGTGTGGGTGAAGTAGAGGAAGCCATGGCACAAGACAATCGTACGATCAAGGAGCTTTCTGCTTCGGGATTGGATAATGCCGCACCTCTATGTATCCAATACCTTAGGGCGGCTCTGGACAAAACTGCCGAGTTCGAATTGAAGTCAAGTTTACTACACCATATTCCGAAGTACCATGGGTTGTCCATGGAGGAGCCTAACAAGCACTTGAAAGAGTTCGAGGTGGTGTGTTCAAGCATGACTCCAATCAATGTCGACGGGAGTATATTGAAGATGAAGGCCTTTCCCTTTTCTCTCATGGACAAGGCGAAGGATTGGTTATATGAATTAGCTCCCGGAACAGTCACATCTTGGGAGAGCATGAAGCGAGCTTTCTTGGAGAAGTTTTTCCCCACTTCTCGAGTCATCCTCCTACGAAAAAGGATAAGTGGAATTCAACAAGAAGAAGGTGAGTCTTTTCCTACATATTATGAACGTTTTAAATCTCTTGTTGCTTCTTGTCCACAGCATCAAATGAAGGAGGAGCTTCTTCTACAATACTTCTACGAGGGACTTCTACCAATCGAACGACAAATGCTAGATGCCTCCGCGGGAGGAGCTTCAAAAATTTGATGCGAAATATATAAGCACACAAATTAAACCCTCTTTTTGTCAAATTGTAGCAAAGATGTAAGTAGGGATCGTTCTAGACCGGGGATTAGGAGGGATTGCTAAACACTTGGAAACTGACTTAAAAACTCAAAAACAAAGTTTAAAACACTTGGAAAGGTGCGGCTGGTTAGTGGGAATGTGGATAGGGCTTCTAAAAAGCCCAAAACCATGAGAAATTAAGCCCTAACCCACGACAAGGATGAGAAAATATTCTAACACCTTTCTTTGTGTCTGCCAACGCTTCGGAACCTTCTAATGTTGCTCAAACGCAAGGCCATTCCGGTTTAGGAAAGATCAACCCAAAATGGAAACTTTTAGGCTTAGCTTTCCTACTTCAAGTAGGAAACCTCAAATCTTCAACTCTTCAATTTCATCCCAACCTTGTGTTCCAAGCATGTCCTTTTCAATCCAAGCTCACTTTTTGCTCCAAAAGCTCCAAATTGCATCATTTCATGTAATATGTCCTTTAAACCTGAAAACACATGAAAGTAGCTTAAAAGACTACTTTAACGAAGAAAACATAACGAAAATGCATAAGAACTAGCTAACTAAGGCGCATAAATATGCTCCTATCAAATTCCCCCACACTTAGCTTTTGCTAGTCCTCGAGCAAAACAAACAAAAGAAAGAAACAAAACGAAACAAACTAACCAAAACAAAACCTAAACCTTCCAACGTTTGCCTCAGGGATTTCCAATGCACATGACATGTTAAAGATTGTTATCCCCACATATTTGAGTCATCTTTACACAAGCACATACTTAATTAAAGCCACTACTCACTAGTTCACAAGTAATCAATTAAAACAATGCTTTGAATGTAGTAACATGCCTTAGAGAATTCCCTCAATTCCTTACAAGATATACACTCTATTTTCACTCAGATTTTCTAACTCCACACCCTACACTAGTCATATGTGAGAAGATTGATGTAGATATGAAAACGAATGCTCACATATATGTATCACAAAGAACGCAATTTCTAGAGTTAAGAAGCATGTTTAGATATGATCTCATGAATGGAATGCTACTACTTAGATGCGAGAGACAGTGACACCATATGCTCATACCAAATTCAAACTCCACAAATTGAAACACATAACACTCAAGATAGAAGTTAAGGGTTGTAATGGGGCTCGGGGTATTGGTTAACAAGGAAAGGATAGGGAAAACAAACGTTCTTCAAGCAAGAGTAAGCAAAGCAATGAAATTGAGACTTAGAATTCACTTAGATTGCAGAAATTAACTTTAAAACACAAGGGGAAGACTTAAACAACTCCTTAGGGCCGAATTCATTGTTTTGGACCCTCACTTCAACAAACAATACTTTGGAACTCTTTTTCTCAACTTTTCAACTCTTTTTTCATACTTCTCATACTTTTTCTACATTTTTTTTTCTTTTTCCACGAATTTTTTTTTCTTTTTTTTTCTTTTCTTTTCTTTGCCGTGCCTATGGCACACAATTCCTTACGAAAAACACTTCCCCCACACTTGGTTTCTGCCAACATAGATCAAAAGGAATTCAATTCGAATCATGCTTTACTATGCTTTAAGAACAAGGGTATGGATGGTCCTAAACTAGGCTAGGTAAGGAAAACATGGGTTAACAAATAACGAAGGATAACAAGGCTCAATGGGGTAAAAAAAAACCTACAAAACATAATGACATAGGGCACACGGCTTTTTGGCTAAGGTGGTGGTCACTACACAACTTCATCTTGAATGTGTGTTATGCAAATCAATAACATGCTTTGAATGAAATGGGCATGAGTTCTAGCATTTGGAACTAAATGATGAAACGCCTTCTAAGTAGCAACCAAGCAAAGAATAATGAGATCATGCAACGACTTTAGAAAACAAAGAATGCACAGATTTTAACTCTCCAAATAAACGTTTAGGCTCAAGTCTCACAAGGTTGTAGCGTTAGTTTGAGTTCCTTCCTTCAAGCATGTTACAAAAACTGATTTTTTCTTTTATGATTGCATGTGAATTCATAAGTTATAACCACAACCAAGCATATACAAAGAGTAAATCAAACTTTCATCCATGTTAATCACTCTCTTTAACAGCCATGTAATTACAAACCGAATGCTCATCATTGTGTTGGAAGGTACCCTAAGACACACACAAAAACAACTCTTTTTGGGTTTTTAAAACAAATTTTTCAAATTTTTATGTGATTTTCGGATTTTTGCATCAAAACACACTAAAACACACCAAAACTGCTCAAAAACACTTAAAAACAGCAAGGAACAAGTCTCCAAGTTAAGGGTGATAAAATCCCACGAATTTGCATCTAAAACACTTAGTTACCCCCCCCCACACTTAAATCAAACATTGTCCTCAATGTTTCAAGCATAAAATCGCACTAAACAAAAAGAAACACACAAACAGCAACGAAATAACTAAATAGGCAGATTCGAAATAAACAACAAAGAGAAGGGTTTAGGAACGCAAATCTGGAATTGGAGTGATTCTTGGGCTTCCTTTGTTGAATTGCATGGGTTGCCTCCCAAGTAGCGCTTTCTTTAACGTCGTACAGCCGGACGAAAAACCCATTCATTCTCCATTTGTGCCCACGGCACCCAAAGAAATATCCTCCACAGTTTGTTCAACAAAGTTCTCATAATATGGCTTCAAACTGTGTCCGTTCACTTGGAATTCATGACCTGTTTTGAGACTTTGAATCTGGATGGCACCATAAGAAGATACGTTAGTAATAACAAACGGTCCAATCCACTTAGAACGTAACTTACCGGGAAACAAACGTAAACGGGAATTGAACAATAACACTTTCTGCCCAATTGAGAATGATTTCCCACGGATCATGTTGTCATGGAAAGCTTTGGTCTTTTGCTTGTAAATGCTTGCATTATCGTACGCCTCGTGCCGTATCTCATCAAGCTCATTCAATTGCAATCTCCTTTGACTTCCTGCTTCCTCGAGGTTCATGTTAAACTTCTTGATGGCCCAAAGTGCTTTGTGCTCCAATTCAACAGGAAGATGGCACGCCTTGCCATAGACAAGTCGGAAGGGGGACATCCCAATGGGGGTTTTGTACGCCGTACGATACGCCCAAAGTGCATCATCAAGTCGTAAACTCCAATCCTTCCTCGTTTGGCCCAACGGTTTTCTCTAGGATTTGCTTGATCTCACGGTTGGAAACCTCGGCATGCCCATTAGTTTGAGGATGGTAAGGTGTAGAAACCTTATGGGTGACACTGTATTTCCTCAATAACGCTTCAATGGTCCGATTGCAAAAGTGTGACCCTCCATCACTAATGATCACTCGTGGCATTCCGAACCTTGCAAAAATGTTAGTTCTAATAAAATCTGCAACCACTTTAGAATCATTAGTCCGGGTGGCCTTTGCTTCCACCCACTTCAACACATAATCAACCGCAAGCAAAATATATGTAAAACCATACGAAGAAGGAAAATGACCCATAAAATCAATACCCCAAACATCAAAAATTTCAACATTTAGGATAGAAACCTGCGGCATTTGGTCGTTTGCACTAATACCACCCATTCGTTGGCATTTATCACATGTTAAGCAAAACGTTTTAGCATCTTTAAAAATACTAGGCCAATAAAATCCACATTGTAACACCTTAAGGGCTGTGCGTTGTGTGCCAAAGTGCCCTCCACATGCATATGTGTGACAAAAACTCAAAATTGAATGACATTCAGAATCGTGCACACAACAACGTATAATCTGATTGGGGCAAAATTTCCATAAGTACGGATTATCCCACACATAAAACCGTGCATCATGCCTAAGTTTATCACGTTGGTGCCTAGTGAACTCACTTGGAATACGTTTTGACACCAAAAAATTAACAATATCGGCATACCAAGGTGCACTAACCTTAATGGACAGCAATTGTTCATCGGGGAATGTCTCCAAAATCGGCAAAGACTCCTCATTATGCACCATTCGGCTTAGGTGGTCAGCCACCACGTTTTCACTTCCCTTCTTGTCCCGAATCTCGATGTCGAACTCTTGAAGTAGCAATATCCATCGAATAAGCCGTGGCTTGGCCTCCTTTTTGGTGAGCAAGTACTTCAGAGCTGCATGATCAGTGAAAACAATTACTTTAGTTCCAATTAGATATGATCAAAATTTATCTAAAGCAAAGACAACGGCAAGGAGTTCTTTTTCCGTAGTGGAGTAGTTCAATTGTGCATCGTTCAACGTCCGTGAGGCGTAGTAAATGACATGCGGCCTCTTGTCCTTTCTTTGTCCTAAAACAGCTCCTAAAGCATAGTCGGACGCATCACACATGAGCTCGAAAGGTAGACTCCAATCCGGTGGAACAATGATGGGTGCCGTGGTCAACAACTCCTTGAGTTGTTTGAATGATTCCGTGCACTCCTTGGTGAATTCAAACGCCACTTCTTTTTGTAGGAGTCGGCAAAGAGGTTGTGCTATCTTCGAGAAATCTTTGATAAACCTACGATAAAATCCTGCATGGCCAAGAAACGAACGAACCTCTCTAACCGAAGTCGGAGAGGGTAAGTGACGTACAAGATCTATTTTCGACTTATCAACCTCAATACCGTTTTCAGAGATTATATGACCTAAAACGATGCCTTGTTTAACAATAAAATGACACTTTTCCCAATTAAGAACAAGGTTAGTTTCAACACAACGTTTTAGGATCACACTTAGATTATGCAAGCAACTATCAAACGAATCTCCAAATACTCTAAAATCATCCATAAACACTTCAATTATTTTTTCTACGTAATCAGAAAATATGCTCATCATGCATCTTTGAAATGTAGCAGGTGCATTACATAAACCAAAAGGCATGCGACGATATGCAAATGTACCAAACGGGCATGTAAAAGTGGTTTTTTCTTGGTCCTCAGGTGAAATGACAATTTGATTATAACCAGAATAACCATCAAGAAAACAATAGAAAGCATAACCCGCTAACCTCTCAAGCATTTGGTCAATGAACGGCAATGGGAAGTGGTCTTTCCTCGTAGTGGTGTTTAGCTTCCTATAGTCAATGCACACCCTCCAACCGGTTTGAATACTTTGAGGGACAAGCTCATTCTCGGCATTAGCTACCACCGTCACTCCGGATTTCTTTGGTACGCATTGAACGAGCGAAACCCACCTACTATCCGAGATTGGATAGATAACCCCACAATCTAGAAGCTTTATGATCTCTTTTTTCACAACTTCCATCATAGGAGGGTTGAGACGGCGTTGAGCCTCTCTAGTTGGTTTGGCCCCCTCCTCAAGAAATATGTGATGCATACCAAGTCGTAGGGCTTATACCTTTGATGTCAGCTAATGTCCAACCTAGGGCAGATTTGAACTCCTTCAAAACTCGAAGCAATTTCTCCTCCTCTTGTGCCGTGAGGGAGGAGGAAATGATGGCAGGTAGTGTTTCATTTTCTCCCAAGAAAATGTACTTCAAATGGCTTGGCAAAGGCTTGAGTTCAAGGATAGGTGCCTGAATTATGGATGGAAGCAACTTGTTAGTCGAAATGGGAATGGACTCACGGGTAGTAGACTTACCATCAAGCTTAGGTGAGGACTCAAGGGCAGCCACAACTTCAATTATTTCCTCATTAGGGGCCACGGCATGGCCTAGTCCATGTATGTCGTGGGTTACACTATAATCTGCCCCCTTGGTTTTGAGTTCCATGCCTCGTGTAATGACTTTTTCAAGCGCATCGTCATTCAAATCGTCGAGATATCCCTGCGCCAAAGAGTCAATTATATCAATAGAAAAGCATGAATGGTCCTCACTAGGGTACTTAATGGAATCAGAAAGATTAAAATTAACAACTTCCCCATCGAATTCCATGGACAAAGTTCCACTATACACGTCAATCTTCGTCCGGGCCGTCTTCATGAATGGCCTTCCAAGTAGAATGGGCAGCGAAGGAGCATGGTCTGATTCATCCATTTCGAGGACATAGAAATCTGCCGGGAAGACTAAATGATTAACCTGCACAAGAACATCTTCCAAAACTCCCTTTGGATAGGCGTTAGATCTATCGGCCAATTGTATTATTACCCCATCATTTTTCAATGCTCCTAAGTTCATAGATGCATAAATGGAATATGGCATAACATTTATAGAAGCACCTAAATCAAGCATGGCAGATTCAAATCTAGTATTCCCAATGACACAAGGAATGGTAAAGCTACCTGGATCTTTGCATTTGGGAGGTAGTTTGCGTTGCAAGATGGCGGACACATTCTCACCTACCTTTACCACTTCCTTGGTCGACATCCTCTTCCTAGTGGTACACAACTCCTTCAAGAACTTAGCATACCTCGGAACTTGCTTGATTGCATCTAACAAAGGTATGTTAACTTGAACTTTCCTAAAGGTTTCAAGGATATCCTTTTCTGCCTCTTCTTTCTTCGTTTGCATGAACCTACTAGGAAAAGGCACGTTTGAAGGGAAAACATTAGTATGAATTGAATTGGACACATTCTTACCCTTATTGGCCGAATTGGACAGATTGGGGGCCTTAGGGACTTGCGGCAAAGGTGGAACCACCTTTGCCGTGGGTGGGCATGCTTCCTCCTCCTCTTGTTGAAGTTTTTCATCCTCGTTGTGACCTGTTTTTGATGAAGAACCTGCCCCAACCTCCTTACCACTTCTTAAGAGTATTGCCTTTGCACTTTCGAACCCTCCCTTCGGATTTGGAATGGTGGAACTAGGGAGTTGTCTGGGATCTCGAAACTTACCTACAAACTCGGCAATCTGCCCAATTTGTTTCTCAAGTTGATCCACCCTTTTATCTTGGTTTTGCATAGCCTTAGCTTGATCTTCCTGCCCATTAGACAACTTAGTTAGTATCTTAAGAAGTGCATCATTGTCAAGAGACGTACCTGAGGCACTTGGGCCGGATTGGGCTTGATTTTGGGGTGGGCCGTAGGTTTTGGGAAAGAACCCCGGGGGTTGTTGCCTAAAGCCTCCTTGATTTTGAGGTTGTTGGGGATCCCTCCACTTGAAATTTGGGTGGTCTCGCCACCCCGGATTATACGTGTTGGAGTATGGATCATGTCTTGACTGATTTTGGCTTTGAAACCCAATGGCATTCGCACTCTCCCATCCGCCATTCTCGATGAGTTGAGGACACTTTTCGGAGACATGTCCTTGGATAGAACATACGCCACACACCACAGGTCCTTGCATCTTCGTTCCCTCGGCCATCTTTGAAACAATAGAAGTAAGATTAGCCAATTGTGAATGAAGATCGGAAGTTGAACTTACCTCATGTACTTGGTGCCGTGGGGGTCCTCTTTGGCCTACACCCTCGTACTGTAGGAAACCATGGGTGTTTTGTCCACCAATGCTCCCCCCGCCGGAGCATCAAGCATTTGACTTTCTAGAGGTAGGAAACCCTCGTAGAAGTATTGCAAAAGCAACTCCTCCTTCATCTAATGCTGTGGACAAGAAGCAACAAGTGATTTAAATCGTTCATAATATGTAGGAAAAGACTCACCTTCTTCTTGCTGGATTCCGCATATCTTTTTGCGTAGGAGGATGATGCGAGAAGTTGGAAAGAACTTCTCCAAGTACGCTCCCTTCAAACTCTCCCACGATGTGACAGTGCCGGGAGCTAACTCATATAACCAATCCTTGGCTTTATCCATCAAAGAGAATGGAAAAGCCTTCATCTTCAAGATATTTCCGTCAACATTGACGGGAGTCATACTAGAGCAAACTACTTCAAATTCTTTCAAATGTTTGTTAGGATCTTCCATGGACAAGCCATGGTATTTAGGAATATGATGAAGCAAACTTGACTTTAATTCAAACTCGTCCGTCTTACCTTGGGCAGCCGCGGGGTATTGGATGCACAAGGGTGCGGCATTATCCAAACCTGAGGCGGAAAGCTCCTTGAGTGTACGGTTGTCCACCACCATGCCTTGGACTTCTTCAAATATCCCTGCCGTGGCTTCCTCCTCCTCTTCTTGTACGTTTTCTTCAAGGTCAGATTCGGAGTTGGGTGGATGGTGTTCTTGCTGGTTTCTAGCTCTTCTCAACTTCCTCTCCAAATCGTCGTCAAAATCCAAGATGTTCGCACGAATCGTTTGAGAGCTTCTAGTCATACATCAGTACCTAAGAAACAAGAAACAAAATTAGGTCAGAAACTTAAACAAAGTCAGAAACAAAGTGAAATAAAAGAAACAAAAACAATCCAAGGGATTAGCAAAATTGCTAATCCCCGGCAACGGCGCCAAAAATTTGATGCGAAATATATAAGCACACAAATTAAACCCTCTTTTTGTCAAATTGTAGCAAAGATGTAAGTAGGGATCGTTCTAGACCGGGGATTAGGAGGGATTGCTAAACACTTGGAAACTGACTTAAAAACTCAAAAACAAAGTTTAAAACACTAAACTAGACTCAAAGAATGCAAAACTAAAGGTTAAAACACTTAAACAAACCTAAAACTCAAAACAGCAACCTAATGACTCAAAACTGCCTAAAAACCACTTTCTGGGCAGTTTTGAGAACCTAACAAGAACTTGGACGAATTTGGGTGAAAACTTGACTCAAAACACTTAGAAACACAAATCAAAACACTTTCTAACTAATCTAAGACTTCAAAATAAAGGGGGATTTGTTTTGGACGAAAATTGAAAACAAAACAGAAACTTAAAAATAAACAGATTGTAAAACGTTTTTGGATGAAAAGGATGGATAAAAGGCTAGTTAGGAGGTTCGTCTCCACACATGTCACACTTGCAAACAAAACGATTTTCAGTTGTTCTTCCAATGAATTATGAATACTCAACGCCCCAAATTAACCGTGAATTGCACTAATTAACCCTCAGTTTTTCCACAAGTTATTAAGTTGGATGATTGCATACGACAACCCAAAACATTCCCTACAAGTTCCCTACATGAATTGCATAATAGAGATACAAGCAAGAATCATTACGTTCTATGAAAAACATAAGCATTGACGAAGCATTTGTTACTATGAATTGCATGAAACTTATGCCAATAATTCATTCAACGCGATCGTTTTCAAGCGATCTTCACTACTTGTGATTATAAGATTGTAACTATTAGGTGAAACTCCCTCATAATCTAGCATCATATTCATGCATGAAAACTAAGCGTGCACTCTCAATCAACATACACAAATAAGTTATCAATCAAATAGATGAACGAATTGAATCCACAACTTATGAAATAACAACTGAATGTAATCAAATCATATTGCAAGCATGTACATGGTTTCGAATTACCCCCCAACTAAGGGGGTTTAGTTCCTCATACTCACAACACAAACTTTATTGAATTGAAACTTCGAAGACATAAGAAAGATTACACCTAAAACGCCCAAGAATTCCACTTTGAATTTCTGCACGTCAAGCTCCTCTTCTTCTTCTCCTTGCTGCGGCAGAGAGGGTTTAGGGGATTTTTGGATGTGGTTTTGGTTTAGGAAGGGAGTTAGGATGATATGGTGGTGCGGCAAGGGGTATGGATGGTGTATGGAGGTGTAGAATGGTGTACGGAGGTGGAGAATGGTTGCGGCAAGGTGTGGGAAGTGGCTGGAATGGATGGAGAAGTGGCGGCTAGGGTATTAGGGTGATGGTGGCTGCGGCAAGGAATGGGAAATAGGGTTGGCTCAATTTCTGAATTGTGGAGAGGTTGATATTCGGCCAAAGGGTGTAAAACACATATAAATAGGCACCTAAAACCCTAAAGAAATCAGGTTAGACAATGGGCTAGGGTTTAGGTGCAGCTAGGGTTAGAAAATCCACAAGGAATTAGGTTAAACAATCAGATTTTTGCATGGGGAAAGGCCTAGGGTGCGGCTGCTTAAGTGGGCTAGGGTTAGGGCTTCTAGAAAGCCTTGCAAGGCAAGGAAATAGGTGTTCTAGAAGGGGAAAGGTGCGGCTGGTTAGTGGGAATGTGGATAGGGCTTCTAAAAAGCCCAAAACCAAGAGAAATTAAGCCCTAACCCACGGCAAGGATGAGAAAATATTCTAACACCTTTCTTTGTGTCTTCCAACGCTTCGCAACCTTCTAATGTTGCTCAAACGCAAGGCCATTCCGGTTTAGGAAAGATCAACCTAAAATGGAAACTTTTAGGCTTAGCTTTCCTACTTCAAGTAGGAAACCTCAAATCTTCAACTCTTCAATTTCATCCCAACCTTGTGTTCCAAGCATGTCCTTTTCAATCCAAGCTCACTTTTTGCTCCAAAAGCTCCAAATTGCATCATTTCATGTAATATGTCCTTTAAACCTGAAAACACATGAAAGTAGCTTAAAAGACTACTTTAACGAAGAAAACATAACGAAAATGCATAAGAACTAGCTAACTAAGGCGCATAAATATGCTCCTATCAGTGGACAAGACTCCCACGGCAGCAAAGACTTTGATTGCTAATCGAGCGTTGAACGCTCAACAATACGAAGGTGTTGGCCAAAGAGGCAACCCACGGCAACATCAAGTGAATGAGGTAAGTGCCATAACCGAACTTCAAAATCAAATGGCTAACCTTACTACTTTGCTTTCTCAGATTGTGGAAGGGCCAAAAGTTCAAAATGTAAGTGCATGTGGCTTATGTTCCATGCAAGGACATCCTACGGACACATGCCCACAATTGATCGAGAACGGAGGGTGGGAGACCCTCAATGCCGTGGGCTTTGGGCAACAATACCAATAAAGGAATGATCCCTTTTCTAACATCTACAATCCCGGTTGGCGTGATCATCCGAATTTCAAATGGCGGGAACCCCAACAAGGCCAACAACAAAACACATTTCGGCAACAACCCCTGGGTTTCTATCAAAAGCCATTTGATAGGAGCATATTTATGCGCCTTAGTTAGTTAGTTCTTATGCATTTATGTTGTGTTTTCTTAGTTAAGTTAGTCTTTTAAGCTATTTTCATGTATTTTCAGGTTTTAGAGACAAAGTGAGCAAAAGGATGCAATTTGGAGCATTTTGGAGCGAAATTGGGCTAAAATGGGGTTCATGCACATGAAGCACAAGGGATGGACGAATTTGAGAGATTGATGAAGCTAGGAAGGCGTTTCAAAGTTGAAGAATTGAAGATACAAAGTTTCCAAGTTGAAGTAGGAAATGGCTAAAATGAAGGATTCCTAAATGAAGAAGGATTCCTAATCAATGTAGGAGTCCTAAATGAAGATGGATTCCTAGACGAATGAAGTTTCCTACTCAAGTAAGGTTTCCTACATGAAGAAGAAGAATTAAAGTCAAAGAATCAGCTCAAGATAAGGAATCTTATCCAAAACCTCATCCATAACCTTATCTTATCTTATCTTATCCAAACAAACCTTATCCTATCCTATCTTATCCTAATCTTAAACTATCCACATTCCAGCCATTTAGGAGGGTTTCTAATTAGATTAAGATGCTTAAAATGGGATTTCTAGAAGCCCTATCCCTTCCTAGATAAGTGCCGCACCCTATACCTTATTTCCCTTGGAATTTCAGATTTCTAGAAGCCTCATCATCTCCTATCTTTGTGCCGCACATTATCTCCCAATCCCTTTGGGTTTTTGACTTGTTTTCCTTGTAGGATTGTATGTTATTATCCTATGTAGTTTAGGTCTTTAAAACCTTGTCCTTTGCTACCTAGGAATGTGAATTTTCAGCCTATATATACAACCCATTGCTGCACCTATTCATTCACCATCCTCTACCATATTTTCACTACATCATTCACCCAAATACCTCTTGTGCCGTGAGTTTGCAAGGAGAAGAAGGAAGACAACTTGGAGCCGTGCATGCCATTCAAGGAGCTTGGATTGTGGAGCGTTTCTAGGTGTTTTCTATCTTTATGTCAATGTTTATATTTATTTATCTTTGTTTATTTGCGAACATGAGGAACTAATTTCTTTATAGTTAGAGGGGAATTCAAAGCCATGATCATATGTTTTATATGACTTGATTTCTTCCAATTATGATTTCATGAATCGTGAATGTGGTTTACTTATCTATTTGATTGATAACATGTTTATGTATGTTGATTGAGGGTCGACACTTAGTTTGCATGCATGAATTTGATGCTAGAGTATAAGGGAATTTCACCTAATCGTTATTAACTTATATTCATAAGTAGTAAAAGTCGCTAGTCACGATTGTGTTAAGTAAATCCTAGGCAAGAGTAACATGCGTATCCCATAGTTATGAATGCCTCGTCAATGCTTATGATTTCCATTGAACTTAATGATCTTTGATATGTGTCTCTATCATGCGTATTCCATAGTTAGGGTCCTTGATAAGAATAATTTGGTTGTAATGCGTATCCCATTCAATTCAATGAATCTAGGGAAATCTGAGAATTAATTGGTCAATCTAGTTAATTTGGGGCATTGTCATTCATGGTTTGTTGAAAGAGTAATTGGAAATCAAGTCGTATGCATATGTTTCATGTGTGGAGAAGGAACCTTCTAACTAGCCTTTCACCATCTTCTTTTATCTAAAAACGTTTTTGTCAAAGTTTGTTTTCAAAGTTTTTGTTTTAAAAGTTAAATTCGTCCAAAATCAATCCCCCTTTACTTAGTTGAGTCATAGTGATGTGAAAATTACTTGACACACAAATTAAACCCTATTGATGACAATTGTAGTAATGATGCAAGTAGGGATCGTTCTAGACCGGGGATTAACTAGGGATGCTAATCAACAAATATAAGACTCAAAAACACTAAACTAGACTTTATAAACTCAAAACTAACTTAAAACACTCAAAACAGCAAATAACAATAAAAAAGACTCAATTCTAGACCTAACAAGTGATTTGGACGAAAATATAACTTTAAAAGACTCAAAAGATTTAAAGGAAACAAGTTTTGACTCTAAAAGCAAGACTTAAAAGCAAGGGGTTTTGTTTTGACGAAAATTGAACTTTAAAACTTAAACTTTGAAAACAAACTTAAAACAAAACAGATTGTGATGAAATAGAATGATGAGAAACTAGGTAGAGGGTTCCTTATCCACACATGAACATATGCATATAATTTGATTCCCAGTTATGACTTCAACAAACGATGAATGACAATGTTCCAAGTTAATTAGGTCCGCTTAAATTAACTCTTAGATTTCCCTAGATTCATTGGATTGAATGGAATACGCATTACAACCAAATTATTCCTCATCAAAGTCCCTAACTATGGAATACGCATGATAGAGACATTCAACAAAGATCATTAAGTTCAACGGAAATCATAAACATTGACTAGGCATTCATAACTATGGAATACGCATGTTAATCCAGCCTAGGGTTTACTTAAACACAATCGTGACTAGCGATCTTTACTACTCATGAATATAAGTTCATAACGATTAGGTGAAATTCCCTTATATCCTAGCATCAAGTTTAGGCATGCAATTTAAGTGTCGACCCTCAACCCACATACATAAACAAGTTCTTAATCAAAATAGAAAAGTAAACCACATCTAAAGTTCATGAATTCATAACTGGAGTAAATCAAATCATAACCAACATATGTCCATGGCTTCAAATTTGCCTCTAACTAAAAAGAAATTAGTTCCACATGTTTAACATAATTGAACAGCAAGTTAAATTAAACATGAACATAGAATTAAAAGAAGAAAGAATTCCAAACACTCTAATAGTTGCAGATTGCATAGGCACGGCACTACTCCTCCTCTCCTTCAATGGTGGCGGCACAAGGTGGTTATGGTGGTTGAATGGTTGGTTATATGGAGGAATGGATGGGGAAGGTTTAGATATGTAGGGAGAGGCAAGGGAAGGCTTGGAGAATGGTTAATTTCTGGATGCTTTGAATGAGGTTGCTGCCATGGTATTTATAGGAAGAGGATGGACTTGTTTAACACAAAATTCTGGTGGAATTGAGTAGGGGAGCATGGCAAAGAGTGGGAATTGTTGGTGGGTTAGGTATTGAGTCATCCATTCACATGTCATGGTGAGTTAAGCATTGCATCATCCACTCACATGTCATGGTGATTTAAGCATTGCATCATCCACTCACATGTCATGGTGATTTAAGCATTGCATCATCACTCAAATTTCTGGTGAAAGTGAATCAATGCCCACGGTATTGAAGAATTTCTTGGTTTTGAGTGAAGTTTTGGTCAATCCTTCTAGAAATTTATCCCTTCTTGCAACTTGTATTTGTTTCACCAGATTTTTAGCATGTTCATAGCCTTTTTTGTCTTCAAATTCGTCCATCCTCATGCCTCCATGCTTGCACTATCCAATCTTGGCCCAAAAATGCTCTAGAATTTCCAAATTGCTTCTTTTTGCATACTTTGACACTAAAACCTGAAATTGCACGAAAATAACTTTAACACTATAATTATCATAGTTTAGCTAATTAAAAGCAAGAAAACAAGCTAACTAAGTCGTATAAATATGCTCCTATCACATAGTAGTTAGAAATCACTTTAGTTTGTGTTTTTAAGTGTCTTAGGTTTAGTTAAAACCAATTTTCGTCCAAGTTTGTGTCTAGTGTTCAAAACTGCCCAGATTGTGGTTTTAAGGCACTTTTGAGTGTTTTTGGGCTGTTTTGAGTCTTTTGGTTTGTTTTGGTGTTTTAAAGTTTAGTTTTGCATTTTTTGAGTCTAGTTTAGTGTTTTAAACTTGTTTTTACGTATTTGAGTCAGTTTTCAAGTGATTTTGCAATCCCTCCTAATCCCCGGCCTAGAACGATCCCTACTTACATACTTACTACAATTGATAAAAAGAGGGTTAATTTGAGTGTCAACATAATTTTCACATAAAATTTTGGCGCCGTTGCCGGGGATTAGCAAAGTTGCTAATCCCTTGGATTGTTTTATTTCAATTTGTTTAATTGAGTCCAGATTTTTACTTTGTTTTGTTTCTTGTTTTTAGGTACTAGTTTATGACTCGAAGCTCTCATCCGGTTCGTGAACACATCTTGGACTTTGACGACGATTTTGAACGAGAGTTGAGACGAAAGAGGAAGAACCCGGAACCTAGTGAATCAAGTGCAAGTTCCGAGTCCGTTTCTGAATTTGAAGAGGAAGTGGAAGACATGGCAGCGGACAACCGAACGATCTAGGAGCTTTCCGCTTCGGGATTGGATAATGCCGCACCTCTATGTATCCAATACCCTAGGGCAGCTCCAGACAAAACTGCCGAGTTCGAATTGAAGTCAAGTTTACTACACCATAATGCCGCACCTTTATTATTTTTATTTTTTTTTTTTATTTTTTTTTTGAAGGTTTTTTTTTTTTTTTATATTATTTTAAATTTTATCATTTTTTTATTTTTTTTTATTTTTTTTCATGTAAATTAATGTAAAAAGACTTTGGTTAACCTTCCCCCACACTTAAACTAAATAACACAAACTCACAGAAATCAACCAAATAACACAACTAACTAAACAAAACAAAATGAAAGCAGTAAAGATAAGGGTGTAAGAATGCAAATCTGATTGGGTTAGCGATTCCAAAGTCTTCCTTCGTTGAATGCTTGGGTTGCCTCCCAAGAAGCGCTTGATTTAACGTCTTTAGCCGGACGAATCTTTCCTTTAAATTTCCGTCGGCTCCATTTGTACCTAAAATCAAAGAAAGAAAAATAAATCAAATATCAAAAGTAAAATACACATACACCAATATAAACATAAACAAAAACAAAAATAAAGGGATTAGCAAAGTTGCTAATCCCCGGCAACGGCGCCAAAATTTGATGTGAGAATTACTTGACACACAAATTAAACCCTCTTTTTGACAATTGTAGTATAGATGTAAGTAGGGTATCGTTCTAGGCCGGGGATTAGGAGGGATTGCTAATCTACTCTAAATTAATTTAAAAATATTAAACAAGACTCAAGGACACAAAACTAGGCTAAAAACTCTAATAACTCGAAACACACTTAGAATGACTCAAAATAATAAAAACAATCAAATTGGATACTAGGAACTGAAATGGACGGAAATTGAATTAAAAGACTAACAACAATGAAAACTAACTAAATAATATAATTTAATAATGGGGGGGTTTGGTTTTGATGAAAAGTAAATTAAACTTAAATAAATTACAGAATTGACAAAAACATGAAATTAAGGTGAAAGGATAGGTGACGGACTAGCTAGAGGGTTCTTCTCCACACATGTTATACTTGCATACAAAATGATTTCCAGTTGCTTTTCGATAAGCTATGAATACTCAACGCCCCAAATTAACCGTGAATTGCACTAATTAACCCTCAGTTTTTCCACAAGTTATTGGGTTGGATGATTGCATACGACAACCCAAAACATTCCCTACAAGTTCCCTACATGAGTTGCATAATAGAGATACAAGCAAGAATCATTAAGTTCTATGAAAAACATAAGCATTGACGAGACACTCGTTACTATGATTTGCATGAAACTTATGCCAAGAATTTACTTAACGTGATTGTGACTAGCAACCTTCACTACTTGTGAATATAAGTTCATAACGATTAGGTGAAACTCCCTTATATTCTAGCGTCAAATTTATGCATGAAAATTAAGCGTGCACTCTCAACCAACATACACAAATCAGTTTTTATACGAACGGATAAGTAAATTGAATTCACAACTTATGAATCACAACTGGATGTAATCAATTCATATTACAAATATATTCATGGCTTTGAATTAACCTCTAGCCAAAATAAATTTAATTACACATTATTAAAACAGAAATAAAATATAAGTTTGGAAAGATTTAACCGAGAGAGGAGAGTGTTTCAGTGCCAGTCTGCCCGTGCCTCTGGTCTTCTGCCCGTGTGGACTGCGCCTTGCTGGCGCCCTCTCCTTGTCTGACCTTGCTCTCTCTACTGACCTCACTGACCTTCACCAATCCACGCTGCCTTCCCTTATTCGCACTCCCTCTCCAACTCTCCTGCACGTCTCTCGGTCCTCACTCTCCCCTCTGACTTGGTTACGCTGCCCAAGGCAGCGCCCCTTCCTGCTCTCTGTTTCTCGCGTCCCCTGCTGCACGCTGCCAAAGGCAGCTCTCTGCCTTCCACTAATCCCCCCTTTCTCTCGTTCGTCTGACTTCTTTTCTTATTTTATTTTCCCCGTTCTTCTTTTCTTATTCAGTTTGCCCTCCTTATCCTTGCTGTCCCGTACTGACTCTGACCTCCTTCTTTCCCGCAGCTCCTCCCAAGTCTTCACTCTGTCCATCCTCCCCATTCTCATGTTGCCAAATGGCAGCTTTCCTCTTGCTGACCTCTCTCCCCTGCCTTCCCTTCTTGCGTACTGACCTCTCGCCTATGCTGCCTTTTTTCCTGTGCACTCACGCTGCCAAGGGCAGCTGTCTGTCCTCCCTCAGCTCTCCTGCGCTCTTCTGTCCGTGTGGCTGTCTGTGTGGACTCCCTCGGTTTCTCTCTCCATGCAGCTCAGCTGCTTCTGTTCCTGTCCTTCTCACGCTGCCCAAAGGCAGCCTTCTCCTTTCACTCACGCTGCCAAGGGCAGCTCTCTCCCGCGCCCCACAGCCTCCGACCTCTCCCCAGCTTTCACGTTTTTATATCTCTCGCCCCAGTTCTCTCTCTACATAGCTGCTAACGCAGCCTTTCCTTTTTTTATTTTTCTATTCCCGCATGCACCTCACTTCTCTGACTTCCTGCGCCTCCAGTCTTCCAGCTGCCAAAAGCCCCTTTTCTCTGCCTTCCCACCTCTTCTTTTATTCCCTTATTCCTTTCTGACGCTCCCACTATTCTCTTCTCCCACGCTGCCAAGTGCTTCAGTTTTTTATTCTTTTCTTTACTCACCAAAAGCAGCTGTTATGCTTCTCCTCTTCGATTAGAATATTGCCATCCCACTCAGCTCTCCCTTTTGTTCTTTCAAGCCGCCTCCACCATCAGTGAGTCTCCCACTTTGGATTAATTAATAAAACAATTGAATGCTAGCTGGACTCGATCACCATAAAAAAAAAAAACTCTGATCCTATCTTTTCTTTTATTGAATTTTAGTGGAAGATGCTGAGCTGCCAATTCCTCTATCCTTTTGCTCCTAGAAACACAATATGGCAAAAGTATCACAAATCCTATAATACGTAAAAACAAGGTAAATAGTTCAAAAATATAAGGAACTAACTAAGAAAAGACGAGTGAATTCGAAGTAAAAATATATATAAATATGATCCGATCAAATACCCCCACACTTAGCTTTTGCTAGTCCTCGAGCAAAACAAAGAAAACAAGAACAAGAAGTAACAAAAAAATTAGCTTCCCTCTATGTGACCCTCATAGAATTTCATTCAAGAAAACAAATCATCAAGAACCATAGCTAGCATCAAGGAACTAATCCAAGTTCATCTTCCTTATTCAAATATTAGCAGTAATCTTTGAATCATCCTTGAAGTGTAGTGTGTGAGATAGCCATGCTAATGCAATTTC
Organism: Malus x robusta; assembly: GCA_963082935.1. Lineage (NCBI taxonomy): Eukaryota > Viridiplantae > Streptophyta > Magnoliopsida > Rosales > Rosaceae > Malus > Malus x robusta. Next base: position 14,736,671 of record OY720328.1, read on the forward strand.
AAAAATTTTATATTTTTAAAATCATCATATGCAAACTAGCAACCTTCTCACGGGATATACACTCAATCACACATATGTTTAGTTTTAAATGTGTTTTGCTCAAAGAATCAAATGTGAAATTTCTACCATAAGCTTGCATAAAGATCTCATCTCCACAATCATAATTGCAAAACTTAAATCAAGAGGACTTTTATTGGATGTAATGAGGTTTAGGGAGAGGGTTATTGAAATGAAAGAATAGGTAAACACAAGTTCCAAGCTACATTGCAAGCAATTCTTTTGTTTAGATTTATAAGAACTCAAGCTCTCCAGCAATTCTTCTAGCACCTCCAACCACACCCTTAAACTGAAACTTTAAAAACTTTTTATTTTTTTGTATACAATCTTTTTTTTTTTTTTTTTTTTTTTTTTTTTTTTTTTAACACATAACTAAATACAAACATGAAATACCCCCACACTTATTCTTTTGCCAAACATCTTCACAGTACTTCACAAACGTTTCTCATAAAACAATCTCGCATTGCTCGCTTGGAAAGGGTAAGGAAAAATGTTTCAGGTATAAGGGTAGACATATCTGGTGATAAGAAATAAAAGGCTCAACATATACAGCTCAAATTGGCAATCTAATGATATCATTTTTCTTTGGGAAACATGGTTATTTGGGCCATAGTGGTAAACCTAATGCCTCTATCATTTCCAAGTTCAAGCAATCAATGACAAACATTTCGAAAGATCGTTACGCAAGTTCTAGAGATGTATCTCACATAAGTTCATCACACATGAAAGAATAGGAGTGTATGAAAAATGCACACACTTTCAATAGGCTCAAAAACTCACATAGGATATATATGGTCACTAAATTCACATATGAAGCTTTAATTCATACTTTAGTTTCACATCAACAGGGCTATGTGCATTTGGTTTTTCAAAGATGATCAAACATGTACAAAACTAACAAGAGAATTAGGAATTTCACAAAACACATGTTAACTAAGTTCTTGATGATCATGGTTCAAATTTGATCCAATTATATCATTGGGTCGGGAAACTAACAAAAATACAATAAGGAAAACAAGACAATATTTTTGGATTTTTAAATTTTCTGATTTTTTAATTATTATTATTATTATTTTTTAAAGAAAGCAAAACTAATTAAGAAAACAAAAAGCAACAACACAGAAACAAATGAAACCAGTTCGTAGTCGAAGGTACAAAAAATTTTAATTTGGTCATTTTTTATTTTTTATACTCTTTACCCCCAAACTTAAACTGGACATTGTCCCCAATGTCAGAAAACACTATAATGCAAATAAAAATAAAATATATAAATAATAAGAAACAAAATAAAACAATTGGACTGAAAACTTCCCTAGTTTGCAGTAAAACCAAGCGATGACCCCCCCAAGCTAAAATTCTGCAATCAACTTCAAGGGTGGAAATAACCAAAAGTTCCTGCAAAGAAAAGAAATAATTCAGTTAAGTAACACAAGAAAATATAAAAAAAATTGCAAACGAAAAATTGAAAATCACGATAAAAGACAATGAATAGAACTAATAAGTGATCATTGGTCGTGCTTGTTGACTTTCCACAGCTTTGATCTCGAACTGGTTTGGAATTCTGAGCGAGAATTGCACAGTCTGCATTCTTCTCTGCTTGTTTCCTCTACACGGCGGGCAGGCACTAGGTAGAGGTTTTGGTCTGTTTCTTTCTTCAATCTTTCCAAGTGCCTGCCTCTTGCTTTCTTTCTCCTTGTCCCTAGCTGAGGAGGAATCAGCACGTTGTCTCCACATGCTTCAAGGTATCATTTTCACTTACGAAGAGGAAGTACCAAATGATGAAGATGAGTACTCGAGAGCAAGGCTTGGTAAGCAATCAGGGACAAGGAGAAGGAAGGAGAAAGCATGATATGAGATACTCTTGCTTTCAACCTTTATGATATGAAATACTTTTGCTTTGAATGGGTTGTTCGCAGGAGTATCCCAAGGAATGAGGAACACAGAGTAACTTAGGAGGATTCTTTGAGAATGCATTTTCGGAGATGAAGAAGTGTTGAGAGGGTGAGTCTTTGCTGTGGAAGGCGAAGGTAGATACTTATAGGACTTGTCTTCACAACCGGAACTATTCTCTCACGTATTGTCGGCAGCCGGTGGATGGATGAATAGTACAAATTACGCGCTTTCTGACAAAGCTGCTCGTAATTTCCGCAAAGCTACCGGTTGCATGTGACGAGTGACGACACGTCTGGACAAATTGATCCTTCGAAATCCGGGGTTCGGCTCGTGGTTTCTGAGCAAGCCCAACTTTTAAGAAATGAAACGCCTCTTTTGAGAAAAGAATCCGGCTTTTAAGAAAGGAGCGTCCTCTTTTCAGAAAAGAATCAGGCGTTTGAGAAATGAGCCCCGACTCTTCGATTTGCGAGAGGACGCCTCTTCAATTTCTGAGGAGCGCCTCTTTGATTTTTGAGGAGCGCCTCTCCGATTTCTTCTTTTTATAGAGGTGTTAATTTTGTTCCACAACACACTTGAGCTCCCTCCTGTAAACACTCCCTTCTTGCACTTCCGAAATCTTAATCTGTCCGATCTCTTCTTTCTCAACACCTTCAGAAAATGTCTGGCCCTTCCGATCGTCGTTTTGATTTGAACCATGGTGAAGAGGCAGCCCCGCCTTCACCAGACAACATATGGCGCCCATCCTTCATATCCCCTACCGGTCCCCTTACCGTGGGGGATTCGGTGATGAAAAAGGACATGACCGCTGCGGTTGTGGCCCGAAACCTTGTCACTCCCAGAGATAACAGACTGCTCGCTAGACGGTCTGATGAATTGGCGGTTAAGGAGTCTCTGGCTCTTAGCGTGCAGTGTGCGGGTTCTGTGTCCAACATGGCCCAACGCCTATATGCTCGAAGCCGTCACGTTGAATCGTTGGTGGCTGAAATACAGAGTCTCAAACAAGAGATTAAAGGGCTTAAGCATGAGAATAAAGAATTGCACAAGCTCGCACACAGCTATGCCACCAGCATGAAGAGGAAGATTGACCAGATGCAGGACACTGATGGTCAAATTTTACTTGATCATCGGAGGTTCGTGGGTTTGTTCCAACAGCATCTGCCTTCGTCTTCTGGAGCGGCACCACGTAGTGAAGCTCGAACTGATCAACCTCTGCTGCCTCCTCCTTCTGTGGCCCCGCCGACTGCTGAAGCCCCGCCGACTACTGAAGCACCACCTGACCAATGAATGCTATTAGTTTACACATCATTGTAAAATATTTGTACTTTTATGTGTTTTTTTAATTTTTTTTATTTTTTTTTATTTATTTTTTATTTTATTTATTTATTTTTTTTTGAAGGATTTTTTTTTTTTTTATATTATTTTAAATTTTATCATTTTTTTATTTATTTTTTATTTTTTTTCATGTAAATTAATGTAAAAAGACTTTGGTTAACCTTCCCCCACACTTAAACTAAATAACACAAACTCACAGAAATCAACCAAATAACACAACTAACTAAACAAAACAAAATGAAAGCAGTAAAGATAAGGGTGTAAGAATGCAAATCTGATTGGGTTAGCGATTCCAAAGTCTTCCTTCGTTGAATGCTTGGGTTGCCTCCCAAGAAGCGCTTGATTTAACGTCTTTAGCCGGACGAATCTTTCCTTTAAATTTCCGTCGGCTCCATTTGTACCTAAAATCAAAGAAAGAAAAATAAATCAAATATCAAAAGTAAAATACACATACACCAATATAAACATAAACAAAAACAAAAATAAAGGGATTAGCAAAGTTGCTAATCCCCGGCAACGGTGCCAAAATTTGATGTGAGAATTACTTGACACACAAATTAAACCCTCTTTTTGACAATTGTAGTATAGATGTAAGTAGGGTATCGTTCTAGGCCGGGGATTAGGAGGGATTGCTAATCTACTCTAAATTAATTTAAAAATATTAAACAAGACTCAAGGACACAAAACTAGGCTAAAAACTCTAATAACTCGAAACACACTTAGAATGACTCAAAATAATAAAAACAATCAAATTGGATACTAGGAACTGAAATGGACGGAAATTGAATTAAAAGACTAACAACAATGAAAACTAACTAAATAATATAATTTAATAATGGGGGGGTTTGGTTTTGATGAAAAGTAAATTAAACTTAAATAAATTACAGAATTGACAAAAACATGAAATTAAGGTGAAAGGATAGGTGACGGACTAGCTAGAGGGTTCTTCTCCACACATGTTATACTTGCATACAAAATGATTTCCAGTTGCTTTTCGATAAGCTATGAATACTCAACGCCCCAAATTAACCGTGAATTGCACTAATTAACCCTCAGTTTTTCCACAAGTTATTGGGTTGGATGATTGCATACGACAACCCAAAACATTCCCTACAAGTTCCCTACATGAGTTGCATAATAGAGATACAAGCAAGAATCATTAAGTTCTATGAAAAACATAAGCATTGACGAGACACTCGTTACTATGATTTGCATGAAACTTATGCCAAGAATTTACTTAACGTGATTGTGACTAGCAACCTTCACTACTTGTGAATATAAGTTCATAACGATTAGGTGAAACTCCCTTATATTCTAGCGTCAAATTTATGCATGAAAATTAAGCGTGCACTCTCAACCAACATACGCAAATCAGTTTTTATACGAACGGATAAGTAAATTGAATTCACAACTTATGAATCACAACTGGATGTAATCAATTCATATTACAAATATATTCATGGCTTTGAATTAACCTCTAGCCAAAATAAATTTAATTACACATTATTAAAACAGAAATAAAATATAAGTTTGGAAAGATTTAACCGAGAGAGGAGAGTGTTTCAGTGCCAGTCTGCCCGTGCCTCTGGTCTTCTGCCCGTGTGGACTGCGCCTCGCTGGCGCCCTTTCCTTGTCTGACCTTGCTCTCTCTACTGACCTCACTGACCTTCACCAATCCACGCTGCCTTCCCTTATTCGCACTCCCTCTCCAACTCTCCTGCACGTCTTTCGGTCCTCACTCTCCCCTCTGACTTGGTTACGCTGCCCAAGGCAGCGCCCCTTCCTGCTCTCTGTTTCTCGAGTCCCCTGCTGCACGCTGCCAAAGGCAGCTCTCTGCCTTCCACTAATCCCCCCTTTCTCTCGTTCGTCTGACTTCTTTTCTTATTTTATTTTCCCCGTTCTTCTTTTCTTATTCAGTCTGCCCTCCTTATTCTTGCTGTCCCGTACTGACTCTGACCTCCTTCTTTCCCGCAGCTCCTCCCAAGTCTTCACTCTGTCCATCATCCCCATTCTCATGCTGCCAAATGGCAGCTTTCCTCTTGCTGACCTCTCTCGCCTGCCTTCTCTTCTTGCGTACTGACCTCTCGCCTATGCTGCCTTTTTTCCTGTGCACTCACGCTGCCAAGGGCAGCTGTCTGTCCTCCCTCAGCTCCCTTGCGCTTTTCTGTCCGTGTGGCTGTCTGTGTGGACTCCCTCGGTTTCTCTCTCCACGCAGCTCAGCTGCTTCTGTTCCTGTCCTTCTCACGCTGCCCAAAGGCAGCCTTCTCCTTTCACTCACGCTGCCAAGGGCAGCTTTCACGTTTTTATATCTCCCGCGCCAGTTCTCTCTCTACATAGCTGCCAACGCAGCCTTTCCTTTTTTTATTTTTCTATTCCCGCATGCACCTCACTTCTCTGACTTCCTGCGCCTCCAGTCTTCCAGCTGCCAAAAGCCCCTTTTCTCTGCCTTCCCACCTCTTCTTTTATTCCCTTATTCCTTTCTGACGCTCCCACTATTCTCTTCTCCCACGCTGCCAAGTGCTTCAGTTTTTTATTCTTTTCTTTACTCACCAAAAGCTGCTGTTATACTTCTCCTCTTCGATTAGAATATTGCCATCCCACTCAGCTCTCCCTTTTGTTCTTTCAAGCCGCCTCCACCATCAGTGAGTCTCCCACTTTGGATTAATTAATAAAACAATTGAATGCTAGCTGGACTCGATCACCATAAAAAAAAAAACTCTGATCCTATCTTTTCTTTTATTGAATTTTAGTGGAAGATGCTGAGCTGCCAATTCCTCTATCCTTTTGCTCCTAGAAACACAATATGGCAAAAGTATCACAAATCCTATAATACGTAAAAACAAGGTAAATAGTTCAAAAATATAAGGAACTAACTAAGAAAAGACGAGTGAATTCGAAGTAAAAATATATATAAATATGATCCGATCATTGCCTTCGGTTGTTTCCAGGTAAGTTGCGTTCTAGGTGGATTGGACCTTTTATTGTTACTAATGTTTTTCCGCATGGTGCAGTTCAAATTCAAAGTTTGAGGACGCAACAAGAGTTCAAAGTCAATGGACATCGTTTGAAGCCATATTTCACACCTTTTGAGGAGGAGACCTTGGAGGAAGTCAATCTCCAACCCGTAGGCCCTATTCAAGCTTGATTGGAAGCCTCGTCCGGCTGGAAGACGTTAAAGCAAGCGCTTCTTGGGAGGCAACCCATACAAATAAAGAAGACCTAGGAAGCTCCGGCATCATAATCAGATTTGCGTTTCTAAACCCTACTCTTTATTGCTTTCCTTTTGCTCTTTTGTCATGTTTGCTAGTTGTGTTCTTTGCTTGTTTTTGTGTGAGTCTATGTTTGAAACATTGAGGACAATGTTTGGTTTAAGTGTGGGGGGGGTAAACAAAGTGTTTTTGTGTCAAATTCGGAGGATTTTACCACCTAACATTTCAAAGGTTGTTTTTCATTGTTTTTAAGTGTTTTTAGCATGTTTTGATGTGTTTTTATGTGGCTTTACCAGAAAATCCGAAAATTCAAGAAAAAATTTGAAAAAAGTTTTGAAAAAACCCAAAAAGAGTCGTTTTAAAGTTGTTTTTGTTTGTTTGTGTCTTAGAGTACCTTCCAACACAATGATGAGGATTTGGTTTTTAATTGCATGACGGTTAAAGAAAGTTACAAACATGGATGGAAGTTTGATATGCTCTTTTGTTTATGTTTGGTCATCATCGTCGTTTACAAATTCACATGTAATCACAAAGAAAAAAAAAATCAGTTTTTGTAACATGCTTGAAGGAAGTAACTCAAACTAACGCTACAACCCTGTGAGACTTGAGCCTAAACGATTCTTTGGAGAGTTAATAATCTGTGAATTTGTTGTTTTCTAAAGTCGTTGCATGATCTCATCATTCTTTGCTTGGTTGCTACTTAGAAGGCGTTTCATCATTTTAGATCCAAATATTAGAACTCATACCCATTTCATTCAAAGCTTAAAATTGAGTGCATAACATATAACAAGATGAAGTTGTTCAGTAGTTATCACCAGAGCCAAAAAGCCTTCAACCCATGCATTTGTTTTTGTAGGATTAACCCTTTTGAGCCTTATTTAGCCTAATTTTGTTGTTAGTCGCATTATCCTTACCTAGCCTAGAGTAGGACTATCCGTACCCTTGTTCTTAAAGGATAATAAAGCATGACTTAGAGGGACTTCCGTTTGATCAATGTTGTGCAGAAAACTAAGTGTGGGGGAAGGGAAAGTTGTGTGCCAAAAGAAGTAAAGAGGGCACGGGGTAGACAAAAGAAAAAAAAAAGAAAAAAAAAAGAAGAGAAAATTCGTAGAAAAAGAAAGAAAAAAGAGAAAAGTGTGAAAAAGTATGAAAAGGAGTTGAAAGAGCATAAAATGAGCTCTAAGTTGTTGGTTGTTGAAGTAAGGGTCCAAAAAAGTTGAATTAGACCCTAAGTGTTGCATGATTCTTTCCCTTGGGTTTAAACATTGATTTTTGCATGTAAAAGTGAATTCTAAGTGTCAATTTCATAACTTGCTTATTATTCTTTAAGAATGTTTGTTTATCCTTACCTTTCTTTGTTAGCCAATACCTTAGCCCCGTTACAACCCTTTGCTTCTATCTTGAGTGTTATGTGTTTCAATATGTGGAGTTGGGAATTGGTATGAGCATATGATATCCCTGGTTCTCGCGTCTAAGTAGTAGCATTCCATTCATGAGATCATATACATACATGCATAATTCCAGAAAAAGCTTTTATTGTTATAACATATGTGAGCATTAGTTTTCATATTTACATCAATCTTCTCACATATAACTAGTGTAGGGTGTGTAGTTAGAAAATCTAAGTGAAAAACGAGTGCATATCTAGTGAGGAATTGAGGGATTCTCTAAGGCATGTTACTACATTCAAAACATTATTTTAATTGGTTAAATGTGAGCGAGTAAGTGATGACTATGATTAAGTATGTGCTCGAGAGTAGGGATGTCTAAAATCTATGTAAATGGTGATCTTTGGCATATCATGTACCATTGGAAATCCCTGAGGCGATTGTTGGAAGGTTTAGGTTATGTTTTGTTTCATTGTTTTGCTCGAGGACTAGCAAAAGCTAAGTGTGGGGGAATTTGATAGGAGCATATTTATGCGCCTTAGTTAGTTAGTTCTTATGCATTTATGTTGTGTTTTCTTAGTTAAGTTAGTCTTTTAAGCTATTTTCATGTGTTTTCAGGTTTTAGAGACAAAGTGAGCAAAAGGATGCAATTTGGAGCATTTTGGAGCGAAATTGGGCTAAAATGGAGTTCATGCACATGAAGCACAAGGGATGGACGAATTTGAGAGATTGATGAAGCTAGGAAGGCGTTTCAAAGTTGAAGAATTGAAGATACAAAGTTTCCAAGTTGAAGTAGGAAAGGGCTAAAATGAAGGATTCCTAAATGAAGAAGGATTCCTAAATGAAGATGGATTCCTAGACGAATGAAGTTTCCTACTCAAGTAAGGTTTCCTACATGAAGAAGAAGAATTAAAGTCAAAGAATCAGCTCAAGATAAGGAATCTTATCCAAAACCTCATCCATAACCTTATCTTATCTTATCTTATCCAAACAAACCTTATCCTATCCTATCTTATCCTAATCTTAAACTATCCACATTCCAGCCATTTAGGAGGGATTCTAATTAGATTAAGATGCTTAAAATGGGATTTCTAGAAGCCCTATCCCTTCCTAGATAAGTGCCGCACCCTATACCTTATTTCCCTTGGAATTTCAGATTTCTAGAAGCCTCATCATCTCCTATCTTTGTGCCGCACATTATCTCCCAGTCCCTTTGGGTTTTTGACTTGTTTTCCTTGTAGGATTGTATGTTATTATCCTATGTAGTTTAGGTCTTTAAAACCTTGTCCTTTGCTACCTAGGAATGTGAATTTTCAGCCTATATATACAACCCATTGCCGCACCTATTCATTCACCATCCTCTACCATATTTTCACTACATCATTCACCCAAATACCTCTTGTGCCATGAGTTTGCAAGGAGAAGAAGGAAGACAACTTGGAGCCGTGCATGCCATTCAAGGAGCTTGGATTGTGGAGCGTTTCTAGGTGTTTTCTATCTTTATGTCAATGTTTATATTTATTTATCTTTGTTCATTTGCGAACATGAGGAACTAATTTCTTTATAGTTAGAGGGGAATTCAAAGCCATGATCATATGTTTTATATGACTTGATTTCTTCCAATTATGATTTCATGAATCGTGAATGTGGTTTACTTATCTATTTGATTGATAACATGTTTATGTATGTTGATTGAGGGTCGACACTTAGTTTGCATGCATGAATTTGATGCTAGAGTATAAGGGAATTTCACCTAATCGTTATTAACTTATATTCATAAGTAGTAAAAGTCGCTAGTCACGATTGTGTTAAGTAAATCCTAGGCAAGAGTAACATGCGTATCCCATAGTTATGAATGCCTCGTCAATGCTTATGATTTCCATTGAACTTAATGATCTTTGATATGTGTCTCTATCATGCGTATTCCATAGTTAGGGTCCTTGATAAGAATAATTTGGTTGTAATGCGTATCCCATTCAATTCAATGAATCTAGGGAAATCTGAGAATTAATTGGTCAATCTAGTTAATTTGGGGCATTGTCATTCATGGTTTGTTGAAAGAGTAATTGGAAATCGAGTCGTATGCATATGTTTCATGTGTGGAGAAGGAACCTTCTAACTAGCCTTTCACCATCTTCTTTTATCTAAAAACGTTTTTGTCAAAGTTTGTTTTCAAAGTTTTTGTTTTAAAAGTTAAATTCGTCCAAAATCAATCCCCCTTTACTTAGTTGAGTCATAGTAGTTAGAAATCACTTTAGTTTGTGTTTTAAGTGTCTTAGGTTAAGTTAAAACCAATTGTCGTCCAAGTTTGTGTCTAGTGTTCAAAACTGCCCAGATTGTGGTTTTAAGGCAGTTTTGAGTGTTTTTGGGCTGTTTTGAGTCTTTTGGTTTGTTTTGGTGTTTTAAAGTTTAGTTTTGCATTTTTTGAGTCTAGTTTAGTGTTTTAAACTTGTTTTTACGTATTTGAGTCAGTTTTCAAGTGATTTTGCAATGCCTCCTAATCCCCGGCCTAGAACGATCCCTACTTACATACTTACTACAATTGATAAAAAGAGGGTTAATTTAAGTGTCAACATAATTTTCACATCACCATTCGCACCAAATCAAACTCAAATGCAATCTGCCCCAAAAAATTCAGGTACGTCCTTGGATAATGATGCAATTCTTAAATTACTCAACACTTTGTCTCATGGGCAAGAGAATCAAACCACAGCATTGCAAGGCCAAGCTAAAAGGGTGGATCACTTGGAAAAGCAAATTGGGCAAATTGCGGAGTTTGTAGGACAGTTTCGAGACCAAGGAAGACTCCCTAGCTTAACCGTTGCAAATCCAAAAGGGGGATTCGAAACCGCCAAAGCAATTAGATTAAGGAGTGGCAAACAAGTTGGAACCGAACCCCAAGCAACCAATTCAAGTCAAAAAGAGGACGAAAAGCTACTATTTGAGGAAGAAACCCAAACCTCACCCACGGCAAGGATGGAACACCCTATGCCGCAGCCATCTTGCATTTCCAACCCACACAATTCGGCCAAGGTAAGCTTAAAACCGAATTCTTCTAGTTCTATTCCATTAAATGTGCCTTTTCCTAGCAGGTTGAAGCAATCCAAGAAGAAGGAGAACGAGAAAGACATTTTGGAGACGTTTCGGAAAGTGCAAGTCAATATACCTCTTCTTGACGCCATTAAGCAAGTACCAAGGTACGCAAAGTTCTTGAAGAAGCTTTGCACAACAAGGAATCGGATTCGGGAGAAAGAGGTGGTACACGTAAGTGAGAATGTATCTGCGTTGTTGCAAAGAAAGTTACCACCTAAATGCAAAGATCCAGGTAGTTTCACTATCCCTTGTGTTATTGGTAATACAAGGTTTGATCATGCTATGCTAGATTTAGGTGCATCAATCAATGTCATGCCATATTCTGTTTATGCATCGATGAATCTAGGAGAGCTTAAACATGATGGTGTTATTATTCAATTAGCCGATCGATCTAATGCATATCCGAAAGGAGTTTTGGAGGATGTTTTGGTGCAGGTAGACCATTTGATTTTTCCTGTAGATTTCTATGTGCTTGACATGGAAGATTTGGTACACTCTCCATCATCACCACTCTTACTTGGACGTCCTTTCATGAAAACAGCTCAAACCAAGATTGATGTGGCCAAGGGAGCAGTCACTATGGCGTTTGGTGGTGATATGATTAATTTCAAAGTTTCCGAATCTACTGAGAATACTATTGATGTTCGTTCTTGTTGTGCCATTGATGTAATTAAAAGTAAAAGGCAGGAACGTTCAACACCAATCAAGAAGATTGCATTTCAAACTATCAATAAATAGGGAATTGGAGTAAAACACAAGGATTACACGGCCACAACCCTCAAACCCCCAAATCTGGCCGAGAGCACCCCACATGCATTTGTTGATTGTGCTGCCGCTTCCTTGCCGAACATTGGTAAGCCACCTATTTCGATTTCGATTCCCATTTCAACTAATAGGTTGTTACCTTCTTTGGTGCAGGTACCTAATCGAATGCAAAGTGGTGGGGAAGTTTACATTGATTTTTGGAAGCACAAGGACCCAATCAGGAGGGATTACTATCCCCTTCCATTCATAGAGCCAATGTATGAGTATTTTGAGGAGCATAACGTGGAGGATGTATCCCTCGATGACGTGGGCCCTATTCAAGCTTAATTGGAGGCATCATCCGGTTGGAAGACGTTAAAGAAAGCGCTTCTTGGGAGGCAACCCATGCAAATAAAGAGGACCTAGGACGCTCCGGCATCATAATCAGATTTGCGTTTCTAAACCCTACTCTTTATTGCTTTTACTTTGCCATATTTGTCATGTTTGCTAGTTGTGTTATTTGCTTGTTTTTGTGTGAGTCTATCTGATAGGAGCATATTTATGCGACTTAGTTGGCTTGTTCTTAAGCATTTATGTTGTTTTTCTTTAGTTATTTCAATGTTTAAAGTTATTTTCGTGCAATTTCAGGTTTAGAGACGAAGTATGCAAAGAAGTGCAAAATGGAGCATTTTAGAGCAAAATTGAGCTGGAATGGAGTGTATGCTAATGGAGCACAAGGAATGGAAGAGTTTGAAGGTCAAAGGAGCTTAAGAAATGAAGAAATGAAAGTGAAGAACAAAGAATTCAAATTTGGAAACCAAAATTTCTAAAGTTGGAAGTTTCTATTCTTGGAGGTTTCCATTTTAGAGAGTTTCTATTCTTGGCTTTGGGCTTTTAGATGACCTAAACCCTAATTCCTTGTGGACCCTAACCCTAGCCGCACCTAGGCCTCTAGAATATATGATTTCCTTGCCTTGCAAGGCATTCTAGAAGGCCCATCTCTAAACCCTAACCCTAGCCGCACCTTAGGCTTTATTCCCACTAAAAATCTGATTGTTTTAACCTAATTTCTGGTGGATTTGGGCTTCTAGAAACCCTAATCTGATTACCCTAGGGTTTTGGATGCCTATATATACTCATTATAACCCCTAGATCAGAGATCATCTCCCATATACATCATTCACGTCAGAAACAAAGAGGCTCTCTTTGCCGCACCTTTCCACCACCATATTCCATATTTTCTGCCCAAAATCAACCCTAGCCGTACCACCCATCAACCCTAAACCTTTCCCTACCATTCCCCATCCATTCTACACCCTAAATACCACCCAAAACCTGTTCTAAAGTTCTCTGTCGCAACAAGGAGGAAGGAGAATTCGTTGATGATCTTGCTGCTAAGTTGGAGCCTTCTAGGTGTTTTCTTTCTTTGGATTTTAATTTCTAAATTTATGTATCTTTGCTTTGCGAGTATGAGGAACTAAACCCCCCTTGGCTAGGGGGGGATTCAAACCATGATTATATATGTGAAATAAGTTGATACTTTCAGTTATGGTTGCATAAGTCGTGAATACAATTTGCTTAACCGTTTGATTTAGAACTTATTCTTGTATGTTGATTGAGAGTGCACGCTTAATTTGCATGCTTGAATTTGATGCTAGGATATAAGTTTGTTTCACCTAATCGTTATGAATTTATATTCGTAAGTAGTGAAGGTCGCTAGTCACGATCGTGTTAAGTAGATTCCTGGCAAGAGTATCATGTTTTTCATAGTTACGAATGCCTTGTCGATGCTTATGATTTCCAAAGAACGTAATGATTCTAACTTGTGTCTTTATCATGCTGTTCATATAGAGAACTTGTTAGGAATAATTTGTTTGCGATGCATATTCATCCAATTCAATGATTCTAGGGAAGTCTGAAGGTTAATTTAAGCGGACCTAATTAACTTGGAGTGTCGAGGTTTATAACTTATTAAATTGATAACTAGAAATTGATTTAGGTTGCATATATTTCATGTGTGGAGAAGAACCCCTTAGCTATTCCATCATCCATTGATTCATTACAATTTTATTTTACAATCTGTTTTTGTTTTACAATCTGCCCTATTTTCCAATCTGTTTTCTTTATTTTAATTTTCGTCAAAACAAAATCCCCCTTTATTTTAGAGTCCTAGATTAGTTAGAAAGTGTGTTGGTTTATGTTTTTAAGTGTTTTGGTACAAGTTAAAACTCAAATTCGTCCAATTTGGTGCTTTGTGTTCAAAACTGCCCAGAAAGTGTTTTTAAGGCAGTTTTGAGTCTTTTGGTTGCTGTTTTGAGTTTTTGGTTTATTTTAGTATTTTAAACGTTAGTTTTGCATTCTTTGAGTCTAATCTAGTGTTTTAAACTTTGTTTTTATGTTTCTAATTCAGTTTTCAAGTGATTAGTACCCCTAGTTAATCCCCGGTTAGAACGATCCCTACTTACATCGTTACTACAATTGTCACAAATAGGGTTTAATTTGTGTGTTAACATAATTTTCACATCAAATTTTGGCGCCGTTGCCGGGGATTAGCAAAGTTGCTAATCCCTTGGTTCTTTTCTTTTTGTTTAGTTTGTTTCTGTGTTAGTTTCTGACTTGTTTTCCTTGTTTTGTGTTACTTTTGATATTTGATTTAGTGTTCTTTCGTTGATTTTAGGTACTAGAGAAGTAAGACATGGATTTTGCTAGCATTCAAGCTCAATTGGCAAATCTTACTTCTCAATTGTCACAGATTGTCGAAAGGACCACAATGCAAAGTGTCCCTACATGTGGTGTGTCCTATGGGCTCGGATATCCAACTCATCAACGTCCTCAATTCACTGCAAACGGAGATGCTTGGGGTTATCAAGGCTATGATCAACCAAGCAACAACATGTTTTCCAACACTTACAATTCGAATTGGAGAGATCATTCAAATTATATGTGGGGGGAACCGCAACAATTCCAACCAGATGGATATTGGCAGCAAGAGGAGGAGTTTTATTCCAGACCTATGCAGCCACCACCGCCTTCCCCACAACAATTCCAATCGAATTCAAGTATGCCTATGAGTTATGATGAAATTCTTGATGTACTAACCTCTTTAACACAGGGCTCATAACAACAAGAATACTCACATCCATCTGAGGAGTTCTATCAATGGCCATATGCACCACCACAGCCTCGCCCACAATGTTCCCGAACAAATTCGGGTACGTCAATGGATAATGACCCAATTGTTCAATTACTCACCTCTTTGACACATGAAGCAGAAAATCAAGCCAACAAAATGGATGAATTAGAGAAGCAAGTTGGGCAGATTGTGGAGTTCATGGCACAAATTCAAGAACAAAGTGAATTCTCCAACGCAAACATTGTAAATTCAATGGAAGATTTTGAAATTACTGGAGCCATCACTTTGGGGAGTGCCATGGAGGTTGGAGTTGAACCAAGGGCGTCCAACCAAATCCAAGGGGAGGACGAACAGCTGCTAATTGAAAAGGATGAAGAAGACACACCCACGGCAAGGGCAAAACAACCCTTGCCGCAGCCTCCTAGAGTCCCTATGCCGTCCAACTCAGGTAAGTTGGTTCCAAATTCAAATCCTTCTTACCCCATTCCACCATATGTCCCTTTTCATCGTAGATTTTTGATTCCCAAGCAAGAAGAGAGTGAAAAAGACATTGTGGAAGCTCTTTCCAAGGTGCAAGGTGATATCCCAATACTTGGCAAACCAAATCAAGTTCCAGATTGTGTTGAAGTATTCAAAGGACCTTGTTCACCAAGAAGAATGATTCAAGAGAAAGTAGTGGCTGGAGAATATCAAGAATTCATCAAAGAGGACGTATTTGAAACAACAAATCCCAAAGAATTTAAGTTTGATGACACGGGACAAATCACAACCATCGTAGTAAATCTGGCCAAATTCAAAGTCCCTGAAACTTTAAAAGAAGTGGTGCATCCTTGAGTTCTTTACGGAGAGAAAAAGTAAGTCATCTACTCCAATTTCCATTACATTTTATACTTACATGTTGTTAATGATTCAGGCACCCACTCTCAAATTTAAACCATTGCCGGATCATTTCAAGTATCACCTTCCATTCAAGGATCAATTTCATGCCGTGGGACCTAGGGAAGCTTAAAGAGAAGTATCGTCAACTTAGGAACAATGGAACTTTCACTCCAATTCCAGATTTGCGTTCCTAAACCCTTCTCTTTGTTGTTGTTTCTAATCTGCCCTGTTTAGTTATTTAAGTTGTTGTTTGTTGGTTTCTTTGTGTTTTGTGTAACTTTATGCTTGAAACATTGAGGACAATGTTTGATTTAAGTGTGGGGGGGGGGGGGGTAACTAAGTGTTTTTTATGCAAATTCGTGGGATTTTATCACCCATTACTTAGAGACTTGTTCTTTGCTGTTTTTAAGTGTTTTTAAGCAGTTTTGGTGTGTTTTAGTATGTGTTGACTTATAACTCGGAAAATCACATAAAAATTTGAAACAAAAAAGTGTTTTGAAAAGCCTAAAAAGAATGTTTTGAGTCGTTTTTGTGTGTTTGTGTCTAGGGTACCTTCCAACACAATGATGAGGATTCGGTTTGTAATTGCATGGCTGTTAAAGAAAGTTATTAACACGATGAAAGTTTGAATTACTCTTTGGTTATGCTTGGTTGTGGTTATAGCTTATGAATTCACATGCAATCACAAAGGATAAAAACTAGTTTTTGTAACATGCTTGAAGGAAGGAACTCAAACAAACGCTACAACCTTGTGAGACTTGAGCCTAAACGTTTATTTGGAGAGTTAAAATTTGTGCATTATTGTTTTCTAAAAGTCGTTGCATGATCTCATTCTTCCTTGCTTGGTTACTACTTAGAAGGCGTTTCATCATTTAGTTCCAAATGCTAGAACTCATGCCCATTTCATTCAAAGCATGTTATTGATTTGCATAACACATATTCAAGATGAAGTTGTGTAGTTACCACCACCTTAGCCAAAACGCCGTGTATCCCATATCATTTTATGTTTAAGTTTAACCCCTTCGAGCCTTGTTAGCCTACATTCTTTGTTACCCACGTTATCCTCACCTAACTTAGATTAGGACCATCCCTACCCTTGTTATTGAAGCATAGTAAAGTATGATTCAAATTGAATTCCTTTTGATTAATATATGGCAGAAAACAAGTGTGGGGGAAGTGTTTCTCATGTAAGTAGTGTGTCAAAGGCACGGGTAGAAAGAAAAGAAAAAAAAAATTCGTGAAAAAAAAAAAAAAAAAAAAAGTGTTAAAAGTATGAAAAAAGAGTTGAAAAGATGTAAAAAAAAAAAAAAAATGGTTCTAAAGTATTGTTTGTTGAAGAAAGGGTCCAAAAAGTTGAATTTGACCCTAAGAGTTGTTTAAATCTTCCCCTACGTGTCTAAAAGTTGATTTCTGCAATCTAAGTGAATTCTAAGTTTCAATTTCATTACTTTGCTTGCTATTGCTTTAAGAACGGTTGTTATCCTTATCCTTCATTTGTTAGCCAACACCCCAAGCCCCGTTACAACCTTTGACTTCAATCTTGAGTGTTATGTGTTTCAATTTGTGGAGTTTAAAATTGGTATGAGCATATGGTGTCACTGGTTCTCGCATCTAAGTAATAGCATTCCATTCATGAGATCATATTGATAAACATGCTTATTAACTCCGGAAATTTCTTGTTATACATATATGTGAGCATTCGTTTTCATATTTACATCAATCTTCTCACATATAACTAGTATAGGGTGTGTAGTCAGAAAATCTGTGTGAAAATTGAGTGCATATCTAGTAAGGAATTGAGCAAATTCTCTAAGGCATGTTACTACATTCAAAACATCGTTTTAAATGGTTAAATGTGAACTAGTAAGTGGTGACTATGATTAAGTATGGGCTTAAGTGTGAAGATGACTAAAATCTGTAGGAATGATGATTTTTAATCTGTCATGTGCATTGGAAATCCTTGAGACAAATGTTGGAAGGTTTAGATTGTGTTTTTGTTTTGTTTTGTTTCTTTGTTTTGCTAGAGGACTAGCAAAAGCTAAGTGTGGGGGAATTTGATAGGAGCATATTTATGCGACTTAGTTGGCTTGTTCTTAAGCATTTATGTTGTTTTTCTTTAGTTATTTCAGTGTTTAAAGTTATTTTCGTGCAATTTCAGGTTTAGAGACGAAGTATGCAAAGAAGTGCAAAATGGAGCATTTTAGAGCAAAATTGAGCTGGAATGGAGTGTATGCTAATGGAGCACAAGGAATGGACGAGTTTGAAGGTCAAAGGAGCTTAAGAAATGAAGAAATGAAAGTGAAGAACAAAGAATTCAAATTTGGAAACCAAAGTTTCTAAAGTTGGAAGTTTCTATTCTTGGAGGTTTCCATTTTCGAGAGTTTCTATTCTTGGCTTTGGGCTTTTAGATGACCTAAACCCTAATTCCTTGTGGACCCTAACCCTAGCCGCACCTTAGGCTTTATTCCCACTAAAAATCTGATTGTTTTAACCTAATTTCTGGTGGATTTGGGCTTCTAGAAACCCTAATCTGATTACCCTAGGGTTTTGGATGCCTATATATACTCATTATAACCCCTAGATCAGAGATCATCTCCCATATACATCATTCACGTCAGAAACAAAGAGGCTCTCTTTGCTGCACCTTTCCACCACCATATTCCATATTTTCTGCCCAAAATCAACCCTAGCCGTACCACCCATCAACCCTAAACCTTTCCCTACCATTCCCCATCCATTCTACACCCTAAATACCACCCAAAACCTGTTCTAAAGTTCTCTGCCGCAACAAGGAGGAAGGAGAATTCGTTGATGATCTTGCTGCCAAGTTGGAGCCTTCTAGGTGTTTTCTTTCTTTGGATTTTAATTTCTAAATTTATGTATCTTTGCTTTGCGAGTATGAGGAACTAAACCCCCCTTGGCTAGGGGGGGATTCAAACCATGATTATATATGTGAAATAAGTTGATACTTTCAGTTATGGTTGCATAAGTCGTGAATACAATTTGCTTAACCGTTTGATTTAGAACTTATTCTTGTATGTTGATTGAGAGTGCACGCTTAATTTGCATGCTTGAATTTGATGCTAGGATATAAGTTTGTTTCACCTAATCGTTATGAATTTATATTCGTAAGTAGTGAAGGTCGCTAGTCACGATCGTGTTAAGTAGATTCCTGGCAAGAGTATCATGCTTTTCATAGTTATGAATGCCTTGTTGATATGATATTAACTAGCACTCAAATTAAACCCTCTTTTTGTCAAATTGTAGCAAAGATGTAAGTAGGGATCGTTCTAGACCGGGGATTAGGAGGGATTGCTAATCACTTGGTAACTGACTTAAAAACTCAAAAACAAAGTTTAAAACACTAACCTAAACTCAAAGAATGCAAAACTAAAGGTTAAAACACTTAAACAAACATAAAACCCAAAACAGCAACTAGAAGACTCAAAACTGCCTAAAAACCACTTTCTGGGCAGTTTTGAGCACCTACACTAATTTGGACGAAATTGGTTGAAAACTTGAATCAAAACACTTAGAAACACAAATCAAAACACTTTCTAACTAATCTAAGACTTTAATATAAAGGGGGATTTGTTTTGGACGAAATTTGAAAACAAAACAGAAACTTGAAACTAAACAAATTGTAAAACGTTTTTGGATGAAAAGGTTGGATAAAATGCTAGTTAGGAGGTTCTTCTCCACACATGTCACACTTGCAAACGAAACGATTTTCAGTTGTTCTTCCAATAAATTATAAATACTCAACGCCCCAAATTAACCGTGAATTGCACTAATTAACCCTCAGTTTTTCCACAAGTTATTAAGTTGGATGATTGCATACGACAACCCAAAACATTCCCTACAAGTTCCCTACATGAATTGCATAATAGAGATACAAGCAAGAATCATTAAGTTCTATGAAAAACATAAGCATTGACGAATCATTCGTTACTATGAATTGCATGAAACTTATGCTAAGAAATCATTCAACGCGATCGTTTTCAAACGACCTTCACTACTCGTGATTATAAGATTGTAACTATTAGGTGAAATTCTCTCATAATCTAGCATCATATTCATGCATGAAAACTAAGCGTGCACTCTCAATCAACATACACAAATAAGTTATCAATCAAATAGATGAACGAATTGAATCCACAACTTCTGAAATAACAACTGAATGTAATCAAATCATATTGCAAACATATACATGGTTTCGAATCCCCCCCTAACCAAGGGGGGTTTAGTTCCTCATACTCACAACACAAAGAATATCAAAATTAAACATGGAATTCAAAGGAAAGACAACACCTAAAACGTTCCAGCAATCCTCAATTGAATGGCATGAACGTCCCAAGCTCCTCTCCTCCTCTTGGCTGCGGCACAAAGACTAGAGACAGGTTCTAGGGGTTATTTGGATGGATGAGTAGGTAAGGAATGATATGGTAGTGTTTAGGGGACATGGGGGTTGCGGCAAAGTGTGAAAATATGGCAGATTGGTGAAGGAAGGCTGCGGCAAGGGGGCTGAATGTGTTTGGACGAATTTCTGAATTGTGGAGGGGGTGATGATGGCTAAAGGATGTATAACCACATATATATAGGCAGCCAAACCCTAAAGAAATCAGGTTAGACAAATGGGCTAGGGTTTGGGTGCGGCAAGGGGTTGGAAATCCACCAGAAAATAGGGTTTTTAGAACATTAGGTGCGGCATGGGCTTAGGGTAGATGGATTAGGGTTTAACTTGGCAGAAATTAAATGATTAGGCCCTAGGGTGTGGCTGATTAAGTGGGCTAGGATTAGGGTTTAGGTGCGGCATAGGCTTAGGGTCCACAAGGAGTTTAGGGTTTATGTCATCTAAAAGCCCAAAGCCAAGAATAGAAACTCACGAAAATGGAAACCTCCAAGAATAGAAACTTCCAACTATAGAAACTTTGGTTGCCAATTCCGACTTCTTTGTTCTTCACTTCCATTTCTTCATGTCTTAAGCTCCTTTGACCTTTAAGCTCCTTTGACCTTCAAGCTCGTCCATTCCTCGTGCTCCATTAGCCTACACAACATTCCGGCTCAATTTTGCTCTAAAATGCTCCATTTCGCACCATTTCATGTAATATGTCCTTTAAACTTGAAAACACATGAAAGTAGCTTAAAAGACTACTTTAACGAAGAAAACATAACGAAAATGCATAAGAACTAGCTAACTAAGGCGCATAAATATGCTCCTATCACTTGTCGATGCTTATGATTTCCAAAGAACGTAATGATTCTAACTTGTGTCTTTATCATGCTGTTCATATAGAGAACTTGTTAGGAATAATTTGTTTGCGATGCATATTCATCCAATTCAATGATTCTAGGGAAGTCTGAAGGTTAATTTAAGCGGACCTAATTAACTTGGAGTGTCGAGGTTTATAACTTATTAAATTGATAACTAGAAATTGATTTAGGTTGCATATATTTCATGTGTGGAGAAGAACCCCTTAGCTATTCCATCATCCATTGATTCATTACAATTTTATTTTACAATCTGTTTTTGTTTTACAATCTGCCCTATTTTCCAATCTGTTTTCTTTATTTTAATTTTCGTCAAAACAAAATCCCCCTTTATTTTAGAGTCCTAGATTAGTTAGAAAGTGTGTTGGTTTATGTTTTTAAGTGTTTTGGTACAAGTGAAAACCCAAATTCGTCCAATTTGGTGCTTTGTGTTCAAAACTGCCCAGAAAGTGTTTTTAAGGCAGTTTTGAGTCTTTTGGTTGCTGTTTTGAGTTTTTGGTTTGTTTTAGTATTTTAAACGTTAGTTTTGCATTCTTTGAGTCTAATCTAGTGTTTTAAACTTTGTTTTTATGTTTCTAATTCAGTTTTCAAGTGATTAGTACCCCTAGTTAATACCCGGTTAGAACGATCCCTACTTACATCGTTACTACAATTGTCACAAATAGGGTTTAATTTGTGTGTTAACATAATTTTCACATCACTATGTTTGAAACATTGAGGACAATGTTTGGTTTAAGTGTGGGGGGGTAAACAAAGTGTTTTTGTGTCAAATTCGTAGGATTTTACCACCTAACATTTCAAAGGTTGTTTTTCATTGTTTTTGAGTGTTTTTAGAATGGTTTTGATGTGTTTTTATGTGGCTTCGCCAGAAAATCCGAAAATTCAAGAAAAAAATTAGAAAAAGTTTTGAAAAAAAACCCAAAAAGAGTCGTTTTAAAGTTGTTTTTGTGTTTTTGTGTCTTAGAGTACCTTCCAACACAATGATGAGGATTTGGTTTTTAATTGCATGACGGTTAAAGAAAGTTACAACCATGGATGGAAGTTTGATATACTTTTTGGTTTATGCTTGGTTATCGTTGTTGTTTACGAATTCACATGTAATCACAAAGAAGAAAATCGGTTTTTGTAACATGCTTGAAGGAAGTAACTCAAACTAACGCTACAACCATGTGAGACTTGAGCCTAAACATTCTTTGGAGAGTTAATAATCTGTGAATTTGTGTTTTCTAAAGTCGTTGCATGATCTCATCATTCTTTGCTTGGTTGCTACTTAGAAGGCGTTTCATCATTATAGATCCAAATATTAGAACTCATACCCATTTCATTCAAAACTTAAAATTGAGTGCATAACATATAACAAGATGAAGTTGTTTAGTCGTTACCACCAGAGCCAAAAAGCCTTCAACCCATGCATGTGTTTTGATATGATATTAACTAGCACTCAAATTAACCCTCTTTTTATCAATTGTAGTATGGAATGTAAGTAGGGATCGTTCTAGGCCGGGGATTAGGAGGGATTGCAAAATCACTTGGAATTGACTCAAAAACGTAAAAACAAGTTTAAAAACACTAACTAGACTCAAAGAATGCAAAACTAAACTTTAAAACACTTAAACAAACTGAAAGACTCAAAACAGCACCAAAACACTCAAAACTGCCTTAAAAACACAATCTGGGCAGTTTTGGACACTAAGCACCAAATTGGACGAATTTGGGTTTTAACTTGAATCAAAACACTTAGAAACACAAAGTAAAACACTCACTAACTAATTTGACACTTTAAAACAAAGGGGGATTGGTTTTGGACGAATTTAAAAACAAAACAACTTTGTAAATTAGAACAGATTGTAAAAAAGAATTTGATGAATATGAATGGATGGTAAGCTAGCTAAGGGGTTCATCTCCACACATGTTATACTTGCATACGAAACGATTTCCAATTGCTTTTCAATAAACCATGAATTCTCAACGCCCCAAGTTAATTAGGTCCGCTTAAATTAACCTTCAGATTTTCCTAACGTTATTGAATTGGATCATTGCATACGACAACCCAAAGCATTCCCCACAAGTCCCCTACATGATTGCATAATAGAGATACAAGCAAGAATCATTAAGTTCTATGAAAACCATAAGCGTTGACGAAGCACTTGTTACTATGATTGCATGAAACTTATGCCAAGAATTTACTTAACGCGATTGAGATCATCAACCTTTACTACTTGTGAATATAATTCCGTAACGATTAGGTGAAATTTCCTTATATTCTAGCATTCAATTCATGCATGATAATTAAGCGTGCACTCTTAACCAACACACACAAATCAATGTAATTCACATAGATAAGTAAATTGAATTCACAACTTATGAAACGCAATTGAAAGTAATCAAATCATATAGAAAGCATAATCATGTATTTCGAATCCCCCCCCTAGCCAAGAGGGGGTTTAGTTCCTCATACGCACAAAACAAAGAGAATTGAATTTAAACATTGAAAGCAAAGGAAAAGAAACACCTAGAAATTCCAGCGGCTTCAACTTGAATTGCATGAACTCCCAAGCATTCTTCTCCTCCTCCTTGGTGCGGCAAAGGACTTAGGGACAGGTTTAGGGCCTTATGTATGGTGTAGAATGATTATGGAGGGATGTATGAGTGTTTAGGGGGGAAGGATGGTGCGGCAAAGGTGTAGAATGGTGTTTGGTGGATGCGGCAATAGTGTAGAGAAGGTTGGACGAATTTCTGGAGTTAATTCTGAATTGTGGTGAGTTGTCATCTGATTTAGGGGTTTATATGAGTATATATAGGCACTTAAAACCCTAGGGAAATCAGATATGGATTAGAAAAGCCCAAATCCACAAGGAAATAGGTTAAAACAATCAGAAATTGCAAGGGAAAAGGACTAGGGGTGCGGCAAGGATAAGGTTGATGGGATAAGGCTTCTAGAACACCTTGCAAGGCAAGGAATTAGGCCATCTAGAAGGGGAAGTGCGACACCAATGTAGGGATTAGGGATAGGGCTTCTAGAAAGCCCCAAACTGATAGGAAATGTGTAAAACCCACGGCAAGGAGGAAAAATCATCTAGAAACTTCTCATTCGTGTCCTACAACGCTTAGGAGTCCTTCTAGCATTAGGAAAACATGTCTCAATCCTCTCTTGACTTGGAATTCTTCTTTGTAGCTGCAACTTGATGCCATTCGGGGTTTACATTTCCTACTCCAAGTAGGAAACCTTGTTTGAGTAGGAAATCTTCATCTTCAAGGAATCCTAATTCAACTAGGAAACCCATTTTGACTAGGAATCCTAATTCAACTAGGATTCCAACTTCACTTAGGCGCTTTCCTACTTCGACTAGGAAACCTTGTTCAAGTAGGAAACATCATCTTCAAATCTTCCATTTTCGTCCATCTTCTTGCTCCAAGCATATGATGTCCATTCCAAGCTCTAATTTGCTTCAAAAGGCTCCAAAATGCATCCTATTGCATACTTTGCCCTTAGAACCTGAAAATACATAAAACTAGCTCAAAAGACTACTTTAACTAAGGAAAAACAATGTAAATGCACAAGAACAAGCTAACTAAGGCGCATAAATATGCTCCTATCATGTTTTTGTAGGATTAACCCCTTTGAGCCTTATTTAGCCTATTTTTGTTGTTAGCCACATTATCCTTACCTAGCCTAGAGTAGGACTATCCATACCCTTGTTCTTAAAGGATAATAAAGCATGACTTAGAGGGAATTCCTTTTGATCAATGTTGTGCAGAAATATAAGTGTGGGGGAAGGGAAAGTTTTTGTGCCAAAAGAAGTAAGGAGGGCACGGGTTAGACAAAGAAAAACAAAAGAAAAGAAAGAAAAAGAAAGAGAAAAGTGTGAAAAGTATGAAAAGAAGTTGAAAGAGCATAAAATGAGCTCTAAGTTGTTGGTTGTTGAAGCAAGGGTCCAAAAAGTTGAATTTGACCCTCAGTGTTGCATGAATCTTCCCCTTGGGTTTAAACATTGATTTTTGCATGCAAAAGTGAATTCTAAGTGTCAATTTCATTACTTTGCTTATTATTCTTTAAGAATGTTTGTTTATCCTTACCTTTCTTTGTTAGCCAATACCTTAGCCCCGTTACAACCCTTTGCTTCTATCTTGATTGTTATGTGTTTCAATATGTGGAGTTTGGAATTGGTATGAGCATATGATATCCCTGGTTCTCGCGTCTAAGTAGTAGCATTCCATTCATGAGATCATATACATACATGCATAATTTCAGAAAAAGCTTTTATTGTTATAACATATGTGAGCATTAGTTTTCATATTTACATCAATCTTCTCACATATAACTAGTGTAGGGTGTGTAGTTAGAAAATCTAAGTGAAAAACGAGTGCATATCTAGTGAGGAATTGAAGGATTCTCTAAGGCATGTTACTACATTCAAAACATTATTTTAATTGGTTAAATGTGAGCTAGTAAGTGATGACTATGATTAAGTATGTGCTCGAGAGTAGGGATGGCTAAAATCTCTGTAAGTGGTGATCTTTGGCATGTCATGTACCATTGGAAATCCCTGAGGCGATTGTTGGAAGGTTTAGGTTATGTTT
Source organism: Malus x robusta (assembly GCA_963082935.1). Lineage (NCBI taxonomy): Eukaryota > Viridiplantae > Streptophyta > Magnoliopsida > Rosales > Rosaceae > Malus > Malus x robusta. Next base: position 14,762,251 of record OY720328.1, read on the forward strand.
TGTTTCATTGTTTTGCTCGAGGACTAGCAAAAGCTAAGTGTGGGGGAATTTGATAGGAGCATATTTATGCGCCTTAGTTAGTTAGTTCTTATGCATTTATGTTGTGTTTTCTTTGTTAAGTTAGTCTTTTAAGCTATTTTCATGTGTTTTCAGGTTTTAGAGACAAAGTGAGCAAAAAGATGCAATTTGGAGCATTTTGGAGCAAAATTGGGCTAAAATGGAGTTCATGCACATGAAGCACAAGGGATGGACGAATTTGAGAGATTGATGAAGCTAGGAAGGCGTTTCAAAGTTGAAGAATTGAAGATACAAAGATTCCAAGTTGAAGTAGGAAAGGGCTTACATGAAGGATTCCCAAATGAAGAAGGATTCCTAATCAATGTAGGAGTCCTAATTGAAGATGGATTCCTAGACGAATGAAGTTTCCTACTCAAGCAAGGTTTCCTATGTGAAGAAGAAGGGTTAAAGTCAAAGAATCAGCTCAAGATAAGGAATCTTATCCAAAACCTCATCCATAACCTTATCTTAGCTTATCTTATCCAAACAAACCTTATCCTATCCTATCTTATCCTAATCCTAAATTATCCACATTCCAGCCATTTAGGAGGGTTTCTAACTAGATTAGGATGCTTAAAATGGGATTTCTAGAAGACCTTATCTTATCCTACAAAGATGGCACCTAGGAACCTTTCTAGAAGCCTAAAAATCTGCCTTGCATTATCTTCTAGAAATCACCCTTTTGCCGCACCTAATACCTATTTCCCTTGGGATTTTTGGTTTTCTAGAAGCCTTATCTTTTCACACACTTTGTGCTGCACCTTATCTCCCAATCCCTTTGGGTTTTTGACTTGTTTTCCTTATAGGATTGTATGTTATTATCCTATGCAAATTAGGCCTTTAAAACCTTGTCCTTTGCTACCTAGGAATGGGGATTTTCAGCCTATAAATACAACATAGTGCCGCACCCTTTCATTCACCATCCTCTACCATATTTTCACTACATCATTCACCCATAAAACCCTCATTGTGCCGTGAGTTTACAAGGAGAAGAAGGAAGGACTCTTGGAGCCGTGCATGCCATTCAAGAAGCTTGGATTGTTGGAGCGTTTCTAGGTGTTTTCTATCTTTATGTCAATGTTTATATTTATTTATCTTTGTTCATGATATGATATTTTACTAGCACACAAATTAAACCCTCTTTTTGTCAAATTGTAGTGAAGATGTAAGTAGGGATCGTTCTAGACCGGGGATTAGGAGGGATTGCTAAACACTTAAAACTGACTTAAAAACTTAAAAACGAAGTTTAGAACACTAAACTAGACTCAAAGAATACAAAACTAAAAGTTAAAACACTTAAACAAACCTAAAAACTAAAACAGCAACTAGAAGGCTCAAAACTGCCTAAAAACCACTTTCTGGGCAGTTTTGAGCACCTACTCTAATTTGGACGAAATTTGATGAAAACTTGAATCAAAACACCTAGAAACACAAATCAAAACACTTTCTAACTAATCTAAGACTCTAACCTAAAGGGGGATTTGTTTTGGACGAAATTTTAAAACAAAACAGAAACTTAAATTAAAACAGATTGTAAAACGATTTTGGTGAAAAGAATGGATAAAAGGCTAGTTAGGGGATTCTTCTCCACACATGTCACACTTGCAAGCAAAACGATTTTCAGTTGTTCTTCCGATAAACTATGAATACTCAACGCCCCAAATTAACCGTGAATTGCACTAATTAACCCTCAGTTTTTCCACAAGTTATTAAGTTGGATGATTGCATACGACAACCCAAAACATTCCCTACAAGTTCCCTACATGAATTGCATAATAGAGATACAAGCAAGAATCATTACGTTCTATGAAAAACATAAGCATTGACGAAGCATTCGTTACTATGAATTGCATGAAACTTATGCTAAGAATTCATTCAACGCGATCGGTTTCAAGCGACCTTCACTACTTGTGATTATAAGATTGTAACTATTAGGTGAAACTCCCTCATAATCTAGCATCATATTTATGCATGAAAAGTAAGCGTGCACTCTCAATCAACATACACAAATAAATTATCAATCAAATAGATGAACGAATTGAATCCATAACTTATGAAATAACAACTGAATGTAATCGAATCAAATTGCAAGCATGTACATGGTTTTGAATCACCCCCCAACTAAGGGGGTTTAGTTCCTCATACTCACAACAATAAGTTTATTTAATTGAAACATCAAAGACGTAAGAAAGATTACACCTAAAATGCCCAAGAAGTCCACTTTGAATTTCTGCACAGAAAGCTCTCTTTCTTCTTCTCCTTGCTGCGGCAGTGAGGGTTTAGGGGCTGTGTGGGTGTGTTTTCTGTTTAGGGATGGATTTGGGATGATATGGAGGTTCGGGAAAGGGTAAGGGTGGTGTAGGGTGGTGCGGCAAGGTGTGGAATGATGCTGGAATGGATGGAAGGCTGCGGCAAGGAGGGTTTTGGGTGCTGGAATGGGTGAATGGTGGTGCGGCAAGGTGGTGAAGTGAGGGGAGATGATTTCTGATTTTTTAGAATGGGAAGATGGTGCGGCTGGAAATGGGTTTAGGGTTGTGTAATTTCTGATTTTTGTGGAGAATGAATATGTGAATGGCTGCAAGCATTAGGAGCAAATATATAGGCTTTTCAAAACCCTAATGAAATCAGATTTTTAACAATGGGCTAGGGTTAGGTGCGGCTTGGGTTTAGGAGAAATGGGCTAGGGTTTAACATGGCAGATTTTAAGTAATTAGGCCCTAGGGTTCAGCATGGGTTGAAGGTCCACAAGGAAATTTGGGTTTAGGTCATCTAAAAGCCCAACGCCGAGAATAGAAACTCTTGAAATTGGAAACCTCCAAGAATAGAAACTTCCAACTTTAGAAACTTTGGTCACCAATTCCGATTTAGGAAAGATCGGCCCAAAATGGAAACTTTTAGGCTTAGCTTTCCTACTTCAAGTAGGACACCTCGAATCTTTCAACTCTTCAATTCCGTCCCAACCTTGTGTTCCAAGCATGTCCTTTTCAATCCAAGCTCACGTTCCGCTCCAAAAGCTCCAACTTGCATCATTTCGTGTAATACGTCCTTTAACCCTGAAAACACATGAAAGTAGCTTAAAAGACTACTTTAACGACGAAAACATAACAAGAATGCATAAGAACTAGCTAACTAAGGCGCATAAATATGCTCCTATCAAATTCCCCCACACTTAGCTTTTGCTAGTCCTCGAGCAAAACAAACAAAACAAAGAAAACAAAACGAAACAATCTAACCAAAACAGAACCTAAACCTTCCAACGTTTGCCTCAGGGATTTCCAATGCACATGAAATGTTAAAGATTGTTATCCCCACAAATTTGAGTCATCATTACACAAGCACATACTTAATTAAAGCCACTACTTACTAATTCACAAGTAATCAAGTAAAACAATGCTTTGAATGTAGTAACATGCCTTAGAGAATTCCCTCACTTCCTTACAAGATATGCACTCTCTTTTTACTCAGATTTTCTAACTCCACACCCTACACTAGTCATATGTGAGAAGATTGATGTAGATATGAAAACGAATGCTCACATATATGTATCACAAAGAACGCAATTTCTAGAGTTAAGAAGCATGTTTAGATATGATCTCATGAATGGAATGCTACTACTTAGATGCGAGAACCAGTGACACCATATGCTCATACCAAATTCAAACTCCACAAATTGAAACACATAACACTCAAGATAGAAGTTACGGGTTGTAATGGGGCTTGGGGTGATTGGCTAACAATGGAAGGTAAGGAAAACAAACATTCTTAAAGCATAATAAGCAAAGTAATGAAATTAATGCTTAGAATTCCTTTAGATTGCAGAATTTATCTTTGACACACAAGGGAAAGATTTAAACAACTCCTTAGGGCCGAATTTATTGTTTTGGACCCTCACTTCAACAAACAATACTTTGAAACTTTATTTTTTTTTTTTCCAAACTTTTCATACTTTTTTTTCTTCATATTTTTTTTTTCTTTCTTTTTTTCTTTCTTTTTTTTTTTTCACACGTGCCTATGGCACACAATTCCTCATGAAAAAATACTTCCCCCACACTTGTTTTCTGCCAACATAGATCAAAAAGGAATTCAATACGAATCATGCTTTACTATGCTTTAAGAACAAGGGTATGGATGGTCCTAAACTAGGCTAGGTGAGGAAAACATGGGTTAACAAAGAATAGGCTAACAAGGCTCAACGGGGTTACAACCTACAAATCACAATGACATAGGGCACACGGCTTTTTGGCTAAGGTGGTGGTAACTACACAACTTCATCTTGAATATGTGTTATGCAAATCAATAACATGCTTTGAATGAAATAGGCATGAGTTCTAGCATTTGGAACTAAATGATGAAACGCCTTCTAAGTAATAACCAAGCAAGAATAATGAGATCATGTAACGAATTTAGAAACCAACAATGCACAGATTTTAACTCTCCAAATAAACGTTTAGGCTCAAGTCTCACAAGGTTGTAGCGTTAGTTTGAGTTCCTTCCTTCAAGCATGTTACAAAAACTGATTTTTTCTTTATGATTGCATGTGAATTCATAAGTTATAACCACAACTAAGCATAAACAAAGAGTAAAACAAACTTTCATCCATGTTAATCACTCTCTTTAACAGCCATGTAATTACAAACCGAATCCTCATCATTGTGTTGGAAGGTACCCTAAGACACAAACAAACAAACAAAAACAACTCTTTTTGGGTTTTTAAAACAAATTTTTCAAATTTTTATGTGATTTTCGGATTTTTGCATCAACACACACTAAAACACACTAAAACTGCTCAAAAACACTTAAAAACAGCAAAGAACAAGTCTCCAAGTTAAGGGTGATAAAATCCCACAAATTTGCATCTAAAACACTTAGTAACCCCCCCACACTTAAATCAAACATTGTCCTCAATGTTTCAAGCATTAAATCACACTAAACAAAAAGAAACGCATAAACAGCAACTAAAACACTATATAGGCAGATTCGAAATAAATAACAAAGTGAAGAGTTTAGGAACGCAAATCTGGAATTGGAGTGATTCCTTGGTCTTCCTTTGTTGAATTGCATGGGTTGCCTCCCAAGTAGCGCTTTCTTTAACGTCGTATAGCCGGACGAAAAGCCCATTCATTCTCCATTTATGCCCACAGCACCCAAAGAAATGTCCTCCACGGTTTGTTCAACAAAGTTCTCATAATATGGCTTCAAACGGTGTCCGTTCACTTGGAATTCATGACCTGTTTTGAGACTTTGAATCTGGATGGCACCATAAGAAGATATGTTAGTAATAACAAACGGTCCAATCCACTTAGAACGTAACTTACCGGGAAACAACCGTAAACGGGAATTGAACAATAGCACTTTCTGCCCAATTGAGAATGATTTCCCACGGATCATGTTGTCATGGAAAGCTTTGGTCTTTTGCTTGTAAATGCTTGCATTATCGTACGCCTCGCGCCGTATCTCATCAAGCTCATTCAATTGCAATCTCCTTTGACTACCTGCTTCCTCGAGGTTCATGTTAAACTTCTTGATGGCCCAAAGTGCTTTGTGCTCCAATTCAACCGGAAGATGGCACGCCTTGCCATAGACAAGTCGGAAGGGGGACATCCCAATGGGGGTTTTGTACGCCGTACGATATGCCCAAAGTGCATCATCTAACCGTAAACTCCAATCCTTCCTCGTTGGCCCAACGGTCTTCTCTAGGATTTGCTTGATCTCACGGTTGGAAACCTCGGCTTGGCCATTCGTTTGAGGATGGTAAGGTGTAGAAACCTTATGGGTGACACTGTATTTCCTCAGTAACGCTTCAATGGTCCGATTGCAAAAATGTGACCCTCCGTCACTAATGATCACTCGTGGCATTCCGAACCTTGCAAAAATGTTAGTTCTAATAAAATCTACAACCACCTTAGAATCATTAGTCCGGGTGGCCTTAGCTTCCACCCACTTCGACACATAATCAACCGCAAGCAAAATATATGTAAAACCATACGAAGAAGGAAAAGGACCCATAAAATCAATACCCCAAACATCAAAAATTTCAACGTTTAGGATAGAAACCTGCGGCATTTGGTCCTTTGCACTAATACCACCCATCCGTTGGCATTTATCACATGTTAAGCAAAAAGTTTTAGCATCTTTAAAAATACTAGGCCAATAAAATCCACATTGTAACACCTTAAGGGCTGTGCGTTGTGTACCAAAGTGGCCTCCACATGCATATGTGTGACAAAAACTCAAAATTGAATGACATTCAGAATCGTGCACACAACGACGTATAATCTGATCGGGGCAAAATTTCCACAAGTACGGATCATCCCACACATAAAACCGTGCATCATGCCTAAGTTTATCACGTTGGTGTCTAGTGAACTCACTCGGAATACGTTTTGACACCAAAAAATTAACAATATCGGCATACCAAGGTGCACTAACCTTAATGGACAGCAATTGTTCATCTGGGAATGTCTCCAAAATCGGCAAAGACTCCTCATTATGCACCATTCGGCTTAGGTGGTCAGCCACCACGTTCTCACTTCCCTTCTTGTCCCGAATCTCAATGTCAAACTCTTGAAGTAGCAATATCCATCGAATTAGCCGTGGCTTGGCCTCCTTTTTGGTGAGCAAGTACTTCAGAGCTGCATGATCAGTAAAAACAATTACTTTAGTTCCAATAAGATATGATCGAAATTTATCTAAAGCAAAGACAACGGCAAGAAGTTCTTTTTCCGTAGTGGAGTAGTTCAATTGTGCATCGTTCAACGTCCGGGAGGCATAGTAAATGACATGCGGCCTCTTGTCCTTTCTTTGTCCTAAAACAGCTCCTAAAGCATAATCGGACGCATCGCACATGAGCTCGAAAGGTAGACTCCAGTCCGGTGGAACAATGATGGGTGCCGTGGTCAACAACTCCTTGAGTTGTTTGAATGATTCCGTGCACTCCTTGGTGAATTCAAACGCCACTTCTTTTTGTAGGAGTCGGCAAAGAGGTTGTGCAACCTTTGAAAAATCTTTGATAAACCTGCGATAAAATCCTGCATGGCCAAGAAACGAACGAACCTCTCTAACCGAAGTCGGAGAGGGTAAGTGACGTACAAGATCTATTTTCGACTTATCAACCTCAATACCCTTTTCAGAAATTATATGACCTAAAACGATGCCTTGTTTAACCATAAAATGACACTTTTCCCAATTAAGCACAAGGTTAGTTTCAACACAACGTTTTAGGATCACACTTAGATTATGTAAGCAGCTATCAAACGAGTCACCAAATACGCTAAAATCATCCATAAACACTTCAATTATCTTCTCTACATAATCAGAAAATATACTCATCATGCATCTTTGAAATGTAGCAGGTGCATTACATAAACCAAAAGGCATGCGACGATATGCAAATGTACCAAACGGGCATGTAAAAGTGGTTTTTTCTTGGTCTTCAGGTGAAATGACAATTTGATTATACCCAGAATAACCATCCAGAAAACAATAAAAAGCATAACCCGCTAACCTCTCAAGCATTTGGTCGATGAACGGCAATGGGAAGTGGTCCTTCCTCGTGGTGGTGTTTAGCTTCCTATAGTCAATGCACACCCTCCAACCAGTTTGAATACGTTGAGGGACAAGCTCATTCTCGGCATTAGCTACCACCGTCACTCCGGATTTCTTTGGTACGCATTGAACCGGCGAAACCCACCTACTATCCGAGATTGGATAGATAACCCCACAATCTAGAAGCTTTATGATCTCCTTCTTCACTACTTCCATCATAGGAGGGTTGAGACGGCGTTGAGCCTCTCTAGTTGGTTTGGCCCCTTCCTCAAGAAATATGTGATGCATACAAGTCGTAGGGCTGATACCTTTGATGTCGGCCAATGTCCAACCTAGGGCAGATTTGAACTCCTTCAAAACTCGAAGCAACTTCTCTTCCTCTTGTGCCGTGAGGGAGGAGGAAATGATGGCAGGTAGTGTTTCATTTTCTCCCAAGAAAATGTACTTCAAATGGCTTGGCAACGGTTTGAGTTCAAGGACAGGTGCCTGAATTATAGATGGAAGCAATTTGTTAGTCGAAATGGGAATGGACTCACGGTTAGTATACTTACCATCAAGCTTAGGTGAAGACTCAAGGGCAGCCACAACTTCAAGTAATTCCTCACTAGGGGGCACGGCATGGAATGAATCTTGTATGCCGTGGGCATGCATGCAATCTGCTCCCTTTGTTTTGAGTTCCATGCCTCGTGTAATAACTTTTTCAAGCGCATCGTCATTCAAATCGTCGAGATATCCCTGCGCCAAAGAGTCAATTATATCAATAGAAAAGCATGAATGGTCATCACTAGGGTATTTAATGGAATCAGAAAGATTAAAATTAACAACGTCCCCATCGAATTCCATGGACAAAGTTCCACTATACACGTCAATCTTCGTCCGGGCCGTCTTCATGAATGGCCTTCCAAGTAGAATGGGCAGCGAAGGAGCATGGTCCGATTCATCCATTTCGAGGACATAGAAATCCGCCGGGAAAACCAAATTATTAACCTGCACAAGAACATCTTCCAAAACTCCCTTTGGATAGGCGTTAGATCTATCGGCCAATTGTATTATTACCCCATCATTTTTCAATGCTCCTAAGTTCATAGATGCATAAATGGAATATGGCATAACATTTATAGAAGCACCTAAATCAAGCATGGCAGATTCAAATCTAGTATTCCCAATAACACAAGGAATGGTAAAGCTACCTGGATCTTTACATTTGGGAGGTAATTTGCGTTGCAAAATGGCAGACACATTCTCACCTACCTTGACCACTTCCTTGGTCGACATCCTCTTCCTCGTGGTACACAACTCCTTCAAGAACTTAGCATACCTCGGAACTTGTTTGATTGCATCTAACAAAGGTATGTTAACTTGCACTTTCCTAAAGGTTTCAAGGATATCCTTTTCTGCCTCTTCTTTCTTCGTTTGCATGAACCTACTAGGAAAAGGCACATTTGAAGGGAAAACATTAGTATGAACCGAATTTGACACATTTTTACCTTTGGGGGACAAATTGGGCAGATTTGGGACATTAGGGACTTGCGGCAAAGGTGGAACCACCTTTGCCGTGGGCTGCTTTGATTCCTCCTCTTCCAATTCCAAAAGTTCATCCTCATTATGACCTGTTTTTGATGTAGAACTTGCCCCAACTTCCTTACCACTTCTTAGGGTGATAGCTTTGGCACTTTCGAAACCTCCCTTCGGATTTGGAATGGTGGAACTAGGGAGTTGTCCGGGGTCTCGAAACTTACCTACAAACTCGGCAATCTGCCCAATTTGTTTCTCAAGTTGATCCACCCTCTTATCTTGGTTTTGCATAGCCTTAGCTTGATCTTCCTGCCCATTAGACAACTTAGTTAGTATTTTAAGAAGTGCATCATTGTCAAGAGACGTACCTGAGGCACTTGGGCCGGATTGGGCTTGATTTTGGGGTGGGCCATAGGGTTTGGGAAAGAACCCCGGGGGTTGTTGCCTAAAGCCTCCTTGGTTTTGATGTTGTTGTGGCTCTCTCCATTTGAAGTTTGGATGGTCTCGCCACCCCGGATTATATGTGTTGGAGTATGGGTCATGTCGTGACTGATTTTGGCTCTGAAACCCAATGGCATTTGCGCTCTCCCATCCGCCATTCTCGATAAGTTGAGGACACTTTTCAGACGCATGTCCTTGAATAGAACATACGCCACACACCACAGGTCCTTGTATCTTCATTCCCTCGGCCATCTGTGAGACAATAGAAGTAAGGTTAGCCAATTGTGAATGAATATCGGAAGTTGAACTTACCTCATGTACTTGGTGTCGTGGGGGTCCTCTTTGGCCTACACCCTCGTACTGTTGAGCGTTCAACGCTCTATTAGCAATCAAGACCTTAGCAGCCATGGGTGTTTTGTCTACCAATGCTCCTCCCGCCGAAGCATCGAGCATTTGACGTTCTAGAGGTAGGAGACCTTCGTAGAAATATTGCAAGAGCAACTCCTCCTTCATCTGATGCTGTGGACAAGAAGCAACAAGTGATTTAAATCGTTCATAATATGTAGGAAAAGACTCACCTTCTTCTTGCTGGATTCCGCTTATCTTTTTGCGTAGGAGGATGATACGAGAAGTTGGAAAGAACTTCTCCAAGAACGCTCTCTTCATACTCTCCCATGATGTAACAGTGCCGGGAGCTAACTCATATAACCAATCCTTGGCTTTATCCATCAAAGAGAATGGAAAAGCCTTCATCTTCAAAATATTTCCGTCAACATTGACGGGAGTCATACTAGAGCAAACTACTTCAAATTCTTTCAAATGTTTGTTAGGATCTTCCATGGACAAGCCATGGTATTTAGGAATATGATGAAGTAAACTTGACTTTAATTCAAACTCATCTGTCTTACCTTGGGCAGCCCTAGGGTATTGAATGCACAAGGGTGTGGCATTATCCAAACCTGAGGCGGAAAGCTCTTTGAGTGTACGGTTGTCCACCGCCGCCATGCCTTGGACTTCTTCAAATATCCCTGCCGTGGCCTCCTCTTCCTCTTCTTGCACGTTTTCTTCAAGGTCAGATTCGGAAGTCGGTGGATGGTGTTCTTGCTGGTTTCTAACTCTTCTCAACTTCCTCTCAAAATCGTCGTCAAACTCCAAGATGTTTGCACGAATCGTTTGAGAGCTTCTAGTCATACATTAGTACCTAAGACACAAGAAACAAAATTAGGTCAGAAACTTCAATAAAGTCAGAAACAAAGTGAAATAAAAGAAACAAAAACAATCCAAGGGATTAGCAAAATTGCTAATCCCCGGCAACGGCGCCAAAATTTGATATGATATTTTACTAGCACACAAATTAAACCCTCTTTTTGTCAAATTGTAGTGAAGATGTAAGTAGGGATCGTTCTAGACCGGGGATTAGGAGGGATTGCTAAACACTTAAAACTGACTTAAAAACTTAAAAACGAAGTTTAGAACACTAAACTAGACTCAAAGAATACAAAACTAAAAGTTAAAACACTTAAACAAACCTAAAAACTAAAACAGCAACTAGAAGGCTCAAAACTGCCTAAAAACCACTTTCTGGGCAGTTTTGAGCACCTACTCTAATTTGGACGAAATTTGATGAAAACTTGAATCAAAACACCTAGAAACACAAATCAAAACACTTTCTAACTAATCTAAGACTCTAACCTAAAGGGGGATTTGTTTTGGACGAAATTTTAAAACAAAACAGAAACTTAAATTAAAACAGATTGTAAAACGATTTTGGTGAAAAGAATGGATAAAAGGCTAGTTAGGGGATTCTTCTCCACACATGTCACACTTGCAAGCAAAACGATTTTCAGTTGTTCTTCCGATAAACTATGAATACTCAACGCCCCAAATTAACCGTGAATTGCACTAATTAACCCTCAGTTTTTCCACAAGTTATTAAGTTGGATGATTGCATACGACAACCCAAAACATTCCCTACAAGTTCCCTACATGAATTGCATAATAGAGATACAAGCAAGAATCATTACGTTCTATGAAAAACATAAGCATTGACGAAGCATTCGTTACTATGAATTGCATGAAACTTATGCTAAGAATTCATTCAACGCGATCGGTTTCAAGCGACCTTCACTACTTGTGATTATAAGATTGTAACTATTAGGTGAAACTCCCTCATAATCTAGCATCATATTTATGCATGAAAAGTAAGCGTGCACTCTCAATCAACATACACAAATAAATTATCAATCAAATAGATGAACGAATTGAATCCATAACTTATGAAATAACAACTGAATGTAATCGAATCAAATTGCAAGCATGTACATGGTTTTGAATCACCCCCCAACTAAGGGGGTTTAGTTCCTCATACTCACAACAATAAGTTTATTTAATTGAAACATCAAAGACGTAAGAAAGATTACACCTAAAATGCCCAAGAAGTCCACTTTGAATTTCTGCACAGAAAGCTCTCTTTCTTCTTCTCCTTGCTGCGGCAGTGAGGGTTTAGGGGCTGTGTGGGTGTGTTTTCTGTTTAGGGATGGATTTGGGATGATATGGAGGTTCGGGAAAGGGTAAGGGTGGTGTAGGGTGGTGCGGCAAGGTGTGGAATGATGCTGGAATGGATGGAAGGCTGCGGCAAGGAGGGTTTTGGGTGCTGGAATGGGTGAATGGTGGTGCGGCAAGGTGGTGAAGTGAGGGGAGATGATTTCTGATTTTTTAGAATGGGAAGATGGTGCGGCTGGAAATGGGTTTAGGGTTGTGTAATTTCTGATTTTTGTGGAGAATGAATATGTGAATGGCTGCAAGCATTAGGAGCAAATATATAGGCTTTTCAAAACCCTAATGAAATCAGATTTTTAACAATGGGCTAGGGTTAGGTGCGGCTTGGGTTTAGGAGAAATGGGCTAGGGTTTAACATGGCAGATTTTAAGTAATTAGGCCCTAGGGTTCAGCATGGGTTGAAGGTCCACAAGGAAATTTGGGTTTAGGTCATCTAAAAGCCCAACGCCGAGAATAGAAACTCTTGAAATTGGAAACCTCCAAGAATAGAAACTTCCAACTTTAGAAACTTTGGTCACCAATTCCGATTTAGGAAAGATCGGCCCAAAATGGAAACTTTTAGGCTTAGCTTTCCTACTTCAAGTAGGACACCTCGAATCTTTCAACTCTTCAATTCCGTCCCAACCTTGTGTTCCAAGCATGTCCTTTTCAATCCAAGCTCACGTTCCGCTCCAAAAGCTCCAACTTGCATCATTTCGTGTAATACGTCCTTTAACCCTGAAAACACATGAAAGTAGCTTAAAAGACTACTTTAACGACGAAAACATAACAAGAATGCATAAGAACTAGCTAACTAAGGCGCATAAATATGCTCCTATCAAATTCCCCCACACTTAGCTTTTGCTAGTCCTCGAGCAAAACAAACAAAACAAAGAAAACAAAACGAAACAATCTAACCAAAACAGAACCTAAACCTTCCAACGTTTGCCTCAGGGATTTCCAATGCACATGAAATGTTAAAGATTGTTATCCCCACAAATTTGAGTCATCATTACACAAGCACATACTTAATTAAAGCCACTACTTACTAATTCACAAGTAATCAAGTAAAACAATGCTTTGAATGTAGTAACATGCCTTAGAGAATTCCCTCACTTCCTTACAAGATATGCACTCTCTTTTTACTCAGATTTTCTAACTCCACACCCTACACTAGTCATATGTGAGAAGATTGATGTAGATATGAAAACGAATGCTCACATATATGTATCACAAAGAACGCAATTTCTAGAGTTAAGAAGCATGTTTAGATATGATCTCATGAATGGAATGCTACTACTTAGATGCGAGAACCAGTGACACCATATGCTCATACCAAATTCAAACTCCACAAATTGAAACACATAACACTCAAGATAGAAGTTACGGGTTGTAATGGGGCTTGGGGTGATTGGCTAACAATGGAAGGTAAGGAAAACAAACATTCTTAAAGCATAATAAGCAAAGTAATGAAATTAATGCTTAGAATTCCTTTAGATTGCAGAATTTATCTTTGACACACAAGGGAAAGATTTAAACAACTCCTTAGGGCCGAATTTATTGTTTTGGACCCTCACTTCAACAAACAATACTTTGAAACTTTATTTTTTTTTTTTCCAAACTTTTCATACTTTTTTTTCTTCATATTTTTTTTTTCTTTCTTTTTTTTTTTTCACACGTGCCTATGGCACACAATTCCTCATGAAAAAATACTTCCCCCACACTTGTTTTCTGCCAACATAGATCAAAAAGGAATTCAATACGAATCATGCTTTACTATGCTTTAAGAACAAGGGTATGGATGGTCCTAAACTAGGCTAGGTGAGGAAAACATGGGTTAACAAAGAATAGGCTAACAAGGCTCAACGGGGTTACAACCTACAAATCACAATGACATAGGGCACACGGCTTTTTGGCTAAGGTGGTGGTAACTACACAACTTCATCTTGAATATGTGTTATGCAAATCAATAACATGCTTTGAATGAAATAGGCATGAGTTCTAGCATTTGGAACTAAATGATGAAACGCCTTCTAAGTAATAACCAAGCAAGAATAATGAGATCATGTAACGAATTTAGAAACCAACAATGCACAGATTTTAACTCTCCAAATAAACGTTTAGGCTCAAGTCTCACAAGGTTGTAGCGTTAGTTTGAGTTCCTTCCTTCAAGCATGTTACAAAAACTGATTTTTTCTTTATGATTGCATGTGAATTCATAAGTTATAACCACAACTAAGCATAAACAAAGAGTAAAACAAACTTTCATCCATGTTAATCACTCTCTTTAACAGCCATGTAATTACAAACCGAATCCTCATCATTGTGTTGGAAGGTACCCTAAGACACAAACAAACAAACAAAAACAACTCTTTTTGGGTTTTTAAAACAAATTTTTCAAATTTTTATGTGATTTTCGGATTTTTGCATCAACACACACTAAAACACACTAAAACTGCTCAAAAACACTTAAAAACAGCAAAGAACAAGTCTCCAAGTTAAGGGTGATAAAATCCCACAAATTTGCATCTAAAACACTTAGTAACCCCCCCACACTTAAATCAAACATTGTCCTCAATGTTTCAAGCATTAAATCACACTAAACAAAAAGAAACGCATAAACAGCAACTAAAACACTATATAGGCAGATTCGAAATAAATAACAAAGTGAAGAGTTTAGGAACGCAAATCTGGAATTGGAGTGATTCCTTGGTCTTCCTTTGTTGAATTGCATGGGTTGCCTCCCAAGTAGCGCTTTCTTTAACGTCGTATAGCCGGACGAAAAGCCCATTCATTCTCCATTTATGCCCACAGCACCCAAAGAAATGTCCTCCACGGTTTGTTCAACAAAGTTCTCATAATATGGCTTCAAACGGTGTCCGTTCACTTGGAATTCATGACCTGTTTTGAGACTTTGAATCTGGATGGCACCATAAGAAGATATGTTAGTAATAACAAACGGTCCAATCCACTTAGAACGTAACTTACCGGGAAACAACCGTAAACGGGAATTGAACAATAGCACTTTCTGCCCAATTGAGAATGATTTCCCACGGATCATGTTGTCATGGAAAGCTTTGGTCTTTTGCTTGTAAATGCTTGCATTATCGTACGCCTCGCGCCGTATCTCATCAAGCTCATTCAATTGCAATCTCCTTTGACTACCTGCTTCCTCGAGGTTCATGTTAAACTTCTTGATGGCCCAAAGTGCTTTGTGCTCCAATTCAACCGGAAGATGGCACGCCTTGCCATAGACAAGTCGGAAGGGGGACATCCCAATGGGGGTTTTGTACGCCGTACGATATGCCCAAAGTGCATCATCTAACCGTAAACTCCAATCCTTCCTCGTTGGCCCAACGGTCTTCTCTAGGATTTGCTTGATCTCACGGTTGGAAACCTCGGCTTGGCCATTCGTTTGAGGATGGTAAGGTGTAGAAACCTTATGGGTGACACTGTATTTCCTCAGTAACGCTTCAATGGTCCGATTGCAAAAATGTGACCCTCCGTCACTAATGATCACTCGTGGCATTCCGAACCTTGCAAAAATGTTAGTTCTAATAAAATCTACAACCACCTTAGAATCATTAGTCCGGGTGGCCTTAGCTTCCACCCACTTCGACACATAATCAACCGCAAGCAAAATATATGTAAAACCATACGAAGAAGGAAAAGGACCCATAAAATCAATACCCCAAACATCAAAAATTTCAACGTTTAGGATAGAAACCTGCGGCATTTGGTCCTTTGCACTAATACCACCCATCCGTTGGCATTTATCACATGTTAAGCAAAAAGTTTTAGCATCTTTAAAAATACTAGGCCAATAAAATCCACATTGTAACACCTTAAGGGCTGTGCGTTGTGTACCAAAGTGGCCTCCACATGCATATGTGTGACAAAAACTCAAAATTGAATGACATTCAGAATCGTGCACACAACGACGTATAATCTGATCGGGGCAAAATTTCCACAAGTACGGATCATCCCACACATAAAACCGTGCATCATGCCTAAGTTTATCACGTTGGTGTCTAGTGAACTCACTCGGAATACGTTTTGACACCAAAAAATTAACAATATCGGCATACCAAGGTGCACTAACCTTAATGGACAGCAATTGTTCATCTGGGAATGTCTCCAAAATCGGCAAAGACTCCTCATTATGCACCATTCGGCTTAGGTGGTCAGCCACCACGTTCTCACTTCCCTTCTTGTCCCGAATCTCAATGTCAAACTCTTGAAGTAGCAATATCCATCGAATTAGCCGTGGCTTGGCCTCCTTTTTGGTGAGCAAGTACTTCAGAGCTGCATGATCAGTAAAAACAATTACTTTAGTTCCAATAAGATATGATCGAAATTTATCTAAAGCAAAGACAACGGCAAGAAGTTCTTTTTCCGTAGTGGAGTAGTTCAATTGTGCATCGTTCAACGTCCGGGAGGCATAGTAAATGACATGCGGCCTCTTGTCCTTTCTTTGTCCTAAAACAGCTCCTAAAGCATAATCGGACGCATCGCACATGAGCTCGAAAGGTAGACTCCAGTCCGGTGGAACAATGATGGGTGCCGTGGTCAACAACTCCTTGAGTTGTTTGAATGATTCCGTGCACTCCTTGGTGAATTCAAACGCCACTTCTTTTTGTAGGAGTCGGCAAAGAGGTTGTGCAACCTTTGAAAAATCTTTGATAAACCTGCGATAAAATCCTGCATGGCCAAGAAACGAACGAACCTCTCTAACCGAAGTCGGAGAGGGTAAGTGACGTACAAGATCTATTTTCGACTTATCAACCTCAATACCCTTTTCAGAAATTATATGACCTAAAACGATGCCTTGTTTAACCATAAAATGACACTTTTCCCAATTAAGCACAAGGTTAGTTTCAACACAACGTTTTAGGATCACACTTAGATTATGTAAGCAGCTATCAAACGAGTCACCAAATACGCTAAAATCATCCATAAACACTTCAATTATCTTCTCTACATAATCAGAAAATATACTCATCATGCATCTTTGAAATGTAGCAGGTGCATTACATAAACCAAAAGGCATGCGACGATATGCAAATGTACCAAACGGGCATGTAAAAGTGGTTTTTTCTTGGTCTTCAGGTGAAATGACAATTTGATTATACCCAGAATAACCATCCAGAAAACAATAAAAAGCATAACCCGCTAACCTCTCAAGCATTTGGTCGATGAACGGCAATGGGAAGTGGTCCTTCCTCGTGGTGGTGTTTAGCTTCCTATAGTCAATGCACACCCTCCAACCAGTTTGAATACGTTGAGGGACAAGCTCATTCTCGGCATTAGCTACCACCGTCACTCCGGATTTCTTTGGTACGCATTGAACCGGCGAAACCCACCTACTATCCGAGATTGGATAGATAACCCCACAATCTAGAAGCTTTATGATCTCCTTCTTCACTACTTCCATCATAGGAGGGTTGAGACGGCGTTGAGCCTCTCTAGTTGGTTTGGCCCCTTCCTCAAGAAATATGTGATGCATACAAGTCGTAGGGCTGATACCTTTGATGTCGGCCAATGTCCAACCTAGGGCAGATTTGAACTCCTTCAAAACTCGAAGCAACTTCTCTTCCTCTTGTGCCGTGAGGGAGGAGGAAATGATGGCAGGTAGTGTTTCATTTTCTCCCAAGAAAATGTACTTCAAATGGCTTGGCAACGGTTTGAGTTCAAGGACAGGTGCCTGAATTATAGATGGAAGCAATTTGTTAGTCGAAATGGGAATGGACTCACGGTTAGTATACTTACCATCAAGCTTAGGTGAAGACTCAAGGGCAGCCACAACTTCAAGTAATTCCTCACTAGGGGGCACGGCATGGAATGAATCTTGTATGCCGTGGGCATGCATGCAATCTGCTCCCTTTGTTTTGAGTTCCATGCCTCGTGTAATAACTTTTTCAAGCGCATCGTCATTCAAATCGTCGAGATATCCCTGCGCCAAAGAGTCAATTATATCAATAGAAAAGCATGAATGGTCATCACTAGGGTATTTAATGGAATCAGAAAGATTAAAATTAACAACGTCCCCATCGAATTCCATGGACAAAGTTCCACTATACACGTCAATCTTCGTCCGGGCCGTCTTCATGAATGGCCTTCCAAGTAGAATGGGCAGCGAAGGAGCATGGTCCGATTCATCCATTTCGAGGACATAGAAATCCGCCGGGAAAACCAAATTATTAACCTGCACAAGAACATCTTCCAAAACTCCCTTTGGATAGGCGTTAGATCTATCGGCCAATTGTATTATTACCCCATCATTTTTCAATGCTCCTAAGTTCATAGATGCATAAATGGAATATGGCATAACATTTATAGAAGCACCTAAATCAAGCATGGCAGATTCAAATCTAGTATTCCCAATAACACAAGGAATGGTAAAGCTACCTGGATCTTTACATTTGGGAGGTAATTTGCGTTGCAAAATGGCAGACACATTCTCACCTACCTTGACCACTTCCTTGGTCGACATCCTCTTCCTCGTGGTACACAACTCCTTCAAGAACTTAGCATACCTCGGAACTTGTTTGATTGCATCTAACAAAGGTATGTTAACTTGCACTTTCCTAAAGGTTTCAAGGATATCCTTTTCTGCCTCTTCTTTCTTCGTTTGCATGAACCTACTAGGAAAAGGCACATTTGAAGGGAAAACATTAGTATGAACCGAATTTGACACATTTTTACCTTTGGGGGACAAATTGGGCAGATTTGGGACATTAGGGACTTGCGGCAAAGGTGGAACCACCTTTGCCGTGGGCTGCTTTGATTCCTCCTCTTCCAATTCCAAAAGTTCATCCTCATTATGACCTGTTTTTGATGTAGAACTTGCCCCAACTTCCTTACCACTTCTTAGGGTGATAGCTTTGGCACTTTCGAAACCTCCCTTCGGATTTGGAATGGTGGAACTAGGGAGTTGTCCGGGGTCTCGAAACTTACCTACAAACTCGGCAATCTGCCCAATTTGTTTCTCAAGTTGATCCACCCTCTTATCTTGGTTTTGCATAGCCTTAGCTTGATCTTCCTGCCCATTAGACAACTTAGTTAGTATTTTAAGAAGTGCATCATTGTCAAGAGACGTACCTGAGGCACTTGGGCCGGATTGGGCTTGATTTTGGGGTGGGCCATAGGGTTTGGGAAAGAACCCCGGGGGTTGTTGCCTAAAGCCTCCTTGGTTTTGATGTTGTTGTGGCTCTCTCCATTTGAAGTTTGGATGGTCTCGCCACCCCGGATTATATGTGTTGGAGTATGGGTCATGTCGTGACTGATTTTGGCTCTGAAACCCAATGGCATTTGCGCTCTCCCATCCGCCATTCTCGATAAGTTGAGGACACTTTTCAGACGCATGTCCTTGAATAGAACATACGCCACACACCACAGGTCCTTGTATCTTCATTCCCTCGGCCATCTGTGAGACAATAGAAGTAAGGTTAGCCAATTGTGAATGAATATCGGAAGTTGAACTTACCTCATGTACTTGGTGTCGTGGGGGTCCTCTTTGGCCTACACCCTCGTACTGTTGAGCGTTCAACGCTCTATTAGCAATCAAGACCTTAGCAGCCATGGGTGTTTTGTCTACCAATGCTCCTCCCGCCGAAGCATCGAGCATTTGACGTTCTAGAGGTAGGAGACCTTCGTAGAAATATTGCAAGAGCAACTCCTCCTTCATCTGATGCTGTGGACAAGAAGCAACAAGTGATTTAAATCGTTCATAATATGTAGGAAAAGACTCACCTTCTTCTTGCTGGATTCCGCTTATCTTTTTGCGTAGGAGGATGATACGAGAAGTTGGAAAGAACTTCTCCAAGAACGCTCTCTTCATACTCTCCCATGATGTAACAGTGCCGGGAGCTAACTCATATAACCAATCCTTGGCTTTATCCATCAAAGAGAATGGAAAAGCCTTCATCTTCAAAATATTTCCGTCAACATTGACGGGAGTCATACTAGAGCAAACTACTTCAAATTCTTTCAAATGTTTGTTAGGATCTTCCATGGACAAGCCATGGTATTTAGGAATATGATGAAGTAAACTTGACTTTAATTCAAACTCATCTGTCTTACCTTGGGCAGCCCTAGGGTATTGAATGCACAAGGGTGTGGCATTATCCAAACCTGAGGCGGAAAGCTCTTTGAGTGTACGGTTGTCCACCGCCGCCATGCCTTGGACTTCTTCAAATATCCCTGCCGTGGCCTCCTCTTCCTCTTCTTGCACGTTTTCTTCAAGGTCAGATTCGGAAGTCGGTGGATGGTGTTCTTGCTGGTTTCTAACTCTTCTCAACTTCCTCTCAAAATCGTCGTCAAACTCCAAGATGTTTGCACGAATCGTTTGAGAGCTTCTAGTCATACATTAGTACCTAAGACACAAGAAACAAAATTAGGTCAGAAACTTCAATAAAGTCAGAAACAAAGTGAAATAAAAGAAACAAAAACAATCCAAGGGATTAGCAAAATTGCTAATCCCCGGCAACGGCGCCAAAATTTGATATGATATTTTACTAGCACACAAATTAAACCCTCTTTTTGTCAAATTGTAGTGAAGATGTAAGTAGGGATCGTTCTAGACCGGGGATTAGGAGGGATTGCTAAACACTTAAAACTGACTTAAAAACTTAAAAACGAAGTTTAGAACACTAAACTAGACTCAAAGAATACAAAACTAAAAGTTAAAACACTTAAACAAACCTAAAAACTAAAACAGCAACTAGAAGGCTCAAAACTGCCTAAAAACCACTTTCTGGGCAGTTTTGAGCACCTACTCTAATTTGGACGAAATTTGATGAAAACTTGAATCAAAACACCTAGAAACACAAATCAAAACACTTTCTAACTAATCTAAGACTCTAACCTAAAGGGGGATTTGTTTTGGACGAAATTTTAAAACAAAACAGAAACTTAAATTAAAACAGATTGTAAAACGATTTTGGTGAAAAGAATGGATAAAAGGCTAGTTAGGGGATTCTTCTCCACACATGTCACACTTGCAAGCAAAACGATTTTCAGTTGTTCTTCCGATAAACTATGAATACTCAACGCCCCAAATTAACCGTGAATTGCACTAATTAACCCTCAGTTTTTCCACAAGTTATTAAGTTGGATGATTGCATACGACAACCCAAAACATTCCCTACAAGTTCCCTACATGAATTGCATAATAGAGATACAAGCAAGAATCATTACGTTCTATGAAAAACATAAGCATTGACGAAGCATTCGTTACTATGAATTGCATGAAACTTATGCTAAGAATTCATTCAACGCGATCGGTTTCAAGCGACCTTCACTACTTGTGATTATAAGATTGTAACTATTAGGTGAAACTCCCTCATAATCTAGCATCATATTTATGCATGAAAAGTAAGCGTGCACTCTCAATCAACATACACAAATAAATTATCAATCAAATAGATGAACGAATTGAATCCATAACTTATGAAATAACAACTGAATGTAATCGAATCAAATTGCAAGCATGTACATGGTTTTGAATCACCCCCCAACTAAGGGGGTTTAGTTCCTCATACTCACAACAATAAGTTTATTTAATTGAAACATCAAAGACGTAAGAAAGATTACACCTAAAATGCCCAAGAAGTCCACTTTGAATTTCTGCACAGAAAGCTCTCTTTCTTCTTCTCCTTGCTGCGGCAGTGAGGGTTTAGGGGCTGTGTGGGTGTGTTTTCTGTTTAGGGATGGATTTGGGATGATATGGAGGTTCGGGAAAGGGTAAGGGTGGTGTAGGGTGGTGCGGCAAGGTGTGGAATGATGCTGGAATGGATGGAAGGCTGCGGCAAGGAGGGTTTTGGGTGCTGGAATGGGTGAATGGTGGTGCGGCAAGGTGGTGAAGTGAGGGGAGATGATTTCTGATTTTTTAGAATGGGAAGATGGTGCGGCTGGAAATGGGTTTAGGGTTGTGTAATTTCTGATTTTTGTGGAGAATGAATATGTGAATGGCTGCAAGCATTAGGAGCAAATATATAGGCTTTTCAAAACCCTAATGAAATCAGATTTTTAACAATGGGCTAGGGTTAGGTGCGGCTTGGGTTTAGGAGAAATGGGCTAGGGTTTAACATGGCAGATTTTAAGTAATTAGGCCCTAGGGTTCAGCATGGGTTGAAGGTCCACAAGGAAATTTGGGTTTAGGTCATCTAAAAGCCCAACGCCGAGAATAGAAACTCTTGAAATTGGAAACCTCCAAGAATAGAAACTTCCAACTTTAGAAACTTTGGTCACCAATTCCGATTTAGGAAAGATCGGCCCAAAATGGAAACTTTTAGGCTTAGCTTTCCTACTTCAAGTAGGACACCTCGAATCTTTCAACTCTTCAATTCCGTCCCAACCTTGTGTTCCAAGCATGTCCTTTTCAATCCAAGCTCACGTTCCGCTCCAAAAGCTCCAACTTGCATCATTTCGTGTAATACGTCCTTTAACCCTGAAAACACATGAAAGTAGCTTAAAAGACTACTTTAACGACGAAAACATAACAAGAATGCATAAGAACTAGCTAACTAAGGCGCATAAATATGCTCCTATCAGTTCATTTGCGAACATGAGGAACTAATTTCTTTATAGTTAGAGGGGAATTCAAAGCAATGATCATATGTTTTATATGAGTTGATTTCGTCCAATTATGATTTCATGAATCGTGAATGTGGTTTACTTATCTATTTGATTGATAACATGTTTATGTATGTTGATTGAGGGTCGACACTTAGTTTGCATGCATGAATTTGATGCTAGAGTATAAGGGAATTTCACCTAATCGTTATTAACTTATATTCATAAGTAATAAAAGTCGCTAGTCACGATTGTGTTAAGTAAATCCTAGGCAAGAGTAACATGCGTATCCCATAGTTATGAATGCCTCGTCAATGCTTATGATTTCCATTGAACTTAATGATCTTTGATATGTGTCTCTATCATGCGTATTCCATAGTTAGGGTCCTTGATAAGAATAATTTGGTTGTAATGCGTATCCCATTCAATTCCATGAATCTAGGGAAATCTGAGAATTAATTGGTCAATCTAGTTAATTTGGGGCATTGTCATTCATGGTTTGTTGAAAGAGTAATTGGAGATCGAGTCATATGCATATGTTTCATGTGTGGAGAAGGAACCTTCAAACTAGCCTTTCACCATCTTAATCTACATCAAAACGTTTTTGTCAAGTTTGTTTTGAAAGTTTTTGTTTTAAAAGTTAAATTCGTCCAAATCAACCCCCTTGCTTTTAAATCTTGTTTTTAGACTCAAAACGTGTTTCTTTTAAGTCTTTTGAGTCTTTGAAGTTCTATTTTCGTCCAAATCACTTGTTAGGTCTAGAATTGAGTCTTTTTTATTGTTTCTTGCTGTTTTTAGTGTTTTAAGTTAGTTTTGAGTCTATAGAGTCTAGTTTAGTGTTTTTGGAGTCTTATTTGTGTTGATTAGCATCCCTAGTTAATCCCCGGTTTAGAACGATCCCTACTTGCATCATTACTACAGTTGTCATCAATAGGGTTTAATTTGTGTGTCAACATAATTTTCACATCACTACACACCCTATACTAGTTATATGTGAGAAGATAGATGTAAATATGAAAACGAATGCTCACATATATGTATGACAAAGAAAGCACTTTTCGGAGTTAATAAGCATGTTTATAGATATGATCTCATGAATGGAATGCTACTACTTAGATGCGAGAACCAATGACACCATATGCTCAAACCAATTTCAAACTCCACAAATTGAAATACACAACACTCAAGATTAAAGTCAAGGGTTGTAACGGGGTATAAGGTATTGGCTAACAAAAACGGATATGGAAAACAAACGTTCTTTAAAACAATAGTAAGCAAAGTATGGAAATCGAAACGCAGAATTCACTTTAGAATGCATAAATCAACTTTTCAACACAAAGGGAAGACTCAAACAATCAATTAGGGCCGAATGCAACTCTTTGGATCCTTTCTTCAACAAACAACACTTTGGAACTCTTTTTCACATGTTTTTCAACTCCTTTTCATTCTTTTCACAACTTTTTCTTTTTTTCTTTTCATTTTCCACGAAATTTTTCTTTCTTTTTCTTCTTTGCCGCGCCTCATTCAAGACTTTGGCACATCCCCATAGTACTAATCCTTCCCCCACACTTGTTTTCCGCAATACATTGATCAAAAGGAATTCATCTTGCGTTATGCTTTACTATGTTTTTAAGAACAAGGGTGTGGATGGTCCTAATCTAGGCTAGGTGAGGATAATGTGGTTAACAAAGAAAAATGGCTAAACAAGGCTCAACGGGGTTAAAACCTACAAAACATAATGGAATAGAGATATACGGCTTTTTGGCTATGGTGGACACTACATAACTTAATCTTGAATATGTGTTATGCAAATCAATGACATGTTTTGAATGAAATGGGCATGAGTTCTAGTGTTTGGTTCTAAGTGATGAAACGCCTTCTAAGTAGCAACCAAGCAAAGACTAATGAGATCATGCAACGACTTTAGAAAACAAAGAATGCACAGATTTTAACTCTCCAAATAAACGTTTAGGCTCAAGTCTCACAAGGTTGTAGCGTTAGTTTGAGTTACTTCCTTCAAGCATGTTACAAAAACTGATTTTTACTTTATGATTACATGTGAATTCATAAGTTATAACCACAACCAAGCATAAACCAAAGAGTAAATCAAACTTTTATCCATGTTTATAACTCTCTTTAACCGTCATGCAATTACAAACCGAATCTTCATCATTGTGTTGGAAGGTACCCTAAGACACAAACAAAAACACAAAAACGACTCTTTTTGGGTTTTTAAAACAAAATTTTTCAAATTTTTATGGGATTTTCGTATTTTTAGAACAACATATACTAAAACACACCAAAACAGCCTAAAAACACCTAAAAACAGCAAGAAACAACATTTGAAATTATGGGTGACAAAACCCTCCGAATTTGCATCAAAAACACTTTGGTTACCCCCCCACACTTAAATCAAACATTGTCCTCAATGTTTCAAGCATAGACTCACACAAATAACAAACAAACAAACAAAACAACATCTAAACAACCTAACATGGCAGAAACGAAATCAACAACAAAGAGAAGAGTTTAGGAACGCAAATCTGGAATTGGAGTGCTTTCTCGGTCTTCTTTTGTTGAATGCATGGGTTGCCTCCCAAGTAGTGCTTGCTTTAACGTCTTGCAGCCGGACGATGCTCCATTGAAGGTTTATGGAACCCCACGGCATGGAGTGGTTTTTCCACAACCTGTCCTACGAAATACTTCATTCTTTGGGTCCTTGAATGGGATGGGATAATGATCCTTTCTTACTGTCGTGTTTTGCTTCTCTAAATCAACACGAACTTCCCCCCCCCCCCCCGTTGCCCTTGATTAGGTACCTGCACAATACAAGGTAACAACCTATTAGTTGAAATGGGAATTGAATTTGGAATAGGTGGCTTACCTTTGTACGGCAAAGAAGTGGTAGCACAATGGACGGATGCACAAGGGTTGCTCATGGCCAATTGTGGTGCTTCCAAGGTTGGAGCCATGCACTCCTTGTGCTCTACTCCAAGTTCCTTCTCGGTGGTAGTTCGAGAAAAATCCTTCTTGATCTTTGTTGAACATTCTGTCCCTATGTGTTTAATTAGATTAATGGCACAACAAGAACGAACATCATTAGTATTCTCAATCGATTCAGGAATCTTAAAGTTAATCATATCACCACCAAAGGCCATAGTTACTGCTCCCTTGGCCACGTCAATCTTGGTTTGAGCCGTTTTCATGAATGGTCGTCCAAGTAAGAGTGGTGATGGTGGAGAGTGGGTTGAGTCCTCCATATCAAGCACATAGAAATCTGCAGGAAAAATCAAGTGGTCTACCTGCACCAAAACATCTTCCAACACTCCCTTGGGATATGCATTAGATCGATCGGCTAATTGAATAATAACGCCATCATTTTTAAGTTCGCCTAAATTCATAGATGCATAAACAGAATATGGCATGACTGATATGATATTAACTAGCACTCAAATTAAACCCTCTTTTTGTCAAATTGTAGTAAAGATGTAAGTAGGGATCGTTCTAAACCGGGGATTAGGAGGGATTGCTAAACACTTGGAAACTGACTTAAAAATTCAAAAACAAAGTTTAAAACACTAAACTAAACTCAAAGAATGCAAAACTAAAGGTTAAAACACTTAAACAAACATAAAATCCAAAACAGCAACTAGAAGACTCAAAACTGCCTAAAAACCACTTTCTGGGCAGTTTTGAGCACCTACACTAATTTGGACGAAATTGGTTGAAGACTTGAATCAAAACACTTAGAAACACAAATCAAAACACTTTCTAACTAATCTAAGACTTCAAAATAAAGGGGGATTTGTTTTGGACGACATTTGAAAACAAAACAGAAACTTGAAACTAAACAGATTGTAAAACGGTTTTGGATGAAAAGGTTGGATAAAATGCTAGTTAGGAGGTTCTTCTCCACACATGTCACACTTGCAAACGAAACGATTTTCAGTTGTTCTTCCAATAAATTATAAATACTCAACGCCCAAAATTAACCGTGAATTGCACTAATTAACCCTCAGTTTTTCCACAAGTTATTAAGTTGGATGATTGCATACGACAACCCAAAACATTCCCTACAAGTTCCCTACATGAATTGCATAATAGAGATACAAGCAAGAATCATTAAGTTCTATGAAAAACATAAGCATTGACGAAGCATTCGTTACTATGAATTGCATGAAACTTATGCTAAGAATTCATTCAACGCGATCGTTTTCAAACGACCTTCACTACTCGTGATTATAAGATTGTAACTATTAGGTGAAATTCCCTCATAATCTAGCATCATATTCATGCATGAAAACTAAGCGTGCACTCTCAATCAACATACACAAATAAGTTATCAATCAAATAGATGAACGAATTGAATCCACAACTTCTGAAATAACAACTGAATGTAATCAAATCATATTGCAAACATATACATGGTTTCGAATCCCCCCCTAACCAAGGGGGGTTTAGTTCCTCATACTCACAACACAAAGAATATCAGAATTAAACAGGGAATTCAAAGGAAAGACAACACCTAAAACGTTCCAGCAATCCTCAATTGAATGGCATGAACGTCCCAAGCTCCTCTCCTCCTCTTGGCTGCGGCACAAAGACTAGAGACAGGTTCTAGGGGTTATTTGGATGGATGAGTAGGTAAGGAATGATATGGTAGTGTTTAGGGGACATGGGGGTTGCGGCAAAGTGTGAAAATATGGCAGATTGGTGAAGGAAGGCTGCGGCAAGGGGGCTGAATGTGTTTGGACGAATTTCTGAATTGTGGAGGGGGTGATGATGGCTAAAGGATGTATAACCACATATATATAGGCAGCCAAACCCTAAAGAAATCAGGTTAGACAAATGGGCTAGGGTTTGGGTGGGGCAAGGGGTTGGAAATCCACCAGAAAATAGGGTTTCTAGAACATTAGGTGCGGCATGGGCTTAGGGTAGATGGATTAGGGTTTAACTTGGCAGAAATTAAATGATTAGGCCCTAGGGTGTGGCTGATTAAGTGGGCTAGGATTAGGGTTTAGGTGCGGCATAGGCTTAGGGTCCACAAGGAGTTTAGGGTTTATGTCATCTAAAAGCCCAAAGCCAAGAATAGAAACTCACGAAAATGGAAACCTCCAAGAATAGAAACTTCCAACTTTAGAAACTTTGGTTGCCAATTCCGACTTCTTTGTTCTTCACTTCCATTTCTTCATGTCTTAAGCTCCTTTGACCTTCAAGCTCGTCCATTCCTCGTGCTCCATTAGCCTACACAACATTCCGGCTCAATTTTGCTCTAAAATGCTCCATTTCGCACCATTTCATGTAATATGTCCTTTAAACCTGAAAACACATGAAAGTAGCTTAAAAGACTACTTTAACGAAGAAAACATAACGAAAATGCATAAGAACTAGCTAACTAAGGCGCAAAAATATGCTCCTATCAAATTCCCCCACACTTAGCTTTTGCTAGTCCTCGAGCAAAACAAAGAAATAAAGCAAAACAAAACAACTAAAACACAACCTAAACCTTCCAACATTTGTCTCAGGGATTTCCAATGAACATGACATGTTAAAAATCGTTATCCCCACAGATTTGAGTCATCTTTACATATAAGCACATACTTAATCATAGTCACTACTCACTAGTTCACAAGTAATCAATTAAAACAATGCTTTGAATGTAGTAACATGCCTTAGAGAATTCCCTCAATTCCTTACAAGATATACACTATATTTTCACTCAGATTTTCTAACTCCACACCGTACACTAGTCATATGTGAGAAGATTGATGTAGATATGAAAACGAATGCTCACATATATGTATCACAAAGAACGCAATTTCTAGAGTTAAGAAGCATGTTTAGATATGATCTCATGAATGGAATGCTACTACTTAGATGCGAGAACCAGTGACACCATATGCTCATACCAAATTCAAACTCCACAAATTGAAACACATAACACTCAAGATAGAAGTTAAGGGTTGTAATGGGGCTTGGGGTGTTGGTTAACAAGGAAGGGATAGGGAAAACAAACGTTCTTCAAGCGATAGTAAGCAAAGCAATGAAATTGAGACTTAGAATTCACTTAGATTGCAGAATTTAACTTTAAAACACAAGGGGAAGACTTAAACAACTTCTTAAGGCCGAATTCATTGTTTTGGACCCTTACTTCAACAAACAATACTTTGGAACTCTTTTTCACAACTTTTCAACTCTTTTTTCATACTTCTCATACTTTTTCTTTATTTTTTTTTTCTTTTTCCACGAATTTTTTTCTTTTTTTTTCTTCTCTTTTCTTTGCCGTGCCTATGGCACACAATTCCTTACGAAAAACACTTCCCCCACACTTGGTTTCTGCCAACATAGATTAAAAGGAATTCAATTTGAATCATGCTTTACTCTGCTTTAAGAACAAGGGTATGGATGGTCCTAAACTAGGCTAGGTGAGGAAAACATGGGTTAACAAATAATGAAGGCTAATAAGGCTCGACGGGGTTAAAAACCTACAAAACATAATGACATAGGGCACACGGCTTTTTGGCTAAGGTGGTGGTCACTACACAACTTCATCTTGAATATTTGTTATGCAAATCAATAACATGCTTTGAATGAAATGGGCATGAGTTCTAGCATTTGGAACTAAATGATGAAACGCCTTCTAAATAGCAACCAAGCAAGGAATAATGAGATCATGCAACGACTTAGAAAACAAAGAATGCACAGATTTTAACTCTCCAAATAAACGTTTAGGCTCAAGTCTCACAAGGTTGTAGCGTTAGTTTGAGTTCCTTCCTTCAAGCATGTTACAAAAACTGATTTTTTTCTTTTATGATTGCATGTGAATTCATAAGTTATAACCACAACTAAGCATAAACAAGGAGTAAATCAAACTTTCATCCATGTTAATCACTCTCTTTAACAGCCATGTAATTACAAACCGAATCCTCATCATTGTGTTGGAAGGTACCCTAAGACACAAACAAACACACAAAAACAACTCTTTTTTGGGTTTTTAAAACAAATTTTTCAAATTTTTATGTGATTTTCGGATTTTTGCATCAAAACACACTAAAACACACCAAAACTGCTCAAAAACACTTAAAAACAGCAAGGAACAAGTCTACAAGTTAAGGGTGATAAAATCCCACGAATTTGCATCTATAACACTTAATTACCCCCCCACACTTAAATCAAACATTGTCCTCAATGTTTCAAGCATAAAATCACACTAAACAAAAAGAAACACACAAACAGCAACTAAAACAACTAAATAGGCAGATTCGAAATAAACAACAAAGTGAAGAGTTTAGGAACGCAAATCTGGAATTGGAGTGATTCCTTGGTCTTCCTTTGTTGAATTGCATGGGTTGCCTCCCAAGTAGCGCTTTCTTTAACGTCGTACAGCCGGACGAAGAACACAATCATGCCTCATTGAAGCCCACGGCAAGGAGTGGGATCTCCTCCACAACCTGCCCCACGGCACTCTCATACATTGCATCTTTGAACGGTAATGGATAGTGATGTTTGTTGATGGGTGCGTTGTGTTGCCTATGGTTCATGTACATGTGCCCACCATCGGGGATTTGCTTGGGTACCTGCACCATAGAAGGGAACCACCTATCAACTTTAATGGGAATTGGATTTGGATCAGGTGGCTTACCTATGTGATGTGATGAAGTGGCAGCAAGGTAAACGTTCTTCCCCATGGTGCTTTCGGCCAATTTGAGCACTTTGAGGGCGGTGGCCGTATGGTCCTTGTTCTCCACTCCAATTCCCTCGTCTTGCATGGTTCTTGATGCATCCTTTGTGTTAGGGGCTGAATGATCCGTCCCTATCTTTTCTATTGTATCAATAACACAACA
The DNA here is from genome assembly GCA_963082935.1 of Malus x robusta. Taxonomy (NCBI): domain Eukaryota; kingdom Viridiplantae; phylum Streptophyta; class Magnoliopsida; order Rosales; family Rosaceae; genus Malus; species Malus x robusta. The sequence goes on from OY720328.1 coordinate 14,792,766, forward strand.
AGAACGAACAACGTTAGGAGTCTCAATGCATTCAGAAATTTTAAAACAAATCATATCACCACCAAATGCCATAGTTACTTCTCCTTTGGCCACATCAATCTTGGTTTGAGCCGTTTTCATAAATGGCCTTCCAAGGAGGATGGGCAATGAAGGGGCATGGTCCGATTCATCCATTTCGAGGACATAGAAATCCGCTGGGAAGACTAAATGATCAACCTGCACTAAAACGTCTTCTAAAACTCCCTTTGGATAAGCGTTAGATCTATCGGCCAATTGTATGATTACACCATCATGTTTAAGTGCTCCTAGATTCATAGATGCATAAACAGAATATGGCATAACATTAATAGATGCTCCTAAATCTAGCATGGCAGATTTGAAATGGGTATTACCAATGACACACGGAATTGTAAAGCTCCCCGGATCTTTGCATTTGGGGGGTAGTTTACGTTGCAAGATGGCAGAGACATTCTCGCTTACATGTACCACTTCTTTCTCCCGGGTACGTTTCTTTGTCGTACAAAGCTTCTTTAAACACTTGGCATACTTCGGGATTTGCTTTATGGCATCAAGGAGGGGAATGTTGACATGCACCTTTCTAAACGTCTCTAGAACATCTTTTTCCTCCTCCTCGTTCTTGGATTGCAAAAATCTAGTAGGAAAGGGGACATTCAAAGGAAAAACATTAGTAGGACTTGAATTTAACACATTCTTACCCTTTTTGGACAGATTTGAAATACTAGGAGCTTGCGGCAAAGGTGGAACCACCTTTGCCGTGGGCAACCTTGATTCCTCCTCTTCCATTTGCAAAATTTCATCCTCGTTATGACCTGTTTTTGATGTAGGACCTGCCCCAACTTCCTTACCACTTCTTAGGGTGATTGCTTTGGCTGATTCAAACCCTCCTTTTGGATTTGGAATGGTGGAACTAGGGAGTTGTCCGGGATCTCGAAACTTACCTACAAACTCGGCAATCTGCCCAATTTGTTTCTCAAGTTGATCCACCCTTTTATCTTGGTTTTGCATAGCCTTAGCTTGATCTTCCTGCCCATTAGACAACTTAGTTGGTATCTTAAGAAGTGCATCATTGTCAAGAGACGTACCTGAGGTACTTGGGCCGGATTGGGCTTGATTTTGGGGTGGGCCGTAGGTTTTGGGAAAGAACCCCGGGGGTTGTTGCCTAAAGCCTCCTTGGTTTTGAGGTTGTTGGGGCTCCCTCCACTTGAAATTTGGGTGGTCTCGCCACCCCGGATTATACGTGTTGGAGTATGGATCATGTCTTGGCTGATTTTGGCTTTGAAACCCAATGGCATTCGCACTCTCCCATCCGCCATTCTCGATGAGTTGAGGACATTTTTCGGAGACATGTCCTTGGATAGAACATGCGCCACATACCACAGGTCCTTGCATCTTCATTCCCTCGGCCATCTGTGAAACAATAGAAGTAAGATTAGCCAATTGTGAATGAAGATCGGAAGTTGAACTTACCTCATGTACTTGGTGGTGCCGTGGGGGTCCTCTTTGGCCTACACCCTCGTACTGTTGAGCGTTCAACGCTCGATTAGAGATCAAGATCTTGGCAGCCATGGGTGTTTTGTCCATCAATGCTCCCCCCCGCCGAAGCATCAAGCATTTGACGTTCTAGAGGTAGTAGACCCTCATAGAAGTATTGCAAAAGCAACTCCTCCTTCATCTGATGCTGTGGACAAGAAGCAACAAGTGATTTAAATCGTTCATAATATGTAGGAAAAGACTCACCTTCTTCTTGCTGGATTCCGCTTATCTTTTTGCGTAGGAGGATGATGCGAGAAGTTGGAAAGAACTTCTCCAAGTATGCTCTCTTCATACTCTCCCAAGAAGTGACAGTGCCGGGAGCTAACTCGTATAACCAATCATTGGCTTTATCCATCAAAGAGAATGGAAAAGCCTTCATCTTCAAGATATTTCCGTCAACATTGATGGGAGTCATACTAGAGCAAACTACTTCAAATTCTTTCAAATGTTTGTTAGGATCTTCCATGGACAAACCATGGTATTTAGGAATATGATGAAGCAAACTTGACTTTAATTCAAACTCGTCCGTCTTACCTTGGGCAGCCGTGGGGTATTGGATGCACAAGGGTGCGGCATTATCCAAACCTGAGGCGGAAAGCTCCTTGAGTGTACGGTTGTCCACCGCCATGCCTTGGACTTCTTCAAATATCCCTGCCGTGGCCTCCTCCTCCTCTTCTTGTACGTTTTCTTCAAGGTCAGATTCGGAATTTGGTGGATGGTGTTCTTGCTGGTTTCTAGCTCTTCTCAACTTCCTCTCAAAATCGTCGTCAAACTCCAAGATGTTCGCACGAATCGTTTGAGAGCTTCTAGTCATACATTAGTACCTAAGAAACAAGAAACAAAATTAGGTCAGAAACTTAAACAAAGTCAGAAACAAAGTCAAATAAAAGAAACAAAAACAATCCAAGGGATTAGCAAAATTGCTAATCCCTGATGCGAAATAAATAAGCACACAAATTAAACCCTCTTTTGTCAAATTGTAGTAGAGATGTAAGTAGGGATCGTTCTAGACCGGGGATTAGGAGGGATTGCTAAACACTTGGAAACTGACTTAAAAACTCAAAAACAAAGTTTAAAACACTAAACTCGACTCAAAGAATGCAAAACTAATGGTTAAAACACTTAAACAAACCTAAAACTCAAAACAGCAACCTAATGACTCAAAACTGCCTAAAAACCACTTTCTGGGCAGTTTTGAGAACCTAACAAGAACTTGGACGAATTTGGGTGAAAACTTGAATCAAAACACTTAGAAACACAAATCAAAACACTTTCTAACTAATCTAAGACTTCAAAATACAGGGGAATTTGTTTTGGACGAAAATTGAAAACAAAACAGAAACTTAAAACAAAACAGATTTTAAAACGTTTTTGGATGAAAAGGATGGATAAAAGGCTAGTTAGGAGGTTCTTCTCCACACATGTCACACTTGCAAACAAAACGATTTTCAGTTGTTCTTCCAATGAATTATGAATACTCAACGCCCCAAATTAACTGTGAATTGCACTAATTAACCCTCAGTTTTTCCACACGTTGATAGGAGCATATTTATGCGCCTTAGTTAGCTAGTTCTTATGCATTTTCATGGTGTTTTCTTAGTTAAAGTAGTCTTTTAAGCTAGTTTTATGTGTTTTCAGGTTTTAAGGCTAAAGGATGCAAGAAGATGCATTTTGGAGCAAAATTGGGCTTGGAATGATTATCACATAATTGGAGCCAAGGTTTGGACGAATTTGAGGACTTGAAGATGATGATTCCTACTTGAACAAGGTTTCCTAGTTGAAGTAGGAAAGTGCTTACATGAAGAAGGATTCCTAATCGACGAAGGATTCCTAATCAACGAAGGATTCCTAATTGAAGATGGATTCCTAATCACATGAGGATTCCTAATTGAAGATGGATTCCTAATCACATGAGGATTCCTAGAAGAACAAGGATTCCTACTCCAATAAGGATTCCTACTTGAAATAGGAAAGTTAAGCCAAAGTTTCCTACTTTGGCTTGATTTTTCCTAAATCTCCCTAAAAGTTCCAGCAATTATGAAGACTTCCTAAGCATTCTAGGACATCAAATACACATCTCTTGCACCTTTTGAACCCTTGCCACACTCCCCTTGGTATTTCCTCTTCCTTATTTCCTGATTCTAGGCTTTAAAACTCTTTCCTTTTGTGTTTTAAACCCTAGCCGAATTTCCCTTGCTATTTCCTTTAAGTTTCTGATTTTATTTCCTAATTCTAGAATCCTTAGACTTAATTTCTGATTTCCTAATAAACCTAGGGTTTTAATTTCTGTTTTCCTTTAAATAAACCTCCTTGTTGCAGCCACAAAAGATCCCATTCAGCCACACACTCTCCCAAATTCGTCAAAACCCATCCACAACCTCAGAAACCATTCCTCCTTCATCTCTGCCGATTTCCACCACCATTCTTCATATCCACACCTTCCACACAACACCCACACACCATCCCCAAGCCTTGCCGTGCCTCTATACCATCCATAATCCATTCTACATCACAAAACAGCCCAGAAACCACACCATCCCAATCTGCCGCAAGGGGAAGAGAAGGAGACAGTTCACAAAGTTGTTTGGCTCTTCAATCTGAGTTGTTGAACAATTTAGGTGTATTCTATCTTATATTTCAATGTCTACTTCTTGTAATCTTTGTTTTTCATTGAGTATGATTGGCTAAATTCGTTTTGGCTAAGGGTGTATTCGAAACCATGTTTATTTATGTGAAATAAGTTGATTACTTCCAGTTATCGTTTCATAAGTCGTGAATACAATTTGCTTAACCGTTTAATTCAAAAATTATTCTTGTATGTTGATTGAGAGTGCACACTTGATTTGCATGCTGGAATTTGGTGCTAGAATATAAGTTTGTTTCACCTAATCGTTATGAATTTATATTCGCAAGTAGTGAAGATCGCTAATCACGATCGTGTTAAGTAGATTCATGGCAGGAGTATCATGCTTTTCATAGTTACAATTGCCTTGTCGATGCTTATGATTTCCAAAGAACTTAATGATTCTAACTTGTATCTTTATCATGTTGTTCATATAGAGAACTTGTTAGGAATAATTTGTTTGCGATGCATATTCATCCAATTCAATGATTCTAGGGAAATCTGAAAGTTAATTTAAGCGAACCTAATTAACTTGGAGTGTCGAGGTTCATAATTTATTGAATTGATAACTGGAAATCGATTTACGTTGCATAAATTTCATGTGTGGAGAAGAACCCCTTGGCCATTCCATCACCCATTGATTCATCACATTTAGTTTACAATCTGTTTTAATTTACAATCTGTGCATTTAGTTCAAATTCGTCCAAACACAATTCCCCCATATTTTGTTAAGTTTGAGTCTTCATAATCTGTCCTCTTTGGTGTTTTTAAGTATTTTGAGTCATAAGTTTTGTCAAATTCGTCCAAATCTTGTCTTAGTTGCTGTTTGAGTCAATTAACTTGTTTTAGTCAGTTTTGGGCAGATTTGAGTGTTTCAAATCTGTTTTGAATCTTAGTAGTCTAATTAGAGTCTTTAAGTTTAGTTTTTGTGTTTCTAAGTCGATTTGTATTAGATTAGCACCCCTAGTTAATCCCCGGTTAGAACGATCCCTACTTACATCATTACTACAATTGTCACAAATAGGGTTTAATTTGTGTGTCAAGTTAATTTTCACATCAAATTTTGGCGCCGTTGCCGGGGATTAGCAAAGTTGCTAATCCCTTGGTTCTTTTCTTTTCGTTTAGTTTGTTTTTGTTTTTGTTTTAGTTTCTGAGTTAGTTTTGTTTTCCTTGTTTTGTGTTACTTTTGATAGTTGATTTAGTTCTCTTTCTTTGATTTAAGGTACTAGAGAAGTAAGACATGGATTTTGCTAATCTTCAAGCTCAAATGGCGAATCTTACTTCTCAATTGTCGCAAGATGTCGAAAGGACCACAAGACAAAGTATCCCAACATTTGATTGGAGTGATCATTCAAACTCTATGTGGTGGGAAGCTCAACAAGTTCAACACGAAGCATAGTGGCAGCCATATGAGGAGTTCTATTCAAGACCTATGCAGCCACCACAACCTCATATACAATATGCTCAATTAAACTCAGGTTCGTCAATAGATTATAATCAAATTCTTAATGAATTAAATTCTTTGGTGCAGGGCTCACAAAATCAAGCCAAGGAGGCTCAACAAGATGCATATTGGCAGCCATATGAGGAGTTATACACCACGCCTAGGCAGCCACCACCGCCTCCCCCACAACAAATCCAATCGAATTCAAGTATGCCTATGAGTTATGATGAAATTCTTGATGTACTAACCTCCTTGACACAGGGCTCACAACAACAAGAATACTGACATCCATTTGAGGAGTTCTATCAGTGGCCATATACACCACCACAGCCTCGCCCACAATCTTCCCAAACAAATTCGGGTACGTCAATGGATAATGACCCAATTGTTCAATTACTCACCTCTTTGACACATGAAGCAGAAAATGAAGCCAACAAAATGGATGAATTAGAGAAGCAAGTTGGGCAGATTGTGGAGTTCATGGCACAAATTCAAGAACAAAGTGAATTCTCCAACGCAAACATTGTAAATTCAATGGAAGATTTTGAAATTACTGGAGCCATCACTTTGGGGAGTGCCATGGAGGTTGGAGTTGAACCAAGGGCGTCCAACCAAATCCAAGGGGAGGACGAACAGCTGCTAATTGAAGAGGATGAAGAAGACACACCCACGGCAAGGGCAAAACAACCCTTGCCGCAGCCTCCTAGAGTCCCTATGTCGTCCAACTCAGGTAAGTTGGTTCCAAATTCAAATCCTTCTTACCCCATTCCACCATATGTCCCTTTTCCTCGCAGATTTTTGATTCCCAAGCAAGAAGAGAGTGAAAAAGACATTGTGGAAGCTCTTTCCAAGGTGCAAGGTGATATCCCAATACTTGGCAAACCAAATCAAGTTCCAGATTGTGTTGAAGTATTCAAAGAACCTTGTTCACCAAGAAGAATGATTCAAGAGAAAGTAGTGGCTGGAGAATATCAAGAATTCATCAAAGAGGACGTATTTGAAACAACAAAGCCCAAAGAATTTGAGTTTGATGACACGGGACAAATCACAACCATCGTAGTAAATCTGGCCAAATTCAAAGTCTCTAGAACTTTAAAAGAAGTGGTGTTCATCCTTGAGTTCTTTACGGAGAGAAAAAGTAAGTCATCTACTCCAATTTCCATTACATTTTATACTTACATGTTGTTAATGATTCAGGCACCCACTCTCAAATTTAAACCATTGCCGGATCATTTCAAGTATCACCTTCCATTCAAGGATCAATTCCATGCCGTGGGACCTAGGGAAGCTTAAAGACAAGTATCGTCAACTTAGGAACGATGGAACTTTCACTCCACTTCCAGATTTGCGTTCCTAAACTCTTCACTTTGTTGTTTATTTCGAATCTGCCTATTTAGTTGTTTTACTTGTTGTTTGTGTGTTTCTTTTTGTTTAGTGTGGTTGTATGCTTGAAACATTGAGGACAATGTTTGATTTAAGTGTGGGGGGGGTAACTAAGTGTTTTAGATGCAAATTCGTGGGATTTTATCACCCTTAACTTGGAGACTTGTTCCTTGCTGTTTTCAAGTGTTTTTGAGCAGTTTTGGTGTGTTTTAGTGTGTGTTGATGCAAAAATCCGAAAATCACATAAAAATTTGAAACATTTGTTTTAAAAACCCAAAAAGAGTTGTTTTTGTGTGTTTGTTTGTGTCTTAGGGTACCTTCCAACACAATGATGAGAATTCGATTTGTAATTACATGGCTGTTAAAGAAAGTGATTAACATGGATGAAAGTTTGATTTACTCTTTGTTTATGCTTAGTTGTGGTTATAACTTATGAATTCACATGCAATCATAAAGAGAAAAAAAATCAGTTTTTGTAACATGCTTGAAGGAAGGAACTCAAACTAACGCTACAACCTTGTGAGACTTGAGCTTAAACGTTTATTTGGAGAGTTAAAATCTGTGCATTCTTGTTTCTAAAGTCGTTGCATGATCTCATTATTCTTTGCTTGGTTGCTACTTAGAAGGCGTTTCATCATTTAGTTCCAAATACTAGAACTCATGCCCGTTCCATTCAAAGCATGACATTGATTTGCATACCACATATTCAAGATGAAGTTGTGTAGTGAACTAGAGCCAAAAAGCCGAACCCTATACACATGTTTTGTAGGTATAAACCCCCTTGAGCCATGTTTTAGCCCATTGTCTTTGTTAACCCACATTACACCTACCTAGCCTAGATTAGGACCATCCATACCCTTGTTCTTGAAGCATAGTAAAACATGATTCAAATTGAATCCCTTTTGATTAATGTATGGCAGAACACAAGTGTGGGGGAATTTGTATGTGTGTGTTGATATGCCAAGAAAAGAAATAAGGCATGAGTGAAAATAAAAAGAAAAAAAAAAAAAGAAAAAATTTCGTGGAAAAAGAAAAAGAAAAGAAAAAGTTGTGGAAAGAAAGAAAAAAAAAAAAGAGAGTATGAAATAAGTGAAAATAAGTTCACATGTTTATGGTAGTTGAAGAAAGGGTCCAAAACGTTGAATATGGCCCTAAGAGTTGTATGAATCTTCCCCTTGTGTGTCTAAGTGAGTTTCTGCAATCATAAGTGATTCTAAGTCTAGATTTCATTACTTTGCTTATTATGCTTTAAGAACGTTTGTTTTCCTTACCTTTCGTTGTTAGCCAATCACCCCAAGCCCCGTTACAACCCTTAACTTCTATCTTGAGTGTTGTGTATTTCAATTTGTGGAGTTTGAATTTGGTATGAGCATATGGTGTCACTGGTTCTCGCATCTAAGTAGTAGCATTCCATCCATGAGATCATATCTAAACATGCTTCTTAACTCTAGAAATTGCGTTCTTTGTGATACATATATGTGAGCATTCGTTTTCATATCTACATCAATCCTCTCACATATAACTAGTATAGGGTGTGTAGTTAGAAAATCTGAGTGAAAATTGAGTGCATATCTTGTAAGGAATTGAGCGAATTCTCTAAGGCATGTTACTACATTCAAAACATCGTTTTAATTGGTTAATTGTGAACTAGTAAGTGGTGACTATGATTAAGTATGTGCTCATGTGTAAAGATGACTAAAATCTATGGGGATAACAATTTTTAACATGTCATGTGCATTGGAAATCCCTAAGACAATTGTTGAAAGGTTTAGGTTGTGTTTTAGTTGTTTTGTTTTGTTTTATTTCTTTGTTTTGCTCGAGGACTAGCAAAAGCTAAGTGTGGGGGAATTTGATAGGAGCATATTTATGCGCCTTAGTTAGCTAGTTCTTATGCATTTTCATGGTGTTTTCTTAGTTAAAGTAGTCTTTTAAGCTAGTTTTATGTGTTTTCAGGTTTTAAGGCTAAAGGATGCAAGAAGATGCATTTTGGAGCAAAATTGGGCTTGGAATGATTATCACATAATTGGAGCCAAGGTTTGGACGAATTTGAGGACTTGAAGATGATGATTCCTACTTGAACAAGGTTTCCTAGTTGAAGTAGGAAAGTGCTTACATGAAGAAGGATTCCTAATCGACGAAGGATTCCTAATCAACGAAGGATTCCTAATTGAAGATGGATTCCTAATCACATGAGGATTCCTAATTGAAGATGGATTCCTAATCACATGAGGATTCCTAGAAGAACAAGGATTCCTACTCCAATAAGGATTCCTACTTGAAATAGGAAAGTTAAGCCAAAGTTTCCTACTTTGGCTTGATTTTTCCTAAATCTCCCTAAAAGTTCCAGCAATTATGAAGACTTCCTAAGCATTCTAGGACATCAAATACACATCTCTTGCACCTTTTGAACCCTTGCCACACTCCCCTTGGTATTTCCTCTTCCTTATTTCCTGATTCTAGGCTTTAAAACACTTTCCTTTTGTGTTTTAAACCCTAGCCGAATTTCCCTTGCTATTTCCTTTAAGTTTCTGATTTTATTTCCTAATTCTAGAATCCTTAGACTTAATTTCTGATTTCCTAATGAACCTAGGGTTTTAATTTCTGTTTTCCTTTAAATAAACCTCCTTGTTGCAGCCACAAAAGATCCCATTCAGCCACACACTCTCCCAAATTCGTCAAAACCCATCCACAACCTCAGAAACCATTCCTCCTTCATCTCTGCCGATTTCCACCACCATTCTTCATATCCACACCTTCCACACAACACCCACACACCATCCCCAAGCCTTGCCGTGCCTCTATACCATCCATAATCCATTCTACATCACAAAACAGCCCAGAAACCACACCATCCCAATCTGCCGCAAGGGGAAGAGAAGGAGACAGTTCACAAAGTTGTTTGGCTCTTCAATCTGAGTTGTTGAACAATTTAGGTGTATTCTATCTTATATTTCAATGTCTACTTCTTGTAATCTTTGTTTTTCATTGAGTATGATTGGCTAAATTCGTTTTGGCTAAGGGTGTATTCGAAACCATGTTTATTTATGTGAAATAAGTTGATTACTTCCAGTTATCGTTTCATAAGTCGTGAATACAATTTGCTTAACCGTTTAATTCAAAAATTATTCTTGTATGTTGATTGAGAGTGCACACTTGATTTGCATGCTGGAATTTGGTGCTAGAATATAAGTTTGTTTCACCTAATCGTTATGAATTTATATTCGCAAGTAGTGAAGATCGCTAATCACGATCGTGTTAAGTAGATTCATGGCAGGAGTATCATGCTTTTCATAGTTACAATTGCCTTGTCGATGCTTATGATTTCCAAAGAACTTAATGATTCTAACTTGTATCTTTATCATGTTGTTCATATAGAGAACTTGTTAGGAATAATTTGTTTGCGATGCATATTCATCCAATTCAATGATTCTAGGGAAATCTGAAAGTTAATTTAAGCGAACCTAATTAACTTGGAGTGTCGAGGTTCATAATTTATTGAATTGATAACTGGAAATCGATTTACGTTGCATAAATTTCATGTGTGGAGAAGAACCCCTTGGCCATTCCATCACCCATTGATTCATCACATTTAGTTTACAATCTGTTTTAATTTACAATCTGTGCATTTAGTTCAAATTCGTCCAAACACAATTCCCCCATATTTTGTTAAGTTTGAGTCTTCATAATCTGTCATCTTTGGTGTTTTTAAGTATTTTGAGTCATAAGTTTTGTCAAATTCGTCCAAATCTTGTCTTAGTTGCTGTTTGAGTCAATTAACTTGTTTTAGTCAGTTTTGGGCAGATTTGAGTGTTTCAAATCTGTTTTGAATCTTAGTAGTCTAATTAGAGTCTTTAAGTTTAGTTTTTGTGTTTCTAAGTCGATTTGTATTAGATTAGCACCCCTAGTTAATCCCCGGTTAGAACGATCCCTACTTACATCATTACTACAATTGTCACAAATAGGGTTTAATTTGTGTGTCAAGTTAATTTTCACATCACACGTTATTAAGTTGGATGATTGCATGCGACAACCCAAAACATTCCCTACAAGTTCCCTACATGAATTGCATAATAGAGATATAAGCAAGAATCATTACGTTCTATGAAAAACATAAGCATTGACGAAGCATTTGTTACTATGAATTGCATGAAACTTATGCTAAGAATTCATTCAACGCGATCGTTTTCAAGCGATCTTCACTACTTGTGATTATAAGATTGTAACTATTAGGTGAAACTCCCTCATAATCTAGCATCATATTCATGCATGAAAACTAAGCGTGCACTCTCAATCAACATACGCAAATAAGTTATCAATCAAATAGATGAACGAATTGAATCCACAACTTATGAAATAACAACTGAATGTAATCAAATCATATTGCAAACATATACATGGTTTCGAATCCCCCCCTAACCAAGGGGGGTTTAGTTCCTCATACTCACAACACAAAGAATATCAAAATTAAACATGGAATTCAAAGGAAAGACAACACCTAAAACGTTCCAGCAATCCTCAATTGAATGGCATGAACGTCCCAAGCTCCTCTCCTCCTCTTGGCTGCGGCACAAAGACTAGAGATAGGTTCTAGGGGTTATTTGGATGGATGAGTAGGTAAGGAATGATATGGTAGTGTTTAGGGGACATGGGGGTTGCGGCAAAGTGTGAAAATATGGCAGATTGGTGAAGAAAGGCTGCGGCAAGGGGGCTGAATGTGTTTGGACGAATTTCTGAATTGTGGAGGGGGTGATGATGGCTAAAGGATGTATAACCACATATATATAGGCAGCCAAACCCTAAAGAAATCAGGTTAGACAAATGGGCTAGGGTTTGGGTGCGGCTAGGGGTTGGAAATCTACCAGAAAATAGGGTTTCTAGAACATTAGGTGCGGCATGGGCTTAGGGTAGATGGATTAGGGTTTAACTTGGCAGAAATTAAATGATTAGGCCCTAGGGTGTGGCTGATTAAGTGGGCTAGGATTAGGGTTTAGGTGCGGCATAGGCTTAGGGTCCACAAGGAGTTTAGGGTTTATGTCATCTAAAAGCCCAAAGCCAAGAATAGAAACTCACGAAAATGGAAACCTCCAAGAATAGAAACTTCCAACTTTAGAAACTTTGGTTGCCAATTCCGACTTCTTTGTTCTTCACTTCCATTTCTTCATGTCTTAAGCTCCTTTGACCTTCAAGCTCGTCCATTCCTCGTGCTCCATTAGCCTACACAACATTCCGTCTCAATTTTGCTCTAAAATGCTCCATTTCGCACCATTTCATGTAATATGTCCTTTAAACCTGAAAACACATGAAAGTAGCTTAAAAGACTACTTTAACGAAGAAAACATAACGAAAATGCATAAGACCTAGCTACTAAGGCGCATAAATATGCTCCTATCAAATTCCCCCACACTTAGCTTTTGCTAGTCCTCGAGCAAAACAAACAAAAGAAAGAAAACAAAACGAAACCAACTAACCAAAACAAAACCTAAACCTTCCAACATTTGCCTCAGGGATTTCCAATGCACATACATGTTAAAGATTGTTATCCCCACAGATTTGAGTCATCTTTACACAAGCACATACTTAATTAAAGTCAATACTCACTAATTCATAAGTAATCAATTAAAACAATGCTTTGAACGTAGTACATGCCTTAGAGAATTCCCTCAATTCCTTACAAGATATACACTCTATTTTCACTCAGATTTTCTAACTACACACCCTACACTAGTCATATGTGAGAAGATTGATGTAGATATGAAAACGAATGCTCACATATATGTATCACAAAGAACGCAATTTCTAGAGTTAAGAAGCATGTTTAGATATGATCTCATGAATGGAATGCTACTACTTAGATGCGAGAACCAGTGACACCATATGCTCATACCAAATTCAAACTCCACAAATTGAAACACATAACACTCAAGATAGAAGTTAAGGGTTGTAATGGGGCTTGGGGTGTTGGTTAACAAGGAAAGGATAAGGAAAACAAACGTTCTTCAAGCGATAGTAAGCAAAGTAATGAAATTGAGACTTAGAATTCACTTAGATTTCAGAAATTAACTTTAACACACAAGGGGGAGACTTAAACAACTCCTTAGGGTCAAATTCATTGTTTTGGACCCTTACTTCAACAAACAATACTTTGGAAATCTTTTTCTCAACTTTTCAACTCTTTTTTTTCATACTTTTCATACTTTTTCTTCATTTTTTTCTTTTTCCACGAATTTTTTTCTTTTTTTTTCTTGTCTTTCCACACGTGCCTATGGCACACAAAATCACAAAAGAAATATTTCCCCCACACTTGTTTTCTGCCACATTAATCAAAAGGAATTCAATTTGAATCATGCTTTACTATGCTTTAAGAACAAGGTCTGGATGGTCCTAATCTAGGCTAGGTGAGGAAAACATGGGTTAACAAATAACGAAGGCTAACAAGGCTCAATGGGGTTAAAAACCTACAAATTCGTGAGATCATCCAAAATGTTTCCTTTTCAAATATTTGCCCCACTCTAGCCGTGGGCTCTTCTTCCTCTTCAAATTCGTTTTCTTCGCAATGAGGTTCCGGGCTAGGTGGATTGGATGCTTGCTGCCTTCTTGCTCTTCTCAAAGTTCGCTCAAAATCGTCGTCGAACTCCAAAATGTTTGCTTGGACAGATTTGGAACTTCGAGTCATACACTCATACCTAAAACAAGAAAACAAGAAACCAAGTCAGAAACTGAATTTAAAACAAACAAAAATAACACAAAAAGAAATAACGAGGGATTAGCAACTTTGCTAATCCCCGGCAACGGCGCCAAAATTTGATATGAAAATTATGTTGACACACAAATTAAACCCTATTTGTGACAATTGTAGTAATGATGTAAGTAGGGATCGTTCTAACCGGGGATTAACTAGGGGTGCTAATCTAATACAAATCGACTTAGAAACACAAAAACTAAACTTAAAGACTCTAATTAGACTACTAAGATTCAAAACAGATTTGAAACACTCAAATCTGCCCAAAACTGACTAAACAAGCTAATTGACTCAAACAGCAACTAAGACAAGATCTGACTTAAAAACTCAAAAAAACAAAGTTTAAAACACTAAACTAGACTCAAAGAACACAAAACTAAAAGTTAAAACACTTAAACAAACCTAAAACCCAAAACAGCAACTAGAAGACTCAAAACTGCCTAAAAACCACTTTCTGGGCAGTTTTGAGCACCTACACTAATTTGGACGAATTTGGCAAAACTTATGACTCAAAACACTTAAAAACACCAAAGAGGACAGATTATGAAGACTCAAACTTAACAAAATATGGGGGAATTGTGTTTGGACGAATTTGAACTAAATGCACAGATTGTAATTTAAAACAGATTGTAAACTAAATGTGATGAATCAATGGGTGATGGAATGGCTAAGGGGTTCTTCTCCACACATGAAATTTATGCAACGTAAATCGATTTCCAGTTATCAATTCAATAAGTTATGAACCTCGACACTCCAAGTTAATTAGGTTCGCTTAAATTAACTTTCAGATTTCCCTAGAATCATTGAATTGGATGAATATGCATCGCAAACAAATTATTCCTAACAAGTTCTCTATATGAACAACACGATAAAGATACAAGTTAGAATCATTAAGTTCTTTGGAAATCATAAGCATCGACAAGGCATTCGTAACTATGAAAAGCATGATACTCTTGCCAGGAATCTACTTAACACGATCGTGACTAGCGACCTTCACTACTTGCGAATATAAATTCATAACGATTAGGTGAGACAAATTTATATCCTAGCACCAAATTCAAGCATGCAAATTAAGCGTGCACTCTCAATCAACATACAAGAACAAGTTTTGAATTAAACGGTTAAGCAAATTGTATTCACGACTTATGAAACGATAACTGGAAGTAATCAACTTATTTCACATAAATAAACATGGTTTCGAATACACCCTTAGCCAAAACGAATTTAGCCAATCATACTCAATGAAAAACAAAGATTACAAGAAGTAGACATTGAAATATAAGATAGAATACACCTAAAATTGTTCAACAACTCAGATTGAAGAAGCCAAACAACTTTGTGAACTGTCTCCTTCTCTTCCCCTTGCGGCAGATTGGAATGATGTGGTTTCTGGACTGTTTTTGTGATGTAGAATGGATTATGGGTGGTATAGAGGCACGGCAAGGCTTGGGGATGGTGTGTGGATGTTGGGTGGAAGGTGTGGAGATGAAGAATGGTGGTGGAAATCGGCTGGAATGAAGGAGAAGTGGTTTCTGAGGTTGTGGATGGGTTTTGACGAATTTGGGAGAGTGTGTGGCTGAATGGGCTCCTTTGTGGCTGCACACACTTGTTTATTTAAAGGGATTAGGAAATTAAAAACCCTAGCTAATTAGGTAAACAGAAATTTAAGTCAAATGCTTCTAAAAATAGGAAATCAAATCAGAAAATAAAAGGAAAGGTGAAGGGAAATTCGGCCAGGTTTTAAAGCAAAACAAGGAAGGTGTTTTAAATCAGATTTTTGGGAAAGAAACCCTCTCCCTTGCACGGCAAGGAAGAGGAAAGGGTGAGGGAAGTGCGGCACATGTCCTAGAGTGGTTTAGGCTTTTGTTTTGTGTCCTAGAATGCTTAGAAAATCTTCATAATTGTTGGAACTTTTAGGGACAATTAGGAAAAATCAAACCAAAGTAGGAAACCTTGGCTTAACTTTCCTACTTCAAATAGGAATCCTTGTTGGAGTAGGAATCCTTATTGGAGTAGGAATCCTTGTTCTTCTAGGACTCCTCATTTGATTAGGAATCCTTCGTTGATTAGGAATCCTTCTTCGATTAGGAATCCCCTTCATGTAAGCACTTTCCTACTTCAACTAGGAAACCTTGTTCAAGTAGGAATCATCATCTTCAAGTCTTCAAATTCGTCCAAACCTTGGCTCCAAATATGTGACATGCATTCCAAACTCCATTTTGCTCCAAAATGCTCCAAAATGCCTCTTCTTGCATCCTTTGGCCTTAAAACCTGAAAACACATAAAACTGACTTTAAACACTAAAATAGCTAAGTAAACACATCCTAAATGCACGAGAACAAGCCAATTAAGTAGCATAAATATGCTCCTATCAAATACCCCCACACTTAGCTTTTGCTAGTCCTCGAGCAAAACGAAATAAACAAAACGAAACAAAGTAAACAAACACACTCTAATCCTTCCAACATTTGTCTCAGGGATTTCCAATGCAACATGACATGTTAAAAATCATCATCCCCACAGATTTTGGCTTTCCCCACCCTTTAGCAAATACTTAATCATAGTCACCACATACTAGTTCACATATAACCATTTAAAACGATGTTTTGAATGTAGTAACATACCTTAGAGAATTCGCTCAATTCCTTACAAGATACACTCTTATTTTCACTCCGATTTTCTGACTACACACCCTATACTAAGTATATGTGAGAAGATTGATGTAAACATGTAGACTAGTACACACATATGTATTAGCAAAGAGAGCAATTTCTGGAATTTATTAACATGTGTATATGTATGATCTCATGAATGGAATGCTACTACTTAGATGCGAGAACCAGTGACACCATATGCTCATACCAATTCCAAACTCCACATATTGAAATGCACAACACTCAAGATTGAAGTTAAGGGTTGTAACGGGGCTAGGGGTGATTGGCTAACAATGGAAGGTAAGGAAAACAAACATTCTTAAAGCATAATAAGCAAAGTAATGAAATTGATGCTTAGAATTCCTTTTGAATGCAGCAACTAACCTTGAAACACAATGGGTTTATTCATTCAACTTTTAGGGCCAAATTCACTCTTTATGGACCCTTTCTACAACAAACAACACTTGTGAGCTTTTCCTCACTTATTTCAAACTCTTTTCTTTTCTTTTCAACACTTTTTCCTTCTCTTTTTCTTTTTCCACGAATTTTGTTTTTTTTTTTTCTTTTCATGCCTTATTTCTTTTCTTGGCATATCAACACACACACACAAATTCCCCCACACTTGTTTTCTGCCAAACATTAATCAGAAGGGATTCAAATTGAATCATGCTTTACTATGCTTCAAGAACACGGGTATGGATGGTCCTAATCTAAGCTAGGTAGGGGTTATGTGGGTTGACAACAAATATGGCTAAACAAGGCTCAACGGGGTTAAACTTAAACACAATGCACAGAGGGTTGGCTTTTTGGCTCTTGGTTCACTAAACAACTTCATCTTGCTCATGTGTTATGCAATTCAATATCATGCTTTGAATGGAATGGGCATGAGTTCTAGCATTTGGAACTAAATGATAAAACGCCTTCTAAGTAGTAACCAAGCAAAGAATAATGAGATCATGCAACGACTTTAGAAAACAAGAATGGACAGATTAATAACTCTCCAAAGAACGTATTAGGCTCAAGTCTCTCAAGGTTGTAGCGATAGTTTGAGTTCCTTCCTTCAAGCATGTTACAAAAACTGATTTTTTTTCTTTGTGATTACATGTGAATTCGTAAGCTATAACCACAACCAAGCATAAACAAAAGAGCATATCAAACTTCCATCCATGTTTATAACTCTTTTTAACAGCCATGCAATTAAAAACCAAATCCTCATCATTGTGTTGGAAGGTACCCTAAGACACAAACAAACACACACAAACTACTCTTTTTGGGTTTTTCAAAACAAATTTTTCAAATTTTTATGAGATTTTCGGATTTCTATGTCTAAACACTCCAAAATGCTTCAAAAGATACTAAAAACACTTAAAACAGCAAGAAACAACATTGTAAGTGATAGGTGAATAAAACCCACGAATTTTCATGCAAACATATTGTTTACCCCCCCCCACACTTAAATCAAACATTGTCCTCAATGTTTCAAGCATAAACTAACATAAACAAAAATCAAACAAACAAACAGCAACTAAACACACTAATCATGGCAGATTGTAAACAACAAAGAAAAGGGTTTGAGAAATTCAAATCTGGAATTGGAGTGATTCCAAGAAATTCCTTTGTTGATTGCATGGGTTGCCTCCCACGAAGCGCTTTCCTTTACGTCTTGCAGCCGGACGGCATAGTGGGTTGTTTCTTCCACAACATGTTCTACAAAGTTCTCGTAGTAAGGCTTCAATCGATGCCCATTCACTTTGAACTCTTGACCTGTTTTGAAACTACGAACTTGGACTGCACCATGAGGAAAAACATTAGTAATAACAAAGGGTCCAATCCAACGTGAACGTAACTTACCCGAAAATAGACGAAGACGAGAATTAAACAACAACACTTTCTGTCCAACAACAAAGGACTTGGTGCGGATCATCTTATCATGAAAGGCCTTGGTCTTTTCCTTATAAAGGCGAGCATTCTCATAAGCTTCATTCCGTATCTCCTCAAGTTCATTCAATTGGAGCTTACGATGAATTCCCGCCTCATCTACATCCATGTTGAACTTCCTCACGGCCCAATGAGCTTTGTGCTCCAACTCCACAGGTAGGTGACACGGTTTGCCATAAACAAGCCGAAATGGGGACATGCCTATGGGTGTTTTGTAGGCTGTCCTATAAGCCCACAATGCATCCTCTAACCTCAAGCTCCAATCTTTTCTTGTTGGCCCAACCGTCTTCTCAAGAATCTGTTTTATCTCCCGATTCGACACCTCGGCTTGCCCACTTGTTTGAGGATGATAGGGTGTCGAAACCCTATGTGTAACATTATACTTCTTGAGCAGCGCCTCGATGGTGCGATTACAAAAATGTGAACCACCATCACTTATGAGGACTCGGGGCATTCCAAACCTAGCAAAAATGTTAGACTTCACAAAATCTGCCACAACTTTGGAATCGTTAGTACGGGTGGCTTTTGCTTCCACCCATTTGGAAACATAATCCACCGCCAACAAGATATAGAGAAACCCATGTGATGAAGGAAAAGGACCCATAAAATCAATTCCCCACACATCGAATATTTCAACAGAAAGTATAGGGTTTTGTGGCATTTGATCCTTAACACTTATATTACCCATTCGTTGGCAACGATCACATGTAAGGCAAAATGTCCTAGCATCCCTAAAAATGGTTGGCCAATAAAACCCACACTCCAAAACTTTAAGGGCAGTGCGTTGTGTGCCAAAATGTCCCCCACATGCATATGAATGACAAAATGTTAAAATGGATTGAAATTCAGATTCATTCACACAACGTCGTACAATCTGATCGGGACAAAATTTCCAAAGGTATGGGTCATCCCAAACATAAAACCTAGCATCCTTTTTAAGCTTATCACATTGATTCCTATTAAGTGTGCTAGGGATATGTTTAGACACCAAAAAGTTCACCAAATCAGCATACCAAGGCTCACTAACCTGGATAGACATGAGTTGTTCATCGGGGAAGGTTTCAGAAATTGGCAATGCTTCCTCATGCACCATTCGGCTTAGGTGGTCAGCCACCACATTCTCCACGCCCTTCTTATCTCAAATCTCGATGTCAAACTCTTGTAGAAGCAACATCCATCGAATTAACCTAGGCTTGGCCTCCTTTTTCGTGAGCAAATACTTGAGGGCTGCATGATCAGTAAAAATAACAACTTTAGTACCAAGTAAATAAGATTGGAACTTATCTAATGCAAATACCACAACAAGTAATTCTTTTTCAGTGGTTGAGTAATTTAATTGAGCATCATTTAATGTCCTAGATGCATAATAAATAACATGAGGTTGTTTGTTCTTTCGCTGCCCCAAAACAGCTCCAATGGCATAATCCGAAGCATCACACATCAACTCGAATGGAAGGCTCCAATCTGGAGGTGTGATAATGGGGGCCGAAGTGAGAGCTTCCTTCAAGTGCTTGAAGGCCGTGGAACATGCATCATCAAACTCGAACACCACTTCTTTTTGGAGCAATCGGCATAGTGGCTGTGCAATCTTGGAGAAATCCTTTATGAAACGCCTATAAAAACCTGCGTGACCAAGAAACGAACGAACCTCTCTAACCGAAGTTGGAGAGGGTAAGTGACGAACAAGGTCTACTTTAGATTTATCCACTTCAATGCCTTTCTCAGAAATAATATGTCCTAGAACAATACCTTGCTTAACCATGAAGTGACATTTTTCCCAATTAAGCACAAGATTCGTTTCAACACAACGCTTCAAAATTAAGGTCAGATTATGCAAGCAATGATCGAATGAATTACCAAACACACTAAAGTCATCCATGAAGATTTCAATAATTTTCTCCACATAATCAGAAAATATACTCACCATGCATCGTTGAAATGTCGCGGGGGCATTGCACAAACCAAATGGCATGCGTCTACATGCAAAGGTGCCAAAGGGGCACGTGAAAGTTGTCTTCTCTTGGTCCTCCGGAGCTATCACAATTTGGTTATATCCGGAGTATCCATCAAGAAAGCAATAAAATGTATAACCGGCTAACCTTTCTAACATTTGGTCAAGGAATGGCAATGGAAAGTGATCCTTCCTTGTCATGGCATTTAACTTCCTGTAATCAATACAAACACGCCAACCGGTCACAACACGAGTGGGTACAAGTTCTTGTTCTTCATTTTTCACCACCGTGATTCCGGACTTCTTCGGAACAACCTGCACGGGTGACACCCAATGACTATCAGAAATAGGATATATAACACCACAATCAAGCAATTTTATAACTTCCTTTTTCACCACTTCCAACATGGGTGGATTAAGGCGACGTTGAGCTTCACGAGATGGCTTGGCTCCCTCCTCCAAAAGGATGCGATGCATGCACGTGGTCGGACTAATGCCTTTGATATCCGCCAAAGTCCACCCAATGGCAAATTTGTGCTCCCTTAACACCTTGATTAACTTATCTTCTTCTAGGGCCGTGAGTGAGCTAGATATGATGACGGGGAGTGTCTCATCTTTTCCCAAGAAAATGTACTTCAAATGACTAGGTAAGGGCTTTAACTCAAGTGTAGGTGGCTGCACAATTGATGGAAGCAACTTGTTAGTCAAAACCGAATCTAGAACTGAGAGTGGAGACTTACCAAAGTGTGAGGGCAATGACTCAAGGGCAGCAACCATCTCAATCACTTCACCACAAGGGGGTACGGCAACATGGTCAGATTGCATGTCGTGGGTTGCTTGGCTTCCCCCACACCCCATTCTTGCTCCTATGCCATGCACTAGGGCTACCTCAAGTGCATCTTCATTCATTTGATTTAAATGCACCTGCGCCAAAGAATCAACAATATCAATAGCAAAACAAGAATGGTCCTCAATTGGATATTTAATGGTTTCAGAAAGATTAAAGTTAATAATGTCCCCATCAAACTCCATGGTCAAAGTTCCTTTATACACATCTATCTTTGTCCTAGCTGTTTTCATGAATGGACGGCCTAGCAAGATTGGCAATGATGGAGCATGGCTCGAATCCTCCATTTCCAAAACATAGAAATCTGCAGGAAAGATAAGGTGATTGACTTGCACTAAAACATCCTCAAGGACTCCCTTGGGATAAGCGTTAGAACGATCGGCCAATTGAATTATAACGCCATCTTGTTTTAACTCACCAAGATTCATAGATGCATAAATGGAATATGGCATAACATTAATAGAAGCACCTAGATCTAACATGCATTGTTCAAATCTAGTGTTTCCAATTATACATGGGATAGTAAAGCTCCCCGGATCCTTACACTTTGGAGGCAACTTTCGTTGCAAAACCGCGGATACATTTTCGCTTACTTTCACAACTTCTTTGTTTGAAATTCTTTTCCTAGTTGTGCATAACTCTTTCAAAAACTTTGCATACCTGGGCACTTGCTTAATGGCATCAAGTAAAGGAATGTTTACTTGGACTTTCCGGAAGGTATCCAAAATGTCTTTTTCGCTCTCTTCCTTCTTTGATTGTGCAAATCTGCGAGGGAAAGGAACATTGGGCAGATTAGTGTTTGAATTCACAACATTTGGAACAACATTACCTGAGGTGGACGGATGGGAGGGCTTAGGTTGCTGCGGCATAGGTGGTACCACCTTTGCCGTGGGGTGTGATGGCTCCTCCTCCTTGTTTTGGGCAGATTCATGTGCTTTGTTTCCTACTTCTTTTCCACTTCTTAGGGTGATAGCTTTTGCCGATTCGAACCCACCCTTAGACCATCTCCAACCCTTGGGCTAAAAGCCAAATTTTTTAGCCCGGAAAATTTAGCTTTTAGCCCAGAAACATCTTTTCTGCTCCAACCCTTCTACCCTAAAATTTTAGCCCGGAATTATTAAAGAATGAAATTAGCCTAAATTTTTTTCTTAAATCAATTTTTTTTTTAAATAAATATGTAGATTATTGTAAATTAATTTAAAACAGATTGTAAACTAAATGTGATGAATCAATGGGTGATGGAATGGCTAAGGGGTTCTTCTCCACACATGAAATTTATGCAACGTAAATCGATTTCCAGTTATCAATTCAATAAGTTATGAACCTCGACACTCCAAGTTAATTAGGTTCGCTTAAATTAACTTTCAGATTTCCCTAGAATCATTGAATTGGATGAATATGCATCGCAAACAAATTATTCCTAACAAGTTCTCTATATGAACAGCACGATAAAGATACAAGTTAGAATCATTAAGTTCTTTGGAAATCATAAGCATCGACAAGGCATTCGTAACTATGAAAAGCATGATACTCTTGCCAGGAATCTACTTAACACGATCGTGACTAGCGACCTTCACTACTTGCGAATATAAATTCATAACGATTAGGTGAGACAAATTTATATCCTAGCACCAAATTCAAGCATGCAAATTAAGCGTGCACTCTCAATCAACATACAAGAACAAGTTTTGAATTAAACGGTTAAGCAAATTGTATTCACGACTTATGAAACGATAACTGGAAGTAATCAACTTATTTCACATAAATAAACATGGTTTCGAATACACCCTTAGCCAAAACGAATTTAGCCAATCATACTCAATGAAAAACAAAGATTACAAGAAGTAGACATTGAAATATAAGATAGAATACACCTAAAATTGTTCAACAACTCAGATTGAAGAAGCCAAACAACTTTGTGAACTGTCTCCTTCTCTTCCCCTTGCGGCAGATTGGAATGATGTGGTTTCTGGGCTGTTTTTGTGATGTAGAATGGATTATGGGTGGTATAGAGGCACGGCAAGGCTTGGGGATGGTGTGTGGATGTTGGGTGGAAGGTGTGGAGATGAAGAATGGTGGTGGAAATCGGCTGGAATGAAGGAGAAGTGGTTTCTGAGGTTGTGGATGGGTTTTGACGAATTTGGGAGAGTGTGTGGCTGAATGGGCTCCTTTGTGGCTGCACACACTTGTTTATTTAAAGGGATTAGGAAATTAAAAACCCTAGCTAATTAGGTAAACAGAAATTTAAGTCAAATGCTTCTAAAAATAGGAAATCAAATCAGAAAATAAAAGGAAAGGTGAAGGGAAATTCGGCCAGGTTTTAAAGCAAAACAAGGAAGGTGTTTTAAATCAGATTTTTGGGAAAGAAACCCTCTCCCTTGCACGGCAAGGAAGAGGAAAGGGTGAGGGAAGTGCGGCACATGTCCTAGAGTGGTTTAGGCTTTTGTTTTGTGTCCTAGAATGCTTAGAAAATCTTCATAATTGTTGGAACTTTTAGGGACAATTAGGAAAAATCAAACCAAAGTAGGAAACCTTGGCTTAACTTTCCTACTTCAAATAGGAATCCTTGTTGGAGTAGGAATCCTTATTGGAGTAGGAATCCTTGTTCTTCTAGGACTCCTCATTTGATTAGGAATCCTTCGTTGATTAGGAATCCTTCTTCGATTAGGAATCCCCTTCATGTAAGCACTTTCCTACTTCAACTAGGAAACCTTGTTCAAGTAGGAATCATCATCTTCAAGTCTTCAAATTCGTCCAAACCTTGGCTCCAAATATGTGACATGCATTCCAAACTCCATTTTGCTCCAAAATGCTCCAAAATGCCTCTTCTTGCATCCTTTGGCCTTAAAACCTGAAAACACATAAAACTGACTTTAAACACTAAAATAGCTAAGTAAACACATCCTAAATGCACGAGAACAAGCCAATTAAGTAGCATAAATATGCTCCTATCAGATATCCCTGCGCCAAAGAGTCAATTATATCAATAGAAAAGCATGAATGATCCTCACTAGGACAAAGTTCCACTATACACATGGACAAAGTTCCACTATACACATCAATCTTCGTCCGGGCCGTCTTCATGAATGGCCTTCCAAGTAGAATAGGCAGCGAAGGAGCATGGTCCGATTCATCCATTTCGAGGACATAGAAATCCGCCGGGAAGACTAAATGATTAACCTGCACAAGAACATCTTCCAAAACTCCCTTTGGATAGGCGTTAAATCTATCGGCCAATTGTATTATTTCCCCATCATTTTTCAATGCTCCTAAGTTCATAGATGCATAAATGGAATATGGCATAACATTTATAGAAGCACCTAAATCAAGCATGGCAGATTCAAATCTAGTATTCCCAATGACACAAGGAATGGTAAAGCTACCTGGATCTTTGCATTTGGGAGGTAGTTTGCGTTGTAGGATGGCGGACACATTCTCACCTACCTTTACCACTTCCTTAGTCGCCATCCTCTTCCTCGTGGTACACAACTCCTTCAAGAACTTAGCATACCTCGGAACTTGCTTGATTGCATCTAACAAAGGTATGTTAACTTGAACTTTCCTAAAGGTTTCAAGGATATCCTTTTCTGCCTCTTCTTTCTTCGTTTGCATGAACCTACTAGGAAAAGGCACATTTGAAGGGAAAATATTAGTATGAACCGAATTTGACACATTCTTACCTTTGTGGGACAAATTGGGCAGATTTGAGGCCTTAGGGACTGATATGATATTAACTAGCACTCAAATTAAACCCTCTTTTGTCAAATTGTAGTAAAGATGTAAGTAGGGATCGTTCTGGACCGGGGATTAGGAGGGATTGCTAAACACTTGGAAACTGACTTAAAAACTCAAAAACAAAGTTTAAAACACTAAACTAGACTCAAAGAATGCAAAACTAAAGTTTAAAACACTTAAACAAACCTAGAACTCAAAACAGCAACTAGAAGACTCAAAACTGCCTAAAAACCACTTTCTGGGCAGTTTTGAGCACCTACACTAATTTGGACGAAATTGGTTGAAAACTTGAATCAAAACACTTAGAAACACAAATCAAAACACTTTCTAACTAATCTAAGACTTCAAAATAAAGGGGGATTTGTTTTGGACGAAAATAGAAAACAAAACAGAAACTTAAAATTAAACAGATTGTAAAACGTTTTTGGGTGAAACGGATGGATAAAAGGCTAGTTAGGAGGTTCTTCTCCACACATGTCACACTTGCAAACAAAACGATTTTCAGTTGTTCTTCCGATAAACTATGAATACTCAACGCCCCAAATTAACCGTGAATTGCACTAATTAACCCTCAGTTTTTCCACAAGTTATTAAGTTGGATGATTGCATACGACAACCCAAAACATTCCCTACAAGTTCCCTACATGAATTGCATAATAGAGATACAAGCAAGAATCAATACGTTCTATGAAAAACATAAGCATTGACGAAGCATTTGTTACTATGAATTGCATGAAACTTATGCTAAGAATTCATTCAACGCGATCGTTTTCAAGCGATCTTCACTACTTGTGATTATAAGATTGTAACTATTAGGTGAAACTCCCTCATAATCTAGCATCATATTCATGCATGAAAACTAAGCGTGCACTCTCAATCAACATACACAAATAAGTTATCAATCAAATAGATGAACGAATTGAATCCACAACTTATGAAATAACAACTGAATGTAATCGAATCAAATTGCAAGCATGTACATGGTTTCGAATTACCCCCCAACTAAGGGGGTTTAGTTCCTCATACTCACAACATAAAGTTTATTAAATTGAAACATCGAAGACATAAGAAAGATTACACCTAAAACGCCCAAGAATTCCACTTTGAATTTCTGCACGTCAAGCTCCTCTTCTTCTTCTCCTTGCTGCGGCAGAGATGGTTTTGGGGGTTTTTGGATGTGGTTTTGGTTTACGAAGGGAGTTAGGATGGTATGGTGGTGCGGCAAGGGGTATGGATGGTGTATGGAAGTGTAGAATGGTGTATGGAGGTGGATGGTGGCTGCGGCAAGGATGGGAAGTGGCTGGAATGGATGGAAGATGCGGCAAGGTGGGGAAATAGGGTTTAGACGATTTCTTATTTATGGAGACAATTGTAGTATATGGATGACAATTGTAGTATATGAGCAAATAGGGATCGTTCTAACCGGGGATTAACTAGGGATGCTAATCACTGTAAAACTGACTCAAGAACATAAAAATATACTGTAGAACACTAAACTAGACTCAATTAATGCAAAACTAGGGTTTAAAACACCTAAACAAACTAAAAACTCAAAACAGCAACTAAAAGGCTCAAAACTGCCTTAAAACCACTTTCTGGGCAGTTTTGAGTACCTAACACTAGTTTGGACGAATTTGGACTATGACTTGACTCAAAACACTTAAAAACACAACTAAATGGATTTCTAACTAATCTAACACTTTGAAATAAATGGGGGAATGATTTTGACGAAATTAAAACTTTAAAACTCAAACTTTAAAAACAAATATAAAGCAAAACAGATTGTGATTAAATAGAATGGTGAGAAGCTAGTTAGAGGGTTCCTTATCCACACATGAACATATGCATACAACTCAATCTCCAATTACCCTTCCAACAAACCATAAATGACAATGCCCCCAATTAACTAGATTTCACCAATTAATTCTCAGATTTCCCTAGATTCATTGAATTGAATGGAATACGCATTACAACCAAATTATTCTTATCAAGGACCCTAACTATGGAATACGCATGATAGGGACACATATCAAAGATCATTAAGTTCAATGGACATCATAAGCATCGACGAGGCATTCATAACTATGGGATACGCATGTTACTCTTGCCTAGGATTTACTTAACGCAATCGTGACTAGCGACTTTCACTACTTATGAATATAAGTTCATAACGATTAGGTGAAATTCCCTTATATCCTAGTATCAAGTTTAGGCATGCAAATTAAGTGTCGACCCTCAACCCACATACATAAACAAGTTATCAATCAAATAGATAAGTAAATCACATTCACAATTTCTGAAATCATAATTGGAAGAAATCAAATCATATAAAACATATGTCCATGGCTTCAAATTCACCTCTAACTAAAAAGAAATTAGTTCCACATGTTTAACATAATTGAAAAGCAAGTCAAATTAAACATGAAAACAGAAACAAAGAAAGAAAGAACTCCAAACACTCCACTAATGGCAGATTGCATGTGCAAGGCTTCTCCCTCCTTTGGACTGCACGGCACTACTTCTTCCTCCTCCAATGGTGGCTGCACATGGTGGTGATGGTGGTGGGAAGGCACGGCAAGGGTGAATTGTGGCAGAAATATGGGAGTTTGGTGGTGGAAGGTTGCGGCAAGGAGAGAACTAGGGTTTTTGGCGTGAATGAATGATATGGGAGATGGTTTTGGGTGATGGACGAATTTCTGAGCATGGAGAGGGTGTTCTTCGGCCAAGGGAGGTAAAACACATATATATAGGCAGCCAAACCCTAAAGAAATCAGGTTAGACAAATGGGCTAGGGTTTAGGTGCGGCTAGGGTTAGGAAATCCACCAAAAACTAGGGTTTCTAGAACATTAGGTGCGGCATGGGCTTAGGGTAAGTAATCAGATTTTTTTCATGTGAACAAGGCCTAGGTGCGGCTGATTAAGTGGGCTAGGGTTAGGGTTAGGTGCGGCATAGGTCCAAGAGGCAAAGATGGGTCATCCAAAAGCCCAAAGCCAAGAATAGAAACTCTCGAAATTGGAAACCTCCAAGAATAGAAACTTCCAACTTTAGAAACTTTGGTTTCCAATTCCGAATTCTTAGTTCATCACTTTCATTTCTTCATTCTTAAGCTCCTTTGACCTTCAAACTCGTCCATTCCTCGTGCTCCATTTGCATACACCACATTCCAGCTCACTTTTTGCTCCAAAAGCTCCAAATTGCATCATTTCGTGTAATATGTCCTTTAACCCTGAAAACACATGAAAGTAGCTTAAAAGACTACTTTGACGAAGAAAACATAACAAAAATGCATAAGAACTAGCTAACTAAGGCGCATAAATATGCTCCTATCATATGATGCGAAATATATAAGCACACAAATTAAACCCTCTTTTTGTCAAATTGTAGTAAAGATGTAAGTAGGGATCGTTCTAGACCGGGGATTAGGAGGGATTGCTAAACACTTGGAAACTGACTTAAAACTCAAAAACAAAGTTTAAAACACTAAACTAGACTCAAAGAATGCAAAACTAAAAGTTAAAACACTTAAACAAACCTAAAACTCAAAACCGCAACCTAATGACTCAAAACTGCCTAAAAACCACTTTCTGGGCAGTTTTGAGAACCTAACAAGAACTTGGACGAATTTGGGTGAAAACTTGAATCAAAACACTTAGAAACACAAATCAAAACACTTTCTAACTAATCTAAGACTTCAAAAATAAAGGGGGATTTGTTTTGGACGAAAATTGAAAACAAAACAGAAACTTAAAATTAAACAGATTGTAAAACGTTTTTGGGTGAAAAGGATGGATAAAAGGCTAGTTAGGAGGTTCTTCTCCACACATGTCACACTTGCAAACAAAACGATTTTCAGTTGTTCTTCCGATAAACTATGAATACTCAACGCCCCAAATTAACCGTGAATTGCACTAATTAACCCTCAGTTTTTCCACAAGTTATTAAGTTGGATGATTGCATACGACAACCCAGAACATTCCCTACAAGTTCCCTACATGAATTGCATAATAGAGATACAAGCAAGAATCATTACGTTCTATGAAAAACATAAGCATTGACGAAGCATTTGTTACTATGAATTGCATGAAACTTATGCTAAGAATTCATTCAACGCGATCGTTTTCAAGCGATCTTCACTACTTGTGATTATAAGATTGTAACTATTAGGTGAAACTCCCTCATAATCTAGCATCATATTCATGCATGAAAACTAAGCGTGCACTCTCAATCAACATACACAAATAAGTTATCAATCAAATAGATGAACGAATTGAATCCACAACTTATGAAATAACAACTGAATGTAATCGAATCAAATTGCAAGCATGTACATGGTTTCGAATTACCCCCAAACTAAGGGGGTTTAGTTCCTCATACTCACAACATAAAGTTTATTAAATTGAAACATCGAAGACATAAGAAACATTACACCTAAAACGCCCAAGAATTCCACTTTGAATTTCTGCACGTCAAGCTCCTCTTCTTCTTCTCCTTGCTGCGGCAGAGATGGTTTTGGGGGTTTTTGGATGTGGTTTTGGTTTACGAAAGGACTTAGGATGGTATGGTGGTGCGGCAAGGGGTATGGATGGTGTATGGAAGTGTAGAATGGTGTATGGAGGTGGATGGTGGCTGCGGCAAGGTGGGGAAATAGGGTTTAGACGATTTCTGATTTATGGAGAGGGAGATGATATGCGGCAAGGTGTAAAACACATATATATAGGCACCTAAAACCCTAAAGAAATCAGATTGGGCTAGGGTTAGGTGCGGCTACTTAAATGGACTAGGGTTAGGGTTTGTAAAATGGGGCTTCTAGGATGGAAAAGTGCGGCATGGGCTTAGGGTTTATAATCAGATTTTTGCATGTGAACAAGGCCTAGGTGCGGCTGATTAAGTGGCTAGGGTTAGGGTTTAGGTGCGGCATAGGTCCAAGAAGTAAGGATGGGTCATCCAAAAGCCCAAAGCCGAGAATAGAAACTCACGAAATTGGAAACCTCCAAGAATAGAAACTTCCAACTTTAGAAACTTTGGTTGCCGATTCCGATTTAGGAAAGATCAACCCAAAATGGAAACTTTTAGGCTTACCTTTCCTACTTCAAGTAGGAAACCTCAAATCTTCAATTCTTCAATTCCATCCCATCCTTGTGTTCCAAGCATGTCCTTTTCAATCCAAGCTCACTTTTGCTCCAAAAGCTCCAAATTGCATCATTTCATGTAATATGTCCTTTAAACCTGAAAACACATGAAAGTAGCTTAAAAGACTACTTTAACGAAGAAAACATAACAAAGATGCATAAGAACTAGCTAACTAAGGCGCATAAATATGCTCCTATCACTACACTAGTCATATGTGAGAAGATTGATGTAGATATGAAAACGAATGCTCACATAAATGTTTCACAAAGAACGCAATTTCTAGAGTTAAGAAGCATGTTTAGATATGATCTCATGAATGGAATGCTACTACTTAGATGCGAGAACCAGTGACACCATATGCTCATACCAAATTCAAACTCCACAAATTGAAACACATAACACTCAAGATACAAGTTAAGGGTTGTAATGGGGCTTGGGGTGTTGGTTAACAAGGAAGGATAGGGAAAACAAACGTTCTTCAAGCGATAGTAAGCAAAGCAATGAAATTGAGACTTAGAATTCACTTAGATTGCAGAAATTAACTTTAAAACACAAAGGGAAGACTTAAACAACTCCTTAGGGTCAAATTCATTGTTTTGGACCCTTACTTCCACAAACAATACTTTGGAACTCTTTTTCTCAACTTTTCAACTCTTTTTTTCATACTTTTTCTTCATTTTTTTCTTTTTCCACGAAATTTTTTTTTTTTTCTTTTCTTTTCTTCCCACACGTGCCTATGGCACACAAAATCACAAAAGAAATACTTCCCCCACACTTGTTTTCTGCCAACATAAATCAAAAGGAATTCAATTTGAATCATGCTTTACTATGCTTTAAGAACAAGGTATGGATGGTCCTAATCTAGGCTAGGTGAGGAAAACATGGGTTAACAAATAACGAAGGCTAACAAGGCTCAATGGGGTTAAAAACCTACAAAACATAATGACATAGGGCACACGGCTTTTTGGCTAAGGTGGTGGTCACTACACAACTTCATCTTGAATGTGTGTTATGCAAATCAATAACATGCTTTGAATGAAATGGGCATGAGTTCTAGCATTTGGAACTAAATGATGAAACGCCTTCTAAGTAGCAACCAAGCAAAGAATAATGAGATCATGCAACGACTTTAGAAAACAAAGAATGCACAGATTTTAACTCTCCAAATAAACGTTTAGGCTCAAGTCTCACAAAGTTGTAGCGTTAGTTTGAGTTCCTTCCTTCAAGCATGTTACAAAAACTGATTTTTTTTCTTTTATGATTGCATGTGAATTCATAAGTTATAACCACAACCAAGCATAAACAAAGAGTAAATCAAACTTTCATCCATGTTAATCACTCTCTTTAACAGCCATGTAATTACAAACCGAATCCTCATCATTGTGTTGGAAGGTACCCTAAGACACAAACAAACACACAAAAACAACTCTTTTTGGGTTTTTAAAAAAAAATTTTCAAATTTTTATGTAATTTTCGGATTTTTACTTCAAAACACACTAAAACACATCAAAACTGCTCAAAAACACTTAAAAACAGCAAGGAACAAGTCTCCAAGTTAAGGGTGATAAAATCCCACGAATTTGCATCTAAAACACTTAGTTACCCCCCCACACTTAAATCAAACATTGTCCTCAATGTTTCAAGCATAAGATCACACTAAACAAAAAGAAACACACAAACAGCAAGTAAAACAACTAAATAGGCAGAATTGAAATAAACAACAAAGTGAAGAGTTTAGGAACGCAAATCTGGAATTGGAGTGATTCCTTGGGCTTCCTTTGTTGAATTGCATGGGTTGCCTCCCAAGTAGCGCTTTCTTTTACGTCTTGCAGTCGGACGAAAAGCCCATTCACTCTCCATTTGTGCCCACGGCACCCAAAGAAATATCCTCCACGGTTTGTTCAACAAAGTTCTCATAATATGGCTTCAAACGGTGTCCGTTCACTTGGAATTCATGACCTGTTTTGAGAATGTGAATCTGGATGGCACCATAAGAAGATATGTTAGTAATAACAAACGGTCCAATCCACTTAGAACGTAACTTACCGGGAAACAAACGTAAACGGGAATTGAACAATAGCACTTTCTGCCCAATTGAGAATGATTTCCCACGGATCATGTTGTCATGGAAAGCTTTGGTCTTTTGCTTGTAAATGCTTGCATTATCGTACGCCTCATGCCGTATCTCGTCAAGCTCATTCAATTGCAATCTCCTTTGACTTCCTGCTTCCTTGAGGTTCATGTTAAACTTCTTGATGGCCCAAAGTGCTTTGTGCTCCAATTCAACAAGAAGATGGCACACCTTGCCATAGACAAGTTGGAAGGGGGACATCCCAATGGGGGTTTTGTACGCCGTACGATACGCCCAAAGTGCATCATCTAACCGTAAACTCCAATCCTTCCTCGTTGGCCCAACGGTCTTCTCTAGGATTTGCTTGATCTCACGGTTGGAAACCTCGGCTTGCCCATTAGTTTGAGGATGGTAAGGTGTAGAAACCTTATGGGTGACACTGTATTTCCTCAATAACGCGTCGATGGTCCGATTGCAAAAGTGTGACCCTCCGTCACTAATGATCACTCGTGGCATTCCGAATCTTGCAAAAATGTTAGTTCTAATAAAATCTGCAACCACTTTAGAATCATTAGTCCGGGTGGCCTTGGCTTCCACCCACTTCGACACATAATCAACCGCAAGCAAAATATATGTAAAACCATACGAAGAAGGAAAAGGACCCATAAAATCAATACCCCAAACATCAAAAATTTCAAGACCTTGGCAGCCATGGGTGTTTTGTCCACCAATGCTCCCCCCGCCGAAGCATCAAGCATTTGACGTTCTAGAGGTAGGAGACCCTCGTAGAAATATTGCAAGAGCAACTCCTCCTTCATCTGATGCTGTGGACAAGAAGCAACAAGTGATTTAAATCGTTCATAATATGTAGGAAAAGACTCACCTTCTTCTTGCTGGATTCCGCTTATCTTTTTGCGTAGGAGGATGATGCGAGAAGTTGGAAAGAACTTCTCTAAGTACGCTCTCTTCATACTGTCCCAAGAAGTGACAGTGCCGGGAGCTAACTCGTATAACCAATCCTTGGCTTTATCCATCAAAGAGAATGGAAAAGCCTTCATCTTCAAGATATTTCCGTCAACATTGACGGGAGTCATACTAGAGCAAACTACTTCAAATTCTTTCAAATGTTCGTTAGGATCTTCAATGGACAAGCCATGGTATTTAGGAATATGATGAAGCAAACTTGACTTTAATTCAAACTCGTCCGTCTTACCTTGGGCAGCCGCGGGGTATTGGATGCACAAGGGTGCGGCATTATCCAAACCTGAGGCAGAAAGCTCTTTGAGTGTACGGTTGTCCACCGCCATGCCTTGGACTTCTTCAAATATCCCTGCCATGGCTTCCTCCTCCTCTTCTTGTACGTTTTCTTCAAGGTCAGATTCGGAATTGGGTGGATGGTGTTCTTGCTGGTTTCTAGCTCTTCTCAACTTCCTCTCAAAATCGTCGTCAAACTCCAAGATGTTCGCACGAATCGTTTGAGAGCTTCTAGTCATACATTAGTACCTAAGAAACAAGAAACAAAATTAGGTCAGAAACTTAAACAAAGTCAGAAACAAAGTGAAAGAAAAGAAACAAAAACAATCCAAGTGCTAATCCCCGCCAACGGCGCCAAAAATTTGATGCGAAATAAATAAGCACACAAATTAAACCCTCTTCTGTCAAATTGTAGTAGAGATGTAAGTAGGGATCGTTCTAGACCGGGGATTAGGAGGGATTGCTAAACACTTGGAAACTGACTTAAAAACTCAAAAACAAAGTTTAAAACACTAAACTAGACTCAAAGAATGCAAAACTAATGGTTAAAACACTTAAACAAACCTAAAACTCAAAACCGCAACCTAATGACTCAAAACTGCCTAAAAACCACTTTCTGGGCAGTTTTGAGAACCTAACAAGAACTTGGACGAATTTGGGTGAAAACTTGAATCAAAACACTTAGAAACACAAATCAAAACACTTTCTAACTAATCTAAGACTTCAAAATAAAGGGGGATTTGTTTTGGACGAAAATTGAAAACAAAACAGAAACTTAAAACTAAACAGATTTTAAAACGTTTTTGGATGAAAAGGATGGATAAAAGGCTAGTTAGGAGGTTCTTCTCCACACATGTCACACTTGCAAACAAAACGATTTTCAGTTGTTCTTCCAATGAATTATGAATACTCAACGCCCCAAATTAACCGTGAATTGCACTAATTAACCCTCAGTTTTTCCACACGTTATTAAGTTGGATGATTGCATACGACAACCCAAAACATTCCCTACAAGTTCCCTACATGAATTGCATAATAGAGATACAAGCAAGAATCATTACGTTCTATGAAAAACATAAGCATTGACGAAGCATTTGTTACTATGAATTGCATGAAACTTATGCTAAGAATTCATTCAACGCGATCGTTTTCAAGCGATCTTCACTACTTGTGATTATAAGATTGTAACTATTAGGTGAAACTCCCTCATAATCTAGCATCATATTCATGCATGAAAACTAAGCGTGCACTCTCAATCAACATACACAAATAAGTTATCAATCAAATAGATGAACGAATTGAATCCACAACTTATGAAATAACAACTGAATGTAATCAAATCATATTGCAAACATATACATGGTTTCGAATCCCCCCCTAACCAAGGGGGGTTTAGTTCCTCATACTCACAACACAAATAATATCAAAATTAAACATGGAATTCAAAGGAAAGACAACACCTAAAACGTTCTAGCAATCCTCAATTGAATGGCATGAACGTCCCAAGCTCCTCTCCTCCTCTTGGCTGCGGCACAAAGACTAGAGACAGGTTCTAGGGGTTATTTGGATGGATGAGTAGGTAAGGAATGATATGGTAGTGTTTAGGGGACATGGGGGTTGCGGCAAAGTGTGAAAATATGGCAGATTGGTGAAGGAAGGCTGCGGCAAGGGGGTTGAATGTGTTTGGACGAATTTCTGAATTGTGGAGGGGGTGATGATGGCTAAAGGATGTATAACCACATATATATAGGCAGCCAAACCCTAAAGAAATAAGGTTAGACAAATGGGCTAGGGTTTGGGTGCGGCAAGGGGTTGGAAATCCACCAGAAAATAGGGTTTCTAGAACATTAGGTGCGGCATGGGCTTAGGGTAGATGGATTAGGGTTTAACTTGGCAGAAATTAAATGATTAGGCCCTAGGGTGTGGTTGATTAAGTGGGCTAGGATTAGGGTTTAGGTGCGGCATAGGCTTAGGGTCCACAAGGAGTTTAGGGTTTATGTCATCTAAAAGCCCAAAGCCAAGAATAGAAACTCACGAAAATGGAAACCTCCAAGAATAGAAACTTCCAACTTTAGAAACTTTGGTTGCCAATTCCGACTTGTTTGTTCTTCACTTCCATTTCTTCATGTCTTAAGCTCCTTTGACCTTCAAGCTCGTCCATTCCTCGTGCTCCATTAGCCTACACAACATTCCGGCTCAATTTTGCTCTAAAATGCTCCATTTCGCACCATTTCATGTAATATGTCCTTTAAACCTGAAAACACATGAAAGTAGCTTAAAAGACTACTTTAACGAAGAAAACATAACGAAAATGCATAAGAACTAGCTACT
Source organism: Malus x robusta (assembly GCA_963082935.1). NCBI lineage: Eukaryota > Viridiplantae > Streptophyta > Magnoliopsida > Rosales > Rosaceae > Malus > Malus x robusta. The sequence continues at coordinate 14,828,421 of OY720328.1, forward strand.
AAGGCGCATAAATATGCTCCTATCAATCCCCAGCAACGGCGCCAAAATTTGATATGATATTAACTAGCACTCAAATTAAACCCTCTTTTTGTCAAATTGTAGTAAAGATGTAAGTAGGGATCGTTCTAAACCGGGGATTAGGAGGGATTGCTAAACACTTGGAAACTGACTTAAAAACTCAAAAACAAAGTTTAAAACACTAAACTAAACTCAAAGAATGCAAAACTAAAGGTTAAAACACTTAAACAAACATAAAATCCAAAACAGCAACTAGAAGACTCAAAACTGCCTAAAAACCACTTTCTGGGCAGTTTTGAGCACCTACACTAATTTGGACGAAATTGGTTGAAAACTTGAATCAAAACACTTAGAAACACAAATCAAAACACTTTCTAACTAATCTAAGACTTCAAAATAAAGGGGGATTTGTTTTGGACGACATTTGAAAACAAAACAGAAACTTGAAACTAAACAGATTGTAAAACGGTTTTGGATGAAAAGGTTGGATAAAATGCTAGTTAGGAGGTTCTTCTCCACACATGTCACACTTGCAAACGAAACGATTTTCAGTTGTTCTTCCAATAAATTATAAATACTCAACGCCCCAAATTAACCGTGAATTGCACTAATTAACCCTCAGTTTTTCCACAAGTTATTAAGTTGGATGATTGCATACGACAACCCAAAACATTCCCTACAAGTTCCCTACATGAATTGCATAATAGAGATACAAGCAAGAATCATTACGTTCTATGAAAAACATAAGCATTGACGAAGCATTCGTTACTATGAATTGCATGAAACTTATGCTAAGAATTCATTCAACGCGATCGTGTTCAAGCGACCTTCACTACTTGTGATTATAAGATTGTAACTATTAGGTGAAATTCCCTCATAATCTAGCATCATATTCATGCATGAAAACTAAGCGTGCACTCTCAATCAACATACACAAATAAGTTATCAATCAAATAGATGAACGAATTGAATCCACAACTTATGAAATAACAACTGAATGTAATCAAATCATATTGCAAGCATATACATGGTTTCGAATCCCCCCCTAACCAAGGGGGGTTTAGTTCCTCATACTCACAACACAAAGAATATCAAAATTAAACATGGAATTCAAAGGAAAGACAACACCTAAAACGTTCCAGCAATCCTCAATTGAATGGCATGAACGTCCCAAGCTCCTCTCCTCCTCTTGGCTGCGGCAGACAGGTTCTAGTGGTTATTTGGATGGATGAGTAGGTAAGGAATGATATGGTAGTGTTTAGGGGACACGGGGGTTGCGACAAAGTGTGAAAATATGGCAGATTGGTGAAGGAAGGCTGCGGCAAGGGGGCTGAATGTGTTTGGACGAATTTCTGAATTGTGGAGGGGGTGATGATGGCTAAAGGATGTATAACCACATATATATAGGCAGCCAAACCCTAAAGAAATCAGGTTAGACAAATGGGCTAGGGTTTGGGTGCAGCAAGGGGTTGGAAATCCACCAGAAAATAGGGTTTCTAGAACATTAGGTGCGGCATGGGCTTAGGGTAGATGGATTAGGGTTTAACTTGGCAGAAATTAAATGATTAGGCCCTAGGGTGTGGCTGATTAAGTGGGCTAGGATTAGGGTTTAGGTGCGGCATAGGCTTAGGGTCCACAAGGAGTTTAGGGTTTATGTCATCTAAAAGCCCAAAGCCAAGAATAGAAACTCACGAAAATGGAAACCTCCAAGAATAGAAACTTCCAACTTTAGAAACTTTGGTTGCCAATTCCGACTTCTTTGTTCTTCACTTCCATTTCTTCATGTCTTAAGCTCCTTTGACCTTCAAGCTCGTCCATTCCTCGTGTTCCATTAGCCTACACAACATTCCGGCTCAATTTTGCTCTAAAATGCTCCATTTCGCACCATTTCATGTAATATGTCCTTTAAACCTGAAAACACATGAAAGTAGCTTAAAAGACTACTTTAACGAAGAAAACATAACGAAAATGCATAAGAACTAGCTAACTAAGGCGCATAAATATGCTCCTATCAATGACATTAATTGATGCACCTAAATCTAGCATAGCATGCTCAAATCTTGTATTACCAATTACGCAAGGGATTGTAAAACTACCTGGATCTTTGCATTTAGGTGGTAGCTTCCTTTGCAACATTGCAGAGACATTCTCGCTTACATGTACCACCTCCTTCTCCCGAATCCACTTCCTTGTTGTACAAAGCTTCTTCAAGAACTTGGCATACTTCGAGATTTGCTTTATAGCATCAAGGAGAGGGATATTGACATGCACCTTTCTAAACGTCTCAAGAACGTCTTTCTCCTCTTCTTCGTTCTTGGATTGCAAAAATCTGCTAGGAAACGGTACATTCGGAGGAATGACATTAGAATTAACTTGAATTGGACCTTCCTTACCTAGGGTGGCCGAATTGAAATGCTTGGGTGGTTGCGGCAAGGGTATTTCTACCCTTGCCGTGGCCTTTGCTTGGTCCTCCTCCTCAATTTGTAACTTCTCCTCCTCGTTGGAACGTGACTTGGATGGTTTGAGGTTAAATCCGACTTGCTTTCCACTTCGCAAATGCATAGCTTTTGCAGATTCGAATCCACCCTTCGGATTGACCACCATTGAGCTAGGCAACCTTCCTTGCTCACGAAATTGCCCCATGAACTCGGCAATTTGTCCCACTTGCTTCTCCAAGTTGTCCACCCTCCTGTCTTGGATTTGCCTCTCTTTGTTTTGAGTTTGGACTTCCTGCGTCAAAGTAGTAAGTAATTGAAAAATCTTATCATTATCACTTGAATTACCTACATTGCTTTGGGCGGGTTGTGCTTGGGCTTGTGGTGGTGCCAACGGCTTTTGATAGAAACCCGGGGGTTGTTGCCTAAATCCGCTTTGTTGTTGGCCCTGTTGTGGTTCTCGCCATTTGAAATTCGGATGATCGCGCCAACCTGGGTTATAAGTATTGGAAAATGGATCACCACGTGATTGGTATTGATTGCCATATCCCACGGCATTGAGTGTCTCCCACCCTCCATTCTCGATCAATTGTGGGCACTTGTTCATAGGGTGTCCTTGGGTGGAGCATACGCTACAAAAAGCTACAGTTTTGACTTTTGGACCTTCAACCACCTGAGAAAGCAACGTAGTAAGGTTAGCCATTTGATTTTGAAGTTCGGTTATGGTACTTACCTCATTGACTTGATGTTGCCGTGGCATGCTCCTTTGTCCAACACCTTCGTATAGTTGAGCGTTCAACGCTTGATTAGCAATCAACATCTTTGCAGCCGTAGGGGTCTTGTCCAACAATGCTCCTCCCGCTGAGGCATCTAGCATTTGCCGTTCAATAGGTAGAAGTCCCTCGTAGAAGTATTGTAGAAGTAGCTCCTCCTTCATTTGATGTTGTGGACATGAAGCAACAAGAGATTTAAAACGTTCATAATATGTAGGAAACGACTCACCTTCATCTTGTTGAATTCCACTTATCCTTTTTCGTAGAAGGATGACTCGAGAAGTTGGAAAAAACTTCTCCAAGTAAGCTCGTTTCATGCTCTCCCATGATGTGACAGTTCCGGGAGCCAATTCGTACAACCAATCTTTCGCCTTCTCTTGGGGAGAGAAGGGAAAGGCCTTCATCTTCAAGATGCTTTCATCCACGTTCATCGGAGTCATGCTTGAGCAAACGACTTCAAACTCCTTCAAATGCTTGTTCGGATCTTCCATGGACAGCCCATGGTACTTCGGAATGTGATGTAACAAGCTTGACTTCAATTCGAACTCGGCAGTTTTGTGCGGAGCCGCCCTAGGGTATTGGATACATAGAGGTGCGGCATTATCCAATCCCGAAGCGGAAAGCTCCTTGATCGTTCGGTTGTCCGCTGCCATGTCTTCCACTTCTTCTTCAAATTCAGAAACGGACTCGGAACTTGCACTTGATTCACTAGGTTCCGGGTTCTTCCTCTTACGTCTCAACTCACACTCAAAATCGTCGTCAAAGTCCAAAATATGTTCGTGAACCGGATTAGAACTCCGAGTCATAAACAAGTACCTAAAACAAGAAACAAAATAACATAAGAATCTGATCTAATAAGAAAAACGAAAATAACAATCCAAGGGATTAGCAAAGTTGCTAATCCCCGGCAACGGCGCCAAAATTTGATATGATATTAACTAGCACTCAAATTAACCCTCTTTTTATCAATTGTTGTATGGAATGTAAGTAGGGATCGTTCTAGGCCGGGGAATAGGAGGGATTGCAAAATCACTTGGAATTGACTCAAAAACGTAAAAACAAGTTTAAAACACTAAACTAGACTCAAAGAATGTGAAACTATAACTTAAAACACCAAAACAAACCAAAAGACTCAAAATAACACAAAAACACTCAAAACTGCCTTAAAACCACTTTCTGGGCAGTTTTGAACTCTAAACAAGATTTTGACGAAAATTGGGTTTAAATTGACTCAAAACACTTAAAAACACAAACTAACACACATTCTAACTAATTTGACACTTGAAAACAAAGGGGGATTTGGTTTTGACGAATTTGAAAACAAAACAAAAACTTTGTAAAACAAACAGATTGTAAAACGAATTTGGTTTAAATGAATGGATGGAAAGCTAGCTAAGGGGTTCATCTCCACACATGTTATACTTGCATTCAAAACGATTTCCAATTGCTTTTCAATAAACCATGAACTCTCAACGCCCCAAGTTAATTAGGTCCGCTTAAATTAACCTTCAGATTTTCCTAACGTTATTGAATTGGATGATTGCATACGACAACCCAAAACATTCCCCACAAGTCCCCTACATGATTGCATAATAGAGATACAAGCAAGAATCATGAAGTTCTATGAAAACCATAAGCATTGACGAAGCACTTGTTACTATGATTGCATGAAACTTATGCCAAGAATTTACTTAACGCGATTGAGATCATCAACCTTTACTACTTGTGAATATAATTCCATAACGATTAGGTGAAATTTCCTTATATCCTAGCATTCAATTTATGCATGATAATTAAGCGTGCACTCTCAACCAACACACACAAATCAATGTAATTCACATAGATAAGTAAATTGAATTCACAACTTATGAAACGCAATTAGAAGTAATAAAATCATATTGCAAGCATAAACATGTATTTCGAATCCCCCCTAGCCAAGGGGGGGTTTAGTTCCTCATACGCACAAAACAAAGAGAATTGAATTTAAACATTGAAATCAAAGGAAAAGAAACACCTAGAAATTCCAGGAACTTGAATTGCATCAACTTCCAAGCATCCTTCTCCTCCTCCTTGGTGCGGCAAAGGACTTTGAACAGGTTCTTTGGGGTTATGGATGGCGTAGAAGGGATGGGGGATGTGTGATGGTGTTTAGGGTTGATGGGTGGTGCGGCAAGGGATGATTTTTGGCAGAAAATATGGACTATGGTGGAGGAAGGGTGCGGCAAAGAGCAAGGATGTATTTCTGGCGTGAATAGTTGTATATGAAAGGTGGTATCAATGAATGGGTGCGGCACCATGTATTTATAGGGTCCTAAAAGTCTAGCAAATCAGATTAGGACTTGGAGGATTAAATCCCATCAGGAAAGGGCTTAAAACAATCAGATTTTGGGTAGGAAAGGTCCTCCTAGGTGCGGCAGGAATGAATTAGAAGGATAAGGCTTCTAGATGGCCTTGCAAGGCAAGGAATTCTGGTTTCTAGAAGACCTAGGGTACGGCATTAAGGGATAAGGATAAGGTTTAGGTGTCCTAAATGGATAAGGTCTCCTCATTTCACTTGGAAACTTTGCCTATTAGGATTAGGAAATCTTCTTTGTAGCTGCAACTTGATGCCATTTGGATTTAACTTTCCTACTTCGAGTAGGAAACCTTGTTTGAGTAGGAATCTTCATTCTTCTAGGAATCCATCTTCAACTAGGAATCCCTCGTTGATTAGGAATCCTTCTTCAATTAGGAATCCTTTGTTGACTAGGATTTCATCTCTTGATTAGGCGCTTTCCTACTTCGACTAGGAAACCTTGTTCAAGTAGGAAACATCATCTTCAAATCTTCAATTTCGTCCATCCTCTTGGCTCCAAGCATATGATGTCCATTCCAAGCTCAAATGTGCTCCAAAAGGCTCCAAAATGCATCCTTTTGCATACTTTGCCCTTAGAACCTGAAAACACATAAAACTAGCTTAAAAGACTACTTTACTAAGGAAAAACACTATAAATGCACAAGAACAAGCTCAACTAAGGCGCATATGAATTAAAACTAATTTGTGTATGTTGGTTGAGAGTGCACGCTTAATTTTCATGCATAAGTTTGATGCTAGGATATAAGGGAATTTCACCTAATCGTTATGAACTTATATTCGAAAGTAGTAAAGGTTGTTGATCACAATCGTGTTAAGTAAATTCTTGGCATAAGTTTCATGCAATTCATAGTAACAAGTGCTTCGCCAATGCTTATGATTTTCATAGAACTTAATGATCTTTGCTTGTATCTTTGTTATGCAATTCATGCAAGGAACTTGTGAGGAATGCTTTGAGTTGTCGTATGCAATTCATCCAATTCGATAACTTTAGGAAAATCTGAGGGTTAATTAGTGCAATTCACGGTTAATTTGGGGCGTTGGGAATTCATGGTTTATTGAGAAGCAATTGGAAATCGTTTTGTATGCAAGTGTGACATGTGTGGAGAAGAACCCCTTAGCTAGCTTTCCATCCATTCACTTTTATCAAGTTCGTTTTAGAATCTGTTCAATTTACAAAGTTTGTTCTTGTTTTCAATTTTTGTCAAAAACTCAATCCCCATTTATTTTGAAGTGTTAGATTAGTTAGAAATCAATTTAGTTGTGTTTTTAAGTGTCTTGAGTCAAGTCATAACCCAATTTCGTCCAATTTAGTGTTAGGTGTTCAAAACTGCCCAGAAAGTGTTTTTAAGGCAGTTTTGAGTGTTTATTTGCTGTTTTGAGTCTTTTGGTTTGTTTTGGTGTTTTATAGTTTAGTTTTGCATTCTTTGAGTCTAGTTTAATGTTTTACACTTTGTTTTTAAGTTTTGAGTCAGTTTTCAAGTGATTTGGCAATCCCTCCTAATCCCCGGCCTAGAACGATCCCTACTTACATACTTGCTACAATTGATAAAAAGATGGTTTAATTTGTGTGTTTATTTATTTCGCATCACACAACCCGCCCAAAAATCAAGTTCTTCTATTGATAATGATCAGATTTTTAATTTACTAACTTCTATGGCGCAGGGCATGTAAACTAGGGACAAGAAGGTGGACGTGTTGGAGAAGCAAGTGGGGCAAATTGCCGAGTTTATGGGGTAGTTTCGAGAGCAAGGCAAGTTGCTTAGCTCAACCGTGGTCAATCCAAAAGGTGGATTCGAATCTGCAAAAGCTATAACTTTGCGAAGTGGGAAGCACGTACGATCTGACCCCCAACACTCCAAATCACGTTCTAACAAGGTGGAGGAGTTGATGATTGAAGAGGAAGAACAAAAACCACCCACGGCAAAGGTGGAAACACCTTTGGCGCAAGCCCTATGTGATCCTAAGTTATCCAATCTGTCCAATAGAGGTAAGAACGTGTCAAATCCAATTCCTACTAATGTTTTTCCTTCGAAACTTCCTTTTCCAAATAGGTTCAAGCAAACAAAGAAAGAAGAAGCTGAAAAGGACATTCTAGAGACATTTAGGAAAGTTCAAGTCAACATACCCCTTTTGGATGCAATCAAGCAAGTCCTGAGGTACGCCAAGTTCTTGAAGGAACTTTGCACCATTAGGAAGAGGATTTCGACCAAGGAAGTTGTGAAAGTAGGCAAGAACGTGTCAGCCATCTTGCAACACAAACTGCCCCCTAAATGCAAAGATCAGGGTAGTTTTACGATTCCTTGTGTCATTGGTAATACTAGGTTTGAATCTGCCATGTTAGACTTAGGTGCACCTATAAATGTCATGCCATATGCAATTTATGCATCTATGAACCTAGGAGAGTTAAAAAATGATGGTGTAATCATACAATTGGCCGATAGATCTAATGCCTATCCAAAGGGAGTTTTGGAGGATGTTTTAGTGCAGGTTAATCATTTGATCTTTCCGGCGGATTTCTACATACTTGAGATGGATGAATCGGACCATGCCCCTTCATTACCCATCCTCCTTGGAAGGCCATTCATGAAAACGGCCCGAACAAAGATTGACGTGTTTAATGGCACTTTAACGATGGAATTTGATGGGGAAGTGATTAATTTCAATCTTTCTGATTCTATGAAGTTTCCTAGTGAAAATCATTCATGTTTTGCTATCGATATAATTGACTCTTTGGCATAGGACCATTTTGACAATTTGAAGGACGATGCACTTGAATTGGTCATTGCACAAGGAAAGAACATGAAAAACATTGAAACAGCCACCAAGGAAACCCATGGCATGCATGAGGATTCCATTGCCGTGCCCCCTAGTGAAGATATCATTGAGATGGTGGCTGCCCTTGAGTCATTGCCATCGCAAACTGGTAAGTTTTTGGACCCTATTTTAAGTTCGGTTTCGGCTAATAAAATGCTTCCCTCAGTTGTGCAGCCACCCACACTTGAACTTAAGCCATTGCCTAGTCACTTGAGGTATGTTTTCTTGGGAGAGGATGAGACATTGACCGTCATCATTTCATCCTCACTCACGGCACAAGAGGAGAGTAAATTAGTGAGGGTGCTAAAGGAGTACAAAACGGCAATTGGATGGACATTGGCCAACATCAAGGGAATTAGCCCTACTACGTGCATGCATCGCATACTCTTGGAGGAGGGGTCTAAAACATCTCGAGAGGCTCAGCGCTGTCTCAACCCTCCTATGATGGAAGTTGTGAAGAAGGAGATCATAAAGCTTCTAGATTGTGGATTAATTTGATGCGTAAAATAACTAAACACACAAATTAACCCTCTTGTTGACAATTGTAATATGGATAAGTAGGGATCGTTCTTAAACCGGGGATTAGGAGGGATGGCTAAAACACTCTTAAACTGACTCAAATCTGTAAACCAAAGTTTAAAATACTAAACTAGACTCAAAGAATGCAAAACTAAACTCTAAAACACTAAAACGAATCAAAAGACTCAAAACAGCAACCAAACACTCAAAACTACCTAAAAACCACTTTCTGGGCAGTTTTGGGACACTAACATAATTTGGACGAATTTTAGTTTTCTAATGACCTAAAACACTTAAAAACATATTCTAAGACAAGTTTTAGTTAATATGATGATGTGAAAATTAACTTGACACACAAATTAAACCCTATTGATGACAATTGTAGTAATGATGCAAGTAGGGATCGTTCTAGACTGGGGATTAACTAGGGATGCTAATCAACACAAATAAGACTCAAAAACACTAAACTAGACTCTATAAACTCAAAACTAACTTAAAACACTCAAAATAGCAAATAACAATAAAAAAGACTCAATTATAGACCTAACAAGTGATTTGGACGAAAATAGAACTTCAAAGACTCAAAAGACTTAAAGGAAACAAGTTTTGACTCTAAAAACAAGACTTAAAAGCAAGGGGTTTGGTTTTGACGAATTTAAACTTTTAAAACATAAACTTTGTAAACAAACTTAAAGACTCACGAAATTGATGAAATAGAATGGTGAAAGCCTAGTTAGAGGTTTCCTTCTCCACACATGAAACATATGCATACGACTCGATTTCCAGTTACTCTTTCAACAAACCGTGAATGACAATGCCCCAAATTAACTAGATTGCACCAATTAATTCTCAGATTTCCCTAGATTCATTGAATTAAATGGAATACGCATTACAACCAAATTATTCTTATCAAGGACCCTAACTATGGAATACGCATGATACAGACACATATCAAAGATCATTAAGTTCAATGGAAATCATAAGCATTGACGAGGCATTCATAACTATGGAATACGCATGTTACTCTTGCCAAGGATTTACTTAACACAATCGTGACTAGCGACTTTTACTATTTATGAATACAAGTTAATACCGATTAGGTGAAATTCCCTTATACTCTAGCATCAAATTCATGCATGCAAACTAAGTATGCATCCTTAATCAACACACAATAACAAGTTATCAATCAAATAGATAAGTAAACCACATTCACGATTTATGAAATCATAACTGGAAGAAATCAAGTCATATAAAATATATGATCATGGCTTTGAATTCCCCTCTAACTATAAAGAAATTAGTTCCTCATGTATGCAAATAAACAAAGATAAATAAATTTAAACATTAAAACAAAGATAGAAAACACCTAGAAACGCTCCAACAATCCAAGCTTCTTGAATGGCAAGCACGGCTCCAGATTTCTTCCTTCTTCTCCTTGCAAAACTCACGGCACAATGAGGGTGAATGGTGTAGTAAATTATGGTAGAGGATGGTGACTAAATGGTGCAGCCAAGGGTGGTATTTATAGGCTGAAATTCGCAGCCCCTATGTAGCAAAGGAAAAGGATTTAAAAGCCTAATTTGTATAGGATAATAACACACAATCCTTGAAGGAAAAGGCTAAGGCTTTTAGAAACCAAGGGGGAGAGGAAGAATCAGGTTTCTAGAAGTTCTAGAAAGGTTTGGGGCGTCACTTTTGTAGGACAAGGGATAAGGCCTTCTAGAAAGGTTGTTTTGTGGCTGATTTCTAGAGAAACAAGGGATAAGGTGTGGCACCTTTGTAGGAAGGGATAAGGCTTCTAGAAATCAGTTTTAATGTGTCCTAATATGAAAATAAATCCCCCATGCAGCTGGAATTAAATTAGGATAGGATTAAGATAGGATAAGATAAGATAAGGTTGGATAAGGTTTTTGGATAATGTTCCTTCTTTTGAGCTGATTTCTTATCTTCCTTGACTTGGATTTATTTCTTCACTCTTTTCAACTCATTCCTAGCCTCTTGAACTTCAAATTCGTCCATCCATCTTGCTCCATTCATAAGCTATCCATTTGGTGCCCAAAACTGCCTCAAAATGCTCCAAAATGCACTTTCTTGCCAACTTTGTCATATGAACCTACAAACCCACGAAAATAGCTTAAAATACTATAATAAACATAAACAAACTATGAAAATGCAAGAAAACAAGCTAACTAAGTCGCATAAATATGCTCCTATCAAATTCCCCCACACTTAGCTTTTGCTAGTCCTCAAGCAAAACAAAGCAAACAAAACAAAATATAACATAACCTAAACCTTCCAACAATTGCCTCAAGGATTTCCAATGCAACATGACACGTTAAAAATCATCATTCCCACAGATTTTAGCCATCTTTATACTTAAGCACATACTTAATCATAGTCACTACTTACTAGCTCACATTTAATCAATTAAAACAATGTTTTGAATGTAGTAACATGCCTTAGAGAATTGCTCAATTCCTTACTAGATATGCACTCAATTTTCTGACTACACACTCTATACTAGTTATATGTGAGAAGATTGATGTAATTATGAAAACGAATGATCACATATATGTCTAACAAAGAAAGCAATTTCCGGAGTTAACAACATGTTTATATAAGATCTCATGAATGGAATGCTACTACTTAGATGCGAGAACCAGTGACACCATATGCACATACCAATTTCAAACTCCACAAATTGAAACACATAACACTCAAGATTAAAGTCCAGGGTTGTAACGGGGCTAAGGGTAATGGCTACAAAGGAAGGATAAGGATAAACAAACATTCTTAATGCAATAGTAAGCAAAGTAATGTAATCAACTTAGAATTCCCTCTAGAATGCAGAAATCAACTTTTAAACACAAAGGGAAGATTGATGCAATACTTAGGGTCTAATTCAATGTTTTGGACCCTTCCTTCAACAATCAACACTTAAGAGCTTATTTGTATGCTCTTCTAACTTCTTTTCATACTTTTCACAACTTTTTTTTTTATTTTTTTTTATTTTGCACGAATTTTTATTTTTTTTTCTTTCCTTGCCTCATTAAAGACTTTGGCACACACATACAAATCAATTCCCCCACACTTGTTTTCTGCCAAACATTAATCAAAGGAATTCATTTTGACTCATGCTTTACTATGCTTCAAGAACAAGGGTATGGATGGTCCTAATCTAGGCTAGGTGAGGATAATGTGGGTTAACAAACAATATAGGCTAAACAAGGCTCAACGAGGTTAAACCTACAAAAACGAATGCATGGAATGAAGGCTTTTTGGCTATGGTGGTAACTACTAACTTCATCTTGAATATGTGTTATGCAATTCAATGACATGTTTTGAATGAAATTGGCATGAGTTCTAGCATTTGGAACTAAATGATGAAACGCTCTCTAAGTCGTAACCAAGCAAAGAATAATGAGATCATGCAACGACTTTAGAAAACAAGAATGCACAGATTTTAACTCTCCAAATAAACATTTAGGCTCAAGTCTCACAAGGTTGTAGCGTTTGTTTGAGTTCCTTCCTTCAAGAATGTTACAAAAACTAATTTTTTTTCTTTATGATTACATGTGAATTCATAAACAACAACGATGACCAAGCATAAACAAAAGAGCATATCAAACTTCCATCCATGTTTGTAACTTTCTTTAACCGTCATGCAATTAAAAACCAAATCCTCATCATTGTGTTGGAAGGTACCCTAGACACAAACACACAAAAACAACTTTAAAACGACTCTTTTTGGGTTTTTTCAAAACTTTTTCGATTTCTTTCTTGAATTTTCGTATTTTCTGGTAAAGCCACATAAAAACACATCAAAACATTCTAAAAACACTCAAAAACAATGAAAAACAGCCTTTGAAATGTTAGGTGGTAAAATCCTACGAATTTTGCAACAAAAACACTTTGTTCACCCCCCCACACTTAAACCAAACATTTTCCTCAATGTTTCAAGCATAAACTCACACAAATGCAAGCAAATAACACAACTAGCAAACATGACAAACATGGCAAAGTAAAAGCAATAAAGAGTAGGGTTTAGGAACGCAAATCTGATTATGATGCCGGAGCTTCTGATAGGAGCATATTTATGCGCCTTAGTTAGCTAGTTCTTATGCATTTTCATGGTGTTTTCTTAGTTAAAGTAGTCTTTTAAGCTAGTTTTATGTGTTTTCAGGTTTTAAGGCCAAAGGATGCAAGAAGATGCATTTTGGAGCTTTTTGGAGCAAAATTGGGCTTGGAATGATTATCACATTATTGGAGCCAAGGTTTGGACGAATTTGAGGACTTGAAGATGATGATTCCTACTTGAACAAGGTTTCCTAGTTGAAGTAGGAAAGTGCTTACATGAAGGAGGATTCCTAATCGACGAAGGATTCCTAATCGACGAAGGATTCCTAATCAACGAAGGATTCCTAATTGAAGATGGATTCCTAATCACATGAGGATTCCTAGAAGAACAAGGATTCCTACTCCAACAAGGATTCCTACTTGAAATAGGAAAGTTAAGCCAAAGTTTCCTACTTTGGTTTGATTTTTCCTAAATGTCCCTAAAAGTTCCAGCAATTATGAAGACTTCCTAAGCATTATAGGACATCAAATACACATCTCTTGCACCTTTTGAACCCTTGGTGCACTCCCCTTGGTATTTCCTCTTCCTTATTTCCTGATTCTAAGCTTTAAAACACTTTCCTTTTGTGTTTTAAGCCCTAGCCGAATTTCCCTTGCCCTTTCCTTTAATTTTCTGATTTGTTTCCTTAATTCTAGAACTTTAGACTTAATTTCTGATTTCCTAATCAACCTAGGGTTTTAATTTCTGTTTTCCTTTAAATAAACCTCTTTGTTGCAGCCACAAAACATTCCACACACACCTATACAACTCCATTCACGCCAGATTTCATCCTCACCCCTTGCCGTGCCCATCCTTCACCCAAATCCATATTTTCTGAACCCAAACCCCCCTAGCCGTGCCATACATCCATCCTAGACACTTTTCCACCATTCTACATCATCCAAAACCCCCAAAAACCATCACAAAACCTGGTGCCGCAACAAGAAGGAAGAAGGAGTGCTCTTGAATGTGCTTGCTAGTCTATTGCAGATTGCTGGAACTTTTAGGTGTAATCTTTCTTATGTTTTCAATGTTTCAATTCAATAAACTTTGTGTTGTGAGTATGAGGAACTAAACCCCCTTAGTTGGGGGGTGATTCGAAACCATGTACATGCTTGCAATATGATTTGATTACATTCAGTTGTTATTTCATAAGTTGTGGATTCAATTCGTTCATCTACTTGATTGATAACTTATTTGTGTATGTTGATTGAGAGTGCATGCTTAGTTTTCATGCATGAATATGATGCTAAATTATGAGGGAGTTTCACCTAATAGTTACAATCTTATAATCACAAGTAGTGAAGGTCGCTTGAAAACGATCGCGTTGAATGAATTCTTGGCATAAGTTTCATGCAGTTCATAGTAACGAGTGCTTCGTCAATGCTTATGTTTTTCATAGAACTTAATGATTCTTGCTTGTATCTCTATTATGCAATTCATGTAGGGAACTTGTAGGGAATGTTTTGGGTTGTCGTATGCAATCATCCAACTCAATAACTTGTGGAAAAACTGACGGTTAATTAGTTTAATTCACGGTTAATTTGGGGCGTTGAGTATTCATAGTTTATCGAAAAGCAACTGGAAATCGTTTTGTTTGCAAGTGTGTCATGTGTGGAGAAGAACCTCCTAACTAGCCTTCTACCCATCTATTTCACCAAAATCGTTTTTACAATCTGCCCTATTGCCAATTTGTTTTCTTTATTTTAATTTTCGTCAAAACAAAATCCCCCTTTATTTTAGAGTCCTAAATTAGTTAGAAAGGGTGTTAGTTTATGTTTTCTAGTGTTTTGAGTCAAGTTATAACATAAATTCGTCCAAATTTGTGTTAGTACTCAAAACTGCCCAGATTGTGCTTCTAAGGCAGTTTTGAGTGTTTATTTGTTGTTTTGGTTCCTTTGATTTGTTTTGGTGTTTTAACTTTTAATTTTACATTCTTTGAGTCTAGTTTAGTGTTTTAAACTTTGTTTTTACATTATTGAGTCAGTTTTCAAGAGTTTAGCAATCCCTCCTAATCCCCGGTTTAGAACGATCCCTACTTACATCTTTACTACAATTTGACAAAAGAGGGTTTAATTTGTGTGCTTATCTTTTTCGCATCAAATTTTTGGCGCCGTTGCCGGGGATTAGCAACTTTGCTAATCCCTTGGTTCTTTTCTTTTTGTTTAGTTTGTTTTTGTTTTAGTTTCTGACTTAGTTTTGTTTTCTTTGTTTTGTATTACTTTTGATATTTGATTTTGTTTTGTTTCCTTGAATTTAGGTACTAGAAAAGTAAGACATGGATTTTGCTAACATTCAAGCTCAATTGGCGAATCTTACTTCTCAATTGTCACAGATTGCCGGAAGGACCACAATGCAAAGTGTCCCTACATGTGGTGTGTCTTATGGGCAAGGATATCAAGCCAATCAATGTCCACAAAGATATTGGAATGATCATTCAACTTCTATGTGGTGGGAATCTCAACAAGCTCAACACGAAGGATATTGGCAGCCATATGAGGAGTTCTATTCAAGACCTATGCAATATGCTCAATCAAACTCAGGTTCGTCAATAGATTATAATCAAATTCTTAACGAATTAAATTCTTTGGTGCAGGGCTCACAAAATCAAGCCAAAGAGGCTCAACATGATGCATATTGGCAACCATATGAGGAGTTTTACACCACGCCTATGCAGCCACCACCGCCTTCCCCACAACAAATCCAATCGAATTCAAGTATGCCTATGAGTTATGATGAAATTCTTGATGTACTAACCTCTTTGACGCAGGGTTCACAACAAGAAGAATACTCACAACCATCTGAGGAGTTCTATCAGTGGCTATATGCACCACCACAGCCTCGCCCACAATTTGCCCAATTCAATTCAGGTACGTCTTTGGATAATGATATGTTTAATAAGTTACTCACCTCTTTGTACCAGGAAGTAGAAAATCAAAACAAAGAGATGCCAATTCAAACCAAGAAGACGGGTGAATTGGAGAAGCATATTGGGCAGATTATGGAGTTCATGGCACAAATTCAAGAGCAAAGTGAAGTCTCCAACTCAACTATTGAAAATTCGAAGGAAGATTTTGAAATCCATGATGCTATCACTTTGGGAAGTGCTATGGAGGTTGGAGCTGACCTAAAAACGTCCAAACATTGCCTAGAAGTGGATGAGGAGCTGCTGATTGAGGAGGAGGAGGAAGACATACACACGGCAAGGGTAGAACAACCCTTGCCGCAACCCCCTAAGCCTTCTAACCTACCCACCACAAGTAAGGACGTCCCAATTTCATTTCATTCTAATGTTATTCCTCCCAATGTCCCTTTTCCTAGCAGGTTTTTGATTCCCAAGCAAGAAGAGAGTGAAAAAGACATTGTGGAAGCTCATCCAAAGGTGCAAAAGGATATTCCAATTCTTGGTGCAACAAAGCAAGTTCTAGATCGTGTTGAATATTTCAAAGGCCTTTGGTTCCCAAGAAGAATGATTCAAGAGAAAGTAGTGGCTAAAGAATGTCAAGACTTCATCAAAGAGGACAAATTTGAAACAACAAAGCCCAAAGAAGTTGAATTTGATGACATTGGACAAGTCACAACCATCATAGTAAATCTGGCCAAGTCCAATATCCCTGAAACTTTCAAAGGAGTGGTGTTTGTCATTGAGTTCTTGTTGGACAAAGCAAGTAAGTCATCTTCTCCAATTTCCATTACATTTTATACTAACTTGCTGATTTTGATGAATCAGGTACCTACACTAGAATCTAAACCAATGCCGGTTCATTTCAAGTATCATCGTCCATTCAGAGATCAAATCCATGCCGTGGGACCTAGGAATTGCTCTAACAACCAGATTTGAGTTTCTAAAACCCTTCACTTTGTTGCTTGTTTCTAATCTGCCAGTTTTGTTTTTAACTTGCTGTTTGTGTGTTTCTTTGTGTTTTGTGTGAGTTTATGCTTGAAACATTGAGGACAATGTTTGATTTAAGTGTGGGGGGGTAAATAAGTGTTTTTGATGCAAATTCGTGGGATTTTATCACCCTTTACTTATAGACTTGTTCCTTGCTGTTTTTAAGTGTTTTTAAGCTGTTTTGGTGTGTTTTAGGGTGTTTTGAAGTAAAAATCCGAAAATCACATAAAAATTTGAAAAATTTGTTTTAACAACCCAAAAAGAGTTGTTTTTGTGTGTTTGTTTGTGTCTTAAGGTACCTTCCAACACAATGATAAGGATTCGGTTTGTAATTACATGGCTGTTAAAGAGAGTGATTAACATGGATGAAAGTTTGATTTACTCTTTGTTTATGCTTAGTTGTGGTTATAACTTATGAATTCACATGCAATCATAAAGAAAAAAAATCAGTTTTTGTAACATGCTTGAAGGAAGGAACTCAAACTAACGCTACAACCTTGTGAGACTTGAGCCTAAACGTTTATTTGGAGAGTTAAAATTTGTGCATTCTTTGTTTTCTAAAGTCGTTGCATGATCTCATTATTCTTTACTTGGTTGCTACTTAGAAGGCGTTTCATCATTTAGTTCCAAATGCTAGAACTCATGCCCATTTCATTCAAAGCATGTTATTGATTTGCATAACACATATTCAAGATGAAGTTGTGTAGTGGCCACCACCTTAGCCAAAAAGCCATGTGCCCTATGTCATTGTGATTTGTAGGTTTTAACCCCATTGAGCCTTGTTAGCCTTCATTATTTGTTAACCCATGTTTTCCTCACCTAGCCTAGTTTAGGACCATCCATACCCTTGTTCTTAAAGCATATAAAGCATGATTCGAATTGAATTCCTTTTGATCTATGTTGGCAGAAACCAAGTGTGGGGGAAGTATTTTTTTCGTGAGAAATTGTGTGCCATAGGCACGGCAAAGAAAAGAAAACAAAAGAAAACAAAAAAAAATTCGTGGAAAAAGAAAAAATGAAGAAAAAGTATGAAAAGTATAAAAAAAAAAGAGTTAAAAAGTTGAGAAAAAGAGTTCCAAAGTATTGTTTGTTGAAGTAAAGGTCCAAAACAATGAATTTGACCCTAAGGAGTTGTTTAAGTCTCCCCCTTGTGTGTTAAAGTTAATTTCTGCAATCTAAGTGAATTCTAAGTTTCAATTCCATTACTTTGCTTACTATCGCTTGAAGAACGTTTGTTTTCCCTCTCCTTCCTTGTTAGCCAATACCCCAAGCCCCATTACAACCCTTAACTTCTATCTTGAGTGTTATGTGTTTTAATTTGTGGAGTTTGAATTTGGTATGAGCATATGGTGTCACTGGTTCTCGCATCTAAGTAGTAGCATTCCATTCATGAGATCATATCTAAACATGCTTCTTAACTCTAGAAATTGTGTTCTTTGTGAAACATATATGTGAGCATTCGTTTTCATATCTACATCAATCTTCTCACATATGACTAGTGTAGGGTGTGTAGTTAGAAAATCTGAGTGAAAATAGAGTGTATATCTTGTAAGGAATTGAGGGAATTCTCTAAGGCATGTTACTACATTCAAAGCATTGTTTTAATTGATTACTTGTGAACTAGTAAGTAGTGGCTTTAATTAAGTATGTGCTTGTATAAAGATGAGTTCTCGCATCTAAGTAGTAGCATTCCATTCATGAGATCATATCTAAACATGCTTCTTAACTCTAGAAATTGTGTTCTTTGTGAAACATATATGTGAGCATTCGTTTTCATATCTACATCAATCTTCTCACATATGACTAGTGTAGGGTGTGTAGTTAGAAAATCTGAGTGAAAATAGAGTGTATATCTTGTAAGGAATTGAGGGAATTCTCTAAGGCATGTTACTACATTCAAAGCATTGTTTTAATTGATTACTTGTGAACTAGTAAGTAGTGGCTTTAATTAAGTATGTGCTTGTATAAAGATGACTCAAATTTGTGGGGATAACAATCTTTAATACGTCATGTGCATTAGAAATCCCTGAGGCAAACGTTGGAAGGTTTAGGTTTTGTTTTGGTTAGTTTGTTTCGTTTTGTTTTCTTTCTTTTGTTTGTTTTGCTCGAGGACTAGCAAAAGCTAACTGTGGGGGAATTTGATAGGAGCATATTTATGCGCCTTAGTTAGCTAGTTCTTATGCATTTTCATGGTGTTTTCTTAGTTAAAGTAGTCTTTTAAGCTAATTTTATGTGTTTTTAGGTTTTAAGGCCAAAGGATGCAAGAAGATGCATTTTGGAGCTTTTTGGAGCAAAATTGGGCTTGGAATGATTATCACATAATTGGAGCCAAGGTTTGGACGAATTTGAGGACTTGAAGATGATGATTCCTACTTGAACAAGGTTTCCTAGTTGAAGTAGGAAAGTGCTTACATGAAGGAGGATTCCTAATCGACGAAGGATTCCTAATCAACGAAGGATTCCTAATTGAAGATGGATTCCTAATCACATGAGGATTCCTAGAAGAAAAAGGATTCCTACTCCAACAAGGATTCCTACTTGAAATAGGAAAGTTAAGCCAAAGTTTCCTACTCTGGTTTGATTTTTCCTAAATGTCCCTAAAAGTTCCAGCAATTATAAAGACTTCCTAAGCATTCTAGGACATCAAATACACATCTCTTGCACCTTTTGAACCCTTGGTGCACTCCCCTTGGTATTTCCTCTTCCTTATTTCCTGATTCTAAGCTTTAAAACACTTTCCTTTTGTGTTTTAAGCCCTAGCCGAATTTCCCTTGCCCTTTCCTTTAATTTTCTGATTTGTTTCCTTAATTCTAGAACTTTAGACTTAATTTCTGATTTCCTAATCAACCTAGGGTTTTAATTTCTGTTTTCCTTTAAATAAACCTCTTTGTTGCAGCCACAAAACATTCCACACACACCCATACAACTCCATTCACGCTAGATTTCATCCTCACCCCTTGCCGTGCCCATCCTTCACCCAAATCCATATTTTCTGAACCCAAACCCCCCTAGCCGTGCCATACATCCATCCTAGACACTTTTCCACCATTCTACATCATCCAAAACCCCCAAAAACCATCACAAAACCTGGTGCCGCAACAAGAAGGAAGAAGGAGTGCTCTTGAATGTGCTTGCTAGTCTATTGCAGATTGCTGGAACTTTTAGGTGTAATCTTTCTTATGTTTTCAATGTTTCAATTCAATAAACTTTGTGTTGTGAGTATGAGGAACTAAACCCCCTTAGTTGGGGGGTGATTCGAAACCATGTACATGCTTGCAATATGATTTGATTACATTCAGTTGTTATTTCATAAGTTGTGGATTCAATTCGTTCATCTACTTGATTGATAACTTATTTGTGTATGTTGATTGAGAGTGCATGCTTAGTTTTCGTGCATGAATATGATGCTAGATTATGAGGGAGTTTCACCTAATAGTTACAATCTTATAATCACAAGTAGTGAAGGTCGCTTGAAAACGATCGCGTTGAATGAATTCTTGGCATAAGTTTCATGCAGTTCATAGTAACGAGTGCTTCGTCAATGCTTATGTTTTTCATAGAACTTAATGATTCTTGCTTGTATCTCTATTATGCAATTCATGTAGGGAACTTGTAGGGAATGTTTTGGGTTGTCGTATGCAATCATCCAACTCAATAACTTGTGGAAAAACTGAGGGTTAATTAGTTTAATTCACGGTTAATTTGGGGCGTTGAGTATTCATAGTTTATCGAAAAGCAACTGGAAATCGTTTTGTTTGCAAGTGTGTCAAGTGTGGAGAAGAACCTCCTAACTAGCCTTCTACCCATCTATTTCACCAAAATCGTTTTTACAATCTGCCCTATTGCCAATCTGTTTTCTTTATTTTAATTTTCGTCAAAACAAAATCCCCCTTTATTTTAGAGTCCTAGATTAGTTAGAAAGGGTGTTAGTTTATGTTTTCTAGTGTTTTGAGTCAAGTTCTAACATAAATTCGTCCAAATTTGTGTTAGTACTCAAAACTGCCCAGATTGTGCTTCTAAGGCAGTTTTGAGTGTTTATTTGCTGTTTTGGTTCCATTGCTTTGTTTTGGTGTTTTAACTTTTAATTTTGCATTCTTTGAGTCTAGTTTAGTGTTTTAAACTTTGTGTTTACATTATTGAGTCAGTTTTCAAGAGTTTAGCAATCCCTCATAATCCCCGGTTTAGAACGATCCCTACTTACATCTTTACTACAATTTGACAAAAGAGGGTTTAATTTGTGTGCTTATCTATTTCGCATCAGCTTCCTAGGTCTTCCTTATTTGCATGGGTTGCCTCCCAAGAAGCGCTTGCTTTAACGTCTTCCAGCCGGACGATACCTCCCTTTAAACTGCCCTAGGTCCCACGACATGGATTTGATCTTTGAATGGACGGTGATACTTGAAATGATCCGACAATGGTTTAAATTCTAACGTGGGTGCCTGAATCATTAACAGCATGTTAGTAGAAAACGAAATTGAATTTCGAGGAGATGGCTTACCTGTTTGCTCCAACATGAACTCAATGACAAACACCACTTCGTTGAAAGTTTCAGGCATTTTGAATTTGGCCAGATTTACTACGATGGTTGTGATTTGTCCCGTGTCATCAAACTCAACTTCTTTGGGCTTTGTTACTTCAAATACATCCTCTTTAATGAATTCTTGACATTCTCCAGCCACTTCTTTTTCTTGATTCCTTCTTTGTGGTGAACAAGGTTCTTTGAACACTTCAACACAATCTGGTACTTGAGTGGGTGTGCCAAGAATTGGAATATCATTTTGCACCTTTGGGAAGGCTTCCACGATGTCTTTTTCACTCTCTTCTTTCTTGGGAATAAAAAACCTGGGAGGAAAATGGACATTCGGAGGAATAACATTAGAATGAAATGAAATTAGGACGTCCTTACTTGTGGTGGGTGGGTTAGAGAGCTTAAAGGGCTGCGGCAAGGGTTGTTCTACCCTTGCCGTGTGTATGTCTGCTTCCTCCTCTTCAATCAGCAGTTCCTCATCCACTTCTAGGCTATGTTTGGACGTTTTTAGGCTAGCTCCAACCTCCATAGCACTTCCCAAAGTGGTAGCATCGTGGATTTCAAAATCTTCCTTCGAATTTTCAACGGTTGAGTTGGAGAGTTCACTTTGCTCTTGAATTTGTACCATGAATTCCATAATCTCTCCCATTTGACTCTTCAATTTATCCAACTTCTTGTCTTGATATTGTTGGTCCTGCGTCAAAGAGGTTAGTACTTGAAGAATTTGATCACTATCCATGGACATACTTGAATTTGATTGGAATTGTTGTGGGGTATGCGGTGGTGGCTGTATAGGTGTGGTGTAGAACTCCTCATATGGCTGCCAATATGCATCTTGTTGAGCCTCCTTGGCTTGATTTTGTGAGCCCTGCACCAAACAATTTAATTCATTAAGAATTTGATTATAATTTATTGACGAACCTGAGTTTGATTGAGTATATTGCATAGGTCTTGAATAGAACTCCTCCTCTTGCTGCCAATATCCATCTTGTTGGAATTGTTGAGGTTCCCCCCACATATAATTTGAATGATCTCTCCAAGCCGAATTGTAAGTGTTGGAAAACATGTTGTTGCTTGGTTGATCATAGCCTTGATAACCCCAAGCATCTTCGTTCACAGTGAATTGAGGATGTTGATGAGTTTGATATCCGTGCCCATAAGACACACCAAATGTAGGGACACTTTGCATTGTAGTCCTTCCGGCAATCTGTGACAATTGAGAAGTAAGATTCGCCAATTGAGCTTGAATGTTAGCAAAATCCATGTCTTATTTCTCTAGAACCTGAAATCAAAGAAAGAAAACTAAATCAAATATCAAAAGTAAAATAAACGAAACAAAATCAGAAACGAAAAACAAAAGACACGAAAAAAAAAGAAAGGGGGATTAGCAATTTTGCTAATCCCCGACAACGGTGCCAAAATTTGATGTGAAAATTAACTTGACACAGAAATTAAACCCTATTGATGACAATTGTAGTAATGATGCAAGTAGGGATTGATAGGAGCATATTTTTGCGACTTAGTTAGCTTGTTCTTGTGCATTTACGTTGTATTTCCTTAGTTATTTTAGTGTTTAAAGTTGTTTTTGTGTGTTTTCAGACTCTATGTACAAAGTATGAAAGATGATGGATTTTGGAGGCCTTTGGAGCACTTTCGGGCTTGGAATGGATAGCAAATGCATGGGCCAAAGTGGATGGACGAATTTGAGAACTAAAGAGGCCAAGAATGTGAAGAATTATGGTCCAAAAGATGAAGAACTCAGCCCAAAAATCTGTCTTCATTGTCCTTGCCGTGCACTTCCCCCATGGCATAACCTGATTCTCTAGGGTTTTTGGGGCCTATAAATACATGTTTACACCCCTTGGCAAAGGGTACACACTCCCATATACATCATTCATCACAGAAATTCGTCCATACACACCCTAGGAAGCAAAACACCCCAAAAACACCATTCTAGTGCCTAGAAAACATAGCAGCCACTCCACCTTCTTCCACCCTCTTTGCCTAGTTCTCCACCACCATCCAACCATCAAACTCTCCTCCACTCTCACCCTAAACCTTTCCATACCATTCCCCATCCATTCTACATCATAAAACTAACCAAAAACTGTCCACAAAGCAATCTGCAGCAAGCAAGGGAAAGGAGGATTCTTAGATGCACTTGCTGCCAAGTTGGAGCATTTTAGGTGTTTTCTTTCTTTTGATTTTAATGTCTAATTCATGTAATCTTTGTTTTGTTTTAAGTATGATTGGCTAATTTCAATTTGGCTAAGGGTGGATTCAAAACCATGATCATATATGTGAAATAAGCTGAATACTTCCAGTTATCGTTACATAAGTTGTGAATACAATTTGCTTAACCGTTGAAATTAAAACTTATTCTTGCATGTTGATTGAGAGTGCACGCTTAATTTGCATACTTGAATTTGGTGCTAGGATATAAATTTGTTTCACCTAATCGTTATGAGTTTATATTCGCAAGTAGTGAAGGTCGCTAGTCACGATCGTGTTAAGTAGATTCCTGGCAAGAGTATCATGTTTTTCATAGTTACGAATGCCTTGTCGATACTTATGATTTCCAAAGAACGTAATGATTCTAACTTGTATCTTTATCATGCTATTCATATAGAGAACTTGTTAGGAATAATTTGGTTGCGATGCATATTCATCCAATTCAATGATTCTGGGGAAATCTGAAGGTTAATTTAAGCGGACCTAATTAACTCGGAGTGTCGAGGTTCATAACTTGTTAAATTGATAACTGGAAATCGATTTAGGTTGCATATATTTCATGTGTGGAGAAGAACCCCTTAGCCATTCCATCATCTATTGATTCATCACAATTGTATCTTACAATCTGTTTTCTTTGCAATCTATCCATTTGATTTAATTTCGTCCAAATCAAATCCCCATTTATTTTGGAGTCCTAGATTAGTAGAAAGTGTGTTGGTTGATGTTTTTAAGTGTTTTGGTACAAGTTAAAACCCAAATTCGTCCAAAGTTGTGCTTTGTGTTCAAAACTGCCCAGAAAGTGTGTTTAAGGCAGTTTTGAGTCTTTTAGTTGCTGTTTTGAGTTATTGGCTTGTTTTAGTATTTTAAACGTGAGGTTTGCATTCTTTGAGTCTAATCTAGTGTTTTAAACTTTGTTTTTACAATGCTAAGTCAGTTTTCAAGTGTTTAGCAATCCCTCCTAATCCCCGGTTTAGAACGATCCCTACTTACATACTTTGCTACAATTGATAAAAAGAGGGTTTAATTTTGTGTGTTAACTTATTTATCACATCAGGGATCGTTCTAGACCGGGGATTAACTAGGGATGCTAATCAACACAAATAAGACTCAAAAACACTAAACTAGACTCTATAAACTCAAAACTAACTTAAAACACTCAAAACAGCAAATAACAATAAAAAAGACTCAATTCTAGACCTAACAAGTGATTTGGACGAAAATAGAACTTCAAAGACTCAAAAGACTTAAAGGAAACAAGTTTTGACTCTAAAAACAAGACTTAAAAGCAAGGGGTTTGGATTTGACGAATTTAAACTTTTAAAACATAAACTTTGTAAACAAACTTAAAGACTCACGAAATTGATGAAATAGAATGGTGAAAGCCTAGTTAGAGGTTTCCTTCTCCACACATGAAACATATGCATACGACTCGATTTCCAGTTACTCTTTCAACAAACCATGAATGACAATGCCCCAAATTAACTAAATTGCACCAATTAATTCTCAAATTTCCCTAGATTCATTGAATTGAATGGAATACGCATTACAACCAAATTATTCTTATCAAGGACCCTAACTATGGAATACGCATGATAGAGACACATATCAAAGATCATTAAGTTCAATGGAAATCATAAGCATTGATGAGGCATTCATAACTATGGAATACGCATGTTACTCTTGCCAATGATTTACTTAACACAATCGTGACTAGCGACTTTTACTACTTATGAATATAAGTTAATAACGATTAGGTGAAATTCCCTTATACTCTAGCATCAAATTCATGCATGCAAACTAAGTATGCATCCTTAATCAACACACAAGAACAAGTTATCAATCAAATAGATAAGTAAACCACATTCACGATTTATGAAATCATAACTGGAAGAAATCAAGTCATATAAAATATATGATCATGGCTTTGGATTCTCCTCTAACTATAAAGAAATTAGTTCCTCATGTTCGCAAATAAACAAAGATAAATAAATTTAAACATTAAAACAAAGATAGAAAACACCTAGAAACGCTCCAACAATCCAAGCTTCTTGAATGGCAAGCACGGCTCCAGATTTCTTCCTTCTTCTCCTCGCAAAACTCACGGCACAATGAGGGTGAATGGTGTAGTAAATTATGGTAGAGGATGGTGACTAAATGGTGCAGCCAAGGGTGGTATTTATAGGCTGAAATTCGCAGCCCCTATGTAGCAAAGGAAAAGGATTTAAAAGCCTAATTTGTATAGGATAATAACACACAATCCTTGAAGGAAAAGGCTAAGGCTTTAGAAACCAAGGGGGAAAGGAAGAATCAGGTTTCTAGAAGTTCTAGAAAGGTTTGGGGCGTCACTTTTGTAGGACAAGGGATAAGGCCTTCTAGAAAGGTTGTTTTGTGGCTGATTTCTAGAGAAACAAGGGATAAGGTGTGGCACCTTTGCAGGAAGGGATAAGGCTTCTAGAAATCAGTTTTAATGTGTCCTAATCTGAAAATAAATCCCCCATGCAGTTGGACATAAATTAGGATAGGATTAGGATAGGATAAGATAAGATAAGGTTGGATAAGGTTTTGGATAATGTTCCTTCTTTTAAGCTGATTTCTTATCTTCCTTGACTTGGATTTATTTCTTCACTCTTTTCAACTCATTCCTAGCCTCTTGAACTTCAAATTCGTCCATCCATCTTGCTCCATTCATAAGGTATCCATTTGGTGCCCAAAACTGTCTCAAAATGCTCCAAAATGCACTTTCTTGCCAACTTTGTCATATGAACCTACAAACTCACGAAAATAGCTTAAAATACTATAATAAACATAAACAAACTATGAAAATGCAAGAAAACAAGCTAACTAAGTCGCATAAATATGCTCCTATCATATGACACAAAGAAATAAGGTGGGATTGATTTTGGACGAAAATAAATAAAACAAAACAAGAACAAGATAAACAGATTTTTAGACAAAGTTAAGTAAATTGATGGGTGATAGATCAACTAGAGGGTTCTTCTCCACACATGATACACTTGCATTCAAGTTTGATCTCCAATGGCTTCCTTCAATGAATTATGAATCTCAACACCCTAGGTTAACTGTGATAGCACTATTTTAACCTTCAAGTTTTCCTAAAGTTAGTGAATTGGATGGGAATGCACATGCAACAACTCAAAACATTCTCTAAAAGTCCCTTACGTGAAAAAGCACAATAACGGTACAATCAAAGATCATTAAGCTTCATGAAAACTATAAGCATTGACGAGGCAATTGTTACTATGAAAAGCATGAAAAGTTTGCCAAGAATTCACTAAAGACGATCGTTTATAAGCGACCTCCTCTACTTGCAAACATAAAGTTGTAACTATTAGGTGAAACTTCCTTATGTTTTAGCTTCAAATTCCTGCATGAAAACTAAGTTGGCCACCTTAATTAACACACAAAAATAAGTCATCAATCAAACGGTTAAGCAAATTGCATTCACAATTCATGAAATAACAATTAGACGTAATCAATTCATCTTGCAAGCATAATCATGGTATTGAATAACCCCCTAGCCAAAAAGGCTTAGTTCCTCATGTTCACAAAACAAAGGAAAACAGATTTATACATTGTAAATATAAGAAAGAGAACACCTAAATATTCCAACGATTCGATGTTGAACGGCTAGAATCTTCAAGTACTTCGTCTTCCTCTCCTTTGCTGCGACACAGGGATTTTGGGCAGGTTTTTTGGGTGATTGAATGGTGTAGAATGGATGGAGGACGTATGGAAGTGTTTAGGGTTGAAGGGTGGTGCGGCTAGGGGTGGTTTGTGGCAGAAATTTGGGTGAATGGTGATGGAATGGTTCGGTTGGAAGTGGTGCTTTGTTTCTGGCGTGAATGGTGAGTTTCTGGATGAATGGGGATGTTTGTGGCTGCACAAGGATGTTTATTTAAAGGGATTTAGGAAATTAAAAACCCTAGGCTAATTAGGTAATCAGGAATTAAGTTTAAAGCTTATAGAATTAGGAAACAAAATCAGAAACTTTAGGGAAATGGACTAGAGATGTGATAGGAGCATATTTATGCGCCTTAGTTAGCTAGTTCTTATGCATCTTTGTTATGTTTTCTTCGTTAAAGTAGTGTTTTAAGCTACTTTCATGTGTTTTCAGGTTTAAAGGACATATTACATGAAATGATGCAATTTGGAGCTTTTGGAGCAAAATGTGAGCTTGGATTGAAAAGGACATGCTTGGAACACAAGGTTGGGATGGAATTGAAGAGTTGAAGATTTGAGGTTTCCTACTTGAAGTAGGAAAGCTAAGCCTAAAAGTTTCCATTTTGGGTTGATCTTTCCTAAATCGGAATTGGCAACCAAAGTTTCTAAAGTTGGAAGTTTCTATTCTTGGAGGTTTCCATTTTCGTGAGTTTCTATTCTCGGCTTTGGGCTTTTGGATGACCCATCCTTACCTCTTGGACCTATGCCGCACCTAAACCCTAACCCTAGCCACTTAATCAGCCGCACCTAGGCCTTGTTCACATGCAAAAAAATCTGATTATTTACCCTAAGCCCATACCGCACATTTCCATCCTAGAAGCCCTATTTTACAAACCTTAACACTAGCCCATTGTTTCAATCTGATTTCATTAGGGTTTTAGGTGCCTATATATATGTGTTTTATTCTTTTGGCCGAACATCTCCCACTCTACAAATAAGAAATCGTCAAAACCCTATTTCCCCACCTTGCCGCAGCCTTCATCCATTCCAGCCACATCCATACACCTTGCCGCAACCATCCTTTACTCCAGCCACCATTATACACCTCCATACACCACCCACACACCTTGTCGCACCACCATACCATCCTAATTCCCTTCCTAAACCAAAATCACATCCAAAAGTCCCCTTAACCATCTCTGCCGCAGCAAGGAGAAGAGAAGAGGAGCTTGACGTGCAGAAATTCAAGTTGGAATTCTTGGGCGTTTTAGGTGTAATCTTTCTTATGTCTTCGATGTTTCAATTCAATAAACTTTATGTTGTGAGTATGAGGAACTAAACCCCCTTAGTTGGGGGGTAATTCGAAACCATGTACATGCTTGCAATTTGATTCGATTACATTCAGTTGTTATTTCATAAGTTGTGGATTCAATTCGTTCATCTATTTGATTGATAACTTATTTGTGTATGTTGATTGAGAGTGCACGCTTAGTTTTCATGCATGAATATGATGCTAGATTATGAGGGAGTTTCACCTAATAGTTACAATCTTATAATCACAAGTAGTGAAGGTCGCTTGAAAACGATCGCGTTGAATGAATTCTTAGCATAAGTTTCATGCAATTCATAGTAACGAATGCTTTGTCAATGCTTATGTTTTTCATAGAACTTAATGATTCTTGCTTGTATCTCTATTATGCAATTCATGTAGGGAACTTGTAGGGAATGTTTTGGGTTGTCGTATGCAATCATCCAACTTAATAACTTGTGGAAAAACTGAGGGTTAATTAGTGCAATTCACGGTTAATTTGGGGCGTTGAGTATTTAGAATTTATTGGAAGAACAACTGAAAATCGTTTTGTTTGCAAGTGTGACATGTGTGGAGAATAACCTCCTAACTAGCCTTTTAACAATATATTTCACCAAAATCATTTTTACAATCTGTTTAGTTTCAAGTTTCTGTTTTGTTTTAAATTTTAGTCCAAAACAAATCCCCCTTTAATTTGAAGTCTTAGATTAGTTAGAAAGTGTTTTGATTTGTGTTTCTAAGTGTTTTGATTCAAGTTTTCATCCAATTTCGTCCAAATTAGTGTAGGTGCTCACAACTGCCCAGAAAGTGGTTTTTAGGCAGTTTTGAGTCTTCTAGTTGCTGTTTTGGGTTTTAGGTTTGTTTAAGTGTTTTAACTTTTAGTTTTGCATTCTTTGAGTCTAGTTTAGTGTTTTAAACTTTGTTTTTGAGTTTTTAAGTCAGTTTCCAAGTGTTTAGCAATCCCTCCTAATCCCCGGTCTAGAACGATCCCTACTTACATCTTCACTACAATTTGACAAAAAGAGGGTTTAATTTGTGTGCTTAATATATTTCGCATCAAATTTTTGGCGCCGTTGCCGGGGATTAGCAATTTTGCTAATCCCTTGGATTGTTTTTGTTTCTTTTATTTCACTTTGTTTCTGACTTTGTTTTTGAGTTTCTGACCTAATTTTGTTTCTTGTTTCGTAGGTACTAATGTATGACTAGAAGCTCTCAAACGATTCGTACAAACATCTTGGATTTTGACGACGATTTTGAGAGGAAGTTGAGAAGAGCTAGAAACCAGCAAGAACACCATCCACCAACTTCCGAATCTGATTGTGAAGGAAACGTACAAGAAGAGGAGGAGGAAGCCACGACAGGGATATTTGAAGAAGGCCCCGTTTGGGATTGAGGTGATTTTAAAAAAAGCCACTGTGAAAAAAAGCTGAGGGTCATTTTTGTGTTTGGTAAACTGAAAAAAAAGGGCTTATTTTGGAAGCTGCTGTGAGAATAAGCTGAAAATCAAAGGAAAAGCTGAAGCTGCTATTTGCTGCTTTGAAAAAAAGCCAGTTTTTTCAAAGCACACGGAGCTACAGTGCTCCTTTAATGAAAATACACACTATCATCCTGCTTTTTTTTCCAAAAGCACTTTCACAAAAAAGTTTACCAAACACTCTACTAGCTTTATTTCACAGCCGCTTATTCTCACAGCAGCTTTTTTTCAAAGCACAGCAATACCAAACCAGCCCGAAGTCCAAGGCATGGCGGTGGATAACCGTACACTCAATGAGCTTTCCGCCTCAGGTTTGGACAATGCCGCACCCTTGTGCATTCAATACCCTACGGCTGCCCAAGGTAAGACGGATGAGTTTGAATTAAAGTCAAGTTTGCTTCATCATATTCCTAAATACCATGGCTTGTCCATGGAAGATCCTAACAAACATTTGAAAGAATTTGAAGTAGTTTGCTCTAGTATGACTCCCGTCAATGTTGACGGAAATATCTTGAAGATGAAGGCTTTTCCATTCTCTTTGATGGATAAAGCCAAGGATTGGTTATATGAGTTAGCTCCCGGAACTGTCACATCGTGGGAGAGTATGAAGATAGCGTTCTTGGAGAAGTTCTTTCCAACTTCTCGCATCATCCTCCTACGCAAAAAGATAAGCGGAATCCAGCAAGAAGAAGGTGAGTCTTTTCCTACATATTATGAACGATTTAAATCACTTGTTGCTTCTTGTCCACAACATCAGATGAAGGAGGAGTTGCTCTTGCAATACTTCTACGAGGGTCTCCTACCTCTAGAACGTCAAATGCTCGATGCTTCGGCGGGGGGAGCATTGGTGGACAAAACACCCATGGCTGCCAAGGTCTTGATTGCCAATAGAGCGTTGAACGCTCAACAGTACGAGGGTGTAGGCCAAAGAAGACCCCCACGGCACCAAGTACATGAGGTAAGTTCGACTCCCGACATTCATTCACAATTGGCTAATCTTACTTCTATTGTGTCTCAGATGGCCGAGGGAATGAAGATGCAAGGACCAATTGTATGTGGCGTATGTTCCATCCAAGGATATGTTTCTGAAAAGTGTCCACAGTTGATTGAAAATGGTGGATGGGAAAGCGCCCATGCAATTGGGTTTCAAGGTCAAAACCAACCAAGGAACGATCCATATTCAAACACATATAATCCCGGTTGGAGAGACCACCCAAATTTCAAGTGGAGGGAGCCCCAACAACCTCAAAACCAAGGAGGCTTTAGGCAACAACCCCCGGGGTTCTTTCCCAAAACCTACGGCCCACCCCAAAATCGAGCCCAATTCGGCCCAAGTGCCTCAGGTACGTCTCTTGACAATGATGCACTTCTTAAAATACTAACTAAGTTGTCTAATGGGCAGGAAGATCAAGCTAAGGCTATGCAAAACCAAGATAAAAGGGTGGATCAACTTGAGAAACAAATTGGGCAGATTGCCGAGTTTGTAGGTAAGTTTCGAGATCCCGGACAACTCCCTAGTTCCACCATTCCAAATCCGAAGGGAGGGTTCGAAAGTGCCAAAGCAATCACCCTAAGAAGTGGTAAGGAAGTTGGGGCAGGTTCTTCATCAAAAACAGGTCATAATGAGGATGAACTTTTGCAATTGGAAGAGGAGGAATCAAAGCAGCCCACGGCAAAGGTGGTTCCACCTTTGCCGCAAGTCCCTAATGTCCCAAATCTGCCCAATTCGTCCCACAAAGGTAAGAATGTGTCCAATTCAGTTCATACTAATGTTTTCCCTTCAAATGTGCCTTTTCCTAGTAGGTTCATGCAAATGAAGAAAGAAGAGGCAGAAAAGGATATCCTTGAAACCTTTAGGAAAGTTCAAGTTAACATACCTTTGTTAGATGCAATCAAGCAAGTTCCGAGATATGCTAAGTTCTTGAAGGAGTTGTGTACCACTAGGAAGAGGATGTCGACTAAGGAAGTGGTAAAGGTAGGTGAGAATGTGTCCGCCGTCTTGCAACGCAAACTACCTCCCAAATGTAAAGATCCAGGTAGCTTTACCATTCCTTGTGTCATTGGGAATACTAGATTTGAATCTGCCATGCTTGATTTAGGTGCTTCTATAAATGTTATGCCATATTCCATTTATGCATCTATCAACTTAGGAGCATTGAAAAATGATGGGGTAATAATACAATTGGCCGATAGATCTAACGCCTATCCAAAGGGAGTTTTGGAAGATGTTCTTGTGCAGGTTAATCATTTAGTCTTCCCGGTGGATTTCTATGTCCTCGAAATGGATGAATCGGACCATGCTCCTTCGCTGCCCATTCTACTTGGAAGGCCATTCATGAAGACGGCCCGGACGAAGATTGATGTGTATAGTGGAACTTTGTCCATGGAATTCGATTGGAAAGTTGTTAATTTTAATCTTTCTGATTCCATTAAATACCCTAGTGAGGAATTACTTGAAGTTGTGGCTGCCCTTGAGTCCTCACCTAAGCTTGATGGTAAGTATACGACCCGTGAGTCCATTCCCATTTCGACTAACAAATTACTTCCATCCATAATTCAGGCACCTATCCTTGAACTCAAACCTTTGCCAAGCCATTTGAAGTACATTTTCTTGGGAGAAAATGAAACACTACCTGCCATCATTTCCTCCTCCCTCACGGCACAAGAGGAGGAGAAGTTGCTTCGAGTTTTGAAGGAGTTCAAATCTGCCCTAGGTTGGACATTGGCCGATATCAAAGGTATAAGCCCTACGACTTGTATGCATCACATATTTCTTGAGGAGGGGGCAAAACTAACTAGAGAGGCTCAACGCCGTCTCAACCCTCCAATGATGGAAGTAGTGAAGAAGGAGATCATAAAGCTTCTAGATTGTGGGGTTATCTATCCAATCTCGGATAGTAGGTGGGTTTCGCCGGTTCAATACGTACCAAAGAAATCCGGAGTGACGGTGGTAGCTAATGCCGAGAATGAGCTTGTCCCTCAACGTATTCAAACCGGTTGGAGGGTGTGCATTGACTATAGGAAGCTAAACACCACCACGAGGAAGGACCACTTCCCATTGCCGTTCATTGACCAAATGCTTGAGAGGTTAGCGGGTTATGCTTTCTATTGTTTTCTTGATGGTTATTCTGGTTATAATCAAATTGTCATTTCACCTGAAGACCAAGAAAAAACCACTTTTACATGCCCGTTTGGTACATTTGCATATCGTCGCATGCCTTTTGGTTTATGTAATGCACCTGCTACATTTCAAAGATGCATGATGAGCATATTTTCTGATCACGTAGAAAAGATAATTGAAGTGTTTATGGATGATTTTAGCGTATTTGGTGATTCGTTTGATAGTTGCTAGCATAATCTAAGTTTAATCCTAAAACGTTGTGTTGAAACTAACCTTGTTCTTAATTGGGAAAAGTGTCATTTTATGGTTAAACAAGGCATCATTTTAGGTCATATAATCTCTGAAAAGGGTATTGAGGTTGATAAGTCGAAAATAGATCTTGTACGTCACTTACCCTCTCCGACTTCGGTTAGAGAGGTTCGTTCGTTTCTTGGCCATGCAGGATTTTATCGTAGGTTTATCAAAGATTTCTCGAAGATAGCACAACCTCTTTGCCGACTCCTACAAAAAGAAGTGGCGTTTGAATTCACCAAGGAGTGCACGGCATCATTCAACCAACTCAAGGAGTTGTTGACCACGACACCCATCATTGTTCCACCGGATTGGAGTCTACCTTTCGAGCTCATGTGTGATGCGTCCGACTATGCTTTAGGAGCTGTTTTAGGACAAAGAAAGGACAAGAGGCTGCATGTCATTTACTACGCCTCCCGGACATTGAACGATGCACAATTGAACTACTCCACTACGGAAAAAGAACTTCTTGCCGTTGTCTTTGCTTTAGATAAATTTCGATCATATCTAATTGGAACTAAAGTAATTGTTTTCACTGATCATGCAGCTCTGAAGTACTTGCTCACCAAAAAGGAGGCCAAGCCACGACTTATTCGATGGATAATGCTACTTCAAGAGTTCGACATAGAGATTCGGGACAAGAAGGGAAGTGAAAACGTGGTGGCTGACCACCTAAGCCGAATGGTGCATAATGAGGAGTCTGTGCCGATTTTGGAGACATTCCCCGATGAACAATTGCTGTCCATTAAGGTTAGTGCACCTTGGTATGCCGATATTGTTAATTTTTTGGTGTCAAAACGTATTCCAAGTGAGTTCACTAGGCACCAACGTGATAAACTTAGGCATGATGCACGGTTTTATGTGTGGGATGATCCGTACTTATTGAAATTTTACCCCGATCAGATTATACGTCGTTGTGTGCACGATTCTGAATGTCATTCAATTTTGAGTTTTTGTCACACATATGCATGTGGAGGGCATTTTGGCACACAACGCACAGCCCTTAAGGTGTTACAATGTGGATTTTATTGGCCTAGTATTTTTAAAGATGCTAAAACTTTTTGCTTAACATGTGATAAATGCCAACGAATGGGTGGTATTAGTGCAAGGGACCAAATGCCGCAGGTTTCTATCCTAAATGTTGAAATTTTTGATGTTTGGGGTATTGATTTTATGGGTCCTTTTCCTTCTTCGTATGGTTTTACATATATTTTGCTTGCGGTTGATTATGTGTCGAAGTGGGTGGAAGCAAAGGCCACCCGGACTAATGATTCTAAAGTGGTTGCAGATTGTATTAGAACTAACATTTTTGCAAGATTCGGAATGCCACGAGTGATCATTAGTGACGGAGGTTCATACTTTTGCAATCGGACCATTGAAGCGTTATTGAGGAAATACAGTGTCACCCATAAGGTTTCTACACCTTACCATCCTCAAACTAATGGGCAAGCCGAGGTTTCCAACCGTGAGATCAAGCAAATCCTAGAGAAGACCGTTGGGCCAACAAGGAAGGATTGGAGCTTACGGGTAGATGATGCACTTTGGGCGTATCGTACGGCGTACAAAACCCCCATTGGGATGTCCCCCTTCCGACTTGTCTATGGCAAGGCGTGCCATCTTCCTGTTGAATTGGAGCACAAAGCACTTTGGGCCATCAAGAAGTTTAACATGAACCTCGAGGAAGCGGGAAGTCAAAGGAGATTGCAATTGAATGAGCTTGATGAGATACGGCACGAGGCGTACGATAATGCAAGCATTTACAAGCAAAAGACCAAAGCTTTCCATGACAACATAATCCGTGGGAAATCATTCTCAATTGGGCAAAAAGTGCTATTGTTCAATTCCCGTTTACGTTTGTTTCCCGGTAAGTTACGTTCTAAGTGGATTGGACCGTTTGTTATTACTAACGTATCTTCTTATGGTGCCATCCAGATTCAAAGTCTCAAAACAGGTCATGAATTCCAAGTGAACGGACACCGTTTGAAGCCATATTATGAGAACTTTGTTGAACAAACCGTGGAGGATATTTCTTTAGGTGCCGTGGGCACAAATGGAGAATGAATGGGCTTTTCGTCCGGCTGTACGACGTAAAAGAAAGCGCTACTTGGGAGGCAACCCAAGCAATTCAACAAAGGAAGGCCACGGAATCACTCCAATTCCAGATTTGCGTTCCTAAACCCTTCTCTTTGTTGTGTATTTCGTTTCTGCCATGTTTAGTATGTTAGTTGCTGTTTGTTTGTTTGTTTGTTATTTGGGTGAGTTATGCCTTAAAACATTGAGGACAATGTTTGAGTTAAGTGTGGGGGGGGTAACCAAAGTGTTTTCTTGCAAATTCGTAGGGTTTTGTCACCCATAATGTCAAATGTTGTTCCTTGCTGTTTTTAAGTGTTTTTGAGTAGTTTTGATGTGTTTTAGTGTGTTTTGAAGTAAAAATCCGAAAATTACATAAAAAATTGAAAATTTGTTTTAAAAACCCAAAAAGAGTTGTTTTTGTGTGTTTGTTTGTGTCTTAGGGTACCTTCCAACACAATGATGAGGATTCGGTTTGTAATTACATGGCTGTTAAAGAGAGTGATTAACATGGATGAAAGTTTGATTTACTCTTTGTTTATGCTTGGTTGTGGTTATAACTTATGAATTCACATGCAATCATAAAAGAAAAAAATCAGTTTTTGTAACATGCTTGAAGGAAGGAACTCAAACTAACGCTACAACCTTGTGAGACTTGAGCCTAAACGTTTATTTGGAGAGTTAAAATCTGTGCATTCTTTGTTTTCTAAAGTCGTTGCATGATCTCATTATTCTTTGCTTGGTTGCTACTTAGAAGGCGTTTCATCATTTAGTTCCAAATGCTAGAACTCATGCCCATTTCATTCAAAGCATGTTATTGATTTGCATAACACATATTCAAGATGAAGTTGTGTAGTGACCACCACCTTAGCCAAAACGCCGTGTGCCCTATGTCATTGTGATTTGTAGGTTTTAACCCCATTGAGCCTTGTTAGCCTACGTTATTTGTTAACCCATGTTTTCCTCACCTAGCCTAGTTTAGGACCATCCAAACCCTTGTTCTTAAAGCATAGTAAAGCATGATTCAAATTGAATTCCTTTTGATCTAAGTTAGCAGAAAACAAGTGTGGGGGAAGTATTTTTCATGAGGAATTGTGTGCCATAGGCACGGCAAAGAAAAGAAAAAAAAAAAGAAAAGAAAAAGAAAAAAATATGAAGAAAAAAAGTATGAAAAGTTCGAAAAAAAAAGAGTTCCAAAGTATTGTTTATTGAAGTAAGGGTCCAAAACAATGAATTCGGCCCTAAGGAGTTGTTTAAGTCTTCCCCTTGTGTTTTAAAGTTAATTGCTGCAATCTAAGTGAATTCTACGTCTCAATTTCATTGCTTTGCTTACTATTGCTCGAAGAACGTTTGTTTTCCTTATCCTTTCCTTGTTAACCAACACCCCAAGCCCCATTACAACCCTTAACTTCTATCTTGAGTGTTATGTGTTTCAATTTGTGGAGTTTGAATTTGGTATGAGCATATGGTGTCACTGGTTCTCGCATCTAAGTAGTAGCATTCCATTCATGAGATCATATCTAAACATGCTTCTTAACTCTAGAAATTGCGTTCTTTGTGATACATATATGTGAGCATTCGTTTTCATATCTACATCAATCTTCTCACATATGACTAGTGTAGGGTGTGGAGTTAGAAAATCTGAGTGAAAATAGAGTGTATATCTTGTAAGGAATTGAGGGAATTCTCTAAGGCATGTTACTACATTCAAAGCATTGTTTTGATTGATTACTTGTGAATTAGTAAGTGGTGGCTTTAATTAAGTATGTGCTTGTGTAAAGATGACTCAAATCTGTGGGGATAACAATCTTTAACATGTCATGTGCATTGGAAATCCCTGAGGCAAACGTTAGAAGTTTTAGGTTTTGTTTTGGTTAGTTGGTTTCGTTTTGTTTCCTTTCTTTTGTTTGTTTTGCTCGAGGACTAGCAAAAGCTAAGTGTGGGGGAATTTGATAGGAGCATATTTATGCGCCTTAGTTAGCTAGTTCTTATGCATCTTTGTTATGTTTTCTTCGTTAAAGTAGTGTTTTAAGCTACTTTCATGTGTTTTCAGGTTTAAAGGACATATTACATGAAATGATGCAATTTGGAGCTTTTGGAGCAAAATGTGAGCTTGGAAGGTTAAACCAAAATAGGAAACTTTGGCTTAACTTTCCTACTTCAAGTAGGAATCCTTGTGTGATTAGGAATCCATCTTCAATTAGGAATCCTTCGTCGATTAGGAATCCTTTGTTGACTGATATGATATTAACTAGCACTCAAATTAACCCTCTTTTTATCAATTGTAGCAAGTATGTAAGTAGGGATCGTTCTAGGCCGGGGATTAGGAGAGATTGCTAAATCACTTGAAAACTGACTCAAAAACGTAAAAACAAAGTTTAAAACACTAACTAGACTCAAAGAATGTAAAACTATAACTTAAAACACCAAAACAAACCAAAAGACTCAAAATAACACAAAAACACTCAAAACTGCCTTAAAACCACTTTCTGGGCAGTTTTGAACTCTAAACAAGATTTGGACGAAAATAGGTTTTAACTTGACTCAAAACACTTAAAAACACAAACTAAAGTGATTTCTAACTATTATGACTCAACAAAGTAAAGGGGGATTGAATTTGGACGAAATTAAAAACAAAACAAACTTTGTAAACTAGACAGATTTTAAAAACGAAATTGATTTAAATGAATGGATGGAAGGCTAGCTAATGGGTTCATCTCCACACATGTTATACTTGCATACGAAACGATTTCCAATTGCTTTTCAATAAACCATGAATTCTCAACGCCCCAAGTTAATTAGGTCCGCTTAAATTAACCCTCAGATTTTCCTTAAGTTATTGAATTGGATGATTGCATACGACAACCCAAAGCATTCCCCACAAGTCCCCTACATGATTGCATAATAGAGATACAAGCAAGAATCATTCAGTTCTATGAAAATCATAAGCATTGACGAAGCACTTGTTACTATGATTGCATGAAACTTATGCCAAGAATTTACTTAACGCGATTGAGATCATCAACCTTTACTACTTGTGAATATAATTCCATAACGATTAGGTGAAATTTCCATATATCCTAGCATCAAATTCATGCATGCAAATTAAGTGTCGACCCTCACCAACATACACAAATCAGTTTTAATTCTTGTAGATAAGTAAATTGACTTCACAACTTATGAAACGCAATTAGAAGTAATCAAATCATATAGCAAGCATAAACATGGTTTCGAATCCCCCCTAGCCAAGGGGGGGTTTAGTTCCTCATACTCGCACAGCAAAGATACATAAATTTAGAAATTAAAATCCAAAGAAAGAAAACACCTAGAACGCTCCAACTTGGCAGCAAGCTCATCAACGAATTCTCCTTCCTCCTTGCTGCGGCAGAGAACTTTAGAACAGGTTTTTGGGGTTATTTGTGGTGTAGAATGGATGGGGAATGGTAGGGAAAGGTTTAGGGTTGATGGGGTACGGCTAGGGATGATTTTTGGGCAGAATTTTGGGACTTTGGTGATGGGAAGGTGCGGCAGAAATCAAGGGCAGATTTCTGGCGTGAATGATTGTGTATGGGAGATGATGATCTGATCTAGGGGTTATAATGAGTATATATAGGCATCCAAAACCCTAGGGTAATCAGATTAGGGTTTCTAGAAGCCCAAATCCACCAGAAATTAGGTTAAAACAATCAGATTTTTAGTGGGAATAAGGCCTAAGGTGCGGCTAGGGTTAGGGTTTAGAGATGGGCGTTCTAGAATGCCTTGCAAGGCAAGGAAATCAGATATTCTAGAGGCCTAGGTGCGGCTAGGGTTAGGGTCCACAAGGAATTAGGGTTTAGGTCATCTAAAAGCCCAAAGCCAAGAATAGAAACTCTCGAAAATGGAAACCTCCAAGAATAGAAACTTCCAACTTTAGAAACTTTGGTTTCCAAATCTGAATTCTTTGTTCTTCACTTTCATTTCTTAAGCTCCTTTGACCTTCAAAATCGTCCATTCCTTGTGCTCCATTAGCATACACTCCATTCCAGCTCAATTTTGCTCTAAAATGTTCCATTTTGCACTTCTTTGCATACTTCGTCTCTAAACCTGAAATTGCACGAAAATGACTTTAAACACTAAAATAACTAAAGAAAAACAACATAAATGCACAAGAACAAGCTAATTAAGTCGCATAAATATGCTCCTATCATTGACTAGGAATCCTTCGTTGAGTAGGAATCCTAACTTCTTCACATCTTCAATTACGTCCATTCCTTTTGCTCCAAACATGTGATAACCATTCCAAGCTCAATTTTGCTTTAAGAGGCTCCAAAATACATCTTCGTGCATCCTTTGACCTTAGAATCTGAAAGCACACAAAAGTGACTTTAAACACTAAAATAACTAAGGAAACACAACTTAAATGCACGAGAACAAGCCAATTAAGTGGCATAAATATGCTCCTATCAAATTCCCCCACACTTAAGTTTTGCTAGTCCTCGAGCAAAACAAAGAAATAAAACGAAACAAAACAAATAAAACACAACCTAAACCTTCCAACATTTGCTTCAGGGATTTCCAAAGCACATGACATGTTAAAGATCATCATCCCCACAGATTTGAGTCCTCTCTACACTTAAGCACATACTTAATCATAGTCACTACTTAATTGTTCACATTAATCAATTAAAACAATGTTTTGAATGTAGGAACATGCCTTAGAGAATTCGCTCAATTCCTTACCAGATATGCACTCAATTTTCACTCAGATTTTCTAACTACACACCCTATGCTAGTTATATGTGAGAAGATTGATGTAGCTATGAAAACGAATGCTCACATATATGTATTACGAAGAAAGCAATTTCTGGAGTTAATAAGCATGTTTAGATATGATCTCATGAATGGAATGCTACTACTTAGACGCGAGAACCAGTGACACCATATGCTCATACCAAATTCAAACTCCACAAATTGAAACACATAACACTAAAAATTGAAGTCAAAGGTTGTAACGGTGCTTGGGGGTGTTGGCTAACAAATGAAGGTAAGGGAAAACAAACGTTCTTAAAGCAATAGTAAGCAAAGTAATGAAATCAAGACTTAGAATTCACTTTAGAATGCAGAAATCACTTTTAGACATAAGGGGAAGATTCAAGCAATATTTAGGGCCGAATTCAAAGTTTTGGACCCTTTCTTCAACAAACAATACTTTGGGACTCTTTTTCACCTCTTTTCAACTTCTTTTCATTCTTTTCACACACTTTTCTTTTTCTTTTTCTTTTCTTTTCTTTTCTTGCCGTGTTCTATGGCACCCAAAATACCCAAATTGAAACCTTTCCCCCACACTTGTTTTCTGCCATATATAAATCAAAAGGAATTCAATTTGAATCATGCTTTACTATGCTTCAAGAACAAGGGTAAGGATGGTCCTAATCTAGGCTAGGTGAGGTTAATGTGGGTTAACAAAGAATGAAGGCTAATAAGGCTCGACGGGGTTAAACTTAAACATAAAATGATATGAGATATACGGCAATTTGGTTTTGGTGGTGGTAACTACACAACTTCATCTTGAATATGTGTTATGCAAATCAATAACATGCTTTGAATGAAATGGGCATGAGTTCTAGCATTTGGAACTAAATGATGAAACGCCTTCTAAGTAGTAACCAAGCAAGGAATAATGAGATCATGCAACGACTTAGAAAACAATAATGCACAGATTTTAACTCTCCAAATAAACGTTTAGGCTCAAGTCTCACAAGGTTGTAGCGTTTGTTTGAGTTCCTTCCTTCAAGCATGTTACAAAAACTAATTTTTATCCTTTGTGATTGCATGTGAATTCATAAACTATAACCACAACCAAGCATAAGCAAAGAGTAATTCAAACTTTCATCATGTTAATAACTTTCTTTAACAGCCATGCAATTACAAACCGAATCCTCATCATTGTGTTGGAAGGTACCCTAGACACAAACACACAAAAACGACTCAAAACACTCTTTTTAGGCTTTTCAAAACACTGTTTTTTCAAATTTTTATGTGATTTTCGGAGTTTTATGTTAACACACACTAAAACATACCACAACTGCTTAAAAACACTTAAAAACAGCAAGGAATAAGTCTCTAAGTAATGGGTGGTACAATCCCACGAATTTGCATCAAAAACAGTTAGTTACCCCCCCCCACACTTAAATCAAACATTGTCCTCAATGTTTCAAGCATAAAATCACACCAAACAAAATTAAACACACAAACAGCAAGTAAACAAATAAATTGGCAGATTATAAACAACAACAAAGAGAAGGGTTTTAGGAACACAAATCTGGAATTGGAGTGATGCCTAGGGCTTTCCTTTGTTGTATGCATGGGTTGCCTCCCAAGTAGCGCTTTCTTTAACGTCTTGAAGCCGGATGAAGAACACAATCATGCCCCATGGGAGCCCATGGCATGGAGTGGGATCTCCTCCACAACATGCTCCACAAAGTTCTCGTAGTACATTGCTTCCTTGAACGGAAATGGATAGTGATGTTTGTTGATGGGTGCGTTGTGTTGCCTAAGGTTCATATTCATGCGCCCACCATCGGGGATTTGCTTGGGTACCTGCACCAAAGAAGGGAACCACCTATCAACTTTAATGGGAATTGGATTTGGATTAGGTGGCTTACCTATGTGATGTGATGAAGTGGCAGCAATGTGAACATTCTTCCCCATAGTGCTTTCGGCCACTTTGAGCACTTTGAGGGCAGTGGCCGTATGGGCCTTGTACTCCACTCCAATTCCCTCGTCTTGCATGGTTCTTGATGCATCCTTTGTGCTTGGTGCTGAACGGTCCGGTCCTATCTGTTCAAATTTATCAATGGCACAACAAGAATGAACAACATTAGGAGTCTCAATGGATTCAGAAATTTTAAAACTAATCATGTCTGATAGGAGCATATTTATGCGACTTAGTTAGCTTGTTCTTGCGCATTTACGTTATGTTTTCTTAGTTATTTTAGTGTTTAAAGTCATTTTTGTGTGTTTTCAGATTCTAAGAACAAAGTGTGCAATAAGATGCATTTTGGAGGCCTTTGGAGCAGTTTCGGGTTTGGAATGGATAGCAAATGCATAGAGCAAGGTGGATGGACGAAATTGAAGACTTAAAGAGGCTAAGAATGTGAAGAATTAGTGTACAAAGGATCAAGAACTCATCCACAAAAGGACACACCTTCCTTGCCGTGCAATCCACATAGTATTCCCTTTGGATTCCCATGCCATGCTTAATCACCCTTGTCCCCTAAAATATTTCTGATTTCATGCCTCAATACACTCAATCGTTACACTCAATTGCTGCATACATCTTGTTCCCTTCACCCATCAAATTTCACACAACTTTCACAACCATTACATGCACCAATTGATGCTCCATCAGCCACATTTGGGATCCAATGTCGTGTGCAACACATGTTGCTGCACCTTTGACTAATTTCTGAAACATTTCACCTCCCCTTTTCATTTCTATGCAATGTACACAATCATTCATGCTCCCTAGTTGAAATACCACTCCATTTTACCCTCCATACTTTGCATCATTGCTCCATTTTCATCCTTGGACCATTGCACACCACAAATTCACCCTCCTTGCTGTGCATTTCCCCCACTGCCTAATCTGATTCTCTAGGGTTTTTGGGGCCTATATATACATGTTTACACCCCTTGGCAAAGAGTTCACTCTCCCATATTCATCATTCATCACAGAAAATTCGTCCATACACATCCTAGGCAGCAAAACACCCCAAACACACCATTCTAGTGCCCAGAAAGCATCACAGCCACTCCACCTTCTTCCACCCTCTTTGCCAAAGTTCTCCACCACCCTCCCACCACCAAACACTCCTCCACACTCACCATAAACCTTTCCATACCATTCCCCATCCATTCTACACCATAGAATTACCCAAAACCTGTCCACAAACCAATCTGCCACAAGCAAGGGAAAGGAGAATTCTTGGATGCACTTGCTGCCAAGTTGGAGCATTCTAGGTGTTTTCTTTCTTTGGATTTTAATGTCTAATTCATGTAATCTTTGTTTTTCTTTAAGTATGATTGGCTAAATTCATTTTGGCTAAGGGTGGATTCAAAACCATGATTATATATGTGAAATAAGTTGATTATCTTCAGTTATCGTTGTATAAGTCGTGAATACAATTTGCTTAACCATTTGATTTAGAACTTATTCTTGTATGTTGGTTGAGAGTGCACGCTTAATTTGCATGCTTGAATTTGATGCTAGGATATAAGTTTGTTTCACCTAATCGTTATGAATTTATATTCGTAAGTAGTGAAGGTTGCTAATCACGATCGTGTTAAGTAAATTCCTGGCAAGAGTATCATGCTTTTCATAGTTACGAATGCCTTGTCGACCCTTATGATTTCCAAAGAACGTAATGATTCTAACTTGTGTCTTTATCATGCTGTTCATATAAAGAACTTGTTAGGAATAATTTGTTTGCGATGCATATTCATCCAATTCAATGATTCTAGGGAAATCTGAAGGTTAATTTAAGCGGACCTAATTAACTTGGAGTGTCGAGATTCATAACTTATTAAATTGATAACTAAAAAATTGATTTAGGTTGCATATATTTCATGTGTGGAGAAGAACCCCTTAGCCATTCCATCATCCATTGATTCTTCATAACTTTGTCTTACAATCTGTTTCTATTACAATCTGCTATTTAAGTTTATTT
Source organism: Malus x robusta (assembly GCA_963082935.1). Lineage (NCBI taxonomy): Eukaryota > Viridiplantae > Streptophyta > Magnoliopsida > Rosales > Rosaceae > Malus > Malus x robusta. The sequence goes on from OY720328.1 coordinate 14,872,759, forward strand.
TCGTCCAAATCAAATCCCCATTTATTTTGAAGTCCTAGATTAGTTGGAAAGTGTGTTGGTTTATGTTTTTAAGTGTTTTGGTACAAGTTAAAACCCAAATTCGTCCAATTTGGTGCTTTGTGTTCAAAACTGCCCAGAAAGTGTTTTTAAGGCACTTTTGAGTCTTTTGGTTGCTGTTTTAAATTGTTGGTTTGTTTTAGTATTTTAAACGTGAGTTTTGCATTCTTTGAGTCTAATCTAGTGTTTTAAACTTTGTTTTTACGTTTCTAATTCAGTTTCAAGTGATTAGTACCCCTAGTTAATCCCTGGTTAGAACGATCCCTACGTACATCATTACTACAATCATCACAAATAGGGTTTAATTTTGTGTGTTAACATAATTTTCACATCAAATTTTGGCGCCGTTGCCGGGGATTAGCAAAGTTGCTAGTCCCTTGTCTTGAGTCTTGTTTAAATTGTTTAGTTTCTGTTTTGTTTTTAAATTTTGCACCGTGTGCATGTGTTTTGTTTTTGTGCCGTGTATAGGCACCTTATTTCCTTACTTGTGCCAAGTCTATTAAGTTGGTTACTAACCTTGTTTGCTCTTGTGTGCAGGTACTAGTTTATGACCCGCAGCTCACAACCTGTTCGTGAGCATATCTTCGACTTTGATAGTGATTTTGAGAGGACTTTAAGAAGGAAAAAGAGGTTGCAAAAGTCTAATCCTCCTAGTCCCGAACCTGAATTAGAAGAGCAAGAAGTTGAAGTTGAAGAGGAGGCCTCGGCAAGGTGTGAAGAGGAAGTACCAACCATGGCAGTAGACAATCGAACCATCAAGGAGCTTTCTGCCTCGGGTTTGGCCAATGCAGCCCCTCTTTGCATCCAATACCCTAGGGCTGAACCTGAGAAGACCGATGAATTTGAGTTGAAGTCAAGTTTGCTACATCATATACCTAAGTTCCATGGGTTATCAATGGAGGACCCTAATAAGCACTTAAAGGAGTTCGAAGTAGTATGCTCAAGTATGACACCGGTGAACGTGGATAGCAACATATTAAAAATGAAAGCTTTTCCTTTTTCTTTGTCGGAAAAGGCCAAGGATTGGTTGTATGAGTTGGCTCCCGGAACCGTCACATCATGGGAGAGTATGAAGCGAGCCTTCTTAGAGAAGTTCTTTCCGACATCACCTGTCATTCTTCTTCGCAAAAAGATTAGTGGAATTCAGCAAAGCTAAGGTGAATCTTTTCCATCTTATTATGAACGATTTAAATCACTTGTTGCTTCTTGTCCACAGCATCAGATGAAAGAGGAGCTACTTCTTCAATACTTTTACGAAGGTCTTTTACCACTGGAACGGCAAATGTTGGATGCTTCCACGGGAGGAGCTCTAGTGGACAAGACACCTAGGGATGCCAAAACTCTCATTGCGAATTGAGCACTCAATGCACAATAATATGAAGGTGTTGGGAAAAGAGACTCCCCACGGTCACATCATGTAAATGAGGTAAGTTCTATTTCTGAGTTACAATCCCAAATGGCTAACCTTACGTCTATGTTATCGCAGTTGGTTGAAGGCCCCAAAACGCAAGGAACTACAATCTGTGGTGTATGCTCCATTCAAGGACACCAATCTGATCAATGCCCTCAATTAATTGAGAATGGAGGATGGGAATCGGCCAATGCTGTGGGTTATGGGAATCAAAACCAACCAAAGGGTGATCCTTTCTCCAATACATACAATCCGGGATGGCATGACCACCCCAATTTCAGATGGAGAGATGCACCACAATATGGCCAACAAAGTGGATTCCAACAACCCCCGGGTTTCTTTCCAAGACCAATGGCTCCACAACCACCTCCTCAGGCACAATCATCCCAAACCAACCCAGGTACGTCTATGAATGACGATAAAACATATCAATTACTAACCACCATGGTGCAGGGAATGCAGAACCAAGCAAAGGAGGTTAATGAGCTAAAGAAGCAAATGGGCCAAATGGCCAAATTTTTGGGGCAATTCCGTGAAAGTGGTAAGTTACCAAGCACTACGGTGGTTAATCCAAAGGGTGGTTTCGAATCTGCAAAGGTTATCACACTACGAAGTGGAAAAGAGGTGAGAAACAACGAAGATGAGAAGATACAACTCGAACAAGAGGAGAACACCTACCCCACGACAAGGGTACCATCACCCATGCCGCAGCCATCTAAGACATCCTATCTGTCCACCTCAGGTAAGAATGTCCCAAATGTTGTGATTTCGAACACTAATCTGCCCAATGTTCCTTTCCCTCGCAAATTTGCACAATCGAAGAAAGAAGAAAGCGAAAAGGACATTTTGGATACCTTTCGAAAAGTCCAAGTGAACATTCCTTTGCTTGATGCTATTAAGCAAGTGCCCAGCTATGCAAAGTTTTTAAAAGAATTATGCACAACTAGGAAAAGAATTTCAAACAAAGAAGTTGTGAAGGTAAGTGAAAATGTATCCGCGGTTTTGCAAAGGAAGTTACCTCCAAAATGTAAGGATCCAGGGAGCTTTACTATCCCATGCGTAATTGGAAACACTAGATTTGAAAAATGCATGTTAGATTTAGGTGCTTCTATTAATGTTATGCCATATTCCATTTATGCGTCAATGAACCTTGGTGAGTTAAAACAAGATGGCGTTATAATTCAATTGCCCGATCATTCTAACGCTTATCCCAAGGGAGTCCTTGAGGATGTTTTAGTGCAGGTCAATCATCTTATCTTTCCTGCAGATTTTTATGTCTTAGAAATGGAGGATTCGAGCCATGTTCCATCATTGCCAATCTTGCTAGGCCGACCATTCATGAAAACAGCGAGAACAAAGATAGACGTGTTTATGGGAACATTAACCATGGAGTTTGATGGAGACATTATTCGTTTTGATCTTTCTGAAACCATTAAATATCCAATGGAGGACCATTCTTGTTTCGCTATTGACATTGTTGATTCTTTGGCACAGGTACATTTGGATCGAATGAACGACGATGCACTTGAAATAGCCTTAGTGCACGTCATATGAGCGAGAAACAAGTGTGGGGGAATCCAAGCAACCCATGGCATGGAATCTGACCATATTGCCGTGACCCCTTATGATGAAGTGGTTGAAATGGTCGCGGCCCTCGAGTCAATTCCCTCACAATCAGGTAAGTCTCCACTCTCAATTTTAGATTCGGTTTTGGCTAACAAGTTACTTCCATCCATTGTGCAACCACCTACACTTGAGTTGAAGCCATTACCTAGTCACTTGAAGTACGTTTTCTTGGGAGAAGATCAAACACTACCCGTCATCATATCTAGCTCACTCACGGCCCAAAAAGAAGACAAGTTGATAAGGGTGTTAAAGGAGCACAAATCTGCCATTGGATGGACCTTGGCGGATATCAAAGGCATTAGTCCCACCACGTGCATGCATCGCATCCTTTTGGAGGAGGGAGCTAAGCCACCTCGGAAGGCTCAACGTCGCCTTAATCCACCCATGTTGGAAGTAGTAAAGAAGGAGGTTATAAAATTGCTTGACTGTGGTGTTATATACCCTATTTCTGATAGTCGTTGGGTGTCTCCCGTGCAGGTTGTTCCAAAGAAGTCCGGAGTCACGGTGGTGAAGAATGAAGAACAAGAGCTTGTACCCACTCGTGTGGTGACCGGTTGGCGTGTTTGTATTGATTACAGGAAGTTAAATTCCATGACAAGGAAGGATCACTTTCCATTGCCATTCCTAGACCAAATGTTAGAAAGGTTAGCCGGATATCAATTTTATTGCTTTCTTGATGGATATTCCGGATATAACCAAATTGTGTTAGCTCCGGAGGACCAAGAAAAGACAACATTCACGTGCCCCTTTGGCACCTTTGCATACAGGCGCATGCCATTTGGTTTGTGCAATGCCCCTGCGACATTTCAACGATGCATGGTGAGTATCTTTTCTGATTACGTGGAGAAAATTATTGAGATATTCATGGATGATTTTAGCGTGTTTGGTAATTCATTCGATCATTGCTTGAGTAATCTGACCTTAATTTTGAAACGTTGTGTTGAAACGAATCTTGTGCTTAATTGGAAAAAATGTCACTTCATGGTTAAGCAAGGTATTGTTCTAGGACATATTATTTCTGAAGAAGGCATTGAAGTGGATAAATCTAAGGTAGACCTTGTTCGTCACTTACCCTCTCCAACTTCGGTTAGAGAGGTTAGTTCGTTTCTTGGTCATGCAGGTTTTTATAGGCGTTTCATAAAGGATTTCTCCAAGATTGCACAACCACTATGCCAATTGCTTCAAAAAGAGGTGGCTTTCGAGTTTGATGATGCATGCTCCACGACATTCAAGCAATTAAAAGAAGCTCTTACTTCGGCTCCCATTATCACACCTCCAGATTAGAGCCTTCCATTCGAGTTGATGTGCGATGCTTCGGACTATGCGATTGGTGCCTTTTTGGGGCAGCGAAAGAACAAACAACCTCATGTTATTTATTATGCCTCTAGGAGACTAAATGATGCTCAATTAAATTACTCCACCACTGAAAAAGAATTACTTGCTGTGGTATTTGCATTAGATAAGTTCCGATCATACTTACTTGGTACTAAAGTTATTATATTTACTGATCATGCAGCTCTCAAGTATTTACTCACGAAAAAGGAGGCCAAGCCTAGACTCATTCGATGGATGTTTCTTTTACAAGAGTTTGACATTGAGATTCGTTATAAGAAGGGCGTGGAGAATGTGGTGGCTGACCACCTAAGTCGAATGGTGCATGAGGAAGCATCGCCACTTTCTGAAACCTTCCCCGATGAGCAACTAATATCTATCCAGGTAAGTGAGCCTTGGTATGCAGATTTAGTGAACTTTTTGGTGTCTAAACATATCCCTAGCACACTTAATAGGAATCAACGTGATAAGCTTAAAAAGGATGCTAGGTTTTATGTTTGGGATGATCCATACCTTAGGAAATTCTGTCCCGATCAGATTGTACGCCGTTGTGTGAATGAATATGAGTTTCAATCTATTTTAACATTCTGTCATTCATATGCATGTGGGGGACATTTTGGCACCCAACACACTGCCCTTAAAGTCTTAGAATGTGGATTTTATTGGCCAACCATTTTTAGGGATGCTAGGACATTTGCCTTACATATGATCGTTGTCAACGAATGGGTAATATAAGTGCTAAGGATCAAATGCCACAAAACCCTATACTTTTTGTTGAAATATTTGATGTGTGGGGAATTGATTTTATGGGTCATTTTCCGTCATCACATGGTTTTCTCTATATCTTGTTGGCGGTAGATTATGTTTCCAAATGGGTGGAAGCAAAAGCCACCCGGACTAACGATTCCAAAGTGGTTGCAGAATTTGTGAAGTCTAACATTTTTGCTAGGTTTGGAATGCCTCGAGTTCTCATAAGTGATGGAGGTTCACATTTTTGTAATCGAACAATCGAGGCACTGCTTAAGAAGTACAACGTTACACATAGGGTTTCGACACCCTATCATCCTCAAACAAGCGGCAAGCCGAGGTGTCGAATCGGGAGATAAAACAGATTCTGGAGAAGACAGTTGGGCCAACTAGAAAAGATTGGAGCTTGATGTTAGAAGATGCATTGTGGGCTTATAGGACCGCCTACAAAACACCCATAGGAATGTCCCCCTTTCGGCTTGTGTATGGAAAACCATGTCACTTACCTGTGGAGTTGGAGCACAAGGCCCATTGGGCCATGAGGAAGTTCAACATGGATGTAGATGCGGCGGGAATTCATCGTAAGCTTCAATTGAATGAACTTGAGGAAATACGGAATGAAGCTTACGAGAATGCTCAACTTTACAAGGAAAAGACGAAGGCCTTTCACGACAAGATGATTCGCACCAAGTCCTTCTCTGTTGGACAAAAAGTGTTGTTGTTTAATTCTCGTCTTCGTCTATTTCCTGGTAAGCTATGTTCACGTTGGATTGGACCCTTTGTTATTACTAATATTTTTCCTCATCGTGCAGTCCAAGTTCGTAGTTTCAAAACAGATCAAGAGTTCAAGGTGAATGGGCATCGCGTGAAGCCTTACTACGAGAGCTTTGTAGAACATGATGTGGAGGAGACAACCCACTATGCCGTGGGTTCCCATAAAGGGTGATCAATGTGGCATCGTCCGGCTGGAAGACGTTAAAGCAAGCGCTTCAAGGGAGGCAACCCATTTATTCTGCTTGATTGTCAATATTATTGCTTGTTTAATTATTTTTGGGTATGGTTTTCTATTTTGAAACATTAACAAATATGCAAAGGATTTTAACATTAAACTTCATGGAAATGAACAGGAAAATGGGAAATAAAGAAACACAGCATAGTACAAGAAGGAGCCTTCACAAAGGCTGCTTAGGAGGAATCTCAGTAGTCGGAGGAACCTCAGTAGTCGGCGGAATCTCAGCAGTCGGTGGAGCCACAGAAGGAGGAGGTATCGGAGGTTGATCATTTGGAGCTTCACTACGCGGTGCAGCCCCAGAAGACGAAGGCAGATGCTGTTGGAACAAACCCACAAACCTCCGATGACCAAGTAAAATCTGACCATCAGATTCCTGCATCTGGTCAATTTTCCTCTTCATGTTTGTGGCATAGTTGTGTGCAAGCTTGTGCAACTGTTTATTCTCATGCTTGAGTCCTCTAATCTCCTCTTTGAGACTCATTCCTTCAGCCGCCAACGATTCAACTTGACGGGTTCGAGCAAATAGGCGTTGGGCCATGTTGGACACAGAACCCGCACACTGCACGCTAAGAGCCAGAGACCCCTTAACAGCCAACTCATCAGACCGTCTGGAAAACAGTCTGTTATCTCTAGGGGTGACAAGGTTCCGGGCCACCACCGCAGCGGCCATGTCATTCTTCATCACCGAATCCCCAACGGTAAGAGGACCAGTGGGGGATATGAAGGACGGGCGCCATATGTTATCTGGAGAAGGCGGGGCTGCCTCTTCACCAAGGTTCAAGTCAAAACAATGGTCGGAAGGGCCAGACATATTTCAGAGGTTTTGGAGAAAGAAGAGAAGGGCTAAATCCAGAGGTCAGAAGTGCAAAGGGGAGTTTTACAAGCGAAATTTCAATGCACTTTGAAATGAACTACGCACCTCTATAAAAATCAACAAGTGATGGGATTTCAGAGATCGAAGAGGTGCCAGCTCTCTCAAAAGTTGGGCTTGCTCACAAACCACCGATTCCAGATATCGAAGAGTGTCAGCTTTCTCAGCCTCGTCAGCACCCGTCACACGCAAACTCAGCTTTGCGCAAATCACGGGCAGTCTATCGAAGCGCCGATTCCAACCATCCGTCTCTCTCAGCCTCGTCAGCACTTGTCACATCCTCTCTGAAATGGCTTTCCAACAAACCCTCTCGAGTCACTCTGTATTCCTCATTCCTTGGGATACTCCTGCGAATAACCCATTCAAAGCAAAAGTATTTCATATCATGAAGGTTGAAAGCAAGAGTATCTCATATCATGCTTTCTCCCTGTCCTTCTCCTTGTCTTTGTTTTAGGACAAGGAGAAAGAGAGCAATCAGCCAGCACTTGGTATCAATCTTCAGATCTGGAACCCTTTCCTGATTGCTTACCTAGCCTTGCTCTCGAGTACTCATCTTCAACATCTTATGCTTCCTCTTCGTCTACCACATATGCCTGGGGAACAAATAAGGGAAGTGAAAATGATACCTCGAAGCATGTGGAGACAATTTGCCAATTCATCCTCAGCCAGGGACAAGGAGAAAGAAAGCAAGAGGTGGTGATAGGAGCATATTTATGCGCCTTAGTTAGCTAGTTCTTATGCATTTTTGTTATGTTTTCTTAGTTTAAAGTAGTCTTTTAAGCTAGTTTCATGTGTTTTCAGGTTTTAAGGGCATATTACATTAAATGATGCTATTTGGAGCCTTTTGGAGCAAAATGAAGCTTGGAATGGAAGTCACATACTTGGAGCCAAGGGAATGGACGAGAATGAAGATTTGGAGATTTGAGGATTCCTAATTGAAGAATGATTCCTAATCAACGGTGGAGTCCTAGTTAAGGATGGATTCCTAGTCAAAGATGGATTCCTAGAAGAATGAGGATTCCTACTTAAGCAAGGTTTCCTACTTGACGAAGGAGAGTTAAAGTCAAAGAATCAGCTCAAGTGAAGAGATCTTATCCAAAACATCATCCATAACCTTATCTTAGCTTATCTTATCCAAACAAACCTTATCCTATCCTATCTTATCCAAATCCGAATTCATTGATATTTTAGTTGCAAAGGGGGGTTCCTAACTAGATTAGAATGCTTAAAATTAGATTTCTAGAAGCCCTATCCCTGCACACATAAGGTGCCGCACCCATCCCCTTTCTAGAACTTGTTTTCCTTTCCTTGCAAGGCATTCTAGAAGCCCTATCCATATCCTATAAACCTGCCGCACCTTGGTGGACCTTTTCCCTTGTGGATTCTGATTTCTAAGCCTATTTCCTTGTGGATTTGGGTTATTCAAGTTCATATCTGATTCCCCTAGGGTTTTAAGTGCCTATATATATACTCATATCAACCCCTAGATTAAAGCACCACCTCTCATACACAACCATTCACGCCAGAAATCAATCCTTGCTTTCTGCCGCACCTTTCCATCACCATAGTCCATAATTTCTGCCCAAACTCATCCCTAGCCGTACCCCCCATCACCCCTATACACCATCACCTATTCCCCATCCATTCTCCACCATTTAAATAGCCCAAAGAACCTGTCCAAAGTCCAAGTGCCGTGGCAAAGAGAAGGAGGAACCTTGGAACGTGCATGCCATTCAAGTCCGAGTTGTTGGAAGTTTTAGGTGTTTCCTTTCCTTTGATTTCAATGTTTAAATTCTATACTCTTTGTTTCATACGTATGAGGAACTAAACCCCCCCTTGGCTAGGAGGGGATTCGAAACCATGATTATGCTTGCTATATGATTTGATTACTTCTAATTGCGTTTCATAAGTTGTGGATTCAATTTACTTATCTATATGAATTAAAACTGATTTGTGTATGCTGGTTGAGAGTGCACGCTTAATTTTCATGCATAAGTTTGATGCTAGAATGTAAGGGAGTTTCACCTAATCGTTATGAACTTATATTCACAAGTAGTAAAAGTTGTTGATCACAATTGTGTTAAGTGAATTCTGGGCATAAGTTTCATGCGCTTTCATAGTTACGAGTGCCTCGTCAATACTTATGATTTCCATTGAACGTAATGATCTTTGATTGTATCTCTATTATGCGCTTTCATGTAGGGAACTTTTGAGGAATAATTTGGTTGCGATGCGCCTTTTCCGTCCAATTCATTGATATAAGGGAAATCTGAAAGTTAATTTAAGCGAACCTAATTAACTTGGAGTGTTGAGTATTCATGGTTTATTGAATTGCAATTAGAAATCGTTTTGTATGCAAGTATAACATGTGTGGAGAAGAACCCCTTAGCTAGCCTTCCATCCATTCCCTTTCACCAAATTCGTTTTAAAATCTGCTCTAGTTTACAAAGTTTTGTTTTGTTTTTAAATTCGTCCAAAATCAATCCCCCTTTACTTTGTTGAGTCATATTAGTTAGAAGTCAAGTTAGTTTGTGTTTTTAAGTGTCTTAAGTCAAGTTAAAACCAATTTTCGTCCAAGTTTGTGTCTAGTGTTCAAAACTGCCCATATTGTGGTTTTAAGGCAGTTTTGAGTGTTTCTGGGCTGTTTAGAGTCTTTAGGTTTGTTTTAGTGTTTTAGAGTTTAGTTTTGCTTTCTTTGAGTCTAGTTTAGTGTTTTAAACTTGTTTTTACGTATTTGAGTCAATTTTCAAGTGATTTAGCAATCCCTCCTAATCCCCGGTCTAGAACGATCCCTACTTACATACTTTGCTACAATTGATAAAAAGAGGGTTTAATTTGTGTGCTTATATATTTCACATCAAATTTTTGGCGCCGTTGCCGGGGATTAGCAACTTTGCTAATCCCTTGGATTGTTTTATTTCAGTTTGTTTAATTCATTCCAGATTATGACCACTGTTTGTTTTCTTGTTCTTATGTACTAGTTTATGACTCGGAGTTCTCATCCGATTCGTGAACACATATTGGACTTTGATGACGATTTTGAGCGCGAATTGAGACGAAAGCGAAAGAATCCTGAGCCTAGTGAATCAAGTTCAAATTCAGAAGCCGAGTTTGAGTCTGAGGAAAAGCAACCTATGGCAAGAGTGGGTGAAGTGGGGGAAGTCATGGCACAAGACAATCGTACAATCAAGGAGCTTTCAGCTTCGGGATTGGACAATGCCACACCTCTATGTATTCAATATCCCGCGGCTGCTCAAGGAAAGACCGAGGAATTCAAGTTAAAGTCAAGTTTGCTACACCATATTCCGAAGTACCATGGGTTGTTCATGGAGGATCCTAACAAGCACTTGAAAGAGTTCGAGGTGGTGTGCTCAAGCATGACTCCAATCAATGTTGACGGGAGTATATTGAAGATGAAGGCCTTTCCCTTTTCTCTCATGGACAAGGCGAAAGATTGGTTGTATGAATTAGCTCCCGGAACGGTCACATCTTGGGAGAGCATGAAACGGGCTTTCTTAGAGAAGTTTTTTCCAACTTCTCGAGTCATTCTCCTACGAAAAAGGATAAGTGGAATTCAACAAGAAGAAGGTGAGTCTTTTCCTACATATTATGAACGTTTTAAATCTCTTGTTGCTTCTTGTCCACAGCATCAAATGAAGGAGGAGCTTCTTCTACAATACTTCTAAGAGGGACTTCTACCAATCGAACGACAAATGCTAGATGCCTCGGCGGGAGGAGCGTTGGTGGACAAGACCCCCACCGCAGCAAAGACCTTGATTGCCAATCGAGCGTTGAACGCTCAACAATACGAAGGTGTTGGACAAAGAGGCACCCCACGGCAACACTAAGTGAATGAGGTAAGTACCATAACCGAACTTCAAAATCAAATGGCTAACCTTACTACTTTTCTTTCTCAGGTTGTGGAAGGGCCAAAAGTTCAAAATGTAAGTGCGTGTGGCGTATGTTCCATGCAAGGACACCCTACGGACAAATGCCCGCAATTGATCGAGAACGGAGGGTGGGAGACCCTCAATGCCGTGGGTTTTGGGCAGCAATACCAATAAAGGAATGATCCCTTTTCTAACACCTACAATCCCGGTTGGCGTGATCATCCAAATTTCAAATGGCGAGAACCCCAACAAGGCCAACAACAAAGCACATTTAGGCAAGAACCCCCGGGTTTCTATCAAAAGCCATTTGCACCAACTCAACCCCTAGCACAACCCGCCCAAAAATCAGGTTCGTCTATTGATAATGATCAAATTTTTAATTTACTAACTTCTATGGCGTAGGGCATGCAAACCAGGGACAACAAGGTGGACGAGTTGGAGAAGCAAGTAAGGCAAATTGCCGAGTTTATGGGGCAGTTTCGAGAGCAAGGCAAGTTGCCTAGCTCAACCGTTTCGAATCCGAAAGGAGGCTTTGAATTTGCCAAGGCAATCATTTTAAGAAGTGGGAAACAAGTAGGAACAGCCCCACCACCATCCAAATCAGCCCCAAACAAGGTGGAAGAAGTGATAATTGAAGAGGAGGAGCAAGGGTTGGCCACGACAAGGAAAGAGGTTCCTTTGCCGCAAGTCTCCATGGCTCCTAAGCCATCCAAGCTGCCAAATAAAGGTACAAACGTGTCCAATTCTATGCCTACTAATGATTTCCCTTTGAATGTCCCCCTTCCTAGTAGGTTCAAGCAAACGAAGAAAGAGGAAGCTGAAAAGGACATTCTAGAGACGTTTCAGAAAGTGCAAGTCAATATACCTCTCCTTGACGTAATTAAGCAAGTGCCAAGGTACGCCAAGTTTTTGAAGGAACTATGTACAACAAGAAGGAGAATTTCGAACAAAGAGGTTGTCCAGGTAAGTGAGAATGTTTCCGCTGTTTTGCAAAGAAAATTACCCCCTAAATGCAAAGATCCGGGTAGTTTTACAATTCCATGTGTTATAGGCAATACTAAATTTGAACATGCTATGTTAGATCTAGGAGCTTCAATTAACGTCATGCCATACTCAATATATGCATCAATGAACTTAGGAGAACTTAAAAACGATGGTATATTAATTCAATTAGCCGATCGTCCTAATGCATATCCGAAAGGAGTTTTGGAGGATGTTTTGGTGCAGGTGGATAACTTGATATTTCCAGCGGACTTCTATGTTTTAGAGATGGAGGACTCACCAAATATCACCCCATTGCCGATTTTACTTGGGAGGCCCTTCATGAAAACAGCACGCACCAAGATCGATGTGTTCAAAGGGACGTTAACAATGGAATTCGATGGGGAGATTATTAACTTTAACATTTCTAAAGCTATGAAATTTCCTAAAGATGATCATTCTTGCTTTTCTATTGATGTATTGGATGAATTGGCGCAGGATTATCTTGATATGTTGGAAGACGATCCCCTCGAAAGAACAATTGCACAAGGAATTGGAATGAAACCCAATCTAGCCGTACCTAAGGATGAACATGCCGAGCTTGTGGCTGCCTTGGAATCATTGCCACAACATAATGGTACGCGTCTAAATCCAATTCCAATTCCCGTTTCCACTAATATGTTGTTACCTTCTGTGATTCAAGCCCCCGTTCTTGAGCTTAAACCATTGCCGGATCATTTAAAGTATGTATTTCTGGGAGATGAAGAGACGTTGCCCGTCATTGTCTCTTCATCACTCCCGGCATTAGAGGAGGAAAAATTGATTCGGGTGTTGAAAGAGCACAAAACAGCCTTTGGATGGACATTGGCCGATATTAAGGGGATTAGCCCTACAACATGCATGCATCACATATTTCTTGAGGAGGGGGCTAAACCAACTCGAGAGGCTCAACGCCTACTCAACCCTCCAATGATGGAAGTTGTGAAAAAGGAGATTATAAAGCTTCTCGATTGTGGAGTGATCTATCCAATTTCGGATAGCCGTTGGGTCTCACCGGTACAAGTTGTTCCAAAGAAGTAAGGAGTCATTGTGGTGAAGAATGCCGAGGATGAGCTTGTGCCAACCCGTATCCAAACAGGTTGGAGAGTGTGCATTGACTATAGGAAGCTCAACAACACCACAAGGAAGGACCACTTTCCATTGCCATTCATTAACCAAATGCTTGAAAGGTTAGCCGGTCATTCTTTTTATTGTTTTCTTGACGGTTATTCGGGATATAATCAAATTGTCATAGCTCCGGACGACCAAGAAAAGACCACCTTCACGTGCCCATTTGGTACTTTCGCTTACCGCCGCATGCCATTCGGTTTATGCAATGCACCGGCCACGTTCCAACGATGCATGGTAAGTATCTTTTCAGATTTTATTGAGAAGATTATTGAGGTATTCATGGATGATTTTAGTGTCTTTGGCGATTCATTTTATGGTTGCTTGGAAAATCTCACATTAATCTTAAAACGATGGATGGAAACTAACCTTGTTTTAAATTGGGAAAAGTGTCACTTTATGGTAAAACAAGGCATAGTTTTAGGGCATATCGTTTCTGAAAGGGGAATTGAGGTTGATAAATCGAAAATAGATCTTGTACGCTACTTACCCTTTCCAACTTCGGTTAGAGAGGTTCGTGAAGGAAATATTTTGAGAAACATGTTCATTTAAGCAACATCAATAGCATGCTAATAACAATTTAAAAGGCGGAATCATGCTTGCATGCACTTAAAAACAAAACATAACCAAGAAATTCAAAGCCTAGTAGATTGGTGAACCATTAATCAACTCAAAAACAAAGTGAGTTGAAATTAATACCTTTGTAGATTCCTCTTTGCATAAGCAAAGGCTAATCACCCAAAGAGATAGGGGCCTTCATTCCTTGCTTCTTAGATCCATGGATTTGGATGGAAGAATAGGTTCTCCAAGTTCCCAAAATTGAGAACCTCTAAGTCTCTTCACCAAGGTTAGATTGTAGAAGAAATGAGTGACCTTGGAGTAGTAGGATTGCTAGATGTACCCTCCAAGGTGTTGGCCTCTTTTAGAGAGAAATGGAGAGACAATTCTCACCCATTTTTCCCCAAAATAAAACCCATTTTTCACTTAATAACACTTTTAGTTATAAAGTCATTTATATAGTCACTTCTTTAAGTGACCTAAATAACCAAAAACCATAATTCATACACATATGGCCGGCCATTTAAGGATTTATGGGCTTTTGGGCTTTAATGAATCTTTATTCATTAAATTGTCATACAACTTAAGTTAATGGGCTTGACGTTCGAAGCCCATTGGGCCTTAAGGTCCAAAACTATCCCGAAGGTCTTCAACGAACTTATTCGTTTGATTAATTAACATATTAATTAATCCTTGCCATAATTAAATGATTAAACCATTTAATCATTCTTACTCATTTCCGTTTAATCTCCAATCTCCACCTCTTACGGTGTGCGATCCATTAGGTTCCTTTTAGCGAGGTAGTGGGCGATTAAAACCATTTTACATCGATTGTGAATTGAAACTATTTTCAATTCTCCCTTTAGTGATTACACACGTTTAGGGCTTCCACAAACCATGAGTGACACCTAGCAGCATATCATGGTTACCCAAGCTAATCAGAAGAGGTTAGAGAACCTATTCAGTTCGGGATTACAAATGCAATACGGTCCTTCTCTAATCTAATACTCTTGACCACATTGTTTGGTTTGATAATTTATTTTCTCATGTCTACTATCCAATGTGTGTCGTGTGCTTATATGATTACCTTGAATGTGATTTGGAACGCATTCCTAAATCTCATTCATACTTTGATCAAAGATTCTTAATCATATCATAGAGTATTCTCCCTCAAACGGTTTGAAGGTTAGAGATCCCTTGTTGCGCATTCACTTGTCTCCATAGCTAAGTCACTTGACCCCAACGATGCCGTGGACACCCTCCTGATGGAGTGACTTTGACATAATCAAAGATCAAGGTCTTAACCACAAGACAACTATGATGCCTCAGGTCAAAGGACTAATTTGCATTATCTCAACCATGAGTTCTCATGTGACATGGAATATGAGAACTCTTCATTGATCGCGTTCAGTGAACTCATTCTCTATTGAGCACCTACCGTACTTGTCTTGATGTCACATACACCAATGACTCGAGACTAATCACTCTCCCTGAGAGAAGACATAGTACGTACCGATCTTGACGGACTGTCAATGCCCAATTGGCAATCCTATGATCAGGAACATTTAGGATGTGTCTACGAAAGAATGGTCTCATGAATCTAACTTCATTAGATTACATTCTCCCAATCACATATTCCTTGGACTTTATCGTTTAAGCATATAACATTTATATGAGACGGCTCAAACAATAATCTTTGCCCTTTATATGTAAAACTAGATTAGTTTAACATGTGAAATGTCCGTAAAGTATCATCACATGATTGGCTTTAGGGCACATTTCCAACAGTTCGTTCTTTTCTGGGACATGCAGGATTTTATAGGCGATTCATCAAGGATTTTTCAAGGATTTCCACACCCCTATGCCGACTTCTCCAAAAGGATGTGCCCTTCGAGTTCAACGAGGAATGTGAAAAGGCGTTCAAACACCTTAAAGAGATGCTAACTTCGGCCCCCATCATTCGACCACCAGATTGGAGCATTCCCTTCGAGCTTATGTGCGATGCGTCCGATTATGCTCTAGGCGCTGTTTTGGGACAAAGGAAGGACAAACAGCCACACGTCATATATTATGCCTCTCGGACCTTGAACGATGCTCAATTGAACTACTCCATGATAGAAGCATATTTATGCGCCTTAGTTAGCTAGTTCTTATGCATTTTCATGGTGTTTTCTTAGTTAAAGTAGTCTTTTAAGCTAGTTTTATGTGTTTTCAGGTTTTAAGGCCAAAGGATGCAAGAAGATGCATTTTGGAGCTTTTTGGAGCAAAATTGGGCTTGGAATGATTATCACATAATTGGAGCCAAGGTTTGGACGAATTTGAGGACTTGAAGATGATGATTCCTACTTGAACAAGGTTTCCTAGTTGAAGTAGGAAATTGCTTACATGAAGGAGGATTCCTAATCGACAAAGGATTCCTAATCGACGAAGGATTCCTAATCAACGAAGGATTCCTAATTGAAGATGGATTCCTAATCACATGAGGATTCCTAGAAGAACAAGGATTCCTACTCCAACAAGGATTCCTACTTGAAATAGGAAAGTTAAGCCAAAGTTTCCTACTTTGGTTTGATTTTTCCTAAATGTCCCTAAAAGTTCCAGCAATTATGAAGACTTCCTAAGCATTCTAGGACATCACACATCTCTTGCACCTTTTGAACCCTTGGTGCACTCCCCTTGGTATTTCCTCTTCCTTATTTCCTGATTCTAAGCTTTAAAACACTTTCCTTTTGTGTTTTAAGCCCTAGCCGAATTTCCCTTGCCCTTTCCTTTAATTTTCTTATTTGTTTCCTTAATTCTAGAACTTTAGACTTAATTTCTGATTTCCTAATCAACCTAGGGTTTTAATTTCTGTTTTCCTTTAAATAAACCTCTTTGTTGCAGCCACAAAACATTCCACACAGACCCATTCAGTCCCATTCACGCCAGATTTCATCTCCCTACCTTTGCCGTGCCCAACCTTCACCCAAATCCATATTTTCTGACCCCAAACCTTCCTAGCCGTGCCATACACCCATCCTAGACACTTTTCCACCATTCTACATCATCCAAAACCCATCCAAACCATCTCCATACCTTGTGCCGCAGCAAGAAGGAAGAAGGAGTGCTCTTGAATGTGCTTGCTAGTCTATTGCAGATTGCTGGAACTTTTAGGTGTGATCTTTCTTATGTTTTCAATGTTTCAATTCAATAAACTTTGTGTTGTGAGTATGAGGAACTAAACCCCCTTAGTTGGGGGGTGATTCGAAACCATGTACATGCTTGCAATATGATTTGATTACATTCAGTTGTTATTTCATAAGTTGTGGATTCAATTCGTTCATCTACTTGAGTGATAACTTATTTGTGTATGTTGATTGAGAGTGCACGCTTAGTTTTCATGCATGAATATGATGCTAGATTATGAGGGAGTTTCACCTAATAGTTACAATCTTATAATCACAAGTAGTGAAGGTCGCTTGAAAACGATCGCGTTGAATGAATTCTTGGCACTAGTTTCATGCTCATCATAGTAACGAATGCCTCGTCAACACTTATAGTTCTCATTGTGCTTCATGATTCTTGATTGTATCTTTATTGTGCTCATCACGTAAGGAACCTTTAAGGAATGCTTTGAATTGTTGTATGCGCTTTCCCATCCAATTCATTAACTTTAGGAGAACTTGAAGGTTAATTTAAGCGTATCTAATTAACTTGGGGTGTTGAGTTTCATAATTTATTGGAAGAACAACTGAAAATCGTTTTGTTTGCAAGTGTGACATGTGTGGAGAAGAACCTCCTAACTAGCCTTTTATCCATCCTTTTCATCCAAAAACGTTTTACAATCAGTTTTGTTTTAAAGTTTCTGTTTTGTTTTCAATTTTCGTCCAAAACAAATCCCCCTTTATTTTGAAGTCTTAGATTAGTTAGAAAGTGTTTTTATTTGTGTTTCTAAGTGTTTTGATTCAAGTTTTCATCCAATTTCGTCCAAGTTCTTGTTAGGTTCTCAAAACTGCCCAGAAAGTGGTTTTTAGGCAGTTTTGAGTCATTAGGTTGCTGTTTTGAGTTTTATGTTTGTTTAAGTGTTTTAACCTTTAGTTTTGCATTCTTTTAGTCTAGTTTAGTGTTTTAAACTTTGTTTTTATGTTTCTAAGTCAGTTTTCAAGTGTTTAGCAATCCCTCCTAATCCCCGGTCTAGAACGATCCCTACTTACATCTTTACTACAATTTGACAAAAAGAGGGTTTAATTTGTGTGCTTAATATATTACGCATCACTCCACAACGGAAAAAGAACTTCTTGCCGTTGTGTTTGCTTTGGATAAGTTTCATTCTTATTTACTTGGTACTAAAGTAATAATTTACATTGATCATGCAGCGTTGAAGTACTTGCTCACGAAGAAGGAGGCTAAACCAAGGCTTATTCGATGGATGCTTCTTCTCCAAGAGTTCGATATCGAAATCCGAGACAAGAAAGGAAGTGAGAACGTGGTGGCTGATCACTTGAGCCGTTTGGTGCATGAAGAAGATGTCGTACCTATTCCAGAGACATTCCCGGATGAGCAATTGATGTCCATAAAGGTTAGTGAGCCTTGGTATGCCGATTTAGTGAACTTTTTGGTGTCAAAACGAATTCCAAGCACTTACACTAGGCACCAACGTGATAAATTAAGGCATGAGGCATGGTTTTATGTGTGGGATGATCCATATTTGTGGAAATATTGTTCGGATCAGGTTATACGTAGGTGTGTGCATGATATGGAGTTTAATTCAATTTTAAAGTTTTGTCACACTTATGCATATTGGGGATACTTTGGGACACAACGCACTGCCCTTAAGGTTTTAGAATGTGGATTTTATTGGCCAACTCTATTTAAAGATGCTAGAACCTTTTGTATGTCTTGTGATCGTTGCCAACGAATAGGTAACATAGGTGCTAAAGACCAAATGTCGCAAAACATCATACTCCCTGTCGAAATTTTTGATGTTTGGGGCATTGATTTCATGGGCCCATTTCCTTTATCACATGGTTTTCTTTACATATTACTTGCGGTCGATTATGTCTCAAAATGGGTGGAAGCAAAGGCCACCCGGACTAATGATTCTAAAGTGGTTGCAGATTTATTAGAACTAACACTTTTGCAAGGTTTGGCATGCCAAGAGTGATCATTAGTGATGGCGGATCTCACTTTTGCAACCGGACCATAGAGGCGTTGATGAGGAAGTACAATGTCAACCATAAGGTTTCTACACCTTACCATCCTCAAACGAATGGCCAAGCCGAGGTTTCTAACCGAGAGATCAAACAAATCCTAGAGAAAACCGTGGGGCCTACAAGGAAGGATTGGAGCTTACGTTTGAACGGTGTGTTGTGGGCCTATCGTACGGCTTACAAAACACCCCTTGGCATGTCCCCATTTCGGCTAATATATGGCAAACCATGTCACCTCCCGGTGGAACTCGAGCACAAGGCACATTGGGCCGTGAAGGCATTTAATTTTGAGTTAGATGCGGCTGGAGTGCATAGGAAGCTCCAATTGAATGAGCTTGAGGAAATAAGGAATGAAGCATATGAGAATGCCCGGATTTACAAAGAGAAGACAAAGGCTTTCCATGACAAGATGATTCGGGGCAAATCATTCTCTGTTGGGCAGAGAGTGTTGCTATTCAATTCGCGCCTTCGTTTATTTCCTGGTAAGTTACGTTCCAAGTGGGTTGGCCCATTTGTTATTACTAATGTTTTTGTCCATGGTGCAGTACAAATCCAAAGCTGGAAAACCTGACAAGAGTTCAAGGTGAATGGGCACCGCTTGAAGCCATACTATGATCACTTTGAGGAGCATGTCGTGGATGATATCACCTTGCATGCCGTGAGCCCTAATGAGGAGTGAATGAGGTCTCCGTCCGGCTGTACGACGTTAAAGCAAGCGCTACTTGGGAGGCAAACCATGCATTCAACAAAGGAAGACCTAGAGCACACTCCAATTCCAGATTTGCATTCCTAAACCCTTCTCTTTGTTGTTTATTTCGTTTCTGCCATGTTTAGTGTGTTAGTTGCTGTTTGTTTGTTTTACTTGTTATTTGTGTGAGTCTATGCTCGAAACATTGAGGACAATGTTTGATTTAAGTGTGGGGGGGGGGGGGTAACCAAAGTGTTTGGATAAAAATTCGTAGGGTTTTGTCACCCATAATTTCAAATGTTGTTTCTTGCTGTTTAGGTGTTTTTAGGCTGTTTTGGTGTGTTTTAATGTGTTTTGACATAAAAATTCGAAAATCCCATAAAAATTTGAAAAAATGTTTTGAAAAAACCCAAAAAGAGTCGTTTTAAAGTTGTTTTGTGTGTTTGTTTGTGTCTTAGGGTACCTTCCAACACAATGATGAGGATTCGATTTTTAAGTGCATGACTGTTAACAAGTGTTATAAACATGGATGAAAGTTTGATTTACTCTTTGGTTTATGCTTGGTTGTGGTTATAACTTATGAATTCACATGTAATCATAAAGAGAAAATTAGTTTTTGTAACATGCTTGAAGGAAGGAACTCAAACAAACGCTACAACCTTGTGAGACTTGAGTCTAAACGTTTATTTGGAGAGTTAAAATCTGTGCATTGTTGTTTTCTAAAGTCGTTGCATGATCTCATTATTCTTTGCTTGGTTACTACTTAGAAGGCGTTTCATCATTTAGTTCCAAATGCTAGAACTCATGCTAATTTCATTCAAAACATGTTATTGAATTGCATAACACATATTCAAGATGAAGTTAGTAGTTACCACCATAGCCAAAAAGCCATCATTCCATGCATGTGTTTTTGTAGGTTTAACCCTGTTGAGCCCTGTTGAGCCTATGTTGTTTGTTAACCCACATTATCCTTACCTAGCCAAGATTAGGATTATCCATACCCTTGTTCTTAAAACATAGTTAAGCATGATTCAACCCATGATTCAAGTGTGGGGGAAGGAACTTTTGTGTGCCAAAAGAAATAGAAGGGCACGGGTTAGGAAAGAAAAAAGAAAAAAAAAAAAAACACAAAAGAGACCAAAATTCGTAGGAAAAGAAAAAAATGAAGAAAAGTGTGTGAAAAGAATAGAAAAAGAGTTGAGAATAAGTGAGAATGTACTCACATGTGTTGATTGTTGAAGAAAGGGTCCAAAAAGCTTGCATTTGACCCTAAGTATCTTCCTTTGTGTTTAAAAGTTGATTTCATTGCTTTGCTTACTATTGTTTTAAGAACATTTGTTTATCCTTTACCCGTCTTTGTTAACCAATACCCCAAGCCCTGTTATAACCCTTGACTTTAATCTTGAGTGTTATGTGTTTCAATTTGTGGAGTTTAAAATTGGTATGAGCATATGGTGTCACTGATTCTCGCATCTAAGTAGTAGCATTCCATTCATGAGATCATATTGATAAACATGCTTATTAACCCCGAAAAGTGCTTTCTTTGTTATACATATATGTGAGCATTCGTTTTCATATTTACATCAATCTTCTCACATATAACTAGTACAGGGTGTGGAGTCAGAAAATCTGTGTGAAAATTGAGTGCATATCTAGTAAGAAATTGAGCAAATTCTCTAAGGCATGTTACTACATTCGAAATCATGTTTTAATCAGTTAAATGTGAACTAGTACGTGGTGACTATGATTAAGTATGTGCTTAAGTGTGAAGATGACTAAAATATGTGGGAATGATGATTTTTAATATGTCATGTGCATTGGAAATCCCTGAGGCAAACGTAGGAAGGTTTAGGTTATGTTTTGATTATTTTGTTTCGTTTCGTTTTTCCTTTGTTTCTTGGTTTTGCTCGAGGACTAGCAAAAGCTAAGTGTGGGGGAATTTGATAGGAGCATATTTATGCGCCTTAGTTAGCTAGTTCTTATGCATTTTTGTTATGTTTTCTTAGTTTAAAGTAGTCTTTTAAGCTAGTTTCATGTGTTTTCAGGTTTTAAGGGCATATTACACTAAATGATGCAATTTGGAGCCTTTTGGAGCAGAATGGAGCTTGGAATGGAAGTCACATACTTGGAGCCAAGGGAAGGGACGAGAATGAAGATTTGGAGATTTGAGGATTCCTAATTGAAGAAGGATTCCTAATCAACGGAGGAGTCCTAGTTAAGGATGGATTCCTAGTCAAAGATGGATTCCTAGAAGAATGAGGATTCCTACTCAAGCAAGGTTTCCTACTTGACGAAGGAGAGTTAAAGTCAAAGAATCAGCTCAAGTGAAGAGATCTTATCCAAAACATCATCCATAACCTTATCTTAGCTTATCTTATCCAAACAAACCTTATCCTATCCTATCTTATCCAAATTAGAATTCATTGATATTTTAGCTGCAAAGGGGGGTTCCTAACTAGATTAGAATGCTTAAAATTAGATTTCTAGAAGCCCTATCCCTGCACACATAAGGTGTCGCACCCATCCCCTTTCTAGAACTTGTTTTCCTTGCGTTGCAAGGCATTCTAGAAGCCCTATCCATATCCTATAAACCTGCCGCACCTTGCTGGACCTTCCTTGTGGATTCTGATTTCTAAGCCTATTTCCTTGTGGATTTGGGTTATTCAAGTCCATATCTGATTCCCCTAGGGTTTTAAGTGCCTATATATACTCATATCAACCCCTAGATTAAAGCACCACCTCTCATACATAACCATTCACGCCAGAAATCAATCCTTGCTTTCTGCCGCACCTTTCCATCACCATAGTCCATAATTTCTGCCCAAACTCATCCCTAGCCGTACCCCCCATCACCCCTATACACCATCACCTATTCCCCATCCATTCTCCACCATTTAAATAGCCCAAAGAACCTGTCCAAAGTCCAAGTGCCGTGGCAAAGAGAAGGAGGAACCTTGGAACGTGCATGCCATTCAAGTCCGAGTTGCTGGAAGTTTTAGGTGTTTCCTTTCCTTTGATTTCAATGTTTAAATTCTATACTCTTTGTTTGGTACGTATGAGGAACTAAACCCCCCCTTGGCTAGGGGGGATTCGAAACCATGATTATGCTTGCTATATGATTTGATTACTTCTAATTGCGTTTCATAAGTTGTGGATTCAATTTACTTATCTATATGAATTAAAACTGATTTGTGTATGTTGGTTGAGAGTGCACGCTTAATTTTCATGCATAAGTTTGATGCTAGAATGTAAGCGAGTTTCACCTAATCGTTATGAACTTATATTCACAAGTAGTAAAAGTTGTTGATCACAATTGTGTTAAGTGAATTCTGGGCATAAGTTTCATGCGCTTTCATAGTTACGAGTGCCTCGTCAATACTTATGATTTCCATTGAACGTAATGATCTTTGATTGTATCTCTATTATGCGCTTTCATGTAGGGAACTTTTGAGGAATAATTTGGTTGCGATGCGCCTTTTCCATCCAATTCATTGATATAAGGGAAATCTAAAAGTTAATTTAAGCGAACCTAATTAACTTGGAGTGTTGAGTATTCATGGTTTATTGAATTGCAATTAGAAATCGTTTTGTATGCAAGTATAACATGTGTGGAGAAGAACCCCTTAGCTAGCCTTCCATCCATTCCCTTTCACCAAATTCGTTTTAAAATCTGCTCTAGTTTACAAAGTTTTGTTTTGTTTTTAAATTCGTCCAAAATCAATCCCCCTTTACTTTGTTGAGTCATATTAGTTAGAAGTCACGTTAGTTTGTGTTTTTAAGTGTCTTAAGTCAAGTTAAAACCAATTTTTGTCCAAGTTTGTGTCTAGTGTTCAAAACTGCCCATATTGTGGTTTTAAGGCAGTTTTGAGTGTTTCTAGGCTGTTTTGAGTCTCGTTTAGTGTTTTAAACTTGTTTTTACGTATTTGAGTCAGTTTTCAAGTGATTTAGCAACCCTCCTAATCCTCGGTCTAGAACGATCCCTACTTACATACTTTGCTACAATTGATAAAAAGAGGGTTTAATTTGTGTGCTTATATATTTCACATCAGGTGGGCACTTGGAAAGATTGAAGAAAGAAACAGACCAACACCTCTACCTCGTGCCTGCCCGCCGTGCAGAGGAAACAAGCAGAGAAGAATGCCGATTGCACCATCAAATCAGGGAACTCTCATATTCCTTGCCCAGAATTCTGAACCAGTTCAAGATCAAAGCTGTGGAAAGTCACCAAGATCATCTATCTCAAAAAAACCAGATTTGAGTCAGTTTTAAATTTTTTTTTACGTATTTGAGTCAGTTTTAAATTTGTTTTTTCGTATTTGAGTCAGTTTTAAATTTGTTTTTTCGTATTTCAGTCAGTTTTCAAGTGATTTAGCAATCCCTCCTAATCCCCGGCCTAGAACGATCCCTACTTACATACTTTGCTACAATTGATAAAAAGAGGGTTAATTTGAGTGCTAGTTAATATCATATCAGACAAGACCCCCACGGCAGCCAAGACATGAATCTCCAATCGAGCGTTGAATGCCCAACAATACGAAGGTGTTGGACAAAGGAGCAACCCACGGCAACACCAAGTGAATGAGGTAAGTGCCATAACCGAACTTTAAAATCAAATGGCTAACCTTACTACTTTGCTTTCTCAGGTGGTGGAAGGTCCAAAAGTGCAAAACGTGGCAGCTTGTGGCGTATGCTCCATGCAAGGTGGTGTGAAAATTAACTTGACACACAAATTAAACCCTATGGATGACAATTGTAGTAGATGAGCAAATAGGGATCGTTCTAGACCGGGGATTAACTAGGGATGCTAATCAATGTGAAACTGACTCAAAACGTAAAAACATAATGTAGAACACTAAACTAGACTCAAAGAATGCAAAATTAAACTCTAAAACACTAAAACAAACCAAAAAACTCAAACATCACTCAAAACACTCAAAACTGCCTTAAAAACACTTTCTGGGCAGTTTTGAGCACCTAACACTAATTTGGACGAAATTGGACTATAACTTGACTCAAGACACTTAAAAACACAAACTAAATTAATTTCTAACTAATCTAACACTTTCAAATAAATGGGGGATTGATTTTTACGAAATTGAAATTAAAACAGAGACTTGTAAACAAACTTCAAACAAAACAGATTGTGATGAAATAGAATAATGAGAAACTTAGTTAGAGGGTTCCTTATCCACACATGAACATATGCATATAATTTGATTTCCAGTTATGACTTCAACAAACAATGAATGACAATGCTCCAAGTTAATTAGGTTCGCTTAAATTAACTTTCAGATTTCCCTAGATTCATTGGATTGAATGGGATACGCATTACAACCAAATTATTCCTCATCAAAGTCCCTAACTATGGAATACGCATGATAGAGACATTCAACAAAGATCATTAAGTTCAACGGAAATCAAAAACATCGACTAGGCATTTATAACTATGGAATACGCATGTTAATCCAGCCTAGGGTTTACTTAAACACAATCGTGACTAGCGATCTTTACTACTCATGAATATAAGTTCATAACGATTAGGTGAAATTCCCTTATATTCTAGCATCAAGTTTAGGCATGCAAATTAAGTGTCGACCCTCAACCCACATACATAAACAAGTTCTTAATCAAAACAGAAAAGTAAACCACATCTAAAGTTCATGAATTCATAACTGGAGTAAATCAAATCATAACCAACATATGTCCATGGCTTCAAATTCGCCTCTAACTAAAAAGAAATTAGTTCCACATGTTTAACATAATTGAACAACAAGTTAAATTAAACATGAAAACAGAAACAAGAGAAGAAAGAACTCCAAACACTCCAATAGTTGCAGATTGCATGTGCAAGGTTTCTTCCTTCCTTTGGATTGCACGGCACTACTCCTCCTCTCCTTCAATGGTGACGGCACAAGGTGGTTATGGTTGTAAAAGTCAGAAATATGGATGTATATTGAGGGAAAGCTGCGGCAAGGACTAGAACTAGGGTTTTGGCGTGTAGAATGAATATGGGAGGTGGTAGCCGGCCAAAGGATGTAAAAATACATATATATAGGCACCACAAACCCTAAAGAAATCAGGTTAGACCATGGGCTAGGGTTTAGGTGTGGCTAGGGTTGAAAATCCCCAAGGAATTAGGTTAAACAATTATATTTTTGCATGGGAAAAAGCCTAGGGTGCGGCTGCTTAAGTGGGCTAGGGTTAGGGCTTCTAGAATGCCTTGCAAGGCAAGGAAATAGGTGTTCTAGAAGGGGAAAGGTGCGGCTGATTAGGGGCTAGGGTTAGGGTTTATAGATAGGGCTTCTAGAAAGCCCAAAACCAAGAAGAAATAAGCCCAACCCACGGCAAGGATGAGAAAATGTTCTAGAACCACTCTTCGTGTCTTTCAACGCCTAGGAACCTTCTAATGTTGCTAAAACGCAAGGCCATTTAGGTTTAGGAAAGATCAACCCAAAATGGAAACTTTTAGGCTTAACTTTCCTACTTCAAGTAGGAAACCTCGTTTGAGTAGGAATCTTCGTTCTTCTCGGAATCCATCTTCAACTAGGAATCCCTCTTTGATTAGGAATCCTTCTTCAATTAGGACTTTTTGATAGGAGCATATTTATGCGACTTAGTTGGCTTGTTCTTAAGCATTTATGTTGTTTTTCTTTAGTTATTTTAGTGTTTAAAGTCATTTTCATGCAATTTCAGGTTTAGAGACGAATTAGCAAAGAAGTGCAAAATAGAGCATTTTAGAGCAAAATTGAGCTGGAATGGAGTGTATGCTAATGGAGCACCAGGAATGGACGAGTTTGAAGGTCAAAGGAGCTTAAGAAATGAAGAAATGAAAGTGAAGAACAAAGAATTCAGATGTGGAAACCAAAGTTTCTAAAGTTGGAAGTTTCTATTCTTGGAGGTTTCCATTTTCGAGAGTTTCTATTCTTGGCTTTGGGCTTTTAGATGACCTAAACCCTAATTCCTTGTGGACCCTAACCCTAGCCGCACCTAGGCCTGTAGAATATCTGATTTCCTTGCCTTGCATTCTAGAAGGCCCATCTCTAAACCCTAACCCTAGCCGCACCTTAGGCCTTATTCCCACTAAAAATCTGATTGTTTTAACCTAATTTCTGGTGGATTTGGGCTTCTAGAAACCCTAATCTGATTACCCTAGGGTTTTGGATGCCTATATATACTCATTATAACCCCTAGATAAGAGGATCATCTCCCATACACAATCATTCACGCCAGAAATCTGCCCTTGATTTCTGCCGCACCTTCCCATCACCAAAGTCCCAAAATTCTGCCCAAAATCATCCCTAGCCGTACCCCCATCAACCCTAAACCTTCCCATATCATTCCCCATCCATTCTACACCACAAATAACCCCAAAAACCTATTCTAAAGTTCTCTGCCGCAGCGAGGAAGAAGAATTCGTTGATGAGCTTGCTGCCAAGTTGGAGCGTTCTAGGTGTTTTCTTTCTATGGATTTTAATTTCTAAATTTATGTATCTTTGCTTTGCGAGTATGAGGAACTAAACCCCCCTTGGCTAGGGGGGGATTCGAAACCATGTTTATGCTTGCTATATGATTTGATTACTTCTAATTGCGTTTCATAAGTTGTGAATTCAATTTACTTATCTACAAGAATTAAAACTGATTTGTGTATGTTGGTTGAGGGTCGACACTTAATTTGCATGCATGAATTTGATGCTAGGATATAAGGAAATTTCACCTAATCGTTATGGACTTATATTCACAAGTAGTAAAGGTTGATGATCTCAATCGCGTTAAGTAAATTTTTGGCATAAGTTTCATGCAATCATAGTAACAAGTGCTTATGGTTTTCATAGAACTTAATGATTCTTGCTTGTATCTCTATTATGCAATCATGTAGGGGACTTGTGGGGAATGCATTGGGTTGTCGTATGCAATCATCCAATTTAATAACGTTAGGAAAATCTGAAGGTTAATTTAAGCGGACCTAATTAACTTGGGGCATTGAGAATTCATGGTTTATTGAAAAGCAATTGGAAATCGTTTCGTATGCAAGTATAACATGCGTGGAGATGAACCCCTTAGCTAGCTTTCTATCCATTCAATTCAATCAAATTCGTTCTAAAATCTGTTTTGATTTACAAGTTTATGTTTTGTTTTCAAATTCGTCAAAACCAAATCCCCCTTTATTTTCAAGTGTCAAAATAGTTAGAAATCAATTTAGTTTGTGTTTTTAAGTGTCTTGAGTCAAGTCAAAACCAATTTTCGTCCAAATTCTTCCTTAGTGTCCAAAACTGCCCAGAAAGTGTTTTTAAGGCAGTTTTGAGTGTTTACTTGCTGTTTTGAGTCTTTTGGTTTGTTTAAGTGTTTTAAAGGTTAGTTTTGCATTTTTTGAGTCTAAATTAGTGTTCTAAACTTGTTTTTACGTATTTGAGTCAGTTTTCAAGTGATTTAGCAATCCCTCCTAATCCCCGGCCTAGAACGATCCCTACTTACATACTTACTACAGTTGATAAAAAGAGGGTTAATTTGAGTGCTAGTTAATATCATATCAAATTTTGGCGCCGTTGCCGGGGATTAGCAACTTTGCTAATCCCTTGGATTGTTATTTTCGCTTTTCTTATTAAATCAGATTCTTATGTTATTTTGTTTCTTGTTTTGGGTACTTGTTTATGACTCGGAGTTCTAATCCGGTTCACGAACATATTTTGGACTTTGACGACGATTTTGAGTGTGAGTTGAGACGAAAAAGGAAGAACCCGGAACCTAGTGAATCAAGTGCAAGTTCCGAGTCCGTTTCTGAATTTGAAGAGGAAGTGGAAGACATGGCAGTGGACAACCGAACGATCAAGGAGCTTTCCGCTTCGGGATTGGATAATGCCGCACCTCTATGTATCCAATACCCTAGGGCGGCTCCGAACAAAACTGCCGAGTTCGAATTGAAGTCAAGCTTGTTACATCACATTCCGAAGTACCATGGGCTGTCCATGGAAGATCCGAACAAGCATTTGAAGGAGTTTGAAGTCGTTTGCTCAAGCATGACTCCGGTGAACGTGGATGAGAGCATCTTGAAGATGAAGGCCTTTCCCTTTTCTCTCCAAGAGAAGGCGAAAGATTGGTTGTACGAATTGGCTCCCGGAACTGTCACATCATGGGAGAGCATGAAACGAGCTTTCTTATAGAAGTTTTTCCCAACTTCTCGAGTCATCCTCCTACGCAAAAGGATAAGTGGCATTCAACAAGATGAAGGTGAATCCTTTCCTACTTATTATGAACGTTTTAAATCTCTTGTTGCTTCATGTCCACAGCATCAAATGAAGGAGGAACTACTTCTATACTTCTACGAGGGACTTCTACCAATTGAACGTCAAATGCTAGATGCCTCAGTGGGAGGAGCATTGGTGGACAAGACCCCTACGGCTGCAAAGATGTTGATTGCTAATCGAGCGTTGAACGCTCAACAATACGAAGGTGTTGGACAAAGAAGCATGCCACGGCAACATCAAGTCAATGAGGTAAGTGCCATAACCGAACTTCAAAATCAAATGGCTAACCTTACTACGTTGCTTTCTCAGGTGATGGAAGGTCCAAAAGTCAAAACCGTAGCTTCTTGTGGCGTATGCTCCATGCAAAACCACCATACGGACAAGTACCCACAATTGATCGAGAATGAAGGGTGGGAGACACTCAATGCCGTGGGATATGGCAACCAATACCAATCACGTGGTGAGCCGTTTTCCAATACTTACAATCCCGGTTGGCATGATCATCCGAATTTCAAATGGCGAGACCCCCAACAAGGCTAACAACAAAGCGGATTTAGGCAACAACCCCCGGGTTTCTATCAAAAGCCGTTGGCACCACCACAAGCCCAAGCACAACTTCCCCAAAGCAATGCAGGTGATTCAAGTGATAATGATAAGATTTTTCAATTACTTACTACTTTGACGCAGGAAGTCCAAACTCAAAACAAAGAGAGGCAAATCCAAGACAAGAGGGTGGACAACTTGGAGAAGCAAGTGGGACAAATTGCTGATAGGAGCATATTTATGCGCCTTAGTTAGCTAGTTCTTATACATTTTTGTTATGTTTTCTTCGTTAAAGTAGTCTTTTAAGCTACTTTCATGTGTTTTCAGGGTTAAAGGACATATTACATGAAATGATGCAATTTGGAGCTTTTGGAGCAAAACTGAGCTGGAATGTGGTGTATGCAAATGGAGCACGAGGGATGGACGAGTTTGAAGGTCAAAGGAGCTTAAGAAATGAAGAAATGAAAGTGAAGAACTAAGAATTCGGAATTGGAAACCAAAGTTTCTAAAGTTCGAAGTTTCTATTCTTGGAGGTTTCCAATTTCGAGAGTTTCTATTCTTGGCTTTGGGCTTTTGGATGACCTATCCTTACCTCTTGGACCTATGCCACACCTAGGCCTTGTTCACATGCAAAAATCTGATTACAAACCCTAAGCCCATGCCGCACCTAATGTGCTAGAAACCCTAATTTCTTGTGGACTTTTAACCCTAAGCCGCACCTAAACCCTAGCCCATTGTCTAACCTGATTTCTTTAGGGTTTTAGGTGCCTATATATATGTGTTTTACACCCTTTGGCCGAACACGACCCTCTCCACAATTCAGAAAATCATCCAACCCTAGTTCCCATTCCTTGCCGCAGCCACCATCACCTTACTACCCTAGCCGCACCTCTTCTCCATTCTTGCCGAGTTCTCCACCCTTCTCCACCATCTTCCACTCATCAAACACCATTCCCCACTGACCCCAAGCCTTGCCGTGCCTCTACAACCCCCAAATTCCATTCTACGTCATCAAAACAATCCAAGAAGCATCACCATACAATCTGCCGCAAGCAACAAAGAGGACAGATTCTCTACAAATTGTTGGCTCTTCAATCTGAGTTGTTGAACAATTTTAGGTGTTTTCTATCTTATATTTCAATGTCTAATTCATGTAATCTTTGTTTTGCTTTAAGTATGATTGGCTAAATTCGTTTTGGCTAAGGGTGTATTCAAAACCATGTTTATTTATGTGAAATGAGTTGATTACTTCCAGTTATCGTTTCGTAAGTTGTGAATACAATTTGCTTAACCGTTTGATTTATAACTTATTCTTGTATGTTGATTGAGAGTGCACGTTTGATTTGCATGCCTGAATTTGATGCTAGGATATAAGTTTGTTTCACCTAATCGTTATGAATTTATATTCATAAGTAGTGAAGGTCGCTAGTCACGATCGTGTTAAGTAGATTCCTGGCAAGAGTATCATGCTTTTCATAGTTACGAATGCCTTGTCGATGCTTATGATTTCCAAAGAACGTAATGATTCTAACTTGTATCTTTATCATGCTGTTCATATAGAGAACTTGTTAGGAATAATTTGTTTGCGATGCATATTCATCCAATTCAATGAATCTAGGGAAATCCGAAAGTTAATTTAAGCGAACCTAATTAACTTGGAGTGCCGAGGTTCATAACTTGTTAAATTGATAACTGGAAATCGATTTAGGTTGCATATATTTCATGTGTGGAGAAGAACCCTTAGCTATTCCATCATCCATTAATTCATTACAATTTTATTTTACAATCTGTCTTTGTTTTACAATCTGCCCTATTTTCCAATATGTTTTCTTTATTTTAATTTTCGTCAAAACAAAATCCCCCTTTATTTTAGAGTCCTAGATTAGTTAGAAAGTGTGTTAGTTTATGTTTTCTAGTGTTTTGAGTCAAGTTATAACATAAATTCGTCCAAATTTGTGTTAGTACTCAAAACTGCCCAGATTGTGCTTCTAAGGCAGTTTTGAGTGTTTATTTGCTGTTTTGGTTCCTTTGCTTTGTTTTGGTGTTTTAACTTTTAATTTTACATTCTTTGAGTCTAATCTAGTGTTCTAAACTTTGTTTTTACATTTCTAATTCAGTTTTTCAAGTGATTAGTACCCCTAGTTAATCCCCGGTTAGAACGATCCCTACTTACATCGTTACTACAATTGTCACAAATAGGGTTTAATTTGTGTGTTAACATAATTTTCACATCAATTGCCGAGTTCATGGGGCAATTTCGTGAGCAAGGAAGGTTGCCTAGCTCAACGGTGGTCAATCCAAAAGGTGGATTCGAATCTGCAAAAGCTATGCATTTGCGAAGTGGAAAGCAAGTCGGATCTGACCTCAAACCATCCAAGTCACGTTCCAACGAGGAGGAAGAGTTGAGAATTGAAGAGGATGAGCAAAGGCCACTCACGGCCAAGGTGGAACCAACAATGCTGCAACCACCCAAGCATTCCAATTCGGCCACCATAGGTAAGGAAGGTCCAATTCAAGTTAATTCTAATGTCATTCCTCCGAATGTACCGTTTCCTAGCAGATTTTTGCAAGCCAAGAACGAAGAAGAGGAGAAAGATGTTCTCGAGACGTTTAGGAAGGTGCATGTCAATATCCCACTCCTTGATGCTATAAAGCAAATCCCGAAGTATGCCAAGTTTTTGAAGAAGCTTTGTACAACAAGGAAACGGATACGGGAGAAAGAGGTGGTACACGTAAGTGAGAATGTATCTGCATTGTTGCAAAGAAAGTTACCACCTAAATGCAAAGATCCAGGTAGTTTCACTATCCCTTGTGTTATTGGCAATACGAGGTTTGATCATGCTATGTTAGATTTAGGTGCATCTATAAATGTCATGCCATATTCTGTTTATGCATCTATGAATCTAGGGAAGCTTAAAAATGATGGTGTTATTATTCAATTAGCCGATCGATCTAATGCATATCCCAAAGGAGTGTTGGAAGATGTTTTGGTGCAGGTAGACCATTTGATTTTTCCTGCAGATTTCTTTGTGCTTGATATGGAGGACTCAACCCACTCTCCACCATCACCACTCTTACTTGGACGACCATTCATGAAAACGGCTCAAACCAAGATTGACGTGGCCAAGGGAGCAGTAACTATGGCCTTTGGTGGTGATATGATTAACTTTAAGATTTCTGAATCGGTTGAGAATACTAATGATGTTCGTTCTTGTTGTGCTATTAATGTAATTAAAAATATAGGGCAGGAATGTTCAACACTAGTCAACAAGAATATACCACAACCCACCATCGAGGAAGGAATTGGAGTGAACAACAAAGAGTGCACGGCCCCAACCTTGAAATCACCAAATCTGGCTGAGTGCACCCCTTGTGCATATGTCCATAGTGCTACCACTTCTTTGCCGTACAAAGGTAAGCCACCTATTCCAAATTCAATTCCCATTTCAACTAATAGGTTGTTACCTTGTATGGTGCAGGTACCGAATCGAAGACAACGTGGTGGGAGAGTTCGTGTTGATTTAGAGAAGCAAAACATGACAATAAGAAAGGATCATTATCCCATTCCATTCAAGGACCCAAAGGATGAAGTATTTCGTAGGACAGGTTGTGGAAAAACCCCTCCATGCCGTGGGGTTCCATAAACCTTCAATGGAGCATCGTCTGGCTGCAAGACGTTAAAGAAAGCGCTACTTGGGAGGCAACCCATGCATTCAACAAAGGAAGACCAAGAAAGCACTCCAATTCCAGATTTGCGTTCCTAAACTCTTCTCTTTGTTGTTTATTTCGTTTTCGCCATGTTAATGTGTTCGTTGCTGTTTGTTTGTTTATTTGTTATTTGTGTTAGTTTATGCTTGAAACATTGAGGACAATGTTTGATTTAAGTGTGGGGGGGTAACCAAAGTGTTTTGATGCAAATTCGTAGGGTTTTGTCACCCATAATTTCAAATATTGTTTCTTGGTGTTTTTAGGCTGTTTTGGTGTGTTTTAATGTGTTTTGATATAAAAATTCGGAAATCCAATAAAAATTTGAAAAAATGTTTTGAAAAAACCCAAAAAGAGTCGTTTTAAAGTTGTTTTGTGTGTTTGTTTGTGTCTTAGGGTACCTTCCAACACAATGATGAGGATTCGGTTTGTAATTGCATGACTGTTAAAGAGAATGATTAACATGGATGAAAATTTGATTTACTCTTTGTTTATGCTTGGTTGTGGTTATAACTTATGAATTCACATGTAATCATAAAGAAAAAAAAATTAGTTTTTGTAACATGCTTGAAGGAAGGAACTCAAGCAAACGCTACAACCTTGTGAGACTTGAGCCTAAACGTTTATTTGGAGAGTTAAAATCTGTGCATTGTTGTTTTCTGAAGTCGTTGCTGATAGGAGCATATTTATACGCCTTAGTTAGCTAGTTCTTATGCATTTTCGTTATGTTTTCTTCGTTAAAGTAGTCTTTTAAGCTACTTTCATGTGTTTTCAGGTTTAAAGGACATATTACATGAAATGGTGCGAAATGGAGCATTTTAGAGCAAAATTGAGCCGGAATGTTGTGTAGGCTAATGGAGCACGAGGAATGGACGAGCTTAAAGGTCAAAGGAGCTTAAGACATGAAGAAATGGAAGTGAAGAACAAAGAAGTCGGAATTGGCAACCAAAGTTTCTAAAGTTGGAAGTTTCTATTCTTGGAGGTTTCCATTTTCGTGAGTTTCTATTCTTGGCTTTGGGCTTTTAGATGACATAAACCCTAAACTCCTTGTGGACCCTGAGCCTATGCCGCACCTAAACCCTAATCCTAGCCCACTTAATCAGCCACACCCTAGGGCCTAATCATTTAATTTCTGCCAAGTTAAACCCTAATCCATCTACCCTAAGCCCATGCCGCACCTAATGTTCTAGAAACCCTATTTTCTGGTGGATTTCCAACCCATTGCCGCACCCAAACCCTAGCCCATTTGTCTAACCTGATTTCTTTAGGGTGTGGCTGCCTATATATATGTGGTTATACATCCTTTAGCCATCATCACCCCCTCCACAATTCAGAAATTCGTCCAAACATATTCAGCCCCCTTGCCGCAGCCTTCCTTCACCAATCTGCCATATTTTCACACTTTGCCGCAACCCCCATGTCCCCTAAACACTACCATATCATTCCTTACCTACTCATCCATCCAAATAACCCCTAGAACCTGTCTCTAGTCTTTGTGCCGCAGCCAAGAGGAGGAGAGGAGCTTGGGACGTTCATGCCATTCAATTGAGGATTGCTGGAACGTTTTAGGTGTTGTCTTTCCTTTGAATTCCATGTTTAATTTTGATATTCTTTGTGTTGTGAGTATGAGGAACTAAACCCCCCTTGGTTAGGGGGGGATTCGAAACCATGTATATGCTTGCAATATGATTTGATTACATTCAGTTGTTATTTCATAAGTTGTGGATTCAATTCGTTCATCTATTTGATTGATAACTTATTTGTGTATGTTGATTGAGAGTGCACGCTTAGTTTTCA
Source organism: Malus x robusta (assembly GCA_963082935.1). Classification (NCBI taxonomy): domain Eukaryota; kingdom Viridiplantae; phylum Streptophyta; class Magnoliopsida; order Rosales; family Rosaceae; genus Malus; species Malus x robusta. The sequence goes on from OY720328.1 coordinate 14,907,575, forward strand.
TGCATGAATATGATGCTAGATTAGGAGGGAATTTCACCTAATAGTTACAATCTTATAATCACAAGTAGTGAAGGTCGCTTGAACACGATCGCGTTGAATGAATTCTTAGCATAAGTTTCATGCAATTCATAGTAACGAATGCTTTGTCAATGCTTATGTTTTTCATAGAACTTAATGATTCTTGCTTGTATCTCTATTATGCAATTCATGTAGGGAACTTGTAGGGAATGTTTTGGGTTGTCGTATGCAATCATCCAACTTAATAACTTGTGGAAAAACTGAGGGTTAATTAGTGCAATTCACGGTTAATTTGGGGCGTTGAGTATTTATAATTTATTGGAAGAACAACTGAAAATCGTTTCGTTTGCAAGTGTGACATGTGCGGAGAAGAACCTCCTAACTAGCATTTTATCCAACCTTTTCATCCAAAACCGTTTTACAATCTGTTTAGTTTCAAGTTTCTGTTTTGTTTTCAAATGTCGTTCAAAACAAATCCCCCTTTATTTTGAAGTCTTAGATTAGTTAGAAAGTGTTTTGATTTGTGTTTCTAAGTGTTTTGATTCAAGTTTTCAACCAATTTCGTCCAAATTAGTGTAGGTGCTAAAAACTGCCCAGAAAGTGGTTTTTAGGCAGGTTTGAGTCTTCTAGTTGCTGTTTTGGATTTTATGTTTGTTTAAGTGTTTTAACCTTTAGTTTTGCATTCTTTGAGTTTAGTTTAGTGTTTTAAACTTTGTTTTTGAGTTTTTAAGTCAGTTTCCAAGTGTTTAGCAATCCCTCCTAATCCCCAGTTTAGAACGATCCCTACTTACATCTTTACTACAATTTGACAAAAAGAGGGTTTAATTTGAGTGCTAGTTAACACATATTCAAGATGAAGTTAGTAGTTACCACCATAGCCAAAAAGCCTTCATTCCATGCAGTCATTTTTGTAGGTTTTAACCCCGTTGAGCCTTGTTTAGCCTATGTTTTCTTCGTTAACCCACATTATCCTCACCTAGGCTAGATTAGGACCATCCATACCTTCATTCTTGAAGCATAGTAATGAATGACTCAAAATGAATTCCTTTAGGTCATTGTTGGCAGAAAACAAGTGTGGGGGAAGTGAGTTTTGTTGTGGGTGTGCCAAAGTCTTGAATGAGGCACGAAAAAGGAAAGAAAAAGAAAAATTTCGTGGAAAATAAAAAGAAAAAAAAAACAGAAAGAAAAAGTTGTGAAAAGAATGAAAAGGAGTTGAAAAGATGTGAAAAAGAGTTCTTAAGTGTTGTTTGTTGAAGGAAGAGTCCAAAACAGTGACTTCGGCCCTAATTGTTGTTGAATCTTCCCTTTGTTTTTAAAAGTTAATTTCTGCATGCTAATGGGAATTCTGAGTACGATTTCATTGTTTTACTTACTATTGCTTAAAGAACGTTTGTTTTCCCTATCCTTTCGTTGTTAGCCAACTCCCCTAGCCTCGTTACAACCCTTGACTTTAATCTTGAGTGTTATGTGTTTCAATTTGTGGAGTTTAAAATTGGTATGAGCATATGGTGTCACTGGTTCTCGCATCTAAGTAGTAGCATTCCATTCATGAGATTATATCTAAACATGCTTATTAACTCCGCAAAAGTGCTTTCTTTGTTATACATATATGTGAGCATTCGTTTTCATATTTACATCAATCTTCTCACATAACTAGTATAGGGTGTGTAGTCAGAAAATCTGAGTGAAAATTGAGTGCATATCTAGTAAGGAATTGAGCAAATTCTCTAAGGCATGTTACTACATTCAAAATCATGTTTTAATTGGTTAAATGTGAACTAGTACGTGGTGACTATGATTAAGTATGTGCTTAAGTGTGAAGATGACTAAAATCTATGGGAGTGATGATTTTTAACATGTCATGTGCATTGGAAATCCCTGAGGCAATTGTTGGAAGGTTTAGACTGTGTTTTTGTTTTGTTTTGTTTCTTTGTTTTGCTCGAGGACTAGCAAAAGCTAAGTGTGAGGGAATTTGATAGAAGCATATTTATGCGACTTAGTTGGCTTGTTCTTAAGCATTTATTTTGTTTTTCTTTAGTTATTTTAGTGTTTAAAGTCATTTTCGTGCAATTTCAGGTTTAGAGACGAAGTATGCAAAGAAGTGAAAAATAGAGCATTTTAGAGCAAAATTGAGCTGGAATGGAGTGTATGCTAATGGAGCACCAGGAATGGACGAGTTTGAAGGTCAAAGGAGCTTAAGAAATGAAGAAATGAAAGTGAAGAACAAAGTTTCTAAAGTTGGAAGTTTCTATTCTTGGAGGTTTCCATTTTCGAGAGTTTCTATTCTTGGCTTTGGGCTTTTAGATGACCTAAACCCTAATTCCTTGTGGACCCTAACCCTAGCCGCACCTAGGCCTCTAGAATATCTGATTTCCTTGCCTTGCAAGGCATTCTAGAAGGCTCATCTCTAAACCCTAACCCTAGCCGCACCTTAGGTCATATTCCCACTAAAAATCTGATTGTTTTAACCTAATTTCTGGTGGATTTGGGCTTCTAGAAACCCTAATCTGATTACCCTAGGGTTTTGGATGCCTATATATACTCATTATAACCCCTAGATAAGAGGATCATCTCCCATACACAATCATTCACGCCAGAAATCTGCCCTTGATTTCTGCCGCACCTTCCCATCACCAAAGTCCCAAAATTCTGCCCAAAATCATCCCTAGCCGTACCCCCATCAACCCTAAACCTTCCCATACCATTCCCCATCCATTCTACACCACAAATAACCCCAAAAACCTGTTCTAAAGTTCTCTGCCGCAGCGAGGAAGGAGAATTCGTTGATGAGCTTGCTGCCAAGTTGGAGCGTTCTAGGTGTTTTCTTTCTATGGATTTTAATTTCTAAATTTATGTATCTTTGCTTTGCGAGTATGAAGAACTAAACCCCCCTTGGCTAGGGGGGGATTCGAAACCATGTTTATGCTTGCTATATGATTTGATTACTTCTAATTGCGTTTCATAAGTTGTGAATTCAATTTACTTATCTACAAGAATTAAAACTGATTTGTGTATGTTGGTTGAGGGTCGACACTTAATTTGCATGCATGAATTTGATGCTAGGATATAAGGAAATTTCACCTAATCGTTATGGACATATATTCACAAGTAGTAAAGGTTGATGATCTCAATCGCGTTAAGTAAATTTTTGGCATAAGTTTCATGCAATCATAGTAACAAGTGCTTTGTCAATGCTTATGGTTGTCATAGAACTTAATGATTCTTGCTTCTATCTCTATTATGCAATCATGTAGGGGACTTGTGGGGAATGCATTGGGTTGTCGTATGCAATCATCCAATTCAATAACGTTAGGAAAATCTGAAGGTTAATTTAAGCGGACCTAATTAACTTGGGGCATTGAGAATTCATGGTTTATTGAAAAGCAATTGGAAATCGTTTCGTATGCAAGTATAACATGCGTGGAGATGAACCCCTTAGTTAGCTTTCTATCCATTCAATTCAATCAAATTCGTTCTAAAATCTGTTTTGATTTACAAGTTTATGTTTTGTTTTCAAATTCGTCAAAACCAAATCCCCCTTTATTTTCAAGTGTCAAAATAGTTAGAAATCAATTTAGTTTGTGTTTTTAAGTGTCTTGAGTCAAGTCAAAACCAATTTTCGTCCAAATTCTTCCTTAGTGTCCAAAACTGCCCAGAAAGTGTTTTTAAGGTTAGTTTTGCATTTTTTGAGTCTTTTGTGTTTGTTTAAGTGTTTTAAAGGTTAGTTTTGCATTTTTTGAGTCTAAATTAGTGTTCTAAACTTGGTTTTACGTATTTGAGTCAGTTTTCAAGTGATTTAGCAATCCCTCCTAATCCCCGGCCTAGAACGATCCCTACTTACATACTTACTACAATTGATAAAAAGAGGGTTAATTTGAGTGCTAGTTAATATCATATCACTCTTCCGCGGACTAGGAATCATTCTTGTACTAGGAATCCTCAAATCTTTAAATCTTCAATTTCATCCAAACCTTGTGTTCCAAGCATGTACTTTTCAATCCAAGCTCACTTTTTGCTCCAAAAAGCTCCAAATTGCCATCTTTTATGTAATATGCCCTTTAAACCTGAAAACACATGAAAGTAGCTTAAAAGACTACTTTAACGAAGAAAACATAACAAAAATGCATAAGAACTAGCTAACTAAGGCGCATAAATATGCTCCTATCACAAGGACACCTTACGGACAAGTGCCCACAATTGATAGAGAATGGAGGTTGGGAGACCCTCAATGCCGTGGGATTTGGCAACCAATACCAACCGAGGAATGACCCCTTTTCTAATACTTACAATCCCGGTTGGCGTGATCATCCAAATTTCAAATGGCGAGAACCCCAACAAGGCCAACAACAAAGCACATTTAGGCAACAACCCCCGAGTTTCTATCAAAAGCCGTTTGTACCAACTCAACCTTAAGCACAACCCGCCCAAAAATCAGGTTCTTCTATTGATAATGATCAGATTTTTAATTTACTCACTTCTATGGCGCAGGGCATGCAAACTAGGGACAAGAAGGTGGACGAGTTGGAGAAGCAAGTGGGGCAAATTGCCGAGTTTATAGGGTAGTTTCGAGAGCAAGGCAAGTTGCCTAGCTCAACCGTGGTCAATCCAAAAGGTGGATTCGAATCTGCAAAAACTATAACTTTGCGAAGTGGGAAGCATGTAGGATCTGACCCCCAACACTCCAAATCACGTTCTAACAAGGTGGAAGAGTTGATGATTGAAGAGGAAGAACAAAAACCACGCACGGCAAAGGTGGAAACACCTTTGCCGCAAGCCCTATGTGATCCTAAGTCATCCAATCTGTCCAATAGAGGTAAGAACGTGTCAAATCCAGTTCCTACTAATGTTTTTCCTTCGAATGTTCCTTTTCCAAATAGGTTCAAGCAAACAAAGAAAGAAGAAGCTGAAAAGGACATTCTAGAGACATTTAGGAAAGTTCAAGTCAACATACCCCTTTTGGATGCAATCAAGCAAGTCCTGAGGTACGCTAAGTTCTTGAAGGAACTTTGCACCACTAGGAAGAGGATTTCGACCAAGGAAGTTGTGAAAGTAGGCGAGAACGTGTCAACCATCTTGCAACACAAAATGCCCCCTAAATGCAAATATCCGGGTAGTTTTACGATTCCTTGTGTCATTGGTAATACTAGGTTTGAATCCGCCATGTTAGACTTAGGTGCACCTATAAATGTCATGCCATATTCAATTTATGCATCTATGAACCTAGGAGAGTTAAAAAATGATGGTGTAATCATACAATTGGCCGATAGATCTAATCCCTATCCAAAGGGAGTTTTGGAGGATGTTTTAGTGCATGTTAATCATTTGATCTTTCCGGCGGATTTCTACATACTTGAGATGGATGAATCGGACCATGCCCCTTCATTACCCATCCTCCTTGGAAGGCCATTCATGAAAACGGCCCGAACAAAGATTGACGTGTTTAATGGCACTTTAACGATGGAATTTGATGGGGAAGTGATTAATTTCAATCTTTCTGATTCTATGAAGTTTCCTAGTGAAAATCATTCATGTTTTGCTATCGATATAATTGACTCTTTGGCGCAGGACCATTTTGACAATTTGAAGGACGATGCACTTGAATTGGTCATTGCACAAGGAAAGAACATGAAAAACATTGAAACAGCCACCAAGGAAACCCACGACATGCATGAGGATTCCATTGCCGTGCCCCCTAGTGAAGATATCATTGAGATGGTGGCTGCCCTTGAGTCATTGCCATCGCAAACTGGTAAGTTTTTGGACCCTATTTTAAGTTCGGTTTCGGCTAATAAAATGCTTCCCTCAGTTGTGCAGCTACCCACACTTGAACTTAAGCCATTGCCTAGTCACTTGAGGTATGTTTTCTTGGGAGAAGATGAGACATTGCCCGTCATCATTTCATCCTCACTCACGGCACAAGAGGAGAGTAAATTAGTGAGGGTGCTAAAGGAGTACAAAACGGCAATTGGATGGACATTGGCCGACATCAAGGGAATTAGCCCTACTACGTGCATGCATCGCATACTTTTCGAGGAGGGGTCTAAAACATCTCGAGAGGCTCAACGCCGTCTCAACCCTCCTATGATGGAAGTTGTGAAGAAGGAGATCATAAAGCTTCTAGATTGTGGATTAATTTGATGCGTAAAATAACTAAACACACAAATTAACCCTCTTGTTGACAATTGTAGTATGGATAAGTAGGGATCGTTCTTAAACCGGGGATTAGGAAGGATTGCTAAAACACTCTTAAACTGACTCAAATCTGTAAAACAAAGTTTAAAATACTAAACTAGACTCAAAGAATGCAAAACTAAACTCTAAAACACTAAAACAAATCAAAAGACTCAAAACAGCAACCAAACACTCAAAACTGCCTAAAAACCACATTCTGGGCAGTTTGGGACTCTAACATAATTTGGACGAATTTTAGTTTTCTAATGACCTAAAACACTTAAAAACATATTCTAAGACAAGTTTTAGTTAATATGACACAAAGAAATAAGGTGGGATTGATTTTGGACGAAAATAAATAAAACAAAACAAGAACAAGATAAACAAATTTTTAGACAAAGTTAAGTAAATTGATGGGTGATAGATCAACTAGAGGGTTCTTCTCCACACATGATACACTTGCATTCAACTTTGATTTCCAATTGCTTCTTTCAATGAATTATGAATCTCAACGCCCTAGGTTAACTGTGATAGCACTATTTTAACCTTCAAGTTTTCCTAAAGTTAGTGAATTGGATGGGAATGCACATGCAACAACTCAAAACATTCTCTAAAAGTCCCTTACGTGAAAAAGCACAATAAAGGTACAATCAAAGATCATTAAGCTTCATGAAAACTATAAGCATTGACGAGGCAATTGTTACTATGAAAAGCATGAAACGTTTGCCAAGAATTCACTAAACACGATCGTTTATAAGCGACCTCCACTACTTGCAAACATAAAGTTGTAACTATTAGGTGAAACTTCCTTATGTTTTAGCTTCAAATTCCTGCATGAAAACTAAGTTGGCCACCTTAATTAACACACAAAAATAAGTCATCAATCAAACGGTTAAGCAAATTGCATTCACAATTCATGAAATAACAATTAGACGTAATCAATTCATCTTGCAAGCATAATCATGGTATTGAATAACCCCCTAGCCAAAAAGGCTTAGTTCCTCATGTTCACAAAACAAAGGAAAACAGATTTATACATTGTAAATATAAGAAAGAGAACACCTAAATATTCCAACGATTCGATGTTGAACGGCTAGAATCTTCAAGTACTTCGTCTTCCTCTCCTTTGCTGCGACACAGGGACTTTGGGCAGGTTTTTTGGGTGATTGAATGGTGTAGAATGGATGGAGGACGTATGGAAGTGTTTAGGGTTGAAGGGTGGTGCGGCTAGGGGTGGTTTGTGGCAGAAATTTGGGTGAATGGTGATGGAATGGTGCGGTTGGAAGTGGTGCTTTGTTTCTGGCGTGAATGGTGAGTTTCTGGATGAATGGGGATGTTTGTGGCTGCACAAGGATGTTTATTTAAACGGATTTAGGAAATTAAAAACCCTAGGCTAATTAGGTAATCAGGAATTAAGTTTAAAGCTTATAGAATTAGGAAACAAAATCAGAAACTTAAGGGAAATTGACTAGAGGTGCGGCTAGGGTATTTATTCAGAATGTTTAGAATGTTTTTAGGCTAGGAAATATTTTAAGTAACAAATATTTAAGTCACAACCTAGAGGGAAAAGGAAAACAAGGTCAGAAACTAAGGGAAAAGGCAAGGAAAAATGCGGCACTCCTTAAACTAAAAGGGAATATGGTTTAAATGCAAGGAAATAGGGAAGGTGGGCTTTCTTTTGCACGGCAAGGAAGATAAGGGTTAGGGAAAGTGTGGAAAGGGTATGTGAGGTGCGGCACTACCTTGAATGGTGCAAGGAATCTTTGTTTTATGTCCTAAAGTGTGTATGAGGTCTTCAAAGTGGCTGGAACATAAGTGCTTTTAGACTTGAAAGGTTAAACCAAAATAGGAAACTTTGGCTTAACTTTCCTACTTCAAGTAGGAATCCTTGTGTGATTAGGAATCCATCTTCAATTAGGAATCCTTCGTCGATTAGGAATCCTTCGTTGAGTAGGAATCCTAACTTCTTCACATCTTCAATTACGTCCATTCCTTTTGCTCCAAAATGTGATAACCATTCCAAGCTCAATTTTGCTTTAAGAGGCTCCAAAATACATCTTCTTGCATCATTTGACCTTAGAATCTGAAAGCACACAAAAGTAACTTTAAACACTAAAATAACTAAGGAAACACAACTTAAATGCACGAGAACAAGCCAATAAAGTCGCATAAATATGCTCCTATCAAATTCCCCCACACTTAACTTTTGCTAGTCCTCGAGCAAAACAAAGAAATAAAACGAAACAAAAGAAATAAAACACAACCTAAACCTTCCAACATTTGCCTCAGGGATTTCCAAAGCACATGACATGTTAAAGATCATCATCCCCACAGATTTGAGTCATCTCTACACTTAAGCACATACTTAATCATAGTCACTACTTGTTCACATTAATCAATTAAAACAATGTTTTGAATGTAGGAACATGCCTTAGAGAATTCGCTCAATTCCTTACAAGATATGCACTCAATTTTCACTCAGATTTTCTACCTACACACCCTATGCTAGTTATATGTGAGAAGATTGATGTAGATATGAAAACGAATGCTCACATATATGTATTACCAAGAAAGCAATTTCTGGAGTTAATAAGCATGTTTAGATATGATCTCATGAATGGAATGCTACTACTTAGACGCGAGAACCAGTGACACCATATGCTCATACCAAATTCAAAATCCACAAATTGAAACACATAACACTCAAAATTGAAGTCAAAGGTTGTAACGGGGCTTGGGGTGTTGGCTAACAAATGAAGGTAAGGGAAAACAACCGTTCTTAAAGCAATAGTAAGCAAAGTAATGAAATCAAGACTTAGAATTCACTTTAGAATGCAGAAATCACTTTTAGACATAAGGGGAAGATTCAAGCAATATTTAGGGCCGAATTCAAAGTTTTGGACCCTTTCTTCAACAAACAATACTTTGGGACTCTTTTTCACCTCTTTTCAACTCCTTTTCATTCTTTTCACACACTTTTCTTTTTCTTTTTCTTTTCTTTTCTTTTCTTGCCGTGTTCTATGGCACCCAAAATACCCAAATTGAAACCTTTCCCCCACACTTGTTTTCTGCCATATATAAATCAAAAGGAATTCAATTTGAATCATGCTTTACTATGCTTCAAGAACAAGGGTAAGGATGGTCCTAATATAGGCTAGGTGAGGTTAATGTGGGTTAACAAAGAATGAAGTCTAATAAGGCTCGACGGGGTTAAACTTAAACATAAAATGATATGGGATATACGGCAATTTGGTTTTGGTGGTGGTAACTACACAACTTCATCTTGAATATGTGTTATGCAAATCAATAACATGCTTTGAATGAAATGGGCATGAGTTATAGCATTTGGAACTAAATGATGAAACGCCTTCTAAGTAGTAACCAAGCAAGGAATAATGAGATCATGCAACGACTTAGAAAACAATAATGCACAGATTTTAACTCTCCAAATAAACGTTTAGGCTCAAGTCTCACAAGGTTGTAGCGTTTGTTTGAGTTCCTTCCTTCAAGCATGTTACAAAAACTAATTTTTATCCTTTGTGATTGCATGTGAATTCATAAACTATAACCACAACCAAGCATAAGCAAAGAGTAATTCAAACTTTCATCATGTTAATAACTTTCTTTAACAGCCATGCAATTACAAACCGAATCCTCATCATTGTGTTGGAAGGTACCCTAGACACAAACACACAAAAACGACTCAAAACACTCTTTTTAGGCTTTTCAAAACACTGTTTTTTCAAATTTTTATGTGATTTTCGGAGTTTTATGTTAACACACACTAAAACATACCAAAACTGCTTAAAAACACTTAAAAACAGCAAGGAATAAGTCTCTAAGTAATGGGTGGTACAATCCCACGAATTTGCATCAAAAACACTTAGTTACCCCCCCCCCCCCCACACTTAAATCAAACATTGTCCTCAATGTTTCAAGCATAAAATCACACCAAACAAAATTAAACACACAAACAGCAAGTAAACAAATAAACTGGCAGATTATAAACAACAACAAAGAGAAGGGTTTTAGGAACGCAAATCTGGAATTGGAATGATGCCTAGGGCTTCCTTTGTTGTATGCATGGGTTGCCTCCCAAGTAGCGCTTTCTTTAACGTCTTGAAGCCGGACGAAGAACACAATCATGCCCCATGGGAGCCCATGGCATGGAGTCGGATCTCCTCCACAACATGCTCCACAAAGTTCTCGTAGTACATTGCATCCTTGAACGGAAATGGATAGTGATGTTTGTTGATGGGTGCGTTGTGTTGCCTAAGGTTCATGTTCATGCGCCCACCATCGGGGATTTGCTTGGGTACTTGCACCAAAGAAGGGAACCACCTATCAACTTTAATGGGAATTGGATTTGGATTAGGTGGCTTACCTATGTGATGTGATGAAGTGGCAGCAATGTGAACATTCTTCCCCATGGTGCGTTCGGCCACTTTGAGCACTTTGAGGGCAGTGGCTGTATGGGCCTTGTACTCCACTCTAATTCCCTCGTCTTGCATGGTTCTTGATGCATCCTTTGTGCTTGGTGCTGAACGGTCCGGTCCTATCTGTTCAAATTTATCAATGGCACAACAAGAATGAACAACATTAGGAGTCTCAATGGATTCAGAAATTTTAAAACTAATCATGTCTGATAGGAGCATATTTATGCGACTTAGTTAGCTTGTTCTTGCGCATTTACGTTATGTTTTCTTAGTTATTTTAGTGTTTGAAGTCATTTTTGTGTGTTTTCAGATTCTAAGAACAAAGTGTGCAAGAAGATGCATTTTGGAGGCCTTTGGAGCTATTTCGGGTTTGGAATGGATAGCAAATGCATAGAGCAAGGTGGATGGACGAAATTAAAGACTTAAAGAGGCTAAGAATGTGAAGAATTAGTGTACAAAGGATCAAGAACTCAGCCACAAAAGGACACACCTTCCTTGCCGTGCAATCCACATAGTATTCCCTTTGGATTCCCATGCCATGCTTAATCACCCTTGTCCCCTAAAATATTTCTGATTTCATGCCTCAATACACTCAATTGTTACACTCAATTGCTGCATACATCTTGTTCCCTTCACCCATCAGATTTCACACAACTTTCACAACCATTACATGCACCAATTGATGCTCCATCAGCCACATTTGGGATCCAATGCCGTGTGCAACACATGTTGCTGCACATTTGACTAATTTCTGAAACATTTCACCTCCCCTTTTCATTTCTATGCAATGTACACAATCATTCATGCTCCCTAGCTGAAATACCACTCCATTTTACTCTCCATACTTTGTATCATTGCTCCATTTTCATCCTTGGACCATTGCACACCACAAATTCACCCTCCTTGCTGTGCATTTCCCCCACTGCCTAATCTGATTCTCTAGGGTTTTTGGGGCCTATATATACATGTTTACACCCCTTGGCAAAGAGTTCACTCTCCCATATTCATCATTCATCACAGAAAATTCGTCCATACACATCCTAGGCAGCAAAACACCCCAAACACACCATTCTAGTGCCCAGAAAACATCACAGCCACTCCACCTTCTTCCACCCTCTTTGCCGAAGTTCTCCACCACCCTCCCATCACCAAACACTCCTCGACACTCACCATAAACCTTTCCATACCATTCCCCATCCATTCTACACAATAGAATTACCCAAAACTTGTCCACAAACCAATCTGCCACAAGCAAGGGAAAAGAGAATTCTTGGATGCACTTGCTGCCAAGTTGGAGCATTCTAGGTGTTTTCTTTCTTTGGATTTTAATGTCTAATTCATGTAATCTTTGTTTTGCTTTAAGTATGATTGGCTAAATTCATTTTGGCTAAGGGTGGATTCAAAACCATGATTATATATGTGAAATAAGTTGATTACCTTCAGTTATCGTTGTATAAGTCGTGAATACAATTTGCTTAACCGTTTGATTTAGAACTTATTCTTGTATGTTGGTTGAGAGTGCACGCTTAATTTGCATGCTTGAATTTGATGCTAGGATATAAGTTTGTTTCACCTAATCGTTATGAATTTATATTCGTAAGTAGTGAAGGTCGCTAATCACGATCGTGTTAAGTAGATTCCTGGCAAGAGTATCATGCTTTTCATAGTTACGAATGCCTTGTCGACGCTTATGATTTCCAAAGGACGTAATGATTCTAACTTGTGTCTTTATCATGCTGTTCATATAAAGAACTTGTTAGGAATAATTTGTTTGCGATGCATATTCATCCAATTCAATGATTCTAGGGAAATCTGAAGGTTAATTTAAGCGGACCTAATTAACTTGGAGTGTCGAGATTCATAACTTATTAAATTGATAACTGAAAAATTGATTTAGGTTGCATATATTTCATGTGTGGAGAAGAACCCCTTAGCCATTCCATCATCCATTGATTCTTCATAACTTTGTCTTACAATATGTTTCTATTACAATCTGCCATTTAAGTTTATTTTCGTCCAAATCAAATCCCCATTTATTTTGAAGTCCTAGATTAGTTGGAAAGTGTGTTGGTTTATGTTTTTAAGTGTTTTGGTACAAGTTAAAACCAAAATTCGTCCAATTTGGTGCTTTGTGTTCAAAACTGCCCATAAAGTGTTTTTAAGGCAGTTTTGAGTCTTTTGGTTGCTGTTTTAAATTGTTGGTTTGTTTTAGTATTTTAAACTTGAGTTTTGCATTCTTTGAGTCTAATCTAGTGTTTTAAACTTTGTTTTTACGTTTCTAATTCAGTTTCAAGTGATTAGTACCCCTAATTAATCCCCGGTTAGAACGATCCCTACGTACATCATTACTACAATCGTCATAAATAGGGTTTAATTTTGTGTGTGAACATAATTTTCACATCAATGTCACCACCAAATGCCATAGTTACTAATCCTTTGGCCACATCAATCTTCGTTTGAGCCGTTTTCATAAATGGCCTTCCAAGGAGGATGGGCAATGAAGGGGCATGGTCTGATTCATCCATTTTGAGGACATAGAAATCGCTGGGAAGACTAAATGATCAACCTGCACTAAAACGTCTTCCAAAACTCCCTTTGGATAAGCGTTAGATCTATCGGCTAATTGTATGATTACACCATCATGTTTAAGTGCTCCTAGATTCATAGATGCATAAACAGAATATGGCATGACATTAATAGATGCTCCTAAATCTAGCATGGCAGATTTGAAACGGGTATTACCAATGACACGCGGAATTGTAAAACTCCCCGGATCTTTGCATTTGGGGGGTAGTTTGCGTTGCAAGATGGCGGAGACATTCTCGCTTACATGTACCACTTCTTTCTCCCGGGCACGTTTCTTTGTTGTACAAAGCTTCTTTAAACACTTGGCATACTTCGGGATTTGCTTTATGGCATCAAGGAGGGGAATGTTGACATGCATCTTTCTAAACGTCTCTAGAACATCCTTTTCCTCCTCTTCGTTCTTGGATTGCAAAAATCTGCTGGGAAAGGGGGCATTCGAAGGAAAAACATTAGTAGGAATTGAATTTAACACATTCTTACCCTTATTAGACAGATTTGAAGGTTTAGGGGCATTGGAGACTTGCGGCAAAGGTGATTCCACCTTTGCCGTGGGTTGACTTGATTCCTCCTCTTCCATTTGCAACATTTCATCCTCTTTGTGACCTGTTTTTGATGAAGAACCTGCTCCAACTTCCTTACCACTTCTTAGGGTGATTGCTTTGGCTGATTCAAACCCTCCCTTTGGATTTGGAATGGTAGAACTAGGAAGCTTTCCTTGGTCTCTAATCTGCCCAACAACTTCGGCAATCTGCCCCATTTGTATCTCTAGTTGGCCCACCCTTTTGTTTTGATTTTCTTGCCCCTGAGTCAAAGTGGTTCGTAACTTAACAAGTGTATCATTATCCAAAGCATTACCTGAAGTAGTTTGGGCAGGTTGTGGAAGAGCTTGTGTGGTTGCATATGGCTTGGTGTAGAAGCCCGGGGGTTGTTGCCTAAAGCCTCCTTGTGGTTGGGATTGTTGTGGCTCTCTCCATTTGAAGTTTGGATGGTCTCTCCACCCCGGATTATACGTGTTGGAGTATGGATCATGTCTTAGTTGATTTGGGCTTTGAAACCCAATGGCATTAGCACTCTCCCATCCACCATTCTCAATGAGTTAAGGACACTTTTCAGAAGCATGTCCTTAGATAGAACATACGCCACACACCATGAGTCCTTGCATCTTCATTCCCTCGGCCATCTGTGAAACAATAGAAGTAAGATTAGCTAACTGAGATTGAATATTGGATGTGGAACTTACCTCATGAACTTGTTGCCGTGGGGGTCCTCTTTGGCCTACACCCTCGTATTGTTAAGCGTTCAACGCTCGATTAGCAATCAAGATTTTTGCAGCCATGGGCATTTTGTCTACCAATGCTCCACCCGCCGAGGCATTGAGCATTTGACGTTCTAGTGGTAGGAACCCTTTGTAGAAGTATTGCAAAAGCAACTCCTCCTTCATTTGATGCTGTGGACAAGAAGCAACAAGTGATTTAAATCGTTCATAATATGTAGGAAAAGACTCACCTTCATCTTGTTGAATTCCACTTATTTTTTTACGAAGAAGAATGATGCGAGAAGTTGGGAAAAACTTCTCCAGAAACGCCCTCTTCATACTCTCCCAAGATGTAACTGTACCGGGAGCCAACTCGTATAACCAATCCTTGGCCTTGTCCATCAAAGAGAATGGAAAAGCCTTCATCTTCAAAATACTTCCGTCAACGTTAACCGGAGTCATACTTGAGCACACCATTTCAAATTCTTTCAAATGTTTGTTCGGATCGTCCATGGACAACCCATGGAACTTTGGAATGTGGTGGAGCAAACTTGACTTTAACTCGAACTCCTCCGTTTTACCTTGGGCAGCCGTGGGATATTGGATACACAATGGTGTGGCATTATCCAAACCTGAGGCGGAAAGCTCCTTGAGTGTACGGTTGTCCATAGCCATGCCTTGAACTTCACCACCCACTTGTGCCGTGAGATCCTCCCCCTCTTCTAGAACTTGTTCTTCAAGGTCAGGTTCCGGGCTAGGTGGGTTAGACTCTTGTTGGTTCCTCCTTCTTCTCAAAGTTCGCTCGAAATCGTCGTCAAAATCCAAAATATGCTCACGAACAGGTCGGGAGCTTCGAGTCATGCACTAGTACCTAAAAACAAAGAAACAACACAAATCAGTAACTATGATAGAAAACAAACGAAAAATAAAAAGAAATAACGAGGGATTAGCAAAGTTGCTAATCCCCGGCAACGGCGCCAAAATTTGATGCGTAAAATAACTAAACACACAAATTAAACCTCTTGTTGACAATTGTAGTATGGATAAGTAGGGATCGTTCTTAAACCGGGGATTAGGAGGGATTGCTAAAACACTCTTAAACTGACTCAAATCTGTAAAACAAAGTTTAAAATACTAAACTAGACTCAAAGAATGCAAAACTAAACTCTAAAACACTAAAACAAATCAAAAGACTCAAAACAGCAACCAAACACTCAAAACTACCTAAAAACCACTGATGTGAAAATTATGTTGACACACAAATTAAATCCTATTGATGACAATTGTAGTAATGATGCAAGTAGGGATCGTTCTAAACCGGGGATTAACTAGGGATGCTAATCAACACAAACAAGACTCAAAAACACTAAACTAGACTCTATAGACTCAAAACTAACTTAAAACACTAAAAACAGCAAGAAACAATCAAAAAGACTCAATTCTAGACCTAACAAGTGATTTGGACGAAAATAGAACTTCAAAGACTCAAAAGACGTAAAGAAAACACTTTTAAAACAGAAACTTTGAAAACAAACTTGACAAAAACGATTTGATGTAGATTAAGATGGTGAAAGGCTAGTTAGAAGGTTCCTTCTCCACACATGAAACATATGCATATGACTCGATTTCCGATTACTCTTTCAACAAACAATGAATGACAATGCCCCAAATTAACTAGATTGCACCAATTAATTCTCAGATTTCCCTAGATTCATTGAATTGAATGGAATACGCATTACAACCAAATTATTCTTATCAAGGACCCTAACTATGGAATACGCATGATAGAGACACATATCAAAGATCATTAAGTTCAATGGAAATCATAAGCAATGACGAGGCATTCATAACTATGGAATACGCATGTTACTCTTGCCTAGGATTTACTTAACACAATCATGACTAGCGACTTTTACTACTTATGAATATAAGTTAATAACAATTAGGTGAAATTCCCTTATACTCTAGCATCAAATTCATGCATGCAAACTAAGTGTCGACCCTCAATCAACATACATAAACATGTTATCAATCAAATAGATAAGTAAACCACATTCACGATTTATGAAATCATAACTGGAAGAAATCAAGTCATATAAAACATATGATCATGGCTTTGAATTCCCCTCTAACTATAAAGAAATTAGTTCCTTATGTTCGCAAATAAACAAAGATAAATAAATTTAACCATTGACATAAAGATAGAAAACACCTAGAATCGCTCCAACAATCCAAGCTCCTCGAATGGCATGCACGGCTCCAGATTTCTTCCTTCTTCTCCTTTGTAAACTTACGGCACAAGAGGGGTTTCTGGGTGAATTGTGTAGTGAAAATATGGTAGAGAGTGGTGACTGAATGGTGCGGCATAAGGTGGTATTTATTGGCTGAAAATCACAACCCCTAGGTAGCAAAGGACAAGGTTTTAAAGGCCTAATCTGCATAGGATAATAACATACAATCCTAGAAGAAAAACAAGTCATAAATCCAAAGGGAATGGGAGGACAAGGTGCGGCACAAAGCTAGGGGAGGATAAGGGCTTCTAGAAACCAAAATCCCAAGGGAAATAAGATATAAGGTGCGGCACAAAGGGTGGTTTCTAGAAGAACAATACAAGGCAGATTTTTAGGCTTCTAGAAAGGTTCTAGGCGCCATCTTTGTAGGACAAGATTAAGTCTTCTAGAAATCTGATTTTAAGCATCCTAATATAGTTAGAAACCCTCCCTTGCAACTGAAATGTAGGTAGATTAAGATTAGGATAAGATAAGATAGGATAAGGTTTGTTTGGATAAGATAAGCTAAGATAAGGTTATGGATGATGTTTTGGATAAGATTCCTTCACTTGAGCTGATTCTTTGGCTTTAACTTCCCTTCTTCAAGTAGGAAACCATGCTTGGGTAGAAATCTTCATTCGTCTAGGAATCCATCTTCAATTAGGACTCCTACAGTGATTAGGAATCCTAATTCATTTAGGAATCCTTCATTCAAGCCATTTCCTTCTTCAACTAGGACACTTTGTATCTTTAATTCTTCAACTTTGAAACACATTCCTAGCTTCTTCAATCCCTCAAATTCGTCCATTCTTTGTGCTTCACTTTCATGAACTCCATTCTAGCCCAATTTTGCTCCAAAATGCTCCAAATTGCATCTTTTTGCTCACTTTGTCATTAAAACCTGAAAACACATGAAAATAGCTTAAAAGACTAACTTAACTAAGAAAACACAACATAAATGCATAAAAACTAGCTAACTAAGGCGCATAAATATGCTCCTATCAACCACTTTCTGGGCAGTTTTGGGACTCTAACATAATTTGGACGAATTTTAGTTTTCTAATGACCTAAAACACTTAAAAACATATTCTAAGACAAGTTTTAGTTAATATGACACAAAGAAATAAGGTGGGATTGATTTTGGACGAAAATAAATAAAACAAAACAAGAACAAGATAAATAGATTTTTAGACAAAGTTAGGTAAATTGATGGGTGATAGATCAACTAGAGGGTTCTTCTCCGCACATGATACACTTGCATTCAACTTTGATTTCCAATTGCTTCTTTCAATGAATTATGAATCTCAACGCCCTAGGTTAACTGTGATAGCACTATTTTAACCTTCAAGTTTTCCTAAAGTTAGTGAATTGGATGGGAATGCACATGCAACAACTCAAAACGTTCTCTAAAAGTCC
Organism: Malus x robusta; assembly: GCA_963082935.1. NCBI lineage: Eukaryota > Viridiplantae > Streptophyta > Magnoliopsida > Rosales > Rosaceae > Malus > Malus x robusta. The sequence goes on from OY720328.1 coordinate 14,925,727, forward strand.
CTTACGTGAAAAAGCACAATAAAGGTACAATCAAAGATCATTAAGCTTCATGAAAACTATAAGCATTGACGAGGCAATTGTTACTATGAAAAGCATGAAACGTTTGCCAAGAATTCACTAAACACGATCGTTTATAAGCGACCTCCACTACTTGCAAACATAAAGTTGTAACTATTAGGTGAAACTTCCTTATGTTTTAGCTTCAAATTCCTGCATGAAAACTAAGTTGGCCACCTTAATTAACACACAAAAATAAGTCATCAATCAAACGGTTAAGCAAATTGCATTCACAATTCATGAAATAACAATTAGACGTAATCAATTCATCTTGCAAGCATAATCATGGTATTGAATAACCCCCTAGCCAAAAAGGCTTAGTTCATCATGTTCACAAAACAAAGGAAAACAGATTTATACATTGTAAATATAAGAAAGAGAACACCTAAATATTCCAACAATTCGATGTTGAACGGCTAGAATCTTCAAGTACTTCGTCTTCCTCTCCTTTGCTACGACACAGGGACTTTGGGCAGGTTTTTTGGGTGATTGAATGGTGTAGAATGGATGGAGGACGTATGGAAGTGTTTAGGGTTGAAGGGTGGTGCGGCTAGGGGTGGTTTGTGGCAGAAATTTGGGTGAATGGTGATGGAATGGTGTGGTTGGAAGTGGTGCTTTGTTTCTGGCGTGAATGGTGAGTTTTTGGATGAATGGGGATGTTTGTGGCTGCACAAGGATGTTTATTTAAAGGGATTTAGGAAATTAAAAACCCTAGGCTAATTAGGTAATCAGGAATTAAGTTTAAAGCTTATAGAATTAGGAAACAAAATCAGAAACTTAAGGGAAATGGACTAGAGATGCGGCTAGGGTATTTATTCAGAAAGTTTAGAATGTTTTTAGGCTAGGAAATATTTTAAGTAACAAATATTTAAGTCACAACCTAGAGGGAAAAGGAAAACAAGGTCAGAAACTAAGGGAAAAGGCAAGGAAATATGCGGCACTCCTTAAACTAAAAAGGAATGTGGTTTAATGATAGGAGCATATTTATGCGACTTAGTTGGCTTGTTCTTAAGCATTTATGTTGTTTTTCTTTAGTTATTTTAGTGTTTAAAGTCATTTTCGTGAAATTTCAGGTTTAGAGACGAAGTATGCAAAGAAGTGCAAAATGGAGCATTTTAGAGCAAAATTGAGCTGGAATGGAGTGTATGATAATGGAGCACCAGGAATGGACGAGTTTGAAGGTCAAAGGAGCTTAAGAAATGAAGAAATGAAAGTGAAGAACAAAGAATTCAGATTTGGAAACCAAAGTTTCTAAAGTTGGAAGTTTCTATTCTTGGAGGTTTCCATTTTCGAGAGTTTCTATTTTTTGCTTTGGGCTTTTAGATGACCTAAACCCTAATTCCTTTTGGACCCTAACCCTAGCCGCACCTAGGCCTCTAAAATATCTGATTTCCTTGCCTTGCAAGGCATTCTAGAAGGCCTGTCTCTAAACCCTAACCCTAGCCGCACCTTAGGCCTTATTCCCACTAAAAATCTGATTGTTTTAACCTAATTTCTGGTGGATTTGGGCTTCTAGAAACCCTAATCTGATTACCCTAGGGTTTTGGATGCCTATATATACTCATTATAACCCCTAGATCAGATTATCATCTCCCATACACAATCATTCACGCCAGAAATCTGCCCTTGATTTCTGCCGCACCTTCCCATCACCAAAGTCCCAAAAATGTGCCCAAAATCATCCCTAGCCGTACCCCCATCAACCCTAAACCTTCCAATACCATTCCCCATCCATTCTACACCACAAATAACCCCAAAAACCTGTTCTAAAGTTCTCTGCCGCAGCAAGGAGGAAGGAGAATTCGTTGATGAGCTTGCTGCCAAGTTGGAGCGTTCTAGGTGTTTTCTTTCTTTGGATTTTAATTTCTAAATTTATGTATCTTTGCTTTGCGAGAATGAGGAACTAAACCCCCCTTGGCTAGGGGGGGATTCGAAACCATGTTTATGCTTGCTATATGATTTGATTACTTCTAATTGCGTTTCATAAATTGTGAATTCAATTTACTTATCTACAAGAATTAAAACTGATTTGTGTATGTTGGTTGAGGGTCGACACTTAATTTGCATGCATGAATTTGATGCTAGGATATAAGAAAATTTCACCTAATCGTTATGGACTTATATTCACAAGTAGTAAAGGTTGATGATCTCAATCGCGTTAAGTAAATTCTTGGCATAAGTTTCATGCAATCATAGTAACAAGTGCTTCGTCAATGCTTATGGTTTTCATAGAACTTAATGATTCTTGCTTGTATCTCTATTATGCAATCATGTAGGGGACTTGTGGGGAATGCTTTGGGTTGTCGTATGCAATCATCCAATTCAATAACATTAGGAAAATCTGAAGGTTAATTTAAGCGGACCTAATTAACTTGGGGCGTTGAGAATTCATGGATTATTGAAAAGCAATTGGAAATCGTTTTGAATGCAAGTATAACATGTGTGGAGATGAACCCCTTAGCTAGCTTTCCATCCATTGTTTTAAACCAATTTCGTTTTTAATTCTGTTTTGATTTACAAGTTTATGTTTTGTTTTCAATTTCGTAAAAACCAAATCCCCCTTTGTTTTCAAGTGTCAATTTAGTTAGGAAGTGTGTTAGTTTCTGTTTTTAAGTGTTTTGAGTCAAGTTAAAACCTACTTTCGTCAAAATCTTGTTTAGAGTCCAAAACTGCCCAGAAAGTGGTTTTAAGGCAGTTTTGAGTGTTTTTGTGTTATTTTGAGTCTTTTGGTTTGTTTTGGTGTTTTAAGTTATAGTTTTACATTCTTTGAGTGTAGTTAGTGTTTTAAACTTTGTTTTTACGTTTTTGAGTCAGTTTTCAAGTGATTTAGCAATCCCTCCTAATCCCCGGCCTAGAACGATCCCTACTTACATACTTACTACAATTGATAAAAAGAGGGTTAATTTGAGTGCTAGTTAATATCATATCATTTACATGCAAGGAAATAGGGAAGGTGGGCTTTCTTTTGCACGGCAAGGAAGATAAGGGTTAGGGAAAGTGTGGAAAGGGTATGTGAGGTGCGGCACTACCTTGAATGGTGCAAGGAATCTTTGTTTTATGTCCTAAAGTGTGTATGAGGTCTTCAAAGTGGCTGGAACATAAGTGCTTTTAGACTTAGGAAAGGTTAAACCAAAATAGGAAACTTTGGCTTAACTTTCCTACTTCAAGTAGGAATCCTTGTGTGATTAGGAATCCATCTTCAATTAGGAATCCTTCATCGATTAGGAATCCTTCGTTGATTAGGAATCTTTCGTTGAGTAGGAATCCTAACTTCTTCACATCTTCAATTACGTCCATTCCTTTTTCTCCAAACATGTGATAACCATTCCAAGCTCAATTTTGCTTTAAGAGGCTCCAAAATACATCTTCTTGCATCCTTTGACCTTAGAATCTGAAAGCACACAAAAGTAACTTTAAACACTAAAATAACTAAGGAAACACAACTTAAATGCACGAGAACAAGCCAATTAAGTCGCATAAATATGCTCCTATCAAGTTGTCTATCCAATCTCGGATAGTAGGTGGGTTTCACCCGTTCAATGCGTACCAAAGAAATCCGGAGTGATAGTGGTAGCTAATGTCGAGAATGAACTTGTTCCTCAATGCTTTCAAACCGGTTGGAGGGTGTGCATCAACTATAAAAAGCTAAACGCCACCACAAGGAAGGATCACTTCCCATTGCCGTTCATTGACCAAATGCTTGAGAGGTTAGCGGGTTATGCTTTCTATTGTTTTCTTGATGGTTATTCTGGTTATAATCAAATTGTCATAGCACCCGAAGACCAAGAAAAAACCACTTTTACATGCCCTTTTACATTTGCATATCGTCGCATGCCTTTTGGTTTATGTAATGCACATGCCACATTTCAAAGATGCATGATGAGCATATTTTCGGATTATGTAGAGAAAATAATTGAAGTTTTCATGGATGATTTTAGTGTCTTTGGTGATTCTTTTGATGGTTGCTTGCATAATCTAAGTTTGATCTTAAAACGTTGCGTTGAAAATGTCATTTCATGGTTAAACAAGGCATAGTTTTAGGTCATATAATCTCTGAAAAAGGTATTGAGATTGATAAGTCAAAAATAGATCTTGTACGTCACTTACCCTCTCCGACTTCGGTTAGAGAGGTTCGTGCTTTTCTTGGCCATGCAGGTTTCTATCGTAGGTTTATCAAAAATTTCTCAAAGGTGGCACAACCTCTTTACCGTCTCCTACAAAAAGAAGTGGCGTTTGAATTCACCAAGGCATGCACGACATCATTCAACCAACTCAAGGAGTTGTTGACTACGGCACCAATCATTGTCCCACCGGATTGGAGCCTACCTTTCGAGCTTATGTGTGATGCGTTCGATTATGCGTTAGGAGCTGTTTTGGGGCAAAGGAAGGACAAGAGGCCGCATGTCATCTACTATGCCTCACGGACGTTGAATGATGCGCAGTTGAACTATTCCACTACGGAAAAAGAAATTCTTGCTGTTGTTTTTGCTTTAGATAAGTTTAGATCATATTTAATTGGGACTAACGTAATTGTTTTCACTGACCATGCAGCTTTGAAGTACTTGCTCACTAAAAAGGAAGCCAAACCACGGCTAATTCGTTGGATGTTGCTACTTCAAGAGTTCGATATTAAGATTCATGACAAGAAGGGAAGTGAGAACATGGTGGCTGACCACCTAAGCCGCTTGGTGCATAATGAGGAGTCCCTACCCATTGCCGAGACATTCCCCGATGAACAATTGTTGTCCATAAAGGTAAGTGAGCCTTGGTATGCCGATGTGGTTAATTTTTTGGTGTCAAAACGAATTCCTAGCACTTTCACTAGGCACCAACGTGATAAGTTAAAGCATGATGCACGGTTTTATGTGTGGGATGATCCATATTTATGGAAATTTTGCCCGGATCAGATTGTCCGTCGATGCGTGCATAATTCTAAATTTCGTTATATTCTAAGCTTTTGTCATACATATGCATGTGGAGGGCACTTTGGCACACAAAGAACAGCCCTCAAGGTATTACAATGTGGATTCTATTGGCCTAGTATATTTAAGGATGCTAGAACTTTTTGCTTAACATGTGATAAATGCCAAAGAATGGGTAACATAGGTGCTAGGGATCAAATGCCGTAAGTTTCTATCCTTAATGTTGAAATTTTTTATGTTTGGGGAATTGATTTTATGGGTCCCTTTCCTTCCTCGTATAGTTTCATGTATATTTTGCTTGCGGTTGATTATGTGTCGAAGTGGGTGGAAGCTAAAGCCACCCGGACTAATGACTCTAAAGTGGTTGCAGATTTTATTAGAACTAACATTTTTGCAAGGTTTGGCATGCCACGTGTCATCTTAAGTGATGGAGGATCGCACTTTTGCAACCGGACCATAGAGGCGTTATTGAGGAAATACAATGTCAACCATAGGGTTTCTACACCTTACCATCCTCAAACGAATGGCCAAGCCGAGGTTTCCAACCGTGAGATCAAACAAATTCTAGAGAAGACCGTTGGGCCTACAAGGAAGGATTGGAGCTTACGGTTAGATGATGCACTTTGGGCATATCGTACGGCGTACAAGACACCCAATGGAATGTCCCCATTTAGGCTCATCTATGGCAAGCCGTGCCATCTTCCCGTTGAATTGGAGCACAAAGCTCATTGGGCCGTCAAGAAGTTCAATATGGACCTAAATGCCGCAGGAAGTCATAGGAAGTTTCAACTCAATGAACTTGATGAGATACGGCATGAGGCGTACGAGAATGCTAGCATTTACAAGGAGAAGACCAAAGCTTTCCATGATAAGATGATTCGAGGCAAAACATTCTCCATAGGCCAGAAAGTGCTCTTGTTCAACTCCCGTTTACGGTTGTTTCCCGGTAAGTTACGTTCTAAGTGGATTGGACCGTTTGTTATTACTAATGTTTTTGTTCATGGTGCAGTCCAAATCCAAAGCTTGAAAACCGGACATGAATTCAAGGTGAATGGGCACCGATTGAAGCCCTATTATGAGCACTTTGAGGAGCATGCCGTGGAGGACATCTCCCTGCATGCCGTGGGCTCCAATGAGGAGTGAATGAGTTCTTCGTCCGGTTGCAAGATGTTAAAGCAAGCGCTATTTGGGAGGCAACCCATGTATTCAAATGAGGAAGATTTTTGAATTGCTCGACAAGCAGTTTTGCGTTTCTAAAAACCTACCCTTTTCTGCATTTTCATTTTGCCTGATTGTCAATTTTTTTTTAATTTATTTGGTTGTTGCTTATTTAATTATTTTTGGGAGAAATCTCAGTAGTCGGTGGAGCCTCAGCAGTCGGCGGGGCCTGAAAATTACTTGACACACAAATTAAACCCTCTTGTGACAATTGTAGTATAGATGTAAGTAGGGTATCGTTCTAGGCCGGGGATTAGGAGGGATTGCTAAATCACTTGAAAACTAATTTAAAAACATAAAAACAAAGTTAAAAATGTAAACAAAAGATTTTAAAACAAGAAAGTAAAAGGGGGATTTGAGTTTGGTGAAGTTGAAAGTAAAAACGAATAAACTAAAAACTTAAATAGATTTTAAACAAATTTGGGTTGAATGGATAATGGAAGGCTAGCTAAGAGGTTCTTCTCCACACATGTCTTGCTTGCATACAAAATGATTTCCAATTGCATTTCAATAACTTACTAATCTCAACGCCCCAAATTAACCGTGAATTGCACTAATTAACCCTCAGTTTTTCCACAAGTTATTGGGTTGGATGATTGCATACGACAACCCAAAACATTCCCTACAAGTTCCCTACATGAATTGCATAATAGAGATACAAGCAAGAATCATTAAGTTCTATGAAAAACATAAGCATTGACGAGGCATTCATAACTATGGAATACGCATGTTACTCTTGCCAAGGATTTACTTAACACAATCGTGACTAGCGACTTTTACTACTCATGAATATAAGTTCATAAAGATTAGATGAAATTCCCTTATACTCTAGCATCATATTTATGCATGCAAACTAAATATGCATCCCTAATCAACATATATAAACATGTTATCAATCAAATAGATAAGTAAATCGAATTCATAACTTATGAAACGCAATTAAAAGTAATCAAATCATATTGCAAGCATTAACATGGTTTCGAATCCCCCCCTAGCCAAGGGGGGTTTAGTTCCTCATTATTACAAAACAAAGATAAACAAATTTAAACATTGAAAAACAAAGGAAAGAAAGCACCTAAACGTTCCAACGATCCGTGTTGGATAGCAAGCGCGTCCAAGGACTTTTCTCCTTCTCTTTGCCGCAACAACAAGGTTGGAATGATGTTGAAGGGTTGGTTATTTGGAGGAATGGATGGGAAGGGGTTTAGATATGTAGGAGAGGCAAGGAAAGGCTTGGAGAATGGTTAATTTCTGGATGCATTCAATGAGGTTGCTGCATGGTATTTATAGGGAGATGATGGACTTGTTTAAGCACAAATTTCTGGTGGAATGGGTAGGTAAGTCACGGCAAGAGTGGGAATTGTTGTTGGGGTAGGTTTTGAGTCATCCACTCACATGTCATGGTTAGCTAAGCATTGCATCATCCACTCACATGTCATGGTTAGCTAAGCATTGCATCATCCACTCACATGTCATGGTGAGTTAAGCATTGCATCATTACTCAAATTTCTGGTGGAGGTGGAAGTAAAAGCCACGGCATTGATGTGTTTTGAGTGAAGTTTTGGCCAATCCTTCTAGAAATTTATCCCTTCTTGCAACTTGTATTTGTTTCACCAGATTTTTAGCATGTTCTTAGCCTCTTTTGTCTTCAAATTCGTCCATCCATCTTGCTCATATCATATGTAATCCATTCCAAGCTCAAAACTGCTCCAAAATGCACCAAAATGCACTTTCCTGCTACCTTAGCCCTTTGGACCTACAAACACACGAAAATGGCTTAAAGTACTAAAATAACTAAGAACTAATAACGTAAATGCAAGAAAACTAGTTAACTAAGTCACATAAATATGCGTCTATCAGGGCCACAGACGGAGGAGGTATCGGAGGTTGATCATTTGGAGCTTCACTACGTGGTACAGCCCAGAAGACGAAGGCAGATGCTGTTGGAACAAACCCACAAACCTCCGATGATCAAGTAAAATCTGACTATCAGATTCCTGCATCTGGTCAATTTTCCTCTTCATGTTTGTGGCATAGTTGTGTGTGAGCTTGTGCAACTGTTTATTCTCATTCTTGAGCCCTCTAATTTCCTGTTTGAGACTCATCACTTCAGCCGCCAACGATTGAACTTGACGGGTTCGAGCAAATAGGAGTTGGGCCATGTTGGACACAGAACCTGCACACTGCACACTAAGAGCCAGAGACTCCTTAACAGCCAACTCATCAGACCGTCTGGAAAGCAGTCTGTTATCTTTAGGAGTGACAAGGTTCCGGGCCACCACCGCAGCGGTCATGTCATTCTTCATCATCGAATCCCCAACGGTAAGAGGACCAGTAGGAGATATGAAGGATGGGCGCCATATGTTGTCTGGAGAAGGCGGGACTGCCTCTTCACCAAGGTTCAAGTCAAAACGACGGTCGGAGGGGCCAGACATTTTCAGAGGTGTTAAAGAAAGAAGTGGTCGGACAAGTCAAGATCGTAGAAGTGCAAGAAGGGAGTTTCTACAAGCAGAAATTCAAGTGTGCTTTGAACGTCCTGCGTACCTCTATAAAAATTAGCACTCGATGGGATTTCAGAGATCGAAGAGGTGAGCTCAAAAATCGAAGAGGCCAGCTCAAAAATCAAAGAGGCGCTAGCTTTCTCAAAAGCTGGGCTTGCTTAGAAACCACGGCCAATCTTCTTTTCCAGATTTGTCCGCACTTGTCACATGCAACCTCTGCACTCGACGGGATTCCAGATATCGGAGAGGCATCTGCTTTTCTAGACGTGTCAGCATCTGTCACATGCAGAGTAAGCTTTGCGAAAATCACGAGCAGTTTGTCGAGGCGCCGATTCCAACCATCTACTTTTCCAGACGTGTCAACATCTGTCACATGCAGAGTCAACTTTACGGAAATCATGGGCAGTTTATCGAAGTGCCGATTCCAGATATCGAAGAGGCACTCGCTTTTCCAGACGTGTCAGCGCCAACCATATGCACACTCAGCTTTGCGGAAATTACGGGCAATCTGTCGAAAATCTCTTGTGAAGTAGAAAGCACGTGAAGTATACTATTAAATCATCCAACGGTTGCTGACAAGAGTGAAATAATAGTACCGGTTATTAATTCCTATAAATGTCACCCTTCACCCTCCATTGCAAAGCAGACATACATAACCCTCATTCTTCTCCGAGAATGCCTTTCCAACAAACCCTCTCGAGTCACTCAGTGTTCCTTATTCCTTGGGGTACATCTGTAAACAACTCATCCAAAGCAAAAGTATTTCATATCATGAAGGTTGAAAGCAAGAGTATCTCATATCATGCTTTCTCCTTGTCGTTGTTTTGGGACAAGGAGAAAGAGAGCAATCAGCCAGCATTTGGTATCAATCTTCCGATCTGGAACCAACTACCTGGAACCCCTTCCTGATTGCTTACCTAGCCTTGCTCTCGAGTACTCATCTTCATCATTTTTTGCTTCCTCTTCGTCTACCACATCTGCCTGGGGAACAGATAAGGGAAGTGAAAATGATACCTCGAAGCATGTGGAGACAACGTGCTGATTCATCCTCAACTAGGGACAAGGAGAAAGAAAGCAAAAGGTGGGCAATTGGAAAGATTGAAGAAAGAAACAGACCACTGATAGGAGCATATTTATGCGCCTTAGTTAGCTTGTTCTTGTGCATTTACATTGTTTTTCCTTAGTTAAAGTAGTCTTTTGAGCTAGTTTGATGTATTTTCAGGTTCTAAGGGTAAAGTATGCAAAAGGATGCATTTTGGAGCCTTTTGGAGCACTTTTGAGCTTGGAATGGACATCATATGCTTGGAGCCAAGAGGATGGACGAAATTGAAGATTTGAAGATGATGTTTCCTATTTGAACAAGGTTTCCTAGTCGAAGTAGGAAAGCGCCTAATCAAGAGATGAAATCCTAATCAACGAAGGATTCCTAATTGAAGAAGGATTCCTAATCAACGAGGGGTTCCTAGTTGAAGATGGATTCCTAGAAGAATGAAGATTCCTACTCAAACAAGGTTTCCTACTCGAAGTAGGAAAGATAAATCCAAATGGCATCAAGTTGCAGCTACAAAGAAGAATTCCAAGTCAAGAGAGGATTGGGACATGTTTTCCTAATGCTAGAAGGACTCCTAAGTGTTGTAGGACACAAATGAGAAGTTTCTAGAAGATTTCCATCCTTGCCGTGGGTTTCATGCAATTCCTATCAGTTTTTGGGCTTTCTAGAAGCCCTATCCTGAATCCCTACATTGGTGCCGCACCCTAGCTTCTAGATGCCCTAATTCCTTGCCTTGCAAGGCATTCTAGAAACCTTATCACCTTATCCCATTGCTGCCGCACCCTTATCCCTTTTCCTTTGCAAAATCTGATTGTTTAGACTTATTTCCTTGTGGATTTGGGTTTTTCTAATCCATATCTGATTCCCCTAGGGTTTTAAGTGCCTATATATACTCATATTAACCCTTAAATCAGATCACCACTCACCACAATTCACAATTAATTCCAGAAATTCGTCCAACCCTCTCTACACTCTTGCCGCACCCACCAAACACCATTCCCCCTAGTTTTAAGTCTTGCCGCACCATCCCCATCCCCTAAACACTACTACATCCATCCATAACCATGCATCCATACACCTAAAGTCCCAACCTGTCCCTAAGGTCCTTTGCCGCACCAAGGAGGAGGAGAAGGAAGCTCGGAAGTTCATGCAATTCAAGTTCGCGTCGCTGGAATTTCTAGGTGTTTCTTTTCCTTTGATTTCAATGTTTAAATTCAATTCTCTTTGTTTTGTGTGTATGAGGAACTAAACCCCCCCTTGGCTAGGGGGGGATTCGAAATACATGTTTATGCTTGCGTTATGATTTGATTACTTCTAATTGCGTTTCATAAGTTGTGAATTCAATTTACTTATCTATGTGAATTACATTGATTTGTGTGTGTTGGTTGAGAGTGCACGCTTAATTATCATGCATAAATTGAATGCTAGGATATAAGGAAATTTCACCTAATCGTTATGGAATTATATTCACAAGTAGTAAAGGTTGATGATCTCAATCGCGTTAAGTAAATTCTTGGCATAAGTTTCATGCAATCATAGTAACAAGTGCTTCGTCAATGCTTATGATTTTCATAGAACTTAATGATTCTTGCTTGTATCTCTATTATGCAATCATGTAGGGGACTTGTGGGGAATGTTTTGGGTTGTCGTATGCAATCATCCAATTCAATAACGTTAGGAAAATCTGAAAGTTCATTTAAGCGGACCTAATTAACTTGGGGCGTTGAGAGTTCATGGTTTATTGAAAAGCAATTGGAAATCGTTTCGTATGTAAGTATAACATGTGTGGAGATGAACCCCTTAGCTAGCCTTCCATTCACCCATTTAAATCAAATTCGTTTTTACAATCTGTTCTAATTTGCAAAGTTTGTTTTGTTTTTAAATTCGTCCAAAACCAATCCCCCTTTGTTTCAAAGTGTCAAATTAGTTAGTAAGTGTTTTACTTTGTGTTTTTAAGTGTTTTGGTTCAAGTTAAAACCCAAATTCGTCCAATTTGGTGCTTAGTGTCCAAAACTGCCCAGATTGTGTTTTTAAGGCAGTTTTGAGTGTTTTGGGGCTGTTTTGAGTCTTTTGGTTTGTTTTGGTGTTTTAGAGTTTAGTTTTGCATTCTTTGGGTCTAGTTTAGTGTTTTAAACTTGTTTTTACGTTTTTGAGTCAATTCCAAGTGATTTTGCAATCCCTCCTAATCCTCGGTCTAGAACGATCCCTACTTACATACATTGCTACAATTCATAAAAAGAGGGTTAATTTGAGTGCTAGTTAATTTACACATCAACCACTACCTCTACCTCATGACTACCTGCCATGCAGAAGAAACAAGCAGAGAAGAATGCAGACTGTGCAACTCTCGCTCAGAATTCCAAACCAGTTCGAGATCAAAGCTGTGGAAAGTCAACAAGATCATCTATCTCCAAAACCAGATTTGCGTTTTTAAACTCTACTCTGTCTGGTTTTTACTTTGCCATATTTATCATGTTTATTCGTTAATTGTTTGTTTGCTTGTTTTTGTGTGAGTTTATGCTTAAAACATTGAGGACAATGTTTGATTTAAGTATGGGGGGGGTAACCAAGTTGTTTTGCATAAAATTCGTAGGAGTTTATCACTCATTACTTCTAGTGTTGTTCCTTACTGTTTTTAAGTATTTTTAAGCTGTTTTGGAGTGTTTTATGTGTTTTGACATAAAAATCCGAAAATCTCATAAAATTTTGAAAAATTGTTTTGAAAAAAAAAAAAAAAAAACCCCAAAAAGAGTTGTTTTTGTGTGTTTATTTGTGTCTTAGGGTACCTTCCAACACAATGATGAGGATTTGGTTTTTAATTACATGACTGTTAAAGAGAGTTATAAACATGGATGAAAATTTGATTTACTCTTTGGTGTATGCTTGGTTGTGGTTATAATTTATGAATTCACATGCAATCATAAAGGAAAAATCAGTTTTGTAACATGCTTGAAAGAAGGAACTCAAATGTTCGCTACAACCTTGTGAGACTTGAGCCTAAACGTTTATTTGGAGAGTTAATAAACTGTGCATCATTGTTTTCTAAAGTCGTTGCATGATCTCATTATTCTTTGCTTGGTTGCTACTTAGAAGGTGTTTCATCATTTAGTTCAAAATGCTAGAACTCATGCCTATTTCATTCAAAGCATGTTATTGATTAGCATAACACATATTCAAGATGAAGTTGTTTAGTGATCCAAAAGCCAAAAAGCCTATCCCATACATTATATGTTTAAGTTTAACCCCGTTGAGCCTTGTTTAGCCTACGTTCTTTGTTAACCCACACTATCCTCACCTAGCCTAGATTAGGACCATCCATACCCTTGTTCTTGAAGCATAGTAAAGTATGACTCAAAATGAATTCCTTTTGATTAATGTATTGTAGAAAACAAGTGTGCGGGAAGTGATTCTTGTGTGTGCATGTGTCAACGTCCTTAATAAGGCATGGGTCGAAAAAAAAAAAAAAGTTGTGAAAATGTATGAAAAAGAGTTCTAAAGTGTTGTTTGTTGAAGAAAGGGTCCAAAACATTGAATTCGGCCCTAAGTGTTGCTTAAATCTTCCATTTGTGTTAAAGTTGATTTTTGCATTCTAAAGTGAATTCTAAATTTCGATTTCATTACTTTGCTTGCTATTGCTTTAAGAACGTTTGTGAAGGATTATTTTGTGAAAACATGTTCATTTGAGCAACATCATATAGCATGCAATTAACAATTAAAGGTGGAATCATGCTTACATGCACTCAAAACAAAACAATACCCATGAAATTCAAAGCCTAGTAGATTGGTGAACCAAGACTCAACTCAAATCAAAGTGAGTTGAGAAATTTATACCTTTGTAGATTCCTTTTTGCATAAGCAAAGGCTAATCACCCAAAGAGAGGGCCTTCATTCCTTGCTTCTTAGATCCATGGATTTGGATGGATGAAATGGTTCTCCAAGTTCCCAAAATTGAGAACCTCTAAATCTCCACACCAAGGATGGATTGATGAAGAAATGAGTGACCTAGAGGAAGCAAGATTGCTAGATAATTTCCTTTAGGGTGGCCGGCCTCTTTAGAGAGAAATGAGAGCTTTGTGTTCTCTCCAATTTCCTAAAAGAAACCCTAAATGAATTTTGGCTATAAAGTCATATTTATACCTTTATTCATTGGAGTGGCAAACTTGTAATTAAGTCCAAAACCCACTCTTTTGACAATATGGCCGGCCATAGGGTTTCATTGGGCTTTTTAGGCCTTTGTGAATTTTAGTCATTAAGTTGTCATACAACTTAAGTCAATGGGCTTGACGTTCAAAGCCCATTGGGCCTTGAGGCCCAAAACTAACCCGTGGTCTTTTAACGAACTATATTCGTTTGATTAATTAATCATATTAATTAATCCTTGCCATAAATAATTAAACCATTTAATCATTCTTACTCATCTCCGTTGTTTCTTCAATCTTTACCTTACACGGTGTACGATCCATTAGGTTCCTTTTAGCGAGGCAGTGGGCGATTAAAACTCTTTCTAATCGATTGTGAATTGAAACTTACTTTCTATTCTCCCTTTAGTGATTATACACGTTTAGGGCTTCCACAAACCATGAGTGACACCTAGCAGCATATCATGGTTACCCAAGCTAATCAGAAGAGGTAGAGAACCTATTTAGTTTAGGATTACAAATGCAATACGGTCTTTCTCTAATACAATACTCTTGACCACATTGTTTGGTTTGATAGTTTAGTTTATTCATGTCGACTATCCAATGTGATTCATGTGCTTATATGATTACCTTGAATGTGATTTGGAACAACTTCCTAAATCTCATTCATACTCTGGCCAGAGATTCTTAATCATATCATAGAGTATTCTCCCTCAAACAGTTTGAAGGTTAGAGATCCCTTGTTGCGCATTCATATGCCTACATGATTAGATAGCTTGACCTCAACAATGCCGTGGACACTCCAATGGAATGCCATTTAACATGATCAAAGGTCAAAGGAATACTTTGCATTATCCCAACCATGAGTTCTCATGTGACATGAGTATGAGAACTCCTCGTTGATCGTGTTCAGTGGACTCATTCGCTATTGAGCACCTACATGCTTGTCTTGATGTCACACACACCAATGACTCGAGACTAGTCACTCTCCCTGAGAGAAGACATAACACGTACTGATCTTAACGGACTGTCAATGCCCAATTGGCAATCCTATGATCAGGAACGTTTAGGATGTGTCTACGAAAGAATGGTCTCATGAATCTAACTTCTTTAGATTGCATTTTCCCAATCACATATTCCTTGGACTTTATCGTTTAAGCATATAACATTTATATGAGACGGCTTAAACAATAATCTTTGCCCTTGATATTAAACTAGATTAGTTTAACATGTGAAATGTCCGTAAAGTATCATCATATGATTGGTTTTAGGGCACATTTCCAACAGTTTGTTATCCCTATCTTTCCTTTGTTAACCATTAACCCAAGCCCCGTTACAACCCTTGACTTCTATCTTGAGTGTTATGTGTTTCAATTTGTGGAGTTTGAATTTGGTATGAGCATATGGTGTCACTGGTTCTCGCATCTAAGTAGTAGTATTCCATTCATGAGATCATATCTAAACATGCTTAATAACTCCAGAAATTGCTTTCTTTGTAACACATATATGTGAGTGTTCGTTTTCATATTTATATCAATCTTCTCACATATAACTAGTGTAGGATGTGTAGTCAGAAAATGTGTGAAAAATAGAGAGTATCTTGTAAGGAATTGAGCAAATTCTCTGAGTCATGTTACTACATTCAAAACATCATTTTAATTGATTAAATGTGAACTAGTAAGTGGTGACTGTGATTAAGTATGTGCTCAAGTGTGAAGATAACTAAAATCTGTAGGAATAATGATTTTTAACATGTCATGTGCATTGGAAATCCCTAAGGCAAATGTTGGAAGGATTAGAATGTGTTTTGTTTACTTTGTTTTGTTTGTTTGTTTCGTTTTGCTCGAGGACTAGCAAAAGCTAAGTGTGGGGGAATTTGATAGGAGCATATTTATGCGACTTAGTTAACATGTTTTCTTGCATTGACTTAGTTAGTTATTGCTTATAAGAGTGTTTTAAGCTATTTTCGTGCGTTTGTAGGTCCTAATAACAAAGTTGGAAAGAAAGTGCATTTTGGTGCAATTTGGAGCAATTTTGGGGCAAAATGGATTGCATGCATATGGAGCAAGTGGGATGGACGTTTTTGGTGTTTTAAAAAGGGTGTCAACACATGCAAAAATCTGCATAATGTAGTTGAAGTGTGGAAGTGTGCAGATACATACACTTGAGGAACAATTTGGAAGGAAAAGAAGTGAAAGATGCCATTTGTTGGATTGCTTTACAAGATGTATTCACATTTTCAGCAACTACAAACATAATTGCAAGCTGAAATGATGCATAGCATGTGTGTAGAGGTGTAAAGTGGCCGAAAGTTGATGTTTGCAAGATGAAATGATGCAAAACATGTGCGTGAAAGTTGTCTAACAGCTAGTACATGTGGAAAAGGGATGGAATACAAGGCAAATGCATCAGAAATTGAAGAATGAAGGCACATGGACAGCTACAAAGGAGTTGAATTAGCGAAAGAGGAATGATTGCCTTTTGTTAAAGGCAAGACACAATGATAAAAGAGCATGTAAACTAGCTGTTTTTGCATCATTTTGGTCTTTGTTTGTATTGTTTATTGAAGCCACTTGAGTGATTCTTTGCTTTGGAGCTTCTATAAATAGGGAGTGAAGGGAAGAACATTGGAGGTTACACTACATCAAAAACACAATCAGCCACACCACCCATTCTCCATCCATTCTTTTAGCCAAACCCATCTACACATTCATACACTATGTCACAAACACATTTTCAGCCATCTTTCTCTCTTTTGCCACACCCCCCATCCATCCTAAACACCACCATACCATCTCCCATCCATTCCTCCATACAAATACCATCTAAACCTGTCCCCAAAACCTTATGCTGCAGCAAAGAGGAAGGAGGAGAAGCCTTGGACATGCATGCCATTCAAGTTAGGATCGTTGGAGCGTTTAGGTGTTTTCTTTATTTTGATTTCAATGTTTAAATTCTATACTCTTTGTTTGGTACGTATGAGGAACTAAACCCCCCCCTTGGCTATGGGGGGATTCGAAACCATGTTTATGCTTGCTATATGATTTGATTCGAAACAATTGCGTTTCATAAGTTGTGAATTCAATTTACTTATCTACATGAATTAAAATTGATTTGTGTGTGTCGGTTGAGAGTGCACACTTAATTTTCATGCATAAGTTTGATGCTAGGATATAAGGGAATTTCACCTAATCGTTATGAACTTATTCAAAAGTAGTAAAGGTTGTTGATCACAATCGTGTTAAGTAAATTCTTGGCATAAGTTTCATGCAATTCATAGTAACGAGTGCCTCGCCAATGCTTATGATTTTCATAGAACTTAATGATCTTTGCTTGTATCTTTGTTATGCAATTCATGCAAGGAACTTGTGAGGAATGCTTTGGGTTGTCATATGCAATTCATCCAATTCGATAACTTTAGGAAAATCTGAGGGTTAATTAGTGCAATTCACGGTTAATTTTGGGCGTTGGGAATTCATGGTTTATTGAGAAGCAATTGGAAATCGTTTTGTATGCAAGTGTGACATGTGTGGAGAAGAACCCCTTAGCTAGCTTTCCATCCATTCATTTTTATCAAATTCTTTTCAGAATCTGTTCAAAATTTACAAAGTTTGGTTTTGTTTTTAATTTTCGTCAAAACTCAATCCCCATTTATTTTGAAGTGTTAGATTAGTTAGAAATCAATTTAGTTTCTGTTTTTAAGTGTCTTGAGTCAAGTTGATCGGAGCATATTTATGCGACTTAGTGAGATTGTTCTTATGCATTTCCATGGTGTTTTCTTAGTTAAAGTAGTCTTTTAAGCTAGTTTTATATGTTTTCAGGTTTTAAGGGCAAAACATATAAAAAGATGCATTTTGGAGCTTTTTGGAGCAAAATGGAGCTTGTAATGAATGTCATATGCTTGGAGCCAAGAGGATGGACGAAATTGAAGATTTGAAGATGATGTTTCCTACTTGAACAAGGTTTCCTAGTTGAAGTAGGAAATGCCCTAATTGAAGATGAAATTCTAGTTGAATTATGATTCCTAGTTGAAATAGGTTTCCTAGTGGAATTGGGATTCCTAGAAGATGAAGATTCCTACTCAAAGAAGGTTTCCTACTTGAAGTAGGAAAGTTAAATCCAAAGGGCATCAAGTTTCAGCAACAAAGAAGTTTTCCAAGTCCAAGAAGGAAAAGGAATCCAAGATGAAGAAGGATTGACAAAGACAAACTTTCCTAAACCTAGATGGCCTTAAGTTCCAGATATTTTGAAGGTTTCCTAAGCAGTTTTAGAGACAAAAGAAGGTTCTAGAACATTCCCCATAAGGTGCCGCACCTAGCCTTCTAGAAACCCCTTGTTCCTTGCCTTGCAAGGCATTCTAGAAGCCTTATCATCCCTCTCCCTATTGATGTGAAAATTTACGTTGACACACAAATTAAACCCTATTGATGACAATTGTAGTAATGATGCAAGTAGGGATCGTTCTAAACCGGGGATTAACTAGGGATGCTAATCAACACAAATAAGACTCAAAAACACTAAACTAGTCTCTATAGACTCAAAACTAACTTAAAACACTAAAAACAGCAAGAAGCAATAAAAAAGACTCAATTCTAGACCTAACAAGTGATTTGGACGAAAATAGAACTTCAAAGACTCAAAAGACTTAAAGAAAACAAGTTTTGACTCTAAAAACAAGATTTAAAAACAAGGGGTTTGGTTTTGACGAATTTAACTTTTAACACAGAAACTTTGAAAACAAACTTGACAAAAACGATTTGATGTAGATTAAGATGGTAAAAGGCTAGTTAGAAGGTTCCTTCTCCACACATGAAACATATGCATACGACTCGATTTCCAATTACTCTTTCAACAAACCATGAATGACAATGCCCCAAATTAACTAGATTGCACCAATTAATTCTCAGATTTCCCTAGATTCATTGAATTGAATGGAATACGCATTACAACCAAATTATTCTTATCAAGGACCCTAACTATGGAATACGCATGATAGAGACACATATCAAAGATCATCAAGTTCAATGGAAATCATAAGCATGGACGAGGCATTCATAACTATGGGATACGCATGTTACTCTTGCCTAGGATTTACTTAACACAATCGTGACTAGCGACTTTTACTACTTATGAATATAAGTTAATAACGATTAGGTGAAATTCCCTTATACTCTAGCATCAAATTCATGCATGCAAACTAAGTGTTGACCCTCAATCAACATACATAAACATGTTATCAATCAAATAGATAAGTAAACCACATTCACGATTCATGAAATCATAACTGGAAGAAATCAACTCATATAAAACATATGATCATGGCTTTGAATTCCCCTCTAACTATAAAGAAATTAGTTCCTCATGTTCGCAAATAAACAAAGATAAATAAACTTAAACATTGACATAAAGATAGAAAACACCTAGAATCGCTCCAACAATCCAAGCTCCTTGAATGGCATGCACGACTCCAGATTTCTTCCTTCTTCTCCTTGCAAACTCACAGCACAATGAGGGGTTTTTGGGTGAATGGCGTAGTGAAAATATGGTAGAGAGTGGTGAATGAATGGTGCGGCATAAGGTGGTATTTATAGGCTGAAAATCACAACCCCTAGATAGCAAAGGACAAGGTTTTCAAGGCCTAATCTGCATAGGACAATAACATACAATCCTATAAAGAAAACAAGTCAGAAATCCAAAGGGAATAGGAGATAAGGTGCGGCACAAAACTAGGAGATGATAAGGGCTTCTAGAAAACCAAAATCCTAAGGGAAATAAGGTATAGGGTGCGGCACAAAGGGTGTTTCTAGAAAGAAATACAAGGCAGATTTTTAGGCTTCTAGAAAGGTTCTAGGCGCCATATTTGTAGGACAAGATTAGGTCTTCTAGAAATCTGATTTTAAGCATCCTAATCTGGTTAGAAACCCTCCCTTGCAGCTGAAATGTGGGTAGTTTAAGATTAGGATAAGATAGGATAGGATAAGGTTTGTTTGGATAAGATAAGCGAATTAAGGTTATGGATGATGTTTTGGATAAGATTCCTTCACTTGAGCTGATTCTTTGGCTTTAACTCTTCTTCTTCACTTAGGGAACCTTGCTTGAGTAGGAAACTTCATACGTCTAGGAATCGATCTTCAATTAGAACTCATTCAATGATTAGGAATCCCAATTCATTTAGGAATCCTTCATTCAAGCCATTTCCTTCTTCAACTAGGAAACTTTGTATCTTTAATTCTTCAACTTCGAAACACATTCCTAGCTTCATCAATCCCCCAAAATCATCCCTAAACCTTTCCATACCATTCCCCATCCATTCTACACCATAAATACCACTTAAAACCTGTTCTAAACCTCTCTGCCGTAGCAAGGAGGAAGGAGGACTTCGTGGATGCGCTTGCTGTCCAAGTTGGAGCATCTAGGTGTTTTCTTTCTTTTATTCTCAATGTCTAAATTTATTTACCTTTGTTTTGTGCGTATGAGGAACTAAACCCCCCATTGGCTAGGGGGGATTCGAAACCATGTTTATGCTTGCTATATGATTTGATTACTTCTAATTGCGTTTCATAAGTTGTGGATTCAATTTACTTATCTATATGAATTAAAACTGATTTGTGTATGTTGGTTGAGAGTGCACGCTTAATTTTCATGCATAGGTTTGATGCTAGAATATAAGGGAGTTTCACCTAATCGTTATGAACTTATATTCATAAGTAGTAAAAGTTGTTGATCACAATTGTGTTAAGTGAATTCTTGGCATAAGTTTCATGCGCTTTCATAGTTACGAGTGCCTCGTCAATACTTATGATTTCCATTGAACATAATGATCTTTGATTGTATCTCTATTATGCGCTTTCATGTAGGGAACTTTTGAGGAATAATTTGGTTGCGATGCGCCTTTTCCGTCCAATTCATTGACATAAGGGAAATCTGAAAGTTAATTTAAGCGGACCTAATTAACTTGGAGTGTTGAGTATTCATGGTTTATTGAATTGCAATTAGAAATCGTTTTGTATACGAGTATAGCATGTGTGGAGAAGAACCCCTTAGCTAGCCTTCCATCCATTCAATTCAATCCAATTCGTTTTAAACAATGTTCTAGTTTACAAAGTTTTGTTTTGTTTTTAAATTCGTCCAAAATCAATCCCCCTTTACTTTGTTGAGTCATATTAGTTAGAAATCACTTTAGTTTGTGTTTTTAAGTGTCTTGAGTCAAGTTAAAACCAATTTTCGTCCAAATTTGTGTTTGTGTTCAAAACTGCCCAGATTGTGGTTTTAAGGCAGTTTTGAGTGTTTCTGGGCTGTTTTGAGTCTTTAGGTTTGTTTTAGTGTTTTAGAGTTTAGTTTTGCTTTCTTTGAGTCTAGTTTAGTGTTTTAAACTTGTTTTTACGTATTTGAGTCAGTTTTCAAGTGATTTAGCAATCCTTCCTAATCCCCGGTCTAGAACGATCCCTACTTACATACTTTGCTACAATTGATAAAAAGAGGGTTAGTTTGAGTGCTAGTAAATATCATATCACAAGTCATAACCCAATTTCGTCCAATTTAGTGTTAGGTGTTCAAAACTGCCTAGAAAGTGTTTTTAAGGCAGTTTTGAGTGTTTATTTGCTGTTTTGAGTCTTTTGGTTTGTTTTGGTGTTTTATAGTTTTGTTTTGCATTCTTTGAGTCTAGTTTAGTGTTTTAAACTTTGTTTTTACGTTTTGAGTCAGTTTCAAGTGATTTGGCAATCCCTCCTAATCCCCGGCCTAGAACGATCCCTACTTACATACTTTGCTACAATTGATAAAAAGAGGGTTTAATTTGTGTGCTTATATATTTCGCATCAATTTTCCCTGCATATTTCTATGTGCTCGATATGGAGGATTCCGGCCACTCTTCACCATCATGATGCGAAATATATTAAGCACACAAATTAAACCCTCTTTTGTCTAATTGTAGTAGGGATCGTTCTAAACGGGGGATTAGGAGGGATTGCTAAACACTTGAAAACTGACTTAAAAACATAAAAACAAAGTTTAAAACACTAAACTAGACTCAAAGAATGCAAAACTACAGTTTAAAACACTTAAACAAACATAAAACTCAAAACAGCAACCTAATGACTCAAAACTGCCTAAAAACCACTTTCTGGGCAGTTTTGAGAACCTAACAAGAACTTGGACGAAATTGGATGAAAACTTGAATCAAAACACTTAGAAACACAAATCAAAACACTTTCTAACTAATCTAAGACTTCAAAATAAAGGGGGATTTGTTTTGGACGAAAATTGAAAACAAAACAGAAACTTTAAAACAAAACAGATTGTAAAACGTTTTTGGATGAAAAGGATGGATAAAAGGCTAGTTAGGAGGTTCTTCTCCACACATGTCACACTTGCAAACAAAACGATTTTCAGTTGTTCTTCCAATAAATTATGAAACTCAACACCCCAAGTTAATTAGATACGCTTAAATTAACCTTCAAGTTCTCCTAAAGTTAATGAATTGGATGGGAAAGCGCATACAACAATTCAAAGCATTCCTTAAAGGTTGATGAACACAATAAAGATACAATCAAGAATCATGAAGCACAATGAGAACTATAAGTGTTGACGAGGCATTCGTTACTATGATGAGCATGAAACTAGTGCCAAGAATTCATTCAACGCGATCGTTTTCAAGCGACCTTCACTACTTATGATTATAAGATTGTAACTATTAGGTGAAACTTTCTCATAATCTGGCATCATATTCATGCATGAAAACTAAGCGTGCACTCTCAATCAACATTCACAAATAAGTTATCAATCAAGTAGATGAACGAATTAAATCCACAACTTATGAAATAACAACTGAATGTAATCAAATCATATTGCAAGCATGTACATGGTTTCGAATCACCCCCCAACTAAGGGGGTCTAGTTCCTCATACTCACAACACAAAGTTTATTGAATTGAAACATTGAAAACATAAGAAAGATCACACCTAAAAGTTCCAACAATCTCAATTGCACAGCAGGTACGTCTAAGAACCTTCCTCCTCTTCCTTGGTTGTGGCACAGGGTTTTTTGATGGTTTTTGGGGGTTATGGATGGTGTAGAATGATGGGTTTATGGCTGGGATAGGTGTATGGGACGGCTAGGGTGGTTTTGGGTCAGAAAATATGGTGAATGGTGAAGGATAGGTGCGGCAAAGAGAGTGATGATGTTTCTGGTGTGAATGGGACTGAATGGGTGTGTGTGGAATGTTTTGTGGCTGCAACAAGGGGGTTTATTTAAAGGAAAACAGAAATTAAAACCCTAGGTTAATTAGGTAATCAGGAATTAAGTTTAAAGCTTCTAGAAATAGGAAACAGATCAGAAAATAAAAGGAATGGTCAAGGAAATATGCGGCTAAGGTTGAAAACATATTAGGAATGTGTTTCAATGCTCCAAATCAGGAAAGGACCCTCTCCCTTGCACGGCAAGGAAGAGGAAGTTGTGGAAAAGGGTATGTAAGGTGCGGCAAGGGTGATTATGGTGCAAGGAAGGTGTTTTTGATGTCCTAAAATGCTTAGGAGGCCTTCAAAGTTGATAAGACTTAGGAACATTTAGGAAAGGTTAAACCAAAGTAGGAAACCTTGGCTTAACTTTCCTATTTCAAGTAGGAATCCTTCTTGGAGTAGGAATCCTTGTTCTTCTAGGAATCCTCATGTGATTAGGAATCCATCTTCAATTAAGAATCCTTCGTTGATTAGGAATCCTTCGTCGATTAGGAATCCTTCTTCATGTAAGCACTTTCCTACTTCAACTAGGAAACCTTGTTCAAGTAGGAATCATCATTTTCAAGTCTTCAAATTCGTCCAAACCTTGGCTCCAAATATGTGACATGCATTCCAAGCTCCATTTTGCTCCAAAAAGCTCCAAAATGCATCTTTTTGCATCCTTTGGCCTTAAAACCTGAAAACACATAAAACTAGCTTAAAAGACTACTTTAACTAAGAAAACACAACTTAAATGCACAAGAATAAGCCAATTAAGTAGCATAAATATGCTCCTATCACATCACCGCTCTTACTTGGATGACCTTTCATGAAAACGGCTCAAACCAAGATTGATGTGGCTAGGGGAGCAGTAACCATGGCTTTTGGTGGTGATATGATTAACTTTAAGATTTCTGAATCTGTTGAGAAGACTAATGATGTTCGTTCTTGTTGTGCTATTGATGTAATTGAAAATATAGGGCAGGAATGTTCAACAATAATCAAGAGGGATGTTTCTCGCACCACAATCAATGAGGGACTTGGATTAAAGCACGAGGAGCATGTCCCAACCTCCAAATCACCAAATCTGGCCAAGTGTATCCCTTGTGCATCTGTTCATTGTGCTGCCACTTCACTGCAGCACATGGGTGAGCCATCTTCTCAAATTTCAATTCCCATTTCGAATAATAGGTTGTTACCTTGTTCGGTGCAGGTACCTAGGTGCATTCAACGTGGTGGGAAAGTTCATTTAGGGAAGCAAAACACCAAAATCAGGGAGGATCACTATCCCCTTCCATTCAAATATCTAAAGCATGAAGTGGTTCATAGGGCAGGTTGGAGAGGAAGCATCCCTACATGCCGTGGGGTCCAATGAAGCCTCAAAGGAGTATCGTCCGGCTGCACGATGTTAAAGAAAGCGCTTATTGGGAGGCAACCCATATATTCAAATGAGGAAGATTTTTGAATCGCTCCACAAGTAGTTTTGCGTTTCTAAAAACCTTCCATTTTCTGCATTTTCATTTTGCCTGATTGTCAATTTTTTTTTTAATTTATTTGGTTGTTGCTTATTTAATTATTTTTGGGTTTGGATTTCTTTTTTTTTGAAACATTGACAGATATGCAAGGTTTTTACATTCATAAAAAAAAGGAAAGGAACATTAAGCAGAAAAATACAAGAGGAAGCCTTCACAAAGGCTGTTTGGGAGAAGTCTCAGTAGTCGGCGGAGCCTCAGCAGTCGGCGGGGCCACAGAATGAGGAGGTATCGGAGGTTGATCATTTGGAGCTTCACTACGCGGTACAGCCCCAGAAGACGAAGGCATATATTGTTGGAACAGACCCACAAACCTCCGATGATCAAGTAAAATCTGGCCATCAAATTCCTGCATCTGGTCAATTTTCCTCTTCATGTTTGTGGCATAGTTGTGTGCGAGCTTGTGCAACTGTTTATTCTCATGCTTGAGCCCTCTAATCTCCTGTTTGAGACTCATCAATTCAGCCGCCAACAATTCAACTTAACGGGTTCAAGCAAATAGGCGTTGGCCCATGTTGGACACAGAGCTCGCACACTGCACACTAAGAGCCAGAGACTCCTTAACAGCCAACTCATCAGACCGTCTGGAAAGCAGTCTGTTATCTTTAGGAGTGACAAGGTTCCAGGCCACCACCGCAGCGGTCATGTCATTCTTCATCACCGAATCCCCAACGGTAAGAGGACCAGTAAGGGATATGAAGGATGGGCGCCATATGTTGTCTGGAGAAGGCGGGACTGCCTCTTCACCAAGGTTCAAGTCAAAATAACGGTCGGATGGGCCAGACATTTTCAGAAGTGTTAAAGAAAGAAGTGGTCGGACAAGTCAAGATCGTAGAAGTGCAAGAAGGGAGTTTCTACAAGCAGACATTCAAGTGTGCTTTGAACGTCCTGCGTGCCTCTATAAAAATCAGCACTCGATGGGATTTCAGAGATCGAAGAGGTGAGCTCAGAAATCGAAGAGGCCAACTCAAAAATCAAAGAGGCCCTAGCTTTCTCAAAAGCTAGGCTTGCTTAGAAACCACGGCCAATCTTCTTTTCCAGATTTGTCCGCACTTGTCATATGCAACCTCTGCACTCGACGGGATTTCAGAGATCGAAGAGGTAATTCCAGATATTGGAGAGGCATCTTCTTTTCCAGACGTGTCAGCATCTGTCACATGCAGAGTAAGCTTTGCGAAAATCACGGGCAGTTTGTCGAAGCGCCGATTCCAACCATCTACTTTTCGAGACGTGTCAACATCTGTCACATGCAGAGTCAGCTTTACGGAAATCACGGGCAGTTTGTCGAAGCGCCGATTCCAGATATCGAAGAGGCACTTGCTTTTCCAGACATGTCAGCGTTAACCACATGCACACTCAGCCTTGCGGAAATTACGGGCAATCTGTCAAAGATCTTTTGTGAAGTAGAAAGCACGTGAAGTTTACTATTAAATCATCCTTCACCCTCCATTGCTGACAAGAATTAATTCTTATAAATGTCACCCTTCACCCTCCATTGCAAGGCAGACATACATAACCCTCCTGCTTCTCCGAGAATGCCTTTCCAACAAACCCTTTCGAGTCACTCAGTGTTCCTTATTCCTTGGGGTACATCTGCAAACAACTCATCCAAAGCAAAAGTATTTCATATCATGAAGGTTGAAATCAAGAGTATCTCATATCATGCTTTCTCCCTGTCCTTCTCTCTGTCATTGTTTTGGGACAAGGAGAAAGAGAGCAATCAGCCAACAATTGGTATCAATCTTTCGATCTGGAACCAACTACCTGGAACCCCTTCCTGATTGCTTACCTAGCCTTGCTCTCGAGTACTCATCTTCATCATCTTATGCTTCCTCTTCGTCTACCACATCTGCCTGGGGAACAGATAAGGGAAGTGAAAATGATACCTCAAAGCATGTGGAGACAACGTGCTGATTCATCCTCCACTAGGGACGAGGAGAAAGAAAGCAAGAGGTGGGCACTTGGAAAGATTGAAGAAAGAAACAGACCACCACCTCTACTGATAGGAGCATATTTATGCGCCTTAGTTAGCTAGTTCTTATGCGTTTTCATTATGTTTTCTTAGTTTAAGTAGTCTTTTAAGCTAGTTTTATGTGTTTTCAGGTTTTAAGGGAAAAGTATGCAAAGTGGTGCATTTTGGAGCCTTTCGGAGCAAATTAGAGCTTGGAATGGACAGAATATGCTTGGAGCCAAGAGGATGGACGAAATTGAAGATTTGAAGATGATGTTTCCTACTTGAACAAGGTTTCCTAGTTGAAGTAGGAAAGTCCCTAATTGAAGATGGAATCCTAGTGGAATTAGGATTCCTAGTTGAAATAGGTTTCCTAGTGGAATTGGGATTCCTAGAAGATGAAAATTCCTACTCAGACAAGGTTTCCTACTTGAAGTAGGAAAGTTAAATCCAAATGGCATCAAGTTTCAGCAACAAAGAAGTTTTCCAAGTCCAAGAAGGAAAAGGAATCCAAGATAAAGAAGGATTGACAAAGGCAAACTTTCCTAATCCTAATGTACGAAGATTTTAGATCCAAAGAGGAGTCCTAAACACTTTAAACACTTTAGGACACCTTATCCCTTCATAATCAGCCTTATCCTTTCCTTGCCGCACCTAGCCTTCTAGAAAATCTGATTTCTTTGCCTTGCAAGCCTTTCTAGAAGCCTTATCCACCCTATCCCTTACCTGCAGCACCTAGGAGGCCTTTTCCCTTGCAAATTCTGATTGTTTAAACCTATTTCCTTGTGGATTTGGGTTATCCAAGTCCATATCTGATTACCCTAGGGTTTTAGGGGCCTATATATACTCATATCTCAGACCTAGCCAAAGCACCACCTCTAATAAATCACAATTCACGCCAAAATTCATTCCCTATCTCTGCCGCACCCTTCCACCACCATTCTTCCAAATATATCCCAAAAATCACCCCTAGCTGCACCACCCATCAACCCTAAACACTTCCATACGTCCCCCATCCATTCTACACCATTTAATAACCCAAAAACCTGCCCAAAGTCCCTGTGCCGTAGCAAGGAGGAAGGAGGGATCGTGGATGCACCTGCTGCCAAGTTGGAGTGTCTAGGTGTTCTCTCTCTTTGTATTTTAATGTCTAAACTTATTTATCTTTGCTTTGTGAGTATGAGGAATTAAACCCTCCTAGCTAGGGGGGATTCGAAACCATGTTTATGCTTGCTATATGATTTAATTACTTCTAATTGCGTTTCATAAGTTGTGAATTCAATTTGCTTATCTACATGAATTAAAACTGATTTGTGTGTGTTGGTTGAGAGTGCACGCTTAATTTTCATGCATAAGTTTGATGCTAGGATATAAGGGAATTTCACCTAATCGTTATGAACTTATATTCGAAAGTAGTAAAGGTTGTTGATCACAATCGTGTTAAGTAAATTCTTGGCATAAGTTTCATGCAATTCATAGTAACAAGTGCTTCGCCAATGCTTATGATTTTCATTGAACTTAATGATTCTTGCTTGTATCTCTATTATGCAATTCATGTAGGGAACTTGTAGGGAATGCTTTGGGTTGTCGTATGCAATTCATCCAATTCAATAACTTATGGGAAATCTGAGGGTTAATTAGTGCAATTCACGGTTAATCTGGGGTGTTGTGAATTCATAATCTATTGAAAAGCAATCGGAAATCGTTTCGTATGCAAGTGTGACATGTGTGGAGAAGAACCCCTTAGCTAGCTTTCCATCCATCATTTAAACCAAATTCGTTTGAGAATCTGTTCAAATTACAAAGTTTGTTTTTGTTTTCAATTTTCGTCAAAACTCAATCCCCATTTAGTTTAAGGTGTTAGATTAGTTAGAAATCAATTTAGTTTGTGTTTTTAGGTGTTTTGAGTCAAGTTAAAACCAATTTTCGTCCAAATTCTTCCTTAGTGTTCAAAACTGCCCAGAAAGTGTTTTTAAGGCAGTTTTGAGTGTTTGTTTGCTGTTTTGAGTCTTTTGGTTTGTTTTGGTGTTTTAAAGTTTAGTTTTGCATTCTTTAAGTCTAGTTTAGTGTTTTAAACTTTGTTTTTACGTTTTGAGTCAGTTTTGAAGTGATTTAGCAATCCCTCCTAATCCCCGGCCTAGAACGATCCCTACTTACATACTTTGCTACAATTGATAAAAAGAGGGTTTAATTTGTGTGCTTATATATTTCGCATCAAATTTTTGGCGCCGTTGCCGGGGATTAGCAAATTTGCTAATCACCCTGTTTTGTTTATTTCACTTTTGATATTTGATTTAGTTTTCTTTCTTTGATTTTAGGTACTAGAGAAGTAAGACATGGCAATTGCTAAACTTCAAGCTCAAATAACGATTCTTACTTCTCAGTTAACGCAATATATCGAAAGGACCACAATGAAAAGTGTCCCTACATGTGGTGTGCCATATGGGCACAGATATCCAACTTATCAACGTCCTCAATTCACTGCAAACGGAGATGCTTGGGGTTATCAAGGCTATGATCAACCAAGCAACAACATGTTTTCCAACACTTACAATTCGAATTGGAGAGATCATTCATATTATATGTGGGGGGAACCTCAACAATTCCAACTAGATGGATATTGGCAACAAGAGGAGGAGTTTTATTCCAGACCTATGCAGCCACCACCGCCTCCCCCACAACAATTCCAATTGAATTCAAGTATGCCCATGAGTTATGATGAAATTCTTGATGTACTAACCTCTTTGACGCAGGGCTCACAACAAGAAGAATACTCACAACCATCTGAGGAGGTCTATCAATGGTCATATGCACCACCACAGCCTCGCCCACAATCTTCCCAAACAAATTCAAGTACGTTAATGGATAATGACCAAATTGTTCAATTACTCACCTCTTTGACACATGAAGCAGAAAATCAAGCCAACAAGATGGATGAATTAGAGAAGAAAGTTGGGCAGATTGTGGAGTTCATGGCACAAATTCAAGAACAAAGTGAATTCTCCAACGCAAACATTGTAAATTAAATGGAAGATTTTGAAATTACTGGAGCCATCGCTTTGGGAAGTGCCATGGAGGTTGGAGTTGAACCAAGGGCATCCAAACAAATACAAGGGGAGGACGAACAACTGCTAATTAGGAAGCTCAATGCCATAATCAGAAAGGATCACTATCCCCCTCCATTCATAGATCCAATGCATGGAAGTTTTGAGGACCATGTCGTGGAGGATGTACTTGTGTTCTTGTCGCAACACACAAGTAAGCTACCTCCTCA
The DNA here is from genome assembly GCA_963082935.1 of Malus x robusta. NCBI lineage: Eukaryota > Viridiplantae > Streptophyta > Magnoliopsida > Rosales > Rosaceae > Malus > Malus x robusta. The sequence goes on from OY720328.1 coordinate 14,955,587, forward strand.
AATTTCAAGTTCGTTTTATACTAACATGCTGTTGAGTTCAATGATCCAGGCACCCATTTTAGAATTTAAACCATTACCGGATCATTTCAAGTATCACCTTCCATTCAAAGATCAATTCCATGTCGTGAGCTCTAATGGGGAGTGAATGAAAGTATCGTCTGGCTGCAAGACGTTAAAGCAAGCGCTACTTGGGAGGCAACCCATGCATGCAACAAAGGAAGACCAAGGAATCACTCAAATTCCAGATTTGCGTTCCTAAACCTTTCTCTTTGTTGTTTATTTCGTTTCTGCCATGTTTAGTATGTTAGTTGCTGTTTGTTTGTTTACTAGTTATTTGTGTTAGTTTATGCTTGAAACATTGAGGACAATGTTTGATTTAAGTGTGGGGGGGGGGGGTAATCAAAGTGTTTTGATGCAAATTCGTAGGGTTGTATCACCCATAATTTCCAATGTTGTTCCTTGCTGTTTTTAGGTGTTTTTAGGCTATTTTGATGCATTTTAGTGTGTTTTACATAAAAATCCGAAAATCCCAGAAAAAATTTGAAAAAATGTTTTGAAAAAAACCAAAAAGAGTCGTTTTAAAGTTGTTTTATGTGTTTGTTTGTGTCTTAGGGTACCTTCCAACACAATGATGAGGATTCGGTTTTTAATTGCATGACTGTTAAAGAGAGTTGTAAACATGGATGAAAGTTTGATTTACTCTTTGGTTTATGCTTGGTTGTGGTTATAACTTATGAATTCACATGCAATCACAAAGGAAAAAAAAATTAGTTTTTGTAACATGCTTGAAGGAAGGAACTCAAACTAACGGTACAACCTTGTGAGACTTGAGCGTAAACGTTTATTTGGAGAGTTAATAATCTGTGCATTGTTGTTTTCTGAAGTCGTTGCATGATCTCATTATTCTTTGCTTGGTTACTACTTAGAAGGCGTTTCATCATTTAGTTCCAAACACTAGAACTCATGCCCATTTCATTCAAAGCATGCTATTGATTTGCATAACACATTCAAGATGAAGTTGTGTAGTGACCACCATTTAAGCCAAATTGCCGTGTCCCCCATGTTCATATGTTTTGTAGGTTTTAACCCCGTTGAGCCTTGTTTAGCCTATATTGTTTGTTAACCCACATTATCCTCACCTAGCCTAGATTAGGACCATCCATACCTTTTTTTCTTGAAGCATAGTAAAGCATAACTCAATTGAATTCCTTTTGATCAATGTAGTGCAGAAAACAAGTGTGGGGGAAAGGATTTGTTATGTGTGTGTGCCAAAGTCTTTAATGAGGCACGGGTAGAAAAGAAAAAGAACAAAAAATTCGTGGAAAATAGAAAGGAAAAAAAAAGAAAAGTTGTGAAAAGTTTGAAAAAGAGTTGAAAAAGATGTGACAAAGAGTTATAAAGTGTTGAATGTTGAAGAAAGGGTCCAAAACATTGAATTCAACCCTAAGTATTGCATGAATCTTCCCTTGTGTTTAAAAGTTGATTTATGCGTTCTAAAGTGAATTCTAAGTTTCGATTTCATTGCTTTGCTTGCTATTGCTTAAAGAACCTTTGTTACCCCTATCCGTTTTTTGTTAGCCAATACCTCAAGCCCCGTTACAACCCTCAACTTTAATCTTGAGTGTTGTGTGTTTCAATTTGTGGAGTTTAGAATTGGTATGAGCATATGGTGTCACTGGTTCTCGCATCTAAGTAGTAGCATTCCATTCATGAGATCATATCTAAATGCTTATTAACTCCAGAAATTGCTTTCTTTGTAACACAGATATGTGAGTGTTCATTTTCATGTTTACATCAATCTTCTCACATACAACTAGTGTAGGATGTGTAGTCAGAAAATGTGTGAAAATAGAGAGTATCTTGTAAGGAATTGAGCAAATTCTCTAAGGCATGTTACTACATTCAAAACATCATTTTAATAGGTTAAATGTGAACTAGTAAGTGGTGACTGTGATTAAGTATGTGCTCAAGTGTGAAGATAACTAAAATCTGTGGGAATAATGATTTTTAACATGTCATGTGCATTGGAAATCCCTAAGGCAAATGTTGGAAGGATTAGAATGTGTTTTGTTTACTTTGTTTTGTTTGTTTGTTTCGTTTTGCTCGAGGACTAGCAAAAGCTAAGTGTGGGGGAATTTGATAAGAGCATATTTATGCGACTTAGTTAACATGTTTTCTTGCATTTACTTAGTTTGTTATTGCTTATAAGAGTGTTTTAAGCTATTTTTGTGTGTTTGTAGGTCCTAATAACAAAAGTTGGAAAGAAAGTGCATTTTGGTGCAATTTAGAGCAATTTTGGGGCAAAATGGATTGCATGCATACGGAGCAAGTAGGATGGACGTTTTTGGTGTTTTAAAAAGGGTTTCAACACATGCAAAAATCTGAATAATGAAGTTGAAGTGTGGAAGTGTGCAGATACATACACTTAAGGAACAATTTGAAAGGAAAATAAGTGAAAGATGCCATTTGTTGGATTGCTTTACAAGATGTATTCACATTTTCAGCAACTACAAACATAATTGCAAGCTGAAATGATGCATAGCATGTGTGTAAAGGTGTAAAGTGGCCGAAAGTTGATGTTTGCAAGATGAAATGATGCAAAACATGTGTGTGAAAGTTGTCTAACAGCTAGTACATGTGGAAAAGGGATGGAATACAAAGCAAATGCATCAGAAATTGAAGAATGAAGGCACATGGACAGCTACAAAGGAGTTGAATTAGCAAAAGAGGAATGATTGCCTTTTGTTAAAGGCAAGACACAATGATAAAAGAGCATGTAAACTAGCTGGTTTTGCATCATTTTGGTCTTTGTTTGTATTGTTTATTGAAGCCACTTGAGTGATTCTTTGTTTTGGAGCTTCTATAAATAGGGAGTGAAGGGAAGAACATTGGAGATTACACTACATCAAAAACACAATCAGCCACACCACCCATTCTCCATCCATTCTTTTAGCCAAACCCATCTACACATTCATACACTACGTCACAAACACATTTTCAGCCATCTTTCTCTCTTTTGCCACACCCCTCATCCATCCTAAACACCACCATACCATCTCCCATCCATTCCTCCATAAAAATACCATCTAAACCTGTCCCCAAAACCTTGTGCCACAGCAAAGAGGAAGGAGGAGAAGCCTTGGATTGCATGCCATTCAAGTCCGAGTTGTTGGAAGTTTTAGTGTTTCCTTTCCTTTGATTTCAATGTTTAAATTCTATACTCTCTGTTTTGTATGTATGAGGAACTAAACCCCCCCTTGGCTAGGGGGGATTCGAAACCATGTTTATGCTTGCTATATGATTTGATTACTTTCAATTGCATTTCATAAGTTGTGAATTCAATTTACTTATCTACATGAATTAAAACTGATTTGTGTGTGTTGGTTGAGAGTGCACGCTTAATTTTCATGCATAAGTTTGATGCTAGGATATAAGGGAATTTCACCTAATCATTATGAACTTATATTCAAAAGTAGTAAAGGTTGTTGATCACAATCGTGTTAAGTAAATTCTTGGCATAAGTTTCATGCAATAACACTATCCCTTGTGTTATTGGCAATACGAGGTTTGATCATGCTATGCTAGATTTAGGTGCATCAATTAATGTCATGCCATATTCTGTTTATGCATCTATGAATCTCGGAGAGCTTAAAAATGATGGTGTTATTATTCAATTAGCCGATCGATCTAATGCATATTCGAAATGAGTGTTAGAAGTTGTTTTGGTGCAGGTAGACCATTTGATTTTTCCTGCAGATTTTTATGTGCTTGACATGGATGTTGGAAATGTGCCCTAAAACCAATCATATGATGATACTTTACGGCCATTTCACATGTTAAACTAATCTAGTTTAATATCAAGGGCAAAGATTATTGTTTAAGCCGTCTCATATAAATGATATATGCTTAAACGATAAAGTCCAAGGAATGTGTAATTGGGAGAATGCAATCTAAAGAAGTTAGATTCAAGAGACCATTCTTTCGTAGACACATCCTAAACGTTCCTGATCATAGGATTGCCAATTGGGCATTGACAGTCCATTAAGATCAGTACGTGTTATGTCTTCTCTCAAGGAGAGTGACTAGTCTCGAGTCATTGGTGTGTGTGACATCAAGACAAGCATGTAGGTGCTCAATAGCGAATGAGTCCACTGAACGCGATCAACGAGGAGTTCTCATACTCATGTCACATGAGAACTCATGGTTGGGATAATGTAAAGTAGTCATTTGACCTGAGGCATCGTCGTTGTCTTGTGGTTAAGTCCTTGATCTTTGATTATGTCAAAGTCACTCCATTAGGAGTGTGTCCACGACATAGTTGGGGTTAAGCCACTTAGCCATGAAGGCAAGTGAATGCGCAATAAGGGATCTCTAACCTTCAAACTGTTTGAGGGAGAATACTCTATGATATGATTGAAAATCTCTGATCAGAGTACGAATGAGATTTAGGAAGTCGTTCCAAATCACATTCAAGGTAATCATATAAGCACACGAATCACATTGGATAGTAGACATGAATAAATTAAACTATCAAACCAAACAATGTGATCTAGAGTATTGTATTAGAGAAAGACCGTATTGCATTTGTAATCCTAAACTGAATAGGTTCTTCACCTCTTCTGATTAGCTTGGGTAACCATGATATGCTGCTAGGTGTCACTCATGGTTTGTGGAAGCCCTAAACGTGTATAATCACTAAAGGGAGAATTGAAAGTAAGTTTCAATTCACAATCGATTTGAAAGAGTTTGAATCGCCCACTGCCTCGCTAAAAGGAACCTAATGGATCGTACACCGTGTAAGGTGGAGATTGAAGAAACAATGGAAATGAGTAAGAATAATTAAATGGTTTAATTATTTATGGCAAGGATTAATTAATATGTTAATTAATCAAACGAATAAAGTTCGTTAAAGACCTCGGGATAGTTTTGGACCTTAAGGCCCAATGGGCTTCGAACGTCAAGTCCATTGACTTAAGTTGTATGACAACTTAATGAATAATGATTCACAAAGGCCCAATTAGGCCAATAATATCCCATGGCCGGCTATTTGGTTTTGGAGTGGGTTTTGGACTGATTTACAAGTTTGCCACTCCAATGAATTCAGGTATAAATATGACTTTATAGCCAAAATTCATTTAGGGTTTTTCTTTTGGGAAAAGGATGAGAACACAAGCTCTCCTTTCTCTCTAAAGTGGCCGGCCTCCTTGGAGGGTGCATCTAGCAATCCCACTACTCCAAGGTCACTCATTTCTTCTTCAATCTAACCTTGGTGTGGAGACTTAGAGGTTCTCAATTTTGGGAACTTGGAGAACCATTTCATCCATCCAAATCCATATATTTTAGATGCAAGGAATGAAGGCCCTCTCTTTGGGTGATTAGCCTTTGCTTATGCAAAGAGGAATCTACAAAGGTATAAATTTCAACTCACTTTGTTTTGAGTTGAGTCTTGGTTCACCAATCTACTTTGAATTTCATGGGTAATGTTTTGTTTTTGAATGCATGCAAGCATGATTCCGCCTTTTAATTGTTAAATGCATGCTATAAATGTTATTCAAATGAACATGTTTTCACAAAATCTTCCTTCAAGTGGTATCCGAGCCTAGGTCTAGTAGTTGGTGAATCCTTTTGGGTTTTGTAGTTCATAGTTTTGATTTCAAAGTTGTAATATGTTACAAGCTTTATTCTTGTTTCTTTGAATGTAAATTTTGTTAGAAAATTTGCCATCTCAAATGTTGTAGATGTAGTTCATATGAGCATGAATATTGGAGCTAAAATTTGGTGCCATGTTTTTGGGGATTTTCGGCCAAATCCAAAGGGTGATTTTTTGGGTTCTTGTTTGACTTGTTAAAAGTGTTTTAAAGTGACTTTTGGAACCCCTAAGTACCCTAGGATGTTAGCCCCATTTTGAATGGTGAAAATTTGAGTTTTATTGCTTGAAAACATTCATGGAGCTCTTATGGGTTTTCATGGATGTTCTTCATTGTTCTTGATGTTCTTGCCAAGAACAAAAAGTTTTGGTGTTTTGATTCAAAGTTTTGATTTATTTCATAAAGTCTTTGTTTTGTGCTTTATCAAATGTTTTAATGTGATAGAAATTGTGTAAGGTGATGGAAATGGTGATAGGTGTGTAAGAAGTACTTCTCTTACACACACATCACTTGCATGAATTTATGTCACAAATTCCACTTGCAAGGCTTTATGAAATTGCTGAAAAAATTTCCAAATTTTTGTGGACTTATCTCCACTCCTATTTTCTCCCTAAAACCGGCCACCCTATTATAATAGGGTATTTTGGGGGCTTTTATGTAATTACATAAAGTTTTGATACTTTTATGTATTTGTATTTTGACCCGAAAGTTTACGTTTTGACGTTAAGGCCTAAAAACGCTAAAGGACAAATTGTTTTGCTCCTTTAATGAAGTTTTGAATTTATTGAAATTTTTGGGTTCTAGTTGTAATTACATGAAGTAGTGGACTTTTGTGTTTTTACAAAGTGACCCCAAAAGTTTGTGTTTTCGCAATATACCCCAAAAAGTTCTGGTTATTGCATGATGGCCCAAATAGTTTGAGAACAAAATGGTTTTGTCTCTTTAAATGAGAATTGGATTTTCATTTCATTTAGCTCCATTTAAATCAATTTTATGGATACAAAAACCAAATGAAAATGTTGCATTCAATTTAATTAGTTAAAGTGTTAATTAATTAAAGGGTGATTATGAACCTAAGCCTACGATAATTGAGCTATGTGATAGGCCGTTTCAAATTTGTTTGAACCATGAGAATGTGTAGATTAGATTTTGGTTGTAATTTGATTTGATCAAATGTTGTAAAAGAGCTTAAGCTCTTCTTTACTTTAAAGTAATTTGTATTATGCAAATGTTGTAATGAGCATAAGCTCACCTTTACTTTGAAGTACTTCTTTCTTGCTTTATTTGATATGCATGAAAATGAAGTAGTTGGGTCCAACGCCCCTAAGACAACACGCCTTAATGTGATTAAACGCGTAACTAAAATCAATCACCATCCCTAGACCGAGATTCAACACAAGGCTCGTGTTGAATCTAAACAAAGGTTCATAGTCATCCTAAGGCCCTAAGGCAACTATATTGTCCATCAAATGAATGCAAAGGTTATGTTAGTAGTATCATATACTCTTGCTTTAAAAATCGTTTTATAAGCATAGTGGGAGTATTACATACAACTAAAAACAATCATATGGACCAATAGTTGTAATAGGACCAAAATTGTTTTAATAAAGATTAAAATGAATATTTATATGTGATGAGACCTAAAACCCTCAACCAAACCATTATTAAGTTGATAAGCGTGAGAGTGCTTTGAACACTCTTTCATGGCCTTCCACGGTGGTGGGCTTCAATCGTTTGTGACTCATACACCGTATTCGTCCAGTTCTGGGGTTGGAAAGTATGTGCTTACATTCAGGAGAAGCCTATACACATATGATGAAGTGAAAGGTAGGCAACGAGTGTGGTCAATATGATATTCTTCTGAGGCCATTCTTGAACCCCTACTTGAACTAGGCATGGTGGGAATGACTTAACTAAGTGCAATGGTGTCAATATGATATTCTTTTGAGGCATCATTCTCTAGAGGCCAAAATAGATGGGTACTTGCAAGAGATGCAAATGAGTAAGCGTACTCTCACATTATTATTAACGCTAGCCAATATGATTTTCTTTTGAGGTGGGCTTGGTAATAGTGAGTCTCCCATACCCTACTAAGAGTTTCATCCAAAACTCTCGAATTCCGATGAGGGATATGGAATTTGCCAAAAATAGTGGGTGGTGCTATTTGATTTAAAGACCCGGATCAAATGGCTTAAAATCAATCAATTTATATACGTTATGTATTTATTTACCAATATATTTTCAAATGCTATCCAACACTTGACAAAGAAAAGACAAATGCTTTAGTTTCCGGACTTGGTACAACAATCCCAAAGATTGTCTTAAATGGATTGTATATGTACCTAAGTAGTCTCATCCTCAAAATCTTCCTATTGGTAATGTATCATTGGAAGAACATGTTAGATAAGTCTATCATGAAGAGGACAACACAAACAACCAATGCTTAATCCTTTGTTGAATGAACAAAGGAACTTACGAAGATTAGCATAAAGAAAAGGACACTTTTAGTGTTATTAGTTCTTCACTTACAAATCGTTGTATGAAGAAATAAGAGTTGCTTTGAACAACCCTTAGTCAATGCAAACACTAGTGCTTGTTTCTTTGTTAAATGAACAAAGAACTTAAGAAGAAAGCACAAAGGCATGGACACTTTATGTTCCATGATTCTTCACTTACAAATTGTTGTATGAAGAAATGAGAGTTGCCTTATACAACTCTTGAAAGTTTGTAATTATGTTTAAGAACATAATGGTTGGTTGACAAAAATAGTCCATCAACATGGACTTATGATGATTTCGAATCATTTAGTGTTGAAGTGTTACACCACTTAAAGAAACGGAAACTAGGCAAGGACTTCACCTTTATGTCCATGTCCTAATGGTTCACTAAGTTTATTGTAAACTATGTAGTGATCAATAAACACATGCTCTCCAAAATGTTTGATGTGTATAACACAATTGAAATAAGTTTCAAGAGAGATAGTGGGAGTTTAGGGACCATGACTATTGTAGTCAAAGGAGAAGTCAAATGAAGAAGATAAAATTAACTCCAAGGGAACAAACTTTATTTATGAAAGGATGGACATTGGAAGGGGTACTTGTTGGAAATGTGCCCTAAAGCCAATCATGTGATGATACTTTACGGACATTTCACATGTTAAACTAATCTAGTTTTACATATAAAGGGCAAAGATTATTGTTTGAGCCGTCTCATATAAATGTTATATGCTTAAACGATAAAGTCCAAGGAAAATGTGATTGGGAGAATGTAATCTAATGAAGTTAGATTCATGAGACCATTCTTTCGTAGACACATCCTAAACGTTCCTGATCATAGGATTGCCAATTGGGCGTTGACAGTCCGTTAAGATCAGTACGTACTATGTCTTCTCTCAGGGAGAGTGATTAGTCTCGAGTCATTGGTGTGTGTGACATCAAGACAAGTACGGTAGGTGCTCAATAGAGAATGAGTTCACTGAACGCGATCAACGAAGGGTTCTCATATTCCATGTCACATGAGAACTCATGGTTGGGATAATGCAAATTAGTCCTTTGACCTGAGGCATCATAGTTGTCTTGTGGTTAAGACCTTGATCTTTGATTATGTCAAAGTCACTCCATCAGGAGGGTGTCCACGGCATCGTTGGGGTCAAGTGACTTAGCTATGGAGACAAGTGAATGCGCAACAAGGGATCTCTAACCTTCAAACCGTTTGAGGGAGAATACTCTATGATATGATTTGAATCTCTGGCCAGAGTATGAATGAGATTAGGGAATGCGTTCCGAATCACATTCAAGGTAATCATATAAGCACAAGACACACATTGGATAGTAGACATGATCAAATAAACTATCAAACCAAACAATGTGGTCAAGAGTATTAGATTAGAGAAGGACCGTATTGCATTTGTAATCCCGAACTGAATAGGTTCTCTAACCTCTTCTGATTAGCTTGGGTAACCATGATATGCTGCTAGGTGTCACTCATGGTTTGTGGAAGCCCTAAACGTGTGTAAACACTAAAGGGAGAATTGAAAATTGTTTCAATTCACAATCGATGTAAAATGGTTTTAATCGCCACTGCCTCGCTAAAAGGAACCTAATGGATCGCACACCGTAAGAGGTGTAGATTGGAGATTAAACGGAAATGAGTAAGAATGATTAAATGGTTTAATCATTTAATTATGGCAAGGATTAATTAATATGTTAATTAATCAAACGAATAAGTTCGTTGAAGACCTTCGGGATAGTTTTGGACCTTAAGGCCCAATGGGCTTCGAACGTCAAGCCCATTAACTTAAGTTGTATGACAATTTAATGAATAAAGATTCATTAAAGCCCAAAAGCCCAATATTCCTTAGGTGGCCGGGCATATGGTAATGAATTAGGGTTTTGGTTGTTTAGGTTACTTAAAGAAGTGACTATATAAATGACTTTATAACTAAATATTCATTAATGTGAAATAAGCAAAAATAAGGGTTTATTTTGGGGGAAAATGGGTGAGAATTGTCTCTCCATTTCTCTCTAAAGAGGCCAACACCTTGGAGGGTACATCTAGCAATCCTACTACTCCAAGGTCACTCATTTCTTCTACAATCGAACCTTGGTGTCGAAAATTAGAGGTTCTCAATTTTGGGAACTTGGAGAACCTATTCTTCCATCCAAATCCATGGATCTAAGAAGCAAGGAATGAAGGCCCTATCTCTTTGGGTGATTAGCCTTTGCTTATGCAAAGAGGAATCTACAAAGGTATTAATTTCAACTCACTTTGTTTTGAGTTGTTTATTGGTTCACCAATCTACTAGGCTTTGAATTTCTTGGTTATGTTTTGTTTTTAAGTGCATGCAAGCATGATTCCGTCTTTTAATTGTTATTAGCATGCTTATTGATGTTGCTTAAATGAACATGTTTTCTCAAAATATTTCCTTCAAGTGGTATCAGAGCCTAGGTCTAGTAGTTGGTGAATCCTTTTGGGTTTTGTAGTTCATAGTATGTGATCTAAAAGTTGTAATTGTTACAAGCTCTATTCTTGCTTCTTTGAAAGTAAATTTTGTTGGAAAATTTGCTATCTCAAATGTTGTAGATGTTGTTCATATGAGCATGAATATTGGAGCTAAAATTTGGTGCCATGCTTTTGGGAAAATTCGGCCAAAACCAAAGGGTGATTTTTTGGGTTCTTGTTTGACTTGTTAAAAGTGTTTTAATGTGTTCTTTGGAACCCCTAAGTACCCTAGTTTGGTTAGATGTTATTTCCCTTAAGTAAGAATGGTTTTGGAATGGTTTTGGGGAAAAAAAGATCATGGAAAAATTTGGGTTTTTCATGATTGTTCTTCATTGTTCTTGTTATTTTTGCCAAGAACAAAAAGGTTTGGTGTTTTGATTCAAAGTTTTGATTTATTTCATAAAGTTTATGTGATATGTTTTTAAATGTTTTATCATGTATTTAAAGTGTTAATTATTGGTATAAATGATCATTGAAATAATAATGATTGAATTATATCATAAACATATCCTTTTACATACACTTGCATGTTTTTGACAAAACTCACAAATCAACACACACACCAACCTTATCCCTCCCTAAAACCAGCCACTCCCTCAAAGGGAGTACTTTTGGGACTTTTATGCAATTACATAAAGTTTTGATACTTTTGTGTATTTGCACTTTGGCCCAAAAGTTTACGTTTTTACGTATAGGTCCAAAAACGCTAAAGGACAAATTGTTTTGATCCTTTAATGAAGTTTTTGCATTAATTAAAGTTTGGGTTCTAGTTGTATTTACATGAAGTTGTGACTTTTGTGTATTGTACAAAGTGACCCCAAAAGTTTTTGTTATTGCAATATGGCCCAAAAGTTGAGGTTAATTGCAAAATGGCCCAAATAGGATGAGAACAAAATTGTTTTGTCTCTTTAAATGAGAATTGGATTTTCATTTTGTTTAGCTCCATTTAAATCAATTTTATGGATACAAAGACCAAATGAAAATGTTGCATTCAATAATTAGTTAAAGTGTTAATTAATTAAAGGGTGATTATGAACCTAAGCCTAATATAATTGAGCTATGTGAAAGGCGTTTCAAATTTGTTTGAACCATGGGAATGTGTAGATTAGATTTTGGTTGTAATTTGATTTGATCAAATGTTGTAAAAGGGCTTAAGCTCTTCTTTACTTTAAAGTAATTTGTTAAATGCAAATGTTGTAATGAGCATAAGCTCACCTTTACTTTGAAGTTAATGTGATTAAACGCGTAACTAAAATCAATCAACATCCCTAGACCGAGATTCAACACAAGGCTCGTGTTGAATCTAAACAAAGGTTCATAATCATCCTAAGGCCCTAAGGCAACTATGTAGTCCATCAAATGAATGCAAAGTTTATGTTAGTAGTATCATATACTCTTGCTTTAAAAACCGTTTTAAAAGCATAGTGGGAGTATTATGTACAACTAAAACAATGGGATGGACCAATAGTTGTAATAGGACCAAAATTGTTTTAATAGAGATTAAAATGTATATTTGTATGTGATGAGACCTAAAACCCTCAACCAAACCAATATTAAGTTGATAAGCGAGAGATGTTTAGAATATCTCTTCGTGGCCTTCCACCGTGGTGGGATCCAATCGTTTATGACTTGTACACCGGCTTCACCCTATCATGGGGGAGTACAAAGTGCATGCTTATACTCAGGAGGAATCTATATACATATGATGAGGTGAGTGTAGGCAACGAGGATAGCTATACATCGTATCATCGTGAGGCTATTCTTGAACCCCTTCACACACTAAGCATGGTGGGAATGACTTAACTAAGTGCAATGGAGCCAACATCATATCATTGTGAGGCTACATTCTCTAGAGGCCAAATAAGATGGGTACTTGCATTAGTTGCAAATGAGTAAGCGTACTCTCTCATTATTATTAATGCTAGCCAAACATCGTATCATCGTGAGGTGGGCTTGGTAATAGTGAGCCTCCCATAACCTACTAGGAGTTTCATCCAAAACTCTCGAATTCCTATGAGGGATATGGAATTTGCCAAAAATAGTGGGTGGTACTATTTGATTTAAAGACCCGAATCAAATGGTTTAAAATCAATCAATTTATATACGTTATGTATTTGTTTACCAATATATTTGCAAACGCTATCCAACACTTGACAAAACCGAATGTTTTAAGTTTCCAGACTTGGTACCACAATCCCAAAGAATGTCTTAAATGGATTGTATAAATATCTAAGTAGTCTCATCCTCACAATCTTCCTAATGATAATGTATCATTGGAAGAACATGTTAGAAAGGTCTATCATAAAGAGGACAACACTTTTAATGTCATAAATCTTCAATTACAAATTGTTGTATGAAGAAATAAGAGTTGCTTTGAACAACCCTTAGTCAATGCAAACACTTAGTGCTTGTTTCTTTGTTACATGAACAAGGAACTTGAGAAGAAAGCACAAAGGCATGGACACTTTATGTGCCATGATTCTTCACTTACAATATGTTGTGTGAAGAAATAAGAGTTGCCTTGAACAACTCTTTAAAGTTTGTAATTATGTTTAGAACATAATGGTTGGTTGACAAAAATAGTCCATCAACATGGACTTATGATGATTTTGAATCATTGAGTGTTGAAGTGATAAACCACTTAACGAGACGGAAACTAGGCAAGGACTTCACCTTTGTTTCCCTATCCTAATCGTTCACTAAGTTTAAAGTAAACTATGTAGTGAACAATAAACCACATGCTCTCCAAAATTGTTTGATGTGTATAACACAATTGAAAAAGGTTTCAAGAGAGATAGTGGGAGTTTAGGGACCATGACTATCGTAGTCAAAGGAGAAGTCAAATAAAGAAGATAAATAAACTCCAAGGGAACAAACTTTCTTTATGAAAGGATGGACATTGGAAGGGGTATTTGCAAGAAATGTCTTGCAAGTGTCAAGAACACACCTTTCGAAGGTGTTGTAAATTGTTCTTCAATAGTTCAAAACAGTTAGTTCTTCTACTTGAATACTTGATTCCGTATTAGTAACTATGTTTTACAATCGTTGTAAAAGTGTGGCTAATAAAAAGTAGAAGATTAATGAGAGAAGAGAAAGTACTTCATATTCGGAAAGTGAATCAAATGTAAATCTCTGCGAAAGCAGATGGTACTTACTTCCTCATATGAACTACCAAAAGAATTGGAAAAACATAGATTGTCTTTATATTCCAATTTTAAGGAACTAAATTCCGTCACTATGTGAAATGGATAAATGTTTTGTTTGACAAAACAATGTTCTTTATTAATCAATGATTGGATTATGGTAATCTAATTAATTATCTCTATAGTAGAGATAATATGGTAGTGTTAACTGTTTAGAAAATATGATGCTTAAAACCCAAAAGGTTGCAAGGTAGTGACTAAACCCAACTAAAGTTGTGATTCCTCTAAAAACATAAGTTATGAGTTGGTGAAAGATGGATGCTTTGGATCGTTAGATCCGGATCCAATACCTTCTTGTTAAAATTGTATAGAGGCGAAATGTTCGAATTTTTATTCTTTTGGAAAGAAGAAAGAATCACAAAGTTGTTGAGGTTAATTCACTTAGATGTTAGTGGCAGTTGTCCACAAACATAATACTACTCATGTTGGATAACATTCACCGAAGATCACTCTCGGTTGGACTATAGTTTATTTTGAATAAACACAAGTCCGAATACTTTGCAAAATGTTTCAAAGAATTCAAGAAATGTAAGTTGATGAGTAAGACATCTAAAGTATTTACCTCCTTAGATTTAATCCAAGGAAAGGTAACACTTTAGATAAGTTTCCTTGAAAGATATCAAGGAAAATGGCATCATAAGATAATGTATTTCTCCATTAGGAGAAGAACGAACTTGAATAAGATTTAGTTCGTTAGATGTTATCTATTACCCATATATAGGATATATACTTCTAAAACAATATGATTGTCAATGAGAAGATCTTCCAATATTTTCATGACTCCATAAGATGTAGTTGGAAAGAAAGACAAATCTTAAGCATGTTAAAGATTTGGGGTTGTGTGCTAATAAGCAATATTTGTTTGATAAACAATCTTGTAGGATATCCTTAAAATAACTTTTGGATATCGCTTCTATAAACCAACTAACAAATGTTGTTTTGTTGGGTAGTTCATTGTAATTCTACAATGTGATTTGCCTAAAAGCAAATGAACGAGAGATAGAACTCAAAGAATGGGTTCTTTGAGAGACAAGATAGTAATCAACAAATATAACAACCTAGTTCCTATACCACAAGCTCCAAGGTAGTCGATAAGGATTTATAAACCGTCTCAGTTGAATGGTTTTGAACTTTATGACTATGTCATAGAGTTGCACCTCTTAATTCGAAAGAAATAAGAATGAAAACCCTTATGACTACATTGAGTGCATATACGATATATACTCAAGGAAATGGTAAAGTACCATTTGACTCGAAATAATGAAACCTTCAAAGCTAATTGGTAGCTTAAGGTGACTACAATCAAATAGAATGGTTGACTTTGAAGGAACCATTTTTGACGTAGTCTTAGTTTCAATTAATTCGAAGATTGCTAGCTACAACTAAATGGTGATTCAATGTTTGGACATAATATGGGTTTCCGAAACCATTATTAAGATAGTCTTGATAATATATGTCTAAAAATATAAATCACAAGACATGTAAGTTGTAGAAATCCATCCATCATGGATCTTAGCAAGTTAGTGGGAGCTATTTGCATTTTATGAGAAAAGGATCAAATCGTTTGATTTCTCATAAAGATGTAAATGAATCTTTTGTTTACTAGTTTTACAAAAGATTAGTGGGAGTTAATCATGTTCCTAAAATTTAAATATATATGATATATTAATTTTGGAAATGAAAAGAATACTTCTTCGTTAAAGTTATGACTTTAATACATTATATGAAGATAGAATGTATATGGGAGATATAGTCTATATACATGGGATGGAAATCTATAATGATATATTTCATGATATAATTGGATTATATCAATCCCTAATAATAGACAAATGGATGCTAGGGAGTTTCTCATATGATGATAAACTTCAATAAGAAGGACGATTCTAGTGAGACTAGCAAGTTGCCCTTCTCAAAGGGAAAATACCCTTTGACTCCCAAAGAATTAATGCGTAAATAGAATCCTTTATGCGTAAGCAGAAAGGTGATTTATGTATTTCATATTGTATGAAAAACATTGATATGAGTTGTACCTAGAACGGTACAAGACGATATCAGTGCAAGCCCAGGATCAGAACCATGGCAACTATCAAGTGAGTCCTTAAGTATTTAAGAAATACTAAAGGATAGATTCCTCAAAGATCGAGGAAGAATTAGAGTAACGTAATGGAAGCGTAAATGTATTAGATTATGAATCTAATCCATCATTGGATGTTTCTTCATTATGAATGAAGAGATAAACGAATATCTCTTTATTATGACTAAAGAGATATTTGGATGGAAACATTAAAGTAATGACTTTAGTGTGTTCCATTATGAATGCAAGATATATTGCCATATAGAAGTTTACGACAATGTTGTTTGGATGGGAAAGTTCATTTATGAACTCTCTATTCGGTTCCAACCAGAAAGTGTATGACACTAATGGGGCGATAGCTCAAGCCTGGGAATCTAGGTCTCATCAAGATCCGAACACAAATGAGAGACTGAACCACATGATTGAGAATCATGTATAATGGTGACGTCGTTATTCTCAAGGTTGCTTCTGTGGATAACACATATAGATATCCACTGTCTAGGCCTACTATTCAGCCATTTATGAAATGACTTCAGAAGAGGTATCATCAAGATGACCAAGCTGATTGGCTCTAGTGCAAGTGGGAGATTGTTGGAAATGTGCCCTAAAGCCAATCATGTGATGATACTTTACGGACATTTCACATGTTAAACTAATCTAGTTTTACATATAAAGGGCAAAGATTATTGTTTGAGCCGTCTCATATAAATGTTATATGCTTAAACGATAAAGTCCAAGGAAAATGTGATTGGGAGAATGTAATCTAATGAAGTTAGATTCATGAGACCATTCTTTCGTAGACACATCCTAAACGTTCCTGATCATAGGATTGCCAATTGGGCGTTGACAGTCCGTTAAGATCAGTACGTACTATGTCTTCTCTCAGGGAGAGTGATTAGTCTCGAGTCATTGGTGTGTGTGACATCAAGACAAGTACGGTAGGTGCTCAATAGAGAATGAGTTCACTGAACGCGATCAACGAAGGGTTCTCATATTCCATGTCACATGAGAACTCATGGTTGGGATAATGCAAATTAGTCCTTTGACCTGAGGCATCATAGTTGTCTTGTGGTTAAGACCTTGATCTTTGATTATGTCAAAGTCACTCCATCAGGAGGGTGTCCACGGCATCGTTGGGGTCAAGTGACTTAGCTATGGAGACAAGTGAATGCGCAACAAGGGATCTCTAACCTTCAAACCGTTTGAGGGAGAATACTCTATGATATGATTTGAATCTCTGGCCAGAGTATGAATGAGATTAGGGAATGCGTTCCGAATCACATTCAAGGTAATCATATAAGCACAAGACACACATTGGATAGTAGACATGATCAAATAAACTATCAAACCAAACAATGTGGTCAAGAGTATTAGATTAGAGAAGGACCGTATTGCATTTGTAATCCCGAACTGAATAGGTTCTCTAACCTCTTCTGATTAGCTTGGGTAACCATGATATGCTGCTAGGTGTCACTCATGGTTTGTGGAAGCCCTAAACGTGTGTAAACACTAAAGGGAGAATTGAAAATTGTTTCAATTCACAATCGATGTAAAATGGTTTTAATCGCCACTGCCTCGCTAAAAGGAACCTAATGGATCGCACACCGTAAGAGGTGTAGATTGGAGATTAAACGGAAATGAGTAAGAATGATTAAATGGTTTAATCATTTAATTATGGCAAGGATTAATTAATATGTTAATTAATCAAACGAATAAGTTCGTTGAAGACCTTCGGGATAGTTTTGGACCTTAAGGCCCAATGGGCTTCGAACGTCAAGCCCATTAACTTAAGTTGTATGACAATTTAATGAATAAAGATTCATTAAAGCCCAAAAGCCCAATATTCCTTAGGTGGCCGGCCATATGGTAATGAATTAGGGTTTTGGTTGTTTAGGTTACTTAAAGAAGTGACTATATAAATGACTTTATAACTAAATATTCATTAATGTGAAATAAGCAAAAATAAGGGTTTATTTTGGGGGAAAATGGGTGAGAATTGTCTCTCCATTTCTCTCTAAAGAGGCCAACACCTTGGAGGGTACATCTAGCAATCCTACTACTCCAAGGTCACTCATTTCTTCTACAATCGAACCTTGGTGTCGAAAATTAGAGGTTCTCAATTTTGGGAACTTGGAGAACCTATTCTTCCATCCAAATCCATGGATCTAAGAAGCAAGGAATGAAGGCCCTATCTCTTTGGGTGATTAGCCTTTGCTTATGCAAAGAGGAATCTACAAAGGTATTAATTTCAACTCACTTTGTTTTGAGTTGTTTATTGGTTCACCAATCTACTAGGCTTTGAATTTCTTGGTTATGTTTTGTTTTTAAGTGCATGCAAGCATGATTCCGCCTTTTAATTGTTATTAGCATGCTTATTGATGTTGCTTAAATGAACATGTTTTCTCAAAATATTTCCTTCAGTACTTGCAAGAAATGTCTTGCAAAGTGTCAAGAACACACCTTTCGAAGGTGTTGTAAATTGTTCTTGAATAGTTCAAAACAGTTGGTTCTTCTACTTGAATGCTTGATTCCGTATTAGTAACTATGTTTTACAATCGTTGTAAAAGTGTGACTAATAAGAAGTAGAAGATTAATGAGAGAAGAGAAAGTACTTCACATTCGGAAAGTGAATCAAATGTAGATCTCTGCGAAAGCAGATGGTATTTACTTCCTCATATGAACTACCAAAGAAATTGGAAAAACTAAAGATTGTCTTTACATTCCGATTTTAAGGAACTTAATTCCATCACTATAGTAGAGATGGATAAATGTTTTGTTTGACAAAACATTGTTCCTTATTAATGAATGATTAGATTATTGAAATCTAATTGATTGTCTCTATAGTAAAGATGATATGGTGGTGTTAACTGTTTAAAATATAATGATGCTTAAAACCCAAAAGGTTGCAAGGTAGTGACTAATCCCAACTGAGTTGTGATACCTCTAAAACATAAATCACGAGTTGGTCATAGATGGATGCTTTGGATCGTTAGATCCGGATCCAATACCATCTTGTTAAAATTGTACAGAGGCGAAATGTTTGAATCTTTATTCTTTTGGAAAGAACAAAGAATCACAAAGTTGTTGAGGTTAATTCACTTAGATGTTAGTGGCACTTGTCCACAACATAATACTACTCATGTTGTATTACATTCACCGAAGATCACTCTCGGTTGAACTATAGTTTATTTTGAATAAACACAAGTCCGAATACTTTGCAAAATGTTTCAAAGAATTCAAGTAATGTAAGTTGATGAGTAAGACGTCTAAAGTATTTACCTCCTTAGATTTGATCCAAGAAAATGTAACATTTTAGAACAGTTTCCTTGAAAGATATCAAGGAAAGAAGCATCATAAGATAATGGATTTCTCCATTAAGAGAAGAACGAACTTGAATAAGATTTAGTTCGTTGGATATTATCAATTACCCATATATAGGATATAAACTTCTAAGACAATATGATTGTCAATTAGAAGATCTTCCAAAATTTTCATGACTCCATAGGATGTAGTTGAAAAGAAAGACAAATCTTAATCATGTTAAGATTAGGGGTTGTGTTCTAATAAGCAATATTTGTTTGAGAATTATCTTGTGGATATCCTTAAATTAAAATTTGGATATCACTTCTATAAACCAACTAACAAATGTTGTTTGTTGGGTAGTTCATTGTAATCCTACAATGTGATTTGCCCAAGATAGAGCAAATGAACGAGGGATAGAACTCAAAGAATGGTTCTTTAAGAAACAAGATAGTGATCAACAAATATAACAACCTAGTTCCTATACCACAAGCTCCAAGGTAGTCGAGAAGGATTTATAAACTGTCTCAGTTGAATGGTTTGAACTTTATGACTAAGTCATAGAGTTACACCTCTTAATTCGAAAGAAATAAGAATGAGAATCCTTTTGACTACATTGAGTGTATATGCGATATATACTCAAGGAAATGGTAAAGTACCATTTGACCCGAAATAATGAAACCTTTATAGCTAATTGGTAGCTTAAGGTGACTACAATCAAAGAGAATGGTTGACTTTGAAGGAACCATTTTTGACGTAGTCTTAGTTTCAATTAATTCAAAGATTGCTAGCTACAACTAAATGGTGATTCAATGTTAGGACATAATATGGGTTTCCGAAACCATTATTAAAATAGTCTTGATAATATATGTCTAAAACTATGAATCACAAGACATGTAAGTTGTAGAGATCCATCCATCATGGACCTTAGCAAGCTAGTGGGAGCTATAAGCGTCTTATGAGAGAAAGGTCAAATCGTTTGATTTCTCATAAAGATGTAAATGAATCTTTTGTTTACTAGGTTTACAAAAGATTAATGGGAGTTAATCATATTCCAAAATTTGTATATATATATATATATATATATATATATATATATATGTGATATATTAATTTTGGAAATGAAAAGAAAAATTCTTCATTAAAGTTATGACTTTAAACATTCTATAACGATAGAATGAATATGGGAGACATAGTCTATAAATATGGGAAGTAAATCTATAATGATAGATTTCAAGATATAATTTGATTATATCAATCCCTAATAAATAGACAATAGATGCTAGGAAGTTTCTCATATGATGATAAACTTCAATTAGAAGGACGACTCTAGTGTGACTAGCAAGTTGCTCTTCTCAAAGGGAACGTGCCCTTTGACTCCCAAAGAAATAATGCGTAAATAGAATCCTTTATGCATATGCAGAAAGGTGATTTATGAATTTCATATTGTATGAAAAACATTGATACGAATTGTACCTAGAACGGTACAAGACAATATCAATGCAAGCCCAGGATCAGAACCATGGCAACTGTCAAGTGAGTCCTTAAGTATTTAAGAAATACTAAAGGACAGATTCCTCAAAGAATGAGGAAGAATTAGAGTAACGTAAAGGAAGCGTAAATGTATTAGATTATGAATCTAATCCATCATTGGATGTTTTTTCATTATGAATGAAGAGATAAACAAATATCTCTTTATTATGACTAAAGAGATATTTGGATGGAAACATTAAAGTAATGACTTTAGTGTGTTCCATTATGAATGCAAAATATATTGCCATATAGAAGCTTACAACAATGTTGTTTGGATGGGAAAGTTCAATTATGAACTCTCTATTCGGTTCCAACCAGAAAGTGTATCTAGTGTATTGACACTATGACACTAATGGGGCGATAGCTCAAGCCAGGGAATCAAGGTCTCATCAAGATCCGAACTCATATGAGAGACTAAACCACATGATTGAGAATCATGTATAATGGTGACGTCGTTACTCTCAAGGTTGCTTCTATCGATAACATATAAATATCCATTGCCTAGGCCTACTACTCGGCCATTTTTGAAATGACTACAAAAGAGGTATCATCACTGATAATCAAGCTGATTGGCTCTAGTGCAAGTGGGAGATTGTTGGAAATGTGCCCTAAAACCAATCATATGATGATACTTTACGGACATTTCACATGTTAAACTAATCTAGTTTAATATCAAGGGCAAAGATTATTGTTTAAGCCGTCTCATATAAATGTTATATGCTTAAACGATAAAGTCCAAGGAATATCTGATTGGGAGAATGCAATCTAAAGAAGTTAGATTCAAGAGACCATTCTTTCGTAGACACATCCTAAACGTTCCTGATCATAGGATTGCCAATTGGGCATTGACAGTCCGTTAAGATCACTACGTGTTATGTCTTCTCTCAGGGAGAGTGACTAGTCTCGAGTCATTGGTGTGTGTGACATCAAGACAAGCATGTAGGTGCTCAATAGCGAATGAGTCCACTAAACGCGATCAACGAGGAGTTCTCGTACTCATGTCACATGAGAACTCATGGTTGGGATAATGCAAAGTAGTCCTTTGACCTGAGGCATCGTCGTTGTCTTGTGGTTAAGTCCTTGATCTTTGATTATGTCAAAGTCACTCCATTAGGAGGGTGTCCACGGCATAGTTGGGGTTAAGCCACTTAGCCATGAAGGAAAGTAAAAGCGCAACAAGGGATCTCTAACCTTCAAACTGTTTGAGGGAGAATACTCTATGATATGATTGAAAATCTTTGATCAGAGTACGAATGAGATTTAGGAAGTCGTTCCAAATCACATTCAAGGTAATCATATAAGCACACGAATCACATTGGATAGTAGACATGAATAAACTAAACTATCAAACCAAACAATGTGATCAAGAGTATTGTATTAGAGAAAGACCGTATTGCATTTGTAATCCTAAACTGAATAGGTTCTTCACCTCTTCTGATTAGCTTGGGTAACCATGATATGCTGCTAGGTGTCACTCATGGTTTGTGGAAGCCCTAAACGTGTATAATCACTAAAGGGAGAATTGAAAGTAAGTTTCAATTCACAATCGATTTGAAAGAGTTTGAATCGCCCACTGCCTCGCTAAAAGGAACCTAATGGAAATGAGTAAGAATAATAAAATGGTTTAATTATTTATGGCAAGGATTAATTAATATGTTAATTAATCAAATGAATACAGTTCGTTAAAGACCTCGGGATAGTTTTGGACCTTAAGGTCCAATGGGCTTCGAACGTCAAGTCCATTGACTTAAGTTGTATGACAACTTAATGAATAATGATTCACAAAGGCTCAATTAGGCCAATAATATCCCATGGCCGGTCATTTGGTTTTGGAGTGGGTTTTGGACTTATTTACAAGTTTGCCACTCCAATGAATTAAGGTATAAATATGACTTTATAGCCAAAATTCATTTAGGGTTTTTCTTTTGGGAAAAGGATGAGAACACAAGCTCTCCTTTCTCTCTAAAGTGGCCGGCCTACTTGGAGGGTGCATCTAGCAATCCCACTACTCCAAGGTCACTCATTTCTTCTCCAATCTAACCTTGGTGTGGAGACTTAGAGGTTCTCAATTTTGGGAACTTGGAGAACCATTTCATCCATCCAAATCCATATATTTTAGATGCAAGGAATGAAGGCCCTCTCTTTGGGTGATTAGCCTTTGCTTATGCAAAGATGAATCTACAAAGGTATAAATTTCAACTCACTTTGTTTTGAGTTGAGTCTTGGTTCACCAATCTACTAGGCTTTGAATTTCATGGGTAATGTTTTGTTTTTGAATGCATGCAAGCATGATTCCGCCTTTTAATTGTTAAATGCATGCTATAGATGTTATTCAAATGAACATGTTTTTGACAAAATCTTCCTTCAATGGAAGACTCGGCACACTCTCAATCATCACCACTCTTACTTGGACGTCCTTTCATGAAAACAGCTCAAACCAAGATTGATGTGGCTAAGGGAGCAGTAACTATGGCGTTTGGTGGTGATATGATTAATTTTAATGTTTCTAACTATGTGGAGAAGCCTAATCATGTTCGTTCGTGTTTTGCCGTTGATGTAGTTAAAAATATAGGGCAAGAACCTTCAACACCTATCAAGAAGGATGCATTTCAAACCACCAACGAAGAGGAAATTGGAGTGGATGACAAGGAGTGCACGGCCACAATCCTCAAAACCCCAAATCTGGTCGAGAACACCCCACATGCATTTATGGATTGTGCTGCCATTTCCTTGCAGCATATTGGTAAGCTACCTATTCCAATTTCGATTCCCATTTCAACTAATAGGTTGTTACCTTGTATGGTGCAGGTCCCCAATCGAATCCAAGCTGATGGGAATGATTACATTGACTTTAGGTGTTCAACACCCCAATCAGGAAGGATTACTATCCCCTTCCATTCATAGAGCCAATGTATGAGTATTTTGAGGAGCATGCTGTGGAAAACATACCCCTCCATGCCATGGGCCCTATTTAAAATTAAATGGAGGTATCGTCCGGCTGGAAGACGTTAAAGCAAGCGCTTCTTACTTAACTGGAAGGGGATAGTGATCCTTTCTCATTATTCTTTGCTTGGTTGCTACTTATAATGCGTTTTATCACTTTAGTTCGAAATACTAGAACTCATACCCATTTCATTCAAAACTTAAAATTGAATGCATAACATATAGCAAGATGAAGTTGTTAGTAGTTACCACCAGAGCCAAAAAGCCTTCATTCCATGCATTTGTTTTTTTAGGTTTAACCCCTTTGAGCCTTAATTAGCCTATTTTCTTTGTTAACCACATTATCCTCACCTAGCCTAGAATAGGACTATCCACACCCTTGTTCTTAAAGTATAGTGGATAAAAACTTAGAGGGAATTCCTTTTGATCAACATTGTTCCAGAAAACAAGTGTGGGGGAAGAAATGAGGCACGGGTAGAAAAGAAAAAGAAAAAAAAATTCGTGGAAAATAGAAAGGAAAAAGAAAAGTTGTGAAAAGAATAAAGAAGAGCTGAAAAATATGTGAAAAAGAGCTTTAAAGTGTTGGTTGTTAAAGAAGTGGTCCAAAAAGTTGAATTTGGCCCTAAGTGTGCATGAATTTTCCCTTGTGTTTAAAAGTTGATTTCTGCATTCAAAAGTGAATTCTAAGTGTCAATTTCATTACTTTGCTTACTATTGCTTTAAGAACGTTTGTTTTCCTTACCTTTCTTTGTTAGCCAATACCCTTAGCCCCATTACAACCCTTAGACTTTAATCTTGGTTGTTGTGTATTTCAATATGTGGAGTTTGGGATTGGTATGAGCATATGGTATCCCTGGTTCTCATGTCTAAGTAGTAGCATTCCGTTCGTGAGATCATATATATATACATGCATTAATAATTCCAGAAAGTGCTTTCTTCGCTTATAACTTATTTGAGTGTTAGTCAACATATTTACATCAATCTTCTCACATATACCTAGTATAGGGAGTGTAGTCAGAAATTCTGTGTGAAAATAGAGTGTATATCCGGTGAGGAATTGAAGGAATTCTCTAAGGCATGTTACTACATTCAAAATGTTGTTTTATGTGATTAAATGCGAACTAGTAAGTGATGACTATGATTAAGTATGCGCTTGAGGGTAGGGATAACTAAAATCTATGTGAGTAGTGATTTTTAATGTGTTATGTTTCATTGGAAATCCCTGAGGCAAATGTTGGAAGGTTTAGGTTATGTTTTGTTTGTTTTGTTTCCTTTGTTTTGCTCGAGTACTAGCAAAAGCTAAGTGTGGGGGAATTTGATAGAAGCATATTTATGCAACTTAGTTACCTTGTTTTCTTGCACTTTTATAGTTAGTTTGTGGTTATTATAGTGTTTTAAGCTATTTTTGTGTGTTTGTAGGTCTAAATGACAAAGTATGCAAAAAGGTGCAATTTGGAGCCTTTTGGAGCAGTTTTGAGCATAAAATGGATATCACATGCTTGGAGCCAAAGGGATGGACGAAATTGAAGATCAAAGGAGGCAAGAAATGAAGAAATGAACATGAAGAACAAAGAGCTCAGAATTGGAAGTCAAAGTTTCTAAAGTTGGAGGTTTCCATTCTTGAAAGTTTCTATTCTTGGATTGGAAGTTTCCTAATCTTTTTTCACCTTGGTTCCAACCCTTGTTGCACCTCTCATGCTTCTTCCCTCTTGGATTCTGATTTGTTAGGCCCTTTTCCTTGTGGATTTGGGTTCTACAAATCCTTTTCAGAAACTAAGTGGGCCAAAAATCATTTTCTTTGTTGATTTAAACCCTAAACCGAATCCTTAGGCCCTAATCTATCTCCCCTAGGGTTGTGCCGCACCTAACACTTCTAGAAGCCTAAAAATCTGCACAAACCCTAGTTCTTTTCTCCCTTGGATGGGCCAAGCCTTTTATCTTCAAAACCCTAACCCTTTTCCCATCAGATTTTGTGAAAACCCTAGCCTTGCCGTGCCTATATATATGTGTTTTTAAAGCCTAAATTCGGCACCACCCTTCACACCATTCAGAATCACCTTGCTGCAACCCTAATCACCATTCTACATCACAAAACACCATCCTACATCCATATACATCTCTGCCGCACCTTTTGGAGAAGAAGGAGAGCCTTGTCGTGCATTCCATTGATAAAGGAAGGCCTTGTGCGCAAGCCATTTGCATCCTTGGGAGTTTTAAGAGTTCTTTTTTCCCTTTCGATGTTTATTTTAATTTGCTTTTCAATTGCTATGAACATGTGGAACTAAACTCTTTTTAGTTAGTGGTCAATTTGAAGCCATGGACATATGTTAATATGAATTGATTCCTTTCAATTATTGTTTCGTAAAACATGAATGCGATTTACTTATCTATTTGATTGATAACTTATTCTTGTGTGTTGATTAATGATGCGTAAAATAACTAAACACACAAATTAACCCTCTTGTTGATGATGCGAAATATATAAGCACACAAATTAAACCCTCTTTTTATCAATTGTAGTAAGGAATGTAAGTAGGGATCGTTCTAGGCCGGGGATTAGGAGGGATTGCTAAATCACTTAAAAACTGACTCAAAAATGTAAAAACAAAGTTTAAAACACTAAACTAGACTCAAAGAATGCAAAACTAAACTATAAAACACCAAAACAAACCAAAAGACTCAAAACAGCACTTAAACACTCAAAACTGCCTTACAAACACAATCTGGGCAGTTTTGAACACCTAACACAAATTTGGACGAAATTAAGTTATTACTTCACTCAAGACACTTAAAAACTCAAACTAAATTGATTTCTAACTAATCTAACACTTCAAAATAAAGGGGGAATTGGTTTTGACGAAATTTAAAACAAAACAAAAACTTTGTAACTCAAAGCAGATTTTAAAACGAAATTGATAAAAGTGAATGGATGGAAGGCTAGCTAAGGGGTTCTTCTCCACACATGCCACGCTTGCATACAAAACGATTTCCAATTGCTTTTCGATAAACCATGAATTCCCAACACCCCAAGTTAATTAGATACACTTAAATTAACTTTCAGATTTCCCTTAAGTCAATGAATTGGATGGAAAAAGCGCATCACAACCAAATTATTCCTCAAAAGTCCCCTACATGAAAGCGCATAATAGAGATACAATTAAAGATCATTACGTTCAATGGAAATCATAAGTATTGACGAGGCACTCGTAACTATGAAAGCGCATGATACTTATGCCAAGAATTTACTTAACACGATTGTGATCAACAACCTTTACTACTTGTGAATATAAGTTCATAACGATTAGGTGAAACTCCCTTATATCCTAGCATTAGATTTATGCATGAAAATTAAGCGTGCACTCTCAACCAACACACACAAATCAGTTTAATTTAAATAGATAAGCAAATTGAATCCACGACTTATGAAACGCAATTAGAAGTAATCAAATCGTATAGCAAGCATAAACATGGTTTCGAATCCCCCCTTAGCCAAGGGGGGGGTTTAAGTTCTCATACTCACAAAGTAAAGATAAATAAATTTAGACATTGAAATCAAAGATAGAAAACACCTAGAAACGCTCCAACACTCCCAAGGCTTGGGCATAGGCACGGCACCAGGTTGTTCCTTCTTTCTTCTTCCTTGCAATCTGCGGCACTAGAGGGATGAGTGTGTTTGAGGGATGTATGAATGTAGAAAAATATGGTAGAGGATGGTGACTAAATGGTGCAGCAAAGGATGGTATTTATAGGCTGAAATTCGCAGCCCCTATGTAGCAAAGGAAAAGGATTTAAACGCCTAATTTGTATAGGATAATAACACACAAACCTTGAAGGAAAAGGCTAAGGCTTTTAGAAACCAAGGGGGAAAGGAATAATCAGGTTTCTAGAAGTTCTAGAAAGCTTTGGGGCGTCACTTTTGTAGAACAAGGGATAAGGCCTTCTAGAAAGGTTGTTTTGTGGCTGATTTCTAGAAAAAACAAGGGATAAGGTGTGGCACCTTTGTAGGAAGGGATAAGACTTCTAGAAATCAGGTTTTAAGTCTCCAAATAGGAAAAGACATCCCTTTTGTAGCTGAAATCTTTATGCATTAGGATTAGGAAAGCTTGTCTTGGTCAATCTTTCTTCTTCTTGGATTCCTTTTCCTTCTTTGACTTGGATTACTTCTTTGTTGCTGGAACTTAAGGCCACTTAGGTTTAACTTTCCTACTTCAAGTAGGAAACCTTGTTTGAGTAGGAATCTTCATTCTTCTAGGAATCCATCTTCAACTAGGAATCCTTCTTCAATTAGCACTTTCCTACTTCAACTAGGAAACCTTGTTCAAGTAGGAATCATCATCTTCAAGTCTTCAAATTCGTCCAAACCTTTGGCTCCAAATATGTGACATCCATTCCAAGCTCCATTTTGCTCCAAAAGGCTCCAAAATGCATCTTTTTATATGCTTTGCCCTTAAAACCTGAAAACACATAAAACTAGCTTAAAAGATCACTTTAACTAAGAAAACACCATGGAATTGCATAAGAACTAGCTAACTAAAGCGCATAAATATGCTCCTATCAAATTCCCCCACACTTAGCTTTTGCTAGTCCTCGAGCATAACAAAGAAACAAAAGAAAAACAAAACGAAACAAAACAAACAAACAAAACCTAACCCTTCCAACGTTTGCCTCAGGGATTTTCAATGCACATGACATATTAAAAATCATCATTCCCACAGATTTTAGTCATCGTCACACTTACGCACATACTTAATCATAGTCACCACATACTAGTTCACATTGAACCAATTAAAACGATGTTTTGAATGTAGTAACATGCCTTAGAGAATTTGCTCAATTCCTTACAAGATATGCACTCAAATTTCACTCAGATTTTCTAACTACACACCCTATACTAGTTATATGTGAGAAGATTGATGTAGACATAAAAACGAACACTCACATAAATGTATAACAAAGGAAGCAATTTCTGGAGTTAATAAGCATTTAGATATGATCTCATGAATGGAATGCTACTACTTAGATGCGAGAACCAGTGACACCATATGCTCATACCACTTCTAAACTCCACAAATTGAAACACACAACACTCAAGATTAAAGTCAAGGATTGTAACGGGGCTTGGGGTATTGGCTAACAAAGAACGGATAAGGATAACAAAGGTTCTTTAAGCAATAGCAAGCAAAGCAAGGAAATCGAACTTAGAATTCACTTTAGAGCACAGAAATCAACTTTTAAACACAAGGGAAGATTCATGCAATACTTAGGGTCAAATTCAATGTTTTGGACCCTTTCTTCAACAATCAACACTTAAGAGCTCATTTTCATATTTTTTCAACTATTTTTCATATTTTTCACAACTTTTCTTTTTTTCTTGCTATTATCCACGAATTTTTTTTTCTTTTTTTTTTTTCCTAACCCGTGCCATATGAAAGACTTAGGCACTCACATACATCCCTTCCCCCACACTTGTTTTCTGCATTACATTGATCAAAAGGAATTCATCTTGAGTCATGCTTTACTATGCTTTAAGAACAAGGGTATGGATGGTCCTAATCTAGGCTAGGTGAGGATAATGTGGGTTAACAAACAATATAGGCTAAACAAGGCTCAACGGGGTTAAAACCTACAAAACATATGAACATAGGGGACACGGCGCCAAAATTTGATGCGATGAAAGTTAAGCACTCAAATTAAACCCCTCTTGTTGTCAAATTGTAGTATAAATGCAAGTAGGGATTGTTCTAAACCGGGGATTAGGAGGGCTTGCTAAAACCTTTAAACTGACTCAAAAACATAAAAACAAAATTAAAAACGTTTGAATAGACTCAAGGGACTCAAAACAAATTTTAAAGATTCAAAACAATTTAAAAACACTCAAAACTGCCTAAAAACACAAACTGGGCAGATTTGGACTCTAAATCAACTTTGGATGAAGTTAGTGTTTTGGCTTGAATCAAAACACTCAAAAACACAAACAAAACAGAAATCTAACACTTTGAAACAAGAAAGTAAAAAGGGGATTTTGATTTGGATGAATTTGAAATAAACAAGCAAGTTATAAAACTAGGCAGATTATAAAATGAATTTGAGAAATAAAATTATGGATGGATTAGTTAGAGGTCCGTTCTTCACACATGACACACTTGTACATGAATCGATTTCCAATTGCTTTTCAATAAACTATTATGCTCAACACCCCAGATTAACCGCGATGCACAAATTAAACCTCAGATTTTCCTTTACTCATTGAATTGGATGAATGCATGCGACAACCCAAATTACTCTCTAAAAGTCCCCTATATGAATGCATAATAGAGATACAATCAGAGATCATTACGTTCAATGAAAATCATAAGTGTTGACGAGACAATTATAACTATGAATGCATGATACAATTGCCAAGAATTCAATTAACGCGATTGTGATAAACAACCTTCACTACTCATGAATATAAACTTGTAACGATTAGGTGAAACTCATTTATATTCTAGCATCTAATTCATGCATGAAAATTAAGTATGCATCCTTAATAAACATACAAGAATCAGTTATGAATAAAATAGATAATTGAATTGCAATCACAACTTATCAAATCACAATTGGAAGAAATCAATTCATATCTCAAGCATGTTCATGGCTTCAAACTTCCCCCTAACTAAATGGGGTTTTAGCCACTCATAATTGCAATAAAATCAGAAAATGAATTTAACATTGAAACAAAAGAAAGAAAACACCTAAACACTCCAATGATCCAAGTTGACAGCACGCACATCCAAACACTTTCCTTTCCTTCCTTTGCTACGACACAAGGTGTTGGTGGGTGTTTGAAGGTTTGTTTGTATGGAGGAATGGATGTAAATATGAATGGATGTGTTTGGATGAAGGTTGTATTGAAATAGGAGTGAATGATCTAAAAAAAATATGAACTCAATTTATGTTACACACGCTTCCTTTTATAGAGGAAGTGCAATGCAATAGAGGGGGACATGGAGTGGTGTTGAAATGATTCAAATGTGAAAGTGAAGTAATGATGCAAAGGTGAAAGTGAAAGTGAAGTAATGATGCAAAACATGGGTAAAATGGAGTGGTGTTGAAATGATTCAAAGGTGAAAGTGAAGTAATGATACAAAGCATGAGGGGTAAAATGGAGTGGTGTTGAAATGATTCAAAGGTGAAAGTGAAGTAATGAAATGATTCAAAGGTGAAAGTGAAGTAATGATGCAAAGCATGGGTAAAATGGAGTGGTGTTGAAATGAGTCAAGGGTTAAGGTGGAGTGATGATTGAAGCAAGAAATTTGGAATGATGGAGGGAACAAGGGTGGTGCTAGGCAATGAGTGAATGAAATAGACAAGGAATGTTGTTGGAACTTAGGGACATTGAGGATTAGGAAAGATTAGATCAAAATAAGGTAATCTTGACTCATGTTTCTTCTTTGGTTGCTGAGCTCTTTGTCATTAATTATTCTTTCTTTTTAACACATTCCAAGCCTCTTTAGTCTTCAATTTCGTCCATCCACCTTGCTCCATGCATGTGCTATCAATTCCAAGCCCAAAGCTGCTCCAAAATGCACCAAAATGCACCTTATTGCTTTATAAGGCCTATGGACCTACAAACACATGAAAATAGCTTAAAATACATAATTAACTAAGAAATAACAACATAAATGCATGAGAACAAGCTAACTCAGTCGCATAAATATGCTCCTATCAAATTCCCCCACACTTAGCTTTTGCTAGTCCTCGAGCAAAACAAAACAAACAAAACAAACAAAATATAACCTAAACCTTCCAACATTTGCCTCAGGGATTTTTAATGAAACATGACATGCCGAAGATCACCACTCATATAGATTTAAACAATTCTTACCCTCGAGCATATTTGATCATAGTCACCATTCACTAGCTCACATTTAATCAATTAAAACAGCATTTTGAATGTAGTAACATGCCTTAGAGAATTCCCTCAATTCCTTACTAGATACACTCTATTTTCACACAAGAATTTCTGACTACACTCCCAATACTAGGTATATGTGAGAAGATTGATGTAAACAAGAAAACTAGTACTCACATATGTTTTTCGACAAAGAATCAATTTATGGAATTATTAATGCATGTATATATATGATCTCATGAACGGATTGCCGCTACTTAGAAGCGAGAACCAGTGATATCATATGCTCATACCAATTTCAAACTCCACATATTGAAAAACACAACACTCAAGATGGAAGTCAAGGGTTGTGATGGGGTTAAGGGCGTTGGCTAACAAAGAAAGGTAAGGGTAAATAAAAGTTCTTAAAGCAATAGTGAGCAAAGTAATGATGTAGGTACTTAGAATTCTCTTTAGAATGCAGAAATCTACTTTTAAACACAAGGGAAAATTCATGCAACTAATGCATTTATTTTTCTGCTATTTTTCTTTTTTTTTTCACGAATTTTTCTGACACACCCCGTCCCGAAGGAGGGCATGCTGGCCGTCACGTGAGAGTGACGTAACCATTTGCACAATACAGAAGCTTTAAGATATAATTTATAAGTTGATACACCCGAAGGTGAGTCCTAATTTTGTCCAATCTGTCAGAACACCGTCGAATTCCTCGTAGTCACCACACCTTTGTGATTCCTGAACCTAGAGGGGCGCAAAACCAAAATTGAGTGGGTCAGTAAAACAATTCTTTTCCAAATCCAAACATTTCTCAAAACGTTGTAACCCCTCTCCGTAAAACTTGTATACTTTCCCAGAAATGTAAAATATAAATATACATATATATTCTCAAAACTTCATTTTTACTATCTCAACAATTTCTTTATCAATCATGCCATGCCATGTCTAATTCAACAGTTAAGTATGGATGCATCAACAATAATCATATCAGGTGCAAGAAAGTAATCAACCGTAGGCCCTCTAATAGCCTTGTACGGTTGAACCTAGAGCTCAAAATCTATCACTCTCACACTCTGCCGGAGTCACTCCGCGTGACCTGTACGGCCTTCTGCACATAAGTTACGCTCTAGTGCTTCTCATAAATCATCTGTGCACATAATCTAAGGTCACTCACCAGTCGGAATCTCACTAACACTCTCGCGACTGGCCTGTCGTACCCACTCCGCGTGGACTGTACGACTAGCATCTACTTGGATCCAAGGCGAGCGTGCGATGCGGTGAATACTATAAGCACTAAACTATGGTGCAGGATTTGAGCTCAATATACATCAACATCATCATAACAGAAATAAATACTCACCTGTGCGTCCACCGCACCATTTCATACATATGCATCATAAATCAATTCTTACCTGTGCGTCCACCGCACCAATTCATACATATGCATCATAAATCAATTCTTACCTGTGCGTCCACCGCACCAATTCATACATATGCATCATAAATCAATTCATACATGTGCGTCCACCGCACCAATTCATACATATGCATCATATATTAATTCATGCATGGCATTTCAACTCCCATTTCTATATACTTTTCATATCAATTCTATGCATGGTATTTCACTTCCCGTTTTTCCACATAACTCATATGCATTTCATTTTAAACATATTTTCATTTCAATTCAATTTCTGGGAAACGTCAAGTATATATATATACGGAAAACAAAACTGCCCACTCACCTGGAGTTCGTCCAACAACTCCCTAGCACCACACATCAAGGCGTCACGACGATCGCCGTCTAGAATAGTAATCAAATCCAACCTCAGAATTCATATCGATAGAATATATAACTTATATAAAATACGTCACTACGTAGATCGATCCCGAATATCTGCCACTCAGATTTTAAATCCATAACTTCCAGAGGTCCACAATATATCTCTAGGACAACATCCTAAAATTTCATCACCATCCAACGGTCGGATCTCCGTCAATTTCCAAAACTAAGTGACGGTTAACATTTTATATTATGGACTTACAACTCCAATTCCGGAAGATCCTTAACTCGGATTCCCAATCCGTAAGTTCCAATAATCCTCAAATATTACGTATTACAACGTATCAAAGTTTGGTGACGATCCAACGGTCGGATCATCAATTCATATTTTCACCTAATGCGAAAATTATAAAACGTTATTTGAACACCTAACCAACAATCC
Source organism: Malus x robusta (assembly GCA_963082935.1). NCBI lineage: Eukaryota > Viridiplantae > Streptophyta > Magnoliopsida > Rosales > Rosaceae > Malus > Malus x robusta. The sequence goes on from OY720328.1 coordinate 14,989,405, forward strand.
TCAATAACTTTCTCATACGGTGTTCAATTTGTGTATATGAATATACCACAGTGATCTACTCGACGTTACGGACGTCGACATATTTTTAAAATAATTTTTTGATGTGGCACGCGCCCCCACGCGCCAGGAAAAGCACGGCCCACGCGCCCCCACGCGCATCATCTTCATCCTTGGGTCGCCGGACTGGTTTTTCCGGCGGCTGTTTTCTGGGCAGTTTTTCAAATTGCCATAACTTTGTCATTTCTCAACGAAATCAAGTGATTCAAAAACGAAAGTTGTAGCCCTTGAAGAGACAAAGAGAATGGTACCTTGCACAACACCTAGTTCGCCGTGGTTTGGCCGCAAAACTTCCTCGAAAGCCTCGGAGGTCGCCGGAAACTGGGTAAGTTTCAAATGAGTATAACTTCTTCAATACTCAACGAAATTGAGTGAAACAAAAAGGAAAGTTGTAGTACTTGACGAGACGAAGAGATTGATACCTACCTCAACTCTTAACTCGCCGGGGATTCGCCAGAAAGAGCCTCGAAAGCTCCGGCCAAACTTTGAACTTGTCGATCTCCGTGTTCTTACGTCCAAAAACTTCCAACAAAGCACTCCGAGCTTCCTTGGGACCTCACTAAGCTCACTATAACCTTAGTTTAGCCTAAAACACAACCATTTTAAAGGTCATGAACAGTACATAAGCACGGCAACTTTAGAACTAAGGTTTTTCGAAATAAAACTCACCTTAAACTGGTACCTACGTGATCGTTGAGTCCTCAGGAGTGCAATGGTGGTTTTAAATCCGACGTTGGTACAAGATTTGTGGTGGTTTTGGTGGTTGCCGTGTGTTCGAGAGGGTGAGAGAGAGAGAGTGAAAGTCTGAAATGGAAGAAGAAGAGAGAGAAGGAAAGGTTACGGGTTTTAGGGAATGTTTTGAGGGTATGAGGATCCCACCTTAACCCATACAATAATATTAACACCTAAAATAAAATCTAAGCCTAAGTTCTTAAGCTACATAACAAAATAATTAACCAAAAACTATGACTTAGATAAGATCCAACATTATTTTTACTCACCTTGTCACGTTTAGGGATATTTTAGTACTTTCACGTCCTCGGAATTAAAATTCTGGGACGGGCTGTGACAATCTCCCCTCCTTATAGAATTTCGTCCCCGAAATTCCAACAACCAATCCAAACATCTACTCATACCAACCTCGGTAAATCTCTCTTATCCGATTCTCTTTCTCCCACGTAATTTTCTTCCACTGAATAATTTCTTCACAAAACTTTTACCCCTTACACTGCTTTAATTCTCAGACCTTTTTTTTTTTTTTTTTTTCCAATTTAATTCTCAATAGTTGCACCAGAATCCCATGTGACAAATCTGCCACCTAGTGACATCACATCGAACACAAAATACATTATGTGCCTTAGCCAATTCTGAAGGCATCACAAACTTGTATGCAACTTCGTCGATTCCTTTAATGATCAAAACGGACTGATGTGTTCAAGACTTATCTTGTCTTCCTTTCTGAATCTTACTATTTCTTTTCATGGTGAAACTTCAAAAATATAAAACCATTTACCTTATATACTCGATTAGTGGCATATCCATCTGTTGATCTCTTTTGCCATTCCTGGTTACTTTCAGGTTAAACTTAATCACCTGAATACTTTGAGCAGACTCATCCATAGTCTCAGAGTCTACTAAAACTCTTTCTTGATCGAATCTTTCTCTATTCAGAAGCATTTTATTCACACGACACACTTCAGGGACCCTATGGCGTTATTTCGGAAACTGCGCACCCATCATACTTAAGAAACTCAGCAGTTCCGTAATCCAATTCTCTTTTCCATAAAACAAATAGGTATCGTTGCACTGTGGTTGTTACTCAACACTGGAGTAATTGTACTAACTTGGTGCATTGACCAACTATCACTTCAAATTCGATCATAACCATCTTGTATACAAGGAAACTTGTACACATAATCCAAAGTAATATCTTTCCATTTCTGCTGCGAAACAGAAAATAGTTGTCTCAATCCAAAGGTTTATCTCTTTCTGCCTCAATCTGCTGACCAAATAAAACTGTCGAGTGGTAGGATAAATCTTATTACTTTTGGAATATTGCAGAAGTTAAACAATGTACTTCGTCCAAAATTGCTTACTTTAAATCCTTAGCATTATGCACATACTTTTCGTTTGCTTGTATTCACATACCATTTGATTCACGAATCATGTACTCATTCTTTTTCCCTTCTTTCTCTGCCTTGGTTAATTCTTAAATTTCTTCGTCAAGCATTTGAGTCTCGAGTATGATCTTACCAAACAGGCCTAACTTGAAATTTAACAAGTATAACTTCTTCTCGATCTTCCATTCTTAATTTTTCTTCCGTTGGTTTTCAATCCACAAGATGATACTCTTGGCAAACGTGCCAGACATTAATCATACTGTAGTCTTCTCACCAAGTGCTTCAGCTACAACAATTCACGATCACCCTGATCGTACCATCATAATCACTAAGTAATTCAATCCACCTTTGTTGCCTTTTAAGAATTCATTTGAATACCTTAAGCAGATATAACCAATCTCAGAATGCCACTTGATTCATCCAACATTCACATTTGCTAAACTTAGCATACAATCAACATTCTTCCAATCTTTGTTCCACCGACTTAATACGTTTACATGCTCTGCTCTGGCTCAGAATATGCCAGAATATCTTCAATGAAAATGATATCAATTTATCAAGGCATTATTGGAATACTTCATCCATCAACTCATAAAACAGCATGAGTATCCATATAGCATCACCAAACTTCATAAAGACTATAACAAGTCCAAAAAAAAACCATCTTATGATCAACGTCACTTATAATATTCAATTGGTAGTAACCAGATCTCAATTCAATCTTTGAATCTTCGCAATTACTTCTGAGCTGGTTAAATAAACATCAGTACATCACCATGGATAACGGTTCTCAATCGTTACCCGACTCCATTGTCTATAATCAATGAACAGTCTCAAGATCCATTTTCTTCCTCACCAACAAACTGGTGCTCCTCAAAAGTGTTGTACTAGGTTGAATAAAACTTTTATCAACCAATTCTCTCAACTGAATTTCCAATTCCCTTAACTCATCCTGAACCAATCTCCAATATAAATTTATACCTGGTAACAAATCAATAATGAACCTCATATCTCTGCCTGAAGACAATCCAGGTATACTTTCAGGGAAGACATCAAGAAAAGTCTAACCCCTTTTTCATTTTTCACACTTCTCCGAGTAACATCTTTTAGTACCACATGAACTAAGTATTTTTGGGCAGCCTTTCAAAACAATCTCTTTGCTTTCACAGCATAAATAATGGCTGAACTCACTTCACTTTGCATGCCCATTCATTAAGGTAACCTCTGATCATCCAAATCGATGGAAAGTACTGGTTTCCCGTAACATTCTGTCTTGTCACAATTATAACCAACCAATCTAATGGAACAGAATTAACTGACACAATACATACTCTATTACTACTAAGCATTCTGAATAAGTACAATACTAACATAAAATAATCTACCAGTTTACTTACTTAACGAATCCACGAATAAGTTATTAATATTACGGTCTGCAGTCCGCAATACTGATAAATCATCGTTGTCTCGATAAGTAGGCAACCACTCTCAAAGATATAACATTACTATTTTGTCACTCAATGCAAAATACATACATAATAAGAAATATATCAGCCGAAGTCAACTAAAATGACCTGTATGGTTGATTCAACAATTATCTCAATAATACGTCGGCCGGATCCACTCCACGTGGTCGGTACTGCCGAACCTATAACTCATCAAATTCTCATGTGTCAGTCGAATCCACTTCTCATGGTCTGTACGGCTGAACATATAACTCATCAAATCTCTCTGTACTCACGGTCAATCCGACCAAACTACTAAGTCCATAACTCTGCTGAATCGATACTACAATGTCATAGAAAACTGTTGGGTACAACTGATTTTAGGGACGATTCATAATTCTATGTCCCCTCTGTCCACATAAACACATTCATTAATTTCACACTTCCCAAAGTGTTAATTTTGTACCTGCTGCACAAGGTACATTTCCTTTACTCGAGACACCTTGTCTCAAATATCTGGGATTACCAGTATATCCATCACTTTTACTCTGACCAGCGACATTAAAAACTCAGCTCGAAGAATTAACTCTAGCTTCACTTCTTTCGAAGCTCTGAATCTTTCTATATCCTTGATATGACGAATCATTAACTTTATCGTCTTCTTTTAATTCCCAATATTTTCTTATTCTTATTTACTCTCGTTGATCATGTTCTCAGAATCCTCAAGACTCAACAACATCTCGTATATTCCTGGTAAGAAGTACAATGGATAGTGGTCACCCAAAATACCACTTCCCTTTTTCCACCCAGCTTAAAACAACATAACACCTCCACCATATTAACAACAATATCTGGATGGAACGAGGCTAGTCTGAAAACTTTCTATAATATCCCTCGATCATCACTTTCCTTGTCTCATATTTGTAAACTCTTGTTTACTACCATCGATAAATGCCGGAGGGATAAACTTTTCCTTTAACAAGTCCTTAAATAATTCTCAATCAGCTGTTTCCTCCGGTGACAACAATTAACAATCCTGTTTCCACCAGGATACAAATTCATACCCAAAACCAGGTAGTCGTCTCGACCCCTTGTCAGAAGGAAATTTCCTTTAACTTGCATAATCCGAAACATCTTTTCCAATCGGTTAAACCGTTACTTCGTTCTCTCAGGTTCATTATTTCATAAGGTGATTCAAATTCAACTCATAACCCGTCTTAAAATGTCCATTTTTATAATAGACTGAATCACCTTAATAATAGTTTCCCCTAAACCGCTATATTAGGGAGACTAAATTCCTCTAACTAAGTGGCTTGCTACGAGGCGGTGTAGTTCTGACAGAATTCACTAGAACTTCTCAAAATGTCCAAGATTGCAACCATGCTCTGATACCAACTGACACACCCCGTCCCGAAGGAGGGCATGCTGGCCGTCACGTGAGAGTGACGTAACCATTTGCACAATACGGAAGCTTTAAGATATAATTTATAAGTTGATACACCCGAAGGTGAGTCCTAATTTTGTCCAATCTGTCAGAACACCGTCGAATTCCTCGTAGTCACCACACCTTTGTGATTCCTGAACCTGGAGGGGCGCAAAACCAAAATTGAGTGGGTCAGTAAAACAATTCTTTTCCAAATCCAAACATTTCTCAAAACGTTGTAACCCCTCTCCGTAAAACTTGTATACTTTCCCAGAAATGTAAAATATAAATATACATATATATTCTCAAAACTTCATTTTTACTATCTCAACAATTTCTTTATCAATCATGCCATGCCATGTCTAATTCAACAGTTAAGTATGGATGCATCAACAATAATCATATCAGGTGCAAGAAAGTAATCAACCGTAGGCCCTCTAATAGCCTTGTACGGTTGAACCTAGAGCTCAAAATCTATCACTCTCACACTCTGCCGGAGTCACTCCGCGTGACCTGTACGGCCTTCTGCACATAAGTTACGCTCTAGTGCTTCTCATAAATCATCTGTGCACATAATCTAAGGTCACCCACCAGTCGGAATCTCACTAACACTCTCGCGACTGGCCTGTCGTACCCACTCCGCGTGGACTGTACGACTAGCATCTACTTGGATCCAAGGCGAGCGTGCGATGCGGTGAATACTATAAGCACTAAACTATGGTGCAGGATTTGAGCTCAATATACATCAACATCATCATAACAGAAATAAATACTCACCTGTGCGTCCACCGCACCATTTCATACATATGCATCATAAATCAATTCTTACCTGTGCGTCCACCGCACCAATTCATACATATGCATCATAAATCAATTCTTACCTGTGCGTCCACCGCACCAATTCATACATATGCATCATAAATCAATTCATACATGTGCGTCCACCGCACCAATTCATACATATGCATCATATATTAATTCATGCATGGCATTTCAACTCCCATTTCTATATACTTTTCATATCAATTCTATGCATGGTATTTCACTTCCCGTTTTTCCACATAACTCATATGCATTTCATTTTAAACATATTTTCATTTCAATTCAATTTCTGGGAAACGTCAAGTGTATATATATACGGAAAACAAAACTGCCCACTCACCTGGAGTTCGTCCAACAACTCCCTAGCACCACACATCAAGGCGTCACGACGATCGCCGCCTAGAATAGTAATCAAATGCAACCTCAGAATTCATATCGATAGAATATATAACTTATATAAAATACGTCACTACGTAGATCGATCCCGAAGATCTGCCACTCAGATTTTAAATCCATAACTTCCAGAGGTCCACAATATATCTCTAGGACAACATCCTAAAATTTCATCACCATCCAACGGTCGGATCTCCGTCAATTTCCAAAACTAAGTGACGGTTAACATTTTATATTATGGACTTACAACTCCAATTCCGGAAGATCCTTAACTCGGATTCCCAATCTGTAAGTTCCAATAATCCTCAAATATTACGTATTACAACGTATCAAAGTTTGGTGACGATCCAACGGTCGGATCATCAATTCATATTTTCACCTAATGCGAAAATTATAAAACGTTATTTGAACACCTAACCAACAATCCTCAATAACTTTCTCATACGGTGTTCAATTTGTGTATATGAATATACCACAGTGATCTACTCGACGTTACGGACGTCGACATATTTTTAAAATAATTTTTTGATGTGGCACGCGCCCCCACGCACCAGGACAAGCACGGCCCACGCGCCCCCACGCGCATCATCTTCATCCTTGGGTCGCCGGACTGGTTTTTCCGGCGGCTGTTTTCTGGGCAGTTTTTCAAATTGCCATAACTTTGTCATTTCTCAACGAAATCAAGTGATTCAAAAACGAAAGTTGTAGCCCTTGAAGAGACAAAGAGAATGGTACCTTGCACAACACCTAGTTCTCCGTGGTTTGGCCGGAAACGTCCTCGAAAGCCTCAGAGGGCGCCGGAAACTGGGTAAGTTTCAAATGAGTATAACTTCTTCAATACTCAACGAAATTGAGAGAAACAAAAAGGAAAGTTGTATTACTTGACGAGACGAAGAGATTGATACCTACCTCAACTCTTAACTCGTCGGGGATTCGCCGGAAAGAGCCTCGAAAGCTCCGGCCAAACTTTGAACTTGTCGATCTCCGTGTTCTTACGTCCAAAAACTTCCAACGAGTTCTTACGTCCAAAAACTTCCAACGAAGCACTCCGAGCTTCCTTGGGACCTCACTAAGCTCACTATAACCTTAGTTTAGCCTAAAACACAACCATTGTAAAGGTCATGAACAGTACATAAGCACGGCAACTTTAGAACTAAGGTTTTTCGAAATAAAACTCACCTTAAACTGGTACCTACGTGATCGTTGAGTCCTCAGGAGTGCAATGGTGGTTTTAAATCCGACGTTGGTACAAGATTTGTGGTGGTTTTGGTGGTTGCCGTGTGTTCGAGAGGGTGAGAGAGAGAGAGTGAAAGTCTGAAATGGAAGAAGAAGAGAGAGAAGGAAAGGTTACGGGTTTTAGGGAATGTTTTGAGGGTATGAGGATCCCACCTTAACCCATACAATAATATTAACACCTAAAATAAAATCTAAGCCTAAGTTCTTAAGCTACATAACAAAATAATTAACCAAAAACTATGACTTAGATAAGATCCAACATTATTTTTACTCACCTTGTCACGTTTAGGGATATTTTAGTACTTTCACGTCCTCGGAATTAAAATTCTGGGACGGGCTGTGACATTTTCTCTCTGCTGTGCCCAATTTCTTTGGCACACAAAAAAAAAAACACAACTTTGAAATCTAAATTCCCCCACACTTGTTTTCTACAATAATGTTGATCAAAATGAATTCTTTCTAAGTTATGCTCCACTATACTTCAAGAACAAGGGTATGGATAGTCCTATTCTAGGTTAGGTGGAGATGATGTGGTTTAACAAAGAAAATAGGCTAAACAAGGCTCAACGGGGTTTAAACCTACAAAACAAATGACAAAGGTGGGTTCGGCTATTTTGGCTTTGGTTCACTAAACAACTTCATCTTGGATATGTGTTATGCAAATCAATGTCATGCTTTAAATGGAACAGGCATGAGTTCTAGTATTTGGATCTATAATGATGAACACATTCTAGGTAGCAACCAAGCAATGAATAATGAGATCATACAACGACTTTAGAAAACAAAAATGCATAGATTATAAACTCTCCAAATAAACGTTTAGGCTCAAGTCTCACAAGGTTGTAGCGTACATTTGAGTTCCTTCTTTCAAGCATGTTACAAAATTGATTTTTCCTTTATGATTGCATGTGAATTCATAAATTATAACCACAACCAAGCATACACCAAAGAGTAAATCAAATTTTCATCCATGTTTATAACTCTCTTTAACAGTCATGTAATTAAAAACCAAATCGTCATCATTGTGTTGGAAGGTACCCTCAGACACAAATAAACATACAAAAACAACTCTTTTTGGGTTTTTCAAAACAATTTTTCAAATTTTATGAGATTTTCTGATTTTTATGTCAAAACACACTAAAACACTCCAAAACAGCTTAAAAACACTTAAAACAGCAACGAACAACACTAAAAGTAATGGGTGATAAACTCCTACGAATTTCATGCAAAACAATGGTTATCCCCCCACACTAAAATCAAACATTGTCCTCAATGTTTTCAGCATAAACTCACACAACAACAAGCAAACAAACAAACAACGAATAAACATGACAAGTATAGCAAAGTAAAAACCAGACAGAGTAGAGTTTAAGAACGCAAATCTGGTTTTGTAGATAGATGATCTTGTTGACTTTCCACAGCGTTGATCTTGAACTGGTTTGGAATTCTGAGCGAGGAATATGAGAGTTCCTTGATTTGATTGTGCAGTCTGCATTCTTCTCTGCTTGATTCTTCTGCATAGCGGGCAGGAATGAGGTAGAGGTGTTGGTCTGTTTCTTTCTTCAATCTTTCCAAGTGCCCACCTCTTGCTTTCTTTCTCCTTGTCCCTAGCTGAGGATGAATTGGTAAATTGTCTCCACATGCTTCGAGGTATCATTTTCACTTCCCTTATCTGTTCCCCAGGCAGATGTGGTAGACGAAGAGGAAGCATAAGATGATGAAGATGAGTACTCGAGAGCAAGGCTAGGTAAGCAATAAGGAAGGGGTTCTAGGCAATCAGGGAGAAAGACAAGAAGAAGGACAAGGAGAAAGCATGATATGAGATACTCTTGCTTTCAACCTTCATGATATGAAATACTTTTGCTTTGGATGAGTTGTTTGCAGAGGTACCCCAAGGAATTAGGAACACTGAGTGACTCGAGAGGGTGTGTTGGAAAGGCATTTTATGAGAAGAAGGGGGGTTATGTATGTCTGCCTTGCAATTGAGGGTGAAGGATGACATTAATAGGAATTAATAACCGGTACTATTCTTTCACTCTTGTCAGCAACCGTTGGATGATTTAATAGTAAACTTCACGTGCATCTACTTCACAAGAGATCTTCGACAGATTGCCCGTAATTTCCGTAAAGCTGACTCTGCAAGTGACAGATGTTGACACGTCGGGAAAAGCGGATGGTTGGAATCGACGCTTCGACAAACTGCCCGTGATTTCCGCAAAGCTTACTCTGCATGTGACAGATGTTGACACGTCTGCAAAAGCAGATGGTTGGGATCGGCGCTTCAACAAACTGCCCGTGATTTTCGCAAAGCTTACTTTGCATGTGACAGATGTTGACACGTCTGCAAAAGCAGATGCCTCTCCGATATCTGGAATTGCCTCTTCGATCTCTGAAATCCCGTCGAGTTGCTTGTGACAAGTGCGGACAAATCTGGAAAAGAAGATTGGTCGTGGTTTCTGAGCAAGCTCAGCTTTTGAGAAGGCTAGCACCTCTTTGATTTTTTTTAGTTGGCCTCTTTGATTTCTGAGCTTGCCTCTTCGATCTCTGAAATCCCATCGAGTGCTGATTTTTATAGAGGTACGCAAGACGTTCAAAGCACACTTGAATTTCTGCCTATAAAAACTCTCTTCTTGCACTTCTACGATCTTGACTTGTCCGACCTCTTCTTTCTTTAACACCTGTGAAAATGTCTGGCCCCTCCGACCGTCGTTTTGACTTGAACCTTGGTGAAGAGGCAGTCCCGCCTTCTTCAGACAACATATGGCCCCCATCCTTCATATCCCCTACTGGTCCTCTTACCGTTGGGGATTTGGTGATGAAAAATGACATGACCGCTGCGGTGGTGGCCCGAAACCTTGTCACTTCTAAAGATAACAGACTGCTTTCCAGACGGTCTGATGAGTTGGCTGTTAAGGAGTCTCTGGCTCTTAGTGTGCAGTGTGCGGGTTCTGTGTCCAACATGGCCCAACGCCTATTTGCTCGAACCCGTCAAGTTGAATCGTTGGCGGCTGAAGTGATGAGTCTCAAATAGGAGATTAGAGGGCTCAAGCATGAGAATAAATAGTTGCACAAGCTCGCACACAACTATGCCACAAACATGAAGAGGAAAATTGACCAGATGCAGGAATCTGATGGTCAGATTTTACTTGATCATCGGAGGTTTGTGGGTTTGGTCCAACAGCATTTGCCTTCGTCTTCTGGGGCTGTACCGCGTAGTGAAGCTCCAAATGATCAACCTCTGATACCTCCTCCTTCTGGGGCTCCGCCGACTGTTGAGGCTCCGCCGACTACTGAGACTTCTCCTAAGCAGCCTTTGTGAAGGCTCCCTCTTGTAATTTCCTGCTTAATGTTCCTTTTTTTCATGAAAATGAATGTAAGAATATCTTGCATATCTGTCAATGTTTCAAAAATAAACCCACACCCAAAAATAATTAAATAAACAACAAAAATAAAAAATGACAATCATGGCAAAATAGAAATGCAGAAAAAGGGAAGGAGCTATCCATTCCAAGCCCAAAACTGCTCCGAAATGCACCTTGCTCCATGCATGTGCTATCCATTCCAAGCCCAAAACTGCTCCGAAATGCACCAAAATGCACCTTATTGCTTTATAAGGCCTATGGACCTACAAACACACGAAAATAGCTTAAAATACATAATTAACTAAGAAATAACAACATAAATGCATGAGAACAAGTTAACTCAGTCGCATAAATATGCTCCTATCAGTGTGTGCTGTCTATGTTTCCCTTTACATTTGCATACACATGATCTCTATAATTTCAGCCACAAAACAAACACATTTTCTGCCATGTTTCTCCTTTACATTTACACACATGTTCTTCATCATTTAAGCCACCATTCCACCTCTTTTCTACCCATGTGCCGTATGTTACCATGTGATGTGTATTCTTTGCTTTCCCATGTGTGTGTGCTGCCATGTAATCATCATTTCGACATTGTACTAGCTGTTACACTTGCGCACACATGTTCTTCATCATTCCAACCACAAAACACATTTTCTGCCCTCCAACCTATCCATGTAGTTTGCATGTGTGTGTATGTCATCCTTGCATGTGTGTGAGATGTTTGATGTCTCCTCCCTTTACATGTGTTTGTGCTGTCACCTTTGCACAAAAAGACCCTCACTTTGCTGTGGGTTTGCATGTGTGTGTGCTGTCCATGTTTACCCTTGCATTTGCACACACACATCTTCATCATATCAGCCACTAATCCACTTATTTTCTGCCCATTCCAAGTTGTCCATGGTGTGCCTTTCTTTTTGCCCATGTGTGTGTGTTTCCTTTTACATTTGCACACCCATGTTCTTCATCATTTCAGCCACTAATCCACCCATTTTCTGCCAATGCCAAGCTGTCCATGGTGTGTGTCTTTCCTTTGCCCATGTGTGTGTCTTTCCTCTTACACTTGGACACACATGTTCTTCATCATTTCAGCCATTAATCCACCCATTTTCTGCCCATGCCAAGCTATCCATCGTTTGATTAATTAACATATTAATTAATCCTAGCCATAAATAATTAAACCATTTAATTAGTCTTACTCATCTCCGTTGTTTCTTCAATTTCTACCTTACACGGTGTACGATCCACTAGGTTCCTTTTAGCGAGGCAGTGGGCGATTAGAACTCTTCGAATCTATTGTGAATTGAAACATATTTTCAATTCTCCCATTAGTGTTTTACACGTTTAGGATTTCTACAAACCATAAGTAACACCTAGCAGTATGTCATGGTTACCCAAGATAATCAAAAGAGGTGGAGAACCTATTTAGTTTAGGATTACAATGCAATACAGTCTTTTCCTAATACAATACTCTTGACCACATTGTTTGGTTTGATAGTTTATTGATAGGAGCATATTTATGCGACTTAGCAAGCTTGTTCTTATGCATTTGTGTTTGTTATTTCTTAGTTAATGTAGTATTTCAAGCTATTTTCGTGTGTTTGTAGGTCCAAATGGTTAAAGTACCAAGAAAGTGCATTTTGGTGCATTCTGGGGCAGTTTTGGGCATTAAATGGATAGCACATGTATGGGCCAAGATGGATGGACGAATTTGGAGTTCAAAAGGCTAGGAATAAGAAGATGAAGAAATTAAATTCAAGACAAAGAAGATAAGGAATCAGCTCAAAAGAGGAAACATTATCCAAAACCTTATCCAATCTTATCTTATCCAAACTAACCTTATCTTATCTTATCCTATCCTAATCTTATCATGCCTTAATCTTAGTTGCAAGGGGACCTAAACATATATTTCTAGAACCTATTTCTAGAAGCATTCTCTTCTAGAAGTCCCAAATCAGCCACAAAACACATTGTTTCTAGAAACCCTACAAAGGTGGTGCCTATTCCCTTCTAGAAAGCCTTGCCTTGCAATCCACTCCCCTTTCCCTCCAATATCTGCTGAACCTCTCTATCCCTTTTCCCTTGTGGATTCTGATTTATTAAGCCTTATTCCTTGTGGATTTGGGTTATACAAATCCTTTTCCGAAATTAATTAGGCCAAACCCTTTCCTTAGTGGATTTAATTAATTGTGCCCAACCGTAGGGCCCTAATCCTTAAAATCTGCTAAGTTGTAACCCTAATCTGATCAAGTCTAGGGTTGGCCGAACCTATATATACATATTTTCAGCCACAATTTCGTCACCACCCCTCATGCCATTCAGAAACACCTTTGCCGCAACCCTAGACACCATTCTACATCATTCATTCGATCCATTCACTTCCACATACAACCTGCCGCAACCTTTCACGCTCATCAGCCATCATTCATCATCCTAAACAACAACACACCATCCATCACCCCCAAAACCACCAACCACACCTTGTGCCATAGCAAGGAAAAATGAGGAGAGCCTTAGACGTGCCTACCATTAGAATTGGAGTTGCTGGAACATTTTAGGTGTAATCTTTCTTTTGTTTTCAATGTATAAATTCAATGATCGTTGTTTTGTGAGAATGAGGAACTAAACCCCTCTTAGCTAGGGAGAATTTCAAAACCATGGCTATATTTGCAATATGATTTGATTACATCCAGTTGTGATTTCATGAATTGTGAATTCAATTTACTTATCTGTTTGAATTAAAACTTGTTTATGTTTCTGAGTTGAGAATACACACTTAATTTGCATGCATAAATCTAATGCTAGGATATAAGGGAGTTTCACCTAATCGTTATTGTTGGAAGTATGCCCACAAAGCCACTCATTTGATGTAATAGCTTTTTGGAATACTTAATGTATTAAACTTTTATATGTTTAATGGAGGGCGAAGCTTATTGTTAATCACTATTTATTGTATCATGTGTTTAAGTAATAAGGGAATCCAATGGATGTATTTAATCTAAGAGACAAGTGATCTAAGTAAGTTAGATTATCGAAACCATTCTCTTATGTTCATTCCTAAAACGTTCCTAACCATAGGATTGCCAATTGGGTATTGACAATCCGCTAAGGTTAGTATGTGTTATGTCAACTCAAGCTTGAGTATGACTAGTCTCAAGTCATTTGGTGTTGGACACTAAGACAAACATATAGGTGCTCGAAAGAGTAATCGAGTACACTGAACTACGATAAAAAAGAGAGTTCCAACATACATGTCATGTATGAACTCTAAAGTTGCAATATGCAAAGTAGTCCTTTGACCTGAGGCATCATAAATGTCTAATGGTTAGGTCCTTGATCTTTGATCATGTCAACGGCATTCCCTCGGAGTGTCCAAGGCATTGTTGGGGTCAAGCTATCTAGTCATGTAGGCATATGAATGCACAACAAAGGATCTCTAACCTTCCATGGTGGAGGGAGAATACTCTAAGATATGATTCTAAAGTCTTTGGCCAAAGCAAATGAATATGACTTAGGAAGTTTGTTCCAAATCATATTCAAGGGAATCATATAGGAAAGTATCACATTGGATAGTAGACATGAAACAAACTATCACTTAAACAATGTGATTAAGAGTATTGTATTAGAGAATGACCGTATTGTGTTGTAATTGTAACTGGATAGGTTCTCCAACCAATTCTACTTAGCTTGGGTAACCATGACATACTGCTAGGTGTCACTCATGGTTTGTGGAAGCCCTAATGATTAGCAAACACTAATCATCAATGGGAGAATTGAAATGTGGTTTCAATTCACAATCGATCGTTAAGAGTAACATCGCCTACTGCCTCGCTAATTGGAACCTAATGGATCGTACACCGAGTAAGGATGTATGTGAAGAAATTAAATGAAATGGATAAGCAATTAAATGGTTTAATTGAAGGATGGTCAAGATTAATTAATTAATTAATTAATTTTACGAAAGGTTCGTATTAGGCTTTTAAGTTGGTTTTGGGCTTCGGAGCCCAAAAGTGTTTTGGTCCACAAGGCCCATTATGTTTAAGTTGTATGACAACTAAAACAAAATGGGCAATAAGCCCAACAACAACATATGGCCGGCCTTTAGGGTGAATGGGCAAGCTTGGATTAATTACAAGTTTGCCACTCACTTGTAATGAAGTATAAATTCAACTTTATAGCTTTGTTTTCATTTAAGGGTTTTCTTGTTGAAATTGGGTGAAATATTTTCTCTCCTTTTTCTCCAAGAGGCTGGCCACTAAGGGGAGGGACATCTAGCAATCTCTTCTTCCCTAAGTCATCCATATCATCTTCACAAGATACATCCTTGGTGAAGAGACTTAGAGACATCAAACTTTTGGTGTTTTGGAGAACAAATCCTCATTTCCTCAAATCTTCAAAGGAGCACTAAAGGGAGGATAACACAAGGAGGATCCAAGGAGCTTGGAAGTGACTTGAAGGCCCTCCACTTGGGTGAATCCCTTGTGTAAACAAGGATGAGCTTCAAGGGTAAAGAAACTCTAAATCTTTACTTCTCTTTAATGTTGTTAAAGAGTTTATTGGTTCACCATATACTAGGCTTTGAAAGTCATGGGTTTTATGAATTGTTTTTTAATGCATGCCTACTTTAAAGTGTTAATAGCTTGCATATGTATTCAAATGTTCATGCTTGTTCTTAGCTAGGACAAAATTTTTCCTTCAGTTATGAATTTATATTCATAAGTAGTAAAGGTTGTTAGTCACGATCATGTTAAGTAAATTCCTAGCATAAGTATCATGCGTTTTCATAGTTACGAATGTCTTGTCAACACTTATGATTTTCATAGAATTTAATGATCTTTGATTGTTTCTCTATTATGCGCTTTCATGTAGGGAACTTTTGAGGAATAATTTGATTGCGATGTGCTAATTCCATTCAATTCAATGACTTAAGGAAAATATGAGGGTTAATTTAAGTGTATCTAATTAACTTGGGGTGTTGAGGTTCATGGTTCATTAAAAAAGCAACTGGAAATTGTTTTGTATGCAAGTATGTCATGTGTGGAGAAAGACCTCCTAGCTAGCCCATCATCCATCTCATTCCACCAAATTCGTGCAAATCTGCCTAGTTAGGATCTGTTTTACTTTATTTTGTTTTGTTTACTTTATTTTCATCCAAAATCAAATCCCTCTTTACTTTAGAGTGTCTAAGTAGTTAGGATTTGTTTTAGATTGTGTTTTTAAGTGTTTTGAGTCAAGTTAAAACCAATTTTCATCCAAAATTGTGTTTAGAGTCAGAAACTGCCCAGTTTGTGTTTTTAGGCAGTTTTGAGTGTTTTTAGCTTATTTTGAGTCTTGTGAACTTGTTTTGAGTCTTTTAAGTTTAGTTAAGTGTTTTAAAGCTAGCTTTATCTATTTGAGTCAATTTAAAGTGTTTTAGCAATCCCTTCTAATCTCCAGTTTAAGAACGATCCCTACTTACATATATACTACAATTGTCAAAAGAGGGTTTAATTTGTGTGTTAAGTTAATTTCAGATCAAATTTTGGCGCCATTGCCGGGGATTAGTAACTTTGCTAATCCCTTGTTATTTTTTCTTGTTTATTTTCGTGTGTTTTTGGTTTTGGTTGCTGACCTTGTTTTGTTTTCTTGTTTTTTGGTACTAGTATATGGGGTCAAAAGAACACTATTATTCTATTTGGAGTGTATTTGCACTGTTTCAAGCATCCATGGGATAAACCAAGCGTGCCTTTGCCACGCTTTGGATGTTAAGCAAATAAACACATATAATACGCTACTAAGACGTCAAGAATGATTTCTCAAAAGATCAAAAGCATTATATGGGGACAAAGGTACACTACTTTTCTATTTGAAGTGTATTTGCACTGTTTTAAGCATTCGTGAGATAAAACGAGCGTGCGTTTTGCACGCTTTGGAACTTATGCAAATAAACACATAAATACGCTGCTAAGACATGAAGAATGAGTTCTCAAAAGATCAAATGCATTATATGGGATCAAAAGAACACTATTATTCTATTTGGAGTGTATTTGCACTGTTTTAAGCATTCGTGGGATAAAACGAGCGTGCGTTAGGCACGCTTTGGATGTTAAGCAAATAAACACATATAATACGCTACAAAGTAGTCAAGAATGAGTTCTCTGATGTGATAAAAGTTAAGCACACAAATTAAACCCTCTTTTTATCAATTGTGTAAATAATGTATGTAAGTAGGGATCGTTCTAGGCCGGGGATTAGGAGGGATTGCTAAATCACTTGAAAACTGACTCAAAAACATAAAAACAAAGTTTAAAACAGTAAACTAGACTCAAAGAATGCAAAACTAAACTCTAAAACACTAAAACAAACCAAAAAACTCAAAACTGCCTTAAAAACACAATCTGGGCAGTTTTGAACACCAAACACAAATTTGGACGAAAATAGGTTATAACTTGACTCAAGACACTTAAAAACACATACTAAATTGATTTCTAACTAATCTAACACTTCAAAATAAAAGGGGATTTGGTTTTGACGAAATTGAAAACAAAACAAAAACTTTGTAAACTAAAACAGATATTAAAACGAATTTGATTAAAGTGAATGGATGGAAAGCTAGCTAAGGGGTTCTTCTCCACACATGTCCCACTTGCATACAAAACGATTTCCAATTGCGTTTCAATGAACCATGAATTCTCAATGCCCCCAGATTAACCGTGAATTACACTAATTAACCCTCAGATTTTCCTAAAGTTAGTGAATTGGATGATTGCATACGACAACCCAAAGCATTCCCCACAAGTTCCCTACATGAATTGCTTAATAGAGATACAAGCAAGAATCATTAAGTTCTATGAAAACCATAAGCATTGACGAGGCACTTGGTACTATGAATTGCATGAAACTTATGCCAAGAATTTACTTAACACGATTGTGATCAACAACCTTTACTACTTGCGAATATAAGTTCATAACGATTAGGTGAAACTCCCTTATATCCTAGCATTAGATTTATGCATGGAAATTAAGCGTGCACTCTCAACCAACACACACAAATCAGTTTTAATTCATATCGTTAAGCAAATTGAATTCACGACGTATGAAGCACAATTAGAAGTAATAAAATCATATAGCAAGCATAAAACATGGTTTCGAATCCCCCCCTAGCCAAGGGGGGTTTAGTTCCTCATACGCACAAAGCGAAGATAAATAAGTTTAGACATTGAAATCCAAAGAAAGAAAACACCTAGACACTCCAACTTGGACAGCAGGTGCATCCATGAACGTCTCCTTCTTCCTTGCTGCGGCACAAAGTTTGGGGACAGGTTTTGGAGTTATGAATGGTGTAGAATGGATGGGGGATAGTATGGTGGTGTTTAGGATGGATGGGTGGTGCGGCAAGGGGTGTTTAGGATTAGGAATTATGGAGAATGGTGGTGGAAGGCTACGGTAGAGAAAGGCTTATGTTTCTGGCGTGAATTATGAATTATGAGGGGTGGTAGGGTGCAGCAAAGGCTGAAAATACATATTTATAGGCACCTAAACCCTAGGGCAATCAGATTAGGGCTTGTAAAATCCAAATCCACAAGGAAAAAGGCTTAAACAATCAGAATCCCCTAGGGAAAAGGCTAACAAGGTGCGGCAAGGATAGGGAAAGAACGATAAGGCTTCTAGAATGCCTTGCAAGGCAAGGAAAAGAGGTCTCCTTGCTGAAATTGGTGTGGCACTTATAGGAAAATGTTCTAGAACCTTCTTTGTGTCCCAAAAATGCTTAGCAAACCTTCAATGTTGCTGAAACTTAAGGCCATTTAGGTTTAGGAAAGGTCGACCCAAAATAAGAAACTTTAGGCTTAACTTTCCTACTTCAAGTAGGAAACCTTGTTTGAGTAGGAATCCTCATTCTTCTAGGAATCCATCTTTGACTAGGACTCCTCCGTTGATTAGGAATCCTTCTTCAATTAGGACTCCTTCAATCTCGTCCATTCCTTTTTTTCCAAGCATGTGATATCCATTCCAAGCTCAATTTTGCTCCAAAAGGCTCCAAAATGCACTACTTTGCATACTTTGCCCTTAACCTGAAAACACGTGAAAATAGCTTAAAAGACTACTTTAACTAAGAAAACACAACGTAAATGCACAAGAACAAGCTCACCAAGTCGCATAAATACGCTCCTATCACTTATCCATACTACAATTGTCAACAAGAGGGTTAATTTGTGTGTTAAGTTAATTTTCGCATCAGAGTGATCCTCACTAGGATACTTGATAGAATCAGAAAGATTGAAAATGATAACTTCCCCATCAAATTTCATCGTCAAAGTTCCATTAAACACATCAATCTTAGTACGGGCAGTTTTCATGAATGGCCGTCCAAGGAGGATGGGCAATGTAGGGGAATGGTCCGACTCATCCATTTCAAGCACGTAGAAATCCGCTGGAAAGATGAAGTGATTGACCTGCACTAAAACATCTTCCAAAACTCCGTTTGGATATACATTAGATCGATCGGCCAATTATATAATCACACCATCATTTTTCAATTCACCTAAGTGCATAGATGCATAGATTGAATAAGGCATGACATTTATAGATGCACCTAAGTCTAACATGGCCAATTTAAAACGAGTATTACCAATTACACAAGGAATGGTAAAACTACCCGGATCCTTGCATTTAGTGGCCAGTTTACGTTGTAAAACAGCTGAGACATTTTCACTTACCTTGACAACCTCCTTGCTTGAAATTATCTTCCTAGTTGTGCAAAGTTCTTTTAAAAACTTGGCATACCTTGGAATTTGCTTAATTGCATCCAAAAGTGGTATGTTGACTTGAACTTTTCTAAACGTTTCCAAAATATCCTTTTCAGCCTCCTCCTTCTTTGATTGCATAAACCTTCGAGGAAAGGTACATTTGGAGGAACAATGTTAGAATTAATCAAAATTGGAACTTCCTTACCTTTGTTGGCCGAATTGGATGGTTTAGGAGCTTTTGGGGCCTGCGGCAAAGGTGTTTCCACCCTTGCCGTGGGGGTGCTTTGCTCCTCCTCTTCAACCTCATTGGAATGTGAATTGGATGGTTGGGGATCAGATCCAACTTGTTTTCCACTTCGCAAACTCATGGCCTTTGCAGATTCGAATCCTCCCTTCAGGTTGACAACGGTTGAACTAGGCAACTTACCTTGCTCTCTAAATTGTCCTACAAACTCCGCAATTTGCCCAATTTGCTTCTCCATTTGGTCAACCCTTTTGTCTTGGTTTTGCATTGCTTTGGCTTGATTTTCTTGCCCCTGGGACAAATTGGTAACTTAAGAAGTGTGTCATTATCTAAAGATGTACCTGAGGTGTTTTGGGCAGGTTGTTGTGGGGCTTGTGTTGGTGTGTATTGCTTGGTATAGAAGCCCGGAGGTTACTGCCTAAAGCCTCCTTATTGTTGGGGTTGTTAGGGCTCCCTCCACTTGAAATTTGGATGGTTTCTTGATAGGAGCATATTTATGCGACTTAATTGGCTTGTTCTCGTGCATTTACGTTGTGTTTCCTTAGATATTTTAGTGTTTAAAGTCACTTTTGTGTGTTTTTAGATTCTAAGGACAAAGTATGCAAGAAGATGCATTTTGGAGCCTTTTGGAGCAAAATTGGGCTTGGAATGATTATCACATGCTTGGAGCAAAAGGAATGAACGAAATTGAAGATTTGAAGAAGAAAGGATTCCTACTCAAATGAGGATTCCTAGAAGAATGAGGATTCCTACTCTAAGAAGGATTCCTACTTGAAGTAGGAAAGTTAAGCCAAGGTTTCCTATTTTGGTTTGACCTTTCCTCAATCCTAATTGTCCCTATGTTCCAGCAACTTTGAAGGCGTTTTAAGCATTCTAGGACACAAATTACACATTCCTTACATGGTCCACTTCCTTGCCGCACTTGTCCCACCTTTCCTCTTCCTTGCCGTGCAAGGGAGAGGGTTATTTCCTATTTCCATGCATTAGAACACATTCCTATTGTGTTTTGTCCCCTTGCCGCATATCTTAGCCAATTTCCCTTAGTTTTCTGATTTGATTTCCTATTTCTAGAAGCTTTTGACTTAAATTCTGATTACCTAAATAACCTAGGGTTTTAATTTCCTAAACCCTTTAAATAAACCTCCTTGTTACAGTCACAAACAACCATTCAATCACCCATTCACGCCAGAAATCATCCACCACTCCTTGCTGTGCCCATCCTTCACCATTCTCCATAGTTTCTGACCCCAAACACTTCTAGCCGCACCATACTACCATCCTAAACACAATTCTATTCTTCTACACCATCCATAACCCCAAAACTCACCACCAATCCTTGTGCCACAGTAAAGAGGAAGGAGGAAAGCCCTTGGACGTGCTTGTCATTCGATTGAGGATTGCTGGAACGTTTTAGGTGTAATCTTTCTTTTGTTTTCAATGTTTCAATTCAATAATCTTTGTTTTGTGAGTATGAGGAACTAAACCCTTTTAGTTAGGGGGTGATTCGAAACCATGTTCATGCTTGCAATATGATTTGATTACATCCAGTTGTGTTTTATAAGTTGTGAATTCAATTTACTTAACCGTTCGTATAAAAACTGATTTGTGTATGTTGGTTGAGAGTGCACGCTTAATTTTCATGCATGAATTTGATGCTAGAATATAAGGGAGTTTCACCTAATCGTTACGAACTTATATTCACAAGTAGTGAAGGTTGCTAGTCACAATCGCGTTAAGTAAATTCTTGGCATAAGTTTAATGCAATTCATAGTAACGAATGCTTCGTCAATGCTTATGATTTTCATAGAACTTAGTGATTCTTACTTGTATCTCTATTATGCAATTCATGTAGGGAACTTGTGGGGAATGCTTTGGGTTGTCGTATGAAATCATCCAATTCAATAACTTTTGGAAAATCTGAGGGTTAATTAGTGCAATTCACGGTTAATCTGGGGCGTTGAGAATTCATAGCTTATTGAAAAATAACTGGAAATCGTTTTGTATGCAAGTGTGTCATGTGTGGAGAAGAACCTCCTAACTATCCTTTTATACATAGTTTCATCCAAATTCGTTTTAAAAATCTGTTTTAGTTACAATTTGTTTTCTTTGTTTTCAAATTCGTCAAAACCAAATCCCCCATTATTTTGAAGTGTTAGATTAGTTAGAAATCAATTTAGTTTGTGTTTTTAAGTGTCTTGAGTCAATTTATAACTTATTTTCATCCAATTTGTGTTAGAGTTCAAAACTGCCCAGAAAGTGTTTTTAAGGCAGTTTTGAGTGTTTTGGTGCTGTTTTGAGTCTTTTGGTTTGTTTTAGTGTTTTAAAGTTTAGTTTTACATTCTTTGAGTCTAGTTCGTGTTTTAAACTTTGTTTTACGTATTTGAGTCAGTTTAGAGTGTTTAGCAATCCCTCCTAATCCCCAGTTTAAGAACGATCCCTACTTATCCATACTACAATTGTCAACAAGAGGGTTTAATTTGTGTGTTTAGTTATTTTACGCATCATTTCTCCAACCTGGATTGTATGTATTAGAATATGGATCATTCCTTGGCTGGTTGTGGCCTTGATATTCAATTGCATTAGCGCTTTCCCATCCACCATTTTCAATCAATTGAGGGCACTTTTCAGAGGCATGTCCTTGGGTAGAACACACACCACATACACTTGGTTCTTTCATCCTCATTCCTTCAGCCATCTGAGATACAATGGAAGTAAGATTAGCTAATTGCGATTGAATGTCGAATGTGGAACTTACCTCATTCACTTGCTGCCGTGGGGTGTCCCTTTGACCAACGCCTTTATATTGTTAAGCATTCAATGCTCGATTAGCAATTAAGGTCTTGGCAGCCATGGGTTTTTTGTCCACCAAAGCTCCTCCCGCTGAGGCGTCTAGCATTTGTGTGTCAATAAAATTTTCACACCAAATTTTGGCGCCGTTGCCGGGGATTAGCAAAATTGTTAATCCCCCTTTCTTTCTTTTTCGTGTCTTTTGTTTTTCGTTTCTGATTTTGTTTCGTTTATTTTACTTTTGATATTTGATTTAGTTTTCTTTCTTTGATTTCAGGTTCTAGAGAAGTAAGACATGGATTTTGCTAACATTCAAGCTCAATTGGCGAATCTTACTTCTCAATTGTCACAGATTGCCGGAAGGACTACAATGCAAAGTGTCCCTACATTTGGTGCGTCTTATAGGCAAGGATACCAAGCCAATCGATATCCACAAAGCGATTGGAGTGATCATTCAAACTCTATGTGGTGGGAAGCTCAACAAGTTCAACACGAAGCATATTGGCAGCCATATGAGGAGTTCTATTCAAGACCTATGCAGCCACCACAACCTCATATACAATATGCTCAATCAAATTCAGGTTCGTCAATAAATTATAATCAAAATCTTAATGAATTAAATTGTTTGGTGCAGGGCTCACAAAATCAAGCCAAGGAGGCTCAATAAGATGCATATTGGCAGCCATATGAGGAGTTCTACACCACACCTATACAGTCACCACCGCATACCCCATAACAATTCCAATCAAATTCAAGTATGTCCATGGATAGTGATCAAATTCTTCAAGTACTAACCTCTTTGACGCAGGACCAACAAAATCAAGACAAGAAGTTGGATAAATTAAAGAGTCAAATGGGAGAGATTATGGAATTCATGGTACAAATTCAAGAGCAAAGTGAACTCTCCAACTCAAGTGTTGAAAATTCGAAGGAAGATTTTGAAATCCACGATCCTATCACTTTAGGAAGTGCTATGGATGTTGGAGCTGGCCTAAAAACGTCCAAACATAGCCTAGAAGTGGATGAGGAGCTACTGATTGAGGAGGAGGAAGCAGACATACACACGACAAGGGTAGAACAACCCTTGCCGCAGCCCCTTAAGCCCTCTAACCCACCCACCATAAGTAAGGACGTCCTAATTTCATTTCATTCTAATGTTATTCCTCCGAATGTCCCTTTTCCTCGCAGGTTTTTGATTCCCAAGAAAGAAGAGAGTGAAAAAGACATCGTGGAAGCCTTCCCAAAGGTGCAAAATGATATTCCAATTCTTGGCACACCCACTCAAGTACCAGATTGTGTTGAAGTGTTCAAAGAACCTTGTTCACCACAAAGAAGGAGTCAAGAAAAAGAAGCGGCTGGAGAATTTCAAGAATTCATTAAAGAGGACGTATTTGAAGTAACAAAGCCCAAAGAAGTTGAGTTTGATGACACGGGACAAATCACAACCATCGTAGTAAATCTGGCCAAATTCAAAGTCCCTGAAACTTTCAAAGAAGTGGTGTTTGTCATTGAGTTCATGTTGGAGCAAACAGGTAAGCCACCTCCTCGAAATTCAATTTCGTTTTCTACTAACATGCTGTTGATGATTCAGGCACCCACGTTAGAATTTAAACCATTGCCGGATCATTTCAAGTATCACTGTCCATTCAAAGATCAATTCCATGCCATGGCCACCAATGGAGCTTAATTGGAGGTATCGTCCGGCTGGAAGACGTTAAAGCAAGCGCTTCTTGAGAGGCAACCCATGCAAATAAAGAAGACCTAGGAAGCTCCGGCATCACAACCAGATTTGCGTTCCTAAACCCTACTCTTTATTGCTTTTACTTTGCCATATTTGTCATGTTTGCTAATTGTGTTATTTGCTTGCTTTTGTGTGAGTCTATGTTTGAAACATTGAGGACAATGTTTGGTTTAAGTGTGGGGGGTGAACAAAGTGTTTTTGTTGCAAAATTCGTAGGATTTTACCACCTAACATTTCAAATGCTGTTTTTCATTGTTTTTTAGTGTTTTTAGAATGTTTTGATGTGTTTTTATGTGGCTTTACCATAAAATACGAAAATTCAAGAAAAAAATCGAAAACGTTTTGAAAAAAAACCCAAAAAAGAGTCGTTTTAAAGTTGTTTTTGTGTGTTTGTGTCTTAGGGTACCTTCCAACACAATGATGAGGATTTGGTTTTTAATTGCATGACGGTTAAAGAAAGTTACAAACATGGATGGAAGTTTGATATGCTCTTTTGTTTATGCTTGGTCATCGTTGTTGTTTACGAATTCACATGTAATCACAAAGAAAAAATCAGTTTTTGTAACATGCTTGAAGGAAGTAACTCAAACTAACACTACAACCCTGTGAGACTTGAGCCTTAACATTCTTTGGAGAGTTAATAATCTGTGAAATTGTTGTTTTCTAAAGTCGTTGCATGATCTCATCATTCTTTGCTCGGTTGCTACTTAGAAGGCGTTTCATCATTATAGATCCAAATATTAGAACTCATACCCATTTCATTCAAAGCTTAAAATTGAGTGTATAACATATAACAAGATGAAGTTGTTTAGTAGTTACCACCAGAGCCAAAAAGCCTTCATCCCATGCATTTGTTTTGTAGGTTTAACCCTTTTGAGCCTTATTTATCCTATTTTTGTTGTTAGCCACATTATCCCTACCTAGCCTAGAATAGGACCATCCATACCCTTGTTCTTAAAGTATAGTGGAGCATGACTTAGAGGGAATTCCTTTTGATCAATCATATTGCAGAAATCAAGTGTGGGGGAAGGGAATTTTTGTGTTTTGTATGCCTAAGTATAAGGCACGGGTAGAAAAGAAAAAGAAAAAAAAATTCGTGGAAAATAGAAAGAAAAAAAAAGAAAAAGTTTTGAAAAGAATGAAGAAGAGTTGAAAAATATGTTAGAAAGAGCTCTAAAGTGTTGGTTGTTGAAGAAAGGGTCCAAAAAGTTGAATTTTACCCTAAGCGTTGCATGAGTCTTCCCCTTATGTTTAACAATTGATTTTTGCATGCAAAAGTGAATTTTAAGTGTCAATTTCATTACTTTGCTTATTATTCTTTAAGGATGTTTGTTTATCCTTACCTTTCTTTGTTAGCCAATACCTTAGCCCCGTTACAACCCTTTGCTTCTATCTTGATTGTTATGTGTTTCAATATGTGGAGTTTGGAATTGGTATGAGCATATGATATCCTTGGTTCTCACGTCTAAGTAGTAGCATGCTATTCATGAGATCATATACATACATTCATAATTCCAGAAAATGCTTTTCTTGTCATAACATATGTGAGCATTAGTTTTCATATTTACATCAATCTTCTCACATATAACTAGTGTAGGGTGTGTGGTCAGAAAATCTGAGTGAAAATTGAGTGCATATCTAGTGAGGAATTGAGGGATTCTCTAAGGCATGTTACCACATTCAAAACATTGTTTTAATTGATTAAATGTGAGCTAGTAAGTGATGACTATGATTAAGTATGTGCTCGAGAGTAGGGATGGCTAAAATCTATGTGAGTGGTGATCTTTGGCGTGTCATGTTGCATTGGAAATCCCTAAGGCGATTGTTGGAAGGTTTAGGTTATGTTATGTTTTGTTTTGTTTGCTTTGTTTTGCTCGAGGACTAGCAAAAGCGAAGTGTGGGGGAATTTGATAGGAGCAGGCGTCTAGCATTTGGCGTTCAATTGGTAGAAGCCCTTCGTAGAAATATTGAAGAAGAAGTTCCTCCTTCATCTGGTGCTGGGGACATGAAGCAACAAGGGTTTTAAAACGCTCATAGTAAGTGGGAAAGGATTCACCTTGGTTTTGTTGAATGCCACTAATCCTTTTGCGTAGTAGAATGACTCGAAAAGTTGGGAAAAACTTCTCCAAAAATGCCTGTTTCATACTTTCCCATGATGTGACAGTTCCGGGGGCTAGCTCATACAACCAATCTTTAGCCTTTTCTAAGAGAGAAAAGGGAAAAGCCTTCATTTTCAGAATGCTCCCATCAACATTCACAGGGGTCATGCTCGAACAAACAACCTCGAACTCCTTCAAGTGTTTATTAGGATCTTCCATGGACATCTCGTGGAACTTAGGAATGTGATGCAACAAACTTGATTTCAATTCGAACTCGTCCGTCTTCCCTAGGGCAGCCATGGGGTATTGGATGCATAGAGGAGCGGCATTGTCCAATGCCAAAGCGGAAAGCTCCTTGATTGTTCGATTGTCCGCTGTCATGTTGGGATCTTCCTCTTCTTCTTCAAGTGGATGTTCTTCAAACTTAGGTTCAGGAATAGGTGGGTTACGATCTTGCTGATTCCTATTCCTTCTCAAAGTTCTCTCAAAATCGTCGTCAAAGTCCAAGATATGCTCACGAACCGGATGAGAACTCCGAGTCATAAACTAGTACCTAAAACAAGAGAACAAACAAGGTCAGTAACTAACATAAAAACACACGAAAATAAACAAAAAAAAAAGAAATAACAAGGGCTTAGCAATGTTGCTAATCCCCGGCAACGGCGCCAAAAATTTGATGCAAAAATTATCGTAACACGCAAATTATACCCTCTTGTTCTCAATTGTAGTAAAAAATGTAAGTAGGGATCGTTCTAGGCCGAGGATTAGGAGGGATTGCTAAAACACTTGAAACTGACTTAAAAACGTAAAATTAAGTTTAAAACACCAAATTAGACTCAAAAGATGCAATACAAACTAAAAAGACTCAAAACTACTTTAAAAGACTTAAAACAACTTAAAACAACGAAGTAGACTCTAAACTGACTCTAGGGATGGTTTTGGACGAAATTAGATTCTAACTTGACTCAAGACACTTAAAAACACAAATCAAAACAGATTTTTACTAATAAAACACTTTAAAGTAAAGGGGGATTTGATTTTGACGAATTTGAAAACAAAACAAACAGATTATAAAGTAAAACAGATTCTGGACGAATTTGGGTAAACTATGGATGATGGGCTAGCTAGAGGGTTCTTCTCCACACATGACACACTTGCACATAAACCAATTTTCAGTTATTCTTTCAATAAATCATGAAACTCCACACCCCAGGTTAATTAAGTCCGCTTAAATTAACCTTCAAGTTCTCCTTAAGTTATTGAATTGGATGGGAAAACACATACAACAATTCAAGCATCATTCAAAAGTCTTTTACGTGAACAGCACAATAAAGATACAATCAAAGATCATTAAGCATTATGAAAACTATAAGTATTGACGAGGCATTCGTTACTATGATGAGCTTGAAACTCCTGCCAAGAATTCATTTAACGCGATCGTGTATAAGCGACCTCCACTACTTGTGAATATAAGTTTGTAACTATAAGTGAAACTCCCTTATACTCTTAGCATCATATCCATGCATGCAAACTAAGTGTGCACTCTTAATAAACATACACGAATAAGTTATCAATCAAGCAGTTAAACAAATTGAATTCACAACTGAAGGTAATCAATTCATATTGCAAGCATGAACATGGTTTCGAATTCCCCCTAGCTAAGGGGGGTTTAGCTTCTCATACTTACAAAGCAAAGATAAACAAATTTAGACATTGAAAACAAAAGAAAGAAAACACCTAAATGCTCCAACGATCCAAGTTGGACAGCAAGCACGTCCAAGCACTTTCCTTCCCTTCCTTTGCTACGGCACAAGGTGTTGGTGAGTGTTTGAAGGTTTGTTTGTATGGATGAATGGATGTGAGGATGAATGGAAGTGTTTGGATGAAGGTTTATCGAAATGGGGATGAATTATCAAGCAAAAACTAAGCTATATGGCTGCCACACACACTTCCTTTTATTGAGGAAGTGCACAGCAATGGAGGGGAATTGGTGGTGTTTGAAATGATTCAAAGGTGAAAGTGAAGTGATGATGCAAAGCATGGGGGTAAAATGGAGTGGTGTTGCAGCTACGGAACTTGGATGATTATGCACATGGTAAAGAAAGAAAAGGGAGGTGGAATGGTGCAAAAATGAGTCAAAGGTGGAACAAGACTCATGATGCATGGCATGGGATTCCAAATGTGGTGGATGGTGCATCAATGAGTGCATGTAGTGGAGGTAAAAGTTGCATGAAATTTGATGGGTGAAGGGGACAAGAAATGTGCAGCACTTGAGTGCAATGATTTAATGCTTTGATGCATGAAATCAGAAATAATGAAGGAGACAAGGGTGGTGCATAGCATGGTGATGTGAAATATATAAGCACACAAATTAAACCCTCTTTTTATCAATTGTAGCAAAGTATGTAAGTAGGGATCGTTCTAGGCCGGGGATTAAGAGGGATTGCCAAATCACTTGAAACTGACTCAAAACGTAAAAACAAAGTTTAAAACACTAAACTAGACTCAAAGAATGCAAAACAAAACTATAAAACACCAAAACAAACCAAAAGACTCAAAACAGCAAATAAACACTCGAAACTGCCTTAAAAACACTTTCTGGGAAGTTTTGAAGACCTAACACTAAATTGGACGAAATTGGGTTATGACTTGACTCAAGACACTTAAAAACACAAACTAAATTGATTTCTAACTAATCTAACACTTCAAAATAAATGGGGATTGAGTTTTGACAAAAATTAAAAACAAGAACAAACTTTGTAAATTGAACAGATTCTGAAACGAATTTGATAAAAATGAATGGATGGAAAGCAAGCTAAGGGGTTCTTCTCCACACATGTCAAACTTGCATACAAAACGATTTCCAATTGCTTCTCAATAAACCATGAATTCCCAACGCCCCAAATTAACCGTGAATTGCACTAATTAACCCTCAGATTTTCCTAAAGTTATCGAATTGGATGAATTGCATACGACAACCCAAAGCATTCCTCACAAGTTCCTTGCATGAATTGCATAACAAAGATACAAGCAAAGATCATTAAGTTCTATGAAAATCATAAGCATTGGCGAGGCACTCGTTACTATGAATTGCATGAAACTTATGCCAAAAATTTACTTAACACGATTGTGATCAACAACCGTTACTACTTTTGAATAAGTTCATAACGATTAGGTGAAATTCCCTTATATCCTAGGATCAAACTTATGCATGAAAATTAAGCGTGCACTCTCAACTAACACACACAAATCAGTTTTAATTCATGTAGATAAGTAAATTGAATTCACAACTTATGAAACGCAATTGAAAGTAATCAAATCATATAGCAAGCATAAACATGGTTTCGAATCCCCCCATAGCCAAGGGGGGGTTTAGTTCCTCATACGTACCAAACAAAGAGTATAGAATTTAAACATTGAAATCAAAAGAAAGAAAACACCTAAACGCTCCAACGATCCTAACTTGAATGGCATGCATGTCCAAGGCTTCTCCTCCTTCCTCTTTGCTGCGGCACAAGGATTTGGGGACAAGTTTAGATGGTATTTGTATGGAGGAATGGATGGGAGATGGTATGGTGGTGTTTAGGATGGATGGGGGTGTGGCAAAAGAGAGAAAGATGGCTGAAAATGTGTTTGTGACGTAGTGTATGAATGTGTAGATGGGTTTGGCTAAAAGAATGGATGGAGAATGGGTGGTGTGGCTGATTGTGTTTTTGATGTAGTGTAATCTCCAATGTTCTTCCCTTCACTCCCTATTTATAGAAGCTCCAAAGCAAAGAATCACTCAAGTGGCTTCAATAAACAATACAAACAAAGACCAAAATGATGCAAAAACAGCTAGTTTACATGCTCTTTTATCATTATGTCTTGCCTTTAACAAAAGGCAATCATTCCTCTTTCGCTAATTCAACTCCTTTGTAGCTGTCCATGTGCCTTCATTCTTCAATTTCTGATGCATTTACCTTGTATTCCATCCCTTTTCCACATGTACTAGCTGTTAGACAACTTTCACACACATGTTTTGCATCATTTCATCTTGCAAACATCAACTTTCGGCCACTTTACACCTCTACACACATGCTATGCATCATTTCAGCTTGCAATTATGTTTGTAGTTGCTGAAAATGTGAATACATCTTGTAAAGCAATCCAACAAATGGCATCTTTCACTTCTTTTCCTTTCAAATTGTTCCTCAAGTGTATGTATCTGCACACTTCCACACTTCAACTACATTATGCAGATTTTTGCATGTGTTGACACCCTTTTTAAAACACCAAAAACGTCCATCCCACTTGCTCCATATGCATGCAATCCATTTTGGCCCAAAATTGTTCCAAATTGCACCAAAATGCACATTCTTTCCAACTTTGTTATTAGGACCTACAAACACACGAAAATAGCTTAAAACACTCTTATAAGCAATAACTAACTAAGTAAATGCAAGAAAACATGTTAACTAAGTCGCATAAATATGCTCCTATCAACTTCCCCCACACTTAGCTTTTGCTAGTCCTCGAGCAAAACGAAACAAACAAACAAAAACAAAGTAAACAAAACACATTCTAATCCTTCCAACATTTGCCTCAGGGATTTCCAATGCACATGACATGTTAAAAATCATTATTCCCACAGATTTTAGTTATCTTCACACTTGAGCACATACTTAATCACAGTCACCACTTACTAGTTCACATTTAATCAATTAAAATGATGTTTTGAATGTAGTAACATGCCTCAGAGAATTTGCTCAATTCCTTACAAGATACTCTCTATTTTTCACACATTTTCTGACTACACACCCTACACTAGTTATATGTTAGAAGATTGATGTAAACATGAAAACGAACACTCACATATATGTGTTACAAAGAAAGCAATTTCTGGAGTTATTAAGCATGTTTAGATATGATCTCCTGAATGGAATGCTACTACTTAGATGCGAGAACCAGTGACACCATATGCTCATACCAAATTCAAACTCCACAAATTGAAACACATAACACTCAAGATAGAAGTCAAGGGTTGTAACGAGGCTTGGGGTAATGGTTAACAAAGGAAAGATAGGGATAACAAACGTTCTTAAAGCAATAGCAAGCAAAGTAATGAAATCGAAACTTAGAATTCACTTTAGAATGCAGAAATCAACTTTTAACACAAATGGAAGATTTAAGCAACACTTAGGGTTTTTTTTTCGACCCCTGCCTTATTAAGGACTTTGGCACACACACACACAAGAATCACTTGTTTTCTACAATACATTAATCAAAAGGAATTCATTTTGAGTCATACATTACTATGCTTCAAGAACAAGGGTATGGATGGTCCTAATCTAGGCTAGGTGAGGATAGTGTGGGTTAACAAAGAACGTAGGCTACACAAGGCTCAACGGGGTTAAACTTAAACATATAATGTATGGGATAGGCTTTTTGGCTTTTGGATCACTAAACAACTTCATCTTGAATATGTGTTATGCAAATCAATAACATGCTTTGAATGAAATAGGCATGAGTTCTAGCATTTTGAACTAAATGATGAAACACCTTCTAAGTAGCAACCAAGCAAAGAATAATGAGATCATGCAACGACT
Organism: Malus x robusta; assembly: GCA_963082935.1. NCBI lineage: Eukaryota > Viridiplantae > Streptophyta > Magnoliopsida > Rosales > Rosaceae > Malus > Malus x robusta. Next base: position 15,021,451 of record OY720328.1, read on the forward strand.
TTAGAAAACAATGATGCACAGTTTATTAACTCTCCAAATAAACGTTTAGGCTCAAGTCTCACAAGGTTGTAGCGAACATTTGAGTTCCTTCTTTCAAGCATGTTACAAAACTGATTTTTCCTTTATGATTGCATGTGAATTCATAAATTATAACCACAACCAAGCATACACCAAAGAGTAAATCAAATTTTCATCCATGTTTATAACTCTCTTTAACAGTCATGTAATTAAAAACTAAATCCTCATCATTGTGTTGGAAGGTACCCTAAGACACAAATAAACAAACAAAAACAACTCTTTTTGGGTTTTTTTTTTTTTTTTTTTTCAAAACAATTTTTCAAAATTTTATGAGATTTTCGGATTTTTATGTCAAAACACACTAAAACACTCCAAAACAGCTTAAAAATACTTAAAAACAGTAAAGAACAACACTAGAAGTAATGGGTGATAAACTCCTACGAATTTTATGCAAAACAACTTGGTTACCCCCACATACTTAAATCAAACATTGTCCTCAATGTTTTAAGCATAAACTCACACAAAAACAAGCAAACAAACAATTAACGAATAAACATGACAAATATGGCAAAGTAAAACCCAGACAGAGTAGAGTTTAAGAACGCAAATCTGGTTTTGGAGATAGATGATCTTGTTGACTTTCCACAGCTTTGATCTCGAACTGGTTTGGAATTCTGAGCGAGAGTTGCACAGTCTGCATTCTTCTCTGCTTGTTTCTTCTGCATGGCAGGTAGTCACGAGGTAGAGGTGGTGGTCTATTTCTTTCTTCAATCTTTCCAAGTGCCCACCTCTTGCTTTCTTTCTCCTTGTCCCTAGTTGAGGATGAATCAGCACGTTGTCTCCACATGCTTCGAGGTATCATTTTCACTTCCCTTATATGTTCCCCAGGCAGATGTGGTAGACGAAGAGGAAGCATAAGATGATGAAGATGAGTACTCGAGAGCAAGGCTAGGTAAGCAATCAGGAAGGGGTTCCAGGTAGTTGGTTCCAGATCGGAAGATTGATACCAAGTGTTGGCTGATTGCTCTCTTTCTCCTTGTCCCAAAACAACAACAAGGAGAAGGATAGGGAGAAAGCATGATATGCGATACTCTTGCTTTCAACCTTCATGATATGAAATATTTTTGCTTCGGATGAGTTGTTTGCAGAGGTACCCCAAGGAATAAGGAGCACTGAATGACTCGAGAGGGTTTGTTGGAAAGGCATTCTCGGAGAAGAAGAAGGGTTATGTATGTCTGCCTTGCAATGGAGGGTGAAGGGTGACATTTATAGGAATTAATAACCGGTACTATTCTTTCACTCTTGTCAGCAACCGTTGGATGATTTAATAATAAACTTCACGTGCTTTCTACTTCACAAGAGATTTTCGACAGATTGCCCGTAATTTCCGCAAAGCTGAGTGTGCATGTGGTTGGCGCTGACACGTCTGGAAAAGCGAGTGCCTCTTCGATATCTCGAATCAGCGCTTCGATAAACTGCCCGTGATTTCCGTAAAGCTGACTCTGCATGTGACAGATGTTGACACGTCTGGAAAAGTAGATGGTTGGAATCGGCGCTTCAATAAACTGCTCATGATTTTCGCAAAGCTTACTCTGCATGTGACAGATGCTGACACGTCTGGAAAAACAGATGCCTCTTCGATATCTGGAATCTCGTCGAGTGCAGAGGTTGCATGTGACAAGTGCGGACAAATCTGGAAAAGAAGATTGGCCGTGGTTTCTAAGCAAGCCCAGCTTTTGAGAAAGCTAGGGCCTCTTTGATTTTTGAGTTGGCCTCTTCGATTTCTGAGCTCACCTCTTCGATCTCTGAAATCCCATCGAGTGCTAATTTTTATAGAGGTACGCAGGACGTTCAAAGCACACTTGAATTTCTGCTTGTAGAAACTCCCTTCTTGCACTTCTACGATCTTGACTTGTCCGACCTCTTCTTTCTTTAACACCTCTGAAAATGTCTGGCCCCTCCGACCGTCGTTTTGACTTGAACCTTGGTGAAGAGGCAGTCCCGCCTTCTCCAGACAACATATGACGCCCATCCTTCATATCCCCTACTGGTCCTCTTAGTGTGCAGTGTGCGGGTTCTGTGTCCAACATGGCCCAACGCCTATTTGCTCGAACCCGTCAAGTTGAATCGTTGGCGGCTGAAGTGATGAGTCTCAAACAGGAGATTAGAGGGCTCAAGCATGAGAATAAATAGTTGCACAAGCTCGCACACAACTATGCCACAAACATGAAGAGGAAAATTGACCAGATACAGGAATCTGATAGTTAGATTTTACTTGATCATCGGAGGTTTGTGGGTTTGTTCCAACAGCATCTGCCTTCGTCTTCTGGGGCTGTACCACGTAGTGAAGCTCCAAATGATTAACCTCTGATACCTCCTCCTTCTGTGGCCCCGCCGACTGCTGAGGCTCCGCCAACTACTGAGACTTCTCCCAAACAGCCTTTGTGAAGGCTTCCTCTTGTATTTTTCTGCTTAATGTTCCTTTTTTTTTTATGAATGTAAAAATACTTTGCATATCTGTCAATGTTTCAAAAAAAAAAGAAATCCAAACCCAAAAATAATTAAATAAGCAACAACCAAATAAATTAAAAAAAAAAATTGACAATCAGGCAAAATGAAAATGCAGAAAAGGGAAGGTTTTTAGAAACGCAAAACTGCTTGTCGAGCGATTCAAAAATCTTCCTCATTTGAATACATGGGTTGCCTCCCAAGTAGCGCTTGCTTTAACATCTTGCATAATAGGGCTTCAATCGGTGCCCATTCACCTTGAATTCATGTCCCGTTTTCAAGCTTTGGATTTGGACTGCACCATGAACAAAAACATTAGTAATAACAAACGGTCCAATCCACTTAGAACGTAACTTACCGGGAAACAACCGTAAACGGGAGTTGAACAAGAGCACTTTCTGGCCTATGGAGAATGTTTTGCCTCGAATCATCTTATCATGGAAAGCTTTGGTCTTCTCCTTGTAAATGCTAGCATTCTCGTACGCCTCATGCCGTATCTCATCATAACGATTAGGTGAAATTCCCTTATATCCTAGCATCAAATTCATGCATGCAAACTAAGTGTCGACCCTCAATCAACATACAAGAATAAGTTTTAATTCACATAGATAAGCAAATTGAAATCACAACTTATGAAACGCAATTAGAAGTAATCAAATCATATAGCAAGCATAAACATGGTTTCGAATCCCCCCTAGCTAAGGGGGGTTTAGTTCCTCATACTCGCAATTACACAAAGATAACTTAAATTAAACATTGAAATCAGAGATAGAAAACACCTAGAAACGCTCCAACACTCCCAATGCTAGGGCATAGGCACGGCACAAGGTTGTTCCTTCTCCTTCCTTCCTTGCAATAGTCACGGCACAAGAGAGATGAATGTGTTTGGGGGATGTATGAATGTAGGAAAATATGGTAGAGGGTGGTGACTAAATGGTGCAGCAAAGGGTGGTATTTATAGGCTGAAATTCGCAGCCCCTATGTAGCAAAGGAAAAGGATTTAAAAGCCTAATTTGTATAGGATAGTAACACACAATCCTTGAAGGAAAAGGCTAAGGCTTTTAGAAACTAAGGGGGAAAGGAATAATCAGGTTTCTAGAAGTCCTAGAAAGGTTTGGGGCGTCACTTTTGTAGGACAACGGATAAGGCCTTCTAGAAAGGTTGTTTTGTGGCTGATTTATAGAGAAACAAGGGATAAGGTGTGGCACCTTTGTAGGAAGGAATAAGGCTTCTAGAAATCAGGTTTTAGGTCTCCAAATAGGAAAAGAAATCCCTTTTGTAGCTGAAATCTTAATGCATTAGGATTAGGGAAAGATAGGATAGGATAAGGTTTGTTTGGATACGATAAGCTAAGATAAGGTTATGGATAATGTTTTGGATAAGGTTTCTTCACTTGAGCTGATTCTTTGGCTTTAACTTTCCTTCTTCAAGGAGGAAACCTTGTTTGAGTAGGAGTCTTCAATCTTCTAGAAATCCAACTTCAATTAGGAATCATTCTTCAACTAGGAATCCATTGTTGACTAGGATTTCATCTTCAATTAGGCACTTTCCTACTTCAATTAGGAAACTTTGCATCTTCAATTCTTCAAATTCGTCCATTCTTTGTGCTCCATAAGCATGAACTCCATTCAAGCTCAATTTTGCTCCAAAATGCTCCAAATTGCATCTTTTTATATGCTTTGCCCTTAAAACCTGAAAACACATGGAAATAGCTTAAAAGACTACTTTAACTAAGAAAACATAACGAAAATGCATAAGAACAAGCTAACTAAGGTGCATAAATATGCCCCTATCAAATTCCCCCACACTTAGCTTTTGCTAGTCCTCGAGCAAAACAAAACAAAACAAAGTAAACAAAACGAAATAAAACATGTAAAACACAACCTAAACCTTCCAACGTTGCCTCAGGGATTTCCAATGCACATGACATGTTAAAAATCATCATTCCCACAGATTTTAGCCATCTTTATACTTAAGCACATACTTAATCATAGTCACTACTTACTAGCTCATATTTAATCAATTAAAACAATGTTTTGAATGTAGTAACATGCCTTAGAGAATTGCTCAATTCCTTACTAGATATGCGCTCAATTTTCATACAGATTTTCTGACTACACACCCTATACTAGTTATATGTGAGAAGATTGATGTAATTATGAAAATGAATGCTCACATATATGTCTAACAAAGAAAGCAATTTCCGGAGTTAACAACATGTTTAGATATGATCTCATGAATGGTAAAAGACCTTCGTAAATATATTGAAGAAGTAGCTCCTCCTTCATTTGGTGCTGTGGACATGAAGCAACAAGAGTTTTAAAACGTTCATAATAAGTTGGAAAAGACTCACCTAGGCTTTGCTGAATTCCACTAATCTTTTTGCGAAGAAGAATGACTCGGGATGTCGGAAAGAACTTCTCTAAGAAGGCTCGCTGCATACTCTCCCATGATGTGATAGTTCCGGGAGCCAACTAATACAACCAATCCTTGGCCTTTTCCAACAAAGAAAAGGGAAAAGCCTTCATCTTCAATATGTTGCTGTCCACGTTCACCGGTGTCATACTTGAGCGTACTACTTCGAACTCCTTTAAATGCTTATTGGGGTCCTCCATTGATAACCCATGGAACTTGGGTATATGATGTAGCAAACTTGACTTTAACTCAAATTCATCGGTCTTCTCAGGGGCTGCCTTAGGGTATTGGATGCAAAGAGGGGCTGTATTGGCCAAACCCGAGGCAGAAAGCTCCTTAATCGTTCGATTGTCGGCTGCCATGGTTGGTACTTCCTCTTCAAATCTTGTCGTGGCCTCCTCTTCAACCTCAACTTCTTGCTCTTCTAATTCAGGTTCGGGACTAGGAGGATTAGACTCTTGCACTTTCTTTTTCCTTCTCAAAGTCCTCTCAAAATCACCGTCAAAGTCGAAGATATGCTCACGAACAGGTTGTGAGCTACGGGTGATAAACTAGTACCTGCACACAACATTGCATAAGGTTAGTAACCAACTTAATAGACTCGACACAAGTAAGGAAATAAGGTGCCTATACACAGCACAAAAACAAAACACACACACACGGTGCAAAATTCAAAAACAAAACAGAAACTAAACAATTTAAACAAGACTCAAGACAAGGGATTAGCAACTTTGCTAATCCCCGGCAACGGTGCCAAAATTTGATGTGAAAATTATGTTGACACACAAATTAAACCCTATTTGTGACAATTGTAGTAATGATGTAAGTAGGGATCGTTCTAACCGGGGATTAACTAGGGGTGCTAATCTAATTATAAATTGATTTAAAAACACAAAAACTAAACTTAAAGACTCTAACAAGACTACTATGACTCAAAATAGATTTGAAATACTTAAAACTGCCTAAAACAATCAAATTGACTCAAACAGAAACTAGAACTTCATTTGGACGAATTTGAAAGTGTTTATGACTCCAAATGCTTAAAAACACAAAATAAAACAGATTTGAATGACTAAGACTCAACAAAATATGGGGGATTGCGTTTGGACGAAATTAGATTAAATGGGCAGATTGTAAAGAAAACAGATTGTAAGACAAAATTATGATGAATCAATGGATGATGGAATAGCTAAGGGGTTCTTCTCCACACATGAAATATATGCAACCTAAATCAATTTCCAGTTATCAACTTAATAAGTTATGAACCTCGACACTCCAAGTTAATTAGGTCCACTTAAATTAACCTTCAGTTTTCCCTAGAATCATTGAATTGGATGAATATGCATCGCAAACAAATTATTCCTAACAAGTTCTCTATATGAACAGCATGATAAAGACATAAGTTAGAATTATTACGTTCATTGGAAATCATAAGCATCAACAAGGCATTTGTAATTATTAAAAGCATAATACTCTTGCCAGGAATCTACTTAACACGATCGTGACCAGCGACCTTCACTACTTGCGAATATAAATTCATAACGATTAGGTGAAACAAACTTATATCCTAGCACCAAATTCAAGCATGCAAATTAAGCGTGCACTCTCAATCAACATACAAGAATAAGTTCTAAATCAAACGGTTAAGCAAATTGTATTCACGACTTATGCAACGATAACTGGAAGTAATCAACTTATTTCACATATATAATCATGGTTTTGAATCCACCCTTAGCCATAACGAATTTAGCCAATCATACTTAAAGGAAAACAAAGATTATATGAATTAGACATTGAAATATAAGATAGAAAACACCTAAAATCGTTCAACAACTCAGAATGAAGAGCCCAACAATTGAGTGAATCTGTCCCCTTTCCTTTCTTGCGGCAGATTGGGTGGTGATGCTTTCTGGGCTGTTTTGATGATGTAGAATGGATTTTGGGGGTTGTAGAGGCACGACAAGGGGTGTAGGGTGAGTGTGGATGAGTGTTTGATGGGTGGAAAGAGGTGGAGAGCTCGGTAAAGATGGTGGATGGGTGCGGCAGATTGTAGACTAGGGTTTCTGGAATGTAGAATGAATATGGCAGGTGGTAATTCGGCCAAGAGGTTATAATGTGTATATATAGGCATCCAAAACCCTAGGGCAATCAGATTAGGGCCTCTAAAACCCAAATCCATCAGAAATTAGGTTAAAACAATCAGATTTTTAATGGGAAAAGGCCTAGGGTGCGGCTGGTTTGCTAGGTTAAAGGATGGGCCTTCTAGAATGCCTTGCAAGGCAAGAAAATCATATTTCTAGAAGGCTAGGTGCGGCAAGGGTTAGGGGGAAAGGATAGGGCTTCTAAAAAGCCCAAAACCAAGAGGAAATAAGGTCCAACCCACGGCAAGGATGAGAATTTGTTCTAGAACCCTTCTTTGTGTCTTCCAACGCTTAGGAACCTTCTAAGATTGCTTAAACTCAAGGCCATTTAAGTTTAGGAAAGATCAACCTAAAATGGAAACTTTTAGGCTTAGCTTTCCTACTTCAAGTAGGAAACCTCGTTTGAGTAGGAATTTTCGTTCTTCTAGGAATCCATCTTCAACTAGGTATCCCTCGTTGATTAGGAATCCTTCTTCAATTAGGACTCCTCCTCGGACTAGGAATCCTTCTTGGACTAGGACTCCTCAAATTTTCAATTTCGTCCAAACCTTGTGTTCCAAGCATGTACTTTCCAATCTAAGCTCCATTTTGCTCCAAAAGGCTCCAATTTGCATCCTTTTATGTAATATGCCCTTAAAACCTGAAAACATATGAAACTAGCTTAAAAGACTACTTTAAGCTAAGAAAACATAACGAAAATGCATAAGAACTAGTTAACTAAGGCGCATAAATATGCTCCTATCAAAGAATTTCTCTAAAAATGCCCTCTTCATGCTTTCCCAAGAAGTGACCGTCCCGGGTGCTAATTCATAAAGCCAATCTTTAGCCTTTTCCACAAGAGAGAATGGAAAAGCCTTCATCATCAAAATGTTCCCATCGACATTGATGGGTGTCATGCTCGAACAAACAACTTCGAACTCCTTGAGATGCTTGTTTGGATCTTTCATGGACAACCCATGGTATTTGGGAATGTGATGTAACAAGCTTGACTTCAATTCGAACTCGTTGATCTTGCCTTGAGCAGCCAAGGGGTATTGAATGCACAGGGGTGCGACATTGGCCAACCCCGAGGTCGAGAGTTCTTTTATTGTACGATTATCCGCTACCATGACTTCTTCTTCTTCTTCAAATTCAGATTCGGCCTCTGAACTTGAACTAGGTGGATTAGGTTCTGATAGGAGCATATTTATGCGACTTAGTTAACATGTTTTCTTGCATTTACTTAGTTAGTTATTGCTTATAAGAGTGTTTTAAGCTATTTTCGTGTGTTTGTAAGTCCTAATAACAAAGTTGGAAAGAAAGTGCATTTTAGTGCAATTTGGAGCAATTTTGGGCCAAAATGGATTGCATGCATATGGAGCAAGTGGGATGGACGTTTTTGGTGTTTTAAAAAGGGTTTCAACACATGCAAAAATATGAATAATGAAGTTGAAGTGTGGAAGTGTGCAGATACATACACTTAAGGAACAATTTGAAAGGAAAAGAAGTGAAAGATGCCATTTGTTGGATTGCTTTACAAGATGTATTCACATTTTCAGCAACTACAAACATAATTGCAAGCTGAAATGATGCATAACATGTGTGTAGAGGTGTAAAGTGGCCGAAAGTTGATGTTTGCAAGATGAAATGATGCAATACTTTGACTCAAAAGATTAAAAGAAAACAGATTGTAACATAAGTAACTCAGAAAACACTTAAAAGACTCAAAACAGCACAATACTAACAATTAGACTCAAAACAGATTATAGAGATGAAATTGGACAAATTTAAAACTAAACTAAGACCCAAACGATGTTTATGGACTAAACCTAACCTATATTAACTCAAAACACTCTAAAGAACCTAATTAGGACAGATTCTGACCTAATAACATAAAACAAAAAAAGGTGTTTGATTTCTGACGAAATTGAATTAAAACTAAACAGATTGCAAATCAAAGTAAACTAAAACGAAATTGAGATGAATTCAAGGGTGAAAAGATAGTTAGAGGATCCTTCTCCACACATGAACATATGCAACATAAATCAATTTCCAGTATTGTTTCTTTAAACCATGAACGACAATGCCCCAAATTAATCGTGAATGCACAAATTAACTATCAGATTTCCCTAAATTCATTGAATTGGATGAATGCATGCTACAACCCAAATTATTCTTCTCAAGTTCCCTATATGAACAGCATGATAGAGATACATTCAAAGATCATTAAATTCCATGGAAATCATAAGCATTGACAAGGCAATTATAACTATGAACTGCATGATACTTTTGCCAAGAATCTACTTAACACAATTGTGACTAACAATCTCCACTACTTGTAATTATAAGTTTCTAACGATTAGGTGAAAGTCCCTTATAATTTAGCATCAGATTCAAGCATGCAAACTAAGTAGGCCTCCTTAATCAACACACAAGAATAAGTTATCAATCAAATAGATAAGTAAATCGCATTCATGTTTTACGAAACAATAACTGAAAGGAATCAATTCATATTAACATATGTCCATGGCTTCAAATTCACCACTAACTAATAAGAGTTTAGTTCCACATGTTCATAGCAATTGAAAAGCAAATTGAAATAAACATCGAAACTGAAACAAGGGAAGAAAGATCTATGAAAACTCCCAAGGATGCAGATGGCTTACGCACAAGGCCCTCATTCATCAATGGAATGCACGACAAAGCTCTCCTTCTTCTCCAAAAGGTGCGGCAGAGATGTATATGGATGTAGGATGGTGTTTTGTGATGTAGAATGGTAATTAGGGTTGCAGTAAGGTGTTTCTGAATGGTGTGAAGGGCGGTTACGAATTTAGGCTTTAAAACAACTATTTATAGGCTAGGGTTTTCACAAAATCTGATGGGAATAGGTTAGGGTTTTGGAGATAAAAGGCTTGGCCCATCGAAGGGAGAAAAGAATTAGGGTTTTATGCAGATTTTTAGGCTTCTAGAACACTAGGTGTGGCACAACCCTAGGGTGGATGGATTAGGGTTTAAACTTAGCAGAAAATAAACGATTAGGGCCCTAGGGTGCGGCATGGGCTTAGAACAAAGCTGAAAAAGGATTAAGAAACTTCCAATTCAAGAGTAGAAACGTTCAAGAATGGAAACCTCCAAGAATAGCAACTTCCAACTTTAGAAACTTTGGTTTCTAATTCTGAACTCTTTGTTCTTCATGTTCATTTCTTCATTTCTTGCCTCCTTTGATCTTCAATTTCGTCCATCCATTTGACTCCAAGCATGTGTGATGCGTAAATAAACTTAACACACAAATTAAACCTTCTTTTTATCAATTGTAGCAAAGTATGTAAGTAGGGATCGTTCTAAATCGGGGATTAGGAGGGATTGCTAAACTCTTGAAAACTGAATTAGAAACGTAAAAACAAAGTTCAATACACTAGATTAGACTCAAAGAATGCAAAACTAAAGTTTAAAATACTAAAACAAACCAAAAACTCAAAACAACAACCAAAAGACTCAAAACTGCCTTAAAAACACTTTCTGGGCTGTTTTGAGCACAAAGCACCAAATTGGACGAATTTGGGTTTTAACTTGTACCGAAACACTTAAAAACATAAACCAAGACACTTTCTAACTAATCTAGGACTTCAAAATAAATGGGGATTTGATTTGGACGAAAATAAACTAAATGGCCAGATTGTAAAGAAAACAGATTGTAAGACAAAATTGTGATGAATCAATGGATGATGGAATAGCTAAGGGGTTCTTCTCCACACATGAAATATATGCAACGTAAATCAATTTCCAGTTATCAATTTAATAAGTTATGAACCGCGACACTCCAAGTTAATTAGGTCCGCTTAAATTAACCTTCAGATTTCCCTAGAATCATTGAATTGGATGAATATGCATCGCAAACAAATTATTCCTAACAAGTTCTCTATATGAACAGCATGATAAAGACACAAGTTAGAATCATTACGTTCGTTCGAAATCATAAGCATCAACAAGGCATTCGTAACTATGAAAAGCATGATACTCTTGCCAGGAATCTACTTAACACGATCGTGACTAGCGACCTTCACTACTTGCGAATATAAATTCATAGCGATTAGGTGAAACAAACTTATATCCTAGCACCAAATTCAAGCATGCAAATTAAGCGTGCACTCTCAATCAACATACAAGAATAAGTTCTAAATCAAACGGTTAAGCAAATTGTATTCACGACTTATGCAACGATAATTGGAAGTAATCAACTTATTTCACATATATAATCATAGTTTTGAATCCCCCCTAGCCAATAGGGGTTTTAGCCACTCATGTTCATAGCAAAACGAAAGGGAAAGAAATTACACATTGAAATTATGAAACGAATTACACCTAGAATGCACCAATAACGCAGCTTGGACATCCAAGGATCCTTCCTTCTTCCTCCTTGCTGCAACGCACAAGTGGTTGGGTTTTGGGGATTATGGATGGTGTAGAAGTATGGATTTAGGGTTAGGATGAGTGTATGGGGCGGCTAGGGATGTTTTTAGGCAGAAATTAGGGTGAATGGTGGTAGAATGGTGCGGCTAAGTGTATGGAATGGGTTCTGGCGTGAATGGCATTCTATGGATCATTTGTGGCTGCAAAAGAGAGTTTATTTAAAGGGATTTCAGGAATTAAAACCCTAAGTTTATTTAGGTAAACAGAAATTAAGTCAAAAGCTTCTAGAATTAGGAAACAAAATCAGAAAATTAAAGGAAAGGCAAGGGAATATGCGGCAAGGTCTCTAAAACACATTAGGAATGTGTTTTAATGCCTAAAATCAGGAATGGACCCTCTCCCTTGCACGGCAAGGAAGAGGAAAGGTTAAGGGGGGTGCGGCAATGTATATTTTTGTGCAAGGAATGTGTATTTGATGCCCTATAATGCTTAGGAGGCCTTCAAAGTTGATAAAACTTAGGAACATTTAGGTAAGGTCAAACCAAAGTAGGAACCCTTGGCTTAACTTTCCTATTTCGAGTAGGAATCCTTCTTGGAGTAGGAATCCTTGTTCTTCTAGGAATCCTCATGTGAGTAGGAATCCACCTTAAATTAGGAATCCTTTGTTGATTAGGAATCCTTTGTCGATTAGGAATCCTTCTTCATGTAAGCACTTTCCTACTTCAACTAGGAAACCTTGTTCAAGTAGGAATCATCATCTTCAAGTCTTCAAATTCGTCCAAACCTTGGCTCCAAATATGTGACATTCATTCCAAGCTCCATTTTGCTCCAAAAGGCCCGAAAATGCATCTTTTTATATGTTTTCCCTTAAAACCTGAAAACACATAAAACTAGCTTAAAAGACTACTTTAACTAAGAAAACATCATGAAAATGCATAAGAACTAGCTAACTAAGGCGCATAAATATGCTCCCATCAATGTGATATCCATTTTATGTTGAAAACTGCTTCAAAAGGCTCCAAATTGCACTTTCTCTCCAACTTTGTCATTTGGACCTACAAACACACGAAAATAACTTAAAACACTATAATAACCACAAACTAACTATAAAAGTGCAAGAAAACAAGCTACCAAGTCGCGTAAATATGCTCCTATCATACAATTCTCTTTAGGGATTTCAACACAATCTGGAACTTGTTTTGGTGTACCAAGAATTGGGATATCACTTTGCACCTTGGGAAGGGCTTCCACGATGTCTTTTTCACTCTCTTCTTCCTTGGGAATCAAAAACCTGCGAGGAAAAGGGACATTTGGTGGAATGGGGTAAGAAAGAATTGAATTTGGAACCAACTTACCTGAGTTGGACGGCATAGGGACTCTAGAAAGCTGCGGCAAGGGTTGTTCTACCCTTGCCGTGGGTGTGTCTTCTTCATCCCCCTCAATTAGCAGTTGTTCGTCCTTCCCTTGGATTTGTTTGGACGCCCTTGGTTCAACTCCAACATCCATGGCACTTCCCAAAGTGATGGCTCCAGTAATTTCAAAATCTTCCATTGAATTTACAATGTTTGCGTTGGAGAATTCACTTTGTTCTTGAATTTGTGCCATGAACTCCACAATCTGCCCAACTTGCTTCTCTAATTCATCCATCTTGTTGGCTTGATTTTCTGCTTCATGTGTCAAAGAGGTGAGTAATTGAACAATTTGGTCATTATCCATTGACGTACCTGAATTTGTTTGGGAAGATTGTGGGCGAGGCTGTGGTGGTGCATATGGCCACTGATAGAACTCCTCAGATGGCTGTGAGTATTCTTCTTGTTGTGAGCCTTGTGTCAAAGAGGTTAGTACATCAAGAATTTCATCATAACTCATGGGCATACTTGAATTCGATTTGAATTGTTGTGGGGGAGGCGGTGGTGGCTGCATAGGTCTGGAATAAAACTCCTCTTCTTGCTGCCAATATCCATCTTGTTGGAATTGTTGAGGTTCCCCCCACATATAATTTGAATGATCTCTCCAATTCGAATTGTAAGTGTTGGAAAACATGTTGTTGCTTGGTTGATCATAGCCTTGATAACCCCAAGCATCTCCGTTTGCAGTGAATTGAAGACGTTGATGAGTTGGATATCCGTGCCCATAGGACACACCACATGTAGGGACACTTTTCATTGTGGTCCTTTCGATATATTGCGTTAACTGAGAAGTAAGATTCGTTATTTGAGCTTGAAGATTAGCAATTGCCATGTCTTACTTCTCTAGTACCTAAAATCAAAGAAAGAAAACTAAATCAAATATCAAAAGTGAAATAAACAAAACAAGGTGATTAGCAATTTTGCTAATCCCCGACAACGGCACCAAAAATTTGATGCGAAATATATAAGCACACAAATTAAATCCTCTTTTTATCAATTGTAGCAATGTATGTAAGTAGGGATCGTTCTAGGCCGGGGATTAGGAGGGATTGCCAAATCACTTGAAAATTGACTCAAAACGTAAAAACAAAGTTTAAAACACTAAACTAGACTTAAAGAATGCAAAACTAAACTATAAAACACCAAAACAAACCAAAAGACTGAAGACAGCAAATAAACACTCAAAACTGCCTTAAAAACACTTTCTGGGCAGTTTTGAACACAAACACAAATTTGGACGAAAATAGGTTATAACTTGACTCAAGACACTTAAAAACACAAACTAAATTGATTTCTAACTAATCTAACACTTCAAAATAAATGGGGATTGAGTTTTGACGAAAATTGAAAACAAAAACAAAACTTGTAAATTGAACAGATTCTAAAACGAATTTAATAAAAGTGAATGGATGGAAAGCTAGCTAAGGGGTTCTTCTCCACACATATCACACTTGCATACAAAACGATTTCCAATTGCTTCTCAATAAACCATGAATTCCCAACACCCCAAGTTAATTAGGTACGCTTAAATTAACTTTCAAATTTCCCTTAAGTCAATGAATTGGATGGAAAAAACGCATCGCAACCAAATTATTCCTCAAAAGTTCCCTACATGAAAGCGCATAATAGAGATACAATTAAAGATCATTACGTTCAATGGAAATCATAAGTATTGACGAGGCACTCGTAACTATGAAAGCGCATGATACTTATGCCAAGAATTTACTTAACACGATTGTGATCAACAACCTTTACTACTTGTGAATATAAGTTCATAACGATTAGGTGAAAATCCCTTATATCCTAACATTAGATTTATGCATGAAAATTAAGCGTGCACTCTCAACCAACACACACAAATCAGTTTAATTCGAATAGATAAGCAATTTGAATCCATAACTTATGAAATGCAATTAGAAGTAATCAAATCAAATAGCAAGCATAAACATGGTTTCGAATCCCCCCCTAGCCAAGGGGGGTTTAGTTCCTCATACTCGCAAAGCAAAGATACATAAATATAGACATTAAAATCCAAAGAAAGAAAACACCTAGATGATCCAATTTGGACAGCATGTGCATCCACGAGTCTTCCTTCCTCCTTGCTGCGGCACTTGGTCTAAAGTCAGGTTCTAGGGATTATTTGTATGGATGAATGGGTAGGAGATGGTATGGTAGTGTTTAGGGTGGATGAATGGTGCGGCAAGGATGATTTTGGGTCAGAAAATATGGAAGATGGTGGTAGAGGGTTGCGGCAGAGAGAGTGAATGACTTTCTGGCGTGTAGAATGATTGTGAGAGGTGGTAAATTCGGCCAAAGGGGTTCATGAGAATATATAGGCATTCAAAACCCTAGGTAAATCAGATATGGACTTGGATAACCCAAATCCATCAGGAAATAGGTTTAAACAATCAGAATTTACAAGGAAAAAGGCCCAAAGGTGCGGCAGATAAGGGATAGGGAGGATAAGGCTTCTAGAAAGCCTTGCAAGGCAAGGAAAATAGATTCTAACAAGGGCTAGGTGCGGCAAGTTTTGGGAAATAAGGATATGGCTTCTAGAAAGCCCAAAACCAAGAAGAAATAAGCCCTAGCCCACGGCAAGGATGAGGAAATATTCTAAAGCCCTTTTTTGTGTCTTCCAACGCTTGGGAACCTTCTAATGTTGCTGAAACATAAGGCCAACTAGGTTTAGGAAAGATCAACCCAAAGTAGAAACTTTTAGGCTTAACTTTCCTACTTTAAGTAGGAAACCTTGTTTGAGTAGGAATCATCATTCTTCTAGGAATCCATCTTCAACTAGGAATCCCTCGTTGATTAGGAATCCTTCTTCAATTAGGACTCCTTCGTTGATTAGGAATCCTTCTTCAATTAGGACTCCTTCTTGGACTAGGAATCCTTAAATCTTCAAATCTTCAATTTCGTCCAAACCTTCTGTTCCAAGCATGTGCTATTCACTCTAAACTCACTTTTGCTCCAAAAAGCTCCAATTTGCATCATTTTGTATAATATGCCCTTAAAACCTGAAAACACATAAAACTAGCTTAAAAGACTACTTTAACTAAGAAAACATAACGAAAATGCATAAGAACTAGCTAACTAAGGCGCATAAATATGCTCCTATCAGGCCACTTAGGTTTAACTTTCCTACTTCAAGTAGGAAACCTTGTTTGAGTAGGAATCTTCATTCTTCTAGGAATCCATCTTCAACTAGGAATCCTTTTTCAACTAGGAATGCTCACATCTTCAAGTCCTTATTTCTTTAACTTTGAAACACATTCCTAGCCTCTTTAATCCTTCAAATTTGTCCATTCTTTGTGCTCCACATGCATGAACTCCATTCTAGCTCAATTTTGCTCCAAAATGCTCCAAATTGCATCTCTTTGCACACTTTTTCCTTAAAACCTAAAAACACATGAAAATGGCTTAAAAGACTAACTTAACTAAAAAAACACAACATAAATGCACAAGAACTAGCTAACTAAGGCGCATAAATATACTCCTATCACTATGTTCCTCTAGGGTGGCAGGCCTCTTAGAGAGAAAGGGAAAGCTTGTGTTCTCTCCAATTTCCTCAAAGAAAACCCTAATGATGAAATGGCTACAAAGTTGCCTTTATACCATTTCACAATGAAGTGGCAAACTTGCAATTAAGGCAAGTTCCCTAAGGGTTCATATGGCAGGCCTTAAGGGTTCATTGGGCTTTCAAGCCATTTGTGTTTTCAAGTTGTCATACAACTTGAGTTAATGGGCTTGACATTCAAATCCCATTGGGTGGCCCAAAACTAACCCGAGGTCTATAACGAATATATTCGTTTGATTAATTAACATATTAATTAATCCTAGCCATAAATAATTAAACCATTTCATTATTCTTGCTCATCTCCGTTGTTTCTTCAATCTCTACCTTACACGGTGTACGATCCACTAGGTTCCTTTTAGCGAGGCAGTGGGCGATTAGAACTCTTCGAATCTATTGTGAATTGAAACATATTTTCAATTCTCCCATTAGTGTTTTTACACGTTTAGGACTTCCATAAACCATAAGTAACACCTAGCAGTATGTCATGGTTACCCAAGATAATCAAAAGAGGTGGAGAACCTATTTAGTTTAGGATTACAATGCAATACAGTCTTTCCCTAATACAATACTCTTGACCACATTGTTTGATTTGATAGTTTATTGATAGGAGCATATTTATGCGACTTAGCAAGCTTGTTCTTATGCATTTGTGTTTGTTATTTCTTAGTTAATGTAGTATTTCAAGCTATTTTCGTGTGTTTGTAGGTCCAAAGGGTTAAAGTACCAAGAAAGTGCATTTTGGTGCATTCTGGGGCAGTTTTGGGCACTAAATGGATAGCACATGTATGGGCCAAGATGGATGGACGAATTTGGAGTTCAAAAGGCTAGTGATGCGTAAAATAACTAAACACACAAATTAAACCCTCTTGTTGACAATTGTAGTATGGATAAGTAGGGATCGTTCTGGACCGGGGATTAGGAGGGATTGCTAATCTACTCTAAACTGACTTAGAAACACAATAATAAACTTAAAAACACTTAGCAAGACTTACAAGACTCAAAACAAACTTAAAAGACTCAAAACTGCCTAAAAACAACACTAAGGCAGTTTCTGCTACTAACACAAATTTTGGACGAAAATTGATTATATCTTGACTCAAAACACTTAAAAACACAATCTAAAACAAGTTCTAACCAATATGACTCAATAGAGTAAAGTGGGGGTTGGTTTTGGACGAAAATAAGTCAAGCAAAACAAAAACAATTTAAACAGATTCTTAGACAAATTTAAGTGAATTGATGGGTGATGGGTTAACTAGGGAGTTCTTCTCCACACATGACACACTTGTATTCAAATTGATTTCCAATTGCTTTTCTCAATAAGTCATGAAACTCAATACTCCAGGTTAACTGTGACAGCACTTTTTTAACCTTCAAGTTCTCCTTAAGTTAATGAATTGGATGGGAAAGCACATACAACAACTCAAAGCATTCTCTAAAAGTCCCCTACGTGAAAAGCACAATAAAGGTACAATCAAAGATCATTAAGTTTCATGAAAACTATAAGCATTGCCAAGGCAATTGTTACTATGAAAAGCATGAAACTTTTGCCAAGAATTCACTTAACACGACCATTTATAAGCAACCTCCACTACTTGCAAATATAAGTTTCTAACTATTAGGTGAAACTCTCTTATATTTTAGCTTCAAATCCTTGCATGAAAACTAAGTGTGCACTCTTAATAAACATACAAGAATAAGTTATCAATCAAACGGTTAAGCAAATTGAATTCACAACTTATGAAATAACAACTGAAGGTAATCAATTCATAATGCAAATATAATCATGGTTTTGAATAGCCCCCTAGCCAAGAAGGGCTTAGTTCCTCATGTCCACAAAATAAAGATACATAAATTTAGACATTAAAAACAAAGAATGAAAACACCTAGAAACGCTCCAACAATCCAACGTCTTGAATGGCAAGCACGTCCAAGGGTCTCCTTCCTTCTTCTTTGCTGCGGCACAAGGGATGGTTGAAGGTTTTTGTGGTGATTTGTGGTGGTGGATGGATATAGGTTGGTTATGGTGAAGGGTGGAGTACTTAGAATTGTCAGATAAGGGTTTTATTTATAGGGGAAAGAAGGGCTACGAATTTATTAGATTTGGAATCAGAAATCAATGGAAAATAGGCAAGTAAGGTGTAGGAATTAAAGAGAATAGGAAAGGGAAATTCGGCAGAAATTGTAGGATAGATTTAGGAATGTGTTTTGAGGCACAAAATAGGTAAGAATCCTATCCCCTTGTATGGCAAGGCTTTAGAACAAAGGGGAATGTAATTTTGGGTTAGAAAATAGGTAAGAAAGAGGGGAAAGGTGCGGCTGGTTGCTTGAATAAAAGGGAATGTGGTTTTAAGATCAGAAAATAGGAAAGAAAGGATGCCTTTGTGCGGCAAGGACTTTAGGGAAGGTTTAGGGCTTCTAGAACAACCAATTAAGTGCCTTAATATGTTTTGGAATCCCTTTATGGCTGGAACATAGGTAAGGAAAGATTAGGAAACTTCCATGCCACGAATAAAAACTATCAAGAATGGAAACCTCCAGGAATAGAAACTTCCAACTTTAGAAACTTTGGCTTCCAATTTTTAACTCTTCGTTCTTTATTTGTCTTGAATCCAATTCTTCACATCTTCATTCAATCCTATGTTCATTTGATCTTCAATTTCGTCCATCTTCTTAGCTCCAAGCATATGCAATCCATTTGATGCCCAAAACTGCTCCAAAATGTACTTCTTTGCCATTTTAACCCATTGGACCTACAAACACACGAAAATAGCTTAAAATACTAAAATAACTAAGAACTAACAACCTAAATGCAAGGAAACAAACTAACTAAGTGGCCTAAATATGCTCCCATCAGCTAGGAATCTGATAAGAAGATGAAGAAATTAAATTCAAGACAAAGAAGATAAGGAATCAGCTCAAAAGAGGAAACATTATCCAAAACCTTATCCAACCTTATCTTATCCAAACTAACCTTATCTTATCTTATCCTATCCTAATCTTATCATGCCTTAATCTTAGTTGCAAGTGGACCTAAATATATATTTCTAGAACCTATTTCTAGAAGTCCCAAATCAGCCACAAAACACATTGTTTCTAGAAACCCTACAAAGGTGGTGCCTATTCCCTTCTAGAAAGCCTTGCCTTGCAATCCACTCCCCTTTCCCTCCAATATCTGCCGAACCTCTCTATCCCTTTTCCCTTGTGGATTCTGATTTATTAGGCCTTATTCCTTGTGGATTTGGGTTATACAAATCCTTTTCTGAAATTAATTAGGCCAAACCCTTTCCTTAGTGGATTTAATTAATTGTGCCCAACCGTAGGGCCCTAATCCTTAAAATCTGCTAAGTTGTAACCCTAATCTGATCAAGCCTAGGGTTGTCCGAACCTATATATACATATTTTCAGCCACAATTTCGTCACCACCCCTCATGCCATTCAGAAACACCTTTGCCGCATCCCTAGACACCATTCTACATCATTCATTTGATCCATTCACTTCCACATACAACCTACCGCAACCTTTCACCCTCATCAACCATCATTCATCATCCTAAACAAGAACACACCATCCATCACCCCCAAAACCACCAACCACACCTTGTCCCACAGCAAGGAAGAAGGAGGAGAGGCTTAGACGTGCCTACCATTCGAATTGGAGTTGCTGGAACATTTTAGGTGTAATCTTTCTTTTGTTTTCAATGTTTCAATTCAAGGATCTTTGTTTTGTGAGAATGGGGAACTAAACCCCTCTTAGCTAGGGAGAATTTCAAAACCATGGCTATATTTGCAATATGATTTGATTACATCCAGTTGTGATTTCATGAATTGTGAATTCAATTTACTTATCTGTTTGAATTAAAACTTGTTTATGTTTTTGAGTTGAGAATGCACACTTAATTTGCATGCATAAATCTAATGCTAGGATATAAGGGAGTTTCACCTAATCGTTATGAATTTATATTCATAAGTAGTAAAGGTTGTTAGTCACAATCATGTTAAGTAAATTCCTAGCATAAGTATCATGCGCTTTCATAGTTACGAATGCCTTGTCAACACTTATGATTTTCATAGAATTTAATGATCTTTGATTGTTTCTCTATTATGCGCTTTCATGTAGGGAACTTTTGAGGAATAATTTGATTGCGATGCGCTAATTCCATTCAATTCAATGACTTAAGGAAAATATGAGGGTTAATTTAAGTGTACCTAATTAACTTGGGGTGTTGAGGTTCATGGTTCATTGAAAAAGCAACTGGAAATTGTTTTGTATGCAAGTATGTCATGTGTGGAGAAAGACCTCCTAGCTAGCCCATCATCCATCTCATTCCACCAAATTCGTGCAAATCTGCCTAGTTTTAGTTCTTGTTTTGTTTACTTTATTTTCATCCAAAATCAAATCCCTCTTTACTTTAGAGTGTCTAACTAGTTAGGATCTGTTTTAGATTGTGTTTTTAAGTGTTTTGAGTCAAGTTAAAACCGATTTTCATCCAAAATTATGTTTAGAGTCAGAAACTGCCCAGTTTGTGTTTTTAGGCAGTTTTGAGTGTTTTTAGCTTATTTTGAGTCTTGTGAACTTGTTTTGAGTCTTTTAAGTTTAGTTAAGTGTTTTAAAGCTAGTTTTATCTATTTGAGTCAGTTTAAAGTGTTTTAGCAATCCCTTCTAATCTCCAGTTTAAGAACGATCCCTACTTACATATATACTACAATTGTCAAAAGAGGGTTTAATTTGTGTGTTAAGTTAATTTTCGCATCAAATTTTGGCGCCATTGCCGGGGATTAGTAACTTTGCTAATCCCTTGTTATTTCTTTTTGTTTATTTTCGTGTGTTTTTGGTTTTAGTTGTTGACCTTGTTTTGTTTTCTTGTTTTTTGGTACTAGTTTATGACTCGGAATTCTCAACCGGTTCGTGAGCATATCGTAGACTTTGAAGACGATTTCAAGCAAACTTTGAAAAGGAAGCGGAATCAACAAGAGCCCAACCACCTCAACCTGCACCAGATATTGAAGAAGACGAAGTACAAGTGGAAGATAAGGCCATGGCTCAGATTTTTTAGGAATAACAAGTTATGGCAGCAGACAATCGAACAATCACGGAGCTTTCCGCTTCGGGATTGGACAATGCCATGCCCCTATGCATTTAATATCCAAGGGCAGCCCCAGACAAGAATGACAAGAATTTGAAAAAAAAATGAAAAAAGTGTTTTGAAAAAGCCAAAAAGAGTTGTTTTTGTGTGTTTGTTTGTGTCTTAGGGTACCTTCCAACACAATGATGAGGATTTGGTTTTTAATGCATGACTGTTAAAGAGAGTTATAAACATGGATGGAAGGTTGATATGCTCTTTGGTTTATGCTTGGTTGTAGTTATAGTTTACAAATTCACATGTAATCACAAAAGAAAAAAAAAATCAGTTTTTGTAACATGCTTGAAGGAAGGAACTCAAATAAACACTACATCCCTGAGAGACTTGAGCCTAAACATTTATTTGGAGAGTTATTAATCTGTGCATTCTTGTTTTCTAAAGTCGTTGCATGATCTCATTATTCTTTGCTTGGTTGCTACTTAGAATGCGTTTTATCACTTTAGTTCCAAATACTAGAACTCATGCCTATTTCATTCAAAACTTAAAATTGAGTGCATAACATATAACAAGATGAAGTTGTTAGTAGTTACCACCAAAACCAAAAAGCCTTCATTCCATGCATTTGCTTTTGTAGGTTTAACCCCTTTGAGCCTTAAATTAGCCTTTTTTTTTATTAGCCACATTATCCTTACCTAGCATAGAATAGGACTTTCCATACCCTTGTTCTTGAAGTATAGTGGAGCATGACTTAGAAGGAATTCCTTTTGAGTGACATTATTACAGAAAATAAGTGTGGGGGAAGGGATTTGTGTGTGTGTGTGTGTGTGCCAAAGTCTTAAAAGAGGCACGGGTAGAAAAGAAAAAGAAAAAGAAAATATGTACAGAAAAGAAAGAAAAAGAGTTGAAAATAAGTGAGAATGAACTCACATGTATTGATTGTTGAAGAAAGGGTCCAAAAGTTTGAATTGACCCTAGGTGTTGCATGAATCTTCCCTTGTGTTTAAAAGGTAGTTTTCTGCATTCTAAAGTGAATTCTAAGTGCCTAATTCATTACTTTGGTCACTATTGCTTTAAGAACGTTTGTTTCCCCTTACCTTTCTTTGTTAGCCAATATCCTTAGCCCCGTTACAACCCTTAGACTTCAATCTTGGTTGTTGTGTGTTTCAATTTGTGGAGTTTGGGATTGGTATGAGCATATGGTGTCCCTAGTTCTCGCGTCTAAGTAGTGGCATTCCATTCATGAGATTATATATATGTACATGCATTAATAATTCCAGAAAGTGCTTCCTTCGTTTAAAACATATGTGAGTGGCTCGTCTACATGTTGACATCAATCTTCTCACATATACCTAGTGTAGAGAGTGTAGTCAGAAAATCTGAGTGAAAATAGAGAGTATATCCGGTGAGGAATTGAGGGAATTCTGTAAGGCATGTTACTACATTCAAAATGTTGTTTTAATTGATTAAACGTGAGCTAGTGAATGGTGACTATGATTAAGTATGCTCGAGGGTAAGGATTGCTTAAATCCATGTGAGTGGTGATCTTTGACATGTTATGTTTCATTAGCAATCCCTGAGGCAAACGTTGGAAGGTTTAGATTGTATATTCTGTTTCTTTTGTTTGTTTGTTTTGCTCGAGGACTAGCAAAAGCTAAGTGTGGAGGAATTTGATAGGAGCATATTTATGCAACTTAGTTAGCTTGTTCTTGTGCATTTGTGTTGTTATTTCTTAGTTAATGTAGTATTTCAAGCTATTTTTGTCTGTTTGTAGGTCCAAAGGGTTAAAGTAGCAAGAAAGTGCATTTTGGTGCATTTTAGAGTAGTTTTGGGCACTAAATGGATAACACATGTATGGGCCAAGATGGATGGACGAATTTGGAGTTCAAAAGCCTAGGAATCTGGTAAGAAGATGAAGAAATTAAATTCAAGACAAAGAAGATAAGGAATCAGCTCAAAAGAGGAAACATTATCCAAAACCTTATCAAACCTTATCTTATCCAAACTAACCTTATCTTATCTTATCCTATCCTAATCTTATCATGCCTTAATCTTAGCTGCAAGGGGACCTAAATATATATTTCTAGAACCTATTTCTAGAAGCATGATGCAAAAATTAACTTAACACACAAATTAAACCCTCTTTTTATCAAATGTAGTAAAGTATGCAAGTAGGGATCGTTCTGAACCAGGGATTAGGAGGGATTGCTAAACACTTTAAAACTGACTTAGAAACGTAAAAACAAAGTTTAAAACACTAAACTAGACTCAGAGAATGCAAAACTAAAATTTAAAACACTAAAACAATGCAAAAGACTCAAAACTGCCTTAAAAACACTTTCTGGGCAGTTTAGAGCACAAACACAAATTTGGACGAAATTGGGTTACAACTTGAATCAAAACACTTAAAAACACAAACTAAATGGATTTCTAACTAATCTAACACTTTAAAATAAAGGGGTATTTGGTTTTGACGAAATTGAAAACAAGACAAAACTTTGTAATTAAAACAGATTGTAGAACGAATTTGAATGAAACTTATGGATGGAAGGCTAGCTAGGAGGTTCTTCTCCACACATGTCACACTTGCATACAAAACGATCTCCAATTGCTTTTCGATAAACTATGAATACTCAACGCCCCAGATTAACCGTGAATTGCACTAATTAAACCTCAGTTTTTTTTACAAGTTATTGAGTTGGATGATTGCATACGACAACCCAAAACATTCCCTACAAGTTCCCTACATGAATTGCATAATAGAGATACAAGCAAGAATCATTAAGTTCTATGAAAAACATAAGCATTGACGAGGCACTCGTTACTATGAATTGCATGAAACTTATGCCAAGAATTTACTTAACGCGATAGCAACCTTCACTACTTGCGAATATAAGTTCATAACGATTAGGTGAAACACCCTTATATTCTAGCATCAAATTCATGCATGAAAATTAAGCGTGCACTCTCAACCAACATACACAAATCAGTTTTTATACGAACGGATAAGTAAATTGAATTCATAGCTTACGAAACGCAATTAGAAGTAATCACATCATATTGCAAGCATAAATATGGTTTCGAATCCCCCCCCAGCCAAGGGGGGTTTAGTTTCTCATACTCACAAAGCAAAGATAAACAAATTTAGACATTGAAAACAAAAGAAAGAAAACACCTAGACGCTCCAATGATCCACTTTGAACAACAAGCACGCCTATGGACTGTCCTCTTTCCTCTTTGTTGCGGCACAAGACTTGGGGACAGGTTTTGGGTGATATTTTTATGGAGGAATGGATGTGAGATGGTATGGTAGTGTTTAGGATAGGTGGAGGGTGTGGCAAAGGTAAGGAATTATGGATGTATGGTGATTTGGGAGTGTAGAATGGTGTGGAATGTGGCTGGACAAATTTCTGAGATATAAGGGGGTATTTTTGATGTAGTGTGTCTTCTTTTGTGTTCTTCCCTTCACTCCCTATTTATAGAAGCTCCAAAGCAAAGAATCACTCAAGTGGCTTCAATAAACAATACAAACAAAGACCAAAATGATGCAAAAACAGCTAGTTTACATGCTCTTTTATCATTGTGTCTTGCCTTTAACAAAAGGCAATCATTCCTCTTTTGCTAATTCAACTCCTTTGTAGCTGTCCATGTGCCTTCATTCTTCAATTTCTGATGCATTTGCCTTGTATTCCATCCATTTTCCACATGTACTAGCTGTTAGACAACTTTCACCTATATGTTTTGCATCATTTCATCTTGCAAATATCAACTTTCAGCCACTTTACACCTCTACACACATG
Organism: Malus x robusta; assembly: GCA_963082935.1. Taxonomy (NCBI): domain Eukaryota; kingdom Viridiplantae; phylum Streptophyta; class Magnoliopsida; order Rosales; family Rosaceae; genus Malus; species Malus x robusta. The sequence goes on from OY720328.1 coordinate 15,046,789, forward strand.
CTATGCATCATTTCAGCTTGCAATTATGCTTGTAGTTGCTGAAAATGTGAATACATCTTGTAAAGCAATCCAACAAATGACATCTTTCACTTCTTTTCCTTTCAAATTGTTCCTTAAGTGTATGTATCTGCACACTTCCACAATTCAACTTCATTATTCAAATTTTTTCATGTGTTGAAACCCTTTTTAAAACACCAAAAACGTCCATCCCACTTGCTCCATATGCATGCAATCCATTTTGGCCCAAAATTGCTCCAAATTGCACCAAAATGCACTTTCTTTCCAACTTTGTTATTAGGACCCACAAACACACGAAAATAGCTTAAAACACTCTTATAAGCAATAACTAAGTAAGTAAATGCAAGAAAACATGTTAACTAAGTCGCATAAATATGCTCCTATCAAAGCATTCTCTTCTAGAAGTCCCAACTCAGCCACAAAACACATTGTTTCTAGAAACCCTACAAAGGTGGCACTTATTCCCTTCTAGAAAGCCTTGCCTTGCAATCCACTCTCCTTTCCCTCCAATAACTGCCGCACCCCTCTATCCCTTTTCCCTTGTGGATTCTGATTTATTAGGCCTTATTCCTTGTGGATTTGGGTTATACAAATCCTTTTCTGAAATTAATTAGGCCAAACCCTTTCCTTAGTGGATTTAATTAATTGTGCCCAACTGTAGGGCCCTAATCCTTAAAATCTGCTAAGTTGTAACCCTAATCTGATTAACCCTAGGGTTGGCTGAACCTATATATACATATTTTCAGCCACAATTTCGTCACCACCCCTCATGCCATTCAGAAACACCTTTGCCGCAACCCTAGACACCATTCTACATCATTCATTCGATCCATTCACTTCCACATACAACCTGCCGCAACCTTTCACCCTCATCAGCCATCATTCATCATCCTAAACAAGAATATACCATCCATCACCCCCAAAACCACCAACCACACCTTGTGCCGCAACAAGGAAGAAGGAGGAGAGCCTTAGACGTGCCTACCATTCGAATTGGAGTTGCTAGAACGTTTTAGGTGTAATCTTTCTTTTGTTTTCAATGTTTAAATTCAATGATCTTTGTTTTGTGAGTATGAGGAACTAAATCCCTCTTAGCTAGGGGGAATTTCGAAACCATGGCTATATTTGCAATATGATTTGATTACATCCAGTTGTGATTTCATGAATTGTGAATTCCATTTACTTATCTGTTTGAATTAAAACTTGTTTATGTTTGTGAGTTGAGAGTGCACACTTAATTTGCATGCATAAATTTGATGCTAGGATATAAGGGAGTTTCACCTAATCGTTATGAACTTATATTCATAAGTAGTAAAGGTTGTTAGTCACAATCATGTTAAGTAAATTCCTGGCATAAGTATCATGTGCTTTCATAATTACGAATGTCTTGTGAACACTTATGATTTTCATAGAATTTAATGATCTTTGATTGTTTCTCTATTATGCTCTTTCATGTAGGGAACTTTTGAGAAATAATTTTATTGCGATGCGCTAATTCCATTCAATTCAATGACTTAAGGAAAATCTTGAAGGGAAATCTATGAGTTTCATGTGGGATTTCAAGATGACTAGCATGCATATACAATTCAAAATTTATATACATGAGCAACGGAAGCATGTTATCATATAATATCAAAGCTCTAGTCATGCAAATCCCCTCCAAGGTTCATAGGTTTATATATAATGCATCAAAACATTTTATAGAATCAAGAACAAAGTGAAGGTTAGTCTTATACCTCTTGATCTTGATTTTAGACCAAGCATGGACCACCTCCAAAATTAAAATCAAATATGGGCATAATCCATTTTACAATTACTTAAACACATTTAAATAATCATAATGGAATGCAACATAAACATTTAGATTTAGTGCATATGGGCATAATATAATTATGAGTTTAAACAACTAACAAAATTAAAATCAAATATTTTAACTTTCTAGTTAGTAGGGGCCTTTTTGCAAATATGAAAAAGTTAGGGGTCAAACCGTAAATACTCAAAGTATAAAATATCTTTTCCAAATTACAAAATACCCCACAAGTGGGTATACCACTAGGGGAGGCCGGCCCTTGAATTGGGGAGAGATAGAAAGTCTCATCCTATCTTGCTTTAAATCATGCAAAGTAGAAAAAATCATAATTTCACTTGTCACTTGGTTTTGGTTTAAATGATTTTAATTCAAAAGGTGATGGAAATCTTTTAAATAAGCTTATGGTTTTATAAGTTTTAATATGATTATGGATGGTAAGAACATCATCCAAAACCATAAAACTTTACATGAAAACCAAATAAAAACACTTTCACCCAAAACCAAACCATGAACACCAAGAACAAAACCATGAACATATTTTCAAGATTTGTGTATTCTTGATGATTTTTCAAACCCAAAAACAAAAGTGACAAGGTTTCTACTTTCTAGCTTTGAAATGATGTGTGAGTGTCTTACAATAAAACACAAACATATGCTCAAAACTTCCCCAAAAACGTGCCAACCACAATGAACAAAACCCCAAAATTTGTTCATGACTTATTCTTCATTTCATGCATACAAAACAACTTTTACATGCATATCTTTTTCAACTCTTGATTTACATTTTTCAACCATTGAAAAACAAAAGATAAACATACTTTTAAATGAAGAAATCATATGGCAAAACTCATCTTTCATTCATGCATACAAAACAACTTTTGCATACATATCTTTATCAACTTTTGATTAACATTTTTCAACTTTTGAAAAAACAAAAGATAAACATACTTTGAATGAAACAATAATATGTCATACATAAGATTAATACCCATATGCATAAAATCCAAAAGGACACATTATACATAAACCTTTGGCTCTGATACCAATTGAAGGGAAATCTATGAGTTTCATGTGGGATTTCAAGATGACTAGCATGCATATACAATTCAAAATTTATATACATGAGCAACGGAAGCATGTTATCATATAATATCAAAGCTCTAGTCATGCAAATCCCCTCCAAGGTTCATAGGTTTATATATAATGCATCAAAACATTTTATAGAATCAAGAACAAAGTGAAGGTTAGTCTTATACCTCTTGATCTTGATTTTAGACCAAGCATGGACCACCTCCAAGCTCTTTGCTCCTTGAAATCCTTGATGCTAGCTTCCCTCCTTGCCTCCTCCACTTTGTTAGAATGAGTGCTCCTAGGTTCTCTTCAAGTTTCCAAAGTAGGAAACCTCTAAAGATCCTCACCCACAAATGTAATGAGAAGGATGAAGGAATAACCAAAAGAGTGAAAGATTGTTAGCTAAATCACCCTCTTTGGTGGCCGGCCCTTTGTATAGTTTTAGAGAGATATTCTTTTTCTTTTTGTTGTTCTAAAACACCAAAAATACCTTAAGGAAAATATCATTATAAAGTCCCTTATATATCAAAGAAAACCTAGTCAACAAATTGACTAAATATCTCACCATTTCTACACCTATATGGCCGGCCCCTTTGTTGTTTATTTGGGCTTTGGGCTTTTACAATTTCAAGTCATCCAATGCTTGAATAAAAGCCCAATGGGTTTAGGCCCAATGGGCCCAATTAAACCCGAACGTTTCTTTAAGCCCAAAACGATCTTTATCGCTTTTATGATTTCTTTAGACTTTCTAAATTAATCACAACAATTAATTAATCCAATTAATTATTTCCATCATCCATTGGTTACTCACTACAATAGTGTATCGGTGAACAATCTTTTAGGTTCTAATTAGCAAGGCAGTGAGGTGATTGGAACCAATCCAATTAATTCAATCACTTATTGAATTGAAACTTCATTTCAATTCACCATTCTTCTTTGGTGACTAAATTTAATCATCTAGAAGAACTCACAAGCTATGATTGACATCTAACCATATGTCATAGCTACCCAAGCTAATGTAGAAGTTTATTCGAAGAACCTATTCAGTTGGAATTACAATGTAATTCGATCCTTCTCTAATACAATACTCTCAATCACATCATTAGGGTATGGATATTATGTCAAACCCCTAATGTGATTATTCCTTCTTATATGATTCATTTGAGTCGTATAGGAACGCTTTCCTTTAATACGCTCGATACTTCGGCCGAAGATTCCTTAATCATATCTTAGAGTATTCTTCCTCTCTTATCGAGGATTAGAGATTCCTTGTTGCGCATACACTTGCCTTCATGACTAAGTGGCTTAACCCCAATCATGCCGTGGACACCCTCGAATGGGGAGACTTTGACATAATCAAAGATTAAGTACTTAACCACAAGACAACGACGATGCCTCAGGTCTAAGGATTACTTACATTATTCCAACCATTAGAGTTACTTGCTTGACATGTGAGTAGACCTCCATGCAAGTACTCTCGTTCGATTGTGTTCAGTGAACTCATTCCCCTAATGAGCACCTACATACTTGTCTTAGTGTCACAACACGAATGGGATGAGACTTTCCATCCTTCCATTTGAAGCAGACATAGTATGTACTGGTCTAAGCATTGTCAGTATCCCTCCGACAATCCAATGACCAGGAACCTTTTGGACATCTGGTTATATGAAGAAGGTCTCTGTAGTCTAACATCATTAGATTACTTCTTCAATCGATCCATTGTCCATGGATACACTATTAAGGACATATTTCGTTTATTGAGATAGTCCTAATTCGTGTCTTTGCCTTTGATGTATAAGATTCATCCATACATTCATTTATTTGTCCTGAAAGATTTCTTCCAAAGATTGACTTTCAGGGCATATTTCCAACAATCTCCCACTTGCACTAAAGTCAATCACTAGTGTATCTTATACATCTTGTCGAGAGAGTTTATGCTCGTAGGTTAACTTGGTTATGTATTAATCTCTTTTCATTTAAAAGGGATTTACTTATCAAATGTTTCCAAAACATTTGATGATGTCTCTTTGTTGTGTTCGAATACTTTGATGAGACCTTGATTCCATGGCTTGAGCTATCGCCCCATTACGTCGTAGTACCCTGCTAACGACCTTATGGTTTGGATTTAATCATTGGTTCTAAAAGAACCCCTTCCATTCAAAACACCTTTTGAAGCAGTTTCTAAAACTATATATCAACATATATTTCGTTTGTATACTTTATACAAATTTTGCTCCAAGCTAGAGACCATTGTAGTACAATACTAACAATTCATTTATATGATTAGTACTTCATTCATTATGAAGTTCCATTTGTTAAAATGGCTTATTTTTCACTTTGGTTAACAACCTAAGTGAATGCACGTTTCCAGAGTCCCACTCTGATGTTTCTTTCTTAAAGGCAATAATACTCTATCAGTTGCTTTGGTTCTGATCCAGGGACATAGTAATATCTTAAAGTGACAACCCATGTGGATCTTCACCTTTGGATATCTTCTTCACAAGTCCATACATGTGTCCCTTTTGTGATTTTATGACACATTCATTATAAGGGTTATGAAAGTGATTTCCTATCACATAGGAAAATGCTTTCTTAAATCTACAACATTTGAGATTTATTTCCCATACAACATTATTGAGATAGCCTTGCTATATCAATAAGTCCAATTTCAAGTCTATACTTCAAAATTGACCGTGTCATGTATTGTCATTTTTCGAGTAACATCTATGTTTTATTAAGTCTATCAAATAGACTTCATTCACATCTTGTTGCTCAAATTATGACATCACTCCCACTGGCCTTGTTGTAACTTAGCATTCATTCAAAAATAACAATTATATTTTCTTGATTTGAATGCATATTGCTCCCACTAACTTAAATGAATCATACACAAAAGAATTCCTTCTCAAGTAATTCCATGAAATGTGTATGACTTGCTTTATCAAGTCAATCCATTTAAATTATATGGTGTCATACACCACACTTCAAGTTTTAGTCATACTAAGACCTTTAATGTAGTCATATAAGAATTATCCAAGTCTTTAGTGAAGCATGGCTCCTACTAAGGATATAATAACTCAACCATTCCTTCTAGGTGGTTGATATAATTCTTTATCAAAACTACATAGAGCAATATCGTTACATGAGATGTTGAATTTGGATTGTCTTTTTGTTAAACCATATGTTGTGACTCATTTTGGAATTTATTCCCTTTTGTTTCATCAACTTGTCCATATGCTTTGTCTATTAGCTTGTTCTCATAAAAGAGAATGATGGACAACTCCCAACATATAACCATTTTATGTTAGGTTGACGAAACCAACATTCAAAGACTATTCTTTAAATGTGACACAACATATAATTTTAACGTTTGAAGAGCTTGAGTCCTTTTAACAATTAAAATTACAAACTCTTAATAATAGTCAAGTACTATTATTCTTTAGACAACTATAAACCAATCCCATTCAAGTTTATATCCATTTTCACACCTCCCACTATTTCTCATGACTTTAATGAGAAATCATTTCATACATCCAAAATGTATAAAATTGGAATATATTGGAAGAAGACATTGTGTAGTAGCTTTAAAACATTTCAAGCTTATTTGTTTCAATCTTCACTAAGTTAATGTCTTGTTATTTAAGTGACTAAAGTCTTTAAACCTTTTATAGATTTAGACACTTCTTTCTTGGTTTAGTCACTAACACAATTGACATTTTAAAACAATTTTAAGAATGCCCAATTAATTGTTCAAAACTACTAATTGAATCAAGAGTGATCTTGATCATTGTGTTTCAAGTGATAACCATATAAGAAACATTTTTCTTATTACTTATATCATTATAATGTGATCTTCCTTTTCTTCAAGAAAGGATTCTCTAGACTTTTGTCAATTCATATAGAACTCATAAGTAGACAAATGGAACCGAATCTAAAGATTCATTGTATCCTTTTATGTCCTACATGTGAGATCTATCCATAATTGATAAATCTAAAGTTTGTTTATCATATTACAATAAATGATATAACTCTTGTATCTCTTCTAGGATACAACAAGACAATTTTCAATTCATAACACTACTTTAAGGAAAAAAGCATACTTCACATTACATTAATATGATAGTTCAAACATTCATAATGTTTAATACAAAAAGTATTAGCTCTATACATTTAGAGACTAATATAAATACCTTTATACATTTAGGCACTAATAGTGGTCATCCATCATATGAAGCCACATAATAAGTTCTTATCATAATAAGAAAGTTTAAAGACAATCTTTAATGCCTAACAAACTTCCTAAGTAGTGAGCAAAAAACATAGTGGCCGAACCATTCTCCACATTTTTCTTGCTTGTTCTTCTTCTACTTGGCTTCTCCACCTATATACAATTATACAAGTGATTAGCCCTTTATATCAAATATAAATATTTAGAAGATCTAACATTTAGAATTGAAGATAAGGACATAAACCATACCTTGTGGCTTGTCCTTAAGACTTGCAAGGTATAACCTGCAATTCCTTCTCCAATGCCCCTCCTTTCCACAGTGGTGGCAAGTCCCTTTGGGCTCTTTTGCCTTCTTTTTCTTCACTCCTCCTTTCGGTTTAAGAGTGGGTGACTTCTTCTCCTTCCCTTTGCCTTTGCCTTGCGGCATGGCCTTGGAAGAGGATGGCTTGTTGTAGGCTACTGCAACAGTCCCTACACCGCTCTCTTTCTTCATAGTCTTCTCAGCAGTTACTAACATGTTTAGTAACTCAGAGAGAGTACTATCCATCTTATTCATATTGTAGTTCATTACGAACTGCGCAAATGAATCAGAAAGAGAAGCCAATATGAAGTCCTGGGCCAATTCCCCGTCAAGTGGAGTACCAAGGTTCTCCAATTGTTCAATGAATCCTATCATCTTCAGTACATGTTGGTGTACTGGAGCCCCCTTAACCATCTTGGTCTTTACAAGTTCACAAACAGTGCTAAAACGACGGTTGCGCGTCCCTTCGCCATATAACTCCGTAAGATGGAGTATTATGGAAAATGCACTATCCATGCCCTCGTGCTGTCTCTGTAGCTCCTCATTCATGGAAGCCAACAGATAGCACTTGGCTTGTAAATCATCCTCAACGTGCTTGTCACACTTAGCACGTTCATCCTCAGTAGCCTCAGGGCCAAGAGGTATGTTAGGTGGAGGCTTATCTAGTACGTAAACAATCTTCTCCAATGTTAGGAGAATCTTGACATTACGATACCATGATGGGAAATTGTGCCCCTCAAGGCAATGTTTGTCGAGTATTTTCGCGAGTGTGCTCCCAACCATATCTATATACATAAACAAATAAAATAATTAGATTGATTGTTGTTTAAGTCAAACGATTCGGGTCTTTAAACCGAATGACACCACCCACCATTTTTGGCAAATTCCATATCCCCCATAATGGAATCCGGGAGATTTCAAAGAAAGCTCCTAGTAGGTTATGGGAGGCTCACTATTACCAAGCCCACCTCAGAAGAACTCCATATTGGCTAGCAACAATAATAATGAGAGAGTACGCTTACTCATTTGCAACTAATGCAAGTACCCATCTCGTTTGGCCTCTAGAGAATGATGCCTCAGAAGAACTCCATATTGGCACCATTGCACTTAGTTAAGTTCTTTCCCACCATGCTAGTTCAAGTAGGGGTTCAAGAATGGCCTCAGAAGAACTCCATATTGGCCACACTAGTTGCCTACCTTTCACTTCATCATATGTGTATAGGCTTCTCCTGAATGTAAGCACATACTTTGCAACCCCAGAACTGGATGAATACGGTGTATGAGTCACAAACGATTGAAGCCTACCACGGTGGAAGGCCACGAAAAAGTGTTCAAAGCACTCTTACGTTTTCAACTTAATATTGAGTGATTGAGGGATTTTAAGGTCTCATCAATTTTATTTATTTAATCACAATCAAATAAATAATGTCCTATTACAACTACTAGTCCAAAGTTAATGAAATTAGTAGCATATAATATCCCCACTATTCGTTTTCATAAAACAAATCAATATCAAAACATTTTTCAAAATATTGGAGATATATATAACTACTAATTGTATTCATTATAGTTTAGTAGCGTATGATACTCCCACTATTTGTTTTGAGAAAAACAAATCAATATCAAAAACAATTTTTCAAAATATTGGAAGTAACTACTACTACTAACGTTTTTGCATTCCTTTGAAATTGGACTTTATAGTTATCTTAGGCTCTTGGATGACCATGGACTTATAAGGTTATTGCAACAATGAGCCATCATTGTTGAATATAAACTCGGGGAGGTTGTGTCAATTTAATTACGTGCTTATCAATCCAATTAAACCATTTTCATTGAGCCATTAGAAATGAAAGACAATCATTCATTGCTAATTTGGGCATTGGACCCTTTTAATCTTTAATCTCATGTCAAAACCCTCTTTTAGTTATGTCTCCTTACCAATAGTTAAAGAAACTCTAGTCTAGCACTAGAGGGAATCAACTAACGAATAGAGATTAAGAAGTAATAAGAATTACAAACCGATTTGTACAAATTCCTATAAATTACATATACTAAAAGGGGAGAGATAGATTAACGTCAAACGTGACAAGGTCCAATTAAACAGTAATTAAAACACATTCCCAAGGTTCAAACAATTTGATTTTAGCGCCTTATCTCATAGCTCAATTATCGTTTAAGGCATAAGTCCAAAGTCATCCATTTTACAATTACTTAAACACATTTAAATAATCATAATGGAATGCAACATAAACATTTAGATTTAGTGCATATGGGCATAATATAATTATGAGTTTAAACAACTAACAAAATTAAAATCAAATATTTTAACTTTCTAGTTAGTAGGGGCCTTTTTGCAAATATGAAAAAGTTAGGGGTCAAACCGTAAATACTCAAAGTATAAAATATCTTTTCCAAATTACAAAATACCCCACAAGTGGGTATACCACTAGGGGAGGCCGGCCCTTGAATTGGGGAGAGATAGAAAGTCTCATCCTATCTTGCTTTAAATCATGCAAAGTAGAAAAAATCATAATTTCACTTGTCACTTGGTTTTGGTTTAAATGATTTTAATTCAAAAGGTGATGGAAATCTTTTAAATAAGCTTATGGTTTTATAAGTTTTAATATGATTATGGATGGTAAGAACATCATCCAAAACCATAAAACTTTACATGAAAACCAAATAAAAACACTTTCACCCAAAACCAAACCATGAACACCAAGAACAAAACCATGAACATATTTTCAAGATTTGTGTATTCTTGATGATTTTTCAAACCCAAAAACAAAAGTGACAAGGTTTCTACTTTCTAGCTTTGAAATGATGTGTGAGTGTCTTACAATAAAACACAAACATATGCTCAAAACTTCCCCAAAAACGTGCCAACCACAATGAACAAAACCCCAAAATTTGTTCATGACTTATTCTTCATTTCATGCATACAAAACAACTTTTACATGCATATCTTTTTCAACTCTTGATTTACATTTTTCAACCATTGAAAAACAAAAGATAAACATACTTTTAAATGAAGAAATCATATGTCAAAACTCATCTTTCATTCATGCATACAAAACAACTTTTGCATACATATCTTTATCAACTTTTGATTAACATTTTTCAACTTTTGAAAAAACAAAAGATAAACATACTTTGAATGAAACAATAATATGTCATACATAAGATTAATACCCATATGCATAAAATCCAAAAGGACACATTATACATAAACCTTTGGCTCTGATACCAATTGAAGGGAAATCTATGAGTTTCATGTGGGATTTCAAGATGACTAGCATGCATATACAATTCAAAATTTATATACATGAGCAACGGAAGCATGTTATCATATAATATCAAAGCTCTAGTCATGCAAATCCCCTCCAAGGTTCATAGGTTTATATATAATGCATCAAAACATTTTATAGAATCAAGAACAAAGTGAAGGTTAGTCTTATACCTCTTGATCTTGATTTTAGACCAAGCATGGACCACCTCCAAGCTCTTTGCTCCTTGAAATCCTTGATGCTAGCTTCCCTCCTTGCCTCCTCCACTTTGTTAGAATGAGTGCTCCTAGGTTCTCTTCAAGTTTCCAAAGTAGGAAACCTCTAAAGATCCTCACCCACAAATGTAATGAGAAGGATGAAGGAATAACCAAAAGAGTGAAAGATTGTTAGCTAAATCACCCTCTTTGGTGGCCGGCCCTTTGTATAGTTTTAGAGAGATATTCTTTTTCTTTTTGTTGTTCTAAAACACCAAAAATACCTTAAGGAAAATATCATTATAAAGTCCCTTATATATCAAAGAAAACCTAGTCAACAAATTGACTAAATATCTCACCATTTCTACACCTATATGGCCGGCCCCTTTGTTGTTTATTTGGGCTTTGGGCTTTTACAATTTCAAGTCATCCAATGCTTGAATAAAAGCCCAATGGGTTTAGGCCCAATGGGCCCAATTAAACCCGAACGTTTCTTTAAGCCCAAAACGATCTTTATCGCTTTTATGATTTCTTTAGACTTTCTAAATTAATCACAACAATTAATTAATCCAATTAATTATTTCCATCATCCATTGGTTACTCACTACAATAGTGTATCGGTGAACAATCTTTTAGGTTCTAATTAGCAAGGCAGTGAGGTGATTGGAACCAATCCAATTAATTCAATCACTTATTGAATTGAAACTTCATTTCAATTCACCATTCTTCTTTGGTGACTAAATTTAATCATCTAGAAGAACTCACAAGCTATGATTGACATCTAACCATATGTCATAGCTACCCAAGCTAATGTAGAAGTTTATTCGAAGAACCTATTCAGTTGGAATTACAATGTAATTCGATCCTTCTCTAATACAATACTCTCAATCACATCATTAGGGTATGGATATTATGTCAAACCCCTAATGTGATTATTCCTTCTTATATGATTCATTTGAGTCGTATAGGAACGCTTTCCTTTAATACGCTCGATACTTCGGCCGAAGATTCCTTAATCATATCTTAGAGTATTCTTCCTCTCTTATCGAGGATTAGAGATTCCTTGTTGCGCATACACTTGCCTTCATGACTAAGTGGCTTAACCCCAATCATGCCGTGGACACCCTCGAATGGGGAGACTTTGACATAATCAAAGATTAAGTACTTAACCACAAGACAACGACGATGCCTCAGGTCTAAGGATTACTTACATTATTCCAACCATTAGAGTTACTTGCTTGACATGTGAGTAGACCTCCATGCAAGTACTCTCGTTCGATTGTGTTCAGTGAACTCATTCCCCTAATGAGCACCTACATACTTGTCTTAGTGTCACAACACGAATGGGATGAGACTTTCCATCCTTCCATTTGAAGCAGACATAGTATGTACTGGTCTAAGCATTGTCAGTATCCCTCCGACAATCCAATGACCAGGAACCTTTTGGACATCTGGTTATATGAAGAAGGTCTCTGTAGTCTAACATCATTAGATTACTTCTTCAATCGATCCATTGTCCATGGATACACTATTAAGGACATATTTCGTTTATTGAGATAGTCCTAATTCGTGTCTTTGCCTTTGATGTATAAGATTCATCCATACATTCATTTATTTGTCCTGAAAGATTTCTTCCAAAGATTGACTTTCAGGGCATATTTCCAACAATCTCCCACTTGCACTAAAGTCAATCACTAGTGTATCTTATACATCTTGTCGAGAGAGTTTATGCTCGTAGGTTAACTTGGTTATGTATTAATCTCTTTTCATTTAAAAGGGATTTACTTATCAAATGTTTCCAAAACATTTGATGATGTCTCTTTGTTGTGTTCGAATACTTTGATGAGACCTTGATTCCATGGCTTGAGCTATCGCCCCATTACGTCGTAGTACCCTGCTAACGACCTTATGGTTTGGATTTAATCATTGGTTCTAAAAGAACCCCTTCCATTCAAAACACCTTTTGAAGCAGTTTCTAAAACTATATATCAACATATATTTCGTTTGTATACTTTATACAAATTTTGCTCCAAGCTAGAGACCATTGTAGTACAATACTAACAATTCATTTATATGATTAGTACTTCATTCATTATGAAGTTCCATTTGTTAAAATGGCTTATTTTTCACTTTGGTTAACAACCTAAGTGAATGCACGTTTCCAGAGTCCCACTCTGATGTTTCTTTCTTAAAGGCAATAATACTCTATCAGTTGCTTTGGTTCTGATCCAGGGACATAGTAATATCTTAAAGTGACAACCCATGTGGATCTTCACCTTTGGATATCTTCTTCACAAGTCCATACATGTGTCCCTTTTGTGATTTTATGACACATTCATTATAAGGGTTATGAAAGTGATTTCCTATCACATAGGAAAATGCTTTCTTAAATCTACAACATTTGAGATTTATTTCCCATACAACATTATTGAGATAGCCTTGCTATATCAATAAGTCCAATTTCAAGTCTATACTTCAAAATTGACCGTGTCATGTATTGTCATTTTTCGAGTAACATCTATGTTTTATTAAGTCTATCAAATAGACTTCATTCACATCTTGTTGCTCAAATTATGACATCACTCCCACTGGCCTTGTTGTAACTTAGCATTCATTCAAAAATAACAATTATATTTTCTTGATTTGAATGCATATTGCTCCCACTAACTTAAATGAATCATACACAAAAGAATTCCTTCTCAAGTAATTCCATGAAATGTGTATGACTTGCTTTATCAAGTCAATCCATTTAAATTATATGGTGTCATACACCACACTTCAAGTTTTAGTCATACTAAGACCTTTAATGTAGTCATATAAGAATTATCCAAGTCTTTAGTGAAGCATGGCTCCTACTAAGGATATAATAACTCAACCATTCCTTCTAGGTGGTTGATATAATTCTTTATCAAAACTACATAGAGCAATATCGTTACATGAGATGTTGAATTTGGATTGTCTTTTTGTTAAACCATATGTTGTGACTCATTTTGGAATTTATTCCCTTTTGTTTCATCAACTTGTCCATATGCTTTGTCTATTAGCTTGTTCTCATAAAAGAGAATGATGGACAACTCCCAACATATAACCATTTTATGTTAGGTTGACGAAACCAACATTCAAAGACTATTCTTTAAATGTGACACAACATATAATTTTAACGTTTGAAGAGCTTGAGTCCTTTTAACAATTAAAATTACAAACTCTTAATAATAGTCAAGTACTATTATTCTTTAGACAACTATAAACCAATCCCATTCAAGTTTATATCCATTTTCACACCTCCCACTATTTCTCATGACTTTAATGAGAAATCATTTCATACATCCAAAATGTATAAAATTGGAATATATTGGAAGAAGACATTGTGTAGTAGCTTTAAAACATTTCAAGCTTATTTGTTTCAATCTTCACTAAGTTAATGTCTTGTTATTTAAGTGACTAAAGTCTTTAAACCTTTTATAGATTTAGACACTTCTTTCTTGGTTTAGTCACTAACACAATTGACATTTTAAAACAATTTTAAGAATGCCCAATTAATTGTTCAAAACTACTAATTGAATCAAGAGTGATCTTGATCATTGTGTTTCAAGTGATAACCATATAAGAAACATTTTTCTTATTACTTATATCATTATAATGTGATCTTCCTTTTCTTCAAGAAAGGATTCTCTAGACTTTTGTCAATTCATATAGAACTCATAAGTAGACAAATGGAACCGAATCTAAAGATTCATTGTATCCTTTTATGTCCTACATGTGAGATCTATCCATAATTGATAAATCTAAAGTTTGTTTATCATATTACAATAAATGATATAACTCTTGTATCTCTTCTAGGATACAACAAGACAATTTTCAATTCATAACACTACTTTAAGGAAAAAAGCATACTTCACATTACATTAATATGATAGTTCAAACATTCATAATGTTTAATACAAAAAGTATTAGCTCTATACATTTAGAGACTAATATAAATACCTTTATACATTTAGGCACTAATAGTGGTCATCCATCATATGAAGCCACATAATAAGTTCTTATCATAATAAGAAAGTTTAAAGACAATCTTTAATGCCTAACAAACTTCCTAAGTAGTGAGCAAAAAACATAGTGGCCGAACCATTCTCCACATTTTTCTTGCTTGTTCTTCTTCTACTTGGCTTCTCCACCTATATACAATTATACAAGTGATTAGCCCTTTATATCAAATATAAATATTTAGAAGATCTAACATTTAGAATTGAAGATAAGGACATAAACCATACCTTGTGGCTTGTCCTTAAGACTTGCAAGGTATAACCTGCAATTCCTTCTCCAATGCCCCTCCTTTCCACAGTGGTGGCAAGTCCCTTTGGGCTCTTTTGCCTTCTTTTTCTTCACTCCTCCTTTCGGTTTAAGAGTGGGTGACTTCTTCTCCTTCCCTTTGCCTTTGCCTTGCGGCATGGCCTTGGAAGAGGATGGCTTGTTGTAGGCTACTGCAACAGTCCCTACACCGCTCTCTTTCTTCATAGTCTTCTCAGCAGTTACTAACATGTTTAGTAACTCAGAGAGAGTACTATCCATCTTATTCATATTGTAGTTCATTACGAACTGCGCAAATGAATCAGAAAGAGAAGCCAATATGAAGTCCTGGGCCAATTCCCCGTCAAGTGGAGTACCAAGGTTCTCCAATTGTTCAATGAATCCTATCATCTTCAGTACATGTTGGTGTACTGGAGCCCCCTTAACCATCTTGGTCTTTACAAGTTCACAAACAGTGCTAAAACGACGGTTGCGCGTCCCTTCGCCATATAACTCCGTAAGATGGAGTATTATGGAAAATGCACTATCCATGCCCTCGTGCTGTCTCTGTAGCTCCTCATTCATGGAAGCCAACAGATAGCACTTGGCTTGTAAATCATCCTCAACGTGCTTGTCACACTTAGCACGTTCATCCTCAGTAGCCTCAGGGCCAAGAGGTATGTTAGGTGGAGGCTTATCTAGTACGTAAACAATCTTCTCCAATGTTAGGAGAATCTTGACATTACGATACCATGATGGGAAATTGTGCCCCTCAAGGCAATGTTTGTCGAGTATTTTCGCGAGTGTGCTCCCAACCATATCTATATACATAAACAAATAAAATAATTAGATTGATTGTTGTTTAAGTCAAACGATTCGGGTCTTTAAACCGAATGACACCACCCACCATTTTTGGCAAATTCCATATCCCCCATAATGGAATCCGGGAGATTTCAAAGAAAGCTCCTAGTAGGTTATGGGAGGCTCACTATTACCAAGCCCACCTCAGAAGAACTCCATATTGGCTAGCAACAATAATAATGAGAGAGTACGCTTACTCATTTGCAACTAATGCAAGTACCCATCTCGTTTGGCCTCTAGAGAATGATGCCTCAGAAGAACTCCATATTGGCACCATTGCACTTAGTTAAGTTCTTTCCCACCATGCTAGTTCAAGTAGGGGTTCAAGAATGGCCTCAGAAGAACTCCATATTGGCCACACTAGTTGCCTACCTTTCACTTCATCATATGTGTATAGGCTTCTCCTGAATGTAAGCACATACTTTGCAACCCCAGAACTGGATGAATACGGTGTATGAGTCACAAACGATTGAAGCCTACCACGGTGGAAGGCCACGAAAAAGTGTTCAAAGCACTCTTACGTTTTCAACTTAATATTGAGTGATTGAGGGATTTTAAGGTCTCATCAATTTTATTTATTTAATCACAATCAAATAAATAATGTCCTATTACAACTACTAGTCCAAAGTTAATGAAATTAGTAGCATATAATATCCCCACTATTCGTTTTCATAAAACAAATCAATATCAAAACATTTTTCAAAATATTGGAGATATATATAACTACTAATTGTATTCATTATAGTTTAGTAGCGTATGATACTCCCACTATTTGTTTTGAGAAAAACAAATCAATATCAAAAACAATTTTTCAAAATATTGGAAGTAACTACTACTACTAACGTTTTTGCATTCCTTTGAAATTGGACTTTATAGTTATCTTAGGCTCTTGGATGACCATGGACTTATAAGGTTATTGCAACAATGAGCCATCATTGTTGAATATAAACTCGGGGAGGTTGTGTCAATTTAATTACGTGCTTATCAATCCAATTAAACCATTTTCATTGAGCCATTAGAAATGAAAGACAATCATTCATTGCTAATTTGGGCATTGGACCCTTTTAATCTTTAATCTCATGTCAAAACCCTCTTTTAGTTATGTCTCCTTACCAATAGTTAAAGAAACTCTAGTCTAGCACTAGAGGGAATCAACTAACGAATAGAGATTAAGAAGTAATAAGAATTACAAACCGATTTGTACAAATTCCTATAAATTACATATACTAAAAGGGGAGAGATAGATTAACGTCAAACGTGACAAGGTCCAATTAAACAGTAATTAAAACACATTCCCAAGGTTCAAACAATTTGATTTTAGCGCCTTATCTCATAGCTCAATTATCGTTTAAGGCATAAGTCCAAAGTCATCCATTTTACAATTACTTAAACACATTTAAATAATCATAATGGAATGCAACATAAACATTTAGATTTAGTGCATATGGGCATAATATAATTATGAGTTTAAACAACTAACAAAATTAAAATCAAATATTTTAACTTTCTAGTTAGTAGGGGCCTTTTTGCAAATATGAAAAAGTTAGGGGTCAAACCGTAAATACTCAAAGTATAAAATATCTTTTCCAAATTACAAAATACCCCACAAGTGGGTATACCACTAGGGGAGGCCGGCCCTTGAATTGGGGAGAGATAGAAAGTCTCATCCTATCTTGCTTTAAATCATGCAAAGTAGAAAAAATCATAATTTCACTTGTCACTTGGTTTTGGTTTAAATGATTTTAATTCAAAAGGTGATGGAAATCTTTTAAATAAGCTTATGGTTTTATAAGTTTTAATATGATTATGGATGGTAAGAACATCATCCAAAACCATAAAACTTTACATGAAAACCAAATAAAAACACTTTCACCCAAAACCAAACCATGAACACCAAGAACAAAACCATGAACATATTTTCAAGATTTGTGTATTCTTGATGATTTTTCAAACCCAAAAACAAAAGTGACAAGGTTTCTACTTTCTAGCTTTGAAATGATGTGTGAGTGTCTTACAATAAAACACAAACATATGCTCAAAACTTCCCCAAAAACGTGCCAACCACAATGAACAAAACCCCAAAATTTGTTCATGACTTATTCTTCATTTCATGCATACAAAACAACTTTTACATGCATATCTTTTTCAACTCTTGATTTACATTTTTCAACCATTGAAAAACAAAAGATAAACATACTTTTAAATGAAGAAATCATATGTCAAAACTCATCTTTCATTCATGCATACAAAACAACTTTTGCATACATATCTTTATCAACTTTTGATTAACATTTTTCAACTTTTGAAAAAACAAAAGATAAACATACTTTGAATGAAACAATAATATGTCATACATAAGATTAATACCCATATGCATAAAATCCAAAAGGACACATTATACATAAACCTTTGGCTCTGATACCAATTGAAGGGAAATCTATGAGTTTCATGTGGGATTTCAAGATGACTAGCATGCATATACAATTCAAAATTTATATACATGAGCAACGGAAGCATGTTATCATATAATATCAAAGCTCTAGTCATGCAAATCCCCTCCAAGGTTCATAGGTTTATATATAATGCATCAAAACATTTTATAGAATCAAGAACAAAGTGAAGGTTAGTCTTATACCTCTTGATCTTGATTTTAGACCAAGCATGGACCACCTCCAAGCTCTTTGCTCCTTGAAATCCTTGATGCTAGCTTCCCTCCTTGCCTCCTCCACTTTGTTAGAATGAGTGCTCCTAGGTTCTCTTCAAGTTTCCAAAGTAGGAAACCTCTAAAGATCCTCACCCACAAATGTAATGAGAAGGATGAAGGAATAACCAAAAGAGTGAAAGATTGTTAGCTAAATCACCCTCTTTGGTGGCCGGCCCTTTGTATAGTTTTAGAGAGATATTCTTTTTCTTTTTGTTGTTCTAAAACACCAAAAATACCTTAAGGAAAATATCATTATAAAGTCCCTTATATATCAAAGAAAACCTAGTCAACAAATTGACTAAATATCTCACCATTTCTACACCTATATGGCCGGCCCCTTTGTTGTTTATTTGGGCTTTGGGCTTTTACAATTTCAAGTCATCCAATGCTTGAATAAAAGCCCAATGGGTTTAGGCCCAATGGGCCCAATTAAACCCGAACGTTTCTTTAAGCCCAAAACGATCTTTATCGCTTTTATGATTTCTTTAGACTTTCTAAATTAATCACAACAATTAATTAATCCAATTAATTATTTCCATCATCCATTGGTTACTCACTACAATAGTGTATCGGTGAACAATCTTTTAGGTTCTAATTAGCAAGGCAGTGAGGTGATTGGAACCAATCCAATTAATTCAATCACTTATTGAATTGAAACTTCATTTCAATTCACCATTCTTCTTTGGTGACTAAATTTAATCATCTAGAAGAACTCACAAGCTATGATTGACATCTAACCATATGTCATAGCTACCCAAGCTAATGTAGAAGTTTATTCGAAGAACCTATTCAGTTGGAATTACAATGTAATTCGATCCTTCTCTAATACAATACTCTCAATCACATCATTAGGGTATGGATATTATGTCAAACCCCTAATGTGATTATTCCTTCTTATATGATTCATTTGAGTCGTATAGGAACGCTTTCCTTTAATACGCTCGATACTTCGGCCGAAGATTCCTTAATCATATCTTAGAGTATTCTTCCTCTCTTATCGAGGATTAGAGATTCCTTGTTGCGCATACACTTGCCTTCATGACTAAGTGGCTTAACCCCAATCATGCCGTGGACACCCTCGAATGGGGAGACTTTGACATAATCAAAGATTAAGTACTTAACCACAAGACAACGACGATGCCTCAGGTCTAAGGATTACTTACATTATTCCAACCATTAGAGTTACTTGCTTGACATGTGAGTAGACCTCCATGCAAGTACTCTCGTTCGATTGTGTTCAGTGAACTCATTCCCCTAATGAGCACCTACATACTTGTCTTAGTGTCACAACACGAATGGGATGAGACTTTCCATCCTTCCATTTGAAGCAGACATAGTATGTACTGGTCTAAGCATTGTCAGTATCCCTCCGACAATCCAATGACCAGGAACCTTTTGGACATCTGGTTATATGAAGAAGGTCTCTGTAGTCTAACATCATTAGATTACTTCTTCAATCGATCCATTGTCCATGGATACACTATTAAGGACATATTTCGTTTATTGAGATAGTCCTAATTCGTGTCTTTGCCTTTGATGTATAAGATTCATCCATACATTCATTTATTTGTCCTGAAAGATTTCTTCCAAAGATTGACTTTCAGGGCATATTTCCAACAAATCTGAGGGTTAATTTAAGCGTACCTAATTAACTTAGGGTGTTAAGGTTCATGGTTCATTGAAAAAGCAACTGGAAATTTTTTTGTATGCAAGTATGTCATGTGTGGAGAAAGACTTCCTAGCTAGCCCATCATCCATCTCATTCAACCAATTTATGCAAATCTGCCTAGTTTTAGTTCTTGTTTTGTTTACTTTATTTTCGTCCAAAATCAAATCCCCATTTACTTTAGAGTGTCTAACTAGTTAGGATTTTTTTTAGATTGTGTTTTTAAGTATTTTGAGTCAAGTTAAAACCAATTTTTGTCCAAAATTGTGTTTAGAGTCAGAAACTGCCTAGTTTGTGTTTTTGGGCAGGTTTGAGTGTTTTTAGCTTACTTTG
Source organism: Malus x robusta (assembly GCA_963082935.1). Lineage (NCBI taxonomy): Eukaryota > Viridiplantae > Streptophyta > Magnoliopsida > Rosales > Rosaceae > Malus > Malus x robusta. The sequence continues at coordinate 15,067,549 of OY720328.1, forward strand.
AGTCTTGTGAACTTGTTTTGAGTCTTTTAAGTTTAGTTAAGTGTTTTAAAGCTAGTTTTATGTATTTGAGTCAGTTTAAAGTGTTTTAGCAATCCCTCATAATCCCCGATTTAAGAACGATTCCTACTTACATATATACTACAATTGTCAAAAGTGGGTTTAATTTGTGTGTTAAGTTAATTTTCGCATCATTTATTCATGTCTACTATCCAATGTGATTCTCTTACTTATATGAGTACCTTGAAAATGATTTGGAACGACTTCCTAAATCTCATTCATACTCTGGCCAGATATTCTTAATCATATCATAGAGTATTCTCCCTCAAACGATTTGAAGGTTAGAGATCTCTTGTTATGCGTTCACTTGCCTCGATGGAGGGGTACATTCTCCACGACTTGCTCCTCAAAGGCCTCATAATAGGGTTTCAAACGATGCCCATTTACCTTGAATTCTTGTTGCGTCTTCAAACTTTGTATTTGGACTGCACCATGAGAAAAAAACATTAGTAACCACAAAAGGACCAATCCATTTCGAACGTAACTTACCAGGGAATAAACGTAAACGGGAATTGAAAAGCAACACTTTCTGCCCAATAGTGAAGGTTTTGCCCCTAATCATCTTGTCATGAAACGCCTTTGTTTTCTCCTTGTAAATTTGGGCATTCTCATATGCATCATTCCTTAGCTCCTTAAGCTCATTCAATTGGAGCTTCCGATGAATTCCAGCAGCATATAAGTCCAAATGGAACGTTTTTACGGCCCATTGCGCCTTGTGCTCTAGTTCCACGGGTAAGTGACATGGCTTGCCATAGACTAGCCGAAATGGAGACATCTCTAGGGGTGTTTTGTAGGCAGTTCGGTACGCCCATAATGCATCGTCTAAACGCATGCTCCAATCCTTCCGGTTTGGCCCCACAGTCTTTTCCAAAATTTGCTTGATTTCGCGATTTGAAACTTCAGCTTGGCCACTTGTTTGAGGGTGGTAAGGTGTTGAAACCTTATGCTTGACATTATACTTCTTAAAGAGTGCCTCAATGGTCCGATTGCAGAAATGTGAGCCTCCATCACTTATGAACACCTGCGGCATCCCAAATCTAGAGAAAATATTAGTCTTGATGAAATCTGAAACCACTCTAGAATCGTTAGTACGGGTAGCTTTTGCTTCTACCCATTTGGAAACATAATCAACCGCAAGCAAAATATAAGTGAAACCAAATGAAGAAGGAAAGGGACCCATGAAATCAATACCCCAAATATAAAAAATTTCAACATTGAAAATAGGAGTTTGCGGCATTTGGTCCTTAGCACCAATGGTACCTGTCCTTTGACATCTATCACATGTTAAGCAAAACATTCTAGCATCTTTAAACAATGTAGGCCAATAAAAACCACATTCTAACACCTTGAGGGCTGTTCTTTGAGTGCCAAAATGACCCCCACATGCATAAGAATGACAAAAGGCTAGAATGGAGTTAAATTCAGAATTTGGTACACATCGTCTAACAATCTGATCTGGGCAGTACTTCCACACATATGGGTCATCCCAAACATAAAAACGTGCATCATGTTTAAGTTTATCACGTTGGGCCTTGTTTAAGGTGTGAGGAACTTGCTTAGACACCAAATAATTGACCAAATCGGCATACCAAGGGGTACTTACCTCAATGGACAGAAGTTGTTCATCCGAAAACATTTCTGAAATGGGAATGGGCTCTTCCTCACGCACCAACCTGCTTAGGTGGTCGGCAACCACATTGTCACTTCCCTTTTTGTCCTTAATTTCGATATCAAACTCTTGAAGTAGGAGCATCCAACGAATGAGTCAAGGTTTAGCTTCTTTCTTTGTGAACAAGTACTTCAAGGCTGCATGGTCAGTGAAGACAATGACTTTAGTGCCAATTAAATATGATCTAAACTATCTAATGCAAAGACAACAGCCAAGAGCTCTTTCTCAGTTGTGGAATAATTTAATTGTGCATCATTTAAAGTACGAGAAGCATAATAAATAACATGTGGCAGCTTATTTTTCCTTTGACCCAAAACAGCCCCAATTGCATAATCCGACGCATCACACATGAGCTCAAAGGGAATGCTCAAATCTGGTGGAGTGATGATTGGTGCCGAAGTGAGTAGGTCCTTGAGATGGTTGAATGCTTGCTCACACGCCTCGTTGAACTCAAACGACACTTCCTTTTGTAGGAGACGGCATAGAGGTTGTGCAATCTTGGAAAAGTCCTTGATAAATCGTTGATAGAATCCTGCATGACCAAGAAAACAACGAACCTCTCTCATCGAAGTAGGAGGGGGTAAGTAGCGTACAAGATCTATCTTAGACTTATCAACTTCAATTCCTTTTTCAGAGATTATATGACCCAAAACAATACCTTGTTTAACCATAAAATGGCATTTCTCCCAATTTAACACAAGGTTTGTTTCAACACAACGTTTCAAGATTAAAGTGAGATTATCTAAGCAATTCTCAAATGAACTACCAAACACACTAAAATCATCCATGAATATCTCAATAATCCTTTCAACATAATCAGAAAAAATGCTAACCATACACCTTTGAAACGTGGCAGGAGCATTGCACAAACCGAATGGCATGCGTCGATATGCAAACGTTCCAAAGGGACAAGTAAAAGTGGTCTTTTCTTGATCATCCGGGGCAATGACAATTTGATTATAACCAGAGTATCCATCAAGAAAACAATAAAAGGAATGACCCGCTAACCTTTCAAGCATTTGATCTAGGAACGGCAATGGGAAATGATCTTTCCTTGTGGTGGCGTTTAGCTTCCTATAATCAATGCATACTCGCCAACCAGTTTGGATTCGTGTGGGTATAAGCTCATTCTCCGCATTCTCCACAACCGTCACTCCAGATTTCTTGGGCACGCATTGAATAGGTGAAACCCAACGGCTATCGGAGATAGGATAGATCACTCCACAATCAAGGAGCTTGATTATCTCCTTTTTCACAACTTCCATCATTGGAGGGTTGAGACGGCGTTGAGCCTCTCTAGTTGGTTTGGCCCCCTCCTCAAGAAATATGTGATGCATGCACGTTGTAGGGCTTATACCCTTGATATCGGCCAAGGTCCATCCTAAGGCAGATTTGAACTCCTTCAAGACTCGAACTAGTTTCTCTTCTTCTTGTGCCGTGAGGAATGAGGATATGATGGCAGGTAGGGTCTCATTTTCTCCCAAGAAAATGTACTTCAAATGGCTTGGTAATGGTTTGAGTTCAAGGACAGGTGCCTGAATTATTGATGGAAGCAACTTGTTAGTTGAAATGGGAATGGAATCGAAGTTAGGAGACTTACCACCATGCTTAGGTAATGACTCAAGGGCAGCAACCAACTCAATGAATTCCTTACTAGAAGCCACGGCATGGAATGGTTCATGCATGCCGTGGGTTAGCATATGGTTTGCACCCTTGGTGTTGAGTTCCATGCCTCTTGTAATGACTTTTTCAAGCACATCGTCATTCAAATCTTCAAAATATCCCTGCGCCTAAGAGTCAATTATATCAATAGAGAAACATGAATGGTCCTCACTAGAGTATTTAATAGAATCAGAAATATTGAAATTAACAACTTCCCCATCAAATTCCATGGACAAAGTTCCATTAAACACGTCAATCTTAGTCCGGGCCGTTTTCATTAATGGTCGTCCAAGGAGGATGGGCAATGAAGTGGCATGATTCGATTCATCCATTTCGAGAACATAGAAATCTGCTGGAAAGATTAAGTGATTGACCTGCACAAGAACATCTTCCAAAACTCCCTTTGGATAGGCGTTAGATTTATCGGCCAATTGTATGATTACACCATCATTTCAACACTCCTAAATTCATAGATGCATAAATTGAGTATGGCATAACATTTATAGAAGCACCTAAATCTAACATGGCAGATTCAAAGCGAGTGTTTCCAATGACACAAGGAATTGTAAAACTACCCGGATCTTTGCATTTGGGGTAGTTTGCGTTGCAAGATGGCAAAGACATTTTCACCTACCTTTACAACCTCCTTGGTCGAAATCCTCTTCCTAGTGGTGCACAACTCCTTTAGAAACTTGGCGTATCTCGGAACTTGCTTGATTGCATCCAAAAGGGGTATGTTAACTTGAACTTTCTTAAATGTCTCAAGGATGTCCTTTTCAGCTTCCTCCTTCTTTGTTTGCATAAACCTACTAGGAAAAGGAACATCCGAAGGAAAAACATTAGTAGGAACTGAATTTGACACATTCTTACCCTTATTGGACGATTTGCACAGATTTGGGGTACTAGAAGCTTGCGGCAAAGGTGGAACCACATTTGCCGTGGGTATGCTTGCTTCTTCCTCTTCAATTTGCAAGTTTTCATCCTCTTTGAGACCTGATTTTGATGGTATAGGACCTACCCCAACTTCTTTTCCACTTCTCAACAATATGGCTTTTGCACTTTCGAAACCTCCTTTTGGATTTGGAATGGTAGAACTAGGAAGTTGGCCTTGGTCTCGAAACTTCCCTACAAAATCTGCAATCTGCCCAATTTGTTTCTCCAAATGATTCACCCTCTTATCTTGGTTTTGCATCGCTTTGGCTTGATTTTCTTGCCCCTGAGACAAGTTAGTTAGTAACTTAAGAAGTGTATCATTGTCTAGAGATGTACCTGAAGCATTTGGGGCAGATTGTTGTGGAACATGTGGGGGTGCGTATGGCTTGGTGAAAAACCCCGGGGGTTGTTTGTTGGAAATGTGCCCTAAAACCAATCATATGATGATACTTTACGGACATTTCACATGTTAAACTAATATAGTTTAATATCAAGGGCAAAGATTATTGTTTAAGCCGTCTCATATAAACATTATATGCTTAAACGATAAAGTCCAAGGAATATGTGATTGGGAGAATGCAATCTAAAGAAGTTAGATTCATGAGACCATTCTTTCGTAGACACATCCTAAACGTTCCTGATCATAGGATTGCCAATTGGGCATTAACAGTCCGTCTAGATCAGTACGTGTTATGTCTTCTCTCAGGGAGAGTGACTAGTCTCGAGTCATTGGTGTGTGTGACATCAACACAAGCATGTAGGTGCTCAATAGCGAATGAGTCCACTGAACACGATCAACGAGGAGTTCTCATACTCATGTCACATGAGAACTCATGGTTGGGATAATGCAAAGTAGTCCTTTGACCTGAGACATCACAGTTGTCTTGTGGTTAAGTCCTTAATCTTTGATTATGTCAAACGTCACTCTATCAGAGTGTCCACGGCATCGTTGGGGTTAAGCCACTTAGCCATGAAGGCAAGTGAATGCGCAACAAGGGATCTCTAACCTTCAAACTATTTGAGGGAGAATACTCTATGATATGATTAAGAATCTCTGGCCAGAGTATGAATGAGATTTAGGAAGGCGTTCCAAATCACATTCAAGGTAATCATATAAGCACACGAATCACATTGGATAGTAGACATGAATAAACTAAACTATCAAACCAAACAATGTGGTCAAGAGTATTGTATTAGATAAAGACCGTATTGTATTTGTAATCCTAAACTGAATAGGTTCTCCACCTCTTCTGATTAGCTTGGGTAACCATGATATGCTGCTAGGTGTCACTCATGGTTTGTGGAAGCCCCAAATGTGTATAATCACTAAAGGGAGAATTGAAAGTAAGTTTCAATTCACAATCGATTTGAAATGGTTTTAATCGCCCACTGCCTCGCTAAAAGGAACCTAATGGATCGTACACCGTGTAAGGTGGAGATTGAAGAAACAATGGAGATGAGTAAGAATAATTAAATGGTTTAATTATTTATGGCAAGGATTAATTAATATGTTAATTAATCAAACGAATAAGTTCGTTAAAGACCTCGGGAAAGTTTTGGGCCTCAAGGCCCAATGGGCTTCGAACGTCAAGTCCATTGACTTAAGTTGTATGACAACTTAATTCACAAAGGCCCAAAAGCCCAAACAAAACCCTATGGCCGGCCATTTAGAGGAGGGTAGTGAACTTGGACTTATTTACAAGTTTGCCACTCCAATGAATAAATGTACAAATATGACTTTGTAGCCAAAATTCATTTAGGGTTTCTTTTGGAGAAAATTGGAGAGAACATGTCTCTCCTTTTCTCTCTAAAGAGGCCGGCCTCCTTGGGGGGTGCATCTAGCAATCCCACTACTCCAAGGTCACTCATTTCTTCTCCAATCTAACCTTGGTGAATATACTTAGAGGTTCTCTATTTTGGGAACTTGGAGAATCCTATTCTTCCATCCAAATCCATAGATTTAATATGCAAGGAATGAAGGCCCTCTCTTTGGGTGATTAGCCTTTGCTTATGCAAAGAGGAATCTACAAAGGTATATATTTCTCCACTCACTTTGATTTGAGTTGAGTATTGGTTCACCAATCTTCTAGGCTTTGAATTTCATGGTTAATGTTTTGTTTTTAAGTGCATGAAAGCATGATTCCGCCTTTTAATTGTTAATAGCATGCTTATAGATGTTGCTTAAATAAACATGTTTTTCACAAAATAATCCTTCAAGTGGCATCAGAGCCTAGGTCTAGTAGTTGGTGAATCCTTGTGGGTTTTGTAGTTCATAGTTTGTGATTTAAAAGTTGTAATATGTTACAAGCTTTATTCTTGTTTCTTTGAATGTAAATTTTGTTAGAAAATTTGCCATCTCAAATGTTGTAGATGTAGTTCATATGAGTATGAATATTGGAGCTAAAATTTGGTGCCATGACTTTGGGGAATTTCGGCCAAATCCAAAGGGTGGATTTTTGGGTTCTTGTTTGACTTGTTAAAAATGTTTTAAGGTAACTTTTGGAACCCCTATGTACCCTAGTTTGGTTATATGTTATTTCCCTAAAGTTTAAATGGTTTTGGGATGTTTTTGGGTGAAAAATGTTCATGGAAAGTTTTTGAGTTTTTCATGAATGTTCTTCATTGTTCTTGACATTTTAGCCAAGAACAAAAAGTTTTGTGTTTTGATTCAAAGTTTTGATTTATTTCATAAAGTTTATGTTTTATGTTTTTCAAATGATTTAATGTGTTAGATATTTGTTTAAAAGGTGTAAGAAATATTGGTCGGTGTGTAAGGATTAATTTCCTTTCACACACACCACTTGCATGACATTTATGTCATGCACCACTTGCATGCTTTATGTCAAAACTCACAAATCAACACACACATCACTCTAATCCTTCTCCCAAACCGGCCCTCCCTCAAGTGGGAGTACTTTTGGGTCTTTTATGCAATTACATAAAGTTTTGATACTTTTGTGTATTTGCACTTTGGCCCAAAAGTTTACGTTTTTACGTTTAGGTCCAAAAACACTAAAGGACAAATTGTTTTGATCCTTTAATGAAGTTTTTGCATTGTTTAAATTTTGGGTTCTAGTTGTATTTACATGAACTAGGACTTTTGTGTTTTTACAAAGTGACCCCAAAAGTTTATGTTTTCGCAATATAGCCCAAATGTTGTGGTTATTGCAAGATGGCCCAAATTAGGTAGAGAACAAAATTGTTTTGTCTCTTTAAATGAGAATTGGATTTTCATTTTGTTTAGCTCCATTTAAATCAATTTTATGGATACAAAAACCAAATGAAAATGTTGCATTCAATTTAATTAGTTAAAGTGTTAATTAATTAAAGGGTGATTATGAACCTAAGCCTACGATAATTGAGCTATGTGATAGGCCGTTTCAAATTTGTTTGAACCATGGGAATGTGTAGATTAGATTTTGGTTGTAATTTGATTTGATCAAATGTTGTAAAAGAGCTTAAGCTCTTCTTTACTTTAAAGTAATTTATTTTATGCAAATGTTGTAATGAGCATAAGCTCACCTTTACTTTGAAGTACTTCTTTCTTGCTTTATTTGATCTGCATGAAAATGAAGTAGTTGGGTCCAACGCCCATAAGACAACACGCCTTAATGTGATTAAACGTGTAACTAAAATCAATCACCATCCCTAGACCGAGATTCAACACAAGGCTCATGTTGAATCTAAACAAAGGTTCATAGTCATCCTAAGGTCCTAAGGCAACTATATAGTCCATAAAATGAATGCAAAGTTTATGTTAGTAGTATCATATACTCTTGCTTTAAAAACCGTTTTATAAGCATAGTGGGAGTATTATATACAACTAAATTCAATCATATGGACCAATAGTTGTAATAGGACCAAAATTGTTTTAATAAAGATTAAAATGAATATTTATATATGATGAGACCTAAAACCCTCAACCAAACCATTATTAAGTTGATAAGCGTGAGAGTGCTTTGAACACTCTTTCGTAGCCTTCCACCGTGGTGGGATCCAATCGTTTATGACTTGTACACCGGCTTCACCCTATCATGGGGAAGTACAAAGTGCATGCTTATACTTAGGAGGAATCCATAAACATATGATGAGGTTAGTGTAGGCAACGAGGATGGCCGACATCGTATCATCGTGAGGCTATTCTTGAACCCCTTCACGAACTAAGCATGGTGGGAATGACTTAACTAAGTGCAATGGAGCCAATATCATATCATTGTGAGGTGACATTCTCTAGAGGCCAAATAAGATGGGTACTTGCAAGAGATGCAAATGAGTAAGCGTACTCTCTCATTATTATTAATGCTAGCCAATATCATATCATTGTGAGGTGG